>JANBXA010000600.1:10565000-11852500 GCA_030556225.1 Cricetiscus sungorus | reverse complement strand
TTGAAAAGCTGGCTGTCTGGGAAGAAGACATTATTACAGCAACTATGCATAACAAAGCATTACATGAGAGTAATCCTTTATTTTCATGGTTTAAAAAAAGAAAGTGTGATATTTTGGAAACAGATGGGTTTGGCTACACGGTTACTAAACTAACTGAAATACTTTACCTCTAGTATCACTGTAAGATAAACATAACCCTAACATTTTCCTTATTTCATTATCTTAAACTAATACATGCCCATTTTGCATCATTGGAATGCAATCTTGATAGGAAAAAATTCTCAAAGGTCAAGACCCATGACCTGTTAAGAACCCTCGATGAATTTAAAAGTAATTTCTGTCTTACAAATATTTTGAACTAAAATCTGTGGTGGCTAAGCAATTGTTACTATTTCTTCATCTTGAGTGACAAACATGCTGGTGATTCTATCGTTACACACTCTAAAATATACCACAGTAGTGGCTCACATTTGAAAACTTGACTACATCCACTTTAAAGTGAAGCATTTTGAAAACAAGTTAAAGTATCGGCTTTGGCTTCATGTTGATATTTTGAGGAGCTGGAAATTTATTTTCATCCCATTCCTCTGAAGTTTTCTTTGGAATCATGGCCATGGAACTGTACAGATTTCATTTGAAGGGACACTGCAGACATTTGATTTTCTTGGTAATATTCTCCTACATGGGTTTGCATAGCACTCTGTGCTCTAATGTATTTTCTGGGTTTCTTGCTAAAAATGATTTTTAAAGGATTTTTTTTAAAGAGAAGAGACTCACATTCTTGATCCTTCATAACTGTTACCATTACATCTGTGAACACTCACAAAGCTGTTACCTTCAGAACCTTCGAATAAACTCAAAATAATGGTTTCTCTGAACATGGTGATTAGCATATAAATATGAGTCATTTCATAATAGGACACACTTTAAGAGTATAAAATGTAAGTGTTTTCAAATAACTACAAGTCTAGTGGACTAGTTTAGTCTTTATTAGACCTATGCCACAATTATGTGTGCAGTGTGCATTCAGAGCAATGGTGTCACATATTTGCTTCAGGCTATATCATGTAACTTCCCTGTTGCAATAGAAAAATTTTATGCCAAAGGCTGAAGAAAGTTCTCTGCATTTGGAACCTTCCTATTTACTGGGTAAATTTTCAAGTTCTTCCAGGTCAGAGAAGGTCCATACTTTGGTTTTTATCTCAACAGCAAATTAGGGGTCATCAAAAGAAAGAAATCTCTGACTGTTGGTAGTTTCTGTAAAGCTGCCTTTCATCCCACACCTGCGACAATTACCCTGTGTTAGTGAAGCTAACAAGAGTCAGGCCACAGGTCAAGGGTCAGGGCACTGTCAGAAGGAAGTTATTCTCCAGTCCACTAAATCTCTTATCATTTTCGTCTAATGTGATATCCACCTGTCAATCACAGAGTGTCAGCCATTGTCTTGTTCTATGTGTTGTTCCTTCTTCCTCAAAGAGGACAATTCATTACTTTTCTCATAATTGACATTTTCTGCCTTTAAATTTTACTTCCAAAATAAACACACCAATCTGATGAGCATTTTAGATAATTAATATCCTTATATGAAAATATAACAAGAATGATACTAAAATACTTTTCAGGTATTAGTGTTTGACTGATCTCAAGTAAATTAGCAATACAAGTGGCTCCACTTCCATTGAGGAAATAATGACTATCATATAATGTGTCATCCAAACTGGTATAATTAATAGACAGCAATGGAGAAATTATAAAAGAAAAACTTTACCACTTTAGCTTATCTTGAATGAGTGTGGCAGTAAGCTCACCCCACATCTTACACACCAGCACAACATTCTACTAATGAGTGCATTTTTTAGGACAGAATAAAGCATCTGAGAGGAACTGTTTTTATGTTGGGCTTCCACTGAGTTACATATGCACAGCTGTGTCTGCCTCTGCTGGGCTTGGATGAGATGAAAGCCAGTTAAGAAGACTATTCTGGGAAGGGTTCTGTTAACCTAACCAGGCAGTATGCAGATCACAATGACCCAAAATTACTAGATCACAAGGAAATTTCAGGCTTCCCCTTTTCTCTTCAAAATTGTAAAGCAGATCTTGGGAATTTCCAGACACCTCTACTCTTCTGGAAATTTCTATTGAAAGCTTAGTGGAGTGAAAGCTGTCGAATAGAGAGAGCACAGGAGACCACAGGCTTCAGCCTCATTTCTGCTATTAGCCAGTTAGTTAACCTTGGTCTCAGTTTCTCCATCTATCAAGTGGATTTAGCTAAGTAATCCCAAATCCACTCATCTGTAGAGCTTTCAGATTGTTCCACTTTGAGATGAGCAATGCCCCTGTATGCTCCTAGAAGAGTTATATGGCAATTTCTAACCAAACATGCATATACACATGCCCAAATACTTGTATTTTTTGAAGACAGAAGTTCATCTCTCTCTCTCTCTCTGTCTCTCTGTCTCTCTGTCTCTCTCTCTCTCTCTCTCTCTCTCTCTCTCTTCCTCTCTCTCTTTCAACTTACAATGAAGTAAAAAGTGACTGATGAACTAGTGAGTAAAGAATTCCTATGACAATAATCCATCCCAATCCATCCCTTTTTATCTTTAATTAATAATAGGTAGCATTTGCTCTCAAAAGTACACCAGTTTGGGTGACATATTATATGATAGTCATTATTTCCTCAATGGAAGTAGAGCCACTTGTATTGCTAATTTACTTGAGATCAATTAATGTCACTCAGACTCATCTTGTCTTTACAAATAACTCCAATTCTCCTAATTTTCTTTATCTTCCACTTTAAAGTTTGGTGATTAGTCTAAGAAACAACTGAAGGGTAGATTTGGGCTTCTATGTGTACTGTCATTAAATTTTTCAATCAGAAAGCTCAAGCCTCAAGCAACATATAAGGCTAGACCCTCAGCTTTATTGAGCTGGACCTAAATGCCTTATATTGTATTATCTATTTTGAAGGTAACCAACTTTCTATTTTAATTTTTATGTTTATACATTAGCCCTGTTATAACAAGTTCTTTTATTGGAAAAACAATGATGTAGCAGCAAGCAAAACCATCATGTTTCAGTAGATTTGGGAAACACTAATTTTGTTCAGAACATACTTGCAATAATGAGGATGGGATGCACTTTGTCTTGATGGTAATAAGTGGTACTTTAAAGTAGGCAGAAGAGTTAAACAGTTGATATGATTCATTCTGAGTCTGTGTGAAAATGTGAGTTAAAAAACATCACCAGCCATGATGCCAGTGAAAAATGGTTTTTCTCAAAGCCATTCCTGGTTTCAATTACATAATCCATGACTTTCATGGCATGAGTTTGAAGCAATCACCTCAATGTTCAGTTTATATAATGGTATATCTAAGATTCTGACAAAGAGCCTTGATTCTAAAACAAATAAGAACACAGACTAAAACATATTTGATTTTGAAAACTGAAACTATGATTTAAAGAAGAAACAATGATTCCAAAATTTTAGGTTTCCTATAGAAATACTGGTATTTGTTGTCAGCTTTTTAAGAGCCTTTGATAGTTCCAAGTATGTGAAGGTTGACACCAATTTTGACTGTTGAGGTAGTATGACAGAGTCTCAGACACTAATCAGAATAAAGAATCTGATTCTAATACGACTGATATTTTTATTTAATTATAGTAATGCCATTTCACATATTTAAGCAAAACTACAGAACTGAGAACAACATCAAGCAATCGTTCAGATGAGGCATGACAGTGACTCCACACTGCCATTGGTTTGGTATTAAGCTTGTCACTGACACAGTTTAGAAGGAAAAACAGAATGAGTGCTAGGAAGACTGATTAACTCCCAAGTCTTCAAATTAACTGTGCCCTTAAGTTTATTTCTACTTAGTAGCATTGGCTTTTGGTGAGCATCAGTGAACCAGTATATAAAATCAATACTTCTTAGAATTATAAAGAGTTTATAGTTTCTTTCTATGAACAAATTGTAAACAAGTCTGAATCTAGATGCTTCCACACAAAGAAATGGTATCGGTTTCTGTCATTGAGCTATGCACATTCAAGTAAAGAAAACTGAATTATTTTAAACAAAAGCACCTCCATATTTTTGTGGAAGGCAGGTGTCTTTATTGAAATAAGCTATGAAGATTTTACTGCACATAGTTAATGTCCACTAAACCTTCTTTCCTCAACATAAAAATTTGCAGAAATCGACCCAAAATAGCTTTAATTAAATGCATGAAGGTCAGCCTCAAAATCAATCCAGCTGAGCACAGGTGTTGCAAAGCTGGAGATGTGATGGCTTAGATGTGAATATTCTCTGGTGTTAATTTACAGGTATCTAGGTAAGAGAAAGATGTCTGAAATAGAAATCGGTGTCTGTTCTTGCAGTGGTACATCTCTTGTATATCTGTTGTTTCATGTGCTCTGGTTCTGTTTACTATTAATATTTTGGGTTATGAAAATGTTTCATCTTATACAGATTCAGAGTTCACACTACAAGTTAAGAAAATTGTTGATTTTGAGATAATTTTATTCTTATACAGTCATAAAGATTAATTCACCATGCACCAAGATTCCAGATCATCATCTAAGGAAAGATGGAAACTACAGATCACTGTTGCATCCAGATGGTGACATTGATCCGGGTCAAACCAACACCATCTCGATCACCACAAGGTGCCCACCCTCTTGCTGATAATTGCAACATCTACGTTATCCTATCTCTACACTGACCTAACACTTGGCAACTGCAAATTGTTCTCTATTTCTGTAATTATTTGATTTCAGTTACAACACAGAATCCTATAAATATGTAACTTTTTAGGATTTTTTAAAAAATTTAACATAATAGTGATCATAGTCTGTTATTACTTGTATTTTTTTATTGTTTAGTTGTAACAAGTGTTATAAAAAATCTTTTTCTTTAAACCAATAAAGTCACTGAAAGATGTATGGAATCTTTACTATTTAGAAAGACTAAAATTTGAGCTGCTGGCTTTGGAGAGATGGCTCGGCTGTTTTGAGAGTTCACTGCCTTTGCAGGAGACCAATGTTCAGGTCCAGTGGCCACAACTGGTATCTCCTAACCATTTGCAAGTCAGGTTTAAGGAGATCCAATATACTTTGGCCTTTACAGGGACCTGCATAGATGTGGTGCACATAAACATATGCAAGCATATACATACAAATAATTTCAAAAACAAATATTAAAACTTCAACTGTGCGAACATGTCTGAGCTAAATGCCCAAAGTTAAATTGACAGAAAAGGTGGTAGTTGTATACGTTCTTCTTTAGCTACCAAACTGTTTTCTAGCCTTCACCAAATCATTTTGTATCGCTCCGAAATGTGTAAGTAATCCAGTTGCTTTGTCATCTCATTCTTTTATATTATAGTCATGCAAACAGGAAAGAAGTAACAACTTATGTTTTTTAATCTGTAAATAATTCTTAGGAAAAATATAAGTTCATAGCTCACACAACTAAGTAGAAAATCTAGTTTCCATATCTGCTTATTAAGAATGCATAGCTCCCTTACCATAGACATCTTACACTGTAGTTGGGCATTGACAATTGTCAATGCTTCATGAATACATCACAACTGCTCAAAATCCACAGTTTATATTGGGTTCAGTCTTGAGAATTCACAATCTGTGGGTTTTGGTAAATGACAGGCTTCCACCACTGTTACATACAGACTAATTTGCTGCAACTAAAAATGCCCATTCTCCAACTTTTCTATTGTCTTTTCCTCCAGGCCCTGACAGGCTATGATTTTCTTAACTGCATAGTTTTTCTTTTTTTCCAGAATATCTTCTAGTTAGAATCAGAAGATATGTACACCCTCCAGACTGAATTCTCTCATTTAGTATTATGATTTAGCTTTCTTCCATAACTCAATTATTCATCTGCTTTTCATGCTTACTAATATTCTATTCTTTTTCAGCTAGAATGTTCATATTCTTATTGAGTTTGGATTTCTGTTTTTTTAATTATCATTAAATACAATCTTATTTTACATACCAATTCAACTTCCCTCTCCTTTCTTTCTTTCCATCCCCCCACCAACATTCCCCCATCTCACCTCATATCCACTTCTCAGGAAGGGTGAGCACTCCCAAGAGGAATTACAAAAGTCTGTCACATCATTTGGGTAAGGGCTGAGGACCTACTCCCTCCACCCCCTATGCCCCGTGTATCTAGGCTTAGAGTCTCTCCCCATAAGGAATGGAATCTCAAAGCCAATTCAGGCACTAGGGATAGATATTGGTTCCCACAGACTACCCAAGCCCAAAAAATGACACCCACTTCCAGGGGTCCTGGATCAGTCTTATGCTGGTTCCCCAACTGTCAGACTGGGGTCCATGAGCTCCCCCTTGTTCACTTCATCTGTTTCTATGGGTTTCTCCAGCCTGGTCTTCATCACTTTGCTCATCACTCCTCCCTCTCTAAAACTGGATTCCAAGAGTTTGTCTCAGTGCTTAGCTATGAATCTCCAATTCTGCTTCCATCAGCTACTGGATGAAGCCTCTATGATGGCATTTAACCATCAATCTCATTATAGAGAAAAGGCACAATTGCATAGACTGTTAGTTGGGGTCACCCAATTGGATCCCTGGTGAATTCCCTGGTGCCAGATTTCTCATTAAGCCTATAAAGACTCCCTCTTAAGATAACACTTTCCTTGCTCACCTTCTCTATTTTTACTCCAACTACTTCCTGTTCTCTCATGTCCTCCTCCCCTCTCCCCTTCTCTCCTTTTTTCTCCTAATTCCCTCCCCCTGCCCCCATAATCACAATTTACTTAGGAGATCTTGTCCCATTCCCCTTTTCTTGGGGTCCATGAATGTCACTCTTAGGAGCCTTCTTGTTTCCTAGTTTCTCTGAGGTTGTAGGTTATCCTTTGCTATATGTCTAATATCCATTTATGGGTGACAACATACCATGTTTGCCTTTCTATGACTGGGTTACCAAACTCAGGATGGTTTCTTCTAGTTCCATCCATTTGCATGCAAATTTCAAGATTTCATTTTTTTCACCCACCTCCACTAAGTGGCACTCCATGTATAATTGTACCATATTTTCTTTATGCATTCTTCAGTTGACAGGCATCTAGGTTGCTTCCAGGTTCTGGATATTGCAAATAATGCTGCTATAAATCTAATTGAATAGATGTCCTTGTGGTATGAATGTGCATCCTTTGTTTATATGCCTAAGAGTGAAATTGCTGGATCTCAAAGTAGACTGATTCCCATTTTCCTAAGACACTACTGTACTGATTTCCAAAGTGGATGTACAAGTTTGTGCTCCCACTAGCAATAGAGGAGTGTTCCCCCTTCTCCACATCCTCTGTAGCATAAACTGTCATTGACATTTTTTATTTTAGCTATCCTGATAGGTGTAAGATCATATCTCAGAGTCGCATTTCCTTGATGACTAAGGATGTTAAACAATTTCTAAGTGCCTTTTGGCCTTTTGAGATTACTCTATTGTCTCGATTTAGTTCTATAGCTGACTTTTTAATTGGATTATTTAGTATTTTGGTGACTGGCTTCTTGAGTTCTGTATATTTTGGAGATCAGCCCTCTGTCACATGTTGGGTTGGTGAATATCTTTTCCCATTCTGTAGGCTGCCATTTTGTCTTGTTGACTGTCCTTTGCCTTACAGAAGATTCTCAGTTTAAGGAGGTCCCATTTATTAATTATCTATTTTAGTGCTTGTGCTACTACTGTTATATTCAGGAAGTAGTCTCCTATATCAATACATTCAAGGGTACCTCCAACTTTCTCTTCTAAGAGGTTAAGTAAGGCTAGATTTATGTTGAGGTCTTTGATCCATTTGTATTTAGGTTTTATGCATGGCTGTAGATATGGATCTATCTGCAGTCTTCTACATGCCAGCATCCACTTATGCAAGCACCATTTGTTGAAGATTATTTCTTTTTTCCATTGTATAATTTTAGTTTTCATCAAAACTCAGTTGTTTGTCAGTATGTGGATTTATATCAGGTCTTCAAATCCATTCCATTGGTCTACTTGTCTGTTTTTGTGGCATTACCAAGCTGTTTTCATTACTATGGCTTTTTAGTAGAGCTTGAAGTCAGGGATAGTGATACCTCCAGATGTTCCTTTATTGTACAGGGTTGTTTTGGCTACCCTGGGTCTTTTGTTTTTCCATGTAAAGTTGAGTTTTGTTCTTTCAAGGTCTGTGATGAATTGTGCTGGGGTTTTATGGGGATTGCATTGAATTGCCACTTTTACTGTGTTGATCCTACCTATCCAAGAGCATCGGAGATCTTTCCATTTTCTGATATCTTTGTTAATTTCTTTCTTGAAAGACTCAAAGTTCTTGCTGTGCAGGTCTTTCACTTGTTTAGTTAGCATTACCCCAAGATAGTTTATGTTGTTTTTGCCTATTGTGAAGGATGATATTTCTGATTTCTTTCTAAGCCCATTTAACATCTGTATATAGGTAAGCTACTAATATTTTTTTGTTTATCATGTGTCCTGCCACTTTACTGAAGGTTTTTATAAGCTGTAGGAGTTCCCTGGTAGAAATTTTTGGGGCACTTATGTAAACTATTATATCATCTGCAAATAGTGAAAGTTAGACCTCTTCCTTTCCAATTTGTATCCGCTTAATCTCCTTTTGTTGTCTTATTGATATAGCTAAAACTTCAAGTTCAATATTGAAGAGACATGGAGAGAGTGGACAACTTTATCTTGTTCCTGATTTTAGAGGAATGGAATTGAATTTATCTTCATTTAGTTTGATGTTGGTTGTTGGCTTGCTGTATGTTGCCTTTATTATGTTTAGGTACTTTCCTGTTATCCCTGATCTCTCCAAGACCTTTATCATGAAGGGTTGTTGGATTTTGTCACAGACTTTTTTTTAGCATCTTGTGAGATTATTGTGTGTTTTTTTCTTTTTCAGTTTGTTTATATGGTGGATTCCATTGACAGATTTTTCATATGTTGAACCATCCCTGCATCTATGAGAAGAAGCCTATTTGATCATGGTGGATGATTTTTTTCTAATGTGTTCTTGGTTTGATTTGACAGCATTTTATTGAAGATTTTTACATCAACGTTCATGAGACAGATTGGCCTGTATTTCATTATTAGTTGTGTCTTTGTATTGTTTGGGTACCAAGGTAATTGTAGCCTGGTAAAAAGAGTTTAGCAATGTCTCTTTTGCTTCTATTATGTGGAACAATTTGAGAGTATTGGTATTAACTGTTCTTTGAATCTCACATAGAATTATGCATTGAAACCATCTAGCCCTTTTGATTTCTATTCTTACTGAGTTTAAATAATTCTTTGTATATATTGAATAGCAATCTTTGCATATTTTCTTTTTCTTCTTTGATGGTCCGTGGCTGTGGTAACTTTCTCTTAATTCACTATGTTAAACTCCTCCCCTCTTCATGTCTCCAGTTCCTATATGTGTATCTTCCTCCAGTATTATTGTGTGTGCTTTGGTTCTATTTTTTTGTTCGGAATGTTTATGTCTTTTTGTTGTTGTTGTTGGATTTTATCAATCTTGTATATAGTCTGTAAGGAAAATGTGTTTCACAAATACTTTCTGTAGTCTACAATTTGTACTGTTGGTGCACATAAACACACAAAGGTATTCTTGACATTAAACCCAGTCTTTGGTGCATGTTAGATATTTGCATATCTCCTCTAGTGGTAAAACCATACCCTTATTTTCACTGCATAACAGGGCCTCTTATGACATCTTAATAGTTTTTTCTCAACTCTAATGATTTGCAATTTTTCAGTTTTTAGCCTTATACATTTCTCTTTAGGTGTCAAACCTAAAGCTTCATTGAAGAACTCCATATCCCAAAGACTTCTACATTTTTAAAAATTCATTTATAGTTTTATAGTCTAGATTTAAGCTCATGGTCCATTTTCAGACTTAGATCAAAACTTATTTTTGATAGTTGATGTCCAATTCCTTTAGTGCCAATTGCTGAAAGATTTCTATTCTCCATTGAATTGAGTTTTTACTTTTCCCAAGATCTCCTGAGCTTAGCATATTCATTTTCATCTATTTCTGTGTTCTGTGTTCTATTCTGCTGGTCTTTATGTCCACTACACAAACTTAACTGCTATAGCCAGTGATGAGCCTTGACATGAAACAATGGATTAGGAAACTTTTCTTCTCTATAAAGCAAGGCAGTATTTTTTATATTATCCATACATTTCATGTATTTTGGTAGGAATTTGAATAAAACTATATATCAGTTTTAGAGAGAATGGACATCTTTGCTGTTTGAACATTGAAAGACACAAACATAATTTTTGTTTATAAAATCTGCATTGACTTCTCCCTTAAGTTTTACAGTTTTCAGAATAAAAGTCTTACATGTTTTGTCAGATTTACTGTTAATGTATTCATATTCTTGAATAATTGTAAATTGCATTCTGTTTTAATTCTGTGTTTATTGTATTTTTTAGTAGTATTTAAAATAAATTTATTTAAACTGTTTATCTATCTGCTGTTACCTTACTCAATTCAATTGTCTGATTTGAGATTTGTAATATTTGTAGTTCCATTGTTGGTATCCCTGACAATAGTGTTATCTACAAACAAGGACGATATTATGTATTCCTGATTATTTCTTTCTTGTCATTTTTCCTTTTATTTTATTTGCTACCTTCCTGTATCCTTAGAACTTTTAGCTCATGTCAGTGGTTTAGGCAGCGAGAGTTCTCTCAGACATTTACAGAAAAACTTTAACTTTAGCCTTTAAGTATACTATTAAGCACATATCATTTATAGATGCCATGTATCAATTATTAGAAGCTACCATTTAGTTTCAAGTTTTTCCTAGTTTTTCAAAAAAAATGAACTTAATAATCCTTCTCAAGCTTCAAATGAAATAACCCTGTCATTTCTCTCCTTCAGCTTTCATTGCTATGATGTTACAATGACTGAGTTAAACAGTGGCTGCTTGGAGTTGGAGACTGGCCTGCTATGATAACGTTCAAGCTAGACACTCCAGCTGAAAGACTGTTAACAACATTATAAGGAGAGAGGGTAGGCTTGATCTGAGGAGAGGAGAGGGAGGTGAAAATATCTGTTCCCTATGATGCCATCTCTCATTCAACTAGGATCAAGTGTTGCTATGAAGAGCTCATTACAGCTAACAAACAACCAACCAACAAACAAACAGAAAAAAAAACTGAAAGTTTAGGTGTCTTCTTGCTTTGTTAATATGAGTGGGTTAATACCAACCAGTTTTTCTGATGATTTTGAATAAAGTAAAGCAGTTAATATTTAGATGTTCTTGTTTTACTAAACTGTTCTTTCCCTGGGGGGGGAGAGACTACTTTGAAGCCCCTCCCCCACCCCCCCAACACACATGTGGATGTCATTTCCCAGGTAGCTCTAATTCACTAATACTTGAAGCAAAATAAAACTGAGAACGTCACTGCAAGCAGAAGGATTCTCCATCTACATGCCTTTTCTCTTTGGTTCTCAGTCCTCTCTGTCTCCCTCTCAATGTATACAAGTGTATATGTGTATGGACAAGTTCAAGTGTACAAAGATTTGTGTACATGCAGGTGCATATGTTAGGGCCATACAGTTGAAATATAGTATCTTCCCAACTGCTTTCTGCATCACATCATTTTTATACTTTCTTTTGATAGTACAATCTCAAAATTACAATATTTCTCCCTTTCTTCTCACCAGACCCTTCCATCTGTTTAGTGTTTTTACTATGATATGCCATGTGCATTTTCTATTCTGGTCTTGTCTATTTGGTGTTAAATATCTTTTTGTAATTGTATAGGTAGGTCTTTGCTCTGTTTAAGGGAGTTTTTCTGTATGATCTTGTTCAAAATCTGTTCTAGTCCATTGACTAAGGATACTTTTACATTATCTACGCCTATAAGTAGAAGGTTTTCTTTTTTGCTTTATTTGTTTGTTTGTTTTCATATCCAATACTTATTCAGTCTAGATACTTTACTTATTTTTTAGTCCAGATATCCTACTTTCCTCTTGATTCATTCGTATAAGGATTTCCTTTGGGTTCTCTAGTCTAAATGTTGGGTTCTTCATTTCCTCCTTTATTTCAACTTGAGTAGTCTTCAATGATTCTATTTCCTGATTGAATTCTGCTCTAAACTCTTGGATTGTCTTTTGTTCTGTCTATTACTATTATGACTGTGCCTTCTTGTTAATCATTCCAGCATTTATTCCCCTTAAACACTTTGTCCTTAATTTCTTTGAACAATTTACTTCTGTTTTCTTTAACTCATATCCATAAACTCCATTATTTGATGAAGCTTATGATTATTCGTTAAATTATGTCTAAGTTCTGTGTTCTGGAGTTTATCAAGGTCATTCTCATTGGCAAACTGGCAGGTTTTAGGTAGAAGATGCTGGCTTATCTTTCATGTTGCTGGCATTTTATGTTGCTGTCACAGTGAAATTCTTTGTTACTTCTGAGTTTGCTATGAAATGATCAGTATGTGGCAGAGGATAGGATGTGCAGAAAGACTAGGCCTAGAGCATGGAAAGGCTTGGGTAGATTGAAATCAGGTGGACAGAGAGGACTAGGCAGGTATGCTGGTGTACAGGGTGTGCTTCGTTTTCCAAATGGTGATAGATGTGTCTAAATGGAAACATTGGATATGACAAGAGAGTCATTTGAGCTTTAATTTAGGTAGGGAAAATCCCAGCTGCAGCTAAAAGCTCCTTTGCATTGAAGACTGGGGAGTCCATGCAAAGCTCATACACTGATAATGTGACTCAGTCTAGTTCTGGGTTTCAGAAAAGGCATGAATGGAGATATCAGGGGATCTCACTGAGCTATACTCTGTAAGAGAACATGGGAAGTCTGAGTACCAGGTAAGATGGCTGGAAGCTGCACAAAAGTTCTCTTTATTTCTTAAGAAAGAATTTCTCACTGAACATCTAGTTCAGTTCATTAATTTGTCTATGGGTTCCAGGAGTTTAACTATCCTCAGAGTTGGTTACTGTGCACCACTATGATGCATCAGTACAAGGGTACTGGAGATTTGAACTCAGGTCTTCATGTTACTTGGCACTTAACATACTGATAATCTCCCTAAGACACTATTTTCAGATTTCCCAAATATGTTTTACCTATAATTTCTAGGGTTTTAGTGTTGTTCACATTCAAGTCTTTCTTGAGGGAGCAGCCAAACAATGACCAGTTCAGCCTAAAACCCATGCCAGCAGAGTAAGTCCACCCATGATGCTGACCCACAGGCTGTGTGGTCCAGAGATCTAGGACAGAAGAATCATGACTGAAGGCAAAAATGTCAATGTAATGGTGGCTAATCATATTCTACTATACTCACAGATTGGTGCTAATCATTAGAGAGGCTTCATCCAGCAACTGATGTAAACTAATTCAGACCCACAGTCAAACATTTGGTGGAGTTTGAGAAATGTTGCAGAGGAGGGAGAGAAGGGATTTCAGGATTCAGAATGATCAAGGATATCACAAGGAAACACAGAATCAACTAATCTTGGCTCAAAGAGGCTAATAGTGACTGAACCGATAACCAGGGAGCCTACATGGGACTGACTGAGGGTCTCTGCATATGTTATAGTTGTGTATCTTGGTCCTCTTAGGGGACTCCTAACAATGGGAACAGGCACTGTCTCCAATTCCTTTCCTGGCTTCTAGGACCCTACTCCTTATACTGCTTCACTTTGTCTAGCCTTAATACATGGGGAGGTAGTTAATCTTACAGCAACTTGACATGCCATGCTCTGTTAATATCATGGTAGACCTGTCCTTTCCTGAACATAAATAGAGGAGAGGATTTGAGGGTGGAAATGGGGGGTTGGGAGGAGGAAACTGACAGGAGAGCAGGGAGAGGAAACTGTAGCCAAGATGTAAAATAAAGATAAATAAACAAACAAAAGACATTCAACATATCACTCTTATAAAATTACTCTTAGTCATAAAGTTAATATAAAAACTAAGATTCATGTTCTGAAACTCAGTAAAGAAAAACATATAGAAAGCATATCATAGACATGCATGTGTTACCATTTATGTGAGGAAGAAAAGGGGAACAGGAAGAAGGAAAGTATACTTATTGAACAGGTGAATATTGGTGAGGACTCAAAACCTTCTGCTTTTCCATAGGAAAACAGAATGCAATGATGCATTTGGTAAGAAAAACAAAGTGCTTTTAAATCCCTGAAAACCCTGAGAGGAATGGAAAGCTGGGAAACATGCAAACTCTAGCCTTAAACTCACACTCAGGATATTCAAGATTTCATTTCCTTTGTTCTGTCTCACCATGCCTACCACTCTGCACCTGAGTTCAACTGTGTACTAGGGAAAACATTTTTAATATTTACAACTGAATCAAGGAAACTGGAATGAAAATTTATTATTGATTAAATTCAAGAGACGTCTTACTTTTCACTTGAGTTATGCTCATGTAGCCTCCTTGCAAATGTTAGATCCAGGCTGTCACTATATTAAAGTAATCTCCTTCTACCTAATTACCAGCTTCAGTGTTGTCCATATTTTTGGACACCTTATAACACTGAAAATGGTTTCTAAGAGTACCCTCATCTGCTATCAAATGATAGTATGAAACATTGTCATTAGTAGGGCATTTCAAGGTGTCACCTACAAGTAACACTGGCGTTCAGCTGAAATGACTGTCTTTTGAAGCCCTTTACTTTTGTTCTTATTATATTCATCATATGCACATTTCATTACAGGTCCCACATTTCTAATAAATGTTTGTATTATTTAATGACTATACTGGAATTGATTTTTGGCTGAGGTACTAGTTCTTTGATACTACTATATGCATCTTCCCTGATTTGATTTTAACTTTTTTCCTTATTGTATAGTATAGCAGTTTCCCACTGATTCATTTTGGCTCATTTATTTAGTCCTATGTCCCCCATATCATTATAAATCTTTGAAGTGAAGAAATAGAAATTATTATCCATTTATGACTTTGGTTGTTATCTTTAGGCTCCCTGCTATAAGTCTAATAATACTTCAACCTCAGAAAATAATAATGATTTATTTAAAACTACTAGTTAATGTCCATGTTTTTTGGTTTCTGATTAATGATGGTAGCTGATTAATTTCTGATTAAGGGTGGTAACTTTGTTTTCATATTCATGGGCTTTTAGGAAATTCATTCACCAAAATAAGACAAATATGTTCAATTTCTACCAATAAAAACCAAAGCTGATTATTACCCTAGTCAATGGACCAGTGGAACATGACTTCAATGATTAGGTCAATGGCTTTTGTTAATGAATAATCAAAATTCCAATTGAAACTAATGAGATGAAAAGAGATTTGGCATTTCTCAGAGTCTAACTTTAGCTGAGTGCTTATGAAATGGTAAAAATCTTGAAAATGTATTGGTTTTAAAGGACCCAATGTTCAATGCTACTTCTTACAAAGGAGAAGAAATAATTACACCTTACTTTATGCGTTGTTTTCTTCTTAGTTTAGGTGAAACTAGTAGAGCTGTGAAATAGCTACTCAAATGGGGAGACAACTTTTTATTTTTACTACTCAAAAGGAGTAAAATGTATTTCTTTAAAATGAAAACTTAGCTGTGGATAAGGAAATTACAGAATCTACATTTTTTTATGTTCATGATTTTCCACTATCCTAAGCCAATAGTCCCAAGATTAGATGACAAGATTCTGTGACAAGTATTTCAATTTTTTTGTTTCAATGTCACTGAGATGTGATATTGGCTAAATATGTCTCAAAATGCTGTAATGCTATAGCTTGCCTTACTTCCAAAGGCATGCAGAAACTTGAAAAACATACCTGATATAACAAACTCCTGGAAGGTGAGATCTGTACTTCTTCTAGCAGACCCCTGGCTTTACATCTTTTCTTAAAAACAGGTATGTTTAATTTACACCAATAAAAATCAAAACTGAGTATTATCCTAGTCGTGAGAGTGTCTATAATTTGTTTCTATATTTCAGAGTAATCATTCTGCTTCTTTATGAAACTCTTCTTGTAGGAGAACAGAACAACTTCTCACAGACCTCTTGCATGCCCTCTACTTCTTCAAATTTAATTTTAATTCCTATGTTCTTCAAAAAGCCTGTTCTCACCTTTTTTAGTTCCTGTTGATACCCCCTAACATGAACACCTGCTATATGGTATTTGTCACCTGGCATGTGGTACATGGAAGATTTAACTATTTTTTTCTGTTTGTCTCCTTATCTAATCATAACATGAGATCCTTGAAGTCAGGGACCTGGGACAGTCCTGATTGTCCTGAGCAAAAGGCAGTACATGAGTAGATGCATATGGTTTGAAGAGAAATGTCCGTTTAAAAGTTTATGCAGTAACTGCTTGAACCCTTTCACTGCTTCAATCAAAAGAAGAAAGTAAGCAACCTTGAGTTTCGGCTGCATGGGTAAATAATTTTAATCTCTTTAGACAGGTGCAACTTCTAAGTGTAAGTACAAGATAACCAGGTTCAGACATCAGTAAATTAGCCTGTCACTTATCTAAACAGTCTCCTGTAAATAGTCATCTCTAAAACAGTCCTGTTGTATGAATATATTTAAGAACTGCAGTGTTCATTGCCACCCTTAATTTATTTATTTGCAATGTACTTTTTCATGTGGAAAGCACCGAAAACTCCAAGTTAGGAGATCGATTTTGTCACTTTCCAATTCTAATGGGCTACATAACTTTATTACCTTCGCTTAAAATTATAATCATTAAAACATAGTTTGAAATAAAAGGTAATGCACTTTCAGAACAGCATAAAACCCACTTGAACTGGAACAAGAAGCTGCCTACCTTAAGGTGAACATTGTTTTCACCAAACAGTATCATTTGCCCCTTGACATTTTTTCCTATGTTCTAGAAATATTTGACATATAAAGTACATTTATGGCTATTTTTCAAATATCTAAAAATGTGATGGCCTGATGTTTTCATGAGAACACATAAGATGTGTTTAAAAACCATCCAAGAGCAAAACAAGGTTTTATGGGAAGACTAACTACAAACAATTTTAAACCATACATGAAGGCTAGCACAAGTAGAAATAGTGATTAGCAATTTTGTCACAATAAAATGCCATTATGTCCCCTACTGTCTATTCTTTCACCTTATATTTTAGATAAAATTAGAGATATTCATCTCATATTTCATAATTTAGAGTTCAGAAATTTATCTGGCAGGTTACATGATTTCTTGTCTAAGTTATAAATTATTCTTGCTACTTGTGTTTAGTGTAGAGAATATAATTATGAGAAGCACGAGGTTCCAAAGGACATTTGCTCAGTGTAAACAAAGAAACTACACACCCACTTGCTTTTGGCACCATCCATGTCACCATATGAATGAACTCAGTTATAAAAAACTGAAGAATAATACATAGAATATTTGCTCCAAAGAAGCAATGACAAATATTTTGTACTTCTATGTTCTTTTTATGCTAGATGAGGTGATACCACATGTCTTTGTATATACTGAAGTGTTAAAGCACCATGACTTAAAACAAGTTTTTGAAGAAAGGGTTTAGAAATCTTATACTTCCACATCACATTCCACCATCAAAAGGATGGAATCAAAGGGGGTCAGGGAAGGAACTCAAGAGAGGGTACCTGGAAGTGGGAACTGAAGCAGAAGGCATGGAGGTATTTTCCTTACTAGTTTTCTTCCCATGACTTGCCCAGTCTATATTTTTATGCAACTCATAACCCCACTGCCTAGGAGATGAGTACAACCAGGTCCACAAACATTAACAATCTTGCCTACAGGTACTTTAGGTTCCTCTTTGTAGGTACCTTTTGCTTAGGACAAGCAAGATAAATAAACCCATTGGCCCTTTGTCAACTTTATACACAATCATGTCTCTAAATCATAACCTTTAATTTCTTGTTGGTCACAAAGTGCCTTGCTAAGAATATAACAATATTAAACATCCCAATTTTTAAATGTCTCACAGTCTTTATGATTTCTAACACTTTCAAGTAGTTCACTTTTTAAAAATATTGAAAATTCATTTGAAAGTTCAAAGCCTGTCCAAAATATATGAAACCCTTTTAAAATAGCCAGAGCCTCTCTAAGATTCCAAAGTCTCTGAACGTGACCTTCCATCAAATAAAAAGTAGTTCCATGCTTATTATTTTATGGTAGATAGTTACAGTTAGATCAAAGTGAAACCCAAGTTCAATAGTGTAAATCTCAGTGTCAGATCTCAGGGGCCAATGGAATTCAGTGGGATGAGTAAACTTCCCTTCTCCAACTCTGCCATCTGCAGGAGTATTTCATAGACCCAAGATGGCTCTCCTCAACAGGATGGTTGTCCTACGCTACTGTCATCTCCAAAATGCTGAGAATTCTGAAGCTTTTGGGTGACATGTTCACCAATAGCCTCTTTTCCTCTCTTTGGGGACTCTGATGCTGCCACATGCTGTGACAAGACTCAACTTTCTCCATGACTTCTTTAATCCTGGTGCTTCTACTGTAACTGAAGCTGCACTTCCAGCAATGGTTTCTCCTCAGATGCTCTCCCTGACCTTCATCATACCTTCAAAACCCGTTCCACATGGGAGATTCTTGCAAATTACACAGTTTGACTCCTACCATAGGGTACAGCCTTGGTACAATATGGACCACAACTTTTGTGTGCTGACTCAGAAGAAATGCTTTCAAGATTTCAACTCAATAACGCCGATTTCTTGCTAATCAAATAATTCTCAGCCCCAGATGACCAAGATTATATTCCAGAAAAGCAAAGGTTTTATTTTAGTGCTTAAGGTCTCTTGTTAATTTTGGACATTTCTGAAGTCTCAGCTGATCAAACACATAGATTCCAAATCGAAATATCAAATGGACCTGCTAGAATAAACAACTCTGGAACTTTCTTCTGATATTTCACAAGTGAGGCCTCAATCATCTACATTGATCTCAAAGTTCTTGTCTTGAAGCTCTCACGGGACTGATCACTGAGCACTAACGACTCAGTGGATTTTCTAGACAAAAGTTTAAATGTCACCACAGTACTCTCCAATACCCACAATAAAGTGTCTCGATTCAATGTTCTACACTTCAAGACTCAGGATTTCTACTGCTATGATAAAACACAATGGCCAGAAACAATTTAGGGAGAAAGAGTTTCTTTGCCTTATTCTTTAACATCATAATCCCTCATCAAAGGAAGTCAAGGTAGCAAGTCAAGGCAGGAACCTGGAATCAAGAACTGCAGGAAAAGTAATAAAGGAATGCTACATCTGGCTTGCTCTTTGTGGTGGTTGATTGAGAATGACCTGCGTAGATTCATGCATTTAAATAGTTGGTCCCAAGTTAATTTAACTCATTGGAAACTCAAGGAAGTAGGGCCTTGTTGGAAGAGATATGATGCCCAGTTGATAGATAAGTAGGTAGGTAGGAAGATAGGTAGATAGATAGATAGATAGATAGATAGATAGATAGATAGATAGGATAGCTAGATGATAGATAGATGATAGATAGATAGATAGATAGATAGATAGATAGATAGATAGATAGCCTCTTACATGTGGAAAAGATGTAAATTCTCACCTGGACAGGGGGGATGATTAGATGGTGCTAGGGAGAATGCTGCTCCCAGTCACTGGGGCTATGTTAGATGGGTTGGGGCACAGGATGTTCTTCTTCAGGCTGGGGCCTAGAGAGTAAGGTTGTCCAGTCACAAGCTCAAACACTCCTGTTCCTCCAGGTGTAGGTGGGGCATGTGGCTCCCTTGGTTACTGATGTCCATGGGGGAATAATTGACTTTGGAGTGGGGAGAATTCAGCTGCCCCATCACTGAGTGTTCCAGTAGAGCCACTGGTACTGTGTAGAATGATTGGGGCATGGGTTGTGTCTTCCCAGTCTGGGGTCTAGAGAGATAGAAGCAGACCTGCCCAGACAAAAGTCAGACACTCACCTCTCCTGTTTGTTTCATCATTCGGCCTTGTCCTTAGCATCCTCTTTCCCAGGCTCAAAGACAGATTCACAACACACAGACCAAAGCAGCCATCTAAAATGAACAATAGGGCACAATCTATTGTTTTAAATTTAAAAAAAGAAAGAAAAGAAAAAAGAAAGAAAACTAGTGTCCATTTATGATTAAATTTTTTATCAAGGAAAATGCTAAGAAAGAGTGTTTGGTAGAAATAATCTGAGAGTAAAATTAGACACACACACACACACACACAAACTCACACACACACATACACACACAAACACACACACACACACACAGAGAGAGAGAGAGAGAGAGAGAGAGAGAGAGAGAGAGGAAAGAATTTGGAACAAACAAATGTTTTATTAGGAAAGTCAGTAAGATTATTGCAAATAAATATGCATACTTCATTGATGGATTAAAATTAAGAACTTTTAAACATCTGAGTCTGTCGTGTGTGTGTGTGTGTGTGTGTGTGTGTGTGTGTGTGTGCGTGCGTGCGTGTGTGTATGTGAATGCATGTGTGCATTTGAACACCCATGCACACATGTAGAGGTCAAAAGGACAATTTGTGTGTGTCCATCTACCCTATGAGTTCCAGGTAACCAGATTTAACTCAGGTTATTGGATTTAATGGTTAGTACCTTTACCTCGTGAACCATCTTGAAGGTTCCTAAAAAGGTACTTTCAAAATGGAAGTTATATATTTGTATTTCATTCTAACTTCTGTATGTTTTCCTGTACATCTGATTATTATTGCTAATATCCAAATAAAACCAAAATGTAAGATAGAATTCAGTAGTTTTAGAGAATTAGTTCCAGGTTTTTCTAATATAAAGGGAGTTCAGTTAGCATAAATTTTAAAAATTCTCTCTGAATATATAAAGCTATTGTTCAAATTACACGTGGGAGTGTCTGAATACTAATTTTAAATTCTAGGACTTGGGACCAACAACCGACTCTTTAAAGAAATGTCTACTTTTTACCACTTATTGGCCATGAGGTATTAAAAACACTTACTTTCTCTGGCCTTACTTTTCTTATCTGTAAAACAGATAATGTCTGTTGATTTTTCCTTGAGATGCCAGGTTAAATAAGTTAGTACACATGGTGCTTCTCATGAATCTCACTGTACCCTACAGAACACCGCCAATACATAACCTCTCAGTTCTCCACTGAAATTTAGAGATGATATATTTCTGAACGCTAATGTCCTGTTTCATCACTAAACACATTTCTGTATTAAACTATACAGAGCTGAAATTTTCTACCGTGAAATCCGCTCAGGCTCAGAAGAATTTGACATTTTCCCCACCTCCTCTTCTGCTTCAAGCCACTTTACTTTCAAATTCTTGGAAATGTTAACCAGTCATGCACAGAACTTCAGCTCTATAAAGTAGATATGCTTTCTCAAATAAAATAAAAACACATTTGGGACATGATTCCTGAGTTACAAAAGCTTCTATAATTCCAAGAGAAGGTCAGAGGCACTGTTTCAGTATCGCTTTATGTGATTGCTTCCTTCATTGGGGTATAGACTCCATAGGAACTCTATCTAATTCTCATTTTTACTCCAAAAATTTTCAAGTAGATGGCATACATATATTCTTACTATACTGAAAGGCTAAACACATGACTAATTTGCGTATATTTAAAGTGATAGATTGAATTAGAAGATATGGTTCTTATTCTAACATTAAAAATCTGTGATTTGAGGTTATTCTCAGATACCTGAAGGATACGTTCTTCTTAAACAATTTTTAAAGAAATTTCCTGCAAGTTTTTCTATTCACGAGGTCAAGGGTTAATATAAAGGGCACATAATTCTACATTTCTTGGAAGCTAATCTCCAGGTAGCTGCCACCCGACTACATCACATCTCTGAAAATCAAATCCATCATTTTGTGAGTTTCATCTTTTTCTTTGGAAAGATTACAATCTATCATTTAGGAAGAATATGACACCTAGATAAAAGAAAGTATATAAAAAGGAATTGAATCCGATGCAGTGAGAGATAAAAGTACGAATAGGCTGCATTTCTGCTAGTTAAGGTTACATAGTCAGAATCTGTGGAGGTAGCACAATGTGGCAGAAAAAGCTCAGTCATTTTTATCAAGCAACTAGTACTAGAAGGAATATGGACATGCCACAAATAATAATCATACCCTCTAATTTAATTGTTCTAAATTTCTTATTCACTATATTTAATAAGTGACTTTTGCTTTAGTTTGCCACTAATTTCATGTCTGCTCTAAAAATAATAGATGTGTTTTGCTTCATGGGTAAAATATTTCCATATAAAAAAGTCAGTCTTTGTATCAAATGTAAGTAGTAATTACTATAAGCATTTTTTATCTGGAGTATCTATTGCTTTAGGAAAAGCCACCTAATACTTGACAAATTTATTTCAAGAGGATTCCACTACTGCATATTAAACTGTTTTATTCTTGCATCATCTGTGTAATGAAATGAGATATAAGTGTAACTCCTACCCTCTCTGACCAATTTTCTCTTTTGAAAATGAGGCCTTGAACCAGCTACTCTTCAATCCTCATTTATACCCATTGAAACTCTAACTACAAAAGTAAGATGGACAAGCTGAAACTGTACACTGAAATAACACAAAGGAGTTATATCTACAATTATTTCATTGAAAACATCATTGAGTGTTTTTCACATTTATTGTAGTTTTCTGCAGTACTGTATCTGTAGTAGACAAAGTAGATTCTAACTATAAATATGTTCCTGATCAGTCAGTTGAATGTCTGATGTACTAGCTGCACTAGCATGAAGATATGAAAGCAGATGCTTGAAATCCATGTGAAAACCAGTTAAGGTCATATGTATCTGTTATCCCAGCCCTGGGGAATGTGGCCACTCAGATCAGAGAAACTTAACATTCAGCCAGTCTAGCCAAAACAGTGAACTCTAGGTTGAATGAGAGACCCTGTCCTAAAAATAAAATGGAGAGCAGTAGATGAAGACACCTGACACAGACCGTGCCTCTTTACATGCATCCTCCCATGAGAAGCACATCTCTTTACATATATACAGCACATGCACGAAACTTACAAAAGTGACGGAGAAACAAATTAATGCAGGGCTTCCCCTGTACTCAAGTTTTTATACAAGAAAAGGGACTCTTAGCTAAGCAGCATGTGTACTTTTAAACTTGCCAGATGACAAGGGCATTTCTTCCCCCGCAGTTCCACCCAAGCACCTGATGTACATTTTCAGTAGTACAAAAGTTTACTCAATGGTAATTCTAGGTATCAGATGGTGTGATTTTTTTTTAATCTTCTCATACTTTAATAATAAAAAGAAAAAAATGGACCAAGAGTCAGGCATGCTTCCAACTGAACCATTAATATTTGTAGTTTGGTAAAATTATACTCAGCCCCAGCAAACTTTATTTACTCATTTTAATCATGTTGTTTTGATGCCTGCAGGTTTCTAACACCACATTCATTGATGTATGTCTAATATATTTGAAGGGCATCTTTAAAAGGTTTATAGAAATTTGTAAACTGTTCATTTGAAACTAGAATTGATTATGATTTTCACAAAATTTGTTAAATAAAAAGCAAGAACCATCATCTTAAAGCTATAGAGGTATGCCCTATAAAAATATATGTGTACTTAATAACATAAACAGGAATATATCTCTCCTGCTATACAACAGAATAAGGTGCCTATTATAAAGGGAGAAAGAAAGAAAGAAAGAAAGAAAGAAAGAAAGAAAGAAAGAAAGAAAGGAAGAAAGAAAGAGAGAGAAGGGAAAGAAGGGAGAGGAAAATATTCAAGGGAGGAAAAGTTGTGGAGTGAGCATCTCCTAGGGCTGAATCAATGTCACTTAGCCTTTGCTGTTAGTATGATGCAAATAAAATCACAAATCTCATGATTAATGTAACATGTTCAAATTATTTTTAGTGTATCTATATCAGAATAGTGACAAGAGTAAAGTGGCAAGTCACTTCCATCCAAAATTTTCGATGCTCACAAGATGGCTCATCCTCGAGGTCTGGTTCTGTCATCTCCCATTAACCAATAAGGGTCAGTGCATTTTCTGTACCAAGGGTCAGCATCAGTCTCTTACATAGTGTATAATCATGCAATACAAACAGAATGGCCTTGCCTAGACACTATGCCCTGTGTTAAGATCTGCAAATTGCCATTGTGCTTTGCTAAGGAACCTTTCCCTCTATCCCTGCATATAGTTTTCTTACAAGAATAAGTAGTATCTTGTACAGGCAACTAGTGTGTGTGTGTGTGTGTGTGTGTGTGTGTGTGTATGTGTGTGTGTGTGTGTGTGTATGTGTGTCTGTGTGTATGTGTCTGAAAAATGTGTGTTTGTTTTTTTCTATTTCAGTAGGAACTTGTAGCTTTTTCTATGCTTTTGTTAACTTTGAGATTGAAATTCTTCTCATTTATGCTGATTTTTCATTTAATTTAAAATTATATTTAATCATATTACATATCATTTGCTTAAATATCCTCAATTATTTGTGTATTAATGTGGATAATCTGAAAATAAAAATAAATGTGTGTCTAAGATAATTATATATATAAACAATTACATTAAATACAATGTAATTAATTGTGTAATATATTTATGCATAAGTTGATAATTAGCTGTATCACTGTCTACAATAATCAGGTATACACATCTACTTAACTGTTAATTTAGACATTTTTATAGGAATTGGAGAGATGGCTCAGTGATAAGAGCACTTTCTGCTCTTGCAGAGCACCTGGTTTTGACTTGCAGCATCATCATAGTGGCTCACAAGTATTTGTAACTGTAGGTCAGGGGACCCAGTATCTTCATTTATCATTGCAGGCACAAGACATGCATATAATATGGGTATGGGTGTTTTATATGCCTGTATGTAACACATCCTGTGTCTGTCTGGTGCTGGTAGAAGACAGAAGAGAGAGTATCAGTTATCCTACAACTGCAATTGCAGAAGGTTTTGAGCTGTCATGTGGGTACTGGGAACTGAACTCAGGTCCTCTACATGAGCATCAGTTGTTCTTAACCTCTGAGACATCTATTCAGTCCTAATCTACAAGTTGTTATGAATCTTTGAAGCTTGTTTAAACTAAAGGTACACTCTTACTTTCTGGACACATAAATGTGTTGAAATCAGAAAAAAGAGCTAGGAAATGGAAAATTCAGCAGATCTCCCCCATGAGACATCTTCTCAGTTGAGTGTAGACCGAGTTTCTGTTCCACCTAGTCCCATAGCCATTTCTCCCCCAAATAAACACACAGAGACATAGTAAATATAAACTATTTCGCCAATGGATTAGGCTTCTTAATGGCTAGCTTTCTCTTAATTATTAACCCATTTCTATTAAACTATGTATTGCCACAAGGCTGTGGATTATATGTAATATGGCATGTTATTCCTTGGGCAGCATGGCATATCCTTGGCCTCTCTCTTTGCATTCCCTCCCCAAAATTATCCTTGTCTGGTATCGCCACTTATAATTCCTGCATGGCTACTGGCAAATTAGTGTTTTTTCATCAACAAATTATAGAATCATATATACAGAAGAACATCCTCCATCAGTAAAGTGTAAAAGTGTGGTGGTGGCTTTGAGGCTCATGGAAAAGACTTTTATAAATTGTTGTGTCATGCTTAGTACTGAGGATATGACATCTTATAAGCCTAACAACCAGGAGATGTCATCAATGCCGTTTCAACTCTGATTCTGCTGTGGTTCTTCTACTCTCCTAATGTAGCCTAGCTACTGAAGTGCTTAAAATAGCTGTTACAAAGTTCACAGAGTAGGCTGCAGTTTGCCATGAAGAGTGAAGAGGTGTAAAGCATAAATCAATTTCCTACCAACAAAACTGCAGAAAAGACCAAAGACTTTTTTGATTATTGAGTAGGAAGTGGTTGCATAACCAGAATACTTTCATATGTAAATTTATGATTATAAATCCAAAGGTCCCCTAATATAAAAAGTGGAATATTCATCAGATCTATGCACACTAGTCCATGTGAACTGACTTTGTTATTGCCTCTTAGATATAGAAATGACTACCATGTTACATCTTAAACATTTAGTTACCTTAATCTTTTGGTGCACACAATATCACTGATGTTCACTCAATTTCCATGAAGACATTTAATAATCTTTTTATAATCCCAGAGATTGTTATGGGATTATAAAATGTGCTATACCTGATCCCTGTTTTTACATAAGCAGAATGTTTCTAAGAAACCCAGCTCACCTTATACAACACATGCAAAATACTATGACGATATAACTATGCTTAAAGGACACCAGTGAGTTCTTACAAGAGTGGAACAGCTTGTCATGGTAATCTAGAAATGCTCTTTAAAGTCATATATTATTTCTTTGTAATGGACTTGTAATTAAAATGCAAGTCTTCCATCTACTTGCATGAACTGTGCTATTTTAAAACTAAACACATTAGTTTAATAGAGCCTGTAATAAATTTGAAGTCAAGTATCAGTGTCAGTGTAAGCTATTGTCTAAACACATATTTAGGGATCATGGCTCAAAGGGACACTTTTTTCGGAAGTTTAGAAAATCCACATTCTTAATTCTATGGAAAGCTAGTCATACTGCATTTGTAGCCGTAACACAGTTGCAGATTTCCAAAAAAGACTATTTTGTTCCACTTATTACAGTAGAAAAGAAATGCTTGCAGAATACAAAACATTGCTGTTTTGATTATGTGAACTGATTGTGTGTAATTTTGCCACTTCTTTTTATGTCATCATGTCCATTGAATCCTTTTTAAAGGAAAATCATTTTCTAGACTAAAATGTTATCCCAAGAGCAGCTCTACTTTTGCTGACATGATTTTGATTAGGAAATTTAGATCTTTACGCTATATGAATACATTAGAAGAGGATTACACTGATCGAGACTCCACAAGAGAGCTAAAATATACCACAAATAAATAATCAAGCATCTTGTATGAATTTAAAAATAAATCATGTATCATAAAAGTAAAAATGGCCAGTTTAGGCTCAGAAAGAACACAGAAAGCATTGCAAATTTGTAGCAGAGTGAATCCAGGAATGAAGGTTTTAATTAGACGGCAGGAACAGTAAGGTGACAGGACCGAGAACAGGTAAATCATCCAGGAATAGCAGTGCACTGAGCAGAGCCAGCTGGTATGTGCTGCCTCAGTGTCAGGGATCTGAGCTGCATCCCGAAATGGGGACTGTGCAGACAGTCTGTTGCACAGCTGTTCTTGCTCGGAAACATGCAGCCAGGTCTGTTAGTGGTATCACTCTGCAGGTACTACAATGACAGTAAAGTTTCGAGGAAGGACTAGGTGTCTCAGGCGATGAAAAAATAGAGAGTTATTAGAAACACCAAAAATGTATTTAAAAACATCTCCTTTCCTTTTCCTGTCTTCATGTAATGCATTATGTTATCAATTGAGTTACTTAGTCGGAACTATAATTATACCATCAGATTTAACATTCTTGAAAGAATCTGGGCTAAAGAGAATCAGCAAAAAGTTGTTGGTGCTATTTTTAATGTTGAATTTGATCACAAATGAATCCCAGGAGTTCACTTTATAATTAAGATCATAGCAATATGGGTAAATGCACTGCCAAGAATGGAGACCTTCATAGTATTTGTC
Source organism: Cricetiscus sungorus (assembly GCA_030556225.1). Classification (NCBI taxonomy): domain Eukaryota; kingdom Metazoa; phylum Chordata; class Mammalia; order Rodentia; family Cricetidae; genus Cricetiscus; species Cricetiscus sungorus. Next base: position 11,824,922 of record JANBXA010000600.1, on the reverse strand, counting down.
TCCTCTGTCTTTATTGCTTTGTATATCTCTGTTGATAGTTTAAACTCCCGTTTCTGTCATTGAGACTCAGCCTCAATAATAATCAAAATCATTATCCTAATTTATGTGAACATAAGGAGGATTACAACAGAGAAAGCCTGGCATTGGTGGTGGATGCTTTTAATCCCAGCATTCTGGAGTAGAGGCAGGCAGATCTCTGTGAGTTCGAGGCCAGCCTGGTCTACAGAGCTAGTTCCAGGTCAGGTTCCAAAGCAATACAGAGAAAGCCTGTCTTGAAAAGCCAAAGAGAGAGACAGAGACAGGCAGAGACAGAGAAAGAGATAGAGATAGAGAGCAAGATATAATTCATCAAAACAAAAAGTGCTGGCTAGATGGCAGAGTCATATCATTAAAGGCAGTAAGAGGAACAGACAACAATTTGATTCATTTGATATTCATAATTGCTAATATGTACAACTGTCTATGTATTCATTTTCCTCGAGGATTTGTGTTAGTCTTTCTATTGTACCTGACACCTGTGCAGAGGTATCAAGGGCACTTCAAAGAATCGATGTTATATGTGGGGGTGGGGGATTGAAAGTTTTATGACAAAATAATTTCTTACATTTGTGTTTTAGGAAGGTATCGTGGAAGATGGATGGAAGTCAAGTGGACATTTTAGTTAGAGGGTCTGATAAAAAGTGGCATGTCCTTAATTACAATTATCAGCTTGATTTAGATTAAGAACCATTTTGGATATTAATTAGGTATGATTCTGGTGGGTATGTGGTAATTTTTCCAGAGATTTTTAGGTGGTAGTGGGAAATCCACCCATGAAATAGGCAGCACTCTCCATGGGCCACAATAATAGGCTGAATAAAAAGAAGCAACTTGAACTAACATAGCATTCATTTTTCACCGTTTGTTGTTCCACTCAGATATGGGCAAGCTTATGCTCCTGATATTCACTGAACCCCCAGGCCTTCATACTTTGATGAGCTGTACACTCTAACTTCAAAAAGAAGTAAATGCTCATTAGATATATAAATCCCCAACGTGCTTCTTGCAAAGTATCTGATCCAAGCAATGAGGCAGTAACTACTATAAAAGACAACTACAGTGGAAGTCATGGAAAATTTTAGAGACTGAATCTACAGAGAATTCAGTTTACCTTCATACCCTCAAAATCTCTATTATTCCTGCCTTCTCCTAACTAACCAACTTACATTTATTTGTTTTATTTTTTAGGTTGACGTAATTACTTCATATTTCATCTCTTGAAGTTGAAATTCTCCCATATGTCTCTCCTTTTTTTTTTCCAAATTCAGGATCACTTGAATATATGTTAAAATGTTAAATGGAAGAGCCTACTTATTTGCCTTTTAAAATAATAGTTTTTATATCAGAAGTCAGTTTAAAGTAGACTCATCTTAGGTTTAATATGTAGTTGAAAAATAAAAGGAGAAAAGTAACAGATTCTCAAACAATCTATTATTTATATGAATTTGTCCATTGACTATTAGTCTACTCCTGTGATTTTTGAAATTAACTTTTTTTTAAGTAAAAAGAGGTCCTACACTAAGATATTTTGTCCATTTATCCCATTTTCTTCTTGAGATGTTTCATTTGTAACATATGTGTGTATATAATATTTTACCCAAGTTATAGAGGGTAATAGAAAACAAACATTTGTATCTATTTTCCCCATTTTTAAAGGCAGAAGCATGTTTATTCTCTGTTTATTTTTTCTTCTGTTTAGTTTTAAGTTTGGTAAAGCAAATTGACTGCACCCATGATGGCTAATCGTCATTGTCAATTTGATTGGCTTTTAGAATTATCTAGGAGACACACTATTGGGTACCTAAAGTTTAATTGAGGGAAGTCCTGCCCTAAACATGAGCTAGGTATGTAGAATGAAATGAAGGATGAAAATACCTGATGGATACCAGTATTCTCTTTCTTTCTCTGTCCCCAGGGGACACAATGTGACCTGCCAACTCAAACTCCTATCACCATGCTTTTTTGTCATAATATACTGAGCCAAGACAAAACTATTTAAGTTGCTGCAGTTGTTTATCTTGTCACAGAAAGACAAGACACAACTATGACAACAGAAATATTTGATAATAATCATGATATAGGGTTCGGTGGCTTATTTGAAAGAACTCTTCTTAAAGGAAGAGATTGCTGAGGAGATGAGAGATCAGATAGTCTAAGGTTAGTACTGGATATCTGCATGTCAGATTACCTGCATCTCTCCAGTATTCGAGCAGAGACCTAACAACTTCACTACAATAGCTATGAACCACTAGAGATGCATGAAGGAATGTGCAGAATCTCATTAATTAGAGATTAACTAGAAAGAGTGAGAATGTAAGAAGAGCCTTAGAGGTGTTCTTTGAGCCTCATTCATAGCCATCTGAAGTTGAGTTCCAGTGATTTTAGGTGAATTCCCCAGCCTTCTCAGAAGCCCCTTCTTACATTGACAATGGGAAGACAACAGAGAAGTGAGTCTCCCTCACCATTGTCAGCTCTAATATGTCTGTCAAAATGGGCTTAGGAATTCAAGCAGAATCATTGTTTTCATTACATTTTATATAAAATCATTCTGCATGTATTATATTCCCCCTAGTGTATGTCCCATGACCTAGACTTTACACAAGAAATTTAGAAAAGTAATTAAAAAGTCTACCTCAAAAAATCAAGAATATGAATACTGCTTTACTTCTTACTGATAAGCCAAAGTGCAATCTTTTAAATGGGAACTTGTGTGTATGTATATTACAGCTCTACTCTTATCTCTGAGTCATTAAGGGAAAGCAAGGTGATTTTAACTTAGACATTTGAAATTGTATAGGTCTTCAACCTCCAACATAGATAAAGGAGATAGTTACCCATATGCTTGCCAGTCTTAAAAGCCAAATATTTTTTAGACTTGGAGAAAATGGTCATTTTTTTCCACTCTCATTTCACTCAAACTATCCTGGGCCTGTTTGTTCTCATGGCTGGAGAGTAAATGTGTGAAATGACAAGAAAGGCTTTCAAATTCCATTAGTAACTACTCTGCTGACTACAGATATCTTGAAACTCTGTTTCAGATACCAGAAGTGTTCAACCTAGAACCTCATTTAGACTTTACATTTATGAAAAGATAACCAAGACCTGGCAGGCACTTGAAGAAAACCACCAGCAAACAGAAACTAAAGTGGCCACAAAAAAAGTAAATCTCACTTCTTCTAAAACACACTGTTCTGAAGGGAACAATGATAACTCTTTAAAAACAATTTTAAAAAAAAGCAAGAAATAAATGAGAGAATATTGTGTCTATATTTAAATTAAAGATAAATATGCTTGTTATTACAGGAGTATGGATTTGATTCTGGGAAGAATAGACAATAATCACATAATAAACAAATGGCATAACTTAAAAGCACATATTAAGAAAGTAAAAAAAAACCCAATTCTTCAAGGAATAGGCTATTAATATGTCTTTATTAATTATGAAAGGACACCAAATATAGAGAGCCCTTCAAAGTCACTAGGTATAATTTTGTAACCCTGATACTAAAATTAAATGAGAGATTGCACAAAGCCAAGCTTCATCACCATCAGTGTTTACAAGCAAATATTGGCAAATTCATAAAGACAGTATGTAAAGGAATAATATATGTCTTGAAAAGTGGAGTTCAAGAAAGCCTCAACCTTAGGAAATCCCATCATATGACATTTGCATGTTGAAGGATAAGAGTGTGTCACACAATGCTGTCACATGAAATTTAACACTCAAACATGTCAGAAGTAAAAGGAATATCATATTTTACTCTAGGCTATTTATAAAACAGGTTTGGAAAATGTACACCTTTCCCATATGTATTTTGGAGAAAATCTCATTCAAGAACTGATCACAAATCCTGGGATACTAATATGAAATTTAGAACAATAAGCAAAATCGTGAACATTGGAAAGTTTGTGGAATAGCTGACACCGAGTACATCACTATAAGATCAATAGACTTCATATATGTAAAGATGTGTACTCTACACATAAAATGTAAGAACAGCAGCAAAGTTAACTAGAATTCAACATTTTAATATAATCACTGTGGTGAGAAGTCTTAAAATAACATCAATAATAAAATACTACCTACTGAAAAAAATGTGTTAGTCCAAGGCCTAATATTATCACTTCTGTTGCTTCTGTTTGTTACTATATATGTGAGCTTGATATACTTACATTTATTATTTATTTTTCATATATGTACAATTTATATCACAGCCAGTAAATAGAAGTACCAGTGTCAGTAGTTAATAATTGATAAGTGAACATGTATTGTTTTGAACATTTAGAATTATTAAATAGCTTTAGATCTTGTGTTTAGAATATAATGGGTCACTTTAGATTACTTCATTGAGATAGTAAATTTAAAACACAAGTATGATACTGTACAGATTTTACAGATAAAACTGAACTAGACCTATTTATAGTTTGTTTATGAATATAAGAGCAAGAGAAATGAAAAGCATACCAGGTTTGATGCATGATTTTCTTAACAACTGGACATATATTTCAAGCAAATGATGAATAAGAACAAGACCTGCTACTGGTCATCTATGTTTTGCATATTTCAACCAGACATAAAGATATCTTACTATGACTTTTTCATAGAGCATTTTTAAGGCAATATAATTAATAAAGAAACCATAGACACAGCTAGTATTACAACTTTAGCTCATATTATAACAAAAGCACAGAAGTCAAATGATATGCCATCTGCAAATTTGGGACCAAAAATATCTAGTGTAATTGTTCAGCCCAAGCTGGAAGAATTGAGAGCAGAGGAACTGAAGGCAAAACTTAAAAGTCGAAGGGCAGAGAACATAAAGTCCCATGGTGCAAATCCTAATAGTCAAATCTAAAGGACCAGGTATCTGACTTACAAATGTTGAAGAGAAAGAAACTTCATTCCCTCTATCTTTCTTCACTACTTGGAAATTACCTTATTGAATGATGCTGCTATTATCACATAATAAGTGGGATTATTTCATGTTCAGCTCATGGATCCAAATTTTCATCCCTTCCAGATGCACTCTCCCAGACATAGGAAACAATCCCTTGCCTGCTGTTTGTGTATCTCATGCCTCAATAAAGTTGGCATGGAAAATTAACTATTAAACATTTATGACAAAGTTCATGTCAGGTGTCAAGTGAAATATCACAGAACTAAAAAAGGAAAAAAAGTCTGGAGGGAATCATTCGCAAGGCAAATGCTAGCATGGTGAGGGCAAAAATGTCATATGTGTATTCAGAAGAAGAGCATGACAAGATTTTCCTGTTTTTTCATACCCTATGATATCTGGTATTGGAATAAATAGATATATCCACATGCAGCCTGCCCAGAAAGAAGCACAATTGACACCAATTATATGACACAATATTGTCCCCATCCTATCACTGTTTACTCAGTTTGAAGCACCAATTGCATTATAGATATACAACATAAGACATGTTTTCATCAATTCTCAATGCTGTCTTCTAAGTCTCTAGAACAGCTTGCATGAAAATACCTCAATGAATAAGGTTTGTATGAAACAACAGGATTGATTGAAATGTTAATGATTTTGTCTTAAGTATTTTACCAGAGTTCTACAACATGAATATATACTTACATGGCATTATAAACAATAATCTCAATGAATTTTTAGCACAGATGGAAAGATACTTTTGAACAAATATAGTCAGTGACATGATGCCTTCTGGTCAAGTAAATTAAAATTTCATAATTTCCAATTATTTGTTAATAGTCATAATTATGTTCTAAACACATTTATCAACATTTTATTAGCAAACATAAACATAGCTAAACTCCTCAAGTACTGCTTAGAAATATCAATTTCATGTCACAAAATTACATACAAACTGTTAACTTTCAGATATTTCATAGAACATGACAAGAAAAATGTTGTAATATACACGGGAGACTTTGCATATATGTCTTCTGCCTTGGACCTTTAATTTTACCCAGACATGTGAGTTCAATCCTCAGCATTTTAGGCTGAGTTTCTCATTCTCATTTAACCCTTCTTTCTCAGAACCTATGTCTTGATGTAAGGCAATTTCTTTAACATATACTTTCTTTCTTTTGAGGCTTCTACTAGAACACAGAGGTGCAACATGGAAAGGGGGATGAGCTCCAGCTTTTCTATAAGTGCAGAGAAAACTAGAGTACAGAATATGCTAATTTTGAAAAGAGCTATAACATAGGATATTGTTAAGGAACCATTATTGTTTTAACTTATACACTTTTCTATATTTTCCATTAGGATAATGGAGTAATAATTTCAGACTTTACATTATATAGTCATGGTACACTTGGACCCTGTTTCTTAAGCCACCATTATCTTCTCCCATCATGATAATGATAAAACTCTCAGAGTTTTATGTGACAAAATGTCTGTTTTCCATCTGCATTCACAAACTGGTGCTCAAATAACATGTCTTAAATTATAAGTGAAATTTACCACTTCCAATGCTACAGAATTCTATCATTTCTTTAGCTCATTTTAAAAAGCTTACATAGCATTTATCATGTCTGTCCCCATTCTTTTCTTCTCTCACCTGGTCTAGCCAATAAAGGATAGCTTCTTCTCTCCCTATTTCTGTCTACTGAACTTGAATACACAATGAATACAATGAAAATATGTAGTCAGGCAGACCCTTCATGCCCTGCAATTCACACTGTGTAAGCTAGTAACAAAGGAAGTGTCTTCAGTTGTATAATATTTGGACTGCTGGTGAAAGGAAAGATCTTCCTGTGCTCTGTTCTCTGAATAAATAAATAAGTCTGACTAAAAGAAGAGATGTGGTGTCACATGATTTATTTAGTCCAGAGCTGACACATAAGACAGAGCCTCCTTATCTGCTTATACAAACTTTAGCAGAGGTCAACAGCCACATTGTCTGATCAGGATGCCATGCCAGAGTACTATCTGTGGGGGAAGAATTTTGAAGGCACTCTTCAATAGGATGTCAAACATCCTATTGTTGACTTAAAAAAAAAAATGAGCTGGGAGCCAGACTATAGACATTAACTGAGTTCTCTCTAAAAGAAGTGTTCTCCTAGCAGCTTTGCCTGGCAACTTCAGCACCTCCTCATTGGACAGAGCTTTGAAAACAGGCCTATGTAAAGAGAAACTTGAGGTTCTAGTTATTTGGAAAATGGTTGAATTATCATGAGCATAGCAGAAATCTTCATAGTAAAAGCAAGGACATTTCACTGATAGACTGAGACTATCACTGGTAACCAATAAGTGAAGACCACTGGAAACTGCTTCAGTGATATCAGAAACTTGTGAAACACAATAAATCAAGACAGTCTAGTCATTGTTATGGAGAAGAAAGAGAAACCTGAAAGCAAGCCTCAACCAGATCACAGAGCAGCAAAGGCAGGAACTAGGGATGTATTGGATGCCCTCCACTATGAGAGTATTCTGTATGAAGGACATAGAGGAGCGATTGTTCTACCAATACACTATGCCCAATAAAATGCTTTTGCCTTAGATAAGACAGTTTGGGGATCTAGTCAAGTCCTAGATATTCATATCTAGGTAAAAATAAAATTAGTTTGACTATATAAACAAGAAGAAGCATACAAATCATTTTCCAAAAATAACACGTGCTGTAAAGAAACTGTGTTTTGCAATAGAGAAATATTATTCTGATCATTGGAATAACATTACTGTGAAAATCAGTGTAAGGCACAGAACAACAAGGGAAAAAGATTAGAAGTCAGGTAAGTTAAAAAATTGGAGGTCCTTTACATTGAAAGTTACATCATGATGCAAGTGCCACTGCACTGAACCTATTCACTTTTTAGCATTAGTTAATGGATCCCAGCTAGTCTTTTGGCAAGAGGTGAAAACCAGATTGCTTATTCTGATCAAGTAGCAAAGTCATATATTGTATTTGGGACTTCAGTTTTGGTCTCCTCATAGACCTCAAAATCCACAAATGGTCTGGTATTGTCATATAACCTATTCATGCCCTCCCACATACCTCATCTATCAATTACTTACAACACCAAATATAATATAAATGACATGTAAATCATGGTTAATCTGTACTGTTTAGGGAAAAAGAGCAGGGGAAATTTCTGTGCTTCTTTGATTACAGATACAAGTTTCTTTTCAATTCCTTTCAGTCATGGCTGGTATGCGGAACACACACATAGAATGGCTAACCATGCTTCACTGAAGCTGGCAGCATCGAGATCTCAAGGAAAAGGAGAACATGCTTGACAAAGAACAAGAGGAAACCCTGTGCAATAAGAACAGTGAAGAAATGAGAAGGCTTTCTAAGAAAACTGGAAAGTCCCCATATACAACTGCATTTCAGTTCTAAATCAAATCTTATATGTAGTGACAGGTCATTTTGATACAGCAATTTGTTTTTGGGTGAAGGTTGCTAATACTACAGTTTAGATCAAGAGGCATGGTACATATAGAAAATGTGCACAAATAAATTGATAAATACTTTTAAAAGATCGATTTGAGGTCCTATTTGTTTGAATATGGGATTGAGCTCCATAAAGATTGGAAGCACCCGTATTCCTTTTTCTTTTAGGTATCTTTTAAATAAACCCAATATTAGTTGAAATAACTTACACTTAGGCATTAGTGAAAGAATCATTTCATCTGAATAAAGTGTTTGTTTTTTCTAAAACCTTCAATGACACAAAGATATAGGTATACAAATCTCTAACTCAAGAATTTGAAGTGAATGTTTTTGTTCATTAGATCTCCTCTTTTGTCAGCTTTCAGTATCTTTACACCTTCGCTGATGCTCAATTCTATTCATGTACACTCTATTGTTCTCAGTGTTTCAACTACTGGCAAAATCACAAAATAGAAGACAAAGGGAGTCATAATATTCTAGCAACTCAAATCGAAGGACCACACATTTCAGAAAGATTTTAGTATGCTTTTGCAAGATGATCCCAGAACATAAAAACATGATGAATGTATCATAAAATATTTTTTTACATTCTGCCTGACATAAAAAGATTGTTTGAATTAAACTTCATTATTGCTCTGTTGTCAACATGTTACTGTAGAAGATGAGCCACATGCATGCCGGGACTATAAGGGGAGGCATGAATTATGGTTAAATTTGCTGCTAGTATTTTTCAGATATTTAATATTTTCAATTCATAGTAATGATTTCCTAAAACATGTTGTTGTAGGAACTCAGTTTTTGTTTTTCCTGAAGTGCAGAGACAAATCTTAGTGATCTATGAGCCTTCAAATTTGTTGAACTATATAGAGAATGCATGCCAACATCTACAACAAGGGCTTTTACTGATATATTCTGCCACATTAATGTAAACAAAACTACTGAGATGTTGCCACTATGTAAAGGAGTTATTTGAAATAGAAATGCTTTGTTTCACACAACTATGCACTGATTTTTTAGTAATGTAGATTAGGCTATTGAATTTATAGATTATAAAATTTTTGGAGACATAAAGAAGGTCACAATACCTCATCGAAGCTCCCCTTCTTCTAGTCTCCTTAAGGAACCACAAAGGTTAAATAGTCTTCACAGTGGCCTACAAACTCAAGACAGAAACGGGCCAAAAATTGCAGTTCTGTCCCATCACTAAATCCCTCTTCATGCTTAACAGTTGATGATAATTACTAAAAGATTTGCTGTCACAGCAGCTGAGTAAAAATGAGAAATCCCACTTCTTCCTGACCCTTACTCTACTTCAAGTTCAAAATATAAGTTGGCTTTAGTAGTGATTTGTGATTTTATTATTTTTCATCATGCTCACACTAGAGGTGGCATAGTTTAAAAATTCACTTGAAATGATTTCTAAATGAACATGGATGGCAGATTTAGACCCTAGGCTTTCTGAAAGCATCAGCATCAGTGTGAAAACTATAGACATAGTTTGTCTGATAAATTCAGGCCCACTGGAATAAATACCTACTGCTGTCCTTTGTGGTCATTCTGTGTATCTGGCACCTCTAGTGTACTTGGGTCTTCACAGAAACTCAGGTTACACCTTCATCAATACCCTCCTTAAACCTCTGCAGGAACTACAATCCTATCATGTTATCCCAGGCCTCAAACCAGAATCATTTAGGAGGCTTACACATTACCTTGTTCAAATACCAATTTGACAAAGTTTTTGTATTCATGAGAAACAACTTCTATGTGCTGACTCTGAAGCAATACTTTCCAAGTGATATGTCCTCGGTCATGCTGATCATATCAATTGTCTAAGTTAAATCCAAGTCTTAATTTAAGTTGGGCTGGTCTCTTCTTAAAAATAGATAAGACTCTGCCTTATCTAACTACAGACTACAGATTTTTAATTCAAAACATACATAAACAGGACTCTTTGAGAAACTCTCAACCTTCCCTCTGAGCTTCACAGGGCAGCCCTCCATTGTTTGTATCTCTCTCAAAGTTCTTATCTTCAGAGCTCCCCCAACAACAGCTCATAATGATTTGTGTACTTCAAGCCCATATTTCCAAATGCTTCCACAATCCTCCCCCAAACAAGATGGTCAGATCTGTCACAGCAATGTCCAACACTCAGTATGAATTTCTGAGCTAGTTTGCTTCTCTTTTGCTGTGATAAAACACTGACCAAAAGCAACGGAGAGGAAAGAGTTTATTTCATATTACTGGATATATTCCATTAATGAGGGAAGCCAGGAGAGGGGCTCCCAGAAAGAACATTAAGGCAAGATCTGACATAAAAGCAGAGTGGAAAGCTGTTAGCAGGCTTGTTCCCCATATCTTGCTAAGTCAAGTCTACTTTCTTTCATACCCTAGGTCCAACTGCTAAATGGTAGCACTGCCCACTGTAGCTTACATCTTCCAATTCTAATAACTAATCAGGAATAACTTATAGACATGTCCACAGGACACTCTGATGAAGGCAACCCCTCAACTGAGGTTGCCAAGCTGACAAAAACTAACCACCAAAGGACCTGACCTGAGTCCAGATTCTCAGCACTAACATTAAAATGGGTACAGAAACATACATCTAATCCTCCCACTGTAAAATAGAGGCCTAAGGATCCTAAGTCTTTCTAGCCAGCCAGCATAGTCAGTTAGCACATTTCAAGTCCTGGTGAAATCCCCTGTCTTAAAAAATAAGGTAGAGAGTGACTGAGGAATTTAGCTGGTATTGATCTCTGGCTTCCATCCATTCACTTCCATTGACACCCATGTGCTCATATATGCATACACCTAAATATATACATACAACACAAACTAATTATAAATACTCTCTCCTTTCATGCCCCTTTCTTTCTAATATAGCCTGTGTTCTCCAAACATTCAAAGACCTCTTTACAATTGTTCAGAACTCTGAATTAGTTATGGAGAAGAGTACATCTTGCAGAGTGCTTTTATGACACTGTCCCCACCACACATGGAGTCAGAGACCCTCAAAATGACTTGCCTCTATGTGAAATGACATGTCCTACTGTGTAGGAGTATGCTTTACTCCCGAAACATGACATGCATGCAAATTTATCTTGTGTTGTAGGCAGGCTTCTGAGCAATATATAAATAAGCAAGAGAAAAAATATCCACATTAATAAACAGCCCTTTGAATATATGAAACTCATCTGCAAGATTAGGTAAAGAGTTTGTATACTGTGTATTCAGACAGGATGTCCATATTGCACTCCTCTGTGTCTGGAAGGGAAAACAGAATGATGGTTCAGGTAGGGTGGTACCATATGGCTCAATCCATGAAAATATCACAGAGTTATTTTTTTCAGCAGCTGTGATCAGTCCATGTAAGCAAGGATCAAGTCTCTGCAAATAGAATTATGACACTCCAAGTTTCATCCTGTTTCCAAGGTCTCTTTCTCACGCATCCTGCTGAGATTAACCTATAATATTTCTCTGCACGTGGACTGAATTCTCCCAAAATAGGGGATGGTGACCAAAGGGAAACTGAAAGTAGAGGAGACACAGCAACAGAAAGGGCCCAAAGTGAGAATCACAGATTGACAATACATGTCCCAGTGAGCCCATGGCTGACATTATCAAGTGAGATGACTCAGAGGGAAAAACAAAATTCTTCAAAGTAACTGTTAACTCACACAAAACAGGAAATTCAAGACAGCAGAAAACAAAAGCTGTCTTTTGATTTCTTGCAACTGGAGTCTGAGGGCCTCTTTGCCCAAAACAGACAGGATAGTCACTTATAAAAGTATACAGACCTGCCTAGTCCTCATGCCACTGTCTCAAAAAAGCTGGAAAATAGCAAGAAAATAGCAGGCCTGCTGCCATGTCCCTGTCTCCTAATTTCTCTACTTGTTTTTTTCTTTTTTCTAACTTGATACTCAGGTCTGAGCTTTGTTATGATAGCTATATTATAAAAACCAAGCACGACAAATGTCAGTACATTAGTTTGATTTTGATACCTACGTTTTTTTCAAGGCTTCAGCTTACTCCTTTCTCTTGTAAATCTCACATTCTAGATGAATAAATTGTTTCCTTCCTTGACTTAATATTTGCTTAGGGGAAGGTGATGTTTAAAGCATTTAGTAATATTTTTGAAAGTTCTACCACACAACTCATGACAGTGTATCACTTAGAAAGACATACACATTAGAATTTAAACTAATTTATCCCACAAGTGAATATCACTTTTCTCTGAAACTTTAAGCATACTGTTCCCACTGCCAACACACCATTCTGTGCTTAATTCTTAAATGTGCTTTAGTCAGCATTGTCTTGGGGAGTTCAAATCAACTTACCCCCTACTGACTAGGTCACAGAGAAGGAACAAAGAGGTTGTCAAACTTCAGAGATCTGTCAGCAGCAGTGAACAGGTATGAATGTTCTTTTCAGAACAGAGCTAAATTTCTCTCCCAATCCAGCCTGATTTGCTGTTGTCCACAATGCAGGCAATACTACTAGACTTTCCTAGCTTTCTCAATGCATTGTTTTCTCTTGTGAGGCACTGCCTGAGAGAACCTTCTCTTTTCCACCTTCACTGAGAACCAGTTTTTTCAAGACTGCTCCTTCTCCTCTTGAAATTCTTGTCTTCCCAAAACTAATAGGGTAGGACAGAATGATTATGATCCAATTCCTCAAACCTCATTTGCATGTCATTCATGACCTTTTCCTGCAGATCAATTCTGCACTCCTTCTGACGTCTATACTAGTGTTGACTCCTCCTTGTTGTTGTCACTCATACTCTTTACTTTATCCCACCAACAACTATTAACCTCTATACAAGTTTTGAACCTTTAGACTCATAAAATTTGTCTTCCTGTTTAGCATAACTTCATCCTTCATTCTGTTAATTTTAGTTGCCTTGCAAAGCCCAAGTCTTGCTGTGATTTAATTCCTTACATTAATGGCTTTCACTCCATTTGTCAAGTCCTTCCCACCCCCAACCTCTCAAAGTAAATGGTAAAAATCTCTCCCCTTTCCTCTGGTCACAGTGAGGTGGGCATTCAGCTGACTTGCTCCTTTATTCCTCAATCTTCTGATTTCCCCCACTCTACTTTTTCTCTGTCTTCAACTGTTATAACTGGGCAATGATGAAGAAAGTTTCCTATATTTTTTTTCATTTCTTTTCCCTTCAGGAATTTATGTTCTGCAGCTTATCTTACTTACACTTCATACTTCATGGCACTGCTCCTTAGTCAGATTTTCCCCCATTAGATTCACTGTCAAGGCTCAATGGCTCTCTTCAAGCCCCAGCCCACCTCTGGAGACCCAGTAATACACCTATAGTCTAAGGAATATTAGGAAAGAAAATCTAGATAAGAAAGTCTTGGAGTATGTGTTTTATTCCTAAAGGTGCTTTCTCCTCCGACTGATATAGAAAAGAACCCAAAGTTGAGGTGAGAGTAGGACATGAAGACTACCTGAGAAAGGGGATTAGGGTTGGGGAAACGAGAAGAGGGCTGAAGAGAAGGCAGAGGAAGGAAGGAGAGGAGAGAGGAGAGGAGAGGAGAGGAGAGGAGAGGAGAGGAGAGGAGAGGAGAGGAGAGGAGAGGGGAGGGGAGGGGAGGGGAGGGGAGGAGAGGAGAGGAGAGGAGAGGAGAGGAGAGGGGAGGAGAGGGGAGGAGAGGAGAGGAGAGGAGAGGAGAGGGGAGGGGAGGAGAGGGGAGGGGAGGGGAGGAGAGGGGAGGGGAGGGGAGGGGAGGGGAGGGGAGAGGAGGGTTGGGAAGGGGAAGGGAGAAGAGAGAAAGACAAACAAAATAAAAACAAATCACATTTGTCTAGTGCTTACTAGAGAAAACTTGCAATTGACACCATGGGATAATGTTGATGAGTGATAACTATAGAAAATGTCACTGGTTTTCAAAATTGGAGCCAGGGTTCTAGGTAATGTGCCCTTCCCTAGTCTTGTTGCAAAGGTATAACAAACCAGGACCCTAGTGTTGGTACAAACTGGATACGTGATATTCAGAAACTTAAAGATTTCACATAGTAGATAATGTAATATGCATTAGCTAACAGAAAAAAAAAATGACTCCAGTGAGATAGCTCAGCAGGTTAAGGTATGTGCCACCAAGCAGATAACATGAATTCCATCCTCAGAAACCCCATGATAGAAGGACAGAACCAACCTGTACAAGTTGTTTTCTGACTTCCATCTATTTTCTTTTATATACATGTCCCAACACATACAATATGATTGAATAATTACAATAATTGACATGATATTTGTTATAAAGTGAAAATGGGACATATAAGAGAGATGGCACTAAATAATGATAAGATAGACTTATAAATGACACATGTGAATATACATAATATCACAGTTTAGTAAAAATAGACACACAGCTGCTTGTGTCAAATATACACATATACTTTAACCAGGAAATTCTATTTGATGATATGTACACAGGCAAAGATAATCAGTTGTAATACAAAGCAAGCAGAACACACTGTCATTAATCACAGTATTTTTCATAGAAAGACACTGAATATAACAAGATTCCATCTAAGAAAATCTGTCATCTCCTTAATCATTATATAAATTCACCCATGCAACATGGAATAATTGAAACAAAAATGTACCTTATTTATTTTGAAAGGTGCCATCACATAAACCTACAAGAAAGGATGGCCAAAATGATAGATCTGCCCCACTTATAAACCATTAAATATTCTTTCTTATGGGATTTTTCATTACCACGAACAAAATATACTTCATTATAACCATTTATTTGTGTAATGCTTTATACTTCTCCACACTTAGCAGTGAAGATATTTTATCCCATTAAAAATAGAGGAAAGGGTTAAAAATATCTTTCCTGGGAGCACATATTTTTTTTTCAACACCTAAAATAGCCTTCCTGGTAATCATGATTTTTAGTCATCGTTTTCATCCCATCCTTAATCAGTAACATCCCCGAGGTACTTAGGTTGGATTATTTTAAATAATACTTTAATTAGTTATTTGAGAATTTCACAGTGGTTTTGATCATGTTAATTTCCTCCCCCAACTCCTCCCATATCAACCCCAACTTTATGCTTCCCCCTCTCTGTCTTCCTCTTCCCCTCGTGTGTGTGTGTGTGTGTGTGTGTGTGTGTGTGTGTGTGTGTATGTGTATATGTATGTGTTCCCATGTGTGTCTTTTTAAATTCAAGGACAGTTTGTTTTGCCCTTCATGTGAAGTGTGGGGCCTACCCTAAAAGGTAGTAAATGTACCATTAAAGTAAATGGACTTTGCCTTTCCCAGTAGTTACCAGATGCCAATCGTTCTTCAGCTATAGTTAAAATACAAATAGCTGAGATAAAGCTTTATAAAATATAAACATCCTCAGCCATCACAGTAATGATTCCTCCCAATCCTGCATCTGTTTAGTCCCAAACAAACACACAGAGGCTTATATTAATTATAAGCTGGTTGGCCAATGGCTCAGGCTTCTCATTGACTACCTCTCATTTAATTATTAACCCATTTCTATTAATCTATGTATCTTCACTTTGTCTTTGCCTACCAGTGTTTCTGGGCCCCTTTGCTCCCTCAGTAGCTACATGGTGTCTCTCAGACAGCCTCTCTGCTTGTCCTCTCCCCACAATTCCCCTCATCTGGTATCCCTGCCTATACTTCCTGCTTGGCTACTAGCCAATCAGTGTTTTATTCATCAACTAGTAAGAGAAATATATAGTCACAGCATACAGAATGACATCCCCTATCATTACAGAAATATAACTTAAAACTTTTTCGAGAGTTCATCTTAGGGAGTCAAAATGGCCCTGTTTTTTTTTTTTTTTTTTTTTTTTTTTTTTTTAAATTACAGTGGATGCTGGCAAGGATGAGTCACTGCTTGTCAAAATTCAAACTGCTAGGCAAAGGGAAATATATTATTAGCATGGAACCTGGTGAAACCACCATAGAAATCAGTGCAGAATTTTTTGGAAGGTTGAAAATAAATTTACACAAAACGTAGTTACACTACTATACCCAAAAGACTCTATGTCTTACTACAGAGATACTTGTTCTTTCATGTTCTCTGCTTCATTATTTCCAATATTTAGGAAATAGAAACAGCCAAGATGCCCATCAACTGATGAACAAATAATTAAAACGTGGTACATGAACACATGGAATATTATTCAGCTAGTAATAAAAATGAAATTCATCCAGGTGATGGTGGAGCCTTGGGAGCACTTGGGGGGCAGAGGCAGGAGGATCTCTGTGAATTTGAGAGCAGCCTAGTCTACAAAACCAAGTTCAAGCACAGCCTCCAAAACCACAGAGAAAATATGTCCCAAAAAGAAAAGAAAAGAAAAAGAAAAAGAAAGGAAAAGAAAATCAAAGGTAAAATAAAAGGATGGTAGAGAGACAAATGTCGATTAATTTCTATCATATATGGATGTTAGCTTTTAAGCTTAGATATCCATGTTTAATTTGAAATGCTCACACACATCAAGAAACTAGTAAGGGGTGTGGGGATTAAGTGGTCTACATGAAGGGCCTTATTCTTACCAAAAGCTTAATAGACATCTTCAAAAGGAGACTCAGAGATGAGAATTTGTAGTGAAGCTATTCACTAAAAAATGTCCTTAAATTCAGTCTACTCAGGGAGTGAGACAGCAGAATAGGGGATGGAAATGAAACAAGGAAAGGTAAAATTTTGACAAAGTCCTTAAAGTCAAATCAAATCCTGCAGCACCAACTACAGCCAGTAGGAACTAGAGACAAGATTACCCAGCTTTCACATGTGTGTTCCATTTAGCATTTTCAGCCTCTTGCTCATCAAACTTCCCTTACATGTCTTGTCCAAAACAGATCACATATTCTTATTCTCAGGTGCTACTATGCTCTATACATTTCATCCTCTTTGCATCATGGGATAATCTGTAAATCTCAAGTTACCCTACCAGGTTCTTCTTCATCTTGTATATCACCAAGTTTGTTTTGCCTAGCTGTCATATTCCCATTGGACGCTGACTCTGCCTACTTTTTTCCTCCCCGTAGATTCTTTGCCACAATTTGTGTTCACCAAAAATCATTATCTACAACATACTTCTCCACAAATTATTCACCTGGAATTCTACTTTAGTAATATTACTCTTTTACTTAAAATCTTTTGATGGCTCCTCATCTGGGAAGTTAAGTGTTTGGCATTCAAATTGCATCATCTTGTTCTAATCCTCAATTTTTTATCTAGTACTTCTTTCACCTTTTATAATCCTAAACTCAAACAATATTTAACTATTTGCAGTTTTCTAAAGTTCTTACTCTCTTATATTTGAGACAATTGTCCTTGAATGACTGAATGACTTCTTTAACATTCTTCATGCCATATTGATTAAATTCCTGTTTTTTAATACAGTTGGCAACCTGACTCCTACTGGTAATATATATGTTTTCATGATTCCATAGTTTGGAATTTAAAAGAAATGTTCACTCATATTTGGTGAGCTTATGCAGCACATTTCATGCTGTAGTGTTCTAACATGTTTTTGTCACCTTCTGAAGTCCTTTATGACCTGGAAAATTGTTAGTGCACTGGATAGCACCTATACAAAAACTAACAAACAGGGTCATTCTTCTACTTATACTATGATGGTAAAAATTAGTTAGCTTTTAAGCTTAGGATTAGTGATATGTGTGTTCAATTTGAAATACACATAAATATTTTTAAAAATGTAGGAAGAGGTCAGGAAAAGGAGGCAGTATTCTACATACCTGAGAAGAGATTAATACAAGAGTATGGCAAGCACTGGGTCAGAGCAAGTTCCATAGAGGGAACCTTACATCTGCATCATAGACTTAAGGGAGGGAGCTGTCAATAGCAAAAATAAAACAAAATTTCAAATATACCTAAATGTTTACCAACAAAAGAAATGTTTTTCTTCCAGAGTTTACTAACCAACTCTATCTTGTCTTAAATGTCACTGAAGAGGACATTAACAAACTTAGGAAAGGACAATAAAAAATGGAAAATCTCCCTCCCCAGGAGTGCAGGTGATTTTATCACTTTTGTTGCATTGTTTTGGAGTCACATTAAGTTAAAAACAACTAACTGTGCATGCCCTGATATATTTAATAGACTCTTGGCAATGTGAGCACCATCTAGAATAAACTTCATTGTCCATCATTTTAGAACTACTCAGATTAAGAGGCTAGAAATCAAGTTGCCTATATTGATTATTCATTGCCTTTTGAAAGGCATCACCAGAATCCAAAAATGTTTGCAGGTTTTTAAAAATAAAAACATAACTGCAATAGGGTAAATTTTCATTATTATATATGGAAGCTAATCATTTCAGAGTAAACAACAGATGTTTGCACCCTTATTAATGTTTGGTACTGACATCGGTATTAAATGATAATATGAAAACATGTCACAGACGTGAATGACGAATTCAAATGTCAAGAATGGTAGAATAGAAACATTTAAAATAGAAAATCTAAGTGTCTTAAATGAGAACTGAAGCTCTGAGCATCTTCTTTTAGCTACATACAATAGCACTACCTTCCCGTAAAATAACAATACTCAGGAATATTTCAACTTCCCTTATAAGGTTTCCAAAATATCCATTTCCTCAATTACCTGTCTGGGCAAGTAAGCAATCATATCAAAATGGTAAGATTAATGCATTCTTTAAGTGTAGACAGATAAGTTGATATGTAAATTGGGTTTTGTACTTTATAGTCTATGGATATTATTTTATGTTTCTGAGTGCTTAAGTTTCTATATTTAGTGTTGCTTTACTGTGCATGCACTTGCAAATAGAATTGGTAATTTAAATTATCACTTTCATGCAATAGTTTCTAAGGCAGAATTTGATTATGAAAACCACATCCCTCCCAAAATAGTTTTTACCTATTAGTGGTTATTAGCATTTTGTTCATGAAGTTTGAACTCTGTGGAAAATTTTCCTATATAAAGTTCTCTATGTAATTTTATTTGTCATTTGCTAAAAGCTATCAAGACTCACAATGAGACTACAATCCCTTCACCTCTATAATACAAGTTCTTTCTGCTCTAACCAGAACATCAGTTCTGTGGAAAAGGCATCCTGTCTATCTCAGCCATGACTTTGTCCACATAGTCTACATAAAAGCTAAAATAGTGTGTATGGTAAATGAATGGATGGATGGATGGATGGATGGATGACATGGCAGGAAAATCTTCCTGGCTTTTACATTTTTCTTTACAATACTATTAACATGACCATCATTTTAAGTGTTTAAGATAAGAGAAATTGTATTGTAATTCATAAAGTTCATGTTTGTCATAACAAAATTTAGAAATTGAGTCTTGATGAAGGAGTAAGAAAGACAACTTGAGTTGCCCTTCCCTTTTGTTGTCCACATAACTGTGAACAGCCAGTAGTTATGGCCTCCTGCTTATCACAGAGAAAAATCAAGAATGACTCATTCCATACATTCCCTCTTTCCAGAATACTTGAATGTGAGACTTGAAAGCTAGGTGGTAGATTTCACAAGGCCACTGAAAGCATTAAGTAATGTGATTTTACAGAATAAAGCAATTGTTGCTGCTGGATAGAAGGTTATGACTATTCCCTAAAAAACTGAGGTCAAACCTGTGGAATGATTGGAATACCAATTTAGCCACATTATTTTAAATAGTTGGTCCTGCCTGTGGAACATTCTAAAGTAAGGGTGACAAAGAGATTGTAGGACTGGTCAACCAATGACTAATACAACCTGAGACCCATGCAATGAAAGTGAGCCCACCTCTTACACTGCCTGGAGTGTAAGTGGAGGAGGAGTCGATGGCATAGCAGACGCAAGGAGAAAAGGAGGGAGTAGGATAAGAGGATGGAGGAGAAAGGGGAAACTGAGGTCAGGATATGAATAAATAGATAAAAGTGATGTCAGGAATTTGAATGGTAGCTTTTCAAAGGGGAAACTGAGATCAGGATGTGAATAGATAAAAGTGATGTCAAGAGTTTGAGTAGTAGCTTTTCATACATGTGATGAAACTATACTCTGAACCTAAAATATGTATTCTTTGTCATTACAGAAATCAACAAAAAAGTGACTTAATCTCTTCACCTCTGTTTCTAACATAGCTATTAAGAATGTGGGCTTAAAATACTGGGTTTGAATATGATATGAAATCTTAGAATTTGGACAAATTTAGACAGCTTGTACAACTTCATTATGCCTTCATATCACCCACGCGTAGATGGCAAAGTAATGGTACCCCATAAGGCTCTTGTGAAAATCATGTGTGTTAAATACAAAAAAGCCATTTGTAGTATGACTACACTAGAACAAACTGCAGTCATCATTCCACAGCCATGAAGAGTCTTATTTAAGGATGACAAAACCTCTGCAGTTTTCACATTGTCCACTGTAGAATCACAATGCACAATATGATAACTAGACTAAGTAAAGACACATTTTCCTAGTATACAATGTATTACTTGCCTACTTAATGCCATCCACTTTCTATACAGTTGAATCATCATAATAAGTATTGAATCCCCATAACAAATCTAAAATGTTAGTACTATTTTTCTGATTTTAGAAACAAGGAGACAAAGCTGAGACAGATGGAGGTACATGAGAAGTTCATTATACAGGCAAGTCATGAGGGATAATCTCAAACCTAGGCCTGAATCAATACTCCAAGGAATTTGGTCAATGTTCTAGAGGTGGTCAGAACTGACAACCTCTTACATAGTATCCTGCCCTATCTCACACTGCCCTAACTCCTAAAGCAAGATATTCCTAGCAACCATGAGAAAAGAGCAATGAATCTCCATCAACTTTCTACTATACCACTCCAAAATTAGTTTGAGGAGCAAGACATTCTTACAAAATGCTAATAATTGCTAACACTTACAGAAATTAAGATGTGCAGAGATCACCCAGTGGTAGCGAGCTGTGAAAATTATGCTTCTGGTTGACAATGCCAAACAAAATCGTATATTTCTAACATTCTATAACATTCTGATGTTTCTAACCTAGGGATGAGGATTTGACTAGCAAAAAAACAAATCAGTTCTCTAAGTGTGAAAAACAGGTATCTATTTGATTTAGGGGCAGTTTGTAATGACCTCCACTGGATTGACCAAATGTATTCTTTTGGTGAAATGAGGTAGGTGGGCAAACCTATTTCAGTCTAAATGATGTACTCTTCTATAACAACCGATTTGTACTATTGGAGTAACAAGGTCAAATACAGTACAGAGAACATCTGGGAAGAACATACAGTATAAAACTGTGAGAGTAGAGAAAAGGCTTGGGGTGGTTTCAGGGGAAAACTAAACTTTAGCTTCTTACAAAGCAAATTCACGGGTCTTATTAATGTGAAATACCTCAACTGCAACATCTGTCTCAGGTATTCACTTACAGAAAATTACCATGGGATGGAGGGTGGTAAGTTATATGTAGATTAATAAATCTGTACACTAATTCACAAAGGTTATATAGCAAAAGGTTCTAGACAACCTTAGAAAATATGTATACACAGAGAAAAAATAGAAAAGCAATGATGTAGTAGTAAAGTTGGAGTGGACAAAGAGGACAGACAGGTGCATGGAAGAAAAAAAAATGTCAATGTCAGTGATCTGACTAGCACATTCAGGAAATAGTTGCCAAACTACACTGATTCTCAAACCTTCTCATATTAGTAAAGGAAATAGTTTTTACTCTTTCCAGAATCTTCACTCCCAAGGCATAAGCAATGAAAGGAACTTCAGGGAGTATTCAGGAGAAAAATAGCTCAGCACCCTTGTTAAGTTCTAAGCACCAGGGCCAAAGGTGGTGCTTGGTCGGCTTTTTCTAGTCCCTGTGTCTGTAATAAGGCCACTACCTGTAGCTGGGTCAAAGATTTATTTGCCTGCATGTCAAATAGTTCCTATTTTCCATTATTTGCCAGTACTGAAGCTGACCTTTTGAGTTTCATTTAGCTGGTTCTGATACGAATTTTTATGAAGATGGAAGAACTGACAGAGCTGGGTGGAACACTCAGTGTGAATGGGAAGAAGAGGAAGTGGGCGGGATGGAGAGGACAGGAGGAGGAAGAGGAGAAAGATGAGGAAGAAGAAGCTGGCACATTGGAAACATATCAAATAAACCCTGATTTTAGCAGTTAACGCGTCATTAGATGGGTTACTTGATTATTTTTTAATAGCTTTTTTTGTGTTGTAAGACAAATCCTCTAATCTTCTCATGAAGAATACTGGGGATATGGAAAAAAACCTGGAAGAGCCATTCACGTATTTCTTTACCTCTAGCAAAAGCTAAACTACTAGATATCACTGACAGGGTCATCACATCTCACTCAATTTTACTGTCTGCTTGCCCAAGCCCCCCCCCCGCAGGGTCTTTGAGCAAAAAGATAAATGAGCTCTGTATATCCAACTGTGTTGCTCTTAGCACACTGGGTGCTGTCCTGGAACTTAATCTGTAGACCAGGCTGGCCTCAAACTCAGAGATATGCCTGCCTCTGCCTCTTGACTGATGGGATTAAAGGTGTATGCCACCATGGCTGGCTTTATGAATTCTATTACATTGCTAAACCCTGTTGCACTTACTCTAGTCATAACATATTCTGATATTCATGTACTACTTTCCAGCAAATTTCATTCAGTTGAAAGATGATGGCATTATTTGCATTATGATATTCAAGCTTCTTT
This sequence comes from Cricetiscus sungorus, assembly GCA_030556225.1. Taxonomy (NCBI): domain Eukaryota; kingdom Metazoa; phylum Chordata; class Mammalia; order Rodentia; family Cricetidae; genus Cricetiscus; species Cricetiscus sungorus. The sequence goes on along the minus strand of JANBXA010000600.1, from coordinate 11,801,812 downwards.
TTACTGCATATTTTCCTTTTCATTGTTTCAAAAGGTAGAAGCACATGAATTTCAGTTCAAGGCAAAATGATTTTTTATATCCATATTATATTCCATTGAATATCATGTACAATTTAAGCCAGACAATTCTCAAAGTTCAAATTTTAAAATCTTGGTAGCAGATAAATATTTATTGTTCACAAAGTTTATTTGTGTCTTAGACTATGAAAACCTCAAGTTTCTTATTTGTGACATTTTCTACATAGAAAAAGAAAGGTGAGTTTGACATTTGGAATTATGCTTTTCTTCCCCAAACACACCCCCAGAAACTACTTTCATGACTGCTGCTGCAAAGTGCACCAGACTCAAGGGATAAGTTTTAAACTGCCGATTTGATCCTTGATTTTATTTTCAGATTTAAAATAAAATTATGAAAGTACATGCCCTTAGCCTACAAGTTGAAACTGACACATTGAAGTATATCATACATGTCTCCATTGTCAAAACTATGTTCAAAAAAAGAAAACCTTTATGGCTTGAAATTTTCACCACCCTGATGTTTGCTGTCAGCTTATTGCAATATTATTAATAAGAATCTAATTGATATTAAGTCTTCAACAACTAGGCTAACACTTCCTCACTGTTTAACATCTCTGTGATTGCCATATTTAACTGGTTTTAAAATTCTTCCTGGTCAATTCTACAGACCCTCTCATCTATACAGATAAGCATAAATACAGCAACTTTGTTTAGAAATACATTTTACCAATGTTAAATGCAATTGAAGCCTCATCAGCCAGTGAAAGATAAGCCACACTTCATTTCTTAGATAGCTCACATTGTTTCCCATAATGCAATGACTGGAGCTTGGGATGTTTAAATGGTACTTCACTGTGAGACGTGTTCTAAACTTCCACGTGATTATACATATGCTGTTCTATAGTGCACGCTAATCTCTTCTGCCTTGGATGTTTTAGCAAAATGGCTGAAATTTTCAGCCATTATGGATGAGTTATTCAGCAAATCTCTAAAAGCAATTCCACTTGACAAGCCTATAGTACTACTTTAAGTGATTGAATCTCTTTGATATCACAATGGCAAGGTCCTTATTATTCTTGCAGGAACTTTACAAGTTCTAAGAATATTTCCAAAATGCCACTAGCCACATCACCAAAGAGAGGCAAGCAATTCAGTAAGTACTATACTAATTTGGTTTAGGGAATCCAGTTAAGCAAATGATTTCTTTCAGAGGAGGGAAAAATCCCTATTTGTTGTACTTTATATTCAAATGCATTGATCTTTTATTAGAGTGGGTGTTTTAAAGTTCTATCTCACAACATGGCTTTCTTTTCTCCCTCAAATTTATTTTCTCGTAAATGAATGGAAGCCACAAAATTGGTGAGGTCATGAAACTTGCTTATTTGAAACACTGAATTGTATACATCCCTTAGGGGCAGGGATGTTTTTTGCCCTGAGGGTATTAGTCATGGTCCATAGTTCGTGGGAAAAACTAAGGAAGTTTCAAAATTGTGTTCCTATTATTTCCATTTCTCTGAGACTTTGTTTGAATTCCAAAGTGAATTTTCTATTATCCCATTGAACATTGCATAGGAGGGTACCAACCAACAGCCTTTGGAAGCAACACCTGCAGTTACATTCAAAGGCATGACTTTTCCAAGCAGTATGTGAGCTGGCTGCATTGTCCCCAGAAGGATAAAGGCCTAGGTTCTTTACCTGACTGGCAGAAGCATTCCAATACCACGAAAGGACTCTAAACATTGTTTTGTAAGTAATGAGTCCTGCTGGTTTCATCCGGCAAGACACTGAAATCCCACAGGGAAAATGTGGTTAGAAATAAAACAGAGGGCTGGGCCTTTAATGAGTTTCCTATCCACAGATGCCATCAAGCTTTTAGACTATTCATTCGATTTACACAGCTTCAACAGAGATTCCCAGAGTTGTGGGCCATATTCTTTACACACTGAAGTGCATAGAACTTGGCATAAATCTACACTTCAGAGATAATAACGTATCATTCCAGGAAATAAAGGAAAAGGCATAATAAAAAAAAGAAGTTAAATATGGAAACCTGTTTTGACAACAAATGAATACAGATGAAGCCAGACAGGAAAGGTGTTATGAATGCATGTTGTTTTTGCATGTTTCACATAGATTATGATCCTGCAAGAGCCTGTCAAGCTTTTTCTTCTTTTTATATGTAAGTATAGTCAGACAGATTATTTGTACTGCTTTCCATCTCACATCAACTAAAATTTCTTAGTGCTTTTAAAGGACAGAAAAACATTTATAAAATTTACATATATATATGTATATATATATTCCTTATTCAATTATACTTCATTAATTACTATAGTTAAGTATTCCTTGAGTATCTTTGTCTGTCTAACAAAAACTTTTATTTTCTAAATTTAAAAAACAGAAAAGGAGGAAAATTGTTGGTAAATAAATGGTGGCAATCACCAGTGATAGTGAGTATTCAAGAAGCACATTTTGTTAATAATATTTATTCCTCTGAAGAAAGCCTCTCCAAATGTTGCATTGGGGCAAACATCAAGTTTCATCAACTTTTAAATTATATGGCAAATAAAAGATTTAACCCATGTTTGTAATTATCAAAATCAAATAAAATGTTGAATTTCACATAAAACTAGTCCAGACTTTATTTTCCACTTGCAGAAATTTCCATGTAAGTCAAAGCTAGAAAATTTTCAGGGCATTTAGAAAAGGAAGACCTGTAAATTTTAGATAGTCTTTGTCACAGATGTTACCTTAATAGAGGAATATTTTTCAAAAATGCTTAAGTCCCATTTGACAGTTTGATATTAACCCAACAATTAGTTTTTTAAATCAACTACCAATAAGTTAAAAGTTTCTGCTCTTCAATCATTTGTAGACAATCATTACTAACACAAATAAATAATGAATTCTAAAAATAATTTTACTAATTAAAAATAATGATGTAACAGGCTGTTAGAAATTGCACAAGTATTTTTTTACCATTTCAAACTTTTTGTTCTAATACAAAATGAGGTGACAATTAAGAAGTGCCATGGACATTTAAATAAAGTTATACAGAGGACCTAAATAGATGAGCAAGTGGATATAGAAGACTGGAACAATTCAAGTGAATTAGTTACCAAAGAAAAACTTTCAGAAACAGAGTGAAGAAATACATAACATCTTACCACCTCAAACATGGGTTCAAAATGCTTAACTAATAGGATATATTTTTGTTTGCTTGATTTCTGTAACAGAAGCCAATATTACAGTTGGAAAAAAAATTACATTTATGTGTAACCTTTCCTAATTATGGCTCCTTCCTCTCTATTTCCATCATGAAGTCCCACACATGTTCCCCTTTCCTTTCTTCCTTTCTTTCTTTCTTTCTTTCTTTCTTTCTTCCTTCCTTTCTTTCTTCCTTCCTTTCTTTCTTTCTTTCTTTCTTTCTTCCTTTCTTTCTTGTTTTTCATTCTTTCATTCTCTGAGTTACAGTAAGAGCTTCCCTTCTAAAAATACCTACTATGTGCTGTTACATAATGCATTCCCAATAAAACAAATTTCCTGCAAAGCCAATTATGTGTCCCATTGTATAAGTGAACCTTGTGAAGTGACTCCTTGAAAGTTGACCCAGGATTCAGAGCATAGAAAACATGATGTTCTTTGGATTTCTTGCATCATTGGTCAGACATGTTTGTTTCTCTATTTCCTCTGTTATCTCAATGAGTACATGTTTCAGGTGATGAAACAAATACCTTATACAAAGTATAAGATCAAATGGAGTACAATATGCTGATTTAACTTTAAAAGAATGTCAATTGCAAAAAAAAAAAAACCCAAACTTACTTTTAAATGAATTTTCTGAACTTAGCAACCCAAGTAACTGAAAATTAATCACACTGTATTTAAAATATATTGTTACTTGATCCATCTACAATGGACTATTATGATATTAGCAACAATGGAAAATCATTTTAAAAAGATGTTAGCAGAGACAAAAATGAAGCATTGTGAACAAATTCAAAGGAAAGAGCTATGAAAATAGATTCTTTATGTACATTTACACTTAGGAAAAAAGAATTACATGCAACTTTACAGTGTTTGTCATGCTTAACACTTCTCTTTATCCAAATCTTGGCTGAGGTATCCATTGCACCTCCACCTCAGATATAGATCTAAAAGTATGTGACAGATTTGATGCTATAAAGTGTTTTCCCACAGTTGTTCTGTTGATTTTGACAACAAATAGAGATTTGGTCGTCGTTTATTATTTAACTATTTATTTAGATTTCAAGACAGCTTGAAATATTATCTCAGAATAAAACAACAAACTTATTTGCCTTTATATCTGTGCATAGTTCAATCTGCATTTTATAGTACTATTTATCTTACTTTAGATTTTTTTTAAATATACATGACTTGATTTGTTAACTTTTACATATTTCAAAATGTGTCCACCTAGTTAACTTATTTGAGTTTTGTTGGTGTTGTATCGTTGAGATTTCCAGAACAGTTAGATCTTATAGGAATTCTTCTGGTTCCAGCAGGTGATTGAACTAATTTAAGCTAATTTATGGGTTAAAATACTGACATATGGGAAAGTCACTTATTTCTCAATGTGAATTCAACAAAGCCCTCAGCCACATCATGCATAGAATATATTTGAAACAAATATAATATTTAATGTCATTTTCCAATTGAAATCAAAATACATAATTTACTAAGAAATCTTAAAGTGAGGTTTGTTTTTGGATCCTAATGTGTGGATAGATTGGGAGCTTGTTTTAACACTTACAGACCCTAACTGGGGGTCCTAGTCTACACTTGGATTTCACAAAGCAATTTAGAAAAGAGGAAAGCGGGCTCTACATTTTAATTATTGCAGAAACTAGAGTCATTTGGCAAATACCATTTAACATATATTTTCCTCATTTAATTATGACATTCATTTCCACTTGGGAATCATTTTGTTTAAGTGTAAATCACAAAATATGAGACTATACTTTAGGTCACTTTTCAGTCAGTTTTTGTTTTCACAAGCATAGTCTGAAGTGAATAGAACACTGGCAAACTGAAGGGGATTGAGCAGGAAATCCTTAAATGATAGGGAATTAACAACACTGTATCAAGTACCAAAAAATGATATTTAAAATACTGACATTTCAGATCATAAATAAACTGAAATTATCAGCTATTTGAAGTGAGAACCTCCTAGAGGTTTATATTTACAATGATAAAAGAGCAGCATACTTGCAAACCCATTTACTTGCATAATAGGTTTCTTATATCTATTTTGTCTCACTAAAATAAATAGCAAACGATTTGAGTGGTAAGTCAGCATCTTTAGTGCTTATTTGGTAAAAGGGACAAGTTTAAGCACTAACATATTTTGCATGCATACCATAAAATACAAAGTAGCATACTCTGTTTACGTTGGTTACCAATCTTGATATTCAAGGGAAGAGTGTATAAAGTTAACAAGCAATTATTATTTGGCAAATTAGTCCTCAACAACCCCGAGTAAATAGGAAGTTTGAAACCTATCTGTTATACAGCTTCTTTAATTTGCATAGCACACTGGTGTGTTTGCTTTGCAAATACTTTGCAATGAATCATCATTTGTACTATACAGTCCAAAGAAAAGCAATCAAAATTCACAGCAAGACAATGAAATTAATTATAACTGTTGAATTCTGTGGTGGTAATTCCTCCTCATGCAGGAAGATTAATTGCATTGCACTTTCCTTGCACTCCACTAAATGATCTGATGAATGTATAATCATTTACAGATTTCTCAAATGCTGAAAATTGATTACCTTTGATTAGCTCTGATCTGCACAAAGAGCTCTGACAGAGTATCAGTGAAACATTACAACATTACAGACAAAGTAACAAATGATTTAATTACCAGTGTGCTTATTAATGTTAGATTCCCTGCAGTGATCCTGGCAAATCAGGGGCCTGTAATAGACCTGTGGGTTTCACTGAATTCCATTAGGGTTTAAATAATATTTCTCACTATTTCTCAAATCCTTCTTTTCATGGCTCCTTAATAACTCTAATTAATTTTAATTTGCACAAAAATCCACAGCATCCTTAGAAAGTTTTAATTAGCTATAAAATAAAACTCTTCTCCTCCCAAGAAGACATATATGATCATCTTTGGAGTGGCCTCCCAAGTAAGTTTTCATTAATAGTAGTTAGCTTTCTGTAATATTATTAAGTGTAAATCTACAGAAAATGTTGAATTGTGCATGTGGTCCAACTCTCGTCTTCTAGCTGCAAACAAAGTGAGCTTTGTTTTATAAGAACAAAGTAAAAGAACAGTATGGTAAAATGTTTACATGGAGTGTAGAGAGAGCTGTCAGAGCACTCTTATTCTATCTTGTAGTGAAATGCACGACTTGCCACCATTTCAGGAACTATAGCACAGGAGACAGACTGATTAAGAAACCCCAGTGCATGCAGAAAGAGGAATAGAAAATGCAAGAGCAAAAGAACACTGGCCTAGTTAGATACAGAATGTAATGAATAATGTTGGCACAAACAAATCAAGCCCATCTAGACGAATATGAGAGAACATTCAGATCATTTTTGGATTGGCAGCTTTTAGGGCTTTCCCCAATTTGACGCCATTATATATGACATTAAATTATTGTGAGGCAGTGACAATGAAAACCCAGATGATCGGAGGAGTCAAACAGAGCAGCTCAAATTAAAATATGTGCCTACAAGTGTTTTCAGGCACAGAAAAATTAGAGGATAGGCAATTAACAGAAGGCTGATATACAGACAACTTTATAATAATATTCCTTCACAGTGGCATTGCAGTTCTGTAGAGATGAGGGAATGGTGCAGGTGTTTCTGTGTGGCATTTCAAAGCCACTAGCTGACAACCTTAGGATGTGGGGATGCACAGCCCCCCATGCTGATGAATATGTTCATTATTCTCAGTGCTGTCAGCAGCAAAGCTATCCATCACAGTGCAACAGCACAGAGTCGGGAGTCTCTTTTCTGTGGAGAAATATTGAAGTCAGATTGTTGATGTCAAAAGCCACAGTGTAGTTCAGCTCTCTGTTTTATGAATCTGACTGAGACACATTGTGCCTGTGCACAAACTGATATCTAGCAGAGCTCATTTTAGTAAACGTGTGATTTAGAAGTCAGAGAAACATTCGTACAACCGAACTCATAGCAGGCAGAGGCTGTGGCATGCATACATAGTTTTTACATTTTAATATGACACCGTTTGGTACTGTTTATCATCTGAAATCCAAGCCATATCAACTTTCTAGCTACGATATTTAAGATCTATGTACTCTGAAAAAATTACTCACACAATGAGAGAATACATTAAAACACTGTCACAGCCACAGAGCGATTGGGCCTTGTTGGACTTGGCTGTGCTTTTATTTTCTTCTTCAAATTAAACCACAAATAATTGGTGAGTTCACTTGATTTTCAATACAAAAATAGACACTCTATGGGGTAAGGAATCCAATGGGTATTTACTAGTTTCCACACTGTAGCTCTCTGTGAAACTGTCGGTGAACACATTTATCTGATGGCAGGACTGGGTCCCCTCTCCCTCTCTCCTAATATTACTCACTGTATCTGACCATCTACTTTATTTGTAATCCTCATGCTACATGTTCCAGCTGCCAGGACAAAGGAAAGCAGACTCTCTACTCTCAGTATGGTCTTTTGCACATAATTTCATCTTTGGCTTACCTTATTTCAGAAGAGAGCTATCTCTTTTCCTTTCAGTAGACTTTATTCTCATGAATTCATAATAAAAATTAATGAAATGTAACTTTGGGGACAGCATAGTTAGTACTTCTTAATAACAGAATTAAAACAAAAACGATTTCAGAATGCATGGTGCTGCTTGGAAGCTTGCCATTTAAGTAAATCTTGAGGACCAAAGTACAGATGTAAGTGTGTTTCTGTGAGTGAGGGCTTTGAGCCTCCAAGGTGGCACATGCTCAGAATGCAATCGCCCCTGCCAGCCTCTCTGCAAAGTAGTAGTGTTTAACAAAAAACAAGCACATTTCTCAATTCAAGCCAGGAAGACTCATTTTTGCTGATTTTGCCCTCTTTCTCTTTGCTAGCAAGCCTCGGGGTGTATGATGTCATGGTCAGCTTCTGCACAGGGAAGCTAAAAAGCCTTTAATGAATTGCAAACTTTATTCAACCAAAATACTCTGTCCTAGAGCTTTCTCCTCCCAAAAAGCTGCAAACAGACAAATATCATGTAGAGAGCTCCAGGAATGTCAAAGACTTCAGGAGATCATAGAGTTGATTGTTTTTAAAAGCAATGGGGAAAGAAGTAAGATACACAGAGGAACAATAACAGGGATTATTTTTACTCTAAGTTCGTTCACTGATAGCAGATGTAGAGTAGGGAATCTGTATCTCGAAGGGTCAAGAGTTTGAGTCAAAATTCAACTTCAAGTTAATTGGCTGGTGTTTGCTGCTACACAAATTGAAGAGATATAATTTGCCTCTAGTGGGAAGGGCCACTGTTATTTAGTGTCTACACAAATAACTTCAAAGAAGACATCTTTTATTTTTCATGATAACAATAGATAGAAAACAAATGCAGTAATGATAGACTCTGTTAGAGCAAGTTGAAATAAAAAAAAGCAAGACAAAACAAAATCAAAATGAAGATGTGTGTTTATTGCATGCAGAGGCACACCTGAACCCAGTGTTGTTCAGTAACTCTTATTTTTGCCCGCCTGATTGAACAGATAGATGGACATTTTGCACATTTTAGCAAAGAAGGTTCTATGCACCAGTTTTTGATTTTGAAGTGTATACAGACACACTATGCAATTAAATGGCTAAATTTTCATGAATTTCATTTTTATTGCTGTTTTTTAATCAACTGGAAGCCTCCTTGGAAACCTAGATAGGAAAACTCCTTTTTAAACCTCTTTTCAGGTGGAAGGAAGGAGCCATTTGGAATATGGGTAATGTCTGTCAGGAGTAAATAATCTACAGACCACAAAGAGGCACCATATGGAATTCACTAGACACTAACTCTCTTGTCCACCCAAATTATACCAGTGCCCACATAATAAGAAGACATTTCAGGGGCTGTGCTGTATGCCTTCCAGGCAGAGCTCCACAGCCAGCAATTAGTTTATACAGTCAGAGGCCAAAAAACCGTATTGTCTTACTGGCTGTATAATTATCTGTTATGATGAACTGTGATTCTAAGAACTATTGTCTTAAACTTGGATCAGTGTGTGGATTGGTTGTCTGGCTGAGACCCAAGAATGGACCTTCCTTTGGTGTCTCTGCCTGAGTGATTTCTCTGGTCTCTTCCTGGCAGGGTAAAACAGAGACTGTTTCTGCATGATTTCTTTGGTTGATGAGAAGCAATTATGCCTTAAATGAAGTCATTCATGTCTGCCATTTTGTTTGCATATTTTCCAGTGTTCACCTGTTATTAAACCTGTCTTTAAACTGTGAGCGAGCTTCAAGTAGACTTTTGTGTATAACACAGTTCGGTAATCAGAGGAAAACAAAATAGATAGAATGTTTTCTGCGCAAATCACTCAAGCAAGAAATCTAATAAAGTGATTAAAATCTAAAATAGCATTTAAGAATTTCCTGGGAATTTTTATTTCTTGGAATCCCCATCCCCCACCCTCATTACATGGAAGATGGCAAGTGTCTTAGCAGTCCTAATGTGAATGTTACAGCCACTTTGTTAACTAGCAGGAAAAAAAAATGCAGAAGGAAGGGGTCTCAATATACCTTATCATTATTGTCAAAATAGTTATTGTTCTTTACAAAATGACAATGACATGTTGGCATTTGCACAAAATGATTACTAGAAGCAATTACTTAAAACTGCTTATATTTATGAATTAGTTCATTACAAATTATGAATTACATTTTTAAAGATCATATAATGAAACAGGCTTGCTAATTAAAAGTGTATTCTATTGAACTTGCAACCACTAAAAGAATATTTCATGTAAAATATTAACGAACAGAAACATTACATTTTTCTAACTCCTGATCTTAAAAGTCTGAGAGTCTGACACCCCTAATAGCTGAAGAAGTCATCCCCGGCTAGAACAGTAATCAAATCTAAAGCATTATTTTCTCTAAGTCACTGTTTCTTTTCTTAAATGAAGCCTTCATAAATAACAATTATTTCTTGACTTTGGGGCCGACTCTCCATGTTGAGTTACATGTCATGTATCTTTATCTATAGGTATCCTTGCATTTAGTTTTAAATTAAGTCATAGTGGGTGAACTAGAATGATGTGCTGGGTATCTTTTCCCAGTAATAAATACAAAGTGGAATACTGTTACGTAAATAAAAATGTAACTGAATTTAGGGTTTATTAAATAATTTCATACTCTTCTCATTCAAATGGAGAAAAGGAAATAAATTAAATTGGCATATCTTTAATCTTGTAATTTTGACTTTGTTCATTAAAAAGAAAGAAAGAAAGATCCAGCTGGTAATGTGTGCTTGACTCTGAGTCCCACTAATAAAAAATATGGGTTACTGAAGTCTTAGAATTTATCACCACCGAGGAGAAAGTATATTTCGCCTACAGCCCCTGAAGTGGCTCATGTTAAGGTGACCTCTGCTGTTTAAAAGAAAGTTATACACAAGCAATCCCTCCTCAAAAATAGTCAATAATCCCAGATTACAAGTGTAAATGAGGTTACTGTAGAACTTAAATATAGTTACTAAATTTATTACTATTTCATTTATATATGCAATCTTCCAGCTTTTCTCCATAATTGTTGGGAAATTTTCTCTGTCATTTACTTCCTTCCATTTTTGTCCACATTGTGACCGACTGGGATCTCTGCCATCACATTTTCCTCTCACTGAACGGTTTTCTCTGTTCCTGGTGGGGCAAAGTCATGACCCAGAAAAAAAATTGATTCATGAATTCTCAGGGTACAAGTGAAGAGGAGAGGAAATATGCCTTGGCTGAGCTCCGACTAGTGACAATTTAAAACCTGTAATTAGTCTGAATTCAAGCTGCAAAGAGAGTCTGAATTAAAAATTCATTAATTCAAACTGAAATATTAACTTGAATAAGTTAGATCCTTTATTACGAGTCATTTTTTACAGCTGTTAGGTTAACTGTGGGATCCTAAGTTTTCCTAATTTAAAAATAATCCAAAGATGCTGGAAAGACCAGCAGATGTTGCTACATTTAAGTCTCCTCTCTGTCTCAAGACACCCACTTTTTTTTTGGATTGTCTTGGTGTGAACATGGTAGTCTAGGTTTATTTCCACTCCAATTCCAAATTTTATGTTTGTAAACCTGCATTGTCCCATTGAGTATACACTCCTTTACTGTCTCTCCCCTGATGTGTCTGACACCCCAGATCCCCCTCAGTTAACTCTGACATTTCCATGAACTACCCTGCTGAAATGCTATACAGTAATTAACGCTGAGGGCTGGTACACACTGAGCCCTCAGTACAAATTAGGATGGAAAAGGTTATCATAATATTTTTCTAGTCTGTTTGGTAGATTGAATTGTTCTCTGTGGTGGACAAACAAAAAAGAAATATATTTTAAAGTTAGACTTTAGAAGAAAGACCAGCTAGGAGGGAATGATACTTTCAAAAACCCATGTATTCTTAACTTTTTATCTGAAAGCAATTAATTGTTTTTGTGGACATACTAATACTAAACAACAATGTGCAGGACTGCCAAGTAGGAGAGTGGTCAGTGGATAATTTGAGAATTCAGGATAAAGTTCTGTTATCATTGTGTAGAGTTCAAATCCAGGTAGAAGCAGCAGCTGGAATCCCTCCAACTGTCAGTAGTGTCTGAAAAACACTAAGAGACTAAATAATTTATATTACACTATATTGACCTGTATAATTGTTTAAATGAGTAATGCAGTCATCAACTGAAAGAGGTCAACCATCTGTAGAGGAAACACAGAATTTGGTTTCATATCCAAACAAACTTTTGAAAAGCAAATTGTTTTTTTCTGTGGGAGGTAGGGGAAAGTCTGAAGACAGATTAATGGGTTCTCCTGCTAAATAAAGGTTAAAGCTTCTGTCATTTGTAGAATGCAACATCAATAGGGAAGAATTCACATGGCAGCTGGCCCCAACTGCCACAGAATCTGTAACTGGGGGCTTTGTTTCCATGAGGTTAAAAGGAAAGTTGCCTGAGGATTTCATCTTATTTCTTTATCCAGTATTATCATTCATTGCATATGTGTGTAAATACATTTGTGTGTGTGTGTATGTTTTTGTGTGTGTGTAAATACATATGGAAATCTTTGAAAAACTCAATCTTTATAATAAGACAACTAAATCTTTATAGATAAAGCAAGTGATTTGTTTAAAATCTACTTATACCAAATCTTTATCTCTAAAACTATGTTTTCATAAATCTGATTTATGCACCATCCAAATTTTTAACTCTTCAGTGGACTAACACCTACAGAGTAAACTCTCAGTATTCAGGAAACTCATATTGGATTAAAGTCAGCAATAACAAAATACTCTACTACCTATTCTCCAAAGTCTTCACCTCCCAACACATTCTTTGCAGACAAGGTGCTTTGATTGCCAGATTTGTGCTCTGAATACTGTTCGACTGTTCGAAAGGAGCCTGAATTCTAAGAATCTATGAACTAATTATAAATTTAATGCTATGAATTGGAAAACAGAAAAATATTGTCACCATTGGTCTTTATTTCCTATACACAGCTGTGACCACAAACATACTCACTTACACACAATTTTATCTTCATCTTACATTGCTTGAGACCATATGCAGGAAAATGCCTAAAAATATGTTCCCAAATACTTTTGGGTGTGTTTTGTACCCTTTTAAGAAAACTGTTTACGGGCTGAAGAGATGGCTCAGACATTAAAGGCTAGGCTCACAACCATGAAAACTGTTTACAAATTATTCATACTTGTACAATTATTCTTATAATAATAATTCAATATACCAAGGAGATATTCATATGCATATAGAAAATGTTGAGTCATTAGAGAGCTCCATGGTAATGATACTGATCACCTAGTAAAATGTATCTACTATTTCATTGTAACTTTGGACATTGTCCATATATTGATGCTGAAATACAATTTGTACTTCCAATTGTTGAAACAAAATTTTGATGGGAAATCTAATGACTTTTAGAAAAATTTCAGAGATCCTAAGGAAGGCTTGCACCCTGTTGTACAAAGAAACAAAATAAATATGCCAGGAAATAATACATTTGAGGGCTGAAATCAATAAAATAGAAACTAGGAAAACAATACAAAAAATCCATGCAACAAAGAGTTGGTTCTTTGAGAAAATCAACAAGATAGACAAAGCTTCATCCAAACTAATGAAAAAGCAGAGAGAGATCATACATATTAACAAAATCAGAAATGAAAAGGGGGACATAACAAAGGACGCAGAGGAAATCCAGACAACTTCCAGGTCATACTTTGAAAAACTGTACTCTACAAAATTTGAATTTTCAAAGAAAATGAACAAATTTCTGGACAACTATCACTTACCAAAATGAAACCAAGAAGAGACAAACAACTTAAATAGACCTATAACCCCAAATAAAATCGAAACAATCATTGAAAGCCTTCCAACCAAAAACAGCACAGGGCCAGATGGCTTCAGTGCAGAATTCTACCAGAAATTCAAGGAAGAGCTAATTCCAATACTCCTCAAATTGTTCCACATAATAGAGACAGAAGGAACATTACCAAACTCTTTCTATGATAAAGGTCTTGGAGAGATCAAGGATAACAGTAACATACCTAAACATAAAAAAAGCAATTTACAGTAAACCAACAGTCAACATCAAATGAATGGAGAGAAGCTTAAGGCAATTCCTCTAAAATCAGGAACAAGACAAGGCTGTACTCTCCATATCTCATCAATATTGTACTTGAAGTTCTAGCTAAAGCTATAAGACAACAAAAGGAGATCAAGGGGATCCAAATTAGAAAGGAAGAAGTCAAACTGTCTCTACTTGCAGATGTTATGATAGTTTACATAAGCGACCCAATAAACTCTACCTGGGAACTCATGCAGCTGATAAACACCTTCAGCAAACTAGCAGGATACAAGATCAACTCAAAAAAATCAGTAGCCCTACTTTATTCAGATGACAAAGAGGCTGAGAAAGAAATCAGAGAAAGATCACCCTTTACAATAGCCACAAACAACATAAAATATCTCAGGGTAATGCTTACCAAACATGTGAAAGACCTATACAATTAGAACTTTGTGTCTTTAAAGAAAGAAATTAAAGAAGATACCAGAAAATGAAAAGATCTCCCATGCTCTTGGATTGGAAGGATAAATATAGTAAAAATGGCAATCTTACCAAAAGCAATCTATAGATTCAATGCAATCCCCATTAAAATCCCAGCACAATTCTTCACTGACCTTGAAAGGATAATAGTCAACTTTGTATGGAAAAACAAAAGACTAAGGATAGCCAAAACAACCCTGTACAATAAAAGAACTTCAGGAGGCATCACCATGCCTGAATTTCAGTTCTACTACAGAGCTACAGTCCTGAAAACAGCCTGGTATTGGCACAAAAATAGACAGGTAGACCAATGGAGTGGAATCGAAAATCCTGATATTAATCCACACACCTACGAGCACCTGATTTTCGACAAAACAGCTAAAAAAAATACAATGGGAGGAGGAAAACATCAACAAATGGTGCTGGCACAATTGGATGATGGTGTGTAGAATACTGCAGATAGACCCATGTCTATCACCATGCACAAAACTCAAGTCCAAATGGATCAAACACCTCAACATGAATCAAGCCACACTGAACCTCTTTGAAGAGTAACTTGGAGGTACCCTTGAAAAAATTGGTATAGGAGACCACTTTCTGAACATAACTCCAGTAGCACAGACACTGAGATCAACAATTAATAAGTGTGACTTCCTCAAATTTAGAAGCTTCTATAAGGCAAAGGACACAGTTGACAAGACCAAACAGCAGGCCACAGACTGGGAAAAAATTTTTATCAATCCTACATCTGACAAAGGGCTGATCTCCAAAATATACAAAGAACTCAAGAAACTAGTCAACAAACCACCAAATAGCCCTATTAAAAAATGGGGAACAGAATTGAAGAAAGAATTCTCAATAGAGGAAATCATAGAGGCTGAAAGACACTTAAGAAAATGTTCAACCTCTTTAGTTATCAGAGAAATGCAAATGAAAACAACTTTGAGATACCATTTTACTCCTGCCAGAATGGCTAAAATTAGAAACACCAATGGCAACTTCTGCTGGAAAGGATGTGGATAAAGGAGAACACTCCCTCACTGCTGGTGGGAGTGTAAACTCATACAGCCATTTTGGAGATCAGTATGGTGGTTCCTCAGGAAAATGGAAATTAGCTTACCACAGGACCCAGCAATTCCCCTCTAGGGTATACACCCAAATGACTCACATCCATGCAACAAAGACATGTGCTCAACTATGTTCATAGCAGCATTATTTGTAATAGCAAGAACCTGGAAGCAACCTAGATGCCCCTCAACTGAAGAATGGATAAAGAAGATGTGGCACATCTACACAATGGAATACTACTCTGCAGAAAAAAAAACAGAATCTTGAAATTCTCAGGCAAGTGGATGGAACTTGAAGAAGCCAACATGAATGAGGTAACACAGTCACAAAAAGAGGAACAGGGTATGTACTCGCTCATATATGGATTTTTGACCTAGAGCAAAGGATCACCAGCCTATAATACAAACCACCTGACAAACTGGGATACAAAGTGCATTCTAAGAGATTCATATATGGTCCCTCACAAAAGGGGGAAGGGACAAGCCCCCAGAGCAAATGGGAAATGGGGGGGGAGTGAATGGAGAGAGAACTAACAGAAAGAGAAGGGGAGGAGAGGAAAACACATGTGACTAGATAGGTTGCGTCAGGGTGAGAGTGTGGGGCATTAAAGAGGGAGCTATTATTGGTTTGAAGAGAAAACTGAACCTCAAAAAAGGTCTAGAGAACTACACGACCGACTTCAACTAATAATTCGAGCAACCAGGGAAAGGCTACCAAAAATGCCCTTTTCTGATAGTGAGATCATCAACTAAATTATCCACCATCATGGAGTCCTCATCTAGTACCTGTTAGAAACAGAAGACAAACACCCATAACCAAACACTGAGTCAAACTAGAATCCAGATGCAGAGAGAGGGGACAAGACCAGGTTGCAGAAACTCACAAGACAGCTGACCTGAACGAGGAGGTGCTTGGGCCTTCCAGACTGATGGCTAGGAAGCCAAGGGACTGACTCAGACCCCCTGAATATGGGTCTCAGCTAGAAGGACTGAGCAGTCTGGGGGACCTCAGACAGTAGAAACGGGATCTATTCCTGGTGCACAAAAGGACCTTGTGGACACATCCCTAATGGAGGGATATTCCCTTAACCTAGAGACAGGAGAGAAGTCCTAATCTCTACTTCAAATGACTTGACAGATTTACATGACCCAACCTGGATAGCATAGCCCTACAAGTGGAAGGGGAGGGGATGGTGGCCAGGGTGCATGTTACAGAGGAAAGAGGGTAAGAGAGAGGGATTGAAGAAGGGATGCAGGGTTAGAGGGAAGGTTGGAGGGAGGAAGGGAGAGGAAACTGGGATATATATGTAAAATTTTTAAATTATATTATTATTTTAAAAAAAGAAGGAAAAATGCTGCTGGCTTATTTAAGATGCTTTGACATCAAAATTTAAGCCTAAGGACAAGTTACTGGGGAAAAGGATTTCTAATTTTGTTTCCAAATAAATGAAAAGCTGTGGATCCCTCCAGACTAATGTGGTTTGATCGAGCAAGACCCCCTGAAGCAACGTCAATGAGACAATGCAGACTTGCAGTCCACTACAGCCCGGATCTCTGCGTCTTCTTAGGATTCCCCCATGACAGCACCCCCTACCAGCAGGAAGCAGCTTGGAAAGAACAATGCCCAAATTCCCAAATATTGTTTATAAATGTTTGTTTACATTTTAAAAAAGGCATGTATAACTATGTCCAACATATAATATATAAATGTTAAAAAAGAAAGAAACAAACAAACTAGTACCTGGAAAAAAAAAACTCACAACTGAATAAAGGGCTTTGGATAAGTCTAAAATAAATAAATAAATAAATAAATAAATAAATAAATAAATAAATAAATGCCCTACTCATTATCTGTTTGTAATGTACTGAAATTAAGAAAAATCATTCTCTTAATTTATGACGGTGCTTTATTAGACCCCACCCATATTTTAAGGCTGGGCTTTTCATGACGGAGTATTGGTTCCTGCTTTTTCCTTAAACCAAGTTAAAGATGAAATGAAGTAAGAAT
Source organism: Cricetiscus sungorus (assembly GCA_030556225.1). Lineage (NCBI taxonomy): Eukaryota > Metazoa > Chordata > Mammalia > Rodentia > Cricetidae > Cricetiscus > Cricetiscus sungorus. Next base: position 11,784,452 of record JANBXA010000600.1, on the reverse strand, counting down.
TTGCATATATACCTATTGTTTAACCCTTCATACAATAATTCTTATTGCCATCTCACACAGCCCCCAAAGTGAAGGCAATAATCATTGATAAATCATAAAATATGGCATAGTTGTTGGATCAATTCCAAACATAAATCAACATAAGAGAATATGTTTCATGGAAGAAATGATAACAAAAAATGAAAACATAATAGCAGACAAAAATATTTCAAATATTATGTTGACATTTTTAATGTATTACATCAGGACACATGGACACAGCTGTGATCTCAATGTTCTGATATTTGTTTACACAAATATTTTCATACCTTACACAATTCATCAGTACAATTGCAAAAGAATAGTATTCTAGAATATACTTCCTCAAAAGTTTTTTGCACATTACTAGACTTTTTCTATTCTTAAATAAAAATCAGACTTGTTTGAATGTTCCTTGTTTTAGTTAGGGCTTCTAATGCTATGAAGAGACACCATAACTATGGAAACTCTTATAAAGGAAAACATTTAATAGGGTGGCTCACTTACACTTCAGAGATTCAGTCCATTATCACACATGATGTGTGAAGTAACCTTTGGGGTCCATTTCCTTACAAACTACCACACTCCACACTCCCTGGTCTTCAAAGACTGATAGCCATATTATAGTGCAAAATTTCATTCAGTCAAGCTTCAAAAGTCCCCATAGTAATAACAGTTCAGATTCATTTAAAAGTTGAAAGTTCAAAGTCTCTTCTGAGATTCATACAATCTGTTAACTGTAATCCCTTGTAAAATCAAAACTAAAAAGCTAATCACATATTTCCAACACACTGGATATATATTACCATTCCACAATGTATGGAAGAGAGCACAGTGAGGAAATATTTGTCCAATGTAAGAACAAAAACCAGATTGGAAAACTCAAAATTCTGCATCTCAATTTTGATGTCAAAATGCTCTTCAGTTCTTGACTTCTTTTCAGATTTGATGGCCACAATCTACTTGTTTCCTTGGGCTGATTCCACTCCTGTCACTGTCAGCAGCTTTCCTCAGCAGGTATGACATGGCTCTTGGAATCTCCAGCATCTCAGGTCTCCAAGAGAGACCAACCTTCAACTTCATAGCTTCATGCAATGTTCTCTCTAGGCCTTCATTCAGGAATATCCCTTACTAATGCCTGGCCTCAAGCAGGTTTCCTTATTTGTGGGGGCAATTTCCATAACTCTTTCCATTCTTAGTTCTAAAGTGAGAACCATATGGCTGAACCTGCCAAACTCTGATGCTTGCTGGGACTGGAACTTGGCCCCCTCCTTGAATTCCATTTTTAATCACCTTTCAGTTTTAATGATGTTTCTTCACTGCCCAGGATTGGCTGTTCTGGAACTTTCTCTGTAGACCAGACTGCCCTCAGATTCAGAGATCTGCCAGCCTCTGCCTTCTGGGGGATAGAGATTAAAGGCATGCTGTTATGAGCATGTTTTCTCCCCAGCCTAGTCCCAGAGCCACAACAGCCCCAAATAACACACATGCTGTTGCCTGTTACTAGCATTACTTATTGGCTAGCTCTTTATTAAATATTAACCCATTTCTATTAATCTAAGTATTTCCACATGGTCTTATCTTACTGGAGAGAGGGCCAGGACCTTTGTTCCCTCAGTCCTACATGTTGACTTTCCTTTCTACCTCTCCCTGAATTCTCCTTGACTCCTAGACCTGCCTGTCTTGCTTTCCTATTGGCCAACAGTGCTTTATTCATTAACCAATTAGAGAAACATATTTACATCTTCTTTTTTTCTGTCTAAATAACAAGAAGGATTTTAAATATTACATAGTAAAATGTATAACAAAACAGTTACCAAATAACCAGAGTTAGCAATATTTAGTCCATTAACATTTAACATGACTTAAAGAAAATATTCTATCATCAATCCTATCTTTGTGAGTCTAAAGTCCTATACGTAACTTATTTGTAATCCTAAGGAAAGAATATAACCACAATGATCTGTCTTCAACCCAAAGACCACAGAAGGATAATATATAAACTCTAGAAATGACAGAGACAATTCACCTAGTTGGTCACCCAAAGTTCTTCTGTAATCTTCCATCTTCAGCCTACAGGCCATAGTGTGTCTGGCAGATTACTCAGCAAAGAATGAAATTTCAGTGTCCCACCTGTGTTAGCTATTTGTCAGTCACTTTTCTCTGTGTCCTGTAGACTGTCTGGCAGACTCTTCAATAAATCAGGAACCCTGTAGCAATGTCCATCTTGTATTAGCAGTCACTTTCCTGTGGGTCCTGAATGTCCAGTTTATACAGCATAAGGTCAAACAGACAAGACAAAAGCAATGTCTTGCCCAAATGGCTAGTCTTGTCATATTGAAAGCAAATTCCATAACGTGTTTCTTCAATATCCATCTTACTTTCTGACGCAGGTGGTGTTACGGGGAGCAGTTGTGCCTCATTGTTAAGAAAACCCCTAAACCATTTTAAATGGCATATTCTGTAGGTCTTTGAATAGTTTGAAGAATGCTTATCCATCTCAAATACATCTCAATATATCTAGAAAACCTAACCCACCTAACTATAAGTTTTGACTATCATAGGTAACTCTATATAATCTGTAATAAATTATACATTTATAAATGAGCTATATAAATGCAATGCCTAAACAAGAGGAGAAATATACATTTCACAAAATTGATCTTTAATTTGTATCAATAAATGAATATCCATTCCAAAACAAAGTATTTATTTCTATGCAATAATCCCATTTTTACCTTTAAAAGGAGATTGGTTGTGATCATTAACCATTCATAACCAAAACCATTTAAATGAAAATAAACATTTATAAACAATATTTGGGAATTTGGGTGTCATTCTTTCCAAACTGCTTCCTGCTGGTAGGGGGCACTGTCATGGGAATCCTAAGAAGACATAGAAATCCTGGCTGTAGTGGTCTGCAAGGCTGCCTTGTCCCAAGGACAAAGCTTCAGGAGGTCTTACTTGATCAAACCATGTTAATCTAGAAAGAATCCACAGCTTTTCATTTTCTGTGGAAACAAAAATAGAAATCCTTTTCCCCAGTAACCTGTCCTTAGACTTAATTTTTGAAGTCAAAGCAATTTAAAGTATATAAATTGGATTAATCCAGCAGCATTTGTTTTAACAGTTGTTGCTATTTCCTCAGCAGTCAAACAATTTAAAGACAATACAATAGCATATAGTATCCAGAATCTTTTTTGGTTTACATCTTTATGTGGCTTTTTTATTACTTTATTTCTTTTACTTCTATTTTTACATTTTTTGAGACAGGGTTTCTCATTGTAACGTTGGCTGCTCTGGAATTCATTTTGTACACCAGGTTTACTTTGAAATCACAGAGATCTGATTGCCTCTGCCTCCTGAGTGCTAGAATTAACATGTGCTAACAATGCCCCAGCTATTCTCTGTTTATTTTTTTTTAACCAGCTGCTCATACTCACCATTGAATTGTTAACAGTGCTTCTTAAAAGCTGTGTGGTTATTTTGCCACTAAATGCTACTACTAAGAAGCCTTGCTTGTCTTTGTTCTTTTGTTTCTAAAACCCCTTTTTAAGCTTTTGTCAAGTTTTAGGTAGAAGTTCTCCGGTCTATGTTGTAGCACCATTTTGTTATGAGTATGTTTTCCTGCTTGACTGGTCCCAGACCCATGCCAGCCCCAAATAACACACAGGGATGATGTATTAGATATAATGCTGTTGGCCTGTTACTAGCATTACTCATTGGCTAGCTCTGTATTAAATTTTAACCCATTTCTATTAATATAAGTATTTCCACATGATTTTATCTAACTGGAGAGAGGGCTTGGACCTCTGTTCTCTTGGTCCCACATGTTGACTCTCCTTTCTACCTCCCCCTGAAATCTCCTTGTCTCCTAGACCTGCCTATCTTGCTTTCCTATTGGCCAACAATGCTTTATTCATTAACCAATAAGAGAAATGTATTTACAGAATGATATCTCCCATCAGCAAGTACCACCATACCTGGCTGTAAGCTTTTCTTTAATTCCTTTCACAAATTGGAATGGATCTTGTCCTGAAGTCATCTCTCCCTTTTTAATCTGTTTATCTCCTTGAACACAGGATTTAGCACCATTCCAATTTTTGGTTTTCTTTTTCTCCTTAAAAATTTTACTCTTTGTAATTTACTCTTACAGCTTGCTCCTTTTCATTATAAATATTTATTACTGTCACCACTAATAATCACACAATAAAGCCTATACTAGGCTGTTTGAGATTTCCTCTGCTAAGAGAATTAATCCAAACCTCTTAACTTTAGCTTCAGTCAGACTCTTCAGACAATGGCAAAAGGCTGCCACATTCTGCATCAAAACCTCTAGGCCAAGTTTTAATGTTCTTCTCCTCTGAAAATTCTTGAACCAGCCCTCCAAAGTTCATCAAATCATGTTCAGCACCAATGTCTTCCAATCTAGTCCTAATATGGCCCATTAAACAGCACTTGCAGCATTCAACTGATTTTCTAATCCGTAGTTTCAAAGTCTCTAGTCCTTTAAACAAAAACACGGTCAGGATTATTTCAAAAATATTCCAGTACCTGGTACCAACTTCTGTCCTAGTTAAAGTTTCTATTGCTGGGAGCAAACACTATGACCATGGCAGCAACTTTTATAAAGGGAAGCATTTAATTGGGATGGTTTGCTTACATTTTAGAAGCTCATTCCATTATTATCATGGTGGAACATGGTAGCATGTAGTCAGACAAGGTTCTAGAGAAATAACTGAGAGTGCTATATCTTGCATGCAACAGGAAGTGATCTAAATTAATGGACAGTATCATGCTTATGAAAAAAATATTGAGAGAAATAGATAAAATTGCATTCAACTAATTTGCTTATCATATTATAAATTCCCCAAAATAGATAACATTTTATTTGATTTTTCAGCTATAAAATATATTACCATTCACACAAATAAACTGGGGTAGTAAGACTTGTTCATCTAGATTTCTTCTGAATAGATGCAGTGTTATATTCCACATTAACCTACCAAAAAAAAATCTATAAGTGCCTAGCATGCTATCATCTGACTAGACAATTTATTTTGACTCTAAATTGTCCAAAAATACTTCTGACATTTGACAAGTTACTTGGCACATAATGAGTTATGTGATGATATGAAAGAGTTCAAAGTTACATACTCACTTCAATGACAAGATAATATGTCAGAATATAAACATAATCTATCAAAGAACTCAGTTTGTACTTAGAATTTCTTAATAATATCACATGAATCATGTGTTGCATAGGAAGACATTTTTGCCTGTAATTTTGCCCATCAAGCTAGTAAAAATAATTCTAGAATTACTGGAATTACTCATAAACATATATATTGTCTGGCATTTAGTGTCCTTGTTCTCTTATTTAGCTTTCAAGATTTACTCATAATATTGCAAATAACAGAGCATCATTATATTTTATATTGAATATTGTTATATTAACTTACTTTTAGGCAGGGTGTTGGTGCTGTATGCCTTTAATTTTATGACTGGGGGAAGCAGAGGCACAAAGATCTCTGTGAGTTCAAGGCCAGCCTGGTCTACAGAGTGAGTTTCAGGACAAGCTCCAAAGCAATACAGAAAAAGTTTGTCTTGAAAAAACAAAAATAAACAAAAAGAAAAACCAAAAACTTACTCTGAGGATTAGCTTTTCATTTCCTTTAAAGTACAGCTGGATATAGAGTAGACTGAATTAAATCTTTAGAACAAACTAAAGAATATTTTCATCTTAATAATATAGAATAGACGTTTAGAACCAACTAAAGAACATTTCCATCTTAACAGCAATATCTTGAAACGTAAGCACACACATGTCTTTCCATTTGTTTAGGTTATTAATTTCCTTTAATGGGGTTTATTTTTTCAATGAATAGGCATAAAATATGTTTCCTGAATTTATTTCCAAACATTACTTTTTATCATTGATATCACTTTATTTTTAAAGTATAAATTTAAAGTCTATTCCAAACATTATTATCTTATTATATCTACTTTTCTCTATAATTTTGTTTTGAAATATAAACTGAATGTGTGTCTCTGTGTGTGTGTGTGTGTGTGTGTGTGTGTGTACACAGATAGATAGATAGATAGATAGATAGATAGATAGATAGATAGATAAATAGATGGTATTTTATTTTGGTTCAAAGGCCATGCCACTCCTTTGGAGGGAGCCCCCTCTTCTGCCAGAGGCCAGGCCAGCATCCTGAACCCCAGCATTCTGATCCCCTAGGAATACTCTCCCCCACCCTGCAAACTGCACTCAGAATAACTGCCTTCTCCTCATCACCATATCCCAGTCCACATCTATGGCAGAAGTCTTTACCCCACCAGGGGACAGGCAGCATCCTGAAAACCAGAGCCCCCCACAGCATCTTAAATCCCAAAGACCAGGTCAACTTAAAAATCAGGCAGAAGCCCTCTACCCCACCAGTATCAAGGCCAACATCTGAACCTAGGACACACCTAACAAGATCAGAGGACACACAGATAGCAAACTGGAGCATCAACCCCCAGTGGGACTAAAGGTCATCTAGGTCACCAGAATTCCAGCTCCCAACACAGGTGGGGACCCTCTACTCAACCACAGGGGACCAAGAGGAAATAGAAACTAAAGAAAAAAGTGCCCACATAACAAGAAAAAATGGAGAAATTTGCACCTATACCTATAATTATTTCAAATCCAGATGCCTAAATATAAGTGTAAAAACACAAACAATGCCCAGGGCAGTATGTCATAAACAAAAGCCAGCCATCTTGCTATAGCAAGCCCTGAATATTCCAACATACCAAAAGCACAAGAAAATTGTCTTACAATCAACTTGATGATGATAACAGAGATCCTTAAAGATGAGCTGATACACCCCACAGTAGAAAAGGAAAGAAAGAAAGGAAGGAAGGAAGGAAAAAAGAAAGGGAAGTAAGGAAGGAAGGGAGGACAGAAGGGAGGACAGAAGGGAGGAAGAAAGGTTTAAGGAAAACAACAATCAAAAAATTACTTTAAAAATGCTAAGAAAGCCAAGAAATAAATTAAAAAACAGGTGAAAGAACTATCTAAGACACGAAAATCAAAATAAAAAACACAAACTGAGGGAATTCAAGAAATGGAAAATCTGGGTGAGTGAACAGGAAATACAGATGCAAGTATCATTGACAGAATACAAGAGATGGAAAAGAGGATTTCAGAGGACATGAGAGAAAATGTAGATTCATCAGTCAAAGAAATTGTTAGAGCTAAAATTCTCCTAGCACAAAATATCAAGGAAATCTGGGACACCATGAAAAGACTAAACCTAAGAAAAATAGGGATTAAAGAAGATCTCAGCTCAAAAACCCAGAAAATATATTTAACAAAATCTTAAAAGAAAATTACCCTAAAGAATTGCAAGCCTCTACCATAAATGCCCTTCGCTGATAATGAGATTGATGCCTAACTTATCCACCATCATAGAGCCCTCATCTAGTAGCTGATGGAAACAGAAGCAGACACCCATAGCTAAACACTGAGCCGAACTGGAATCCAAATGCATAGAGGGAGGACAAGATTAGGCTACAGAAACACACAGACAGCTGACCTGAACAAGAAGGAGCTAATGGGCCCCCAGACTGATATCTGGGATTCCAGCATTGGACTGACTCAGACCCCCTGAACATGGGTCTCACTTAGAAGTCCTGGACAGTCTAAGGGACCTCTGACGGTGGAACCAGGATGTATGCCTGGTGCACAAAAGGGTTTTGGGAGCACATTCCCCATGGAGGGATTCTCCCTTAACATAGAGGCTGGAGGAAGGGCCTAGTCCCTACTCCAAATGATTTGACAGATTTAGATGACCACTCCAGGAAGGCATCACCCTCCCTGTGGAGTGGGGAGAAGGGATGTGAGAGAAGGGGGGAGGGTGGAAGAGAGGGAAAGAGAGGGGGAAGGAGAGGGAACTGGGATCGATATATAAAATAAGAAAAAAAAAAAAAAAAAAGAATGGCATGCCTATAAAGGTACAAGAAGTTAATAGGATACCAAAAAGACTGGATCACAAAAGAAAGTACCCATTTCATATAATAATCAAAACACTATATAGAGGCTAGTTACAGTTTTGAGAAAGAAAGTGGTCGCTCACGTGGTTGGAGGCGACCAGAGTTTCACAAGACTGGGAGGGACGATACTGCCCTCCTTCCACTCCTGGTCCGACTGAGCCAATGGTCTCCTCTTCCTCCTCGTAGAGGCCCTTGTGTTGATCCAGGGCCTCTGAGGTTAAGAACAAAAAGAAGATGCACCTGGACTTTCCCTGGAGTTCTCTGCATTTTTAAAGTGTTGGGTGGAGTCGGGTTCTATGAACTGGGTTGCTTACTGAAAGTAGAAGTCATTTCTGCCTTCCTCCAAGGAAAACTTGTACCTTCCAAAAGTGTTTCCTACAGAAGGCACTTGTGGTGGTTTTTTAAGCTACCAAAATTTTCCCAAACTTGTGTAACATCAGCTGTGTCAAGTGTCCGTGATGCTGGACCCTGAGGGAGGTGAAGGCTATATGGTCAAACTTCGTGGCCTACCTTGTTCCTGTTCAATTGAAGACATACAAAACTTTTTCTCCGACTGCACAATTCATGATGGGGTCGCAGGTGTTCATTTTATTTATACTAGAGAAGGCAGGCAGAGTGGTGAGGCTTTTGTTGAACTTGAGTCAGGAGATGATGTAAAATTGGCTCTGGAAAAAAAAAGACAGGGAAAGCATGGGACACCGATATATTGAGGTGTTCAAATCACACAGAACCGAGATGGATTGGGTGTTGAAGCACAGTGGTCCAAACAGTGCTGACAGTGCCATTGATGGCTTTGTGAGGCTTCGGGGACTCCCATTTGGATGCACAAAGAAAGAAATTGTTAAGTTCTTCTCAGGGTTGGAAATTGTGCCAAACGGGGTCACATTACCTGTGGACTTGGAGGGCAAGATTACAGGGGAGGCGTTAGCTCAGTTTGCCTCACAAGAGCTGAGAAAGCTCTAGGAAAGAATAAGGAGAGAATAGGGCACAAGTATATTGAAGTGTTCAAGAGCAGTCAGGAGGAAGTTAGGTCATACTCAGACCCACCTCTGAAGTTCATTTCTGTGTAGAGGCCTGGGCCCTATGACCGGCCCGGCACAGCAGAGATACAAGGGCATTGTCAAACAGGCAGGCTTGGATAGGATGTGGTCTGGTGTCTATAGTGCAGGCTATGGGGGCTATGAAGATTACAGTGGCCTCAGTGATGGCTATGGCTTCAACACTGACCTGATTGGGAGACCTCAGCTACTGTCTCTCAGGAATGTATGACTACAGATACAGAGACAGTGAATTCACAGTGCAGAGTACCACTGACCACTGCGACCATGTGAGAGGGCTGCCCTACAAAGCAATGGAGAACGACATTTACAATTTCTTCTCTCCACTCAACTCTGTGAAAGTTCATATTGAGATTGGTCCTGATGGAAGAGTGAGGGGAGAAGCTGATGTTGAGTTTGCCACCCATGAAGAAGCAGTGGCAGCTATGTCTAAGGACAGGGCCAACTTGCAGCACAGATCCATACAACTCTTCCTGAATTCAAAAACAGCGGCTAGCAATGGGGCTTACAGCAGCCAGGTGATGCAGGGCTTCTGAGTGTCAGCTGCCCAGGCAACCTACAGTGGCCTGGAGAGCCAGTCAGTGAGTGGCTGTTATGGGGCAGCTACAGCGGTCAGAACAGCAGTGCGTGGATATGATTAGTGTAAGTAGGAGCATTTGAGTTATTTCAATCAAAAATTTCACAGCCATCCAATGAGCAGTCAAGGGCAGTTTAAACTCTAGAGGAAGCTGGGAAACCTACTTTGCACCATGAGTTTTTGAAATCTGGATTTAAAAAAAAGAAATTACCTCTTCAGTGTTTCTCATGCAAACTTTTCTTCTAGCATGTAATATTGAGTAAACTAAAGCTATTTTCTTCTGCTTTTCTAAATTAACATTTTTGGTAATATACTTAGGAGTGATGTTACCTGAGTTAAGTAGTTTAAGTATGTTGAGTGGATCTTTAAGCACACCACAGTGAACACACTGTGGACATGTACTTTTCTGGAGAACACAAACGTGCTAGATCCCTGATGCAAAGAGCATTTCTCATGTTCATTCTAGTTTATATTTTTATTTAAATCTTTAGGTTAAGTTTAAGCTTTTTAAAAGTTAGCTTTGAGAATTGAGAAACAATACTAATACTGTAGGAAATTGGTGGGGCCTTTACTTAAAGCTTTCATTGTACTGTGATTTCCTTTTGGGTATATTTTGCTAAGTGAAACTTGTTAGAATTTTTTTAACTAACTTTTTCTTGAAATAAAGACTTTTCACACACACACACACACACACACACACACACACACACACACAACTATATAGAACAAAGAAAGTATATTAAGAGCTGCAAGAGAAAAAGGTCAAGTAACATTAAAGGCAGACCTATAAGATTTACATCTGAATAGAAACTCTAAAATCAAATTGGTCAGGACAGATGTCTTGCAGACTCAAAGGAACTATGAATGCCAGTCCAGACTTATATACCCTGCAAAACTTTCAATCACCAAACAAGATATTTCATGACAGAGTCAAATTTAATCAATGTTTGTCCACAAATCCACTCCAATAGAAGGTACTTCAAGGAAAACTCCAACCAAAGGAAATCTACATCTATATAAACAAAGTCAATAGATAAGCACATGCCAACAAAACAAAAATAAGGCAAACACACATACACACACACACACACACAATACACACACACACACTACCACCACCACTACAACATAATAGTAATAGAAACTAACAATCGGTGGTCATTAACAGGTCTCAATATCAGTGAATTCAATTCACCAATAAAAAAATGAAGGCTAACAGAATGGATCCATCTTTCTGCTGCATACAAGAAACACATTTCAACATCGCAGAGTAAAGGATTGGGAAAAGATTTTCCAGTCAAATGAACATAACAAACAAGCTGATATTGCTATCCTAAAATTTAACAAAATAGACTTCAAACCAAAACCAGTCAAAAGAGATGGACAAAATCATTTAATGCTCATCAGAGGGGAATAAAATCTACCAATAGGGAGTTTCAATTCTAAATATCTATGACCCAAATCCCTTTTCCAAAAGAAACATTACTAAAGCTTAAATCATATGTCAAACTCCATATACTCATATTGGGAGGCTCCAACACCTCACTCTCATTAATAGGTCATCCCATAAGGAACTAAACAGAGAAATAATGGAAAAAACACATCTACAGATCATTTCACCTAAACAAAAAGAATATGCCTTCTTTTCAGGACCTCTGAGAACTTTCTCTAAAACTGACCATGTACCCAGTCACAAAGTAGTCTGAACAAGGAAAAGAAATTGAACTAACCCCCTATATTCTATCAGACCACCACAGAATGAAATTAAATTTCAACAATAACAGAAACAACAGCAAACCTAGAAAATCAGGGAAACTTTACAACTATCTACTGAATTACCGCTGGGTAAAGCAAGAAATAAAGAAATTGGACTTCCCAGAATTCAAGGAAAATGAATGCACAACATACCCAAACTTATGGGACACAATGACAAGAGTGCTGAAAGAGACTTTCATAGCAATAAGCACCTAAATAAAGAAAGTAGATAATTCCATACCAGTGACTTAACAGCATACCTGAAAGATCTAGAATGAAAAGAAGACAGACCAAACAGGAGGAGACAGCAGGAAATAATAAAAATCAGGACTGAAATCAGTAAAGTAGAAACAAAGAAGAAAATACAAAGAATCAATAAAACAATGAATTAGTTCCAAGAGAAAATCAGCAGATTGTAAAGCCCATATACAAACTAATTAAAAGCAGTGAGAATATTCAAATTAACATAATAGAATGGGGCATATAACAGCAGACACTGTGGAATTCCAAATAATTTTTGCATCCAAAAAATTATTAGGTCATACTTCAAAAATCTGTACCGCATAAAATTGGAAATTCTAAAAAAAAAAAAAAAAAGGTACACCATTTCATGATAAAAGTCTTGAAAAGATCACATTAAATTAAATGGAGAGAAACTCAAAGAATTTCCACTGAAATCAGGAACAGTACCAGGCTGTCCACTCTCTCCAGACCTATTCAATATACTACTTGAAGTTATAGCTAGAGCAATAGGATAACTAAAGGAGATGAAGGGGATACAAGTTGGAAAGGAAGAAATCAAATTATCATTATTCTCAGATGATCTGATAATATACATAAGTGACCCAAAAAATTCTATAAGGAAACTTCTATAGCTGATAAACATCATTAGTGAAGTGACTGAATATAAGATTAACTAAAAAAGGAAAAACCAGTAGCTCTTCTATATACAAACAATAACTGAGAAAGAAATCATAGAAGCAACACCCTTTACAATAGCTATAAATAATATAAAATATATTGGTGTAGCTTTAACCAAGCAAGTGCAAGACATGAAATTTCAGAAGATACTAGAAGATGGAAAGGTCTCCCATGATCATGGATTGGTAGGATTAACATAGTAAAAAAAAAATGACCAATATACCAAAAGCTACAGACTCAATACAATCCCATTAAAAGCCAAACACAATTCTTTTTTGAAAGAACAATACTTAACTTCGTATGAAAAACAAAACAAAACAAAACAGGATAGCTAAAACAATCCTGCATAATAAAAGAAGTTCCAGAGGTACCACCATCCCAGATTTCAAGCTCTACTACAGAGCTTGAGAAAAACTATAAAGAAAACCACATCGTATTGGCATATGAACAGATAAGTGAATTAATGAAATACAAACCGAAACCCAGAAATAATTCCACATACCTATGGACTCCTAAGTTTGACAAAGAAGATAAAATTATACAATAAATAAAAGAAGGAATCTCCATCAAATGATGCTGGTATAAATGGATATCAGCACATAGAACACTAATAGATCCATATCTATCACCCTGTACAAAACTGAGGTACAAAGGGATCAAAGTCCTCACCATAATCCAGTTACTCTGAATCTGATGAAAGAGAAAGTGGAAAATAGCCTTGAATGTATTAGCACAGGGGCCAAATTCCTGAACAAAACACCAATAGTGCAGACACTAAGATGGCCAATTCATAAACGGGACCTCCTCAAACTGTAAAGCTGTTGGAAGGCAAAGGACTCCACCAATATCAATAGAACAAAATGGCAGTCTACAGAATGGGAAGATATTCACCATCCCTACATCTGACAGAAAACTGATTTCCAAAATATATAAGGAACTAAAGAAACTAGACATCAAAAAATATAATAATCATATTAAAAGATGGGATAGTATTAGACAGAGAATTCTCAACAGAAGAATCTCAATTAGCCAACAAACACTAAACAACCAACATCCTTGGCCATCAAGAAAATGCAAATCAAAACAACTCTGAGATTCTACCTTACACCCATCAAAAAGGTTAAGATCAGAAACACAAGTGACCGCACATGCTAGAAAGGATGTGGAGCAAAGGGAACACTCCTCCATTGCTGATAGGAGTGCAAACTTAATACAAGTCTGATGGGAGATGTGATTCTGTATATATGTTTCTCATACTGGTTAATAAAGCCCTGTGGCCAATAGAAAACTAGATAGGTGGGGCTAGGAGACTAGAAGGAGGAAAGCGGAAGTAGTAGGGAAGAGTCGAGATGTAGCCCAGGGAGGAAGGAAGACGCCCGCCGCGTGGCTCCCCGATAAGACGACCACGTGGAAATACTTAGATAAATAGAAATGGGTTAATAACTAAGGCAGAGCCAGCCCTTAAACAATAATGGTAATTGGCCAACAGGATTGTATCAAATACAGAGTCTCTGAGTGTTATTTGGGGCACACGGCAGGACCATGGCGGCAGGTCCGGGAGGCCAGCAGGGAGGAACCTACCGTAACACAAGTCTCTTTGGAAATCAAATGGCACTTTCACAGAAAATTGGGAATTGGCAGCTTTATTTGTAATAGCCAGAACCTGAACACAACTGAATAAAGAAAATGTGGTACATTTATTCAATGGAGTATTGTGCAACTCAGCTGTTGATAAACCTCACAGGCAGATGAACGGAATTAGGAAAAAAAATAATCCTGAATGAGGTAACTCAAACTCAGAAAGACAAACATCATGTGTACTCACTCATAAACAGATATTAGGCACAAAGTAAAGGATAAGCATGCTACAATCCACTGAAATTGAAAGGCTAGATAACAAGGAAGGCCCAAGTTGTGGACACTGGGACCTCCTTAGACAGGGGAAATAGAAGCAATTCGTTGTTGCACTTGGGGCTGGTAGGAATGGGAACAGGAGTGACCAGGTGACAAGGTAGTACTGAAAGATCTAACTGGAGCAAGGGGAAGCAGTGCAGGGTCAGGTATAACCCTGGTACAAAGGAAATTCTCGGGAATCTACAGGGATGATCCCAGTTTAGACTCCTAACAATTGTATATTCTTAGCCAGAACTGGAGATAATGGGATACTAACCCAGCCACTTAACCTTTGACCTACAGTCTGTCCTGCTTATGCAATATGCTGGAAAGGCAGATAAGAGATAAAGCTGGCACACAGATTGTGGGAGTGGCCAACCAATGACTAGTCCAGCCTGAGACCCATGCCACAAGAGTAAGCCCACCTCTGAAACTGTCTGGAGCACCAAAACACAGAAGAATGGCCTAGAGACCTACATTAGAACCAAACAGGAGTGGAGAAAACAAATGTCAATTTAATGATGCCTAATGATATTCTGCTGTGTTCGTAGAGTAGCGCCTAGCCCAATTATCATCATAGAGAAGTCATCCAGCAACTGACTGAAACAGATGTATACTCACATTAAGACATGAAAAACAGCTTGAGGGAGAGAGGGATGAAAGATTGTAGAAGTCAAAGGAGTCAAGGACATCATAAGAAAACCCATAGACTCAATTGACCTGGGCTCATAGGAGCTCACAGAGACTGAAATGGCAACCAAAGAGCCTGTGTAGGAATGACCTAGGACCTCTGCAAATATGTGACAGTTGTGTAGCTTGGCCTTCTTGTGAGACTCCTAACAGTGGGAGCAAGACTTGACTCTGACTCTTTTACTGGCTTTTGGGGTCCTGTTTCTCATAACTGGTTGCCTTGCAGAACCTTGATACAAGAAGATGTGCTTAGTCTTTCTATGATATGCCACGTTTTGTCAATATTCATGAATTGTCTGATCATTTCTGAAGTAATGAAAAAGAAGTAAATAGGTCACAGCTGGTGAGGCATAAATGAGGTTGGTAGAGGGACTGGGATGAGAGGAGAGAGGAGAAACTGAGTTAGAGAACCATAAATAAATAAATAAAATTTAGAAATTTATTTTGTATGGTTTTTAATCCTAGAAGACATACAAGGACTGCCTGAGAAGTGAAAACGGACAAAATGTCCTGAGTAAATTGGGAGCACAGGAGGATAGGAGGGAGGTAGGAAAAAAGGAGAGGAAAAGAGGAGGGGGAAAGAGAATATGAAGGGTCAGGAAGGTTTAGTTAAGGGAAGAACAGAAAAGAAGAGCAAGGAAAGAGATAACAATTGAGGGAGCCATTATGGGCTTAACAAGAAACTTGGCACTAGGAAAATCTGCAGGAATCCACAAGGATGACTCCAACTAATAATCTAAGCAATAGGAGAGAGGCTACCTTAAATTCCCCTTATGTTGTTGAAATACATTTAACAACTTAAAGAGCAAAATGGTGCACCTATGAAAGCACAGGGAATAGATAATCTCACACCAAAAAATTCCAAAGATTGTAAAACACACAAACACAATACCACCATCACTACCACCACCACCAACAACAACAAATAACTAACAATAACTGGTCATTAACATCCCTTAATATTAATGGAATTAATTCATCAATAAAAAGATGCAGGCTAATGGAATGGATATGAACAAATGCTACATACAATAAACACACTTCAACCTCAAAAACAGACATTACCTCAGAGTAAAGAATTGAGAAAAGATTTTCTAGTCAAATTACTTAAGAAACAAGCTAGTGTAGCTATCCTAATATCTAACAAAATAAACTAACATCAATCAAAAGAGATAAAGAGGAAAATTTCATATTCATCACAGAAAAAAATCCATCAAGATGAAGTCTCAATTCTGAACACTTATTTTCCAAATACAAGGCCATCCACATGTGTTAAACAAACATTAATACAGTTTAAACCATATATCAAACCCCATATATGAATAGGGGGACTTTCATCAATGGACAGGAACTTAACAAATAAATAAGGGATCCAACAGATGTTATGACTCAAATGTGTTTAATAGACATCTTTAGAACATTTCACGCAAACATAAAAGAATATACCTTCTTCTTAGCACCTCATGGGAACTTTCTCTAAAATTGACCACATACTTTGTCACAAAGCTAATCTCAACAATACAAATGAAGTGGAATAAACTCAGTATCTTATCAGATCCCCATCACTTATAGTTCAACCACAACACAATTACTGAAAGCCTACAAAGTCATAGAGACTGAATAATAATTGAGTGAATCACCACTGGGTCAAAGAATGAATAAAGAAAGTTAAAAACTTCCTACAATTCAATGAAAATAAATGCACAACATACTCAAACTTATGGGACACTATGAAAGCAGTGCTATGAGGAAAGTTCCTAGCAATTAGTTCCTAAATTAAGAATTTGAAGAGAACTCACATTAGCGATTTAAGAGAACACCTGAAAGTTCTAAAACAAAAAGGAGAAAACTCACTCAAGAGGAGTAGATGGCAGGAAATAATCAAATTCAGGGCTGAAATCAATGAAATAGAAACAAAGAGAACAATACAAAGAATGAATGGAACAAAGAGTTGGTTCTTTAAGAAAATAAACAAGACAGAAAAACCCTTATCTATACTAGCCAAAAGGCACAGAGAGAATATACAAATTAACAAAATCAGAAATGAAAAGGGGACATAACAGACACTGAGGACATTCAGAGAATCACTGGATCATATTTCAAAAACTTGTACTACACAAAATTGTTTCACACAATAGAAACAGAAAGAAATTGTCAAACTCCTTTCATGAGGCTACCATTACCCTCATACTCAAACCACACGAAGATGCAAGAAAGAAAGAGAATTACAGAACATTGTCCCTTATGAACATTGATGCAAAAACATCCAACAAAATACTGGCAAACCCAATCCTCAAACAGATAAAAAAAAATCATTCACCATGATCAAGTAGGCTTCATCCCAGAGATGCAGAGTTGTTTCAACAGAAAAATCTGACCATAAAATCCAGTATATAAACAAAACAAAACAAAAAAATGATCATCTCATTAGATGCTGAAAAAGTCTTTTAACAACATCCAATACCCTTCCACTATAAAGGTCTTGGAGAGATCAGGTATGAAAGAACATACCTAAACATAATAAAAGTGATAGGCAGCAATCTGACAGCCAAAGTCAAATTAAATTGAGGAAAACTCAAAGAGATTCCTCTAAAATCAGGAACATAGCAAGGCTATCCAATTTCTCCATATTTCTTCAATACATTACTGGAAGTTCTACTTAGAGCAATAAGACAACAAAGGCATATGTATCAACAGGATACAAATTTGAAAGGAAGAAGTCAAACTTCTGCTATTTGTGAATGATATGATAGTATACATAAATAATCCCCAACATTCTACCAGGGAACTCCTACAGCTGATAAACACTTTCAATAACATGGCAGAATGCAATATTAACTCAAAAATTCAAAATCTCTTCTAAATTCAAATGATAAATGGGCAAAAAAATGAAATCAGAAAATCAGCACTAACACAATCATATCTGATGAGAACAGCAAATGTCATAAAGTCAGCATAGCTGCTTGACAAAACTCCAGCAAAACTTAGCCACATGATTTTTTTGATTTCCAATTCCACCTATCACATATTGGGGTGACTTTTAATATTTGTACAAATTGGGAATATTGGATTGATGGGAAATTTCTTATGAATCATTTATGCCTTCTCCTGGGAGTATTCCTTGTAAGCTTTCCTGGGGAACTCTTAAACATAGTATCCCTCCCTGCTTTTAGGGAGATATCCTTATCTACTTAAAGGTCTTCCTTATGCCTTGGAGGTTGTGACACACATAAAAAAGACAGAGGTCTCTTTATTAGGTTATGAGATGTTCTTAAAACATCTACCCCTGTATTTATGCAGGAACAAGATATTCAAAACAAAGAAAACTCAAAAAGGTCAACAAGATTCAGTAGCCTAGAGGAGTTAGCCATAGTTCAGATTACAAGCCTTTTCCCATTATACACTTAGGCAATTACATGACATAGAAAGCAACAAAATTAGGTTAGCTGAAGTTACCTTAAGTATGGATAGGAAAGATGATAAAACGTGAGATGTCAAGATGTCAGGACCTCTCTTTCTGCATATGCAGAGCCACTGTGTTGTTCTGTGACCAAGGAATGCCAGGATTAGACATATAAACTAATTTATACAGGTATAAAATTGAACATTGTACTATGCGAGATTTGAATAAAAAATGCAGAAGCTTTGACCTAGGATTTTTCTTGGGCACTCTGACAATTAAGAGTTAATATGTTGATTAGACATGGTGATCTGCCAAGGCTGGCTTGGAGATTTTCTTTTGATCTATTGTCCTCATGGCTACAAAAGCTACTTGCCTGAGAACAAACTGTCATATACCTCTAGTTTCTTAAAATTTTGGTTATGGGGTTAATGAATAAAATGGTCAACTCTCCTTCTCAAGAATGACAAAACTTGATGTAAAATGATTTGAAAAGATAACTCTGTTCTGTCATAATTTATCAATAATGACTAAAAGATGAGTAAAAAGAAGTAAAACACATGTCCAAAAACAAAAATTACATGATCTATGTTTTGGAACAACATGAATATATGCCTGCTTACTAAATTTTGTATAAATAAAGAAGCATTTTGGATGCTAGTCACTCAGACTGCAATATTTTCCCAACAATCCTCTCTGGAACTGTTAGCTGCCAGGGCTGGCTCCTGATGCACCACCCTTTATAATAGCCACAAATACTATAAAATGTCTTGGGGTAACTCTAATCAAACAAGTGAATGACCTGTATTACAAGAACTTTAAGTCTTGAAAGAAAGAAATTGAAGAAGATATCAGAAACCGGAAATATCTCCCATGATCTTGCATAGCTAAGATCAACAGAGTAAAATTGGCAATCTTACCAAAAGCAATCTACAGATTCATTGCAAACCATACAATTCATTGTAAATCCATACAAAATTCTTCCTGGATCTCAAAAGAACAATACTCAACTTCATATAGAAAAACAAAAAACACAAGATACTTAAAATGATCTTATACAATAAAGGAACTTCCAAAAGAATCACCATCCTTGACTTCAAGCTCTAATATAGACCTATAGTAATAAAGCAGCTTGGTGTTGGCATAAAAACAGAAAAGTGAAACAATGGAATTGAAACTGTGACATATTTAATGCACACTTATAGGAAATTCAGATTTTTTTTTAAAAAAGAAAACAAAATTTGCAAGAACATATCCCATTACCACATATTCTTATCCATTCACCTACCAATGGAAACTTAGGTTAATTTTGAGTCTTGTTACTATGATGATACAATAAACATGTAAGTGTGTGAGTGCTTAAAAAAAAGGCCAAAATTGTACAATGAAAAGAAGAAAGCATCTTCAACAAATGGTGCTTGCATAATTGTTTGTCTATATGTATATGACTGCATATAGACCATATCTATCACCATGCATAAAACTCAAGTATAAGACATTATGTACTCACTCATAAGTCCATAAGTGGATATTAGATTTAAAGCAGTGATAAACAGACTACAATCTACAGCCCCAGAAAAGATAGATAACAAAGAGGGCCCTAAGAAGAATTGCCCTGGGAGGGGGAAATTGATGAGGTATCCTAGGTAGAGTGAGTGGGACAGTATAGAAGAGAAGGAATTGAGGATGCAAGATGAGGGATTGGAATGTTTGAGTTGATGGAACAATGGGGAGAAAGAGAGAGAGAAAGAGAGAGAGAGAGAGAGAGAGAGAGAGAGAGAGAGAGAGGAGAGAGATATCTTGACAGAGGGGACCATTATGGGTTTAGGGAGAAACCTGGTGCTAGGGAAATTTCCAGGAATCTATAAGGATGACCCCTGAAGAGGACTCCTGAACTAGCCTACTTCTATAACTAAATGTATTACTAACCTAATTGTCATTATAAACCCTTCATCCAATGACTGATGGAAGCAGATCCAGAGATATACAGTCAATCACTGGGCTGAGCCCAGGGAGTCTAGTTAAAGAGAAGGAGGTGTGATTATATGAACAAGGGGATCAAGATCATAAGGAAACCACAGAGAATATAACTCATGGTTGTAACGTGTATCTTTCCGCCAGCCCGCCAGCCCTCCAGTCTGGGCCCACTTCTGACACCATTATGTTACGGCAAGTTTTTCCTTCCCGCCATTCTGGGCCCATAGCCGCGCCAGCCCCAAATAACACTCAGAGACTCTGTATTTGATATAATCCTGTTGGCCAGTTACCATTATTGTGTATGGTAGCTCTGCCTTAATTATTAACCCATTTCTACTTATCTAAGTATTTCCACATGGTCGTCTTATCGGGGAGCCGCGGTAGGCGTCCTGCTTCTTCCAGGGCTACATCTCAACTCCTACCTACTACTTCCTCTTTCCTCCTCCTAGTCTCCTAGCCCTGCCTATCTTGTTTCCTATTGGCCTCAGAGCTTTATTAACCAGTATGAGAAACATATATACAGAATAACATCTCCCATCATCTCCTCTTTTCTGTCTAAAGTAAAAGAAGGGGTTTAACCTTAACATAGCAAAATATACCATTCAACAGTTATCAAATAAGAATCACAGTTAACAATACTTAGTACATTAACATTTTGTAAGACTTAAACAAAATATCATCTATCCTATCTTTGTGAGTCTAAAGTCCAGTATGTAACTTATCTTTAATCCTTACTAAGGAAAACTATAACCATAACTATCTGTCTTCAACTCCTTCAAAGACCACAGAAGGATAATATATAAACTCTAGAAATGACAGAGACAACTCATTGCCTGGTCAGTCACCCGAAGTTCTTCTGTAATGTTCCATCTTCAGCCCATAGGCCATAGTGTGTGTCCAGACACCTCAACAAGGCAGGAATCTTTTCTCTGTGTCCTGTAGACTGTCTGGCTGCCTTTTCCATGAAGCAGGAATCCTGTAGCAATGTCCATCTTGTATCAGCAGTCACCTTTTTGTGGGCCCTGCATTTCCAGTTTCTACAACATAAAGTCAAACAGTCTAGACAAGAGAAGTACCTTGCTCAAATGGCTACTCTTGCCATATTAGAAGCAATATCCATAATGTTTGTCTTCGATGTCCATCTTCCTTTCTGATGCAGGTGGTGTTACCAGGAGCAGTTGTGCCTCACTGTCAAGAAAATCCCAAAACCATTTTAAATGCCATATTCTGTAGGTCTTTGAAAGGTTTGAAGAATGCCTATTCATCTCAAATACATCTCTGCATATCTAGAAATCCTAACTAACTTAACTCCAAGTTTTGACTATCATAGGTAACTCTCTATAATCTGTAGTAAATTATACATTACATTTTCCAATGAGCTATATAAACACAATGCCTAAACAAGAGGAGAAATATACATATCACAAAATTGACCTTAAATTGTATCAATAAAAGAAATTCCATTCCAAAGCAAAGTATTATATCTATACCATAATTCCCTTTTTACCTTTAAAAAGATTATTTGTGGTTATAGCCATTTATAACCAAGTCCAAGTCCATTTAAAAGAAAACAATCATTTATAAACAATATTTGGGAATTTGGGTGTCGTTCTTTCCAAACTACTTCCTGCTGGTAGAGGGCGCTGTGATGGGGGTCCAAAGAAGACACAGAAATTTTGGCTGTAGTCTGCAAGGCTTTGTCTCAACTGCTTTGAATGTTGGATCATCTGGGTTACTGTTTCAGGGG
This sequence comes from Cricetiscus sungorus, assembly GCA_030556225.1. Classification (NCBI taxonomy): domain Eukaryota; kingdom Metazoa; phylum Chordata; class Mammalia; order Rodentia; family Cricetidae; genus Cricetiscus; species Cricetiscus sungorus. Next base: position 11,762,373 of record JANBXA010000600.1, on the reverse strand, counting down.
GTCTGGCTTGATCAAACCATATAAGTCTGGAAAGAATCCATAGCTTTTCATTTTCTGTGGAAACAAAAATAGAAATCCTTTTCCCCAGTAACTTGTCCTTAGGCTTAAATTTTGGAGTCAAAGCTCTTTTAAAATATATAAATTGAATTAATCCAGCAGCATTTCTTTTATTAGTAGTTGTTATTTTTTCAGCAATCAAATAATTTAAAGACAACAGAAGCACGTATAATATCCAAAATCTCTCTGTGTTTTCCATCTTTACGTGGCTTTTTTATGATTCTATTTATTCTACTTCTATTTTTACATATTTTGAGACAGGGTTTCTCTGTGTAACTTTTATCTGTCCTGGAATTTCCTCTGTATACCAGGTTTGCTTTGAAATCACAGAGATCTGTTTGCCTCTGTCTGCTGAGTGCTGGGATTAATGGCATGCACCATCATACCCATCCATTCTATTAACTTTTTTCTTTTTTAAACCATTGTATCCCATTTCTTTTTCTCTCCCAAGCCAGCGTATTTTTTAAAACACAGTGTAAACCTTCATTGCAGCTCTCGTACACACCAATGAATTGTTAGCAGAGCTCTTTAAAAGCAAGGCGGCTTTTTTGCTGCTTATGCTAATTTTGGAAACTTCCCTTAAAGGAGCCGCGCAACTCTGTCTACAGCAAAACAAATCCAACCGAGAAAATGCTGCTACTAAGAAGTCTTGCTAGTCTCTGTTCTTTGTTTCTAAAACATATCTTAAGCTTTTATTAGTTTTAAGTGAAAGTTCTTATAGCCACATTGGGCACCATCTGTAGTGTGTATGTTTCCGCCTTCCCGCCAGCCCGCCAGTCTGGTGTACTGGCCCCAAATAACACTCTGAGACTCTGTATTTGATACAATCCTGTTGGCTAGTTACCATTACTGTTCATGGGCTAGCTCTGTCTTAATTTTTAACCCATTTCTACTTATCTAAGTATTTCCACGTGGTTGTCTAATCGGGGAGCCGCGGCGGGCGTCCTGCTTCTTCCCCGGGCTACATCTTGATTCTATATAGAAAGCTATAGAGCCTGAAAGGGATCAACTTTGACTCTGCATGTGGGAGAATATCTTTGCCATCTTTCCATCTGACAGAGGATTAATATCTAGAATGAATAAAGAACTCAAAAAGCAACCAAAAACATGTCTGGGACCTGAACAGAGAGTTTTCAATAAATATATATTTATATATGTTTTATATATTTATATTTATTTATATATGTTTATATATATACTTATATTTATAAGATAGATAGATAGATAGATAGATAGATAGATAGATAGATAGCTTGGAGATCTCCTCTAGAACAGTTAGAATGGCAAAGATCAATTACCAAAACAAATGACAACAAATCCTGGAGTGGGTAGTTGAGAAAAAATAAATCCTTCTTCGCTATAGCTGGTATTACAAGCTGGTATAACTACTGTGGAAATAAGTATGGAGAATTCTTAAAATCTAGAAATAAATCTACTGTATGAATCAACTATACCACCCTAAGGTGTGGTATATCCATAGATACCAGCTCAACCATTTTCATTGCTGTTATATTCTCAAAATGTAGGACATGGAAACTTAAATGTCTTTCAGTGGATAGTGAAAACATGATACATATGCCCAATGGAACACTATTCTGCAGCAAAGACAATGAAATCATGAACTTTGGAGGCTAAGTGGTAGAACTAGAAAATATCATCCAGATATGAGTACCTATCTTGGAGTAATGACAGGAACCAGCAAAATAAAAGGGGGTCTTTGCTTGAGTAGGGATTGGGGAAGCAATAGAGAGGTGACAGAAGGGTACAAGTGCATTGAAAACCAAAATGGGGAAATGGAGGAGGGTATAAGTAAAGACACAAGAGTGAAATGAATAAAAATAAGGAGGGTAGAATAAAAATATGTATTAAAAATTCATAAAGAATCACACTGTTAACTATCTACCTTATAAAAACATTAGTGGATCTTCCCAGAAAGGGGAAAGACAAGATCTCCTGAGTAAATTGTGAGCATTGGGGGTAGGGAGAAGGGGAAGGATGGAAAGGAAACGGGGAAAATGTATAGCTCCATAAAAAGTGGCAAAAATAAATAAACTACAATAGGTTTAAATATGAATATAATTATAATTATATATATATATATATATATATATATATATATATAGTTTAAAAGAAAATTTCTCATCTGAGCTGACAATACTTCCTCAAAGAGCCACCGATCAGATAACAACCTCCTCCCCCTGAACCAGAGGTGAGAATCCCTCTTTTTAGTTGTTGGTCAGGGCTGTCTAAGAGATTCACCAACCATAAAAAATATTGCTCTTGTTTTTGGTTTTCCTCCAGAGGTGGAAGGGAGATCCCTACTACTGAAGATACCATGTACTTCAGACATAGGGATCCAAAGAGCCCTAAGATGGAACTGACTTGAATGTCATTTCCCTGAGGACTAGCTTTTCTATTACGAGAAGATGATGCAATCTTCCAAAGAAGGAACACAACAAAAAGTCCTATCCAGCAATGATACCTATGGACGGAATGGTAACTCTAAGTGTGCAGTAATGGAACCCAGATCTTGGTCCAACAGTTTAGACTTAAAACACATTCATCAAGAGAGTACTAGAATGTTTAGAACTGGAAACCTAGTCAACTACACAAGGCTAGTAAAGTCATAAATCATAGAGGATCACCTACAATCACCATTTTCTGAACCAGCATAATTACTAACCATATTCTCAATATGTGTCTTTATACCTACAGATGAATGTAGCCCTCATTCCCCATCCAGGAAACTTCTCTTTCTAACAGACATAGATCATTACAGAAAACTAAAGCCAATCAAATACAGAGTTGTGTATCCCAGCCCCAATGGCTACATCTATAAATTACTCATGAACTTAAGGATCAAAGAACAATGTGCAAAAGGGGGTGTAAACATTGGAAGAGCCAAAGGATTGGGGTGTTTGCTGTAAAAATGTGTCACCCAGTAATCTATGAATATGAAGTCTCAACAACAACATGACTGTCTACAGATGAGCTAAACAAAGAAACAATTCTAGATATGACAAAGTGGATAGAGAAGAGCCCAAGAAGCAAAGATCTGCAGACAAGTAAGGAAAGCATTAGTCTTTCCCAGTAAAGAAAACTCAAATTGGTTATGCCAATACCAAGAATTCAGTCGTGAAAACATGTACATAGGTAACATTATACAGGCTAAGCAGATTATGGTTAGGGAACATATGTAAATGCACTATATGTATATGGGCATATATGCATGTAGGTTGTGTGTGTGTGTGTGTGTGTGTGTGTGTGTGTGTGTGTGTACTTGTGACAACAAATAATGAAAGAGATTGCGTATTTGAAAGAGAGAGACAAGTTTTGTATGGAGAGGTTTGGGAGGAATGGAGAAATAATGTAATTATAATCTCAAGAATAAAAGAAAAAAACTTCAAAAAGTTCAAACACTTTAAAAGTTCACCATGCTGGGTTACCTAGTCTAGGCTTGGCATAAGTGGGGGAGCTTGGTTCTACCTCAAGTTGATGTGCCATGCTTTATCCAAACTCACGAGAGAGCTGTCCCTTTCTGAATGGAGATGGAGGAAGTAGATGGGAAGTAGGAAGTGATGGGGAGTGGGCGTGGGATGACTTGGAGGAGAAGAGGAAGAAAAAACTATAGTCAGTATGTAAAATAAATGAAAATATTCTTTAAAAAAAAATTAAATTAAAAAAATTTAAATTTTTTCTGTACAATATCCAAAGTCTTTTTCAAATTCTGAAGTTTTGCTACATTGCCTCCTACAAAATCAAACATAAATAATATGCTTTTTTAAAACCTATGAGTTATTGTCCTTATTAATGACTACTATGGGAAGGTCCAGTCTAATAAAGGGAGTACCACACCTGAGTCCTATATGATATAAAAGAAGCCAACTGACAAATCCAGTAAGACATATCCTTCTGTAGTTTCTGCTCCAGTATCTGTCTTTAGATTTCTTCTTAATTTACTGCTTGATTTCCTTTGACAATGTGCTGTAACTGTTAGTGAAGTAAGCCCTTTTATCCCCAAGTTGCTTTTGACCATATATTTTGTCCCAGTAACAGAAACACTAACACTATGCTTTTCATGGTCAAGGGTGGCAGTTTATTATTTACTCCAGATGCTGTGAATACCTCAGACAGAAAAAAAAAATGTGACAAAACTGATAGTTTTCCCTTCACAGGAAAACATGGGTAGAAGAAGATCCAAGAGGCATCAAATCAAGTCAAACCCATCCCCTAAGTGGGAATGTATAGAGGACAGCCTGACAATTCAAACAAAGGTGGTCCTCTTTGTAATATGCTAGTGGCTGTTAAGATGATTATATTTCATTGCTCCTGGTTCAAGGTGCAGCAGAGATCAAGAAAGTTGATGTTGACACCTGTTAAGACATACAAAGCTTGCTGTACTTACCACATTTCAACCACTTTTCTTAATAAATGTGCAATGAAAATTTCCAATCCTAGAGTGATGGAAAAGTTGATTTTGTAAATTTGACAATATTTACCTTTATATATACATTTTAATTGAAAGAAATTTTATCATACAATACATTCTCTTTGTTCTTACATACTCTTCCCTCAACCCAGCTCACCTCTCCACCCATCCCATTCCATCTCCTTTCTTTCTCTCTCTCTCTCTCTTTGGAAAGAAAACAAACAGGAAAACAACAACAAACACATTAGAATAAAAGAAAAAAGGGAAAAGAAGTACAAGAATCATATATATATATATATATATATCATAAAATACAAAATTAGAGACAATTATATACAAACAATATGATAAAAATGCCCAAAGAAATATAAAACAAAAGTCTACAAAAATACCACTGAGTTTGTTTTCTGTTGGCCTTCTACTGCTGTGCATGGGGCCTACCTTTAAGTGTGATTAATATATTCAATGAGCCTCCACTGAAAAAAAACTATGTTTTCCTTTGCCTTAGGTATAAATCTCAAATAGCTTATTGGTTTGGAGTTTTCATTTGTCACTCTCAGCACTGGGACCCAGTCTGTTTTGCCAATATTTTCATTCCCGTATGAAGCAGTTAATATTTGGGGTCTATTTATCCTTGAATCCTTATGAATTAATAATTCATCCAAATTAAACCCATGCTAAGCCCTTCATTATTAAATATCAAGCCATGTACCTCCTTTAAAAATTTTATGGTTTACGCATTTATCTTTTTAATTCCTCTCAATAAGTGTCAAGCAAAAAGTATTGAAATCCTTTGTGTTGTGGGGCCTAGAAAGTTCTTTCCAATGTGATCTAGGTACAGTGGATTAACTAACATTAAAGATAGATAAAACATTACAAGAACGAATAGTATATACATAAGAGAGATGCATCTTTGACCTGGAGAATGGTAATTATTTATTTGTTTTCTGTAAACATGGTCCCCAAGGAGTCACAGTGAATGATTTAAGAAAATAATAGTGCATTAAGTAGATTTTAAAATGTATCAGAGATGACATTCATTTTCAATTGAAAAATAACATATATGTGTATATATAAATTATGCTTTGAAGTAATACATACTTACATTATGGAATTATCTTCAGGAAATGAAGTGCCTTCTATGATAAATACACAACTATTATTTCTATATTTTTCAAAAATAAAATATGTAGGATGTATGGTTCATACATACAGTGTAGGATGTATGGTTCACCGCTGAGTAAGATCAACAATGCACTTTTGCTTCCCTTCCCCCATCCAAGTGGCTTGAATAATATATTCTGGCACAGTGAAAACTAGTCAACAGGGAGAAATTTTCCAGATCATTTCCAAATTAACTTCTAGATTAATGTAGTATCTTCATCAATACGGTCTTGCCATATAGTTATGGCAATAGCCTCTGTTTTTTAGACTGATCTGGAGTATTGCATATTCATTTAATAACCCATATCATCAAGGATAAACATTATCCACCTCAACATTTCCCCATCCAAATTTTAAATATTTTTTTAGTTTGATCAATCATATATTTAATGTGTATATATGGTAATGTGTGTGAATATATGTGAATGTGTATATGTGTATAAGTATGTGTGTGTGTTTGTGTGTGTGTGTGTGTGTGTGTGTGTGTGTGTGTGTGTGTGTGTATACATGCATGTGCATGTGTGCACACATATCCTGTCCATTCTACTTTTCTGGAGAACCAGACTATTATAATAGCTATTCCAACATTTCTGAAGTGAATTTAGTCTAATCAAAATTGTAGCTGCTGTTACTAAACAATCCAACATGGCACAATTTTGTAATGAATGTGCAATGGATTTGACTACAGCTTTGGTGAGTATAGCAGGGGATTGGGTATAATTTGAGGGTAAGTATTTCAAATAGTTTTCAAATATTTTCAACTATTTCAAATAGTTTTCTCATGTCTGTGGTAGAGAGCTTATATTTTCAGTGGAACTTATTGGGTGTGTAAAATTAAGTTTCCATTCAAACTATTTCACAAACTCCTCTTAAAGAAAAAGTTTGGTGCAGAGGGTTGGTTTTCTCTATTTAGAAGGGACCCTCTCTCTCCACAGAATCCAGACTTGATGGGAGATGTCATTTTACAAATATGTTTCTCTTATTGGTTAATGAATAAAGCACTGTTGTCCAATAGTAAAGCAAGATAGGTGGGGCTAGGAGACAAGGAGGATTTGAGGAAATAAGAAGGAATCAACTTGTAGAGACTTGAGAGAACAGAGGTCTGGGTCCTCTCTCTGGTAAGATTAGACCACATGGAAATACTTAGGTCAATAGAAATGGGTTAATATTTAAGACAGAGCTAGTTGATAAAAAAATAGTAATTGGCCAACAGAATTATATCTGATATAATTATATTATATTATATCTAATATAATTCTGTGTGTTATTTGGGGCTGCCGTGGCGGTGGGACCAGACCAGCTGGGAAAATATACTCTTAATACAGTCTGCCTTCATGATCTAAATAGCCACATATAAAAATGTTAAGGATTCTCATCTGAGACAAGACCACTCTATTAGATCACAATAATTAAGTGACATACTTGCATTTACTCTTCCCCCAAATCCAGTGCTTGTCTCTATTACCGCCACTGCTCTAGTGGAACACTGCTCCTGTATTTGATGAATCTTGCACTTTGTCTCTAGCTTTACATTTCAATGCTACATTAGAACACCCAGTGTTAAACACTTTATATAATACAGAATTGAATTTCAAATCCTTTATTACTAAGATAAACATCAGTGGAGAGGACCTATTTCTTCTTAAAAGTCTCTTCAGATAGCACACATCTGAAGAAAGGGAAATGTACAGAAAAGAGCATGGATGTGTTGGTAGGATGAGACTCACCTTCTGGTATATTATATTAGAAATTCTTGGACCACAGTAGCTAAGGTCTTCATAGTAGTAGTTTTCCATTATAAATAATTTATTGATGAATTGTTTACAAATTACAAACAAAATTGTTATAAACAGCTTTCAATGAACTAAATTTTGATTTTATATCCTTGATTTCATTGAGTCTACATTTTTTAAAAAATGTAAAAATAATTTCTGCAGATTATCAAAATATTTGTTCACACTGTACAGCAATATCTTATAATTTAATCACAAAAGTTCATAAATTTCTTCTCATAAGACTGTAGGAGGTATGGAATCCATCCTTCTTGCCTCACTATTGGCTGTCACAAATCTCTGAGTGCTTTATAAAACTTAGTCACAGTTTGTGTAGTTCCTTCTCTGATTGAGTGTTTTCTTCTTCAAGTCTGCTTTTATCTACTCAAAGAGCATTTTGAATATGTATCCTCTTAAAATAAATTTCCCTAATTCCAATTTAAAATAAGTAGGTTTTCCCATACCTTTTGAGAAGGATCATTCTCAAAATCAAAAATATAATTATTTCTTATAGGGACTTTCTGAAATGCTTCATGAATTGGAACTACTATTTCAAAAGGAGCCATTGGTGATGTTTCTTTATATCTCATTTACTGTTAAAATCAGTGCAACGGTGTAGGCAGTGCCTGAGGAACTCCAGACTCCTTGCCTTGGCAAAGCATTTTCTAGGACCCCATAAATCAAAAGTAGCTCTACATGTTCCTCCTCCACTAAACCCCAGTCCACCATTGCACAATTTAGTTCAATGGTTAAGAGTTCCACAAGCTTTTCACGAGAACCAAAGTAGAAATGCCTCACTGGCACCACCAACACTGTCCCTGCCCCATAACTTAACTGCAAACGACTTATATAGTGGTGTATCTTAAATAACAGCAATTTGTATTTTTCGTCAATGTATTCAAGGACAGGGTGCACATTCACTGCAATTCAATTATCCTTACCACTTGGAAATTTAATTGGACTTAAATCTTTATATGTCTTGTTTGTCTTACCAAGCACACAAAGTGAAACATAACAACATCAAGAATTTTTTGTGTTCCTTGGGCTGTAGATAAGTATAGAGTTCTGGAATAACACATATGAGGCAATTAGTGTTAGTGTTTAGGCATTTGTACTTGCCTGCCTTTGGAGTTCTGACAAAATATGCCCTCAGAAGCTGTCACTAAAAGCACCCCCTGTGCTTATTCAGTATGTTCCCTCTTAAAAGGGCCCTGCTCAGCTCCCATCTCTCTCTCTCTCTCCCTCCCTCACACCTCTCTCTCTCTCTCTCTCTCTCTCTCTCTCTCTCTCTCTCTCTCTCTCTCTCTCTCTCTCTCTGTTTCTCTCTCTCCCTTACACTCTCTCTCTCCCTCCCTCACACCTCTCTTTCTTTCTCTCTCTCTCTCTCTCTCTCTCTCTCTCTCTCTCTCTCTCTCTCTCTCTCTCTTTCGCTCACAGGCTCTCTCTCCCTCGCACTCTCTCTCTCTCTTTCCCTCCCTCTCTTTTTCTCTCTCGCGCTCTCTCTCTCTCTCCCTGGCACACTTTCTCTCTCTCCCTCCCTTGCTCTCTCTCTCTCTCTCTCTCTCTCTCTCTCTCTCTCTCTCTCTCTCTCTCTCTCTCTCTCTGCTTCTCTTTCTTTTCTCCTGCTGCTCATGTCCCCAGAGGCCAGTCTCCCCCCTTCCCCTTTCTACAATCCTTTTCCCCTAATTAAAAAGAAAAACTGCCCTTAAACTTTGTCTCTCTTTCTTTCTCACTTCATTTTTTTAAGTTACAACAGTGAGTAAGATGTCAAGAAGCACAATAGAAACTCTACTATAATTTATATGTGCTTTCTAAATTCTTGTGCCAGTGTCTGTTAATGTTGTCTATTTCTCTCCTCTATCCTTTAACACTATCCCATTGGACTTGGCCTAACTCACTCTTGCTGTGACTATGCTTGGTGTGTAACTCTCTGTGAGCATGCCGATTCTGACAATCTGGACTTCTTTAAGAAAACCCTATTCATCCTCCAAATAGCTGGATTTAAACCTTGAATGCAGGAGCTCTTCAGTAAATTCAAACAGTTGTTACTTTTGTTAGAGTACTAATAAATAAAGTGACAAAGCTATCTGTTTACTTAGCCAAGAAACAGATACCAGAAGTCAACAGAATAGCATTGAGCATTATCAGTGCTAGAGGTGGCCTACCTGTGTAACAAACCTGGACAAGATAGTGACCATTCCAACCTGCCCATCTATAAAGGAGGACAATACTCAGATGTAATTTACCTTGTCTCAAAATACAAATTTTTCACAACTTTCAAACTCCTTAGTGCTTGCTAGAAAGCAAATTTTCCACTTGAATAAAGTATAAAAGAAACACAGAAATCCAGTCTTTGAGAAATTTGTGTGTATTTTGATCATCTCTATACCATCTCCATCAAATCCTCTTTGATTACTGGACATTCTCTACTCACCCAACTCTGTGCCATTTAAATTTTCTCTCCTTTTTAATAAATCCATCATGTATGTTGTTCATGTATTCTTTAATGTGGTTCTTCACTGAGCAAAATCAGCTCAAAGGAAAGTTTTATGTCATCTTACAACTTGCAGGACACACTCCATCACTGAGGAAAATCAGGGTATAAATTCATGGCAAAAACTTGACTACAGAAACAGAAGCAAAACCCTGCTAACTGGCTTGCTCTCATGGATTGCTCAATTTTATGTCTTATACACTCCAGGACCACCCTTAAACATTAATCTTCAAACAAGAAAATATCCCTGCAGACTGACTTATAAGCAAATCTTATGAAGACATTTTCTTAATTGAGATTCTCTTCTCTGGGATGACTCTAGTTTGTGTCAAATTGACAAAGGACAGAAGGCAAGAAAGAAAGAAAGAAAGAAAGAAAGAAAGAAAGAAAGAAAGAAAGAAAGAAAGACAGAAAGAGAAGAAAAAAGAAAGAAAGAAAAAGAAAGAAAGAAGGTTCTAACTGTGCTAGCACAATCTATCTTTTTGATATGTAAAACTCCCTCCTTATTCTTTCTGATTAATTTTTATTACGTCATTTTATGAGATAGTAGACTAGAAATCTGGTTGCTTCTTAGATCCAGTTGTGTGGAATAACTTTTTTCTACTCTTTTTTCTAACATGATATTTATTATTTATCATAAGATATGTTTCTTGGGGGATAGCATAACTATATATCCTGTTTTCTGGTGCTTCTTTATTGAGGAGTCTGTGCCATAAGTATTGCAGGTTATTATTTTAAAATATGCATTAACTTGCAGGATTCTGTTGTTTTTATGGTATTTTATTAGATCTCTTTTGATTCACTTCACTAGAATTTTCTATTTGTTCCCTTGGGGTTTCTGTTGGCCATATTTAACCTTCTCATCAGATCTAAGATGATTCCTTCCAATAGCCTTCCAATAGCCTCTTCAAAGCTGGTCTATTGGTCATAAATTAAGTCTGTTCTTATCTTGTGAAGCATTTCCTCCCTCCATTATAATCAACAGTTTTCCTAGGTCTGAGCTGTCATCGGTGCTCTTTCTTAACTTGTAGAGCATCAGTCCAGTACATTCTGGTATTTATAGTCTCCATTGAAAATTTTGCTGCTTTTTGATGGGCCTACCTTTGTATATGATATCATCCTTCTCTCTTGCTGCATTCAATATACTTTTGTTGTTCTTTTGTACACTTAGTGTTTTAACCATTATGTGACATGGGAAAATTTTTCCTAGTCCAATCTATTTTTTGACTTTGATAAACAACTTTTTGCAAAAATATAAACATGACTAAGAGTGTCCTGTGAGGATTTATGGAGTTGGCAGCAGGAGTCTGGGGCCACAACCTGAAAGGAGGCAAAAAGGTAACACAGGATACATATGGTCCTCATGCAGGTCCTGAGGTTGGGAGGGATTGTTAGTGTGGGGGTTGGTCCCTTACCTGGAGAGGAACTGCATTTGGATCCTGGTGATGAGTGAAGTTTGTAGCACAATTTTATGGTCCCTGCCTAAGATCATGTGGTAGGAATGGGTGGAGTTGATCAAGAATGAATCTGGAGTCCTTATCTGATGAGGTTCATCAGCTTGAAAATAACAACCATTTCACATGCAAGCACATCAAAATATGCTACACAACTTAATTTTCGTGTTTTAAATTTTTGTAAGTTGTTTTTTTTTTAGTTTTTTATTGTTCAAGGATTTCTTACATGCATGCATATAATGTATTTCTATCAAATCCTTTCCCATGCTTTTTCTACAAATTCTTCCCTAACCCCTCACCACTTAACTATTCCTTCTTAACATACTAATTTTTAAAGTAACTAAGGACACTTATTGCTGCCTGCATGTTCATGTGTGTTAGACCATCTACCGGAGGATGGGTAACCTCTTGGAGGATGCATCCCTCAAGAAAGCTGACGCTCCCTCTAAGGAGTTATCAGCTACGGGTATCTTCTAACCTAGGAGAGGGAGTTCACAAGACTCTCACCCATCTGTGCTGGGGTTTTGCCTGGTTTTTTCTTGACAAATCATGAAAAACATAGTTGTTAAAAAAAAAGTGGTTCTTACACATTATTAATACTATGAAATATCTCAAATTCCATACGGTTAAAGATTATAAAAGTTGTTATGGTTTCATAATATATCCATTACTGTTATTTGTGGTAGTTAAATACACATGTAGGTAATAGAAGGGGAAATAATTTGATGACAATTTAACATTCATATTAATGATACATTTTTCTTTCAGTATTTTACTACATACTAGGGTATTTGAAGCCCCAACCCTCACAATACACCACCTAATTGACCATATAAAGAACTATCAGTTAGATGCAATCACATTTAAGCTGGAGATTCAATCATTGCCACAATGGCCAAACATTCTTTGAGAATGTTAATCTGTGTGTTGTACATTGGCAGTAGGAGTTCTTAGTTTAAAAAAATAGCAAAATTATTACTTATAATTCCTTTCAGTGACTGAAGAAGATGTAACCCTATTAGTTGGTGTGAAATTAATGACATGATATTTTAATGCTCACTTCTTAAGATTTCAAAAGACTAGAAGGCTGTCAGAAATGAAAAGAAATTAAGGGTTTGATTTCAAAAGACATTCAAATTAACAACAAATAGAAACTTTTGCTTGAAATCCTCTCAAATAGCTGAGTGTAACTGGGAAAGAATATCAAACACAAAAGGAAATTTATTTTCCATATTGATTAAAAAAAAACTATATGATAGTTCTACAAAAGTACTCTAATTTATCTCTATAAAATGTGAAGTGGACAGGCTTGATTAGTGAATTGATTAGTCCATTTCTTTAAATCTTTGGTGCTTTCTCACAAATATGTTAAAATATAAAAGAAATATGGAGACAAGATAGACCTATTTAAGGAGACTGACAGCTTCAATATGAATAAGGAATTTCTGCAATTTTCTAAGGAAGCACACAGCATTGGAAAGTGAATTAATGTGCCAGGAGTTATTAGAAACCACAGGAATATGTGTAAGTGTGGACATAGGCCTGTATTAATTATATGTCTATTTTTTCAAAAGGTTTGTGAAAACTAAAGTCTATGCCAAATTGCCAAAATTTAAAATAAAATTATAGTATGTCTTAGTCTATTAACAGTGAAAGCAGAGCCAGGCATTGGTGGTTCACAACTTTAGCTCCAGCTCTCGAGAGACAGAGGCAGGAAGATCTCTGTGAGTTTGAGGCTAGCCTGGTCTACAGACCTACTTCCACTACAAAATAAATAAATAAATAAATAAATATATATATATATATATATATATATATATATATATATATATGAAAGCAGAAAAGATAATCTATTCTAACCTTTTAGTCATGTGAATGAGTTGAATTTTTGGGTATATATATATATATATATATATATATATATATATTACTTATGATTTAATATCTAAGTGTTTTGAGGGTTATTTTGGTTTTTGGTTTTTGTTTTCTCTAACAATTCTTTTTGTCTTCTTTTTTAAATTTAAATTTGAAACAAGGATTTTTTGCATGTCAATCCTAGCTCCCTCACCCTCCCATCCTCCCCTTATCACCCCTATCAAACCTCAGCCCATTTCCTTTCTGCTCCCCAAGGAGGGTGAGGCCTTCCATGGGCAGTCGCCAAAGTCTTTCATATCAATTGGGGCAGTCTAGGCTCTCCCCCCATGTGTCTAGGCTGAGAAAGTATCCCTCTATGAGAGACGGGCTCCCAAAGTGCATGCCTATACTAAGGATGAATACTGATCCACTACCAGAGGCCCCATAGATTACCCAGGCTTCCTAACTAACACCCACATTCTTTTTGATGATATTTTTATTGGCAATTTGAAATTAGGGGTTGATAGCTTACCTGACCAAGTGGGAGGACACGGACCCCAGTCATAAAACCGGGGAACCAGCATTAGATGAAACCAAGCCTTCGGAATGTGGGTGTCAGTTAGGAGTACTGGGCAGTCTATGGGACCTCTGACAGTGGAACCTGTATTTATCCCTACTGCACAAATAGAGTTGGGAGCCCATTTTTCATGAAGGGCTCCACTTTCAGCCCAGATACATGGAGGAGGCCTAGGCCCTCACCCAAATTATATGACAGACTTTGATTATCCCCAATGGAAGGCCTCACCTTCCCTGGGAAGTGAATGGGGTTGCAATGGGGAAGTTGGGGGTGGGGCATGGGACAATGAAAGGAACAGGGGACTGAGAATGATATTAAAATAAGGTCATTTCTAAATTAAATTTTTAAAAGTAAGAAAATTGTATATATATATATATATATATATATATATATTATATGAATAAATGCAAACTAGCACACACAAAAAATAAAGAAATTAGGGGTTGATTTTAATAAAATAGAAACAATGTGGGATAGAGCCAAAGTGTGTGTGTGTGTGTGTGTGTGTGTGTGTGTGTGTGTGTGTGTGTGTGTGTGCGTTTGTGTGTGTACCAATGGGGTCTTTCAGACCAATTATCTGTATGGAAGTAACCAGGCAGTAACTGGCACTGAAAGAGTCATTTCTCCCAAGAGCATAATTATTTGTGAATTTGGGGTACTTCTGTTCAATTTTCTTTATAATATTACATCAAAGTCCTAAATGAATCTGAATTAAGAGACAATTTGTATGGAGTAATTTAGGAATATATTTTAGTTCATATAAATAGAAGTGTGTCCAGAGTAATAACAGTAACAAAACTGAATAATGAATATTCTTAATATATTGGAATTTCTTCTAAAGATACTTTCTGCTATTTTGTTTATTAAATGTAGTCAAAGACAAATAATTATTTTTATCTCTGGTATATACCATGGCATGAAGAAGAATGAAACACAAGAAGAAACTAACAGTTGTTTTTCATGAATGATAAGTTGAAAATACTTTTTATCCATCTTTGTGAAGGTCTGAGAGAACATCATTAAAACAGTGTAGAGCTCACAGCTGAAGATATTCTGTGAGAGACATCTACATATTGATGGAACCTGTGCTTAATATCTAGAACCATTCATTAATTTTTTTCATTCATCCAGCAAAACAAAATATATTTTTCAAAAGATATAACAACCAAACATGACAAAATTAACATATAAAGGATAAAGCATAAACAGTAACATCAAGGCTGGACAAGGCAACTGTACATAAGGAAAAGAGCCCCAAGAGCAGACACAAGAATCAGAGACCTACTCATTCAAATGCTCAGGAGTCCCATAAAAATACTAAGCTGAAATCTATAATATACTCTAGAGGTCCTGGCACAGACCCATTTAGGCCCTGTGCTTGTTTATTCCATATTTGTGAGTTCATATAAGCTTTGCTTATTTGATTCAGTGTGACTTCCAACTCTTTTGGCTCTAACACCTTTTACTCCTTCTCATCCCCAGGGTTCCTTGTGATCTGAGAGAAGGAATTTGATGTAGACAATCCATTTAGAGCTTTGTGTTCCAAGAACTCTCTCTGCATGTAATGTCTGGCTGAAGGATTCTGCATGTGCTACTATTTGCTGAGGGAGGAAGCTTCTCTGGTGATGAGTGAATAAGGTACTGATCTATGAATATAGCATAATATCAATCAAGATCATATTGTTAATACATTTAGACAAGAAGTGTTTGGTTTTACACTAGGTCTCTAGGCTATCTAGTGTCTGTTCTTGATCACCCAGTGTTGAGTATGGGTTCCATTTCATGGAGTGGGCCTTGAGTAAAATCAGACATCAGTGTGATACTTCCACAATTTCTGTGCCAGTGTTGCTCTAGAATATCCTGAAGGGGGGACATTGAAGGTCAAAGGTTTTGTGGCAAGATTGTAGCTTGATTATGACTTATCAAATGGCTCTAATATCTGCATGTAAGTAAATAAATACCATATTTATCTTTCTGGGTCTGGCTTACCTCACTCAGGATGATTATTTTCTAGTTCAACCCATTGTCTGCAGATTACATTATGTCACTTTATAAAGAGCTGAGTAATACTTCATTATGTAAATTTACAATGCTTTCTTTATCTGTTCATCTCTTGAGTGACATCTGGTTGTTTCCAGTTCCTGACTACTGTAATAGAGCAACAATGAATATGGTTTAAGCAAGTATCTTTATGGTAGGATGGAGTACCTTTTGGGTACAAGAATAGTACAGATAAGTCTTGAGGTTGATTGGTTTAACTCTCCAAGGACCTACCATATTGATTTCCATGATATCTGTATAAGTTTTCAGTCACACTAGCAACACAGTAGAATTTTCCCTTTATTTCACATCATCACCAGTGTGAGCTATCTATCACTTTTATTGTTGAACTGAGCAATTTTGGCAGATAAAAGATAGAATCTCAGAGTAATTTTGATTTTTATTTCTTTGATGGCTACAGATGTTGAACATTTCTTTAAAGGTTTATCAGCTATTTGCAAACCCTTTATTAAAAATTCTCTGTTTAGATAGTCTATTTTTCAATTGGATTTTTTGATATCTTTTTTCTTGAGTTCTTTATACATTTTGGAATTAGTTCTCTTTTGAGATGGCAAAACTCTTCTCCCATTCAATAAACTGCCTCTTAAGCTTTGGACATGGTGAATAGTATTTCAAGTCTTCTATATGCAACAATCCAGTTTGACCACCACCATTTGTTGAATATGTCTTTTTTCCAGTGTACTTTTCTGGATTTTTTAATGAAAATCAGGTGTTCATAGATGTGTGGATTTATGTATGTATGTATGTATGTATGTATGTATGTATGTATGTATGTATCATTGATTATGTATGTATCAACTGATCAATGTCTGTATTTATGCCATTACCATGTCATTTTTGCTGCTATAATTCTGTAGTACAGCTTGAAATTGGGAATGGTGAGATCTCTAGCAGTTCCTTTATTGTTAATGAGTTTTAAAGTGATCTTAGGTGTTTTATTTTCCATATGTGGGAATTTCATTGAAACTCTAGATTACTTTTAGTAAAATAGTCATCTTTACTTTGTTAATCATACTGATACATGAGCAAGGGAAGTAATTGCATCTCATATCTCTTCAGTCTCTTCAAAGACTTGAAATTTTATCATGCAGGTTTTTAACTGGCTTGGATATAGTTATCTCAAGATATTTTATACTATTTGAGGCAATTTTGAAAGGGATGTTTCCCTGAATTCTTTCTTAGTCCATTTTCCATTTGTATATAGGAGAGCTACTGATTTTTGTGAGTTATTTTTATATCTCTCTACTTTTCTGAAAGTGTTTACGAGTTGTAGGTGTTCCACAGTGGAATTTTTAGGGATACTTATGTGTACTATTATATCATTCACAAATAAAGATACTTTGACTTCTTCCTGTCCAACTTTTATACCCTTGGTCTCTTTCAGTTGTCTGATTTCTCAAAGAACTCAAATACTATATTGAATATGCATAGTAAGAGTGGACAACATTATCTTCTTCCTGATTTCAGTGAAATTGTTCTGAGTTTCTTTATCTTTAGGTATGTCCTTTGTATCCCTAACCTCATCAAGATATTTATTATAATTGGGTGTTAGATTTTGGTCAGAGGCCTTTTCTATATCTAATGGGATGATTATGTTTTTCTTCTTTCAGTTTGTTTATATGGTGAATTAAATTTATTGATTTTCTATATACTGAAGCATCTTTGTATCTATGGAATGAAACTGACTTGATCATGATAGATGACTGAAGATGGAGGTTTTTGTCCTGCCTGGTCCCACAGCTGCTTTGCCCCAAATAAACACAGGAACACTGTATTTATTATAAAACTGTTGCCTATTGGTTAAGGCTTCTTATTGGCTAGCTCTGTCTTAATTATTAACCTATTTCTATTAATCTATGTATTGTCATGAGCCTAAGGCTTACCAGTAATCCAGCATGTTACTCCTTGGGCAGCATTTTGTCTCTCGGAGGCCTCGCCCTGCTTCTTCTTCCCAGAATTCTCCTAGTCTCATAGCCTCGCCTATACTTCCTACCTGGCTAGTGACTAACCAGTGTTTTATTCATCAACCAATAAGAGAAACATATATACAGAATGATATCTCCATCAATGACAGTTCTGTTGTGTTTCTGGATTAAGTTTACAAGTAATTTTAATGAGTATTTTCTTGACATAATAAATTGGAGTAAACATATTAACACTAAGCATATTAAGGCTGAACAAGGCAACCCTTATGAGGAATAGGGTCACAAGAGCTGGCAAATGAGTCAGAGAAAGTCTTTGTTCCTATTGTTAGGCATCCCCCAAGAAAACCAAGCTACACAACTGTCACATATATGCAGAGGTCCTAGGTCATTACCATGCAGGCTCCCTGGTTATGAGTTCATTCTCTGTGAGCCCCTATGAGCCCAGGGTAGTTGGCTCTGTGGATTTTCTTATAGTTTCCTTTACACATGTAGCTCCTACAATCCTTCCTCCATCTTTTTCCTAAGGTTCCCTGATGGGAGATGTTATTCTGTATATATGTTTCTCATACTGGTTAATACAGCACTGTGGCCAATGAGATAGCAAGATAGGCGGGGCTAGGAGACAAGGAGGAAAGAGGAAGTAGTAGGGAGGGTCAAGATGTAGACATGGAGGAAGGAAGACGCCTGCCACAGCTCCATAAGATGACCACGTGGAAATACTTAGATACGTAGAAATGGGTTAATAATTAAGGCAGAGCTAGCCCATAAACAATAATGGTAACTGGCTGACAGGATTGTATCAAATACAGAGTCTCTGAGTGTTATTAGGGGCTCACATGGCAGCAGGACCAGCAGCAGCCGGAGGGGGTGGAGGAGTGGGGGGACCTCCCGTAACATAATGGTGTCAGAAGTGGGATTGAGAACTTTCACTTAAAACTTAACAAAAGCTTAAAAAATAGTTTTTAGAAACAAGGGAACAGAGACTAGCAAGACTTCTTAGTAGCAGCATTTTCTTGGTTGGATTTGTTTTGCTGTAGACAGAGATTTGAGCGGCTCCTTTAAGGGAGGTTTTTAAAAATTAGCATAAGCGGCAAAAAAGCCACCTTGCTTTTGAAGAGCTCTGCTAACAATTCATTGATGTGTACGAGAGCTGCAATGAAGGTTTACACTGTGTTTTAAAAAATATGCTGGCTTGGGAGAGAAAAAGAAACAGGATACAATGGTTTAAAAAAGAAAAATAGGAAGTGGAATGGATGGGTGTGTTGGGGCACGCCATTAATCCCAGCACTAGGCAGACAGAGGCAAGCAGATCTCTGTGATTTCAAAGCAAACCTGGTATGCAATGAATTCCAGGAAAGATAAAAGTTACACAGAGAAACCTTGTCTCAAAATATGTAAAAATAGAAGTAGAATAAAAAGAATAATAAAAAAGCCACGTAAAGATGGAAAACAGAGAAATTTTGGATACTATACGCGCTTCTGTTGTCTTTAAATTATTTGATTGCTGAGAAAATAACAACAACTGATAAAATAAATGCTACTGGATTAATTCAATTTATATATTTTAAAAATGCTTTGACTCCAAAATTTAAGCCTAAGAACAAGTTACTGGGGAAAAGGGTTTTTATTTTTGTTTCCACAGAAAATAAAAAGCTATGGATTCTTTCCAGACTTATGTGGTTTAATCAAGCAAGACCCCCTGAAGCAATGTCTACAGCCAAGATTTCTGCATCTTCTTTGGACCCCCATGACAGCGCCCTCTACCAGCAGGAAGTAGTTTGGAAAGAACGACACCCAAATTCCCAAATATTGTTTATAAATGTTTGTTTTCATTTAAATGGGCTTGGTTATAACTGGTTAATGACACAAGCAATCTTTTTAAAGGTAAAAAGGGAATTATGGTATAGATATGAATGCTTTGGAATGGATTTTCTTTTATTGATACAATTTAAGGTCAATTTTGTGATATGTATTTTTCTCCTCTTGTTTAGGTTTTGTGTTTATATAGCTCTTTGGAAAATGTGATGTATAAATTAATACAGATTATAGAGAGTTTCCTATGATAGTTAAAACTTAGAGTTAATTGAGTTAGGATTTCTAGATATACAGAGATGTATTTGAAATGGATAGGCATTCTTCAAACCTTTCAAAGACCTACAGAATATGGCATTTAAAATGGTTTAGGATTTTTCTTGACAATGAGGCACAACTGCTCCTGGTAATACCACCTGCATCGATAAGAAAGATGGACATCGAAGAAACACATTATGGAGTTTGCTTCTAATATGGCAAGACTATCCATTTGGGCAAGACACTGCTCTTCTGGACTATTTGACTTTATGTTACAGAAACTAGACATGCAGGACACACAAAAAGGTGATTGCTGATTCAAGATGGACATTGCTACAGGCTTCCCGCTTCATGGATGAAGCTGATAGTCTACAGGACACAGAGAAAAGTGACTGACAAACGGCCATTACAGGTGGACAGTTTAAAGTTTCCTGCCTTGTTGAGGAGTCTGAACACACACTATGGCCTATGGGCTGAAGATGGAACATTACAGAAGAACTTTGGGTGACTGACCAGGCAAAGAGTTGTCTCTGTCATTTCTAGAGTTTATATATTATCCTTCTGTGGTCTTTGAAGGAGTTTAAGACAGATAGTTATGGTTACAGTTTTTCTTAGGATTAAAAATAAGTTACATATAGGACTTTAGACTGACAAAGATAGGATAGATGATATTTTCTTTAAGTCTTACAAAATGTTAATGGACTAAATATTGTTAACTGTGATTCTTATTTGATAACTGTTATATGATATATTTTGCTATGTTAAGGTTAAACTCCTTCTTTTACTTTAGACAGAAAAGAGGAGATGATGGGAGATGTTATTCTGTATATATGTTTCTCATACTGGTTAATAAAGCCCTGTGGCCAATAGGAAACAAGATAGGTGAGGCTAGGAGACCAGGAGGAGGAAAGAGGAAGTAGTATGGAGGAGTCGAGATGTAGCCCGGGGAAGAAGCAGGACACCTGCTGTGGCTCCCTGATAAGAAGACCACGTGGAAATACTTAGATAAGTAGAAATGGATTAATAATGAAGACAGAGCTAGCCCATGGTGGGGTGTTGGATTTTGTCAAAGACTTTTTCACTTTCTAATGAGATGATCATGTGTTATTTTTTTTCCCTTTCAGATTATTTATATGATGGATTATATTGACAAAATTTCATATCTTGAACCATTCCTGTATCTCTGGAGAAGCCTACTTGATCATAGTGGATCATCTTTTTTGATGTGTTCTTGGATTTAGTTTGTGTTTTATTGAGTATTTTAATACAATGTTAATAAGGAAAGTTGGACTGCAATACTCTTGTTGAGTCTTTGTGAGCTATCATTGTGGTTTCATAAGAGTTGGCAATGTTCCTCACGCTTCCATTTTGTGGAATAATTTGAGGAATATTGGAATTAGTTCTTCTTTGAAAGCCTGGTAGAATTCTGAGTTAAAATCATTTGGCCCATGACTTTTTTTTTTTTATTGAGGGACTTTTAATGAGTGCTCCTATTCTTTGAGGGTCATAGTATTATTTAAATTATGTGATCTTGATTCAGCTTTTATAGGTGATAACAAGAAATTTGTCCATTTCATTTAGATTTTCCATTTGTGAAGTACAGATTTTTGAAATATGACCTACTTATCTCTGGATTTTCATAGTGTCTGTTTTTTTATGTCCCCCTTTTCATTTCAGGTTTTGTTTAGGTATTTTTTTCTCTGCTTTTTAGTTCTATTGGATAAGGATATGTCAATTTGGTTGGTTTTCTGAAAGGCCAATTCTTTTATTATCGATTCTTTATATTGTTCTTTTGTTTCTATTTTATTGATTTTGGCTCTGATTTTGATTATTTCCTACCATCTACTCTTTTGTGGTGTGTATTTGTCTTTTTGGTCTATAGTTTCCAGATGAGCTGTTAAGTTCCTAGTATGAGGTCTCTGCAATTTCTTTATGAAGGCACTTAGTGCTATGAACTTTCCTTTTGAATCATTTTGGTCTCTTTTATTGGATATTAGAATGGCTACTCCAGCTTACTCTTGGGTTCATTTGCTAGAAATTTTTCAACAGTTTGATCTGAGATAATATTTGCCTTTAACGCTGAGGTGTGTTCTTATATGCAGCACAATGGTGGATCATGTTTTCTCACTCATTCTGCTATCCGTCTTTCTTAACTGGGGAATTCAGTCCATCGATATTGAGAGATATTAATGCTTCCCTTCTTTTGCTTTGTCTTTCATGAGATTATTTCTTTTCTATGTTTTAATGAGTAGTTAGCTTCCTTGTGGTAGATAATTTACCTCTAGTCCCTTTTTGGAAGGCTGGATTTGTAGATAGATATTGTTTAAAAGTTGACTTTGACATAAAATATATTCTTTCTTCTTCTTTGATGATTGAAAGTTTTGCTGGAGATATACATATGTATATACATACATACATAGATACATACATACATACATACATACATGCATGCATACATACATACATCATGGATCTGTGGTCTCTTATAGTCTGTGGGACATCTGTCTAGGCCCTTCTGGCTCTTAGAGTCTCCATTGAGAAATCAGGTGTGATTCTAATAGGTCTGCCTTTATATGATACTTGGCCATTTCCCTTGCAGATTTTAATATTCTTCCTTTGTTCTGAATGTTTAACATTTTGATAATTATGTGGCAGGAAGGACTTTCTGTAAGCTTCTTGTACCTTTACAGGCATATCTGTCTTACAGTTATGATATTTTTCTTCTATGATTTTGTTAAAAATATTTTGTGGGTCTTTGAGCTTTCATTCTTCTCCTTTGATTCCTGTTATTCTTAGATTTAGTTTTTTTTTTTCATAGTATTCCAGATTTCTTGGATGTTTTATTTCAGGACGTTTTAGAGTTAATATTTTCTTTGACCAAAGTATCAATTACTTCTATTATATTTTCTAAACCTGAGATTCTCTCTTTCATTTCTTGTATTCTGTTACTTACCTAGATTTTTCTGTTTGTTTACTTAGATTTTCTTTATTGTTTATATTTCCATTTTCAGATCTTGAACTGTTTTATATATTTACTTTGGCTGTTTGTTTTTTCTTGACTCTCTGCTTTCTTTAAGGTATTTATTAATTTCCTCCAGCTATTAGTTTGAGTTTCCTAGATTTCTTTAAGGGATTTATTCATTTCTTCTTTAAGAGGAATCTCTTATTTTTATAAGATGGGATTTAAGGTCCTTCTCTTGTACTTCAGCTGTGTTAGAATCCCTAGTGCTTTCTGTAATAGGATGTCTGGGCTTTGGTATGTCATATTGCTCTGGCTTGTGTTTATTGTGTTCTCATGCTGGCCTCTAGGCATTAGGTTTGGAGTAAATATAGGTTCAAACACTGATTTCTGAGATTATCTTTGTTGGATGGATGCTTTTTCCCTTGGTTTCTGTTTCCTTTATGGTCTCTGGCCTGAGTTTTTGGTGACTGGTGAGTCATTAGGTCCAGTAGGATATCTCCTCTTAGGTTTTGGTGGCTGACATTGCCTCTGGGATTCTGAGGTTCTGGAAGCTGGTGGCATCTGGAGTTCCAGGTACTGGCATGGCCCTGGAAACTGGGGTTTCTAGGGTTTGGGGTACTGGCATGGCATCCGGGGTTCCAGGTACCAGTGTGGATTCTGGTAGAACAGAGATCTTCTAGAGTCCTGGGTTTCAGCATGGCTTCCAGTAGAGAAATGGGTTTCTTACAGAGTTGTGGGTTAGAAAATGGAGGGGAAGGGATGTTGTTGGGGAAATTGGGAGGGCTCTGAGGAAGGGCTGGATGACGGTGAGTGGGGTCTTACTTGAATATCTGAGGACTTTTGTGATCTCCAAGAGAGCAGTGGGCTTCTACTAGATTTTTGGGTCAGGGTATAGAAATTATTGGTGGGAGTGTTGTTGGGAAGTTGGGCAGGCTCTGATGAAACATTGAATATCTGCTGGTAAGGTCTTACATGGGGTACCAGGTACTGGCATGGATTCTGGGTGAGAAGTGGACTTCTGCTAGAGTTGTGGGCCAAGGTATATACATTTCTATTATTCATAAGTTTGGTCTTTTTACAGTGTCCCAGATTTCCTGGATGTTTTTGTCAGGATTTGTTTTCTTAGAGTTAACAATTTCTTTGATTGATGTATCCATTTATTTGATGGTATCTTCATTATCTGAAATTCTGTCTTCTATACCTTGTATTCTGTTGGCGAATCAAGTTCCTAAATTTTTCATTTCTAGAATTCCTATAGTTTGTGTTTTATCTATTAATTCCACTTCCATTTTCAGGTCTTGACCAGTTTTATTCCTTTCTGTTTTTTTTTTTTTTTTTGTTTTTTTGTTTTGTTTTTTTTTTTTTTTTTTGTGTGTGTGTGTGTGTGTGTGTGTGTGTGTGTGTGTTTCTTGATTTCATTAAGGGATTTATTTATTTCTTCTGCAGGATACCTGTCATCTTCACAGAGGCAGCTCTTAGATTTTCTTTTCTTATGCTTCAATTATGCTGGAATATTCTGGGCCTGCTATGATAGTGTTATTAGAAACATATTACCCTGGCCATTATTAATTGTGGGTTTTTGTTGTTTTTTTTATGCTGGCTATAAATGGGGATAGGTTAGGTTTCTCAGGGGGTCCATAGGAGGGAGAAGAACAGAGTTTTCCACCAGGATCTGCTTCTTTAGTCTCCTTGGGATGCTGCTGGGGGAAGGGAAATCTTGAAGAGAGTTCACCTCTTAGGGTCTGGTATTGCACTAAGGATGAGACTTGGTGTGTGTGTGGGGCCATCTAAAGAAACAAAAGGAAAGGGGAGTGTATTCAGATAGGCTACAGGCTTTCCTGGCTGGAGTGGTCTGTGGGTTAGCAAGGAGTGACTGCTGGAGTTTGGGGACTTTGAAAAAGCAATAAGTAGTGAGATGAAGGCTAGGAGGGTAAGAACTGTGGGATCCACATGAGATGTGGACTGAAAGGACAGGAAGTCTGCAGCAGATTTTCTGCTGCAAAGATAAAAATGGGGCTGGGGTAATTGGGTTTAGAGGAGAGAAAGGAATGGTGAAGACCTTCAGCTAGCTTACCTGTTTGCCTGACTTGTTTAGCTGGTTTGTTTACAGGGAATGCCTGCTGGTGTTGGAGTCCAAGGATACTGGGAGGAGTTGAAGGACAGAAGGTTGGAAAAGATCTTTGTTATTACTTGGGAGTAGGTCAGAGAAGAAGGGGACTGCAGCAGGTTTCTGCCACCTATTTTAGGTGGTACTGTGGGGACTGGATCTGGAGGAGAATTAGTACTATGGATCTGCCTTCAGCCTACTTGTTACTCTGACAAGCATGACCCTTGGGTTAGCTGGGGTTGCCTGCTGGAGCTAGGACCTGTTATAAAGCAGTGAGTAGCTAGGAAACAAAAAGGACCGTAAAGAGAGACATACATGGACCTTCACCCCCAGAAGGGGAAAGGGACAAGATCTCCCAAGGAGAGCATGAGGGATAAGGAAGGTCGAGTTCGGGGGAAAAACAGAGAAGGAGAGCAAGGAAAGAGATACCTTAGTAGAGGAAATCATTATTGGCTTAAAAAGAAGTCTAGCACTAGGGATATCTTCAGGGACCCATAAGGATGAATTCAACTAACAATCTAAGCAATAGCAGAGAGGCTAACTTAAATGTCCTTCTCCTATAATGAGATTGATGACTTGCCATCATAGAAACTTCACCCAGTTACTGATGGAAGCAGAAGCAGAAATCCACAGCTAAGCACTGAACCAAACTCCTGAAATTCAGATGTAGAGAGCGAGGAGTGATGAGTAAAGGGGTCAAGACCATGCTGGGGAAACCCAAAACAGCTGACCTGAGCTAGTGGGAGCTCATGGACTCTAGACTGACAACTAAAGAACCTGCATAAGACTGAACTGGACCCCCTGAACATGTGTGTCAGTTGGGGGGGGGTGGCTGAGCAGTCTATGAGGCCTCTGACAATGGTACCAGTGTCTATCCCTAGTGCAGGAATGGACTTGGAGAGCCATTCCCTATGGGAAGATACTTTCTCAGCCTAGATACATGTTGTAAGAGACTTTGATGATTCCCCATGGGAGCCTCACCCTCCCTGAGGAGTGGATATGGGGTGTGATGGGGGTTGCTGGTGGGAATGTCAGGACAGGAGGGAGAGAGAACTGCAATTGGTATGCAAAATAAGATTGTTTTTAACTTAAATAAAAATTAATTTTAAAAAAGCAGTGAGTAGGGGGAGGAGATTAGAATGAGAAAGGGGAAGGTGTGTGGAATCCACAGGAAATAGGAACCAGGATGATGGTGCAGTGCAGTCAGGGATTAGGGGAGGCTGCAGAGCTGTGGGTGATACGGGAGGATTAAATCTGGGGGTACAGAGGGAGATCTGTAGGCAGCCTACTTAGTTTTCTGGCAGGTACAGCCTGTGGGTTAGCAAGAGATGCCTGCATAGTTGGGGGTTAGAATAAAGTGACACTTGGAGGAGGGAGAGAATGGTTTGTGGAATACACAGGTTGAAAGTCTGATGCTGGTTTTCTGTTGCAGTGATAGACTGGGGGTTTGGATTTGGAGGGCAGTAAGGAGTGGTGAATGTCTTCTGTTGGCTTTCCAATTCCCCAAACCTGCTGCTCAGTGTTCCCAGTGAATCCAGCAAATATTTCTTGACCATCAAACATGAGCCAGGTATAATTCTGCATTTTGGAAATAAAACACTGAAATAATTTAGATAAAATTATTGCCCTTGTAGGGCACACATTTTGTGCTAAGATCCTCTAAAATAAAAGGCAAAAAGTTAATACAAAGTAGATCTTTGAGATTTTCTCATCTTTACTGGATTACACAGTGAAGAGGAATCAGGGACGATGAAGTGAAAAATCACGGGAATGAAAAAGCTAAGCAGAGAGTGTCATAGTCAAGAGAAAAAAAAAACAGCATGAGTTTTTTGGGCTTATTTTTTTTTAACTCCATTGAAAATAACAGTTGAACTTCTGGATACCTTTTGAGATGTGCAAGACAATTG
Organism: Cricetiscus sungorus; assembly: GCA_030556225.1. Classification (NCBI taxonomy): domain Eukaryota; kingdom Metazoa; phylum Chordata; class Mammalia; order Rodentia; family Cricetidae; genus Cricetiscus; species Cricetiscus sungorus. The sequence continues at coordinate 11,735,540 of JANBXA010000600.1, read as the reverse complement.
CATGCATACAGTTAGCATCATCATCATCAATCCGCAACATCAGCATCATCCTTTGGTGATCAGGAGTGTTACTATCTCATTCAGATGTAATGCAAGACACGAGGTAACACAATAGCTGTGGGATCTCGGTAAGGCTTTTTACCAAAATGAGCCAAGTAGCAAGAAACCAGAAATGGCTTGAACAGACTTAGTGGGAACTATCTGGAAATTCTTTCCAGACTGAATGGCTTACACTGAGCATTCACCTGTACTACACATTAATTTCTGTGTGTAATTGTTATAATTGAATGTCCAGTCTTGGGTAGACTAGGTAAGTCCTCTACCTGAGTTATATCTCCAGCCCTATATATTATTGCTGGAAAGTGAGTTTTATCATTTGAAACTTGTATTAACTAATGAAATTTATCATTAATGTTTTCTTCCTGAGATACGAAGTTATAGAGTTTCTACTAGATGTCTTAAAATAATTGCAAATACATAAGCACTATGATTGTACATAAATAAACTTAACAAGAGTACACTGTTATTTAATATGTACACGTAATAAATACATTCTTAACTCAGTAATACACAAAATTTAGATAGCATCTTACTTTACTAAATTTTAAATAGCATAGTATTTCAGGTTAAAAACTGAAAGAAATGAATCTTTAGATGACTTTATAGAAATACAATTTTCCTGAAAAGGAAATCATTTGTGTCAAATGCCTTTAAAATGTGTTTTTACTTGCAATGTTTTTCATCCAGTATAATTGTAGTGCATTTAATGGGAGGGGAATCATTTTTAAAAGAGCACAAAAGAATGTAATTTTAATAAGAAATAGATCCAAATCTGTACAACAAATATGAACAACAATGGTTGGATAGTATTAGTATAAAATTTGTAAAAATACACATATTTTCTAACTTTCAATATTTTCTGACTGCTATAAAGGTCACCAGTTCACGATAGCTTCGCAATTTCGCAGTGTCCTACACGTGGAGATATAGCTGCTCACCTGTGCGGTGGACTGAGCTTAAACACCTGAGTCTCTAGATTGATTCTCCTTATTTTCCAAACTCATTTTAGGCCAATGACAATATTTTAAAATATGTGATGGATTTGGATCTCATTCTCACTCTGTTCTCTCTTAGCAGTCTTGTTCTCAAAATCATACTGAGGTAACTTTGCTTAGTATACAGTTCTGTGCCCATGAATAGAGTCTCTGTGATGGGAAAATAAGTAAAATATGGAGAGATCCTTGCTTAAAGACTTATTTACATATGGTCAGCACCTCCAGTCTTGCAGTCTTACGAGGAGTGGAGGTTGACCATGATATGTTACTTCTTGCTCTACTTCCTGAGCATTGACAAAGTGTGCATTCCCACATTTGCTGCTGTATGTTGTGCCCAGAATTGAACCCATAACCCCTGCATGCTGTGGTAAGCACTCACCAATGCAGCTACTTCCTCAGCCCAAAAATGTGGACAAGTTCTGCCAACATTCCAGTGCTAGAAGCACCATCAACCACTCCATTATATTAGTGTGTGATAATCTGACAGGAAGGCAGTGACCCATGATCACCAAAGCTCAGAATGAGATATTCAATGGCTAGAGAAGAGTCCTCCAATCACAAGTGGGACAGCTATTTCTTCTCATAACTGAGTTTTTTTTCTTCAGTTATGAAAAACGTCAGTCATGCTCAATAAGCACTCTTCTATTGAGCTGTGCCAACAGCCCTCAAAGCTAACATATTTATATCAGCCACATAATATATTATATTTCACATCCCACTATTTAATTTGATCTTTAAAGTAAATTTACCCTCAATTACAATTTTGACAACTTCAAATCCATGGGCATCTTTCCCTATGTAACAGTGAAACTTTGCATTATCAAATTCCTGTTACCTCTGTAAGGATAACTCCCAAATGTGGCACAACGAGCAGAAGAAGTTACAGAGTGTGAGTAGGTAGAGGGTGGTATGTCAGTTTGCCTCTGCCCTTTAAAAGCCACTGGGGGTGCACCAGCATGGCTGCCTTTGCACTCACTGCCTCTTACATATGGCCCAGGCATGCTTAGCACCAGTATCTTCAGGAGAGGTGTGAAAAAGACTTTGCTCTGAGTCCAGGAGAGTGGGCTGTTCGAATCCTCCTGGAGACAAAAGAAAGAATTGGTTCCAGTGCCTTTTTCAATCCTAACAGCTTTCAGATGACACATTGAGAGTCATTTATACAGACTTGAATATACCCAAGAGTGTTCCTCGCCAAGCCTTCCCACAGTCTACATGAGCCAATGCAGATCATTTTATTTTAAAAGGTTACATGTTATACAAAACCCACACAAGTAGCTGTCTTAGATTTTTCTCTACCCCTTTCGGACTTCTGTGAGGTCTCCTTGATCTTTTCCATACATAACTATAGGTTAAATGCAATTCTTGTTTTAGTAAGGCACTTTGAAAGGTCAACACTATTGTTAAGAGCTGCTCAGGTTAGTCACTGCTCTGACCAGTAGACAAATCAACAATAATTTCTAAAATCAACACGTTTAGGTACTTTCCTTTAGATCAGTCACCAGACCTACATAATCTTCAATTTATACCTCCAGTTGTTACCTTCATTCTGATATAAAACCCCTGGGTTTGTCTTGAAATCTCTCCTTGACCTATGAGACTACTGTATTTAATTATCACTCAAGCTCCCTAACCAGAAAGGGCTCTTACCATCTTAAAAGTAGCTATGTCTTCATTAAATATGCTTAGCACCACAGGGCTCACAAACTTCTGTGATGATAAAGTCAAGAGGTAAAACATTGGACTCAATGCCTTGCCCTGTAAAATCCTTTGTCTTCTTTAAATACACTTCAATAATTGAGCTGTGAAGGTATTTTATTCTTACTTATTTTTTTTTACTATAGTCCATATTTTAATCTTGCATGATGTCTTTAATTCTGTGGTGTTCTCTTTTAAAGCCTTGTTTTCATATATTTTTGGTGATTGCTAAACTATCTAGGCATGTGGTAGTTTTAAATAAGATTTATATAGATAACATTTTAGAGAAACCAGATTAATTACTTTATTGTTACAGCTATAATCTGTTTTGTGAATAGATTTTTTTTTTTTTAAGAAATAGCAACCAAGGGAAGGAGAGGTAATGAAGTTAACTAAGGACTTTTGGTCATTCTTATTTTTAGCTTCTTTTACTGCTCTGCCAAATCCCAATTTTAGCCTTTTTTAAAATCAGCCTATATATTTTCATTAATATAAATTCTCTAGTTAACATAATTCAATTAGTATTATGTAATTTCAGTTTCAGCTTGCTGGTCGATCTGAAATCCCATGCTTCATATATGCTAACAGAATTAAAATGTATTCCTCTACCTGGAAACACACAGTGAAACTAGGACTTCATAAATATAAATATCTTAAAACCATTAAATGGAACTATATATAGAACTATATATACATATGTTCATAATTTTATTTATAAAATAAGAGCATACATTTATATTTTGAAGAGCATAATTTAAATTTTATAACAGTACAAACCAAATTTTATTTATAAATTAAGAATATGACTTCACATACATATATATGTGTTGTGCATATTTTCCTAGATTTTTTAAATGCACATTTAAGAAAATATGTATACATATTCAATTTTTAGATTTTATGTTTGAGTCTGCCACTAAGTGCAGTGAGCAATTTTTCAAATCAGTTTTTATATTATTTATTTGCTGGAAATGAAAACAACATGAAATTATACTTTAATAGTGGATTGCCAATGCAATTATAAGTTATTTTCCCCAACCATCTCTATTTTTGGTAGATGATTAGTGCCCCGTGGGATCCAGAGACTTCTCTGAGCGAGAGCTGTTTGTTTTCTGCTTGCTGCAATTATATATTACACATACACCAATGATGAGTAGCCTCATGTGTTGGGATAAATATGTTATTATAAGTTCAAATGCTTAGATACTTTCTCGATGTTTATTTGAGCTGAGCAAAACATAGTGGTTTGAGTTCACAGGGGGCTTTCAGAAACCTTTTGGGGAAGATTTTCAGCTCACAGGGGTTTGCAAGCAGATGGCATATGAAAGCAATCACACTTCTCCTTGGTGGGAGGAATGGCATTCTCAGGGTAATAAAATAAGAGAGGGAGGTGTCATGGCAGGTCTGTTCTCAGAGTCTCTGCTTGGGCTTTCCCCACGAAGCAAAGGCACTAAGTACAAGCTTGAGGGATAACATGGAATCGGAACACAATTGGGCTCTTTTCACAACACCTCTATATTAGCCCACTCTCCCTCTGGGATCTTAGAACCAAGTTGAACCATCTCAGTGTTAAGAACCAAGACAAGACATTTCCAGAAATTGATAGGATTGTGTTCAGGAACACCAATCACTTGTCCTCACTGCCTGCCCCCTGTAGACTTTAGGAAAGAAACAACAGGCATACCTTTTGCGAGATTCCACACTCTTGCCTTGAACTCTTGATTTGCATGCTTATTCTTGACAAAGGCACATCTCAAAGAAATGGTCTGTCTTCTACTTAAACATGACTCCTTAGAAACAAAACTATTAAAAATAAATAACATAGGTCACTGCTGAATAAACATGTCATCCCAATTCACTTCACATGGAATATATTGTTGTAGTCTGCAAGCATTGGTTGAGTAGCCCACAATGAGAACCTTAAACTGAAGCTAATATCAAATTCTGAAATGCAGTTCTTTTTCATGTTCTGATTGGGTGGAGACTAATCCTAGGGCATCTCAAATACAAAGTATGTGCTCCACCACTAAGCCTTACCTGGCTTCTGTCTTTCATCTTTACCAAGCACTGTGCTGTACATTTTGACATTTAGGTACTATAAGAAAACTAGCATGGTTTTCTTTTTCCTTTTCAGTTTTCACTGATAGAAAATCGAGTGATTATTTTTCTTTTCATACAGTGCAACAAACTTTCATATATGCACTTTGGATACATTATGAAATAAAATGAAGGTTACTTGAACACCCTCTCTGCAGTACAATGACAGCTGATCTGATAACTGAGATTGAGTGACAGGCAAGTAACTTGCATAGTATGAATATTTTGCAGTTAAAATAATAATGATTTCACATCTGGGGAAGAGAAGGCCAGATAGTTTAAGATTTCATTGTATTACTTATTTATTCACTTTCAGTTTTCTGTTTATTCATTTATTCATTCATTTCATGGGAGATTTTCACTGTATAGTCCAGACTATCTTTTTTAATTTCAGTTTTCAGACAGCTGTTTTTGTTCAAAACTATGACTATAGGCTCAGGGTACTCTATTATATCCAAGTATTTCAAAGAAAGCCAAGTGCATCACAAATGACAACTCTGGTCAGAAAAGAAATTGCTCTACTTTGCCATTACTCAGGTTATCTAACTGGTTCTTGCATCTACAACATATTACATAAGTGAAAAATCACCCTGATAAATCTTAAAATGTGAGAGAGAAATCCATTAAATTAATATACCATTTATTGGAAGTTTCTTTTTAAGGTCATTCCAATCATTTATGTTAACTACTTATAATTTATGCTCACTTAGCATCTTGCTCAATAACAAAATGCACATTTTTAAATACAAATATTATATCTTATCATAACATAAAACTTCATTCAGATGTACACATCATCACTGTGTAGTTCATGCACCATGAAGGGAGGGAGGAAAGTAAGAGACCAGGAAAATGAAGAATGGAAGATAGAAGAGATAATTAGTGAGGAAAACTGAACAATAATAAGAAAAGTTCACTTTCTATATTTATTTCTTCACTTAAAACACACAGTTGAAAACGGACTTTAGAGGAACACAAATGAAACTTAATGGGCATTGATGATCAATATTAGTAATATATGAAATCTAGTTTCTTAGTTATAACAAAAGCGAAAAATTAATGAATGTTAATGATATAAAATACCAAGGAACTATTTTTACACTGTTCCTTGCATTTAAAACTACTATAAAACAAAAATATTTATTTAAAGCCAAACAAAGTAAAAATTACTTGCTAATTATATTCACATTTCAATTATTGACCTATATTTGTAGAATTATTTTGGTTCATGCTAAACTCTAAGTGACTATTATGAATAAATATTCATTATATACACTTAAGAGATGAATGTCTTGATATGTAATAGGAGGAACATCCTAGGAACATTTATTTGGTGAGTTTTGTGAATGACTTGATGAAGGTGGGAGATTCTGAAGCCAAACTTTCAGCCTGATTAAATAAGTACAGATGAAGAAAAACACATTAGGGAAACTGAGTAAGAATGAAGAAAAGGAGATAATGATATTTGTAGCCTGGAAGATAAGAGTAAAGAATCTATAAAAGAGAAGGTTAGTTCTAGCCATGGTGAACAATTGAGACAAGATCCAATGATTTAAGCACCAAGAAGAGTGAGAATAGTCAGTAAATACCTTTCATGATTCAACACAATACAATAGTGAGGGTGAGGGGGAGAGCCAAAGGGAATGTTTTCATGGGTTGTATATGCAATTCTGTACCTACTACTGCTTAAATATTAGGAATTCCAGGAAAAGTTGTCATTTAGGTGTACCAGAGTGTAAACAAAGCAGATGTGCAAGAAGACATGGTGAATTGAAAAATAAGATAATTCTTTCATCAATGACGCAACAATTTCTAAACTATATTGTCATGTAATCATTATATAGCTAGAATCAGGTTGTATCAAAAATTGCATTAGTATACTGCCTTCTATTGACAAATGCTAGAAACTAGAGCTTTATTATTTCAAACTGCAAACACTAAAGGTTTTTTTCTGTGAACAACAACAAAAAAAAATCAATCCATTAATAAAAACCACCAAGTAAGTCTAACATTAACTACATTTAATTTTTACACAAGGAGTGGCCAACTTTTTGAGTACCTTCAAGATCATAATCATCAAGACAGTCTTACCTTTTGCAACTCTTGTCACCTTTGTAAACTTATTTTCCTAACAAAATGAAGTACTCATTTTATACATCTTATTGGATAATATTCTCCAATAACATTGCTTTCTTACACATAAAATTCTGCTGTACATCATTGTCTATAAGCAATAGCATGACATCATGAAAAATACTGTGTAATAAACTTTTATCTTATTGCTCAAATAAAATTTCTAGTATTGCTTCGTAGTTAGATCTTAGGGTAATAGAGAATAAAAGTCATATCTTGTGTGAAAAATATTATCTATATTCTTTCTGATTGTGAACAGTATCAAGTAATCTATAGAAATAAGACATAAAGCTATCAAAACACTATAAATATTTTTTAAATATAAATGTAGAGATTAATAAAGGGCACATTTACAAAAGCTCTTGTCTGGTCCTGCCTTCAAAACCCTTCTCAGCGAAAGCATTCCCACTATTGGCCTGGCAGTTTATTACCCATAGCTTCTGTGGTTTTACTTTGTACAGTTATAATAATTAAGAAGACATTAATATATATTTTATCTTTCACACTTTAAGAATTTATATGGATATATATACACATATACTATATATGTATATATGTGTGTGTATATACATTTGTATATACACACACATGTTGATGTCCATTTCATAAACCAAATTTAAATGTGGGGAAACAACAAGGAAAATGTCAGGGGAAAATAGTTAGAAATGAGGTCTATCAAAATACTTAATAAATGTAGCTGAGTTAAAACTCATTTTTAAAGATGAAATAATAAATTTGAATAAGCGAAGAAAAAATAAAAACTGCAGATGTTTTCTGGATACATGGTTGAAATAAATCACACAGAATCAATGAAATTGAATAAAAAATTAATTTTTATTTAAAACTCTATTATGAAATAAATAGAAACAATGTTGAAAATGATTTATCAAGCTAGGCACGTGACATGGACCTAGTGTCCTGGTACATGGGAGGCTGAGACAGGAAGATCACATAAGACTCTTCCTCCAAACATGTCAGCATATATCCTGAGAGAAAATATTCATCATATTCAAAGGGAGTAATTTTAAAGGAGATAACAAGCTTTCACTTTACTCAGTATTCTGCCTGGCTCATTTCTCACAGATTTGACCTCATGGCTTAATTGTATTTTCTGCAGGCCTCTCTACTGCTGTTTTTCTATTTCAGAATAATCAATTCTAGTGGTCCTATAGTCTTTGCTGAAAACACGCAGACCATCATCTGTAGTTTGAGCCAGACTTCTTACCTACATCTCCTGATTCCAAGAAAATGTCAAGTTTTTGATATCGTATTTCTAAATTAAAAACTGGGAATTCCCTTTTCTTTCCATGAATAAATAAATAAATAAAGGGACTACTTATAGAGATTAGAATAACATCAATCCTAATTACCAGAAGTCATTTACAACTCTGAGGATTAAAGAGAGGGAATGCTTAGTGAACCCAGAGGCAGTAAGCAAAGAATCATCGGATAAAAGCTGTGATCTTTCATCAAAGTCTAGTTATTGAGTTCAAATGGACAAAGCCTGTGCTATATGTGATCCACTTTCAATTTCCTCTCCTTAGAAGTTCTTCTGGGAGGTTTCATTAGTCCGGTGCAAAGGAAATCTCTCCATATCTTGATATGGCCCATAAAAACAGTACTCAAAAAGAGAGGGATAAAAATGGGGGATAAAGGATAGATTGAGGAGTCCATGATTCCCACAACAGACAGTTAGAAAATTAAATGTGAACTGCTCTTACTATTATCCCATGAATAAAATGAAGGGACTATGTTCTCTAATATCAAAAATTTCTAAGATGCACTTCCAAGAACTTTTACACATTGACAAATGTATCATTGAGCTATACAAAGCAAAATGCAACAGCAACGTGAAAACAGTTTTATGAGACTCTGTTGAGAAGCACATCTTTAAATTTTACTAGAACAAAAAGAATGAGTAATAACTGTACTCAGAAGACATATACAGAGGTCTGGGGAGATGGCTCCATGAGCAAAGGGACTGGTTATAAGAAGGAGAATTGGAGGCAAGTTGCTTTTTTAAAAAAGTTAGGTTTTGTTTTGTAATTGCAACTGCTTTTGTTTGATTGCAAGAACTCAGGGGTAAGGTTCAAGTACTGAAGACACTACCACATACTTTGGACTCAGGACCCAGAGAAATAAAGCTGGAAGCTTTCTATCCATGGCTAGCTAGCTAATAGTGCGGGAGGTGCAATGCAGGATGATGGGGCAGAAAAGGTATCAGTAGTCTTACTCTGCTCTAAATCCTTCAAACTACAAAAATGACTAGCTCAGCAACATATTTACAACAGTGAAATAATGTCATTAATATTTTGGGAGTATCTAACAGCTGCCTGACTGAACTTCCTCATTGTCTCATACCTGTTACTCTAAACGTGTCATGAACCTGTGGCTGGCAAGATTACAGACCTCAAAGGAGAATCAGTTACTGTAAGCCTGTAAGCGAATGTACTGCCATTTCACCTGAATTGGTTTAGCTTGCAGATGCCTTGTAAATGCTCATTCTCATAGCAATACATTAGTACAACCTTCCCTTCTTACCAACAAGCCTTCTTTTTGCTGAGAATGATAGCTGTTACAGAGAAGCACAACTGATCAAAGATCAGAGAATAAGTGACTGTAGAATGCCCATCCCCTAATGATGAATATGTGAAGCAAACCCTATACTTGTGTCAGGAAGAAAATTATAAGAGCCAGAGGATCAGAAGCACTTATACTAAACAGTGTTTTCTGGATGTGACAAAAAAAAACTCTTGACAGCTCTGATTTTCTAAATAAGACCTGCATAAGACTGCATCAGTCAACACCCCAGGATGGGTGACAGAAGGGTTGATGAGGCCCAAACCTCAAGGAGAAACAGGCAGTCTACAGCTGTGGAGGATTGTAGAATCATTTCTCTTCAGGGAAAAGCTCCCTAATAGGTTGCCTGTAATCAAGTGCTTGTGCCTATATCCCTGTGCATTGTGCATATGAGCAACATTAGTTGGACTCAGTAATGCATATATACACAATAAATTTACACAAGTACATATAGATATGTGTTTATATATGAATAATAAGTATATAACAGGATATGAATTTGATGGGAGGATGGGGGTCTCAGGGTGAATTGGACAAGAGAAAGGAAAACATGGTCAATATGCACTATACCTATCCATGAAAATAGAAAGCATGCTTTGATCATTTGGATTGAAATCCATAACTTCAGCATAGAGGATGTGCAGAAGTTGGTGGACAAGTGAGGATCAACTGCCTGTGTGCCAGGCTAACAAACCTCAAGTTCAGTGAGAGACCTTTGTAACATTAGGTTCAGAGCAATCCAGGAAGACACCAAATGTTACCCTTTGGACTTTATGCACACAGACATCTGCATGTACACATGAGTAGACACATACACTGTACACTACACAAACCTACACTACATACAAATGCATGCAGGCTGAATCAAAGGGGAAAACATAGAGGAATTGGAAACTACTGAGAAGAAAATATTCATTTCATAAAGATTCAGAAAAAAATCCCCACTACAAAATAGAATGAATCTCAGTGAATTCCAAAAGAAAAAAATTATAGAACATGCTTTCTTACCATAGTTCAATAATAACTAGAACTTACTAAGCAGTAATTTATATTCTAATTTAATCCATATACTACTATAAAAGAAATGTTATCCTCATTTTAAAAATAAGCTACAAGACTAAAGGAATTTTTACTGAATTTTAAAATGCTATAAAAATAGTAAGACAGTAAGAGAATCAGATATCAGATATATACATGGGTAGACAGACACACAGATACGTATTTAGAACAGTGCAGAGTGCTGAAAATGGGGAGGGGGGGCGTTCCAGAAGACTATATATATACAACTATGTGTGTTTAAATATGCATGTACATTTTTCTAGAAAGATGAAATAGAAAAGAAAGACTCAAATAAAAGTGGAATCTCTGAATTAAATACACAATTGTTCAAATCAAAATAAGACCACTTGATATCAGGCAAAATGAAAGGAAAATCATGCCTAAGCAGATTTTCTGAAAATTAGCTGTTTCAAAGGTTGTTAACCTTTAGAATTATGGTGTAAAGCTGTAAAAAAAATAGCCAAATTTCTTACACTAAATGAAATAATAAGGATCTCACTCAGATGATAACCTAAATTGTCCCTTCTTCCCATTTCCTGGGCCACCCTTTTTTTTCCAGTCTAAACTTTATTCATGCTTTGATATGATGATGGATTTCTTGAAGAAACATATATGTCCTTGGAATCTATTACCACTTTGGTCTTTATTTTTTCCAGGCATCTTTCAATATTTGTTGATACTGCAGTTGATTATTTGCACCTGATTTTGAAGTTTTATCTTTAAGAACAAATGGCCAGTTATTCTGCTATATTGAGAAAACACTGTGCTTTGGTGTGCATGCATGCATGCATTTGGCATGAGGTGGTTGACCTGTGGAAATAAGAAAACTGAAATATGAAGAACACATCCATTAAACAAAGGTGGATCCCTGCAGGTTTTCAGAACTTCATGACGGTTCAAACTGTTGCATTCAAAACCGTCCACTGCCTCATCAAAAAGCAGAAAGAAAGAAAGGAAGGAAGGAAGGAAGGAAGGAAGGAAGGAAGGAAGGAAGGAAGGAAGGAAGGAAGGAAGAGAAAGAAAGACAATAGCCACAGAAACTGATGCTCAGCAATAAGTCAACTTAATTGTGCTTCCATGAAATCTACAAGCACTTGCCCTCAAGCCAGGGTAACCATCTTACTGCATGGGCTAATCAAATGGAAAATATAATTTCAAAGCTTGCCACATTCTACAGCTGCTTCACACCAGTAAAGTTCAACATTGTAGCTTCAGTGATACACAAATGTCTCCTTAATTTTTTTTGAAATTTTTCCTGTAGCACTTTTGCAGTGTCCACGCATTTGTGGTTCAATCAGCAGTAGCAATTGTTCATGATTCCCCGTGGTTCCTTAAGACAGCCCACTGAGTTGAGAGAGTTGTTATGTTTGAGTTCCTGCAGCTCACATAGCTACCTAGAAAGTAATACATGTAAACAATCACATCATATTCACTTTGAAAGCAGCATTCTCCTGCTACACGCCTTTTAAGAATTTATTTGAAGTTTCACTGTTAATTATTGAATATCACTCACTATCTTATAAATTCCTTGAGAAAACTGGTAATATTTTGTTCATTAATAATAGCACTTGTCTCTATGTCTGGCAGGTCTATAGATCCTATGTATAGGGTTTCTACAGAGGATGCTAACTATCAGGCCTTGTCCTGATTGTAATGTGAGAATGCCATAGAGTGAAAACTCAGTCTTTACACCCAAAGAGATTAGTGCAAGTGATAAAGAGTACCCTAATTTGTGAAAGACACACCATATGCCTTTTTTCAGGACAAATACTACATCTGGTCCTTAGAACTTTTCAAAAGGTTCTCTATTCTTCCTTAATAAAAGTAAATCAAATACTACTTGGATTTTTTTTCTAAAATTATCTGGGAACATGTTAAATTACTACTGTAAACACCATTTCCATTAACAGCTGATGCCAGCCATCTAGTGTCTATGTTTGACCAATTCAAGGTCAACAAACACAATAAATTGATGTTTAAAAAAATCTTCTCAAAATCCTGCCATTCTCAAGAACTCTTCACCATAAAGCAAAAATAATTTTTATCTTCATTTTGCACCTATTGTTCATCTCATGGCACTGAATGCTTAAAAAAAAATGACTTTGGTGAACACAACCAAGCAAATGCACCATTTCTGTCCCAGAACCAAGCAGATTATTTTCATTGTGTTCTCAGTCTTAGAAAGTGACAGATGATAAAGGAGTTTTTAAATTAAATTTTTACTTAAAATCCACTTCTTTCCTATTTGCTTTTGGTCCAACGGTTTTAAATTACCATTAAAAAGTCAGTAAGAGAATAATATGAATGTGTATGTGAATCTACACCCAGATCTGTGAATAAGGCTCACTGCCTATTGAATGCACCCTACACCTGTTACATTTTGCCACTGGAATGGGATAAGCATTGTAACTAAATGGATTATGCTGCATTTTACTAGAAACAAATTACCCAATACTACCATTTATGAGTTAAGATTTCCTGTAAGAAAATAGTGCAGGAAAAAAGAGGGATTATTTCATATCTTTGAAGGGTGTTTTATCACACTGTGCAATTGCATGCAATTTAACACCTAAACTGCTTAAAGTGCAAATGATATCAACTAGTCCACCCTAAGGGCCTGGTAATAGTCCTGCCGTTTGTGCTACAAGAGCAGGTTTTGTCGGCACTTCCATTATAAGCCTGGTATTTCAGGATTTTTTCCCACTCAACCATGAAAATTTGCTGTAGTTTACAACTTGGCATAGAAGGTTTTAGCTTAACAGTGCCTACTTTTCTTCCAGCTATTTTGTCCCAAAAGAAATCAGCTGGCTGACTTTGTGGCCCATAAGGAAAAGAAGGGCAAAGAAAAATGTATGTTGTAATTAGAAAACAAGTTTCAAACTAATAGTCAACTCATTAAGAGTTAGTTTTGGGGTTTTTTTTGTATCTTTCCAGCCACACTGGTGTTCAGGCCATTTGGCACCCCAGTATCATCACCTCAAAAGTTTCCTCAAATATTTGGCAAGTTGTCCTGTATCTATATACACTATCTAGACTTGGTACCTTCCTTAGGTGACTTGATTGATTATATATACAATATGATAATAACTCAATAGAAATCATATTTCAAATTTTGAGTTTTGATCTTTTCCTGGGCTAATTAGAGAAGTAAGGGTACTTTTCAGGATTCTGAGAAGAGGCAGAGTTACAGAGTCCAGTCAACAGTGACATCACTAATTAAAGTAAACAATTGACACTCCACATGTGTTATGTTACCCACAATATTTTTGCTAGGGACTTTCATGTCTTACCATATCTATCTACAAAACCTCCATCTGTATCTCCTTACAAGAAGGAAGATACTCTTTCTTGAGGTAAAACAGAGTGTCTCCCATTTGTGAAGGCTATTACTCCATTGGGCAATTAGTTCATTAGTTCATTGAGATCCATCATATTTGTTATATTAAATGATAATGAATCTGTAATGTAGTGAATGAGAAGCTTCAGTTAAACCTGCTGTCACCATAGACAAAAATATTGGGGAAATGACTGAGAGGAAGAAGCACTTGTAACATCATTGATACAGAAATGAATACTACTTTGCCTATTGATCGTTTAGAGTAAGGCTAGAAATCTTTATGACATATCAAAATAGCACATTAGTTATCATATATATATATTTATGTGTGTATATATAGAAATAATATCTTTTTATCACACAATAGCTTCTGCACTCTGTAAAGCATCATAAATTGTGTAATGTCAAGTCCAGCATGAATTAAAAAATACAAACACCTGTCATGCAAAATTTTTAAGGAAGAGCTGCATTAGGAACTTATAGATGAGAAATATAATCAGAGCAAATATTTTATGTCAATGTCACTATTTAATGTACATGCATATAACTCCAGCATTTTAGGCAGTGCCAGAATTCATGACATTGAAAGACCACAAAATACTACTTTGGGGTAGAAATGTTGCCCAATTCTAATTAAAGCTTTTTCCAAACCACTGTGTAGTGAGCCCTAGAACATCCAAGAGTATGAACACGCACCCATTCCCTTGTCATTCTCAGGATAACGAGAGACTGGAGAATATCATCATTCTCTGAAGACTACTTTTTCGATGAGGTGACTCCATGGGTATGAGCATGTTGTCCAAATAACAAGATCCATCCACTGCGTATAAGTGGCAACATGCCCATCTATACAGGTGCTTCCCTTGCCTCCTCATTCACCCAAGACCATTGCTTCTTTCTTCAGCACATTACACCCAAAGGCTGATGAAGGAATGGACACTAACCAACCTCCGTGGATATTCTGGAAAGGTTTGAACATATTCAATGCTGTCTGGAATATTGCTACATTCCAAGAAGTCACACAGTTCCTGGAAGAAATGCTTTTAGAAGAAAGCTTTCAAGTTATAGCATCGCATCCAAAGGCTTTAACAATGCTCCTGCTATTGATGAAACAAGGAGGTAGTGGTGCTTCAGAAATGATAGCATCAGACATTGTTGAAAGGCGTATTCAGGAACTTGCTGGTATTGAGGTTGAAGAGCTTTCCAGCAAGGAACTGATTAAGCTAGAGGGAGAAAGAGGTAAACAAGTCAAGTAAGAGGTTATATCCAAGGCAGCTAGAAAGTTTGTACCAAAGAACTGCCTGATGGTGTTTGCCACTGTCTACAGGTGAGTAGAAATGGATGTTATCTTTGAGAGATTTGCAAGAACCAGGAGGCTGACAGACGTATAACATCATATTTTGTGCTCGTTTGTCCTCTGGTCATAACAAGATGCTATCCTAGAATTTTCCCTGGTATCCATGGCAACGAGAACAGAATAGTACAGTGATAGTCAGGTCTGTGATAATGGTAATGGAGTTAGGTCTGTCCTTGAGTAGGTTCAAGTGACCCTTAAGTAACCCTTACCTGGGATTCCAGCTATTCCTTTCTGTTCTAGCTGCAAGTGATCTTGGAACATGCTAAGCTATTTACAAGTTAGAAGGTTGATTAAAAGTTAGACTCCAAGGTGCAGCTTCCATGAAGTCTCCATTCAGGACAGGATGCGACTTGGCAACTGTTTTAGGATTACCTAAAATCCTGTAATACCTCACAGGGGCTTTGTAAGCAAGCATAATAAAGTCTTAAGTTGAATTTTGGTAAACTGGTACTTTGGTCTGTCATTGTTTCCTGTCTGGAGTGATTTAAGTATTTGTTTTCACAGCACATGTGTGCTTGCTATAAATAATTAATAAAAATAAAGAAAAAAACCTGTATAATCAAAACATGGTATTTTCCTGAGGAACCCAGTGCCTGCTAAAGCACTAAATTGTGATGTTCAATGTCATCTACCATTTATTCTCAAACATAGAATAGAATCTGTCATTCCCTTCATTCAGTAACTACTTTCAGTCCAATGTTCTAAGCATCTTCAGGCCCAAGATGTTTTCCTCTGTTCCATTCTGTTTTCTTCAAGTGTAGTACACAATGTATTGTATGAGACATCCAACACTTTATTATTAAATAGATACATTGTTAGATGACTTTCCCTAACTGCCAGTTAATGTATTTTCAAACTGTTTCAGTAAGGTTAGGCTAAATCATGCTGTTTAGTAGGTATGTATGCAAAAATAGATTTTTTTTACTATAATATTTTCAACTTAAAATGTAATCATTGGAACATAAACTCCTGGTGAGCACAGAAATTTCTATACAATGGAATAGAAAATAACTGAAAAATGATCATTTGATAAATAATAGTGAGAGCAGTGAGTTGTCATATCCTAAAATGAACTTAAGAAAGGGGCTTAGATAGTTCGAGTGATTCAGGAAATTTTGATAAATGCTTAAAATTTGAGGTATATTTATTTATCCAATTAGCCAACAGACAAAATTTATCAGAATTTAATTCTATTAGAATTATGATATGACAAAATTCATCCTGATTTATAAGGAATGACTGAATTTTTCATGTGTTATGAGGTTCACTTCTATATAAACCTGGGGTTGGGCCATCAGTTTGCATATAATAATAGGTGATGCTTGTGGTTCTCTCTCACTCTATGCCAGTCATAATTAAATATTTCATATTTATGAACTCACTGAGCTATTCCATATAATTATCCTCAACTTTGAAATTAGGAAGCTGGTTACAAAAACTGCAGCTTTAATGGTATATCAAAATCATTGCTCAGAGTCTAAGAACCACTGTAGTTACCATGTTACTCTATTTCAAGGAGCAATAATCCTTGGATTCCTGAAATAAAGTATATTTTATCATTGTGTATTCATCTTGTAAATTCATTACTACATTTTATAGTTTTGTGCAAGTAATGATATTAACTTATACAGTTTGACTTAAAAAGTAAATCTTTGAGATTCTAATATTCAAAATATGGTCCTTTTAACAAAATATAAACAAGCATTCAGGGCATGGTGGCACTCACTTTCAATTCCAATACTTGTGATAAAGTCTTTATTTGCTCCATGATGCATGATGTAATTAAGAACCATTTCTTTAACAAAGTCATTGCATGATAGTTGGCGTTTCTTTCATGCAGGGATAGTATCAAAGTGCGTTTAGTGTTGATTTAGGAATTACTATATTTAGGAGAAAATACTGCCATGATTTATTCAAGGGCAAGAGAATAACAGATTGTAAAAATTATCAAGTTAGCTGTGCTGTGCCACTTCTCCAGAGCAAACAAAATTCAGCTGATGAAGTATTCAAAATCCGGCCTACCCTCAGAGGGCACAATTTAGCAGAGGGCACAATAAAACAAGATGTTATACCTTTGTACAGAGAATAAGAAACCAGTGCAAAGGTGAAAAACTGGCAAGGATGACTCACGTAGAAGGGGTCAAGACGATGCTGGTCTTGACCACAGAAACAACTCACCTGAGCAAGTGGAAGTTCATGGACCCCAGTCTGACAGCTTGGGAAACAGCATAGGACCTAACCAGGTCCCCTGAACATAGTTCTCAGTTAGGAGGCCTGGGCAGTCTATGGGGACTCTGATAGTGGACCCAGTATTTATCACCAGTGCACAAATAGGCTTTGGGAGCCCATTCCCTACAGAGGGATACTCTCTCAGCCTAGATATGGATATACCAGGGAGGACCTAGGTCCTACTCCAAATGATGCGTCAGACTTTGATGGTTCCCTTATGGGAGGCATCACCTTTCCTGGGGGATGGATAGGGAGTGGTATGGGGGATTGGTGAGGGAATTGGGAAGATGGGAGCGAGATGGAACTGGGATTGGTATGTAAAATAAAATTGTTTACAGTTTAAATCAAAATGTATTTTTTTTAACAGGAGAAGAAAATGACTGCAATTAGTCCCATTTCCCTGCAGCGGTACCTAACTCGTGCTTGTCAGATAGAGAAACACAAGGTGAAGACAACAGCCATGACTCTGCTCGCTTCAGCTATTTTCACCTGGACAAGAAAGGTCACAGGTGAGATTATTCTAAAAGATGGCTAACAAGTGATATGGTAAATATTTTTACTAAATCACCGTAATTTTTGTTAAGTATCTAGAAACTGGCACTTCTTCCTTTGAATGTTCCTATTTTAATGTCCTTCTAAAAGGCCTCAAGAAGAGAGAGACCTAGTTCTTTATTCCTCTTCTTCTTCTTTTTCTTCTTCTTCTTCTTCTTCTTCTTCTTCTTCTTCTTCTTCTTCTTCTTCTTTCTTCTTCTTCTTCTTCTTCTTCTTCTTCTTCTTCTTCTTCTTCTTCTTCTTCTTCTTCTTCTTCTTCTTCTAATTTTGTTATTCTCAACCTTGACCTAGCCAAATATTAAAATGAACCTTGATTAATTGTGAGATGCCCCTCAAGCAATTGGTTACTAATAATGAATTATCAAGTTAGAAAAGTATTTTTAGAGTAGATTAGTTAAAATTTGGAGTTATTATTTACATGCCCTTTTGAATGAGAAAGATTAAATTAGAACAAGAACTTGCATAAAACAAAGATGAATTCTGCCTTTTAGCACCATATTTTTATAAGAAAAATATTGTTGAGGTCTAATGTGTATGATTCATTCCGTCACCAAATATTCATTGACATGGGAACATGGGTATGCTGAAGGAAAGAAGGAAATGGTCCAAGTGGATCAGGATATGAAAGAAATGCATGGATTCATTTATTACACATAGGAAGGAATCTTGGAGGGAGCCTGGAGCTGCCCTTGAGCCATGCATTTACATCTCCACGTTTATCTACCAGGCATCTTTCAGGTAGTCTCTGTGATTCACTGCAAGATTTCTCAGCTACACAATATATATATATATGTATATATATATATATATATATATATATATATATACATATATATATATATTATACACATTAATCTTTCTCAGAGGGCCTGTGAAGCATCCCATACCAGAGTGCCATATCCAGAAGCAGTGTATTTTTTAGTTTTGTCACTAGTGTTGTGGATATCAACATTGTATAAGCTTCAAAATCAGATGAGTTAAGATTTTTGTATTGGGAGAGATGTTTGAGAATTAGCACTGATCATTAATATGACCATAAAATAAAAGCTAGAAGGTTAATATTGTAAATGTAATTTTATAGATAATATACTTGAGAGATATCTGTACTTATTGATCAATACACTATAATATAGGCTCCTGCATTTAAATTGTTTTTCTAGTTGGATTCCGATGATACTTAGTTCTTGGCAGCATTGTAGCTCAGTGGGCCTAAATGTTTGCCTACAATTTTGGAAGCCCTCAGTACCATATCATCCATCAGTCACGAAGTATACTGATTATGCAGGTACACCTGTAATCCCAGAACTCAAGAGGTAAAAGTTAAATCAGAAATTCAAAGTTATACTCATGAAGAGAGTTCAGGGCCAGCCTGAGATATCCAAGATTCTACTTCATGTAATAATAATTAATAACAATAATTATTATCTTTATAACTTGGCTATAGAACGTATATAAATAATATGAAGTCCTTGAATTCCGACTCATCATATCAGACTTTATGTGTGACACGAATACTCTTGACAGAGCAATCTTCAAATGCCAATTTTAACTAGATGTTCTTTCAGAACTCTTATTTTTTCTTTGCTGGAAGATAACTTAGTAGTAGTATATTGTTGAAACTTGTTAACTGCCTGTGTAATTGAAGTAGTGCTACAATAAAAAAATACAGAAAAGTTTTATGAGGTATTTAGATTAAGAATGACTGTTAATGTTGTGATAAAGATAGAATCTGTGCAATATACCTCACTAAAAAAAAACTTGACACCCCCTCATCCCTTTTGAGCTTAGGTTCCCATGTGCTAAAGCACTAAGTCACGTTATGATGGAAGAGGGAAAATGAAAGGAAGAGAGGGGAAAAGAGAAAAGAAAAGTGAGGAGAGGTCAAGGAGAGATGAGAATGGGGGAGGAAAAAAAGGAGAGAAACAATAAGGAATAATAGAAACTTTTATTTGTATAAAAAGATTTCTTGGTACCTAGCTAATGGCTTAAAGTAACATGGAAAGGTTGAATCAACCTGTGGTCTCTTGGGAGACCATGATGCCCAATACTGTTTTTTGAGATGTGCCTACTACATATAACAACACAGTGTTGTTGATGGGACTGGCAATATACCTCATGTTGCAAAGAGAAAAACATTTAGGAATCCTTATGCTACATCTGCACTCAGTGGGTTATTTCAGAGATGGAAAGAGGGAGTGGAGGGTGTAAGGGAAGCTGTGAGGGGATAGAGGTGGATCTGGGAGGACTTAGTGGCAAGCTTCAGGTGCTGATGAATATAATCATAATATATATTGTGTGTATATATATGACATTTTCAAAGAATTAATAAAAATATTATATTTCAGAAAAAATATCATTGTGCTCAAAACTCAGCAAAGATGACTTTTCCAGTTCTTTACTGCTCATGTGATGATTCCTTTCATCTTGTTCTTGAAACTCTCTCTTCCCTGTGATTCCCAGGAACTTAGTTTATTAATTGCTCTTTCCCTGACATGATGGCTCCAACTCATTTTCCCACTGGCTTCCTATAAGTGATTGTCCTTGAATAATGCGTCCTAATGTGGTCTTGCTTTTCTATATTATATTCTTAAAGCTCATTTTACTTCCATCAAATATTTAGGACATTGCTTTGAAATTTTCAATAATTAGGTAATGAAATACAAGGTTCAAAGATTAAATCAATTATGAATATTAAATATGCAAAATAATCCACTATGATGAATGGTGGATCCTCATGAGGCAGAAAAACATTGAAAAGCAAACTGTGATCAGAAATTCCAATCAATCTGTATATTACCATAGTAAAATTTTCCATTGGGGGAAAGTGGCATAAAATAATTCTTTATAGAAGTCATAACTGATTATATCAGTTTAGAATGTGTAAATTAAAGGAATTTAAAAAGTAATAAAACAATGGTGACCCAGAGGATAATATCTGGAAATTCTTTGTAACTAAGTTTGAAATATGTATTAAGCATATTTATAGAGTGGGCTTTAAGAAAGAAGTCTGTGATTCACAAGAGGTAACGCTTCAGGAAAAGCCTATATTCCTATACCTCCATTTTCATGTGTTATTTTGCATTCTAGTCTTTGTTTTTATATAAACTTGTTTCTCTAGACATTAGCTTCCCTATTCATGAAATAAAGTATTTTAGTAAAATCATATTAGTTAGCATAGACTACATATGCTTCAAAAATAATTTACCTCCTAAAGATCAGGGGCAAAGTTCTACCAATGTTGTATGTTTGACTTGGGTCAAATACTGGTCTGCTATATTCTAGCCCATTATGGTGCACTGAGATAATCCAGCTGAGAAAGGCCTTGTTATAATGAGATGTCACTGTCTCGATACCACATTTCAAGAGTAGTATGGTAGGTGGTGGTGCGGATGAGGATAGTGTGTAGCTTTTAATTGTCTTGGCCTGAAGATGACATCTATCACTCCCACCACCCCTAATTAGTCAGAAGTATCCTCATGTTCAAATTGGTTGCAAGCATGTATGAAAATGAATGGTGTGTACATTGTGCTTTGTAATAACCTCTATATCTACAACCATTTTAAATTTCTCAACCAAAATCCTAAAGTCTGTGGCCCTTTAAATATAAACTTTGAGGTTTATAGACTACCTTTTATTAATCAGGCAAACTATACATGCTCAAATTTGCTACCTAGAATAGTTCACCATGTAGAGTAGCATTGTTCTAATTTTGTAGATGAAAACAGGTGTAGAGAAAATCATTTTCTCAGTAAGTGTTGGACTCTTTAACTCAACAGCTTTGATGGCTCCTGTTGTCTCACTGTCTTTTGTGGTGCTGTATGATAGAAATGGTTTATAAAAGCTGAGACCAGCACAAGTAGGAAAACAAATCTGAAGTTTGCATATCATATTAAAATGCCTAAAGGAAATTGTGTGCTCTCCTCTATAAAATTGCAGGTTATTTAAAATGCCACAAGAGTACATACTTTGGATTGAAATTATAAAAATTTATTATCTAACACTTACTAAAAACACTCTGATAGTTTTTTACTGGTTTTTGACCTATGAAAAAGAGAACTGTATGGTAACTTGAGTAAAATGTGTGTGTGTGTGCGTGTGTGTGTGTGTGTGTGTGTGTGTGTGTGTGTGTGTGTGTGTGTGTGTGTTCTTCCTGATGTACTGTGAGACTGGATGACTTACCAGGAGTCATTGGGTACAGCTGGTATCTACCCCTGCTTTGTTCTTGCAGATGGAATGTGTGGCCATCACCACCTTAACTCTCCTCATGCTTTGCTTACATGGTAATAATTATGTAGTTATTTGAAAAGCCCAGGTAACTGGTCAAGGTTTTCCAGGGAATCTGAAGGTTTGAAAGCAAACATTGCAATAAGACAGTTATTTAATTAATAATTGCTGAAAATTCTCCTTGCCTTATTTCTAAATTTTTCCTTGGTTTGATATGCTTTTTACAATCTTCATGGAGTGCCTGTTGTGAGCCCAAGGATTCAAGGAAAGATTGTAAGGTGATGGTTTCAATTTATTTTTCTCCTGGTGTTCAAATCACTTTCTCTCTCTCTACTAATATTTTTTACTTCCTAATGTAACTGAGCTTTTCATTATTTTATTAAGACACTTGTGTCTAAATGGCCCCTGCTTTCAAAATACTCAGGAATGTTAATTACTAGTTTTTCTACACAAAGGCAAAACTGTATTGTAATATGCAACTATTTTTACTGGTTATATGATTTATTTTACATATTTGTTGTATAATAAAACATAAACAAATAATAGAAAACAAATTATGGGTGGAAAAATTAGATTATACTACACTGGGTATCTTAGTGTATAGGGAAATTGAGCTACTGACATCTAAAATTTATAAGTACATACAACTTCTTCATTTGACAGAAACTTCTGAAAAGTAAGCCAATTTCCCAAAGCAGAATTGATATAAAGTAAAATTTTAAAGACTTCTCCCTTATGACTTCTCTTAATTATTCTTAGACTAGCTGTTCAAGTTAGAAATGTTTTCTAGTGTTCTCAAATACAGAGAAAAAAAATGCAATGAGTTAATCCATAAATGCCCTCTTGTGACAATATCCAAGAATGCAGCTTCCTTTTCTCTATTTATTATGTTTTTTTATGATCTTTTTTTTTTTTGAGGAACAACTTTATATATCCATACTGACCAATTTCACTAAGGGAAAAGGTTGTCTTACATCTTATGTGGTAAATTTATCTTACCTCGTTTTTAAAAAGGTATGGTTTGTCTTTAAATTTAGGGTGAAAACTGGTGACAGGATCATTTCTAGTGCAGATCAGTCACAGCAAACCCAGGGAATTCCTTTTACCCTGATCTCCCTCTACTTTCAGTGCAGGTGCAGAGACTTGTATTCTGGAGGTGTGAAAGAATGCTCTTTGAAGCCTTTTCTTGAGTACTTCCTCACTAGGCAGCCCTATTTCTCAAAATGATAATTAAAGACAGCAAATACAAGGAGCTTGCAGTAGTCAAATCTTTCCTGCTTTGGAGAATTTGAATCAGTTATTTAATCTTGGTGGTAATTCTGAAGTTCACAGACACAACTGTTCTAATATGCATTTTAAAACAAAGCAGTTAAATGACTTTCCCAAAATGAAGTGAGTGCATTTGTTGTGTGGCCCTGAAGCCAGCACATGGCTTTCTCAAAGGATTCAAACAAATGTGCATTCAAAAGTCAGTAGACATCAATCACCATTTCACGTCTATGTCTAAAAATTTAATACTAAAATATTTTTTCTGTCTTAAGAGTAAAATGTATTACCTTAAATTCAAAATACCAAAAGAAATTTGGAAAGTATTCTCTTTCCAAGATTTAGTCAGGAGGAACACTCCATGAAGAGACACATGAGATTTCTTCATAAAATGGTAAACAAAGAATGCTGTAATTAACCAATGAGGAAAATAACTAGTGTGTTTGGATTAATCTACCTGTGTTCAAATGCTATGCTTTTTTAAAGAGTGAAGAATTGCATGAGTGTGTGTGTGTGTGTGTGTTTGTGTGTGTGTGTGTGTGTGTGTGTATGAGCATGTTTATACACACACAAATGCTTAGGTGTATATATATGTTAACACCTGCCTTCAAGTTCAGCAAAGAAGACATTGAATCACCTGAATCTAGAGTTACAGATGGTTGTGAGCTGCCTGGTGTGAATGTTGGGAACCAATCCTGGGTTCTCTTTTTAATTGCCAAGCAAATTATCTCTCTAATCCCAGCCATTCATTTTAAAGAAATACTTATCAATTTATTTTTCCTATGTTTCCTGAATAGTAACCTCAGGGATTTAAAAAGATTAACAAGGTCTTTTTTTGTTTAACCTTGATTTTTCTTCAGACAGGGTCTCATGCATCTCAAGCTGGATTTAAACTCACCATGTAGCTAAAAGTCCTGATCTCCAGGCCTCTGTTTTCTGAGTGCTAAATTTAAAACATACCTAGGTTTTTGTGACCCTGGTAATCAAACCCAGATTACTGAAAATTTTAGGCAAGCATTATCATCTAGGACTCCTTCCTTACAATCAGGCCTGGGAAATGGTCAACAGTTAAGAGCACGTTTTGCTCTTGCAGAGGAGCTTGCTTCTGTTTATGACACCCACATGGTGGCTCACATATGTCTGTAGTCAAGTTCCAGGATATCTAACACCCTCTTCTGACCTAGGTGCCAAGCATGCATGCAGGAAAATGTCTCATAAATCCTTTTTCCTTATCAGAAACTGATACATAGAGTTTTGTCAGTGTTGTCGTTTAGAGTTTTTGTATAGCAAAAGTTTAAATCTCTAGTGTGGACTTATAAAAGCAACACAATTTATAAATTAATACTGTGGCAAGATATCCATGTATCAATTCATATCTGTATAAATTCATACTTGTTTTACTTCCTTCAAAATAAAAAAATTATGTTATACAGATGTGCTTAAATTTCATAGGCAATAAGTAAATGCGATACTGTAAATTCTATTTATACTTCTATAATTAAGCTAATTTTTGAATTAAATATTCATCATAATTAAACATGACAGTAAATAACAGAGATTCACAATTATTTTCTGAGGCTAATATAGTCTTAAGTTTTACAAAGTCTGATCATTAGCAAATAGTATGTAAATTGTGCAGAATACAAATTAGTGATCTGTGCGGGAACCAGAGACAATGTGATCGCTGGAAGCTCCCCAACACAGAAGATGCAATACTGTGCTTTCTTACCTACCTGGAGGAAAAAAAAATACCTTAGGAACAACAGAACCTGAACACCCCATTCTACTGAAAATGAACATAACCAGCTGCACAAATTAGAGTATCCCAGAAGCCTTCGCAAGTTATTATGCCATTTTACTTTAAAATTATGTAAGCATTTTAAACTGAAATTTGCCATAAGGAAATGACTGTAAAGTTGGAAAAGATTCCTCCAGGAGAGGCTCCTGAGCACCCAGCCTAGCTGAAATGCCATTGGTTCTACGTGAAGGAGAGTTGATTTTCTCTTAAGGCCATACTACTGCAGACGGTTCCATACCTGTTAGTGTATTGGCAGCACACTTAAAAGAGTACAATAAGGTTAGAAGGGTTAGGGAGTAGATTGGGAAGAATTGGGATAAATATGATCAAAATACATAATGTGCCTGTATTCAAATTCATTAACATATTGTATTTTTTTTAAAGATTCCCCATCACAAGTTTCCCTTAACATTCTTTTTTCTCTGGTTTTCATACTGCTTGTTATCATTCGATTAATTGACTTCCAAAATCTAGAATCACCCTACTCACCATTAGCAATATCACCCTTGGTGATAGTGATCTCATTTGTAGCATCCTGAATCCACTATATTTGCCACTACTACCAGCAAACATTCCCAGTGAACTCTTTCTCCAAACCACAGTCTTTCAGCAACATAAATACAATGAAATTGCATACTAGTATGGAGTTCTAACTGCCTACACCGCCTATTTCCCCAATTTTGTCTGTCCACAGCAAATCAATAGTTACATGGGTCATTATCTACTTCCTCAAAACACTATAAATTCCTTTCTATTTAAGAACTTACCAGTGTGGGGTTTTTTTTTTTTCCTTCTATACCAGTGTTTCTCAATCATCCTGATGTTATGACCCTTGAATACAGTTCCTCAGGTTGTGATGAACCCCAACCATAAAATTACTTTCACTGATACTTCATAATTGTAATTGTACTGCTGTTATGAGTCATAATGTAGATATCTGTGTTCTCCAATGATCTCAGGTGATCCGTGTAAAAGGGTTGTTGGACCCCACAGGGAGCATGACCTACACGTTGAGAACTTCTGTTCTATACCTTCTATCACTCATCTGCTCTTGTCAAAAAAGAGTACTTTTGGTTTCTTTCCTACAAACAAGCTAAGAAGAGTTTGTACTGAAATGGTTTTTGATGATGGGTTAAATACTAGACTATGTAGGCTTCACGAGATTGTAACTGTTTCCTCATTACTATCGTTAGCCGTTGGTTTCATCAGATTGTTTGCTCTATGACTCTGTCTGCTCACCACTGTGGTTATCTGTTGGATCCATGAGACAGAAAGCTCCATGAGACTGCTGAGTGTGTGCCCATCACTCATCACTGTAGTTCCAGAGCTATATGGCTCACAAAGTTAATACTATGACCCACAAAGGTAGCTTTGAGTGACTTAATGGGTTATTTTTCCTCTGGTGTAGAAATAATTCTTTTTATAATTTTTCTTTAGGACAATCTGGGTCTGCACCACATTTTCATATTCTCAATTCCAAACTTACCCTATTGCATGCCAAACAACATAGCTGTCTCAATCCAACGGTGCCACCTGTTGATCTTTTTTTGTGGCACACATTACGCTCCAGCTTAGTTACCATTGATGCAGGCCATCTTGTATTCTTTGGTCTTATACAGAATCATACTTTTTAATAAGCTTCTGTATCACACACCCATCCATACACACACACAACACACACACACACACACACACACACAGAGAGAGAGAGAGAGAGAGAGAGAGAGAGAGAGAGAGAGCGCAAACTTCTAACTTTCTTCTTTTATTGCCAGTATTGTTCAATCATCCAGAAAAATACCTTGCACTTTCCTTACTTTTTAATAATTCCTCTCTCTTCCTTCTCTTCCTCTCACACATTGTCTTTCTTATTTTTCAGTATATTATTCTTTCTGGTGATAAATGTATTCAATGTTTCAGGAGCTTTCACATTTTACCTTAAATTTGTAGAACAGAACTTCCTAACAGATCTTGCACCTACCAAACTAAGATGTACACATATTTTTTAAATTAACATTCCTAACAGAGCCTAAAATCTAAAACACTTGTAATGATACTATGCTCTTCACCTGTTTTAAGAGTAAACATTGATAGCTTCAGTAAATACATGGTATACAATCTAGTGACTTACTATATTTAATGATTGGCCCTCAAAATCTGTCTTACTATATTGTGTAATAATTTACTATGAGTTAATAGGAAAAACATCAAAGGTAAAAGGAAAATAAGACACATAATTCTCAGTTTAGATTTTTTTACAACCATTTGTATTTAGAATGCAAAATATGATGATAAATAATTAATAAATGCATATAATAAAATAACAAAATATCAATTACTGTATGTAATCTAAGAATTTAAGCAGAAAGTAAATTTGGAGCTACATGTAAAATTTTAAATTATATGTAAAACTCAATAAATCAGATGCTGCTTTAAATAATAACGTATTTATTTAATTACTTTTCTTATTTTGCATATCTATCCCATTTCCCTCTCCTTCCCTCCTCCCTCCCTCTCTCCCTCCCTCCCATGTCACCCAACCACCCTCCCATACCATCCCCCCCCCTACTCCATAGGGAGGGTAATGCCTTCTAGGAGGGATCAACAAAATCTGTTAAGTCATTTGAGTAGGGACTAGGCCCTCCCTCCTGTCTCTAGGTTAAGGGAGTATCCCTCCATGGGGAATGTGCTCCCAAAGTCCTTTTGTGCACATCCTGGTTCCACTGTCAGAGGTCCCTTCGACTGCCCAGGCCTTCCAATTGAGACCCATGTTCTTGGAAGTTTGTAAGAGAGCTTTGAAAAATTGCTAAAAACCAAAACAAATTTGTTGTTATACATCAAATAACTCTTAAATCCAAAAAATATTTTATTAGAATGCTATTATGCAAGGAGATATTACTTGGCCACTTTTGTTTCATATTATGTCATTTTGTGCTTATTGATACTTAATTTAACATCAGTTGGATACTATTTAAATTTTAACAATAAGTACACAATTCCATGAAGAAAGTATGATCAAAATCATTTTCGTATTTACAGCATGAAAACTTAGAGGATAATTTATATCGAAACCTAATTATTTCTATAATTTTCATAAAATGTATTGGCATGAGTGGTAATATCGCCTCTTGTAGGGAAAGGTGAATTTATTGATCACTGAATCCTGATAATCAAACATATGTGCAATAGATCTGATCTTCATTCTACAAAAATTACACAGCAAAAAACCCAGAATCTTCACATTTGGGAATATGAGAAAATTAGACAGAATATTTGGACTTTCATTTCAAATAGAGAGAAACAAAGACTGTTTTAGTGTTATCCTAGATTAGTCAGATGATTTGAGTTTCAAGATTTTTCTTATTCCTCTTTGTCTAGTTTTGCTTTGTTAGGATTGGGTTGGCTTTTTTCTTGTTTGCAGTTTGTTTTGGTTTACTTTGATTTTAAGCCATTGTCTAGTTATGTAGTCCTGGCTGGCCTGGTGTAGCTACCTTCTCCAGCTTCCTGGGCACTGAGAATATAGGCATGCTTTGCCACACTTTTCTGGAAAAGGAGTTATTGATTTAAATATTCATTTTGTTTTCGCACCAAGTCATTCTCTTTCTAAAGAAGAACTCTAAACAACATTTTCTCTTCTTTGCTGCATATTTTGTAATGTAAGAGTGTTTGGGGTACATGTTTCTTTTTCTGAATCTGGGTGGTAAAAACAAACTAAACAAACTAACAAGAAGCCAAACTCAACAATCTAAAGCATAGATCCCTCAAGTAAGATGTCCATTCTGCAGATACAATGAATGCCTCTGGGTTGCACTGTTCTGCTGCTAGGCTGATGGCCCACTTGTCCAAAAGTTGAAAGGAAATAAGAATGCAAACTTCATGGTGACCATTTAAATAATTGACACATGAATTTAGAGAAAATTTCTAACTCCCATATATTATTTTTAAGTCAACTTAAAGAAATATGTGTCATAACTATCCTGTTGGTCAATATTTCTAAGGACATTTACAGGGTAGTTTTATATATATATATATATATATATATAGTAAAGTAACATGTTCTTTTATATAAGTTAGGTTTTAAGCAAGATTCCAGAACTTCAATCTTTACAAGACCATAATGTGTGTAATATGTATAAACAGACTAATGAAAGATTACAGAATTATTAGAATAGCAAGTGCAGAATCAAGTGACCTGATGAGTGGATAAGAAAATAGAAATCATGAGGTGATAGGGTTCTTAGAAATTGTTGAAGGATACATAATGCAGATATGAAAGTAAAGCTCAAGGGGACTACTACATAACTTAACTATAATTAATAACAACACACTTTATTCTTGAAAATTACGCTGAGTAGATTTTTAAGTGTTCTTGCTACAAAAATAATAAGCATATAAGGTAGTGTATGTGTTAATTGGCTCAATTCAAACATTCCAGTATTTGCACATATTGCAAACCTTTGTGCTATATACAATAAATATATACAATGATTATATGTGAATATTAAAAGAGACTTAAGTTAATAATTTTGTATTGTGCATTAAATGTAAAAATCAGTAACAATAGATATACTTTAAATATTATAACATACATATTAAATTAATATCTTCCTCATTTAATTAGCAAATACTATGTCTTCTGGGTAAAATAGATAAGAAAAACTTTAGAAAAATCATTGAATTTTCTAAGGAAACAGCAGAACCTAAATCATAACTCCTTTCCTAGCACAGAACTGTTTGTTTATGCTACAGCAATATATTATGCAAGGATCTTTCTGTTTAACTATTTATAGTATATTTGTATCACATTACACTTTGTGTTAAATAAATCACAATAAATCATACCTCAAAAAAAACCTTTTGAGGATTTAAGTAACAAGGCAATGTGAATTTGCATTTTATTCTAATACATGATTTAGATAAAATATAATCTTAAAATAAAATATGTAATATATAATTTTCCACATTATGATTATAGGATTACTTCCCATGCTGTGAATTTCTCATTGACAATATAAGAAATCAAATGTCCTTATACAAAAGCAAAAGCAAGTCATGAAGGGGCTAAAGTGTAAAAATTATTCAGACCTTATTTTAGTTGGAGCATTTTAAACTTTTCAGATCTCAAAATTCCAAAGGACTTGAGAAGTCATTTCATTCTTTCTCCACTCCTTCACCATTCAGCAAATCTACTACTGAACTGAAATAACACGCATAAATATTTTAATTCCAAAGCTAAGACTGGTTTTCTACTTTTACATTTTCAATAATTACATCATCACTCATCTGCAAAATTCTCTACCTGTAAGATTATTTATACTATTAATTTATTAAGTATATCTTATGAGAGAAGAAAGAGTACAAATTATGATTATAAATGGCATGTCTATTTATCTAACAAATACCTGTTCAAGCATTATTGGGTGTCATGCATTATTTTTAAAGATTTATAGATAGATCCATTTTATTTAATTCCTTAGTTTTCCTTTATAATTCTTAATATATACTAGCAATGGCTGTATTAACTGCTCTTGGATTCATTTTATTTTACATATATGATCAATGTGATTTATTTTAGCTTATGTGTATGAATGTTTTGCCTACATGTATGTAAGTGCAACACATGAATTTCTGGAACACATAGATGCCAAAATAAGGCATCAGAGACCTTGGAACTGTAGTTACAGTTGTGAGATTTTGTGTAAGAGCTGGGGACTTAATGCTAATCCCCTGCAAGAGCAGTAAGTGCTCTAAACTATTTGATCCGCCATCTCTCCCAGCCATATACATGCATGGGTATATATAACATGTTATATATAGTTTATTATATATTTAATGATTGGTTTGTTTTATAATAATGTGAGTAAAAAGTAGGGAAGAAGCATAATTATTTAATATTGCCAAAGTTAATGTTGGGGAGAAGTTACAGATAGAAACTATTGTGTGGGTGTAGGTGGGTAGAAGGGCATGTGGATAGCCTTGAATATAACTGAACAGATATGATATTCCTGATGTAGTCTTCATGTATTTGTATGAAAATATCATTTGATGCTACAATGAAAAGAGTGTTAAATAGCCTGTTTGAGGACAGAATAGATATTTTTTTTTCTAAATATATATTCCTTTTTATCAAATCATTAAAGTATAGAAGTTACTTTAAAAGTTAAATGTGGATTTGGGAAATCATCATGACAAAATAAAGGAATGACTAAATTTAAAAATATTGTGTTTACATATCAAAGGATTATAATGACAATAATAAGTAAATGTGTGTGTGTGTGTGTGTGTGTGTGTGTGTGTGTGTGTGTATGTGTGTGCATGTGAGTACATATGTATCTTGCCCCTTTTACAACCTTCTTTTCCATAGTGATATTTGATAGGGATTCAGTCTAAGAACTTTACACATATTATTTACTTTTGGAAAGGGAAAGAAAATAATAAAACTGTTCAAATCACAAGATTTTATATATTCCAAGATAATTTTTTACTTATTACAGTAATATGTATCACATTACTAGTAGTAAGTCTAATCAATGAATTTCATTACAAAGATACCTATAATTTAGTGTACTTAAATTATAAATGTGGCATCATTTAACTGCTGACAAACTGATCCCATTGATAGAAAAAGCTTGAGTTGAAAGAGGGATCTTAAAAAGTTTATAGCTTTATTTTTTCAAGTACCACAAACTAATAAGCAAAACATATGAATTAGATAAAATACTTCATTAAGTTACTTTTATTGGGTGAGTCAATGTGATATGATTACATTTCAGAGACATTTAATTCCCCATCACATAAAATCACATTGATGTTTGGTTATATTTTCTCTTCTGGTGATGTAGCCATTCAAAGTATTTTATTCCTATCAAAGCAGAGATAATATGAAGTTAAAACTAACGTCATTTTCATCAAAACTAATCATAAATTTTATTTTCTTAAGAGTTTCTTGGAGTGATCACATTGCAGGTCTCTACAGGAGATGCTAAAGTACTCTGGGGTCTTGGGTTCTAATTAGAAAGAATCCCATCCAACCTTAAATCATTGCTGGAATAACAGGGAGTAGAAACCAAAACACCCACATTTGGTTCACAAGCTTTGCATGAACCCATTGAACACTGATATTTTAGGAAGGTATTTCATAATGTCGAAAGTATAATTGGCTATTCATTACTTAGATGGCCAGCCCTCCAATGGTTTGCACCCATTTGTATAACTCATATAAATGCTTAAATGCTGTCTTTCAAGCAACATAAAACTTGAATCACTATGTAAACTAGCAAATGATAGTTGCTCGCTATCTTCTCCATGGTTCCCTTTTATTGGTTCAAAAAAGGTAGGTGAACATCACAGATGCAAAGTATTTGCTGTTGAGAATGTGTGTTTACAGGTGTGGAATACCCTGAGGATGGGTAGAGCTGATACTCTCTGCAGGTGCAGGCTTTAATAAACAGGACTTATCTCTCCTTTATCATGCCTTCGGATTATCTCAATTCACAGTAAGTATCACTTGTGCATAAAACATATACAGTGTACTATATTTATTTAGCTATACATGTGACTAGATCTTTCATGAATAAAACCCAAAATGCATTCACGTGAAAAAAATGGGGTGGTTTAATTTAAATATTTTAGGAGCGCTAGAATACTAATAAACATCTGGGAGAACAGATAAAACTGGATAAATGTTTAGCCTTGTTATGAGTAACACACTAGCACACGATTAGGTTTATAATGGTTGTAATTTAACAAAACTGTTGTATGAAATATTTTGTTTAACATTCATTAGAAACTGTTAATTCACTTGTGTTTTTCATGGGCTAATTTTTTTGCAGCAGACGCACATTATTAGTATAATACAAATATGCTAAAAAGCAAACAGTTTGGTGTTAAAATGTTTTAAGTAGGATTGTGAAAAGAAATTTTACACCAATCTTCATTTTTTTTTCCTTTTTTACAGGGAAATTTTTACCACAAATTCCATATT
The DNA here is from genome assembly GCA_030556225.1 of Cricetiscus sungorus. NCBI lineage: Eukaryota > Metazoa > Chordata > Mammalia > Rodentia > Cricetidae > Cricetiscus > Cricetiscus sungorus. Next base: position 11,702,177 of record JANBXA010000600.1, on the reverse strand, counting down.
TTAATGCTATTATACCAACTCTATTTTTTAAACTCATTTTGTCACTGTTTTGTAACAGAAACACTGTAAATATTATAGATGTGGTAAACTATTATACTTGTTTTCTTATAAATGAAATGATCTGTGCCAACACTGACAAAATGAATTAATGTGTTGCTAAGGCAACAGCCACATTACATGCTTTCTCTTTCACAGTAGGCAGCAGAGCATATGGTTTTCTCTTAATGGAACGCTAGCTTCTCATTAACATACCAGTAGCAGTGTCAGAACTTACAAGCCAGCATAACAGGGAGATGGAAAAACTTATAAATTAGACCCTTTCTGTACTATTGAGAGGGAAATGACTGATGTTCTAAGGTACAATATTTAGCTAATACTGTGCCCTTTTTCTGCACCTTCTTTCCACAAAAAAACTTTTTTCTTTTAATAAATATAAATATTGAAGTACAAATAATTTTTACTCTGCTTCTAAGAATGATTGGCACCCTGATTTTGATCACTCTTCCTGAAAATAATATTGTGTTGTATTTTTATTCCTAGTCTGTTTGTTGGAAACAGCTGTATTTTCATCATCCTGTTTCAATATAGGGAAACATTTAAGATATAAAGCAAAATTTTTGCATCTGTTTTATTAAGAAAATCTACCAGGTAAGCAAAAATGAAGAAAAAAAGAGAACCATTTGTCTTCTGGAGGCTAAGAATGCCTGGTCCAATGACAGAAGTGAAACCTCCAAGAGGCTGTGACTGGTAGTACAAGAAAGGGAAGACTGTCTTATGTGGTCCTTGTATCATGGTAATACAGCTTAGATTATGTCTAGCTATTTCATCATAGCTGCAGTGGCTGGAAATTTTTTTTTTTTTACTTCTTTTCCTTTTTATGCTTCTTCTCACTGAGAATTTAGCTGTTTTATAGAAGAGATATTTTCAGCTGTCATGTTTGAGGAGACACTTTCTAAAATTAGAATTAGTTATTATACTTAAATATACATGATCATGGCAAGTGATAAGACCTCACCTTCCAGGAATTTCATAGCTAAGGTGGACTTCTCACTTGTGTGGTTTATTTTCATGACATTTTCCTATAGTGAAATTTATAACATAACAGAAGTGAAATATGAACCCTGTTTCCCAGTGCTTCTGTAGAGTGTGTCATGAAGAAAGCATATGTATTGCTGTTCTGGTAAAAGTCTTGGAAGAAAACAATCGGTAAACAGTTCAGACCAATGACGTCAATGTCTATAGAAGTTGATTAACTAGATGAAAGTTTTACTCCTGGTCTAGTTGGTTACATGAATACAAGAAGCCCAATCACTAGTATCATTAGTATCCTAAACCATTTGAAAATGTCACCATTTAAAAATTATTTTTCTCTCTTTGAATTTTGGTCATTACCCAATCTAGATTATTTATGACTTAGCTTTTCTTTCTTTCTTCCTTTCTTTCTTTCTTCCTTCCTCCCTTTCTTTCTTTCTTTTTTTCTTTCTTTCTTTCTCTCTCTCTTTCTTTCTTTTTTATTATGAATAAAAACCCAGAAGCCAGTGGGGGAAAAATTGAGTACAGTGATATTATTAGCCTGGTCTTCTAGGAAGTGAACCCCAGTGTTTAAAATTTAAAACTTGCTTATTTTCCTTTTGCAGAAAGACAGATAGTGACCCTGTTCACAGGAGGCCATTTGGTTTACCATAAACAAGGTTTGTTTCCAAACTGTTCCCTTTTTTTCTTGCCTCATAATTTTTCAGTATTGCTAACATAATAACAAACATTTTGGAAATGATGTTACTGTTGTTTATTCAGGCTCAACGTTGTTAATATAAAATTTTAATTTAAAGGATTCTTACCACTCACACTTTCTGAGTAGCAAGTAGCAAAATAACCACAGCCAGTGCTGGAGATCTGAGAATGTCAATGAATACAGATGTGGTAAATAAACTTCCCCCCACCCCAGAATCTACCATGATGAAAATGAATGAAAAATCCTTGCCTCTCAAGAGTTTGAAACCACTGAAGCAGCGCCATCTCCATATCCCAGTGTTAGAAGCATCCACTTAAGTCTAGCCGAACAAGACTGATACCCGGCTTCAGCCAGTACCAGTGAAGGTGCCACTCATCTGGCCACCATCTTTGGGAGGCTGCCAGGGCTTCTGCTTTGGCTTCTTGTTGTCTTCTGTGAAGGAAGCCAATTAAGATCACAAGATAGGGGCTGGTAATAATAAACTTCTAATGATGCTCCTGACTGAAAAGAGGTAATTAAAATCTGAATACAGATGACCCCAGCTTCTGTCATTCGTTCGTGTAGTTATTACACTGACAATGTCCATGGTTTGTGTTTTAAAAAGAACTTAGTGTTGTAACTAATTTAAAACGGAAAGGATTGCTTTGAAAATGCACATTAATTTTGGTTATGCTGTAGCCCTGACACTATTCCGACAACTGCTACCTCTTAAATGGTCCATCTTCACCGTTTTGGTGATTCTTGGAAACATCACCCATCTACCTACTCAAGGTTTTCAGTCTGTGTTACACAACCCATCTCCAGTTGCAGCCCCAACAAGGACTCTTTGGTTTCTGTACTTCACTCAAATTGAGTTTTAGCATCCTCTAGGGGCTTTGTGAAAGCTAAGACTGTTTTGAAAAGAAGACAATTAATTGGAGAGCAAAGGAAAGCAGTCCTCTTATCACTTGATCTGGTCATGGACATAAGTGCTTCACACTTTTTCTATCCCCCCACCCTGCTGCCCAAAGCTTTCCTGCCCACCTGCTCTGCTTGGCTCATCAATTTTCTGGAGGCCCTGGTTTAGTTCCTTTAAGCCTGTCCACCAAGAGGTGGTGAAAAGAGAGAGAGAGAAACAGAAACAGAATGCTGCTCAGGACCTTTATCTTGATCACACTGTTTGTTTTTGCATTGATGTCTGTAATAAAACAAAGAGGATTTAATCATGTTAAACAAAAGCCTGTTGGTACCCAGAGGAAACTCATTTAACTCTACTCCAAGTCTGGAGTTTCAGATTTCTTGTCTTCCTCTTTGCGGATCCACCAGGCTGAGTTTCTTACCTGGGGCTTAAAATTGTGAGGTGTGAAACTCTTCTTTTGTTTTGACAGGTGCTCTTTGCTAAACATCAGCCCAGCCTTCCATGGTGATAATACACAGAAGGAGGAAAAACTTCAGAGAAGCTAATGACTGTAGTTACTCAACTTCTGCTTTAATGGGTTTTATTAGCTTCCCTCCTTGGAGTTCTTTAGTATAAAGTGGGAAAACAAATTGGGCTGATGGAAAGAGAGTGTGAAAAGATAGTAGCTAAGAGAAGACCCAGGATCTATTTCCATTACAGGATGCCAAGAAGGAAGAAAAGGTGGGTAAAATGGGTCTGGAACAGCATCTTGATTGAGGAGTGCACTGGCAGACTTACTCCTGGGAAGAAAACAAAAAAGGAAAAATGTGGGATCTGGCCACTGAGTCCTAGACAATAGTCCCACTTTATATTACAGACCCTGTCAGGAGAATGGAAGATGATGAACTGATAGTAAACCTTCCATTTCTTCAGAAAAGGGGCTCCTGGGAAAGGGAGAGAAACCCAGAGTTTCCCACAAGTGGCTCGAACACACTTGGATGAATTGTGTCTGATCATTCCCTTACAGTGACTATAGAAAGACTTTCCTGAATTCAGGGAATTACGTCCTTGGTGATCTCTACTTGCTATTATAGTTCTCCCTGGGCTTCTCCCTTTGACCTCTTGCCTTGGTCACCCTCTGTAGAGGAGAAGAATGTCCTCCTGAGGGTTGTAAGGAACTCTAGGGTAAAAACAGCTGAACCATGTTTCAAAGAGGTAAAAAGACAAGCTGTATTGAAAATCATCAACAACCCAGAGAGCTCCAGTGTTTCTTAATAACTAACAGAAAAAGTACTCGGCAAATAAGATGACTCAGTGGGTAAAGACACTTGCTCCAAACCAGAAAACCTGAGTTCAGTCCCTGGAGCCCATATGGTGGAAGAAAAAACCCAACCCCGACAAGTTGTCCTCTGACCTCTAAAAACATATTGTGAAAATGAGCACTTTCATATGTAAGCACATGGGACCTCATTCCCATGCAAACATGAACTCCATGCTACAGCGTTGATAAATAAATTAATTAATAAAATCATTAAATAAATTTAAATTTTAAAAAAGTGGTCTTTTTTTTTTTTTTTTTTTTTTACTTTGACTTCATACACTCTATAAAACTATCTTTTCTTAGGCACTGGTAAGAGAAATAAGTATGGACTTCTCCTAGATAAAGTTTAGTAGTACTTCCCAGAAACTTATTAAGAGGAGGCAGAGATGCCAAGTTCACCCAAATGATTTTGAGATGAAATTGTTTATACTGCAAATTCTCATCTTTTACATGTGCACACAGTAGCAACAAGAGAATAGCACTTATACTAATTAATGTGGAATGCTCCCAACACTCTAAAACTTGTAATGTTTGCCATTATTCCTTGAAGCTCTTCAGTCTTCTTAGACTTGTGCATCAGTTCACTGAGTGAGCTTCTTGTCTGTGTACTTCATACTCCAAATTCTAACTGTTGGTTTCCCAGAAGTTTTAAGGAACCCAGATACTTCCTTCTTCAGAAAGGGTTTTGCCCTCTAACACCATTGAATCTTCTCAGAAAACCATTCTAATTTCTGCCCCTACCTCACCTCTTCTATTTCTAAAACAACTATTTGGACTGCTTGGGCAGTCATAACACAAATGGAAGTTTTTGTATAATTGCAGTGTGAAGTCTAGACACATTAGTCCTAGAGAGATGGATCTAGGAGTCAAAGGGCAGAAAAAGGGAAGTCTGCATTTCCTTTATGTATCTACCACTCTTCACAACTTGGGGAAATCTTTCTCCTACACTGAAAGCAGCTTCCCTCTGTGCCTCCTTCTAGATGCCTGCTCTCTGTAGCTGCTGTTTGGGGCTTGGATGCCTTGAAAGGCAGCTTCTTGCTGTCTCCTCATGTCTGGAGTTTTCAGCTTGGAGAAGAACAGCATGGAGCCTAAGACGCTCTTATAGCAAATGTTTATTTGTTTATCATGATTCCTTTAACTGTTGATTTTTAAATGACAGCTCTATAAAATACAAGGACCATCTCTTCAAAGATTGAGGCAGATGAGAAAAACATAGGTAGAAAAAAAAAACTAGCATTAGTTTACTCTTTCAGAGGTAAGTAATTCTTAGGCTAATTGCAAATCTGCTTGATTTCTTAAGTCAAATGACTGGTTTTAAGAAAAGGAGACAAAGAAAATGATACATAAGAAAAAATGGAAATCTCCCCTTCTAGTAATGTACTTACTTATCAGTTTAGCTTTGTTTATGCATAATCTTGACAAATGTCCTATATTTACCTTAAAATAAGTTAACACATGAGAGCAAAGGGGGGAAAAGCTTTCCAATACCAATTACCTAGTTGGGACAATTCTAATCCATATGAAAAGCAGCTTCAAGACAAACTTACCACTCAAGTTTTCAATTTCAATTGTTAAAAATACCCCAATGATGTAACACTTCTGGCAATTAAACATTTAATTTAGAGCAGTATTTTTTCTCTAAAGTCCTTTCTTTTGACATTAAAGTATACAAATTGATCCATTTTATGCCTTTCACTGTAGTCATGTTTTATAGCTTTCTTTTCATGGAGATTAGTTTCGTTGTGCTGATTAGAGCTGGTTGGGTATTTAAAGGAAAACAAACAAACAAACAAACAATTTTTGCAGTGCTTTCTTCCAAAATAAAAGTTATCTGATTGGAGAGAAGAGGGAGTCTGGTCCTTAGTTTTTTGTTTGTTTATTTGTTCCACCCTGTGTGTTCAGATACTAGAGCTCCCAATGCTTAGGCCTTGCAGAAGGCTGTGACTTGTTAATGTAGGACACACAAATTATTTTGTTAGGCTGCCATCTGCTGGAGTCAGGAATCCAAGGACTTGAACATTAGAAGTTACTTGCTTCACATAACTTTTTTTAATCTTTTCTCATTTTCAGTTATAGTGTAGATTGTTTTCAAATGACCATGTAATGTACAATTCTTAAGCAGTCAAGTAAGATAATATGAAATATAAGTTTATTGGTAATTTACAAAACTAGATATGCAAGTAGAGTTTTGACACACTGGCTTGTGACCTCTTTTAGATCCTTTAGGTTTATAATTTCTTAGGTTTTCCTTAGCCTTAAAAAAAAATGCTGCTAGATTATCCCTGCTAGAAAAAGCAAGTCCTTTTTTACATTCATAATGATAAGAATTCTAACACACAAAGGCTTTTTTATAAATGATGAACTCATTTTCTCTGTGATAGCTAAAATAGAGGCACAATTTGTTGTTTCTTACTAAAGCAAGCTTAACTGGGTAGTTCTTACCACCCATGGTCAATTTGGTGCTTTTTTCTTATATAAAAGGCTAGGGAAAGTGCCTACTCCCAGCCTTCCTTTTTATCTTTATCACTCCCTAGCTGTGTGACCTTGAGCAAGTAACTCTGCTCCCTTAAAATTGTAGATGATAGCCCTCACCTCATAGAGATATCAGGTTATCCTGAGTTTGAAACCCCTGTACAAAAGTTCTTGGAAAAGTACCTGTAACATGACAGATACACTGTACTACTTAGATGTTTTGTTGTAGCTACTCCACTATATGTTACTACAATAAAATACCTGAAACAGACTAGCCTTAATATTTATTTCATAGCTTTTGCTATTTAAAAGCTTGGGCAGGTATCAGCATCACATCACAGTAGGAGCACAAGCATGAGATATAAACAGCCATTGCAATAGAGACAGGGATTGCACAGTTACTTCCTATGTACACAAGCATTTGATCTAAAGATTTCTCACTGGCCTCTACTTCTGAAAGTTTCCAATACCTTCCACATAGTTAGCCTGGGGACCAAGCTTCCAAAGTATGAACCTTTTATGGGGGGCTAACTCAGACTACAGTGTCATTGAAGAATGTCAAAGAACATAGCTTAATAACAATTAGAGAATATAGTTTTATCATTACTATGGAAATTCTTTACTCTTAATTTAAGGGATATAAAATATGTATACGTGTTTACAGTTAGGGAAGGAGGGACAGAATCATTATTATCTTTCACTCTGTGATGATTTGAATGGTAAATTATACAACATAGTCTCACACATTAAGATGTTTGGTTCCCAGTTGGTGGCACCATTTGAGGTGGCTTAAGAGATGCAGCCAAGTTAAAGGAAGTATGTCACTAGAGATGGGCATTGAGAACTTAGAGACACACCCCATTTATAGTTCTTTCTCTCTGCTTCATCCTTATGGTTCAAAGTATGAGCTTTAGGCTTCTGCCTCTATTGCTTTGCTCTGAATCAGGGACTCTAACCCTCTGGAACCACAAGCCCAAATAAACTCTCTCTTCCATTATGTTATCCTGGCCATAGTATCTTATCACAGCCATAGAAAAATAACTAATATTTTTCTCCCTCCCATGAGTGCTTAACAGGCTTGAGATTTACTCTGCAACATCCTTTCATAGTCTGATGACTCCTCCACCTTCATTGCTAGGCATGATGAGATATCTAGATGCCAGAATAAACTGGCAGAACAGCAGAAATCTGCATGTTCATCCCAACTCTGCAGGAGTACTATCTCCTGCTGACCAAGGCTAAATGAGACATGTAAGCAGTGAGCACCTGTCTGCCATCTCTAAGGTTACCACTATGATCCTTCTTATCCATTAATGTCATTTTTATGTATATATTGGTAGCAACAATCTATCATATATAATAAAAATGAACGTTGTTGGTAGACTTATATTTATATAAAAATTGTTTTTACTTTATATGCTGGCATGAGATAAGTAATTTTATCTCTGGAATTACAATGGTCATACGAGTATAACCAAAACAATTCACTTAATAAATATTGAGTCCTACTTAGTGCCAGGTAGTTTTCTAGGCCATTAGCAAACCACACAAAGTTTCTTAACCTCATTGAGTTTAGTCAGTTATGTGTTTTTTTGTTTACTCAAGTTTTCTTGTTGTTGTTGAGGGTGTCAGAAAAGAAACTAAGAAGAGGTAGGGATTCAAAAGCTGGAGCTCACAATGAGGGAACCATTACTTTCTCTACCTCTACAAGAAGTAAGAAAGAATAATAAGAAAAAAAATGGGGAAGCTCCTTGACAGAAGTCTTAGCCTTCCTCAAGACTTTTAAGCTGGCATACATTGTCTCTTTAAAAGACAGGGCATTGGAAATGATGAAATTGGTCCCACCTTCCATTTTCCTTTTGTTGTTTCTTTCTTTTCCCTGGAGCCAGAGGATTGAGCCAGAGGATTGTTGCTGCTGATGGCCAGCAGCAACAGAGTAGGACTGTAAAGACAAAGGGAAAATGCCCAGCACTGATTCTGATTACAACTTTTAAATTACCCTTACGTTCCTGGTTCTAATTTTCTTCCAAGTGCAGAATGGTTTCAAATAATCGACAGTTTCTGTGCTGCACATTGGGTGACACCTATTGGAAATGACAGCTTATTTTAGTAAGCCCATGTCCTTTCAACAAATACCAATGTTCCGCAAACTTGGAGGCCCTTTTCTGATATCAAAATTGGACATTCAGCAGATCTAATATGAATGAATAAACTGATTCTACACTGTCCCTCTGAGGTTTATATTCGGCCCTTTTGAAGAGAGTATTTATAACTCTGCGAGTGGAAAAAGGACTGTCACCACTCATTTCCATCTTGTTTGTGCATCTTCTGGAGCATCTCAGGTGTTGTCATGACAATGCTGTGTCACCTGGCCTAAGAGGCCAGCCATAAGAACTTCATATACAAACAGACACTTGATATTGAGGCCCTGTTTAGCTTTTGAGGGGCTACATTTCCTTTCACATGTGGAGTGACAATCAGTTTCATAGCAGTGTTCTTATGGCTTCATCTTCCTCAAACGTCTTTCTTTGATTTTTGAGATGGGATTTCTCTGTGTAGCTTTGGAGCCTGTCCTGGACTCACTCTGTACACCAGGCTGGCCTCAAACTCACAAAGATCTGTGTGCCTCTGACTCCTGTGTGCTAAGATTGATTAAAGACCTATGAAACCACTGCCCCACCTATTTTTTTCTTATGCTTTCTTATCAAAATGAACATGGGCCACCTATAAGTTTATCTTTTAAACAATAAGAAGATAAGGAATACAATCTTTGTTTTTTGTTTGTTTTGTTCTTGTTTTTTTCTTGGTGTATCAAATCCTGGAAGGAGAATGTACATTGTCTTTTACCTCTACAACTTCCACAGTCTCACTATCAATATGCACTTGGTAACTTTTCTTGGAGCAGTGAGCTAACAGATACTGGTAGCAAAGTTTTTGTATATGGGGACTGAGAAGCCAGCAAAGACCATAAATCCATTTATTTAGTTTAAGCAAATCATGGTTCTTGCAATGGAAAGGTGAATGCAGTGCAATGAAATGGTACAGGGCGCAGTTCGCCTGGAACTTCATGGGAAGTACTTTTGTGGGTCAGCACAGCTTTCTCCTGTTAGGGTCTGTGTGATGTCCCCAAGAAAAGACCAACTGTCATCTATGGAATAAACAAGAGCACTTCATATATCCAACGTTGATATGGCACCTACCTTTGATAAAGCAGAAGCTGAAGAGGATAGAAAATAAAACAAGGAAGTGTCACACCACTAGAACACATGAGTTTCTATTCAGGAGCCACATAGACTGTGGCTTAGGTTAATAATTAAGAAAATAAAAATGAGGCCCAGAAGCCCAGCTAGCTCAAATTCTTTTAATCTTAATATTAGGAGATATGTTCATGGGTTGCAGAGTGCATCATACCTGAAAGAAAGCTTTGAAAATGACTTAAGGTTAGATTAAGATGTTCTTGTTAAATATCTTCAAGGTGAAAAATCTTAGAACAAGCAGCACAATTATTTTAGCTGTTATGCCTTTCTTGCTGGGATACGTTGGGTGATCAAAGATAATGATTCCTGCACCTTTTTCTGCCCTCGGCTTCCTGAATATATATATATTCATATATATATATATATATATATATATAGAGAGAGAGAGAGAGAGAGAGAGAGAGAGAGGTATATACTCTAAAGATTTAAAATAGAGCTAACTGGTTCTTGTTCATATATAAATGTTTAGATTTATGATTTTTCTAAGTTTTTTATAAGATTTCCTTTTGAGATAAATAATAAAATTACTAGACCTTTCTTTGTAACATCAAAATGGAGCCTGCAAACAAAAGAACTGGCTGAGGAAAATACCTTGCTTACTGACACTCTGTTAATCTCTAGCAAGTTGCTTGTACATGAGTGTATGTGGGTTTTGGGGAGAATTTGTTTTTTGCCAGTAATATGTAAAATGTTAATCATGTAAGGGATAGAGAAAATATGCTGTTTTTACTTGTATTCATTATAATCATTCACGTGAAAACCAGAATGTGACGATATTGTAATTTTCATATTGCTTAAAAGATTCTACTGAGATATATAAGCTGAAGTAAAAATAAAGACACAAGAGAAGGAAAACACCAAAAAAAAAAAAAGATGTAAAAGTGTAAAAGGAAAGTTAGAAGAAAAATATCAAAATATCAAGATACACTGAAGAGAAACATCAGAAGAACAGATAAGGATGAGTAACAGTAAAAATAATAAAATGAAGAATTAAGCTTTGACCTTCAGGAAAGTTCTCATTTGTCTCTTTGTCTAGGTCTTGTGACTCCATAGGCTCCCACTCAAGTCCTGTGCTGATGGAGGCTTGTGCTCAAGGCAGCAATACCTGGTGTGATCCCGTAAAGTCATTTTTCATTTGCTGCTCCTCTGACATGGTCACCAGCAGAAGATCATTTCTCCAAGGCTCCTGAGTTTAGCCAGGACATTTGGTCACAAGTAACAGAGATTCCAATTATAGGAATTTAGATGACTTTTTTTAATGGCACCATAGTAGGGTGCAAGACTAAAAAAAGAAAAAGATAATAAAATCAAAGGTGAACTGTGTCGAAAATCAAGGAGGAATTGCTATACAGAGGAGATCCATGAGAAAATGAAATCGATGTGAAACTACTCTCTCCTTTGTGAATGCACTTCCTCTCTTTCATCTCTAAGTGTGTGTGTGTCTCTCCCTCTATTGTCGCTTTTCTAGTTTTATTGAGCTTAGAAATCTGTTGCACTTGGGATGGCAGGACAAAGATGGACCTAACAAAGTGCATGTCCTGTCACCTTAGTGAACAGAGGAGATGGGAAGCAAAGTATACCAGTCAGAATCATGCTAGCACTCACAAAATCCCAGAAGATCAGCTGGAGAAGATCCACAGACATTACTGGGAGGATGGGAAGGTAAAGGTGATGTGCGTTAACTCCATTTGTTGTTGTTTGTTTTGAGCTCTGGCTATTCTAATTTCACTCTATAAACCAGGCTGTCCTTGAACTCGGAGATCTGGCTATCTCTTATTCCAAAAAGCTTGGATTAAAGGTACACTCCACAACAACCCAGAATTTATCTTCATTTTTATGATCAGTTCTTTTAATAGATTCCCATGAAAAGATTATTTATACTAATGTATAAATAATGTATCACTTAATACAGATTATAAATAATTACCTATGATAGTAAAAACTTAGAGTTTAGTTAGGATTTCTAGATATACAGAGATGTATTTGAGATGAATAGATATTCTTCAAACCTTTCAAAGATCTACAGAATATGGCATTTAAAATGGTTTAGGGTTTTTCTTGACAATGAGGCACAACTGCTCCTGGTAACAGCACCTGCATCAGAAAGAAAGCTGGACATGGAAGAAACCCATTATGGAATTTGCATCTAATATGGCAAGACAAGCCATTTGGACAAGATACTGTCTTGTCTAGACTGTTTGACTTTATGCTGTATAAACTGGACATGCAGTTCCCACAAGAAAGTGACTGCTGATACAAGATGGACATTGTTACAGAATTCCTGCTTCATGGAAGAGTCTGCCAGACAGTCTTCAAGACACAGAGAAAGGTGACTGACAAACTGTCAATACAAATGGACAGTTTAAAGTTTCCCGCTTTGCTGAGGAGTCTGCCATACACACTATGGCCTATGGGCTGAAGATGGAACATTACAGAAGAATGGGTGACTGACCAGGCAGTGAGTTGTCTCTGTCATTTCTAGAGTGTATATATTATCCTTCTGTGGTCTTTGAAGGAGTTGAAGACAGATAGTTATGGTTATAGTTTTCCTTAGTTAGGATTAAAGTTAAGTTACATATAAGATTTTAGACTCACAAAGATAGGATAGATAATGAAATATTTTCTTTAAATCTTGCTAAATGTTAATGGACTGTAATTCTTATTTGATAACTGTTGTGTGATATTTTGCTATGCTAAGGTTAAAACCCTTCTTTTTATTTTAGACAGGAAAGAGGAGATGATGGGAGATATTATTCTGTAAGTTTGTTTCTCATACTGATTAATGAATAAAGCACTGTTGGCCAATAGAAAAGCAAGATAGTCGGGGCTAGGAGACTAGGAGGAAAGAAGGAGTAAGGAGGAGTCAACATGGAGAGACCAAGAGGTAGAACGCCAGCCTCTCTGGCCGATGAGACAACATCGAAAATACTTAGATTAATAAAAATGGGTTAATATTTAAAGCAGAGCTAGCTGATAAGAAATGATAGTATCTGGCCAACAGCATTGTATCAAATATAGGGTCTCTGTGTGTTACTTGGCGGCTGGCCTGGCGGTGGGACCGACCGGCATGGAAAAACCTACTCGTAACACTTAAAGACAAATGATATTACACAAGAAAATTTAGAAGTAGCCAAATTCAGATTAAGATGTTCCTGTAGTACATGTCAGGGGAAACTGGGATCTATGTGATCTATTTTGGTTCTATAGCTCTATCTCCTTTTCCCTGACTGCTCAGCCAATGGATGTGTTAGTAATGAAAACATCTAAGTTTTCAAATCTTTAATCCCTTGCTGTAATGAGGATACATTGTATGTGAAGTAAAGTTTGTAATCATAATTTAGATTGACACATAGTTACCTCACGGTGCCTTGATTTTCATAACTATATAATGAGAGTCTCACATTAGGAAATTTCAGGAGGCTATTTATTTTTAAAAAGTGAACCTGTAAGTCAAGAACTACCAAATACACTGAATAAGGTAAATGAGTAAATAAACATTTTAGATGCAAGAAGGCCAAATCGTATTCCTGTTTCCACCACATTCTGTCTTCACTCTTTGTCAAATGAAAATCTCACAGCTGTGTTGCCATCTCAGTGACTCCATGTAGCAGAGCCCCAGCAGAGCTGACATGTAGCAGACAACAACCAATGGAGTCTATTGCTACTGTTATTTGGAAGTAGATTCAATAAAAATATTTAAGCAAATTGTGATGAGTATTTTCATGAGACTGTAAACAATGTGTTCTACTGGCTCTGTCACCAACATTTGATTATTTTTATAAACACTTGAATATTTTTATAAACACTAAATTTTATGATAATTCAGCCATTTTCTCTTCTCTCTTGATCACAGTATTTTATAAGCCTGCTTGTCTATATATTTCTGTTGCTATGCTTGATAAGCAACTTAACCTCTACTCTTTCACTAAAAGATAGAAAAGGTGGAAATCAATCATTCTTCCTGTATGTCTACTAAATATTAATCTATATAAATTTTGACTTAGTGTTTCCAAATAGTCACAGAGAACTATAATACTAAGAGATAGTGAGATTTTTTCATGATTTTTCAGAAATGAAGTGTTTACTCTGTATTATGAATATAGATAGCTACCTGATTCAAAGTGAAAACAGATATATAACAAACTTTTCTTCACTGTAATTTTAGATAGAAACTCGAGGCTTATTGAATGCTGTTGTTTGCCTTACTGCAATACACATATCCATGGTAAACACAATGAAAGCCATACACATTAATTACTGTTATGTAACATGAAGGGGATAAAATTTGTATGTGTAGAAATGTGACACAAATTAAATGACTTTCCATTTATCACATAACTCTTCGAGCAAGTTCTGGATCCCCACTCTGAATCAAGGCACACTGACTCACAGCTTTGAATAAAGATATATCAAAAGTAATCTGTGAACAATTATTACTGAATTATGCAAATGACACATATTTTGGAGAAATTAGAGCATATTTAAGTTTATTGCTATAATGACACTTGTGTTCTTGATGTTCATGTTTTATCAAATATAATATAGTCTCCAAAGGGAAGGAAACATCATTTATTTAAATCTTGTGTATACATTTAAATCTTCAAAGAGGAAAAATTTGATTTTTTTAATTTTTATTATATTTTTATTAAAACAATTTTAATTTAAACATATTTTAATCATACTATTTCCCTCCTGTCTCTCCCAATTCTCTCCCCCATCTTACCTACACAACTTTAAGTTCTATTTCTAAAAACAAGCAAAAACCCAATGCAACCACAACCACCACAAACCAAGAAAAAAGATAATTCCCCCTCAAAAATCCCACCAAAGTGTACACCAGTTACACTATGTGTTTTTCACAGGTGTCAGTATTATTTTCCAACAGTAATGATACAATGTTTATAGTAGAGGCCTTGGCATTTACCACATACCCATGTGTGGTCTAAGTTTCTCAGACTGAGAAGGTCATGTGAGTATGTTAAACAGTTAAGCACTGGAACAAATCATGTGATTTTGGTTCAAGTTCTAGTAGAAAACTTGCAGTGTTATCCAAGGTCATGCTCTCTTCCAGGTCTCCAGGCCCCTGACAGAGACAGCTTCATTGGTCTTGCATCATATAGAGGAAAGAAGTCTGCATATCTTGGATACTTGATAGCTCTGAAGGGAGCCAGTCCTACATGGGATAGTAATCAAAATCATTATTGATAATCGTCACCCAGAACACACACAAATGACTTAGGCCTGGTAGCATTCATAATTTGAGCTGGTTTTCTAGTACTATTAATGAAGAACAGTTTTCTCTCTCTACAGTTCACTCCATGGTCAAGGCTGTGTATTTTGAAGTTTTTGTTTGTTTGTTTTCTTTTGTTTAAGATACCTTATTATTAATGATATAACTTTAAAGAAATTTTCTTAATTGAAAAAGGGTTGATAAATACTCTTTCGATCTATCAACCTAAGAGCAGAGATTTCTAAATTTGTATTGCATGTGTTTGTGTGGTGGTGGGAGATGGATGGCCATTGGTCAGGTTAGAGGAAATCTTGTGAGAGTTAGTTCTCTCTTTTTACCATGTGGGCATCAGGGACCAAACTCAGGTCATCAGGCTTGGCAGCAAGCACCTTTAATGCTGATCCATCTCAGTAGCTCAAAATGTTTAGATTTTGTTAACTTAAAAGAATAGTGAAATTTTGTCAAAATGTGCATAATACTAATTTTAATGGCATTGTTGAGTTTTGCAAAACAAAATTTTGTGAAACAAAATTCAGGTTCTATGTTTATTTAATGACTTGGAATAGCAGAAACCTCTGTGTTCATCCCCAAGAAAGATCACTAAAGATAAAATTATGCTCTCTGAGAAACTCAGTTACTTCACAGGTTTACAAGCATATAAAATATCATGTTTCATGTGAGAATGAATCAGGGAATGGAACAAAGCATATAAAATATTTAATAATGGTGATCTGACAAGTTACTGTGTCCATTAAGAATTTATCTGCCCCACTTTAGTTACCTGACAATGGCTATTGCACCTCTAGAAACATTTACATAATTCACATCTCCAGAAATCAGTGACTTATATACTGAACTAGAAAAAAAAATGCTACAAGTTACACTGTGTTCAAAGATTTTTTGAATTGAATGTCAGAGAAAATTCTAACACTTAGGCAAATATATGTTCTGCACTCATTAAGCTAGGGGTTTTATCTTTACCTTAATAACATAGTGTAATCCAAATAATATTTTCAGTTATCTTATTTTATTAACTTTTGATTTTCAAAAGAACTATGAGAAAAATAGGTGAGGGGAAAATAAATATCAGGGTGGTCAACCAGCACACATGTCAGCCTAGACTAAATCATCAGACAGACAATTTGCATAGCCACTCTTTCATCAGCATTTTTCAGTTTATTGTAATATGTTTTAACCAGAATTGTTATAAATGAGATGTGTAAGGAATAAGGTCTTTTCAGAGAGGGAAAAAAAAAAAAAAAAAGAAAAACAAAACAAAAACAAAAATCTTCAACCAACAACACAGATGGAGTCATGCAAATAACTGTAATGACCACAAGGTGGCAAAGCATACAAATCTACTTCATTCAGACTGGGATCTTCCTAAAAGACCTGTCTCTTCCCCTGGGGGGGGGGGCTGCTTCGAGGAGTATCTCCTGGGCAGAATAGCAAAATTATACTCATTGCTCAAACTTGTAATTCCCCAAATTCTTGGTTCTGGGCATGAATGAACATACTATGTTGCAGTTGTAGTTTAACACAAACATGTCTGTTTTAGCATCATATTGAGTTTTAAAACATTTTATGTGTACTTTGAAGGCAAAAGTATTACATCCCTCACTTATGATTGCAAAATCCATTTGATAGGTCAGCTTCAGTCAGTTAGATGGTAATAAGCTTTATTACTCTAAAATTCAAGTCCATTATGATGAGTGTTAGTCATCATAATTTAGTTATTTAACTCCAAAAAGTTAGTGTAGAGAAGCGAGACTACAAGACTTTTCTTATTGTTGTGTCCTAAACACTACAATCTCATTCTTTTTACCCTGTATTTTTATAGAGAGGGAACAGTCAATTTTTACCAATTATATGATGACAACTCTTCATCTAGAGCCCTAATTCTTCCTCAGCCCTAGACCAGATCAAAATTACCCATCCAACATACTTTCTGTAACTTATATTAAATATAGTAAAACTAAATTAATTTTCTCAACTCCCAAAATGCATACCATTTCTCACATTGTTTGTGAGACACAATGGCATTACCTCTCAAGTATGGGATGCATAACAGCCAGCTTTTGGTTCCTCCGTCACTAGTGACTTGCATCCAGGACACTTCTTTGGCCTTAGCCTCTTCCACATTGTTTTCACAACTTATAATACCTCTGTTCTGTTCCTTCATCTGTGCTGCTTTTCATAATCTAGCTAATATTCTAGGATGTTAAAAGTCACCAGAAACATTCTGGAGGATTTGGGAATGGTGTATTAGATATTTAGGAAATGCAACATTCCTGTATTTTTTCTAATTTGTGTCTAAAAGAGCAATAATAAGGAAAGTTTGCATAATGTGTAAACTAGTACTTACTTTGAGAAATAACAAATGTTCTACCCTAATAATGTTGTACAGCTGTTAAATGGTGTTTCCAAATAATTTTATAGTTTAGAGAAATTATTTTATTATTGTAAATTAAAAATGCTAGAATAGAATTGTAATATGTAAACTGTCTAAGCTGCCCTAAAGGGAAAGCTCAACTCATGATAGGTAGTGGTAGTGTAAACCTTTAATCCCTGTACTCGGGAGGTAGAAGTAGGTGAACATCAGTGAATTTGAGGCCAGCCTGGTCTATAGAGCAAGTTCCAGGACAGGCTCCAATGCTACAGAGAAACACGATCTCAAAAAACCAAAACAAAAATAGGAAAAAAGGAAGGAAGGAAGGAAGGAAGGAAGGAAGGAAGGAAGGAAGGAAGGAAGGAAGAAAGAAAGGGAGAAAAGAAGGAAGGAAGGAAAAAGGGAAGAAAATTCAACTCATATTTCACACCTCACCTTGTCCGAAATAGTACTTGGCATATTGTTTCATAATTATTGCTTTTATTTAACTTGCTTCTCATGATACTAGATATAGTCTATGGATCACTTTATGTAAATCACAAGTTATCCTTATGATATTCAAATAACAGACTTATTTCCATAACCTCATTATATATGATGCCCATAAAGCACAACGGCTTTGCATATTGTTAAAGTAAAATCACTAGTTGTGTGAAATAGCTGACACTCTGAATGTGCTTGCTCCTGACTTTCTTCCATCCCAAACTTCTTTATGTCTTACTGACTTACTACTCCATTTTCTTATTTCAGTTGTACTGTAAGATTCCTAGAGCTATGGGTCTAAATTCCACAGAGTTTATAGCCAGGTGAAAGTAGAAACTATGCAACAAAGGCTAAGCAGAAGATTGAGAACAAGATACATCTTTGTTAAGTGTCAGTGGGTAAAAGCACCTTGATTGTGGAAAAGGTCTTCTGGGAGCAACCAGATCCACTAGGATGAATCAGGAAATCTACTTGTCTCCAGCCTTCTGAAAACAATAGAAGAAACAGCATGAGGGAAAGTTTGGCATGGGGGAAGTACCCCAATGTCCAGAGAGAGAGGACCCAAAGAAAGCTCTGGGAGCTCCTAAGCAGAATGTGAGAATTCTGAGGACAGGTGGCACCTCTCTTCTGGCTATGGCACTATAATACTTAATATGCATTACTGGTTATGTCTGTGCCTCCGTTTCCTTTGATGTAAACAGTGATAATAATGGGCATTTGTAGGCATATTTGGGGAATAAATGCTGACAGTGACTGGCACACTTAAATGTGAAATGAATATATGTTAATAGCATTATGTAGAAGCCAAAACTGAGATTGCTGTGAGTGTTCTGGTGGTTACTAAATATGGTCAGACCCTCTGCTGATTGTCATCTCAATTCACATTCATGTACCAATTAATTCCCCATGCTGGTGTGGTCTCAGGAAGGTGATGAGACAAATTATTGAAGCAAGATCAAGTCATTTACCTTTAGTCTACAAAGAGAGTAAGGTTATAATCCATGTTGGCCTCAATGAACAATAATCTCCTCAGAGAAACATCTTCAAAAGACAGTGCTCAGATTGAACATTCTAGATAGAAACCTGCTTTAATGTTTTAGCTTTTGTTCTTGAAATAGAAACCATGATGCACTCTATTCAAATGAATATTAATGAATATAATTAAAGACACATTAAAATAGTCTACTGATTTGCTCTCAGGATGGTTGACAATTCTGTAGGCCAATACTCGGTTTAGACATACAGGTGTGAAAGACTTCATGTTTCTTGTGTTAATTATATTCTGATATAAAAGGTAATTAATTTTATCTTGATTGGCTGATAACTTATAAGTTCCTGATACTCCAATACAACTATGATATTGTAGAGCAAAATGACTTTAGTATTTCCTTATCCTTCCTTAAACTTATATATCATATTTATAACTGTAATTTATCAGTAATGTTAATCATATCATTAATCATATATATATTAACATAAAATACTCTTAAGAAAGTGGTCACTTTTTAATTAATGGGGTGAGCAATCATATTTTCCAGATATACTAATAGATCACTAGCCTTAGTGAAATTATTTCAGATACTATATTTTATATATTGCACATGTCCTAATGCCATCAAGTTGGTTATATATATACATTTTAAAAAGTTGTTTTTTCCATTTCAGTTTATCATCCATTATCTATGATGTATTAAGTTGATATGTAGCTCTCAAAAGTAACATGTACAAATCCTAATCACCTGAATCTGTGAATGTGACCTTATTTGAAAAGGGGTCACTGTGGGTATAATTACAGATCTCAAGATGAGCCTGTCCTGCATGAGAATAAGATCAGCATTCAACGCCATTTGCCTTCATGTGACACAGATACAAAGAGAAGGCCATCTGAAAACTGAAGCAAAATTTGGAATCATGTGTCCATCAACCAGAAAACTGAAGCCACTAGAAGCTGGCAGAAGAATGGGCTCTCATCAACCACAGAAATGAAGCCACAAGAGGCTGGTTCTCTGGTGGAGCTTTATGGAGTTGTCTGTGTCTGGTTATGTCTTGATCTCAGTCTTTTTTTCTTGAAATAAGAAACAATAGATTTCTCTTGCCTTAAATTTTTGTATAACTTTGTTAAGGTGTCAAGGTGTAATGGTGTAGATTTTGGATTTCCTATAAAGTCCGTGTGGCTTAGGTAATGGTTCTCAGGGTTTGGTACCAGAAGGAGCAGACCCTTTAAAAGGATGCACCCAAGTGGTCCAGTCATTCTGAGTGTGCTCTTGTTGGAGGACTCCCAGGTGCTCCAGTCATCGTGGGTGTGCTCTTTTAAGGACTGGAACACTCTCCTTCCTCTTTCTCTTGGCATGCTCTTGAGGAAAAGAGTTTTCCTGTTACCATGTTCTCCTACCATCACACACTGCCTCACCACAGGTAAAAGCAATAACAGAAGCCAAAAAACTCAAAGCCTGGAACTTCCAAAGCTGGAAGTACAGATAGTTTTTATTGAAATTTTATTGTTTTAGGTATTTAGTGATAGTGACAGAGGGTTGACCAACACAATAAAAAAACTAGTGTGTGACAGATCTCTAAAAATTCACTACATATGTAGAATGTTTTGGTAAATATTTTTAGTTTCCTGTTTTAATCTTTGAAGTTTATTAATATTAGTTATTGCTTCTTTGGAAAATAGAAATTTTAAAATTTATTTTTATCTTTTAAATTAAAACAGAATTATATGATTCTCCTCTTGTCTTTATTGATTCTGGTTACTTTCATGTACCCCTATTCACTACTCAAATTTATGTATTCATTCCCTTTAATTGTTATTACTACATGTACCTACATAAACATATATGAATACATGGCCCGCTGAGTCTTTGTTGCTTGTATATATATAATTTCAAGGCTGACCATTTGTAATTGAATAACCAATTATGGGGCCCATCCTGGGGTGACTAATTCTCCTTTTCTCTGAAGTTCTTAGTCACCTGTAGTTATTGTCTATGGTTGAGGCTTATTAGTACCCCCCATAGCATGTCTATTGATGCTGACATTGTTCAGGTATTGCTTAAATAGCCATAAGGTTGAGTTATGGGTATAGCGCTCTTGTAATTCTAAGAGATATTATATCACAGCACACTTTACAGTCCTCTGGCTCTTACAATTTTCCCAATTATGGTTCTGAGACATCCCCCACTTCTGGTAATTTCTCTGAACTTAGGCAAAGGAATTACACTATAGATGCTATAATATGGCCCAAGGTGGGACCCAGGTGGATCTCATGATTGGAGACAAACAAGCCATCAGGCAGAACTTACATGGTAAGGAAGTTTAATTGGTAAGGGAAGGGAGTGGAGGAAGGGAGGGGGGAAGAGATTTAAAAGAGAGAGACAGAGGGAAAAGAGAAAGTGGGGAAGAAACAGAGAGCAGACAGATCTGTTTGCTTAGAGATGATGGAAAGACAAAGAGAAAGTGGGTGTAGTACACCTCTTAAAAAAACCTTTGCAGCTATGTTTGGACTACACAGTGATGTATCAGCCATAGGCCCCTGAGTGAAACCTGCCAGGTGATAGAGGACAGGCCAGCATAATGCCTGGATCCTAACAGTAACTGGATACCCCACAATCTATTCTTCTCTGCCTTTTGAAAAGGCATGGTTTCCTGTAATTATTTCTATTTGCTAACAATAGAAGTATATTTGAAGGGTGAGAGCTACGCTGAACTGCAGGCATAAATATATTTGGGATTCAGTTGGGGATTGTGCTACTTGAGTAAAGTAACAAAGATTTTCCTCTAAAACCTCAATAGCCTCAGTAAGGTGGGTAGGTTTTAACTGCGAAGCATTATCTCCATCCTATTGAGTGGGCGTTAACTTGAATTAGATAGCTGTTGATTACTTCCAAGATATGAGTGTTACTATGAACTTTGTACCCAGGACTAGAGGATTCAAACTTGGTCTTGCCTGACAGTCTTCTTCCTGAGAAATAGCTTTCATAGTACCAGAAGGTACTAACCATGTGCCATAAGGGAAACAGTTAATCAGCATACACAACTGTGACAACTATGAACCACAGCAATGCCCAGCATGGCAAGATATCTCTAAAGATGGACAGTCAGTCAAGCACATCATGGTGAAGAATTATCTTAAATAAAAGTGTATAATTTTAGGACTGCCGAGATAGTTGAGTTTTCAAGAGTACTTGCTTCTCTTTCCAGAGGACAACAGTTTGGCTTCCAGGACCCAGGCCAGGTGGTTCCCAATACCTATTATCTCTCACTTCAGGGGATGGAACACCTTTTCCTGCCATCTGTGGGCACACGCATCTATGCACAGAGATGAATAAAAATAAGTCAATATTTTCTTAAAATTATACGTGTGTGTATATGTCTTTGTGGAGGTTATATATATGCATACTTGTAAGTAGTGTGTGTGTGTGTGTGTGCTCTTCATTTTTTTTCTAAGACAAAATATCCAGCAAGAGATATCTAATTTATATGCCATCATAGAGCCCTCATCTAGTAGCACAGCTAAACATTGAGCCAAACTCCTGGGAATCCAGTTGCAGAGAGGGAAGAGTGATAATAAAAGGGGTCAAGGCCAGGTTACAGAAACCCACAGAGACAGTTGACCTGAACAAATGGGAGCTCATGGACCCTCAGACTGATAGCTGGGAAACCAGCATTGGATCAACTCAGACACCCTGAACATGGGTCTCAGTCAGAAGGCCTGAGCAGACTATGAGACCACTGACAGTGGAACCAAGATGTATCCCTGGTGCATGAAAGGACTTTGGGAGCCCATTCCCCATGGAGGGATACTCCCTTAGCCTGGAGGCAGGGGAGAGGGCCTAGACCCTACTCCAAATGACAGATTTTGATGATCCCTTCTAGAAGGCCTCATCCTCCCTGTGGAGGGATGGAATGGGAGGGGGTTTGGGGTCATGGGAGGGAAGGAGGAAGGGTTAGGGAACTAGGATTGATAGGATTCATATGTAAAATAAGAAACTATATATATATGTATATATATGTATATATATATATAAAGAAAATGTTTAATTTAGATTACAATTTTAAGAAAAATAGTCCGTTATGACTATGAAGTCATAGCAATATGAGTAGAACACATTGCTCACACTGTGTCTATAGTCAAGAAACAAAAAGATAAATTAGGATTTGATGGGAGATGTTATTCTGTAAATATGTTTCTTATACTGGTTAATGAATAAAGCACTGTTGGCCAATAGGAAAGCAAGATAGGCGGGGCTAGGAGACAAGGAGGAAAGAGGAAGGAGTAAGGAGGAGTCAGCATGTAGAGGTCAGAGAGAACAGTGGTCCATGCCCACTGTCCGGTAGGATGACCACGTGGAAATACTTAGATTAATAGAAATGGGTTAATATTTAAGACAGAGCTAGCCGATAAGAAATGATAGTAACTGGCCAACATCATTGTATCACATATACAATGTGTGTTATTTGGGGCTGGCGTGGTGGTGGTACCAGACCGGATGAAGGGAAAAACCTACTCATAACAAGAATGCTCAGTGGGCATCCTCTAGTTTTTGGTCCATGAACCAAATGCATGGAAAGGTGTTAGAGATCAATGGAAGCATTCACACAAACATAACTCCTCAGTTTTTCTAAGTTCCAGCAAGTTGAAAATGAAATTTGTAAACTGGCCACCATAAATCTACTTTTTGTGCATTTCCACACACCAATGTATCATTTTTTAATTATAGCATTCCGTATCTGGTACTCAGAGGTTCTCCTGGTAATAGACTCAATTTAGACACAGCCTAAATCTTGGTGCTGAGCAATGATTGTGAACCGGAGAATATCTCTATTTAGATTAAAGAGTAGAGTGTTAGCCCTCATCCAAACAAAACCAAAATACCTGGTTTTGTTTGGTCACAGTTTCAGAGTTCACAGTCTGGGACTGCTGAGCTTTGGGCCTGTAATAGTACTGTGTATCATAGCAGAAGCAAATTAGTGAAGAGGCCTGTTTACCTTTGATGACAGAAAAGTAAAGAATGAAACAGAAGGTGGCCAAGGACACATCCCTTGTGACACAATTTTCTTTTATTATACTACATCTTTAAAAGTTCTACCATCTGCCAATGGAGCCACAGGAATACATGAACACACTGGTCCATATGGAATCTACTTCAATATAGATTTGGACATGCTTAGGCATAAATTTGAAATACTAATAGAATACTCATGACAAATCTGAATTTAAGGTTATATCTAGTACTGAAATAAACAAAAGTGTTTAATGACTTAAAAAAATCAAGCAGTGTGCTTATAATATCTGGAAACAGAGTCACTAAGCCAGATTACAAAGACTGGGGAAAATGTGTTATGCTTTAGTGTTCAAAAGATGTGATGACCTCACATGACAGTCAAAATAAGAAGCCAAAAACATATTTTAAAAAAAAACATGGGCAGTATGGTAGAATATTTAGAAGGAGAATTTGAAACAGCTGTTTGAAGGAAATTCCACATTCTTCAAGAAGATGTGGAGAGACCATTTAATAATGTAGCAAAGAAACTTAGAGGAGAACACAAAAGAAGATTTTAAAAGTCTGGCAGAAATTTTGATCAGAAAAAATATGCCTTAGCAGAAGTCAAAGCATACTAGAAAGTATCTACAGTAGCATAGCTCAAACAGAAAAACAAATTTGTGAACTTGAAGACAGTCCATAAGAAATAATTGAGAAGAAAAGTAGGAAAATAAAAATAAATGAAGAGCTGTGAGAAATAATTAAATGAGAGTATGTGTGTGTGTGTGTGTGTGTGTGTGTGTGTCAGAAGGAAGTGTCATAATTTAAAAGGAAAATAAACCAACATTTAAGAAGATTATATCCAGAAATGTTTTTCTTTATAAACTGAGAGAAAATTATGAGAGAATCTAACTTCATCATGTCTCTCTTATAATTCTAAAGAAACTAATGACTAAGAAGAAAACATTCAAAATTGAAATTTGTTTATATAAGGGATTAAGGAGGTCCCACTTCTGCTTGCCCTCCTTGGAGTCTCCTGGCCTGGGTATTGTCAGAAATTATACCTGCCCAGGCAGAGGAAGCCATCTACACTCTGCTGATATCTCAGTGTTAGTTCTGCTTCCACCAAACAGGAGAGGGAGTGTTTCAAACCAGCCTGCAGTCACTGGGAGAGCCATCAGAGTATTGAACCTCCTTGAACTCACCAGAAGAGAACCTTGGACCCATACCAACTAGGAGAGGAAGAGACCCCACCTGTACCCACTGGAAGAAGGGATGGGAAGATGACAATATAAGAAGACATTCAACAACAGAAAGACCAATGTAACTCCACTAGAGTCAAGGAACTCTACACAAGCAAAATGTGAACATCCCAACACAGATGAAGCAGAAGAGAATGACCTTGAAAACAACTTTATGAAGATGATAGAGACCTTCAAAAAGTAAATGAGAAAATCTCTTAAAGTATCAGTAGAAAAGATAAAAAAAATGCAAGAAATGGGAGGAAAAGACAAACCCAAAAATGCAAGAAATAAACAAATCTCTTAAAGAAAGCAAGGAAGGCCAAGAAACAAACAAACAAACAAGTGAAGGAAACAATTCAAACAGTTCAAAGCTTGAAAGATGAAATAGAGACAACTGGAAAACAAACAAAAAACAAAAATTCACAGTCTGGGGGAATGCTGGAAATAGAAAACCTAGGTAAACAATCAGGAACTACAGATTCAAGCATAACCAACAGAATACAAGATATGGAAGGGAGAATTCAGGCATTAAAGATACACTAGGAGAAACAGATTTATTGACCAAAGAAAATCTTAAGTCCAACAATTCCCTAACATAGAATATCCAGAAAATATGAGACACTGTGAAAAGTCCAAACCTAAGAATAATAGATATAGAAGAAGGTGAAGAAATCCACCTTAAATGTGCTAAAAACATATTCAACTAAATCATAGAAGAAAACTTTCCCAACCTAAAGAAGACATGCCAATAAAAGTACAAGAAACACCTACAGAACACCATATAGAGTGGACCACAAAAAATGTTCCCTCACCACATAATAATCAAAAACCAAACATACAGGTTAAAGAAAGAATATTAAGAGCAACAAAGAAAAGAGGCCAAGTAACATAAAGGCAGACTTATCAGAATTACACCTGACTTCTCCATGGAAACTAAGAAAGCCAGAAAGTCCTGAATAGATATTCTACAAACACAAAGAGACTGCAGATGCCAGCCCACCCATCCTACTATACCCAGCAAAGTTTCAATCACTATAGATGGAGAAAATAAAATATTCCATAACAAAACCAGATTTAAATAATATTTATACATGAAAGTACTAGAAAAACACTGAAACCTAAGGAAGTTAACTATACTCACAAAAACATAGAAAATAAATAATCCTACTTTACCAAAACCCAAAAGAAAAATGGGGGGAAATGCACATACAATACCAACAACAAAAACAAATCCAAAATAAACAAGAATTAACAATTAATGGCCATTAATATCCTTCAATATCAATGGTTTTACCTTGCTTATAAAAAGACACAGGTAAACGAATGAATACAAGGACAGAATCTATTATTCTGCTGCATACAAAAAATACACCTCAACTTCAATGACAGATAGTACCTCAGAGTAAAAGGTTGGGAAAATATTTTTCAATCAAATGGATTCAAAAAAGAAGCTGGTGTAGCCATCCTAATATCTAACAAATTAGACTTCAAACTGAAATCAGTCAAAAGAAATGAAGAAGGTTATTTCATATTCATCACAGGAAAAATCCAACAGGACAAAAATCTCAATTCTGAACATCTATGCCCCAAATCCAAAGACATCTATGTTCGTAAAAGAAACAATACTAAAACTTAAATCACACATAAAACGTCACTAACTTATACTGGGAACCTCAAAAACCCACACTCACCACTAGACAGGACCACCAGACAGAAACTTAACAAAGAAACAAAGGAATTAACATAAGGTATGATCCAATTGGGTTATACAAACAACTATAGAACATTCCATCAAAACACAAAAGAATATACCTTCTTCTCAGTGCCACATGGAACGTCTCTAAAATCAACCACATACTTGGCAACATGGCAAACCTCAACTGATTAAAAAAAAATGAAAAATTCGCCTGTATCTTATCAGACCACCATGCTTTAATGTTAGAATTCAACAACAACACAAATTGCAGAAGTTCTACAAACTCATGGAAATTGAACAATGCATAATTGTGCCATTCTTGGGTCTAGGAAGAAATTTTAAAAAGAGAAATTAAAACTTTCTAGAATTAAATAAAAATGAAGACACCACATACTGAAACTTATGGAACACTTTGAAAGCAGTGCTAAAAGGAAAGTTCATAGCACTAAGTACCCACATGAAGAAACTGGAGAATAGTCACACTACAGAACTAGCAGCGCACTTGAATGCTCTAGAACAAAAAGAATCAAACTCACTTCTGAAGAGTAGGCACCAGGAAGTAATCAAATTGAGGATGAAATCAATACAGTAGAAACTAGGAAAACAATACAAATAATCAATGAAATCAAGAGTTGATTCTTCCAGAAAATCAACAAGATAGACAAACCTTTATCCAAATTATCCAAAAAGCAGAGAGAGAATTTGCAAATTAACAAAATCAGAAATGAAAAGGGAAACAACAACAGACACTGAGGAAATTTAGAGAATTATCAGGTCGTACTTTGAAAACCTGTATTCCACAAAATTTGAAAATCTAAAGGAAATGAACAATTTTCTGGATAGATATCACTTACCAAAACTAAAATTAAGAACAGATAAGCAATTAAAATAGATTTATAATTTTTAATTAAATAAAGGCACTCAACAAAAGTCTCACAAACAAACAAACAAAAACCAAAACAGGGCCAGATGGTTTCAGTGCAGAATTCTACCAGAAATTCAAAGAAAAGCTAATACCAATTCTCAAACTGTTACATGCAATAGAAGCAAAAGGGTCATTGCCAAACTCTTTTTATGAGGCTACAATTACTGTGGTACCAAAACCACAACTAAGAAAAGAGAACTACAGACCAATCTACCTCATGAACATGGATGCAAAAATGCTCAATAAAATACTGGCAAATTGAATCCAAGAACACATCAGAAAAATCATCCACCATTATCAAGTAGGCTTCATCCCAGGAATGCAGGGATGGTTCAACATAACAAAAATCCATCAGTGTAATCCACCATATAAAGAAAATGAAAAAGAAAAACCACATGATCATCTCAACCAGATGCTGAAAAAGCCTTGGCAAATCCAACACCCCTTCATGTTAAAGGTCTTGGAGAGATCAGGGACAAAAGGAACATACCTAAACATGATAAACCAGGAACAAGACAAGGCTGTCCACTCTCTCCATATCTTGTCAATATTGTACTTGAAGTTCTAACTAGATAATAAGACAACAAACGGAGATCAAGGGGACACAATTGGAAAGGAAGAAGTCAAATTTACACTATTTGCAGATGATCTGATAGTTTACTTAAGTGATCCAAAAATTCTACCAGGGAACTTCCACAGCTGATAAACACCTTCAGCAAAGTGGCAGGATACAAGATTAACTCAAAAAATGATCAGTAGCCCCCCTTTTTATAGATGATAAATGGCCTTAGAAAGAAATCAGAGAAACATTACCCTTCACAATAGCCACAAACAATATAAAATATTTTTGGGTAACTCTAACCAAAGAAGTGAAAGACCTGTATAACAAGAACTTTGTGCCTTTAAAGAAAGAAATTAAAGAAGTTACCAGAAAATGGAAAGATCTCCCATGCTCTTAGATAGGTAAGACCAACATAATAAAAGTGGCAATCTTGTGAAAAAAAAAAAAACAATCTACAGATTCAATGCAATCATCATCAAAATCCCAGCACAATTCTTCACAGACCTTGAAAGAACAATACTCAACTTCATATGGAAAAACAAAAATCCCAGAACAGCTAAAACATCCCTGTACAATGAAAAAACTTGCAGAGGCATTACCATCCCTAACTTCAAGTTCTACTATAGAGCTGTAATACTGAAAACAACTGTGTATTGGCTCAAAAATATACAGGTAAACAAATGGAATCGAAATGAAAACCTTGACATTAACCCAAGCACCTATAAACACATGGTTTTTGACAAAGAAACTAAAAGTAAACAATGGGAAAAAGAAGAAATCTTAAACCAATGATCCTGGCATAACTGGATGCTGGCATATAGAGGACTGCATATAGATGCGTATCTATCACCATGTATAAAGCTTAAGTCCAAATGAATCAAGGACCTCAACATAAATCCATCCACACCAAATCTCTTAGAAGAGAAAGTGGGAGGTACCTTTGAACAAATTAGTACAGGGGCCTGCTTCCTGAATGTAACACCAGTATCACAGACATTGAGATTTTCAATTAATAAATGGAACCTCCTGAAACTGAGAAGCTTCTGTAAGACAAAGGACACAGTCAACAAGAAAAAATGGCAGTCCACAGAACGGGAAAAGATCTTCACTAACCCCACATCAGACTAAGGACTGATTCTCAAATATACAAAAAGCTCAAGAAGCTAGTCACCAAATAATCTAATTTAAGAGTGGGGTACACTCTTAAATTTTGAGAGAATTCTCAAAAGAGGAATCTCAAATGGCCAAAAAGCAATTAACTCACTGGTATTTGTGTGTGTGTGTGTGTGTGTGTGTGTGTGTGTGTGTGTGTGTGTGTGTGTGTGTTTCAGGATTATGATTGATTGTATGTGTTTCTTGTGCTTTTTGGGGGGCACGGGGACCCTTTTTCTTCTGTTAGTTTGTTTTATTATATCATGATGTGTTGGTGTTTGTTTTATATTATCTTTGTTATTCTTTAAATGCCTGTTTGTTTACTAATGAAAGACAGAAAGGGCATGAATTCAGATGGGATGGGAATTAGGGACAATTTTGCAGGAGTTGTCATAGGGGAAATGATAACCAAAATATATTGTGTAAAAAAAAAAAAATCTACTTTCAGCAAAAGGAAATTAGGAAACAAACAAACAATCAAGCAAAAAGAACTCCCAATGTGCTGGATAGTTTGTGTCAACTTGACACATACACAGGTAGTTTTATTTTAAAAGAAGAAACTTCAATTTTAAAAATGCCTTCAAAAAACCTGCCTACAGGGAATTTTCTTATTTAGTGACTGATGAGTAAGGGCCCAGTCCATTGTGGGTGGTGTCAGCCTTGGGTTAGTGGTCTGGGTTCTATAAGGAAACAGTCTCAGAAAGCCATGTTTAAATATCCAGTAAATAGCACCCCTCTCTGCCATCGGCATCAGTTCCTGCCTCCAGCTTCCTTCATGTTGGAGTTCCTGTCCTGACTTCCTTCAGTGAGAACAGTGATTTGGAAACATAAGTTAAATAAACCCTTTCCTCCTCAACTTGCTTTAGGCCATGGTGTTTTATCACAGAAAGAAAAACCCTAACTAAGATCTATAACATAGAGATTATTTTGGGGACCTGGAAAGATTTCAAAGTTAAATTACTGAAGCTGTATTGGATTACGTTATATAAACACTGGGAGATAAAAATAGTATAGCCATTTTATTTGGGGGTAAATGAATCTAATGTCAATGAAAATATCCATAGCAACAGATCCAGAGTAAAAAAAATAAATATTTATATATTTCAGTGGCCAGAAAGAAGAGCATCCAAATTGGACGAAAAGTCAAACTGTCATTGTTTACAGAAAATATAAAATAATAAAGATGTGATCTTATATTTGGAAAACCCAAAATGTTCCAATGAATGGTATTAGAACTGATGAACTGATTATTCAAATTTAGGAGGTTAAAAAAAATAACAGACAAAATCACAGCGTTTCTATATAACAACAGCACAATATCTGCAATCAAATTTAAGAAAGAAACCGTTGGCTTATTTTCTTGCTTCTTTACTTGTTGGAGGCCCAACACCCAGCTCCTAAATAAACACATGGAGACTTATTCTTTCTTATGAATGTCTAAACTTAGCTAGGCCTATTTCTAGCCAGCCTTTCTTAAATCGTTCCATCTATCTTTTGCCTCTTAGCTTTTACCTTTCTGTATACCCTTCTTTACTTCTTATTCCATGGCTTGCTGTGTAGCTTGGTACCTAGCCCCTGATGTCCTCCTCCTCTTTTCCTTTTCCTTGCTCCTTTGTCTTCCTTCTCCCAGTTTTCTCCTCTGAATTAGTCCCTCTACCTGCCAGCCTTGCCCATTCTTTCTCCTGCCTAGCTATTGGACATACAGCTCTTCAGACCAGTCAGGTGTTTTAGACAAAGTAACACAGCTTCACAGAGTTAAACAGATGCAACATAAAATGCTGCAACACATCTTTACAGTATCAAACAAATGTTTCAAAGCATAAAAAAAATAACACACCCTCAACTAGTATTCCAAAATAGGAAACTTCTATGCAGTAATGAATATATGGAAGCTAAGAAGACATATATAAAAATCAGATGATATTTATATTCAATGATGAAAAGAAATGATATTGTTTAATGTGCTCATCACCCAAATCAGTCCACAGACTGAATATAAACATTACAAAATATGAAAGAATTAAAGAATAAAACTGTGATGATTTTGATTGTCAAAATATTGATTGATAAAATGACAGGACCTAGACTTTATTGGAAAGACTAGCCTCTGGGACTAATGTCTGAGGCATTAACTACATTAGGTTAATATAGTGAGAAAACTCACTCTAAATATGTCATCATCCCATAGACTGGTGCCCTTGACTTCACAATAAGGAGGCTGGTCAGTGAACATAACATTCATTTCTTGTTACTGCCTGACTGTAGACACAATGTGGCCCACCTCCTTAAAAATCTGATGTCAAGGACTTCTCTACTGTGATGGTCTGTTCCTTCCAACTGAGTAACAAAATAAACTTTCCCCTCTTAATGCTGATTTGTTGTTGAGACAATGTTTCTCTGTATTGCTTTGGATTCTGTCCTGGAACTTGCTCTGTAGACTAGGCTGGGCTGGAACTCACAGAGATCCTCTTGCTTCTGCTTCTTGAGTGCTGGGATGAAAAGCATGTGCCACCAACATCCAGTCCTTAATGTTGATTTTAAAAAGTATTATATACTATCTGAATTTAAAATATTCTTCAAAAAATAAAAATAAAATGCTAGGCTGTGGTGGCACCCACCTTTAATGTAGAGGTAGAAGCAAGAGAATCTCTGTGAGTTCAAGGCCAGCTTGGTCTACAAAGTGAGTTCCAGGACAGGCTCCAAAGGTATACAGAGAAACCCTGTCTTGAAAAAACATAAATGAATAAATAAACAAATAAATGAATCACCCTCCAAATAACAAATTCTAAAAGTATTTTTAAAACAGGAATGAGATTAATAAGGACAACAATAGACATGCCTTGACCCTAAACAAAGAAGTACAGTCAACCAAGGGAAATTTTGAGTAGAAATTAATATTCTCCAGGGAAGAGAACAGCAGTTAGTTATCTAAAACCTACCAAGTGGTCATCTGTGAAAACATACATACAAGTAATTTTTTACAGAATAAGCAGGTTGTTGTATCTAGGAATAATAAATTGTGTGTGTGTGTGTGTGTGTGTGTGTGTGTGTGTGTGTGTGTGTGTGTGATGACAATAAATGGAAAAAAGAGGCCATTAATTTGAAAGAGTACATGAAAGAGTTTGAGGGAAGAAAGGTAAGGTGAAAACTGTATCATTACATTATATCTCAAAATATAAGAGAAATAATTAAAACAACTATGAAAAAGGAAAAACAATAACATAAACAAAAAGCAGGCTGGTCAGATGCTTGTAACGGCACTTGGTTGGCAAGCCTCATGACTTGAGTATGATCCCTGGAGCCCACAGCGGAGAAGGAGTGAACTGAAGTCAGTTGCCCTCTGACTTTTATACATGCCCAGTGGCACACACACTCAAAAACTAAATAACGGGGAAAAAAGTTCTTCCAACCTGGGCTACTCATAACAATAGATCATAAAACCAAATACATAGGCTAATGGACACAATATATAGCCCACAAGGAAACTCACACTTCTTCAGTCAACAATTTTTGACAAAGTTGATCAGGATATATTGAAAGGACAAGGTTTTAAGTAAACTGAGATGGGAAATTTGGATGTTCATATTCATAAAAGTTTATCTCTATCTTTAATCATTTACAAAACTCAAATCAGATGGGGTCCCCGAACTGTATTCATAAAAGTTTATCTCTATCTTTAATCATTTACAAAACTCAAATCAGATGGGGTCCCCGAACTGTGAAGGGAAGTGAACACGAATCCCATTGCTAACAAAGAAGCTATGTACAATCAATACCCACTGGCAAAGAGAAAATCAGGTTTTTTTTCAGGGTTGTGTCACTTGGTATATGAACCACACTCCAGGACAGGCCCCATGGCCAATAGTATTGGCCAATACGAAATGAACTCCATGTTTTGTTTTGGCCATTTTTGTCTTACTGGACTTTTTGTTGTTTGTTTTGACTTTCTTTTAGATGATTAGGTTTTTGAGACAGAAACAGAGAGAGGGCACGGGTATGGAGGCTGGGGGGGGGGAGGGAACTGGACGAAAGACAGAGAGAGACCAAAATCAGGTGGGTACAGAAAATCTACGAAGAGCTGGTTGGAAAAGGAAAACATGCTGAAAATATATTATGTGAAAAATTTAAAAACGAAAAACAACTCTAAATATACTAAAGACTTAAAAGTTAGACCTAACCCTCTGAAGACACTAAGAAAACCGTGTGTTACTTAGTTTGTTCAACTTAACACGAAGTAGTCATCTATGAAGAGGTAACATTTACTGAGAGATTGTCTTTATTAGATTGCAAGTAGGCAAGTCTGTTGCAGATTTTCTTGATTAATTACTGGTGGGGAAGGGGCCAGACAAATGTTGTTGGTACCACAAAGGTTGTTGGTACCACCTCTGGATGTGTGGTCCTGAGTAGCAAATAAAAAGGCTGAGTAAACATGGAGGCACTACAGTAAACAGGATTCCTCCATGTTTCTGCTTCAGTTCCTGTCTTTAGATACCTGCTTGCGATTCTGTACAAACTTCCCTAAGTGATGAATGATGATATGGATCTGTCAATCTGAAATAAACTTTCCCAAGTTGCTCTTGGTCATAGTATTTATTACAGTAAGAGAAAACAAACTGGGACAGTGACAATACTTCAGGATCTGGTATGAGCATCCATTTTTTTTTTTAATGATAATGAGAGTTTATTTATTGAGATAGGGTGTCATGTGGCTCAGTCTAGGCTCAAACTCCTTATATAGCTAAGTCTGGTCTTGAATTCCAGATTCTCCAGCCATGGTCTTCCAAGTACTGAGATTATAGGCATGTGCCATTGTTAATCTCAAAGGGAGAAAAAGACTACTATCACAATGTGAGCTAGATTTGAAACAAACTTGATTTTTTATTGGGGTGTACCCAAGAGTTGGTCAGTGACTGCTTCCTAAGGCAGGCTAAAGAAAGCAGGTACAAATCCACATCTTGCCCCCTCCCTTTTAAAATAAATTTTTATTTACATTAAAACAATCTTATTTTACCAATCCTAGTAGTCTCTCCTTTCCATTCTCCCAGGGCCCCCACTAACTTTTCAT
The DNA here is from genome assembly GCA_030556225.1 of Cricetiscus sungorus. Taxonomy (NCBI): domain Eukaryota; kingdom Metazoa; phylum Chordata; class Mammalia; order Rodentia; family Cricetidae; genus Cricetiscus; species Cricetiscus sungorus. Next base: position 11,667,788 of record JANBXA010000600.1, on the reverse strand, counting down.
CTCACTCCTCATCCACTCTCCAGAGAGTGTGTGGCCTCCTATGGGAAATCATCAAAGTCTGTCACATCCTTTTGGGGTAGGGTGTCCCCCATATATCTAGGCTGAGAGAATATCCCTCCATATGGAATGGGCTTCTAAAGTCTTGGTCCCCTTTTAAGGAATAAAATCGTGAGTAGTTTTATAAAGAAAGACATGCAAAAAAAAATCTCAAACAAACAAACAAAAACCATGTAGTCACCATGTGATTACAAGGATCAGGGAAGGACAGGGAGGGTCACGATATTCTCAAAAACAGGTCAAGGTCATCGGTTACAGAAGCGCAGGTTCCAGGAAACAGAAAGCAACTCAGATCTTACAGTAAATAGAAAATTAATTTTATCAATACTGCATAATGGCTCTTGCCTTCAAAATGAAGTCAAATAGGGTCCTCATCCCCACATCCAACTCTCCAAGAACTTTTTACAAAAATACCTCAAAAGTACAGAAAACAATAGTTAACATAGTTCAATAGTATTACATCAAATTAAAAGTTTCCTGTACCACCGGGGATAATTTTGGAAAAAAATATTTTCCAATTACATATTTGATAATATACAAAGTAGGAATTAATAACTTCAGTAACTGAACAGAAAATATAACCTGATTAAAAGCAAGCAGTACATCTAAATAAATACTTTTTAAAAGAAATCTTAAAAATGTTCACCAATATAAAAATAATAAAAATAAGAAATTATTAGGAAAAGGATAACCCAAACCAATATGACAATTAAATTGAGAACTGCAAATCAACAGCAACAACAAAAACCCTAAAACTAAAACAAAACAAACCACCCTAAAGATAACTGTGGCCAGGTGTTAGTGGTGCATGCCTTTAGTCTTAGCACTTGGCAGGCAGAGGCAGGTGGATCTCTGTGAATTCAAGGCCATCCTGGTCTACAGAGCGAGTTCTATAACAGGCTTCAAAGCAATACAGAGAGAGAGAGAGAAAAAAAAAAAACCAAACCAAACAAAAACAAAAAACTGTGAAGAAAAAGCAAACAAGGAGTTCCTGCATTTTGTTTGTAAGTGTGTACGTTAGTACCAACATTTTGGAAAACTCTATGGATGTTCCCAAGAAAATGAAACATGGAACTACTGTTTTGAATACAGCTTAACAAGTTGGGACTGCATGTTGCAGGTCCCTAGTCCTTTAGTGCAGCAGGTGATAGACGGTGGGCAGATGGGAAACAGGGACCCATAGGCATGACTCATACTGAAAGTTTTATAGGGGGGGTAAGAAAATAAAGGAAGGAAAGAGAAAAGAGGTAAATAGACACAGAGACAAAGAAAGGACAGAAGAGAATGGGGAGACAGGAAAAGTCCTGTCTACCCCTTCAGGGGGAGGAGGGGAGGCAGAAGTGGATGCAGCTTTTCTTTTTCATACACCTGCCATATGTAGGTGGATAAGAGGTTGGACCAGGTTTGCCTGGATTATGACAACTACTGCTGATGGATATCTACCCAAAAATTATTTTAGAATGCTCAGGAAGCATCTTCATGTTCCTGTCAAGAAATGGAGGTTGGGGAGCTGATGCTCATCACTTGTTGATAGGATAAAATATTATATTCTCTCTCTATACATTAGATAGCAATTAATTCCCATAATGAAAACCTTGGATTTGCCACAGCATGGATGGTACTGAAGGTCATCACTGGAAGCCAGGCAAGTATTGCATAATGACTCCTTTGTGGAATATCAACAAGTTATCTCATAGAAATTGAAAACTTGATGGTAGTTATAAAGGGTGTGATGGGCAACCTTCATTGTCAGATTGAGTACTTTCGACATAATATAGAACATACTTCTCTGGGTGTGTGTTTGAAAGAGTATCCAGAGGAGTAACCAGGACGGAAGACTCACCATAAATATGGGTGGCACAAGCCCATGGGTTGGGATCCCTGGCTGTATCAAACAAAGATGGAGAAAGAGAGCTGAGCATCAGCATTAATTTCTCTCTTCATTCTGACTACAGACAAAATGTGACCTGTTTCCACACACTCCTAGCATCATACCTTCCCATTAAAATTCTTCCTACCCCAAGGTGTTTTTGTCAGGTGTTAGTTACTGCAAAGAGAGAGAAGAAACTAGATACATATGGTTTCTAAAAATATTGATCACATGTCACATGGATATTGAAAATAGACTGGTAGTTATCAGAGGTCCAGGAGAGTAGTGAAAGGAGACTTTTGGGAAAGGTTGAGAAATCATCATTAGATTGGACCAAAAAAAAAAAAGAAAAAGAAAAATTTTTGGTGTGCTATTCCACAGTTGGGTGCTTACAGATAATGACAATGCACTTCAGAATGCAATGTGGAATAGAAAGACAAGTCTTACCTAACCATTAAAAAATGTGTAATTTTAAGGAAAATGGCTGGAATGGAGATCAATATATTAACTGAAATCAGCAAGTCTCAGTAAGACAAATGTCATGTTCCCTTACATGCATACAATCTAAAATAAATAAACAAAACATGAGAGTAGAAGAGACACTGTTGCAGAACAGAAAGGTTAAATGGAAAAGGAAACAAGAGAGGAAAGTGGGTGGATGTAATCAAAGTACATTATATACAAGTGTGATAATGTCAGAATAAAATTCGTTATTTTGTATAATGAATGTGTATTAATAAATGAAAGGAAATGTGTACGATTGGAAAGGAACACATAAAATCATCTCTGTATTCTCATGTTTCAGACAAAGAGGAGCAGGAAGAATTTTAGAGTGATGAAGGCTTCTGTACCTTGAGTTGAGTAGTTACATTAAAGTACACATTTTAAAACTTAGGGGCAGCATGTACAACAGACCTCTTATGCACGTTAGCTTAAAGATAGTAACATGTATATGGATAGCTCACTTCATTTGTACACGATTTGAGATGAACTACTTAGAAACAAGCTTTTTAATGTATCAATTTTCTTAGGAAAGAGGTCTTAGACGCTATTTTCATGGCAGTCCTCATAGGATTAATGAGAGGATGTTTGTGAAATGTTTTGAGTGCCTTTAAAGGAAGTTACTATGTGAATATAAAGTGTTGTTATCTTTACTCAGGCAGTTATTTTTTGCTTTTGCTATGAAGTTTATGATCATCCTCATTTTTCACTTTATCTTTAATGAATTGTAACAATAAAATGTGGTAGCCAAGTTATAAAACGAAACCATGTGCTAATGAGGCTAAAAATTTGTAATTAGAATTTGAAACATCCGTCCTTCTAAAGATAATTATTCTAATGATTATTTCTGTATGTACACAAGCTACAATCTTCTGAAGTCCAAGTGTAGCTTACTTTGCAGTTTTTCTGCAGAGCATACTTCAAGAATGCATGCCCTCTGGGATGTTCCTAGCATTTAGTCATAGAAAAGGAGAGTGAAATTCATGCTGATAATAAAAGAATATACTGCTTTCAAAAAAGGTTATTGAAGGTGTAGTCAGCTAAATGTGGTCTCAGAATGACCTTCTTAGAAGACATTTAATCTCCCTGTGAACATAACTATAACTTAAGATAGTATTTAAATTCTTGGACCCAAGAAGAAATTTAGATTTTTTTCCTTTTCCAAGTAAAACATAAAGAATTAGAGTATTCCCATATTCTGCCACTACTTATATTAGTACAGAGTGTCGATTTTTTCTGGTCTTTGAGGTCATAGGTAATCAAGCTCAATTTAACCCAGACTATGTAAATTTCTCTATCTGTCTCTTCTTGATGTGGCTTCCTCAGGACCTTTTACTTGGTTCACATCAAGTTCATTCTTCTTTCTATATTATTATGTAAATGTGTCCTCCTGTGCCTCTGATTCGATGCAAAGTGGCACAAACCTCATGGAAAGCATCCGGAGATTCTTCAAGAGCCTTCCATACATGGGAAACACTCCGTGATAGCTCAGTATTCAGTCAATGCCAGACAGTTTTCCAATGTAGATGAAAAATTAAGAGGAGAAAATCTGACATCTGAGATCACTTAGACTACTTACCTTAAGTAAAACTCAAATTTATTTTGTCCAGAACAAAGCAGTTTCTACATCTCTAAAAGAACATCTTCAAAAACAACATCAGATGATTCTTCCATTTTTGGAATGGTATGTGTGCCTTACTTCAACATGATACTATTTAATCAGTAGGGTGGGCACTTCAGAGTCATTTACATAAACCACCTGTATCCAGCCTCCTAGACGTCACATATGTCATAGAAGGATTCATTGTTTTTATTATTTCTCAAGAGCACATTTCTGAGATTTAGGAAGAATACACAGATGACAAGATGACCCAGTCATTTTGCTTTTATCAAATGCTGAAGCAAATAAAAACATCATATCGCACAGCTGGACATATGGTTCAAGCAGATAAAAACATGTATAATCCTCTTTCCAAGGATCAGAGTTCAATTCTTACCACTAAAGTTGCCTGTAACTCCAGCTCCAGGAAATCTACCATCCTCTTCTGGACTCCACCAGTAAGAAGTTAAAGAAGTTAACTCTTGATGCAGAAATAAGAAATGAACTTCATGGTAATAGATAGAACCTGGAAACAACCTAGATGCTCCACTACTGAAGAATGGATAAAGAAGATGTGGCACATTTACACAATGGAATACTACTCAGTGCAAAAAACAATGGAATCTTGAAATTCTCAGGCAAATGGATAGAACTTGAAGAAACCATCCTGAATGAGGTAACCCAGTCACAAAAGGAGCAATGTGGTATGTGCTCACTCATATATGGATTTTAGACATAGAGCAAAGGATCACTAGCTTACAATCCATACCACCAGAGCAACTAGAATACAAAGAGCAAACTAAGAGAGTCATACAAGGTCCTCCATAGAAGGGGAAAGGGACAAGATTTCCTGAGCATATTGGGAGTGGGGTGGTGGGCAGTAAGTGGAGATAGAGTTAGGAGAAAGAGAAGGGGAGAAGAGGAGGGGAGAGGAGAACATGAGGTACCAGGAAGGTTGAGTCAGGGGACGAATAGACAAGAGCAAGAAAAGAGATACCATAATAGAGGGAGCCACTATAGGTTTGAAGAGAAAAACTGACTCTAGAAAAATGTCCTGAGACCTACAATTTTGACCCAAACTACCAATCTGAGCAATAGTGAAGAGGCTAACTTAAATGCCTTTCCCTGATAATGAGATTGATGTCTAACTTATATGCCATAGAGCCCTCTTCCTAGTAGCTGTTTGAAGTGGATGTCTATCCACTCAGCTAAACACTGAGCCAAACCTCTGGAATCCAGTTGCAGAGAGGGAGGAGTGATGGGCAAAGGGGTCAAGACAAGGCTACAGAAACCTACAGAAACAGCTGACCTGAACAAGGGGGAGCTCATGAACCCCAAGACTGATAGCTGGGAAACCATCTTTGGACCGACTTAGACCACCTGAACATGGGTCTCAGTTAGAAGGCCTGGGCAGACTATGAGACCACTGACAGTGGAACTAGGATGTATCCCTGTTGCACGAAAGGATTTTGAGAGCAAATTCCCCTTGGAAGGATACTCCCTTAACCTAGAGACAGGAGGCAGGGCCTAGGCCCTACTCCAAATGACTTGACAGATTTTGATAATCCCTTCTGAAAGGCCTCACCCTCCCTGTGGAGTGGGTGGGGAATGGGATGGGAGTGGGGTCAGGGAGGGCATGGGAGGATAGGAAGGATAGGGGACTGGGATTGATAAGTAAAATAAGAAAAAAATAATAAAAAAGAACACCATAATAAAAAAAATTGACTTCAAAAAGTAAAAATTTTCTTAATCCCTGATATCCATTTCTATAGTTCAGACATCTATAGGATAGCCTGAATTTTATTGTCATAATACTTACTGTGGTTTGGATACCTAAATTCCAAAAGCCCATTAGATAAAGATTTGGTTTCAGCATATGATGATAATGAGAGGTGGGCCACTTTTTAAAATTACAACATTGGTTTCCGGACTGGCAATCAAACCTGGGCCATGGTGATGAGTTCTGAATCCTAACCATTAGACCACCAGGGTATGCTGTAATTTTAAAAGGTGGCACACAGGAGAAAGACACCACCCAACAGAGCTTGGTTGGAGATGTTTATTTACTAGGATAAAGTGAATGGGAAAAATGGGGAGGGGGGATGGGAGACCCTTGGACAGGAGTGGCAGAAAAGAAAAGGCAGAGAGAGGGAGAAGGGAGGAGGGACAGATATACAGGCATAGAAACACACACACACACAATATATATATATATACATATATATATATATATATATATATAGAGAGAGAGAGAGAGAGAGAGAGAGAGAGAGAAAGAGAGAGAGAGAAGGAGGAGGAGGAGGTTGGCAGGGCCCTTTTAAAAGGAAACTTAGTGAATGTGAATTAGTGGTGCTCTTAGTGGCTGCAGCTGAGCGCATGTCCTGTCAGAAACCCAGGGATATGTCAGTACAGATGCCTGAATACATGAGGCCTTGCATATTTGGGAGACCCCAAGGTATTAGAGATAGCATTGTCATGGGATCTCTACCAGAGTAAGCTGCACAGGCACCATCCCAAGAGACAGACATGTGTTGCAGTCAGCCAAGCAGGAAGGAGTGGGAGTTACAAAGGACCGTCGATGACCTTTGATACCAGACGTAGAGCTTGAACTGCTGGGTTTTGCTTTTTGCCTTTGCTCTGTGTTTCCTCACTATATCCTCTTTCTTCCATTTCAGAATGGTAATGTATATTCTGTGTCATTTTATGTTGGACGCTTGTAGTTTGAATTTTGCTTTTACAGATGATTACAATTAAGTAATTAATAGCCTGTAGGTGTGGCTGGGCCAATATATGAGGCCACTGGCAGTGGGAACAAATTCTAACTCTAATGTACAAACTGGCTTAATGGAGCACAGGCATGAGGAATCACATCTACACACACACACACACACACACACACACACACACACACACACACACTAACATGCATACATGCATACACACACTCACCACACATGTACGCACAAGCATTCTCCACACATGTATAAACACACACATTCATACACACATACATACACAGATGGGGCATGATGTAGAGTAAAAATTAGATATTAGGTAGAGGAAAAAGAATGGGGGAATAAGCAATTTTTAATGTATTGGTTTGTTGATGGTGGGAAAGTGAGTTCAATATAAATCAAAGTGAAATTTCTTATTGAATAACAATCAGAACATGAATATCCGAGGCTGTGGTGGCAGAGTATGTCTTGATTGACAAAAGAGTTAGGATAAAGATCACATAGAACTATAAAAAACATTTTAAAAAGAAAAAAAAGATAACTTATGAGTTATTCTGCTGAACCTTTAACATTTCCACTGTGGAAAATGAAAACATCCCAAACCCGACAGAGCAACAAAGGAACTGTCTGAGATTAGGAAGAATGCTAACCCTTGGTGATGAGATTTTGTTGTTGTTTGAAAAACAACTTGAGTGACTCTACCAAACATTGCACTACCATTAGGTGAGCTTAAATAGGTTAGCTTTAAAATTTAGAAGGTTTCTGGGACACACACACACACACACACACACACACACACACACAGTCTCTCTCTGTGTGTCTCTCTCTGTGTCTTTCTCTGTCTCTCTGTATCTCTCACACTCACATGCAAACACACCTTGTTAAAAAAAAACTTATTTGCACAGCTAGACACATACAATCTTATTCAGATATTCACAGCCTGCAAGAAAAAAAATGGATTAAATGTAAATTTGGAATTAGAGTTCATCCTCAGAAAAGAAATTAAAATGTAACAACCCCAGTTTAATAGCTTATTACAATAAAATTGAAGAAAGTACTTTGGAAACTGGCCAATGTCATACAACAAGTTCTAAAGCATTTATACAAGGAAATCATTAAATGTCAGTGAAATGGTAGGGATTTATAGCTTATGTTCTTTCCTGTTCTCTGAAACCCTTTGATCCTTGGCACAGGTGTCCCAATAGTTAGATATAGGCTGGGGAAATGAGTTTGTATTGATGAAGAGGACTGACTAGCAAATATCCATGGAGGGCCAATAATGTAGTTCTTCTATGACTGCAGTACTTACTAGAGCAATGATCAGACTGGAAGAAGATGCCCATATATCCCTAGCGGCTGGAGGGAATGTATCAAGCTGCATGTTGCTCCAGAAAGTGCTGTTGGTTTTATGTTAATCCCATTCCCTGGCTTCATGAATGATCTCACATATACAGACAGTGAAAAGACCAGAGGATATTTATCAGCTGTCTGAATTTAACCCATGTAAAACTGTAAAACAGCACTGTTACGCTGTCTAAAGCTATGTTATATAAGGTGATAATGTAAAGGAAGACAGATAAACAAGGAGGCAAAGTTTGTATACTTCACTAGAATTAAGTAGCTATTGATTTGAAATGGATAATAAGATACCTGTTATAATCAGTAAACCAATCATTAATAACTAAAAGAAACAACAAAACCATGGCAGGGGAGCTAAAATGTTAAAAAAAAAATGTACCCAGCATAAAAAGAGGATGGCGAAGAGAAACAGAAAGAAAAAAAGAAACGCTGAACAGACAAATTGCAAAAGGGTGTTAGGAGTTGGTATCAAGAATGTTGAGCTGAGAAAGGGTTTCCAACAAAGTGAAAAGTTGTTCCCCTGGCAACTAAAGGTAGTAGAGACCTTAGTGTGTCTTCGGTGAACTAGAGTCCTGCTTCTCAAGTCAGGTATAAACAAAGATTGTGTAAAATTTGATTACTTCATAGGAAGCCAATTTAGTATTGACTGAATAAGACATGGGAAAGGGAGAACTGGCTTTCTCAAATTTGTGTACTCATCCACATATTCAGTTCACTACATGTTTATCAAGACATCTGCATCAGAGTAGTCCCTTTACTTAGAGGAGACATAATAAAAGCAATGCTGATAAAAATATTTTTCTCGGTGTTCTCTTGCTCAGGACAATGTAAGAACAGTGGTAGGCACTGTGATAGATCACAACAACCAGAGACCTGCAGTTATGGCCTTCAGGTGGGCCAATGATGTGACTGCTTAAGAACAACAGACTGGGACAACTATACATGGCACATACTTCATTGTGCTTGGCAAAATGATATAAAAATGTTTGTCGGCTTCTTGTAGTAAACATATATGGCCTGCTCCTATTGATGTCATAATATACCATCGTTTTAAAAGTATGGATTAATGTACTGACAGTAATGAGTGCTGGTTTATAGAAACAGGCTTTACAGCATCACTGGTTTCCAGATAAGATGGTTGGTAAGAATGACCTGAACTTTTGATCCTCCTGCCTCATCTCCCACTGTTTGGATTACAGGTAAGTAACACCAAGTTCTGATTTCCCTGTGATGCTGAGGATCAAATCCAAGGCTTCACATACACTAGGCAACCACTGTACCAACTGAGCTAGATTCACATTTAATTTACCCTTTATAAGTCTCTTTAATACTTCAATAGTCATCCAAGCCCAAACCAAAGATTCATTTTGAACTCTTAAATTTCATATTTGACTACTAACAAAAACCACTGGCACTACCTCCCAGCATCTCTTACATGGAACTCTTCCCCATCTTCTCATCTACTATGGCCTTGGTGAGCTCTCACTAGCTCGCCAATGAAAGGATAGTTGGGTCTTAAGGTCCTTCACTTTGCCTCAGTGATAACCCAGTCTCAGTGCTACTGGCAGGGTGAGCTTGCTGATAGTGCTAACTTTTTCTGTTTGAAGTGTGGATGATTTTCTGAGATTAAAATAATGCAAATTTGAGTGTCTTAAACAGTATAAAAGAGCATCTCAATCCAGATCATGTCACACCTCCACTGGATTAACTCCCCAGTTCTCAGTGGTACACTTACATGCCTGTGAAAGTATCTTTTTTTTTTTTAATCTTCCTGTCCTCTGCCATGCTTTTTATGTGCAACCTGGTAGAACTGCAAGTAGAAAAGAAAGATACCTACTGGTTTCTCAAGCCATACTCAACATCACCCCATCACTTTCATTCCTCCAAGCTACAATTTTCTAAAGGCATCACCGATTTCTTTGTTTCCATTTAACAATCAGAAATCCTGTCGGAAGAGGAATCCCTTATTTACCTCCAAGATTCATACATACGGCAAAGCACTGCATAGAAGAGAAATTCAGTAAATATTTGCTGCAGAAGTCATGCACTTCTCTGAAGTTTTATAGTGTACACTAGGTTCCTCTTCCGAATCAAGATTCAAACACTCAAGGATATTTTATGGTAAGTGACATAGTGTTATAGTTATTAACATTATAGCCATCTTAATTTCCCAGAACAAAGAAGTCAATGGAAGAATTTTATATTGTAGCTTATAAAAGGTAGATATATATTTAATGTAAATCATTATATTTTAAATTATGATCATCTAGTGTATATTATGTAAAAACTGAGGTGTTTATATACTTTCACCCCTTCCCCCCTTCTTGATTTTGCTTAGTAATCTTTTGTCATAGAAAAGGTGCTGTTCATATTCCTACAATACCCATTGTCCTCTTTGTTAACCGGTACTACTAGTCTGTCAAATGACACATCCATATGTTTCTTTATGCAGTCACTAGGACATGAGTGCACATAGGCACGCGCTTGAAGAGATCACACACACACACACACACACACACACACACACACACACACACAGAATCCTAACTTACCCCTAAAGCAGATTTAGAAACTAAATTTTCCAGACATATTTGTTCAAAATTCAGTAATAAAATAGAGATTGAATATTTTTGCTGTATTCCACTAAGTTAACAATGTCCAGTCTTACCCTGATTTATTCAAGTGCCTCTTAAAACTTCTTTGAAGCATTAATTACATGTATTTTTTTTCTGACATACACTATGCCACTGTCATCTCCCTGAAAGCAAAACACCCTACACTGCCTAACTTGTGCACCTGTAAGTCTGGCTGGCACACTGTCCCTCTCTAGCCTGTATAACATTGCTTGAGTGGATGTTCTTATATATTTTTTTCTTTAGTTTTTGTAGTCTATTTCAAAACTACCTTCCTTAATCACATGAAAATAAACCTGAGCCAGTCAGTCTTCAAATAAGTCTCTGGTTTATGATCTGTCAGGAAACGACATTGAGACTGCAATATGTATACTTCTGCCACCAAGGTCCTGTTTGGCTCCATTCATTTTTCTCTTGAAGTCATTCTTTTTTTTAATTTTTCTTATTTTACATATCGTACCTATTTCCCTCTCCCTCCCTCCCTCCCATGCCCATCCTGTCCCCCACTCCACAGGGAGGGTGATGCCTTCCTGGAGGGGTCAACAAAATCTGTCAAGTCATCTGGAGTAGGGACTAGGTTAAGAGAAATTCCATGAGAAATGTGCTCCCAGTGTCCTTCTGTGCACCAGGGATACATCCTGGTTCCACTGTCAGAGGTACCTTAGACTACTCAGGCCTTCTAACTGAGACCCAAGTTCACGGGGTCTGAGTTGGTCCAATGCTGGTTTTCCAGCTCTCAGTCTGGGGGCCGATTAGCTCCTCCCTGTTTAGGTCAGCTGTCTCTGTGTGTTTCTGTACCCTGGTCTTGTCGTCCCTAATCCATTCTAACTATGTTAGGGGGCATGCAAAATATAAATGCTTCTCTATGAGCTGGAGAGATAGCTAAGCAGTTAAGAGCACTAACTATTCTAGCAGAGGACCTGGTTCAATTCCCGACATCTACACAGTGGTTCAACTGGGTGTTCAAGTCCCAACACCCTCAAGTGGCTCGCAGCCACCTGTAACTATTGTTCCAAGTATCTGAAACCCTCTTCTGATATATCTGCACACGAACCAGGCACACATGTGGAGAACAGACATACACCCAAGGCCAACATTCATACAATACGAGTAAATAGTGATATGAAATTAAAAAGAAATGTTTCTCTACACAGGCTAAATGTCAGACATGACTTGATTTTTCCTGCTATTTGGGCAGATACTTCTGTCCTTCAGTGTCCTGAAAACAAGATGTGGATTGTAGGCAAAAATAATTTGATTGACACCGATTTTGAGAAGAATATTTATTTATTATTGAAAAAATACACAAAAGGCCAATATTTGCCCAGTTGCTGGTTTTCTGTAACACAGCTGGTATTGGAAGAAGGAAGAAATGCATCTGGTATGTATAGCAGTTTCCATTCTAAGGCATTTAGGCTTGGAGCAATGGCTCCACTTATTGAGGGGCACTTACTGGAGTTTACATACACTGAGGCACACCAAACGGCCAGAGCATTTGAAACCATACAGTAAAGGTGTCTTCATGCAACTCAATCTTAGGACTTTATATGCCTTCTCGCCATCTCTCAACCCACTCCCCTCCCCCCATGCATTTTGAGTTGTTCACAGAACACCAGCAAATTATCTACTCCTCAGAGTTTGCTTATAACACCACCATCGATGGGGCACACCAAACACAATGATGCCATGGATAGGTGCTGCCTCTTACCAAAAAGAGGCTCTTGTAGGAAAAACACTGATTTGCAAAGGCACAATGGAGACAGGTTTAATGTATTAAATATAACATAAATCATCCACAATAACAAGTTTAGTGTTTCTGGGAACTTTTGTTAATACAACACAGTTGGTCACACAAAATACAAATGCTTCTGTTGATTTGTCTTGGCAACTCAGATACATCAACAGTGCTAACAGTTTAACAGCTTTGTTCTCATCTGACAGAAAATAATGGCAGTTCTGCAAGGCAAATGTTAAACCTGACCGTATGTATTTATTAATTCCACAGTGTTTTGACAGATTAGAGAAGATGGAGTCAGAGGATGCTGACACGCTCACTGAGGGCTTTCATCTCTCTCTCTTCAGCCTCAGGACTGTCGCTGTGGCTAGCGCTCAGATTGATCAGGTGTGCGGGGTACTGCAGCCCCTGCTCACTGGCATACTGTTCCCACCTAGAGTCATCACTTTCGTGGGTAATATAGCGTTCTCCAATCTTGCATTCCAGCTCTCGTAAATCTAACCAGGTCTGATAGTCCTGAAGAAGAAATTCCAAAGTATCACCACAGAGATCACTGAAATTCCACATGTTTTCCCTGTGTTCTCAGTTCTTACAGTCTGTAAGGTGACCTTTCCTTTCTGTTCTAACAGTGCTGTGCTGTTCCATGCGCCATGCATTCTTAGGCAGCACCATCGCCAAGAGCACCCTATTTGCTTAACCTTAGAGCATGCGTACTGCGTCCAGGATGCCATGGCTCCAAGTGAGGATAATTAATGCTTGTAGTCAAGCAATTAGGAATGTTGACATTGCTTTGCAGTTTAGTAGCAATAAATAATATTTTGGTATATCAGAGTATCATTCTGTAAACGTTAAAGCTCAATATGGAAATAACAAATATGTAAGAGAGAACACAGAACACACACCCATACACTTTGCATCTACTGCGCATTTATATTGATGTATAATATTCTGAGACTTGAAATATAGCTTCTAAATGAGACGATGGCATTGGTGGATAGGCATGTATTGGAACAATTATCAGGTTTAAGCATAATTTAGAAGCACTAAAATGTAATTAAATCCCAAGAAATCACATGCATTTTTGGAAAAAAAAATAATGCCAGGATAATTATACCTGTACAAACATGACAAAAGATTTCCACAGTTAACATCAAAATCTAATAACTAATTAGAAGCACATCCAAGTAAGAAAATCCACTGATGACTTTTACCTGTAGCCACGGGTGACTCAAGGTTTTATCCACACTGTAGCGCTTTCTCATTTTCACTTGCAGCAAGTTATTGATAAGATCAATGGCTGAAAATTAATCATTATAGTTAATCAAAAATAGTTAACAATTATGGAATGAATGTATTATTTGCTTAGAGTCTCTAACACATCTGTTGTTATACAGATGTGAGACACAGTTGTCACATTTACATCTGTATAATAACAGTAAAACCTGAAACCAATTAGTTGACAATTCTAAAGACACAGTCTTCACATTTTTTTTTTTTTTGGATAAAAAATAAATGAAGTTAAAAAAAATGGGCAGAATATTTAAATCCACTTCTTAATGTGAATTTTAATTTGTGTACTATTAATTTTTTTAGTGTAGGAATTTTATTTTAATATCTATAATTTTAAATGTCTTAAACAAATATGATAACACTTTAGAAGACAAAGTTGTTCATTATGTTACATTTGAATACATATAAAGGGAGTTCCAGGTTTCATTAGCTGGTTGTGGTATGTCAAAAGGCTGAGGTAGCAGGACTGGCAAAAAACCAAAAATTCAAAGCTTGCCATAGTTACAGTGTGAGACCCTATTGTTAAGCAAACACAAGATAAAATAAAATAGAAAATGAAATAGTTAATTAAAGTGTAGATACATGAACATCATATATTCTGGAAAAAAATATATAGCCTAACATGAATCACATCTCAGGATACACCTGTGACCTAAAAACAAACAGTTCTGTAGGAAACGGTTTTATCTTCAAAAATTTTCCTTTGCTTTTTAAAATGACAACGAATTAATTTATATTGACAATCATCGATTCCCTAGTAGTAGACAAGTAGGATCATTGTCCATTCAATCTCCTACTCTGCCTACTTGATAATTTACACAAAATTTACACAAAATTTAGGGGAAAAAGACACAAAGTATCTAATGACACTGAAGTTTTGGAGAAATGTATTTTCAGCTTACACACTACATTTTATTTTTAATATAAACCATTTCTGACACAGTTTTATAACTTCTGTATTTTATTTTATTGCTTCTCCAAAATAAAGCACCCACACTTGAGAAAGTTACTTCTCTCACCTCTTGCTTATCTTTTCCTGAATTCTGACAGATGGATTTTTTTTTTTTTGCTGAAAACCTTAATATTTAAAAAACTTGGAGTAAACTCCTCAAGTTTACCCAACCACCAAATTTTAATAGGGCAGTTCTAAGGAGTCCATTTTCCAATGCACATTAACATGCATGGTCTTGATAATAGAGACTGGCAGAAGGGACCACGGCCACAACATTCAGTCCAAATGGATTAAAATTCTCTCTGTTATTAAGGAAAGGAAATTAGTTCCTACACTGTGGTTCTCCTTTGGTTCTAACACTTATAGTGTTTTCCTACACAGAAGGGCTTCACAATCAACCCTAACTTTTTGATTATGGAAATTAAATGCAAGGGCTCACTTTTAAAGGCCACCTCTGTCTAAGAACTCTCCTTTGGTTAGGGTACCTGAGGAAGCAGGATACTTAGTACAGTTTCAGAGCCCAAGCATGTGTTTTCTGTGAGCTTTTGAAAGTATAGTTCTCGCATTGTACAGTGTGTTGGGAAGGAGCCTTAAAACATCCATTCACACGATTTACTCGCTGGTGAGTAAAGTGCACCTTCCATTCTGGCTGCTGTGAAGTCACAGAGCAAAAACGGAGCACAAAGGTTGAAGGGAGAGCTCATGTGCTACGGTAAGCATGTGGCAGCATTACATTTCTCCAAGCACTGCAGGGCATAAATACACGTTATTAATTCACTCATTCTGCTTTGAATTCTATAATTAGTTAGGTGGGAGTACAGTAACTCAACAAAAGGTCTGGTTTGTGCCCAAATGGGCCCCAGCAGTGAACCACACTGCCTAATGGATAGGGGAGCCCTGGCAGAGAAGAAACTAGAGTGTCTACAGGGAAATGGAAAATCTGAAGATGGAAAAATTGTCCTGAATGGAGCACATGATCCCATGCTTGCCTGCCCCAGTCCCCTTGTGACCTGAATAAGCATAGCAAACCAATGAGGTGCTCGAAAGAGAAAGCGCTTTAGGCTGCAAGGAGGAAAGTAGCATGTGTGAACTGATGTATTTCTGTGGCTCTTAAGAAATAGAATGTAAACCCCAAACCCCAAAATAGTCTCTCCAGTTAGTATTAAGGCCTTTCGGCTATTCAGAAAAGTATGGTCATTTCTGGTTTTGAGGGGATTGCTTGTTTATCACCGCCTTGGGGATTCTCAAAGCAGTTTAATTAATCAAGTTCCATAAATGCAGCAACCACTGCATAATGCAAAATATCTTTCAGTAAATCTATTGTATGTGTGCATGTGTCTGCATCTGTGTGTGTGTAATACCACACCTAGGTTTTTTTTATAAAGCTTCTGGGAACTCAGGTCCTTATACTTGCAAGGAAAATCCATGTTTCAAACAAGATTCTAAAGTTCTCTTCCCCTCAATTCACTGCACCCATTTTCTATGTATAGGCCACATCTAAGCTGAAATAATAACCAGGTAACAAAAGTCTATCTCTTGGAGAACCAGAGGGATGCCTCAGCTGTAAAAAAGTACTTTCTGTTCCCCTGGGAGACTAGAGTTTTGCTTCCAAAATCCTGTTCAGTGGCTCATAACTGCCTGTAATTCCAATTTCAGGGAATCTTGTGTGCTCAACTGGCCTCTGAGCACCTGTGTACAGATAGCATATACCCAAGCATGCATGCGTGCACACACACCATTTTTAAAAAGTTTATCATATGTATGTATTAATTGCTCACTCAGTAATCTATTCGCTAAATATTATCTAAGTAATTCCTGTTAGGAACTGCTTTGAGAAGCTGCCAATCCAGCTGCAATAGCAAAAGGCATGGATAATGTCCATCCCTTCCTGAATAGTCGACAAACTGACAACTCTTAACATTCTATTCAAATCAAAGGGTTTTCCTTTTCTAAGTTACCTAGACTGGTCCCGTTTGTATCTTAGATGTTTCAGATGGGGAATTGCACTGTTGGGTGCAACAGCTTTTCAATCTCTCCCAGCCTCACATTTAACAGTGGCTCTAACAGTCTTTTATACGTCTTTCCACACAGCCTTCTGCTAACAGTCACTAGACTTTTCTAATGTCCTTGCTAAAATTCTGAGCAAACTTTTGCTTATTATTCATGGCCAGTTTTATTTACACACAGGCATTCTTTATGTGACCTAAAAGATATGTTCTCAAAAAATGTTTCACCCACGTCTTATTTAGTATAACCATAGTCTTATGAAGTGCAACTTTGATCTTCAATTCTAATGGAAAAGAAAACACTGCATTTACCCAAATTCCATAACCCTAGTCAAAGTGAGGGAATCTGAGGCAATGGTTTTGAGTCTGTACCAGAGGACCTGGCTTCAAAGGCTGTGCTGTTATATCATTTGGCAGAAAGCAGCCATATTCTACTCTAAATGTGTTATTACTAACTGATAATGTCAGCATTTAACAAGTTTAGGATTGTTTTCCAATCATGAATGTTAAATTCTTCACTATGCTTGTAGTACACTTCTGCAAATTCACTTAGGGGCTTCATGTGTTTCTTTCTAACTGCAGTCCACTTTAAAAAGTACTCTGAATAGAACAGGAGTTTCTTTTGTCAGTATTTTACCCTTCCACACTGAATAAGTAAGTCCATTTGCTATGCCTTCACTCCATTATCAGAACATGTTTTCTTTTTTTTTGGACAAAGCACACAACTGTAAACATAGAACATTCTGGCCATATACTAGACCACACTTCTAACTATCCAGGCTATTCACTATTCCTCAAGCACATTTTTCCTACTAGGATGTTCCCATCTAGTTCATACTTCATTATTCCCAACAGGCTATTATAGGACTATACTGCCTGGTTTTGTGTGTCACCTTGACACAAGATAGTCATCAGAGGAAGGAGCCCCCTTTGTAAGACATTTTATCATTTAGTGATCAGTAGGGGAGGGTCCAGCCCATGGTAGGTGGTGCTAAACCTCAGCTACTGGTGCGTGGTTCTATAAGATGGGCTGAGTAAGCCATAGGAAGCAAGCCAGTAAGCAGCACCCCTCCATGGCCTCTGCATCAGGTTCTGCCTCTGGGATCTTGCCCTGTTTGAGTTCTTGCCCTGACTTCTTCCAGTTTTAAATAATGCTGCGGTATAAGCCAAATAAACCCTTCTCTCCCCAACTTGCAATTTGGTTATGGTGTTTTGTTAGAGCAATAGAAACCCTAACTAAGGTGGTTTTCCATCCCACAAATACTGCACTGTGATCAAGATATGCCTGTCTTTGATGCTACTCTATCTATTAAGGTGTCAGCCCTACTAAAAAAGAAAGTAGCTGTTCTGGCACAATGATCCCTGGTAAAATGATTCTGACAAATACTGACTTTTAGTCACTTCCTCTAAGAACTAAGACTATTTTTCTAAGTGTTTAAAAGACAACTGTTTTGTTCATTATGGGGATCTGTCAGAAATACAGTCTTAAGTTCTTGATGGATGATTTCTGAGCTGACACTTTGTTACGAAATTCAGGTGACTTTAGCCTGTCTCACACACCTCAGCATCTCTCCCACTTCAACCACAGGTCACCCAAAGGTACACTAGCCATAGACCACATTGCTTCCCTTCTTAAAGGAGTCACAATGTCTATTTCTCACCTACTATTGAGAGCTCATAAGGCCACTTTCATGTCTTCTCAACATCTAGTTCCCAGAACACATTGCTCTGGCTACTTCACCAAAAGAAAAGGACCAAGCACAGAAAAGGGAATGGAAGAGATACACCAGAAACTCTGAGAACAATCCTGAGGGTGGCGACAGTTTTCTATAACTCCAATTTTCAATCTGAAAAAAGATCCAGTATGCTAACAGCCACTCTGAATAAGTGTTTCGGGATCTATCCATTTACCCAATAATATTTAATTGTGTAAGTGTACTACATTTTCATTATACATTCATCAATTGATTGACATTAAGGCGATTTCCAATTTCTGGCTACAATGAATAGAGCAGCAATGGGCATAGATAAGCAAATAAGTCTGTGGAAAGACGTTAGCTATGCATTTTAAATATATGTGTTTAAATCTGAAGAACCAAGATGTTAAGTAGCTAATCAGGGACCACAGGGAAAAAGAGTTCTTCTAAGAAAGGGGGAATAGAGTATGTATTATAAAGAGATAAAGGAGAAACTAGGAGAATTAAATTGGAAGGGGAATGGAAGGCCAGGATAAAGGAGGGAATATAGGAAGGGACAACTAATACTAATGGCTTTTTAAAAGGCCATATGAAATCTCACTACTCTAGAAACTTCCTCAAATACATACATATGTGAAAGAAATGTAAATGGAGTTACCATATAGTGGGAAAGACAATGCCATAACTTGACATTTTATGCTACCAAGTAAAACCTCCAGTAGCTGAAATGGCTTATATCTTGTTGAGTTGTTGGACTAAGGGGTCCATAGGCCCCCCAAAACATTACAGGATATTGGTTGCTCTTCACAATCTGATGATAAAGCCTTTTTGCTGAAGATACAATTTACTTATGTTTTCCAAAGTCAAGAGATCAAACTGTAGCCCAATTTGAAGCTTCACACTTACTGAGTAGCATTTGTGGTGTTGGGAGGTACTCTGCATGCTACTGGAGGAGAAAGGTAATTATCAACATGGCTAAGTTACAAATTGTGGGTGCCACCTACAATAGTGACCTACCTGTAAGATATATTGGTGTAATTATGGTACAAATGTTATAGTAGTTACCAATATTTTTTTATTGGAGTTAATAGAACTCATGTTCTATGAGATGAAATCTATGCCCAAAACTGCTACAGTGGTCATGAACCTGAGATTTAACAGATCATGATCCTTAGGCGAAATTCTACTACTTTCTGTTAAAGGAACATAGAAATGAAGTAACTATTAAAGACATAGTCTGAAGTTCACTGATCAGTGTGTCATTCAAACCTCATAAGACAAGGTTTGTATTTTTTGAACTACACTGTAATTAACACAGAGACCCACAGTGTAAAGAGTGAAAGACTTTGGAGCATTCAGTCCTAAATGGGATGCATTATAAAACCCTTCTTCTCAAGGCTCAAGGATGTACATGGAAGAAGAGGTGAAAAAATTATCAGAGCAAAAGATTATAGATGACTCCAAAAAAACAGCATCTTCCATAAACAACAGGATAGGTGTGCATATGACCACAGAGTCTGTGGCAGCATGCAAAGAAAGAAATGGCACATGTTTAAACCAGACAAATCCCAGCACCAAGCAGGTGTGAACACAAACTTCCAGCCTTAACCAAGAAAATTTTTGCAATTGGTATCTCCTGGAAAAGAAAAGATCAGTTTTCTCCAATCGAGTGTTACTGGTTATAACAAGCACATTCCAAGACATACCTCACACCCAGGAAGAGTTGGTCAACATGAAACAGATTCCATGTTTTTGTTTGTTCAGTTTTTGCTACTGTTTTTAATGTGTATGTGTGTATGTTTGGGGTACTTTCTGTTTCATTTTGTTTGGGATTTTTTTTTTTTGCCTTATATAAGTTTTAGTTATTTGATTATTTTATTTTTTATTACAGTTGAAAGAAGTGAGAGAGAACATGAAGTTGGATGAATAGGGAGGTGGGAAGCATCCAGTACGAGTTGGGAGAGGGAAAATGTAATAAAAATATATCATATGAAAAAAAAAATGAAAAAAAGGCAGAATACTGACCTAGAAGGAACCTTGTAAGGCATGCCTTTGGAATGTGAGGGTGTGTGCAGAGAAAATGGGAGTGATAGACTCATAAGTAGGCCAGGTTGTGAATTCCTCTGAAAAGCAAAGTGAAGGAGAAAGAGAACAGCTTGTGGAGGAGGGAAGAGTGGGGCGCTGGATGGAAAAGTGAAATGCAGGTACCCAGGTAGAACAAGAAAGCCATGCAGAAACCACAGGTTACACAGGACTCCTTAAGGCATTTTAGTGCCATAAGATAATAACTTTTTCTGAATTTGTACAAGATGCTTCAGCACTGCTGAAGAAAAACTAAAAGAACAGAAATCTTGGAGGACATCCTGGAAAGAAAAGTCACCAACATTTTTGCATAGGTAGCATGTAAGGCCCCAAGTTCATATCTTTCACCAAATACCCTCTACACCCTTTTATCAGTTCAGTGTGTGGTGGTCCTTCCCATTCTCTTCATTAGATTTTCACTCCTTTGAGGTCAGACATATGGGATATTCATTTTTCACTAAACTTATGAGTCTCTAAAACAAAAGATGCATCTGACCTTTAAGGCATTAGAATACTGCTAAGAAGTCATATGGTAGCTTCAATACATTAAATAGAAATATAAATGGGCTCTTTCTCAGCTCTAAGTTTTAACACCCATAATGTATCCATGTGGTTTGCTTGTTTCAATTCTAATATTTCTGGATGATGGGCCACCATGGCTGGGTAGAATTAATGGATCATGATGGTATCACCAGTGACTACTGTCAGAACATCAGAACAATGCTATGAAAATTTGCAATAGAACATTTAATTCACAGCAGAGAAGAAACTTATGACACCCCAGTCCCCAGTGCTCCTTTTTTTTTTTGTTCAGACACAACACTTTTTATTGTTATGCTTACTTTCCTCACATTTCTCTACACCCCAACCATTCAGGTTGATGTTTTCCGATTAGAAATCAGTTTAGAGATGCTTTTTTTTATGGAGCCATCACCAGATACCCTCCGGCTCTTTTCTTCAAGGCAGTGGTACACCCCCCACTCTTTTCAGTTCTGCCTTTGAATGTTGAAGTGTAGTGCTTACTACTCCTCTCCCTCTGCTTGGCTTCACGCTGATGGGAACTTGTGTGTTTATTTTAAAAATCGTTTTGCAACCCTTCACATTCCAGCTCTCAACCCAGCATGCCGTTGCCCAGCAACACTAACTGGGACGCTCCTCTCAGGGGCTGCAACCAGAGGCTGCCAGCAGCTAACAAGGCCACTGGAAATCATCATCTCACTCGTTCCTGAGTCAATTACCAGAATCCAATGAAGTGTAAGACCTTTAGAGACTCAAGTCGATGGCTTACCTGCTCCCAGTTCTTTCCTCTGTAGACAGTATTCTATCAATGGTTACTCTTTGCTTCACATTCAATCACATTTTTTCCCCCTGAAGATCGGCAACACAATCTCGGAAACCATGAATTGTTTCAACACAAGCACACAGAGGTTATCAAACTCATGCCTGACTGACCCAAAATTTAAGATAGCAACACATACGTATTTCTGTCATAGCCTGGTCTCTATTTTCACTGCACACTAAAATCCTTTAAGAGAGTTAAGTTTCTAAACATAAATACTCAAATCAAAGAAAGGTAAAAATCTTTAGGTGAGGAGCCTCCACAGGTGGGTACTGGGAGTTTGAGAAGTGTCCTGGGCATTTCTATTACTTCCAGGGCTTGAACTTGGCTGCTAAACTGATTTGCAGGCTTCCACACACATTTCAATAGAGGTTTGAGGATTTTAAACAGGGGATTCTGGTTTTACAGGTTTGGGTGGAAGGTGATGCTGTGTTCATGGATCCCTGCCAATGTTGGATTGCTGGCTTTTAGAACAGATTTTGTGTTCCAACAGGCTGGAGGTAGAAGAGCATTGAAAGTTAACAGGTAGGTTACTATGGTCCCATGAACCATTGAATAGATGGATATAAGTATAAAGAGAAACATTAAGAAAAGAACATATTCTGAGGCCTTCCTTGTTCAGTTTTTAAAATCAAGACTTAGGGGGCTTTCAAGTTAACTTCTGTGCAGAAAGTGCTGATAATAATAGTAAACACATTGGATTACACAATGGCTACAGTCTGAAGCAATTGGTGATCCTGGTAAAGCATTTTATAGGCATATGACACTAGGTCCTCTGTTTGGATCCCTCCATCTTCTATCCCCTAATTTCTAATTGCAGAATTAGGAAATATGGGTTATTAACATGTATAAGAATGAGTTTAAGCCTTAAAACCCACATTAACTCATTATGATTCTATTTACTGTCCCCAAATCAAATGTTGTGCCATATTTAATGTCTCTAAAATGAAGGAGGTGCTGGCTTCACACTATCATAAAGCATCATTATCATCATCACCATCACCATCATCACCATTTCATAATTTTACTATGCAGCTCAGGTTGGCTTTCAACATCTGGTCCGCTAGCTCCTAAGTGCTGAGATAACAGGAATGTAACACATGCTGGTAATACATTTTGTTTAACCAGAGTCATTGAACCCAAAGTTAGATCTGTTCTGAGGTTCTGTTTAAAAGCAACATAAACACAGAAGATTGTTCTTGGATCAGATTCACCAGGAGAAAGAATGGTGCACATGAGGGCTGATGAGCCTCCATTTGGAAGCAGTGACAATTAGAATCAACCCACTAGTGTGTTGAAACACAGAGAGGCTTCTGGTCATGGCACTTATCTCTAAGAACTTGGGTCCTTCTACTCTTGCATATTATCTATGACTGGAGGAAACTGAGAATATTCTGAATAATATTCTCAGTGGATTAGCTTAATTTAGGGCAATTAAATGTCACATAAAGATTTTTTAAATTTTTCTTAAATTACTTAATTTGTTATACCCTGTATTTTGTATTATTCCTTTTTGTTATTGTATACAGAAGCAAACATTAATATTTACTCATTCTTGACCCTTTACTCAGACTTCTCCAATACATGTAGAAGCCCTATTAAATCTCAACCACGTTAAAATGTAAGAAGCAAAATAATTCAATTTTAATTAAAGTATTATACAAATATCTTAATGTTGGGGAATAAATAAACAACCAACTTTGAAGATTTAGAATATCAACTATCTTGATAAAAGTTTTGGCCATTTTTTCAAATTGCCATTTATCATCAGAGAGAGAGAGATTATACTGATCATATTGAACTTGCCTTCCTGAGAAATGAATTCTTTCTTAGTGGGTAATTCTTTCCCATATTACCTTACTGGATAGGATGTATTCATGTACATATAAACATATAAAACCCACTCAACTGGTGGACATTTTTTCAAATCATTAAATACCACAGGCTCACAATTGTCAAATCCCCTTTTAATGAAAACAATGAAAGCCTCTTCTAAAAATTAAACATAGCTCTGGAATTTTAAATTGAGATCATTTAAAATGTTAACCCTACCCCATGGAGGTTCTGACCCACATAATTCACTCTACTTTATCAACTGTGATTTCATTCCTGGCACCCAGTCAGCATTTTGAAGCAATTCTCTGGCTAGTCCCAGTACCTCTCTTGCGTGCTGTTATGTCTGACAGTGGTGTTAATATGTTGACAAATCAATCTATTCATTAATATTCAGCAGGCTTGCTGGATCTGCAAGCCTCATAAACTGTTACAACACAGTTTAATTATTAAGATGACAATTGCCGCTCTTTTGTTTCTCAGACCATTGGAAATCTGGGTCTTGTCTAACCAAAGCTTACATTCACTGAGCGTACTTTTTTGTTTTGAACAATATGTTGTGAAGGGCGGACCTACAGCTGGTTCCGTTTCATGGCAAAGCACTACTTCTAAAGTGCTTAGCATTCTGAAACGCTGTTGGCTTTTGAAAACATACCATGTGGTGATGGTGCTCGGCTTTTATTTAGCTTTTCTTTGTATTGGCACTGCTGCATTTTCCAATTTCTGGGGAAAAACACACTTGTAGACAATTTTATTTGAACTTATCAAGCTGGAATAGCAAAACCACTTTAAAATAAAATGTGAATGCCTGGATACATTTACTGGCATTTTACAGTTACTGGATACTTTGAGGTACCATATAATCTATACTGTACAGCTGAGAATTGAGCTCAACTCGGAGGAGAAATTAGAGCCGTGCTTATCAGAGGAAAAGGGAGGCATAAATATTACTGTTGATACTGTTAGGGCTCACGAGTGGAAGAAACCTGTTGTCACCAAATCATCACAATTTGATAATTAATTAATGTTGCACTAAAGACACTGTTTGAGATCGGTGTGGGGATATTTACATTTTTCCTTCTCATATTTATCTATGTGGTATGTCAAGCCTTCCTCTTTGATCAGAATTCTTGGTAATACCGAGTCATGTGACTCTAGTTCTGAGCAGCAATAACACTGCAGGTGGCCTGGGAATAGGTGCTCCTTCAGACTTCACCTGTGAACACAGAAAATGATCTTCTGTCTGCAGGGGACAGGGGCTCCTTGTGAGACAATTTCCCAGGCTGCCTCTGTGTTGATTACTGCCTGCTCGCCTCCTTAATGGTATATAAGGGAATATGAAAACTCAGAAGGAAAAAAAAAAGTAATTTCTTCACTGCCCATTACCAACCTTCCTCAAATTTAATGCACATCTCTAATTGAACACATCAATTTGATGATGGCAATGTACTGTTACTCTAACAAATGCTTTCAAATTCATCACTGCAGGGATGTCCTTATTCACTTAATGAGGCAACTTACACTGAAGCAAATTATGTCTCACTTCACCAGCCTTGCAACCCTCTGTGTTTGGTTATCTGTATTACTTTTCTCCTTCTAAGAATAACTCTGGTGAAAGCAAAAGCTGTAAAATCAAGTCATACATGTAAAGGAACCACATAACCCATGCTATGATTCTGAGAAAATGAAGGGGTATGGGAAGATAATTCCAATGACATTCACACTTGGAAATTGTCCTTTGTGTAGACATAACAGACTTAGATTCATGATAGCTCTGCCCCATCTGCCTGGTCACATTGTCATGCTGGGTGTTACAGAGAAGAAAACAGAAGCCCGAAACTTAGTGGTGAATGATATTTGGATACAAATATTATATGTAGTTTATTTAAAAATTTGGACAACTTTTAGACCATTTGTGACAGAATTATATTTATAACCCCCCCGACAAATTCCTCAATTTGTTTCTCAATCCTTATTTTTTGTTGTAATTTTTGTTTTAGGGGGGAAGGGTTTCTTTGTGTAGTCCTGGCTATCCTGGAACTAGCTCTGTAGTCAGGCTGGCCTTGAACTCACCATGTTCTGACAGCCTCTGCTTTCTTAGAGCTGGGATTAAAGGCATACATCACTACCTTCCAGCTTCTCAACCTTTATTTTGTTCCCAAAAGTTTTGTTTTCTTATTTCTGGCTTTGGTTTATTTTTAAAAGTCATCATACCTACCTAAGAAAAGATTCAGGTCTGTAAGGAGAATTAAAAAAAATCCACTCTTCTCACTGCTTAAAAAACAACCATTTTACCCACTTTTCCACTGACTTTCTATAAACTAAATATCAAAAGCATTGCTACACACCTTTAAAGATTTATCTATTTATTATTTACTGTTTTATAGGCCTATACATATGAGCATCATGTGTGTGCCTGGTGCCTAGAGGCCAGAGAGTGCATCAGAATCACTGGAAGATGAGTTGCAGAACTTTGTGAGCTACTACATGGGTTTCAGGAACCAAACTCAGGCTCTTTGGAAGATCAATCAATGCTCTTAACTGCTGAGCCATCTTTCCAGTCCCCGCATTGCTACCAATTTTGATTGTATTCATGATTCTCTGACTCTAAGTCAGTACTGGTTGAACTCTGGTCCATGAGATACATTCAGAGGGACATATTAAGTCTTCAGAATCTGTTAGAGATATTTTACACCATTGTTACATTTTTATTATTTTTTTAAAAAAGTCTGCACGCTTATAAATTCAAATGAACCCAATCCTCTACCACAGGTGAGAACAACCTGTTTTAGACATGTGATCCTTTCCATTAAAGGTGATGAAACAGCTGGATCTGGTGGCAGGTGCCAATAATTCCAGGAGTCAGGAGGTCATGGGAGAAGGATTGCTGGGAGTTGAGACTAGGATGCACAGCAAGTTTTAAGCCACTAGGAGCTACGTAGCATATCCTTGTCTCAAGAAAAACAGCCACAAGAAAAGCTCATACCAATGTTCAGCTCTCTTAACATTGTTACTTCCCTCCCTATCAATTTAAGTGTTAAATTACTTGTACTGTCCATTTCTGTAATTTTGTTATTTGCCTGGCACAAATTATGGGGAAGGCAGATACTAACACATATAGGTATATTAAGTACTGATGTTCCATGAAACATTCTGAATTCTCTTTTTATTATGTTTATTTAGTGTGTGAGTGTGTGTAAGCACATGTGAGTGTATGACAATGTGTGTGTGCCTGTGCACACACCCATGTATGTGGGCAGGTACCATAGAGCATTTGTGAAATTCTGAGGACAACTGGCAAGATACGTCTCTCTTTTCTATGTGGGTCCTGGTGACTGAATTCTGGTTGTTTGGTTTGATGTTAAGTGCCTTTATCCCTGAGCATTCTCACTGTATCTATTATTTACCTTTGATTAAATTGTATTTTAAATGACACACCCATGCATATCACTACACCCATGCTGAGGCAGTATAGTTGGGCCTCATGTACCTCTTGTCACCTATTCTCAGTGACAAAGAAGATACATAATTCACATTATTTTGCATGATTATAATTAAGGCACACCTAGTTTGAAGATTATTTACATTCACGGATGAATATCAGTATGTGAATAATTTGTATATATTTCTTGATAGTTGACAAACTCTGGGTAATAACCCATTGCCCAACTAGCCTGCTGCCCATAACCCCAGCTAAGTGTACTGGTACTCATGCCAAGGATAACTTAAGCATTATGATGATGGTAATTCGTTTTCTCCATATTTCCTGAACTGCGTGGTGTATGTTTTCAAAGGAAAACTACATAAATTCTAGGACAACACAAAAAGGTGTTCAGAGAAGTGAAGCTCACACATGTGATATAATTTTAAGCAGTTCCGGAAATGTGTGCAGCGGGCTAGTTGGGCAATGGCAGAGTTTATTAAAGTGTGAGCTAGTATTATGTCCCCACTTCAGGTTGTTAACATGTGCTATGTTAATTTCCTTAAATTTTCTCATTTTCCAAACCATACTCCTCTCTGTCTCTCTTTTCTCTTCCCCTCTCATACACACATCATGGAAACCCTGTTTTCCCTGACACCTGTTAATGCCTTTGTATTTAGTTTTAGCTCAGCATATTTTTCCCCTGCAGTAGTTTCCTTTCTATTTCTTAGTGGAGTTATCTTTATCCACAAGGTAAATCAGAGCATTAGATTCAGGCTTCTGGAATGACTGGAATGATTGCTTCAATGGTATACTGGGACATGAGCAGAGACAATTGTTATCCCATTCAGAGACTTTCTCCATAAATATACTAACTTCCATTTTGAGAACTTGTACAAAGTCAGGAGCAGGTAAGCTAGGACACAGCAGGGGCAGAGTTCGCACCACATGAAAGACAACCTGAGAAGAAAGTTATCATAAAACAAAGAAGCAATGAGAGAGGGGATATCACAACATGTGTTCTGCAGGAACCAGCTAAACCAGAGGCTTACATTTTACATTTTCTAATTGGGGTTCGATAAATTATCTTATTTGCTTGCCATAGGTTACTCTTATTGAAACAAGGGAAGTCCTAATGTGTTTAGAAACAGAAGTTTGCATTCAGTTTATAAATTTACACAATTAATTTTTACTTGCCAGTGAGGCCAATTGCCTAGTTTAGGGTCCTACAGTACTTTCCCAATTCATATGTGTGTCTGGGCACACTTGTAGCTTGTACAAATACCTCTAAGATTTTATCTCAATCACTTTCCACTACTAGCTGTCCTAGTATTAATTACTATTGCTGTGATGCATTATCACCATGACCATAAGGAACTTGGGGAGGTAAGGGTTCATTGCACCCACAGTTCCATATAATAATTCATCATCAAGAAGAGCAAGGGTAGGAACTCAAGTAGGACAGGAACCTGGAGGTAGGAATTGATACAGAGGCCATACAAGCTCCCTGTGGCTTGCCAAATATCTGTTCTTATAGAATCCAGGACCACCAGCCCAGGGATGGTCTGGCCCACAGTGAGCTGGGCCCTCTCCTTCAATCCCTAATTAAGAAAAGGCTTTACTGGCTCGCTAACATCCAGACCTTATGGAGGCATTTTCTCAATGAGGGCTCTTGCCTCTCAGATGACATGAAATTGGCTTGCACACTACCTTATAATGAACATAAGAACCATGACTCCATTTTGGTGGATAAGACTTTGAGGCAAAAAAGGCAGTTATAGTATCATTTGGATCTGTATCCCAGATCCTAGATCACTGACCTCTTCTTTTGCTGTTATAATAATGGCACTGGCTAGCTTCTCACTGCACTTTATCTGGTTTTTCAGTGACTGTGGTGTGGTTTAAAGTACCCTGATACTCCTCAGTGATCTACTAGACTTGCATTCCCCATACCAGGCTCCAGCTTTGCTTGTGTGTTTGTCATTTTCAATATGCTTCAAATTACTCACTAATGGTCCTACCAGAAGGTCTAATAAGGGAATTATTTATTCTCAGTGAGACAGTGGGACAGAATGACATTTTTAACACTTCAATCGTTACTGTGACACAATTTAGGCTTTTATTTTCATTACTCAGGCATGAGTTCATTCAGAGGCAAGGAAATAATCATTTTCCACCCAGACCCCAGCAAGCAATCAGTATAGTTTCTGGGATTCTCCAGCAAGGATGGGCCAAGAGGAGGCACAGGAACAGAGGCCAATTTATTCCCGAGTTGATGTTTAGTCCTTCAGCTATCACCTGGCCTGAATAGTCAGAAATTTTCTGAGCCTTGCCCAGCAAAATAAAATGTGTATTTCTTGGTCAAATTCTTATGGTTTTGGAGTTACATTAGACAATTTCCTTTATTAAAATGTTCCACATTGTCTTTTCCATTCCTCTGTGATGAGGGAGTTCTATATCTCTTTTGAAAATTCAGCTTTGACTGACTAATCTCCACTCTCTGAATTTGGAGACCATGGCTTTAGATTTAGCCAAAAATTCAAGAAAATAAATGACCTTTTTTTCTAAATGTACAACTCATTTCACCAACTACTTTTCATGGTTTTGAAACATGTATTTACATTCTATTCTGAACTGACTTGTGGGTATAAATCGTGACTTCCTACTTTTAAAGCCATAAGAACAGACTCGTTTCTAACTGGTATTAGGGATATTTTTCCATGTACATTCTGGAAAAAGTATAAAGTTATTTTACTGTATAAGAAATGGGAAGCATGAGGGTTAGTCTTTTCTATTTGGCAATGTTTCCTAACAAGAGACGTGGTCGCTGGAAAAGAATGATTATTATACTTTACTTTTGCCTTTCCCTAAATTCTTAATTGTTCCTTCAGCATACATCATAGCTCTTTTATAGGTAGTCCAGATTATTTTAAGATATAGTCATCTAGCTACAATTTATAAGAAATTAGAGGACATTAAAGGTGGCTGCAATTGCTAATAATCACTAAAACTCTAACAATGGAGATATCTTTTGGCATTTAACTTCATCAGTATCCAAGGGGTTCATCTACTTCAGGCAGTTTACCACACTCTTCCCATGTTTGTACCAACACATTCATTAGCAGGTATCAATGTGAGTGAGGGCTCTCTATGAATGTGTCATCTTTAAATAGTGGAAATCTGAACACTTACTATGAACTTTGAACTATCCATTGCCTAGAAACTAACCAGGTTAATGGCCAACCAAGCATGCTCAGACTACCTGTGGGTTCTGGTCCTGCTCCTGACTACTTTAATGACTTAGATTTATTTTACAAGATTTTTTTTGTGAGAATTAAATGAACTCCTAAGTATATTCACCAAAGAATTACCATTAAAAGTTTGAACTAACCATTGCCAATGGCCCAACAGCTCCTGACACTTAAACTATGTCAATTTCCTTAAGAGAAGTATTGATAAACATAAACAAAAATATAAATTAAAAGAATGCAAGACCATCAAGGTATCGTATCCTAAAGGAGTCATTGCATATAAGCAGATTCTTATACTGAACAAACATTTCTAGGAAGTGGCCAAATAAAATATTCATTTCCCACAAAGTAAAGCAGGAGAGAAAGTGCTTGGAATATTAAGAGAGACAGTATGATGATTAAAATATCAATGTCATAAACTTGTCTTGGTGAGGCTTCAAAATAACATGATTCAAAACCCCAGTCAAGGCTCACTGCTGTCACACCATTGTGAATTTGTGTAAACAACTCTCCTTGGCTGTGTCACTTACCTCTTAGTATAAACTTTCTGGCTTCTTTACTTGTAAACACACATTTCATCAAATGATATTTTCGGTTTAGAATTTTGTTACTTTTCCGTCCACTTTAAACAATTTTTGCTTCCACTCCAGTGAATAAAAAAAAACATTTCTTTCCATTTAAATAATAAAAATTCAATTAAGAGCACAGCACCGAAGATGGCTGCCAATGCTACTTTTGAAGGGAGGGAATTACCTTCATGAGAAATCTCCTTCCAAGGATTGGGCGGATACATGAAGGCTGCATTCTGGATCTGATCGTGGATGTCTTCATCTTCATTAAAGGGGAAGGTGCCACTGAGACTCACATAGATGATGACCCCAACAGACCACATGTCTAGAGAGCGATTATAGCCCTTGTTCCTCAGAACCTCAGGTGCCAGGTAGGCTGGAGTACCCACCACTGACCTCCGGAAGGACTTCTCTCCAATGATCCGGGCAAAACCGAAATCACAAAGTTTTACCTGTAGACAAATGAGAAATTGCTGAAACAGTCAGGTTGAGTTTTTATTAGCTCAGCTCTGCCAGAGGTATTCAGAATTACATTATATAGACAATGCAATTGCCCCTGGTAGAAAAAAAATGCTACTTTTTATCTTCTATTTGTAAAGACAGTAGTTTATGTTGTAAGACAAAACTAGTTTTTCATTCATGAAGGTATCTGGTAAACCTTTTCCTTCCTAGTCCAAATATCAGATCATAAATATGAAAATAAGTTTGGAGTATCAGGTAGGAGAATGCAAATTGACAATGATTACCTTGTCTGAGGTAGATAAGAGGTAAGTAAAAAGATGACAGGATTCACAATAACCATCAAAATTAGCTCTGTATGGGTTAGCAGGTGGGACCTGAAGGTGTCAGCACAGCAAGGCCAGACATCTACCCTAGTCATGTACTGTAAAGCTAGGGTTCCTAGAAAGAGGTCCAAGCTTTCCCTATCCCTGTGTTCAGGAAACGGAAGATTGTCCTTGTCCCCAGTCTCAGAGAGCAGGCAGCATCCCTGGGATCCTAAGGTATCCTCAGTATAAAGGTCATGCTTCCCACACAGGGTTGGGACCACCTGCTCTGAAGAAGCCCAACAGCAGACTGAGAAAGCACAGGTACCAAC
Organism: Cricetiscus sungorus; assembly: GCA_030556225.1. NCBI lineage: Eukaryota > Metazoa > Chordata > Mammalia > Rodentia > Cricetidae > Cricetiscus > Cricetiscus sungorus. Next base: position 11,635,762 of record JANBXA010000600.1, on the reverse strand, counting down.
AAAGCAGCTTCAAGAGAAGTGACAGACACAGAAGCTATCCAGAAACACAAGGCAACACAAGGGAATGAAGATGCTCAGGGAAGACTTCAAAGAAATTCAGGGCTTAAGGGTCAAACAAACAAACAAACAAACAAACAAATAAACAAAGGTGGTGGGAGGCGGCTGCATGGAGCCTGCAAGGCTGTCAAGTTGGTTTTCTGCTGAAGAGTGGCTTTTGTACTTGCCTGAGGGAAAGGGTCGGCAGATGCCAGCAACACATTTTCTGGCTTGAGGTCACAGTGAACGATGTTTTTGAAATGAAGATGCCGCAAAGCCACTAGTATCTATAAAGAAGACAATCATCAAAATAACTTCATTTAAGGACATTACTAATTCATTTCAAGATATATAACCAATTAAAAGAGATGGATGAAATGAGCTGCAGCATGAATTTGAAAAGCTGAGAGGAACACCACAATGACCAGTCATGGTTCTTTATGTTCAAGGTTTTCAAAAAGTGTACAGTTAAAGTAGTAGGTTGCTAAACAAAATTTCATGAAAGAAGTAGCATATTCCTCAATGGTATTATATAGCAACAAACACAGGTGTAGACAAAGGAATTTACCACATGGCATAGAAACACTGAGTCAAAAGTCTGTATTGAACCAGGATTAAGCTACCGTACTATTACAATTTCAAAAATGGCTTTAATGTGTGGGTCATCTTATGTGCTACTAATTTTGTATGCTGGACTCTGAATGACATAAATATAAATAAGAAGATATACTCCGTCTTTGTAATCTTTTCTAGTCGTAGTTTAGATAAGAATCAGAGACCAAACAACAAGGCTAGAGAGCTGTAGTTAAACAGTGATAACATCTGATATTGAATACTATTTTTTCTGTCTCTAATTGATTTCTTACCTGAGTAATTAAAAACTTCGTTATGTGTTCTGGCAACCTGCCCTTTTCACTTGACAAGATCATCTCCAGCATGTCTCCATGGAGTTTTTCCATAACAACAAACACTCTTTCAGGCGTCTCAAACATACACTCCAAATTTACAACACCAGGGTGATGAAGGTTCTATTAAAGATAAATAAAGCACTTGAAGAAAATGAGTTTTTTGATACTGTTTGGCAAGCTCACTGATTACATGAAACTGTTGAAGCTTAAAGCTTGGAGAAAACCACACTTAAGATTCTTAACACCTCCCAATTCCACATGTGCAGTCTTATATTTTTGAAATTCTAATGTTTCCAAAAACTATATCTTTATTTTCTATGCACAGTGAAGTTATTTCTATACTAAACAACCAAGTTCTAGCACAGTGAATTTCAAATTATGGTTTTAATTAGAATACCATATTGAGATATGTATAATTTCTTAGGATCATCTCCAATATTAAGCATATTGTCTTAAAAAAAAGCACATGAGGGCATCTCTACACAGTTTATATTTAATGCAAAAGGGATAGAATTCATATATGGAGTACACATGATGGACTGATGGAGCATTGCACCCAGACTCTGCCAGTATTGCCCTGCTTCACAGGCTAGTGTAGGAGGCAGAAGCTACTACCCAGTGTGAAGATCACTGTAGACAAGGTGAAGTACCAACTAGTCAAGTACCATCTAGCCCCTGGTTGGTCAGGATACTCTGTAGGATTCCCTTGTGGTTCTTAAACATTTGGTAAATATTTATACAATGGAGTAATGGCTAGGTGTGGAAGGCTACATTGTGACTGATTTGTTAGCTGTCACACATAATTTCTCTGAGCATTACATTATTCCCTTCTTTGATGCTTAAATTTCAGTGTTGTTCTGGGTCACCAAAAGCCTTTAGTCAATTAACCTTTATTATTATCTTTTTTTTTATCAAAGCAATAAAATTCTAACATCACAAAACAATGACATGTTTTACCTGTATTTTAGTGAGAAACAATGACAACATCAACATAAAACATCATGAACAAAAATTAAGAACTTCCACCTCCCAGAAAAAAATGAAAACAGACAGACAAACAACAACAACAACAACAACAACAACAACAACAGAATGGTCACAGCAGAAGCAAAGATCTCAAGATGGTTCTACTGAATTTCTGATTCTCCTGGGCCAGTTCCATGAGGAAAGTTGCTAAATGCATCGTCAGATTCGAGGATATGATTAACTAGTTCCTTTCCTCTGTTTCATCTAACTGTACATCAGCAGTGTTCTGGAAGGCCTGGTTTCCTTGATTTTTACCTTATGCTCCAGTGAGGAACAGGTGCAATGAATAAGAAAATAAAGATCAAAAAAACATACTCTGCTACCTAAACGATATGAATATATGTGTCAATCCTCAAGCATTTCTACCTGTGTTTCCTTAAATACATGAGTTAGTGGTTTAAGATCCCATTCACTAATAGATTCTTTTTCTCTTTTTCCCTACTTGAAACCAAGGCTTTAACAGACTCATGTATGGGGTGGGGCTTAGAAAATGTTGCATAAACAGAAAACATTCCCAAAATGTCTTAGCCTAGAAGTATGGAACAGATTACTAGAGTTTTTCTGTCTTATATTATGAGGCATGTTCACTGCAACTCAGGACTCTACAAATGTCCACTCTTAAGTCTCTTTACAAAAGGACTAAGTAGGATTTTGCTATTTCTCCACACAGGATATTTTGCATTGCTAAACAAACATATTTAAAAATAAGTAGCATAGTCAAGACAGTATCCAAGCAAAGTCTGTACATACACAACTGGAAAAGACATTTTAGAAATGTAAACTCAATGTTTTCACTGCCCTTGGCTTTCTTTTTATAACAGTCTACTGCTTCATAAGTTTCCTAAATAATACATTGGCTGACCGCTGATCTTCCCCCAAATAAAGACTTTCTTCTGAACTATTGATAATAATTTTGTTTGGGGCAGTGACTTATTCTATGTCCTAGAATTGACTATGTAGCTCTGGCTGGCTTTGCATTCATGACATGCATCCTCTTGCCTTAATCTCCCAAGTACTAGGTGTGAGCTACCATGACCAGCTATTATTTTTTTTTTAATAAATAAGGTTATAATGTATTGTTGAGACAAAGTCATACTTCCTCATGGATTAGTTTTATTCTTGTCTCACTGATGATCAAACCTTTTATACTGAACAATAAAATGTATATATAAAGGGGTGAGATTATCTTATCTACCCAAATTCCTACATTATACTCTTTGAAATATTTTCTTAGTTTGGAGAATATATATAAATAAATAGGGGAGAGAATATCAATTTTTTAATCTATCTTCATGTGTAATCAATGGCACATATGTAATTTTTAATCATGTAGCACATAGAAATTAATACCTAGATACATTTCAACCAAGTCCATATTACTTGACCTGTGTGTGTGTGTGTGTGTGTGTGTGTGTGTGTGTGTGTATGTATGTTTGAAAATGACTGAACATTGCAAAGACAACTATAGGGCAGTAGCCTATAAGGAGAATCCTTGCTAATTTCTGAAGCTTATGGCAGAAACTCAGATCATACATTTCATAGCGGAGCAAGATTCTGCAGGACTGTGACCATCTGTTTGGGGGATTTCAGTAACTTAATTTTCAGGAAATGAAACATTTGGTCAAGCACAGGAAAAATGGTGCACTTTCACACGCTGCAGCCTGATGACATCTATGGAGTGAACACAAGATTTTTCAAAATCTGAGAGGAAATATTATTCAGAGATGAAGACAAAATCTCCTTGACTCAAGGCTCCTAGGATGATACTCCTAGAAGCAAAACATTTTATTAGGAAGTAAATTAATTAAACTGCACTTTTGGTTTCCACATATGTGCTAAGTTATACATGCATTTGCCTGCATAGTGTTATGTTAACACTTAGTCTTTAATGCTACCAGAGTTGTTCTATTTGATAACTGGCATGGGGAATTTATTCCTGGTATTAAGTCGTGATAAGCTATCACTATCATAATTTCACTTTCTTTTTTGTAGACTATTCGACTCAAATATACAAGGGGAAAGAAAGTAGAGAATAGAAGATATTAGACTCAGTACATCATTCATCATTTTAGGAGCAAAGCAGCTTTGATGTGAGAGCGTCTGACTACTGTTTCATCAGAAGACTGTGATTCCGCTCATACTGCAACAGGAAAAACAAAACACAAAGTTCAGAATCAGAATTCAAAAGAGCTGGAGGAAGGAGGGTCATCCCACCTCATAGATGTGTACAGGAGAGCGAGGTGTCATTGTCAAAGGCATGAAAGGGATTACATTTCCCCCTCTCTGAGTACTGAGAAAAGCACAGCATACTTCCATTTTCTAATTAGGGTCTCTTACAATTTCTGCTGTATTTGGTGGTCCTAGAAGTCATTATCACCTAATGCTTTATGAAAGGGAAATGGCTTATAATGCCTTGACAGACATGGAAAATTCATCTTGTGGGGGAAACAGGAAAATGCTTGTTAAAAATGGTGTCGACATTGACTGGAAGCTCTCTTGATTTCTAGTCTTACACCCATTTGTTTTTGGTACAGATATCTAATGAAAAATGTCCAGCAATGAACAGTATCATTCTACCCAAATTTATCTCCTTTTGCTTCTTTTATTGCCCAGTGAATTCTTGAGGCCAGAGAGCTGAGGATCATTCTAAATTGGACTTGTTCCCTCTCTCTGAATAGCAGACTTTACTTTAAAACGGAAGGGCATACTCCCTCTTCTCTTGTGTAGATCCTCTTGCCTTTGGCTTTATTATCGTGCCTGTATTTGAACTCATATCTTTCCTTAGTCAACTGCTGCTGCCACCCAATGAATCTTGTCTTGGGATTGTTTTCCTTCAAGGTAATCATTAAAAGAATGACACTATAATCTTCCTAAGGTGACTCTGGCTTACAAGCCAGTCACCAGTAGCTTCAGGAAAAGGTACTTCCTGTCAGCAAGGCAGAGGAAACCCATCAATACCTGTGTGTATTCAACCTCATGCTCACAGTTCTCTCCTTTTTTGTTCTACACAGCTACCTGTCTCTGGTTATACACTAAAAAAAGAAATCATTTTCTTATTCAGCCTCACATCCTCTTTCCCCAGCTTACACATCTATTGTTCCCTTAGCCTGAATGAGACAATTGGTTTGGTACAAACTCAGTTGCTGGAAAGATGTCAGTAACTTTTGGTCTAAGTTGGATTCCTCTCCAGAATCTTTGGTACAATCTTCTTTCATAACACTTATGTTACCCTGTTACTGACTTTATTTATACACCATTAGTGTCCATAATTTAATCAACTGAATTCTCTCTCTAGTGTCTTGGACACTTTAGATGCTCAATACATTTCTTCAATGTTACTGAAAGATGAACTTATGTATCATCTGATTTTTTATTAACTTATTAATGTTCCTGAATATTTATGAAATTGATTATTTTTTATAAAGTGAACATATGTTTTAAAAACTGAATAATTATGATGTAATGGTTTTATTTTAGATATGATATACATCTTTAATAGTTAGTGTTGATATATTTGCATCAAATGATATACAGTAATTACTTCTCTGCAGAAAACATACAGTACATGGATTTTCATTGCTAGCTCATTGAATTGTTGGTACACAACGTTAGGACTATGATGAAATCCTATGACCTTAACTAACATCTTTTTAAATAACAAATGTTAATTATATGGAATCAAATATCAGAAATGTTGTTGCCAGTGAGTTCCAAAGTGATTTTCCTAATAACAAGGACATGAAAAAGACAGTATCATTCATTCACTTTCTAGGGGTCAGCCCTCAAAATATGTCAGCATTGACACCTATTTGAACAATTTCACCATCTTTCTTAGGAACAAACCCATGGTTTTCCTCCCATCTAGATGATTTGTACTCCTTCCATGTCTTTGTCTCATTGGTAGCTGTCAGTTCACATAATTTTAAGAAGCATTTAGTGAATGATCAGAAAGTGATCAGTTGAGCAGCAGCTGAAGGAAAGGAACCTTCTTCTATCAGAGCCTCTCCCATCATGGCCATTTTCAATACATGATTCATAATTTCATTATTACTGGAGGATGAAGAATAAAAACTCAAAATAGGCTATTTGAACAAAAACAATGGTTGTAGTTGTCCCCCTTAGAAACAGGTTTTGACTCCCTTCCTTTGGTAGGTTTCTGTTTTAATTCAGAACAGGCCTGGCTACAAGTATAGCCACTGCGTCTGGAGCACAATTTCTGGAACAGGTTCTCTGGGGGCAGTTCCCCTGAGTGTGGGTTTTTGCTCTTATGACTTGCTGGCTCCAGATACACACAAAAGTTAGACTCTATTGTGTCTATTTCTCCCTTTGTAAAATGTGGTGGCAATACATATAACAACCAAAATGTATTATGCAAAATACACTGTACCTGGCATAAAGGAGAGCTGGTTAACATAGGATACATCTGACATTGTAAAAAGAATTGGGCAATAATTTCCTCTTTAGTTTACTGACTGAACATGGGTGGTGCAGAAGAGTCTTTCTTTTACCTAAGAGGAGGCTGCACCAGGTTAATAACAAACACCACAATCGTGTCCATCTTTCCATTATTCTCTTTGCTGCTGGTACACATTAAAAGCAACATGAATCGAACCACAACCTCACAGCTCTATGGGTCCGGAGTCTAATGAGTTCCTCTGTTTTCTCTGCTATGCTTCCCTGGGCAGAAATTAACTTGTTGGGAAGCCATTCTCCTACATGGAGGCTCTGAGGGAGAAAAACTGATTTCCTAGTTTATTCTGCTTTGTTGACTTAGGGCTGGAGAGGTATCAGTACCTATTACTAACAGGCTGTATGCCAGAAGATCACCTTTCAAAATACCCAGCAGTGTCTTGTTCTCTACTCTGCTTCCAGCTACAGATGAGTTTTTACTGTTAAGGACTCATAAGTTAGCTTAGGCTAATAGGACTAATAGAAGCTAACCAACCTCTTTTACGGTCTCTATAATTGTTACTTTTTCTAATGCTGTGATAAGGCATCATGATCATACGGCTTACAGAAAAAAGGGTTAGTTTTAAGTTTACAGTTTTAGTGAAATAAGAGGCCATCACCATCATGGCAGGGAAGCATGGTAGCAGGTAGATGAGGTGCAGTGGCTAAGAGCTCACATCTCAAACCACATACAGGAAGCACAGAGAGAACTTTGAAATGACAAGTGTCCTTAAACTCTCAAAGCCCATCCCCAGGGATGCACTTCCTCCAGTAAGTCTGCACCTCCTAAGCTTCTGGTGGTGATTTGAAAAAAGTAGCCCCCAAGGAAGTGGCACTATTAGGAGGTGTGGTCTTGTAGGAAACGTGTCACTGTGGGGGTGGGCTTTAAGGTCTCTTTTGCTGTAGCTTCTCTCAAGGTGACTGTTGGTTGACTTCCTGTTGCCTGCAAGATATAGCACTCTCAGCTTCAGCACCACATCTGCCTGCCCACTGCCATGCTCCCTGTCATGATCATAATAGACTGAACCTTGAAACCTGTATGTAAGCCACCTCAATTAAATGTTTTCTTTATAGGAATTGCTGTGAACATGGTAAATCTTCAAAGCAATAGAATCCCTGAGTAAGACACTCCCCTAACTGGGAACTGAGTATTTAAATGCTAGAGCATATGGAGTACATCTTATTAAAACCACCACAGTATGCTCCTTGATCTCACCAGGCCCATGGCTGTATCATGCTGCAAGACACATTTAGTCCAATTCCAAAAGTCTCCATGGCCTCTTGCTTTCAACACTACTGAAAAGTTCAGTCTCTTCTGAGATTCAAGGTAATTGTTCAATTGTAAACCAGTGTAAAAGCATAAAATAAAGTTATATACATTCAGTGACACAGACTATAATTAACCCTTCTAAATGGGAAGAATCGGGACAGGGTGAGGAAATATGGGACAAAAACCTAGCAAATTCCAAATCCTTGAGCTTCATGTAAGATGCCTCCACTTCTCCAGCTTGGCTGCCTGTAAGACACATCTTCCTCTTGTGCTGGCTTCACTCCCTGTGTGCAGCTTTCATGTGGCAGGGCCCTGGCACCTCACACACTTTGGGGTCTCACATATATGTGTGTGTATATATATATATACACGTGTTTGTATGTATATGTATAAACATATGTGTGTATATACACATATATATCTTTGGAGGAGTATTCTACCTAATATTTCATACGAAACCTCCGTTATTTGTTCAGCCTACCAAATTCAACATTACCTTTTGAGAAATATGAACTCTTTCACTTTAAACACAATAGGGAAGGGGTTTATAAACATCTGTAATAAATATTACTTACTGTTTATTTATTTGTAAATGAACTCAGTCAAACTTTGAAAAGCAAAGTATTATAAAGAACTCCATACATCATCAGATTGTAACCATAATTAATATTTTGCCAGTCATGAAACAGCTACTTCTAATCATCCATTTTATTCTGATGTATCTTCATGTGGAAGAAAAATATCATTTTAAAACAATGTATGTTATATGGAATGAACTTGATGATAGGCATCTTGACTTATAAATAATTTGACTCCCTAGAGTAGCCCTATTCAGGTTTTGTTTTTTGCTAGTTTCTCAGAATTCTATAAATAAACACACTTACTAGAATGTTACATGGAGTTTTTAAACTGTATTACATCACTAATACTCTGCTCTTTTAACATTAGCATAAGAAGAGAGACTCATTCTTCTTTGGATGAAGTCATTTTTGTCCTGATCACTGTAGATGACCCTAATTCTGAATGAAGTACAGGGAAATATTTGATGTTGTTGCCAACCAGGACTGCATTCTCTCAGTATGCACACTACCCACTATATGGTTCGTATGCATGGATCTGTCTGCATGTTTGTTTTCAGCCCCAAAGCTACTTGGGATTGCTCTCACATAAATGGCTAGGATATTATGGAAGAACTGGTAAGCCCAGTCCAGAGTAGAGGGACAAGGAAAATGTACAGTGGGAAATCCCAAGTTGGCCATGCAATTCTGTATCAGAAGGGATGGCCCCTGTGTGAAATGTTGTAGGCTGTCATATGAAAGTTATAAAAAAAAAGGACTGGGTTTGGAGAAGTGAGTGCTGCTTATCCTATATTATAGAGAAACACTAGTATCTCATCACTACCATGGGCATTTATTTGGCTAGGAGAATGAATGAAAGGCTAATAGAATCAGAAGAGTTAATAGAAAGAGATTTGCACTGCTCTAGCATTCGGAGCCTTTTACCTGAGAAAGTAAAAAACTGAAACCCAAGCTGTTTCCATCCTGTGGCTTGGGAAAATTTCAAAGAAATGGGTATGAGATGTTATTTTGAGAGGAAGACAACTGGAATTCTCACAGGGAGGAAAGGAAAGAACAGCCTAGGATTGCAGTGGTAGAGCACGGCTTTCTCCTGCCAATAAAGTTGCACATGTGATCCAATGAATATCCCCTTGCAGAAGGGTGAACTCTGCAGGTGCTCAGGCCTACACCCTTGCAGTTGCTAAATACTGTAGAAGTTTGAAAACTCTCCAGCCTGGATAGTGAAGCTGTGGGTAGGACCAGGGAGCCAAGAAAATGAATAACATTGCACCTCACCTCGACTTTAACACCTCCATAATATCTAAGGATAAGGGAAATATGTACTGGATATTCTTGGCTGTAAGAACCAAGTCCAATACAAAGTATCTGGCAAAGCAGATGACTCCATGAAAAAGAGTAGAGGAAACTCATGGTATTTATCTTGAATGGGGCACTCAAGAAGTCATTCATATCCTGGTGTTTGTTTTTATACTCAGAATGAAAGAAGACCTGTTGTGAGTAGCTTAGTCCTTTATTCTTCCTTTTAAGCCAAATGTCACGGAAAATGGATATGGGTGAAGTTCTCATTATTTCCTATTTCTCAGTAATCAAAAGACCATGGCTTTATATTTGATGTGTATATCCTAATCCTTGAATATATTCTCTAGGAGAGATATCACCAGAGCTTGGTAAGGGAATTTAAACTCAAGATTCAGGTAGTAATAGAGTTCCAGGGTTGTGTGGGAGGTCACAAAATGAAACATTACGACCCTGTCTACTTCTGGAGGAGTATTCAATATTAGTCACTGCACCACCCAGTTTGATACACTACGACCCGAGGGACAATAATTCAGTTAGAGAAGGCTGAGATTTTGCCAATTGCCAATGGTACTTATATAACCTTGTTTGGCTGGTAAAAGGGGTGAAGGGTATTTGGAGGATAATTGCTGGATTGAATAGAGTTTAATTAGGTGTGCTATGGAATGCTGTCCATGAGCATGACATGACTGTTGCTCCTTCAAGCTGCCAGCAGCTGTGATTATAGAAGGACACTGACACAATATTTGTACTCTACAATGCAGACGAGGGGAGGCTAGGCTAGAGGCAGTTGAGGGTTGCTTAAATAACCTCTCCCCAAGGTTATTTAAATATTTAATAGTTGCTGAAAAAGACTATTCATAATGGAATAGTTCAGATGCTCCAGAAAATAAACCCAATTAAATTCATTGGTTCATTAAGGTAGACTTGAGTAGAATTCTAAGTCTAGTGGTCTATTTGTGGTGAAGAGATCTTTTCTCATCTTCCGAGAAAATACACACTAAGCACAACAAAGTGATGCCTATTTACATGGTAGTGTCTAACATTATCCAGCTACTAGAAAATATCATGTCCTCCACTGCATATTAGTAACCAGCTCTTTACATTATCCAATGGTGTTTTCAGCATCCCTTCGCAATCAGTATTAGATTAGTTTTCCTTGATTTAAGAGGGGACGTGACAGACAGTGTAGGAATTGCCTCAGGAACATATTTCTTGGTTCCTTTATATTTTTGATGTTGTGATAACTAATGAAAATTCTTTTCTTTTTTTCCTTTTGCTTTTTTTTTTTCAGAGACACGATTTCTCTGTGACTTTGGAGCCTGTCCTGGAACTTTCTCTATAGAACAGGCTGGCCTTGAACTCACAGAATTCAAGCCTCTCTCTGCTTCCTGAGTGCTGGGAATAAAGGTGTGCACCACCAGTGCCTGGCTGAGGATTATTGTCTTATGTGACATAGTAGAATGAATGTAGACTTTTCACCAGAAGATTAAAGGTCCCTCATTATCCATGTGGAGGAAATTCATGGATCTGATGGCACATGAACATGCTGCCAGATAAAGTATAAACCTTCCCCATCTGCATAAGGCCAAGGATGTTGAGGCTTTCATAAGCAGCAGGCTTTATAACTATGTAACTATGGCAATGCAGTTAGGTGCACAGCACATGGCATGACTCTAGCTCTCTGGCAAGAACATGTTCAAAATTACCTTTAGGGCTCGGGTCCTAAATGTGGAACACAGCTAAAATTAGATGGTATCTGTATTGATGCAGAGAAGGTCAATTGGTTAAACTGACAGTTGCAGATCCTATGAGACACAATCACCTTACTAGGTGGACTGAAGTCCTTGGAGTCACTGTAATTTACTCAGTATTTATGTGTCTGGACTACTTTGTGGTTCTGGCTCCTGTTACAAAGGTCATCTATATCCATGCTGTTTAAACATACACTATACTGCCAGAGTTGTTGCAAACACATAACATGCTCCTAGTCCAGCATGCCACCCACTGTCACTTTTAGAAGCTGACACAGATGGAGCCCTACTGGTCATGTGTATGTTCTATCTTGCTAGCCCCTAGCTGCTGCCCCCAAGTCGACATGGGAAGCTTTGCAGTCAGCATGCCTCTTGGTGCAAGGAATGAACTTGACTATTTGGCCTTAAGATGCATTCTGGCTTGAATGAAGTATTAATCACTACATAACACTGTCCATCTGACCTAGATTTTGGAGACATGCTTAGTCTTGCTGCTACCAAGAATACACACCTAACAGTAAGTTCCTTAACAAATCACACTGTTTGGAAGGCTAGATCTTTCTGCTATTTTCTTTGCATGCAAGGCATCCTTAGGTGGTATTTATGTGCATTGGGCCTGAACAATGACAGGATACTAGGCTTTCTTGGAAAACAGAGTAGTTCAAATGGTACAAATTAATGAATAAAAGAATAATCATTTATGAAGAATGAAGCTAATGCTTTTCTTACATTTATTGAATTGAAGATAATTTCTGGGACATGAAAGTCCTGTTAAACTTATGTAGAAATCATTAAAATCCATGAGTATTCTGTCCTAAATATCTCAAGGCATCTGTCTTTTATTTCATCCTTGCATGATAAATAAGGGAAAAACTGGATAATGGGCAAGGCAGGTTTCTGTTACTTGGAAAAATTAGGAAATGAAGTCTGTGCTGCAAAGCATTTCTCTCAAGGATGCCTGTGGCTATTTGCAAGATAGGTTGTTAAAACACTTACTGAGAAGATATGGTATTATAATGGCATAATTATGTTCTCTTATTGGCACCTTGCTGTGTTTTCAAGTCTTGTCTATGAAACTGGTGCTTCTACTCTGAGGTCAGCAGGCCAACCTGCATGCTGGACAGGAAATTCTCTCTATTAAATGAGATCTGTAGTTGTTGCATGTGCATATGGTCCTATTCAGTAACTCATGGGAAAGAGTATGATCCAGATAGTTTCCTCTTCAATTGTGACCTTTTGAGGTTACAATTTAGAAAATTTCAAATGGAAAAACATTGAAATTCACATTGAGATTATCATAGGATAAAGTAAAGCTGACACACATTGTTAAAAATATACTGTAATATTGGTCAAGGTATTGTTACCTATACAGCTCATTTAATAATGTAATAAAAATATCTAGTCCTTGAAAGTTATTATTATCAACTATATGGGATATTAAGCAAATACAGTTTAGTAATTAGTCAACTATTGCAATCAAACTTGTAGACACATTAGTATGTTTACAAGGTCAAACAGAATTTGTAGAAAGGCAGGTCATCTTCAAACACTTCAGAGATCTACAAAATATGGCATTTAACATGTTGTAAAAATATAGGTCCTTTCTTTTACGACAATGAAACATGTCTGATCCTGACAGCACCAATCTACACTGGAGAAAGTGATGGGCATTGAAGAAACTCCACATGGAATTTACTTTCTGTGTAGCAAAGGTAAGCCAATGGACAAGAAAGTGCCCTTGCCTCAACTGCTGACAGTATGCTTTCCAAATTGGACAAACAAAACATAAAAAAGATTGACTACAAACCTTGCCAAGACAAGGCGGTCCAGTCTTTCAGGATATCCTGGCTCACATAATGCCTGTCAGATGTACTTCGCTCATAGGCCAAAGATGTATGCCCCAATGTTGCAGAGCAACCTTGGGTGACTGTCCAGGCAGCCAGATGCTTTTGTCATTTCACACATTTTTTGAAAGTGACCTGCTTGTACTTCCTGTTTACTCAGTTAATATTATTTCTTTGTTGAATCTCTGAGGGAACTGAAGACTACATAGTATAGTTATAAATTTCCTTGTTTGCCAGACTCAGTAAAGAAACTCCCAAAAGATACGTTAAGTGTAATAGGCTTGAAAGACGTTAAAAGATAATTTGATAATGCAAATTAGAATAAAAAGTAAATTAGGTACAAGACTTTGGACTCATCAAGAAATGCATTTCTGATGCATTCATTGCTTGCATATACTGTATACAGTTATTACACTTTTTCTTATATTGGTTATAACCTTTTTAAATTTTAGACAAAAAGAGGGATATTGGGTGATATCTTGCATGTACAAATAAAGTCTGTTTGATGGTCAGAGAATAAAGCTTGCCACTAGCTAACCATAGAGGTCTGGAGGTCTGTATACGCAGACAGGAAATGAGCTAGACAGAAACAGAATATAAGTAGGAAGAAAAAGAAACTCGTTTTCTTATCTGTGGTGTGGCCATGACTTTCTCCTTCTCTTCTAACTCTCAGCATTTTCCTCTATATCAGACTCTGGCATTTTATTATTTAGACTAATTAAGAACTCCATTTACAACAGATATAAGAATTGACCACCCTTTCCATACATAAGTGTGGCTGTCTTATTTTTCTATCAGTGAGGCCACAAACTAACTTAACCCAGTGAATTCTGGATCTCAGATGTACTCTGAATGTTCATAGTTTCCTTATAAAATAAGCCATCAAAACTGATGTATATTAATACTTTTTTTCCAATACTAATCCATTCATATTGATCCTATCTTTATGTAGCTCAAAAGATTAAAACAGACATGGTAGTTCGTTCTTGGCTACAATCCCAGCATTTAGGAGACTGAGGCAGTATTGCCATGACTTTGTGTATAGCATGAGATATATAGTTTATATTGAGTTCCACACCACCTGAGGCTATGGCCACAGACAACACACACACACACACACACACACACACACAGAGAGAGAGAGAGAGAGAGAGAGAGAGAGAGAGAGAGAGAGAGAGAGAGAGGGAGGGAGGGAGGGAGGGAGGGAGGGAGAGAGAGAGAGAGAGAGAGAGAGAGAGAGAGAGAGAGAGAGAGAGAGGGAGAGAGAGAGTTGGATACTTCTATTTTTTCCTTAACACGTGTGTGTATATATATGGGGTGTGTGTGTCTGTATGTGTGCGTGCGCATACATGCCATATATATATATGGCATGTTAGAGTATATATATGGGGTTAGAGTATACTCACATGTCAGTGCTTACCTCCCAACTTGTTTAACAAAGGGTTTCTTGGGTGTGGTAATAGGTGTATGTGCCATGCTATCTGGCCAATGAGTTTTATGATTCTCCTTTCTTGGCCTCACATCTTACCATAATCATGTGGGGATAATAGATGCACAGCAATATTTCTGGTAATGTGGATTCTTGGCATATGAACTTTGGTGTCAGTACTTTATCCATCAAGTTAACTATATAGTCAGCTGTTCCTCTATTGACTGTGAATGACAACAGACATGCTTTATCCTGGCATCAAGAAAGGGCATGAACTTTGGGGAGTTAGCTTATGATTAATAACCCAGTGTTTTGTATATACTTATGTGGAATCTTCTAAGTGGACTTGACTCAGCAGCATGGTTAGGGATGGATGAGGGGGAAAAGACTAATATCTGTTTAGTAGAAAGGTTACTTAAAGTTCTCATTCATATATATTCTTGAACATGCCCAGACACAACTCAGTCATTCTCAAGTTCACCAAGTCTGGAATGCTTCCATGGAGCTTTTGATTTCAAAGTTGCTGCAGACATGTGGGAAATATATTGAGTTTTCTCATTTTCTTACATAACAAGAGACAGAGAAATGCTAATGAAAGTCAACATGCTGAGAAGAAACAGAGGCGAATCCTCTCATCTCTCAGCTTGTTTTGCCCTTTCTTGACTTTTCAACATAAAGGATAGTATAAAATGTCATGTTCTCTACTCATCATCAGGAACTGTTCAAGAAAATCAAAAGAATGAGAAAAAAAGTCATGGATCATGAGAAGATATTTGTAAAGATGCTTTTAATCAAACATTATAAAGTACCACTCCAAAATATATTCAAGAGTTCCCAAAACTTAACAACAACAACAACAATAATCCTGAGATTAAAAAAAAAATGAGCCAAGATTTGACACCTCACAAAATATACAGACAGAAAAACCTGTATTAAAAGAAGCTCTACATCAACTATCACCAAGGAAATTCAAATTAAAGAACATATCAGTGCACCCCTATTAGAACTGCGGACACCTGGATGTCAGTAACAGCAGATTCTGATGAGGCAGTGAAGCTGTAGTGCTCTCATTCAAGGATGTAAGAATGCAAGATGGTCCCACCACCATGGAAAACAGTGTAGCAGCCTCTTGTAAAACTAAGCACACTATGATTGCATGACCTAACAATTATGCACTTCAGTATTTATTCATAGGAATTCAAAAGAGCCATGCTAAAACCCCTACATTGGTTTTTAAAACAGCTTTACTCGTAATAGCCAAAGCTTGGGGGCAAGTTGTTATTCAGCAGGTGCATGAATAACTTGTTGCATATCCAGGTGACGGAATATTATTCTACCCTAAAAAATAAGTTCTCCAGACAAAAAGTCTATCATCTATCTATCTATCTATCTATCTATCTATCTATCTATCTATCTTCTATCTATCTATCTATCTATCTATCTATCTATCTATCTATCATCTATATCTATCTATCTATCTATCTATCTATCTATCTATCTATCTATCTATCTATCTCCCAACTTATCTGAGTGCAACAAGGCAATCAGAGGGCTATATTGTGATTCTATTTACAGGACATTTTATTTAAGACAAAAGGATAGACACATGTGAATTTTCAATGTGGTAAAAGGCTGGAAAAGAGGGAGCAATGAATAGGACAAACACAAGAGAATTTTATTTGTTTAAATCCATAGAAGTACCCTACAGAGTGAACCCAATACAAACTATGTGTTCTTGGCAATCATGATGTACCAATACGTCAACTATAACAAATGCTTCATTCTGTTGTGAGTACTGAGAAGAGAGTGGCTTTTCAAGGTGTATATGGAAAACCTCTGCAGCTTTCTCTTGACATTCTGTTTATTTAAATCTCAAACCTTACTCCAAAGAAAATAGTATCCAAAAATGTGTATTGTGTTCAAGCTGTGGAGATGGCTCATTTGGTCACAAGCAAGAGGATATTAATTTGATACCCAGTACCCAGGTAAAAGGTAGGTGAAGAGATAAACAACTACAATCTCAGTGCTGTGTAAGTGAAGGTAGAAAGATCACTGGTTCATGATGGACATGATCTCAAAAGAGTGGATAGGAATGAAGACATCAATGTCAACTTCTGGATGAGTGCACATGTGCATATATACATGAACATGTACAAGTAAAACTCACACAATAAAAATTTAAAAGGCACTTTTAAAATATCTCAATCTGCCTACACAACCAATATGACATTTTAACCTGCCATCTGGGTTAATTCATAGGACTATGGTCATCATTAGTATATGAAAGATTTGGTATTGTAAGTTGGGGGATTAGGCAGACTAGTTTCCAGCAAAGGAACTTAAAGGCAAATTTCACATACTCTGCATCTTAAAGATACCAAGGCCAGAATTTCTAGTGAAATTTCGACAAGTGATATAATATTTGAAATCAATAACAATGACTCCAGTGACTGAAAGTAATTTTTCAAGTTAACATGGGCAGAGGAAAATAAGGGATCTTAACCCCATGCAAACAACTACAGGCAACTAAGAAATTGTGAGAGATAGTCTTCTCCAAGGCAGAGCCTACCAATACCCAAATGTCAGCCCAGAAAACAGACATACAGGCAATAAATAATATTATATATTATACAGACTGCACACAGTGCATTCATATATTTTTGAGTATATATATATATATATATACATATATATAAACATATATGTAATTTTATAAAGGTCAATGTGAGAAAGCTTGGGACGTATCAGCAATGCCTCTCTCTCCTCCATGCCTTTACTGGGTTTGTGCTTGGATTTCTATGATAAAATTTGAATTTCACTCTTAAATTTCTAAATGATTCTAACTTTCCTACTCATTTTGGGCGAATTGTTTCTTTGCTGAGATGGCATGTCAGCTTTCTGTCCCTTTCTCTCATGTATTGCTTATCAGAAAGCTATAAAACTTTCATGATTTCAGCAATGTTACAACTCCTTTTGTAGTACTCCTGATTTCCAGATTGTAGTCAGGAATGTGGATTGCTTTCAGTATAGTTTCCCAGCATTTCTGAGTTTTGGACCATTATACCTGACAACCCAAATAGACTATAAACAACTTCATGGGTTTAGTTTATTTCTACATGGTCCAGAAGACCTGCCTTTCTTTTCTTAAAACAATATGTGAATAACAATAGTTTCATTAGTGAAAGGAAAGAGCCTTGTGAGAATAAAACAAATCATGCCAGGATTTGCACTTTTGTTTTGGGTTGATTTGGGGCAAGAATGGCACAATTTAGTGGAGATGCCCTGAGGACAGTAAATCGAGACTAAACTATTTAAGAAGCCTAAATACAGTATCATAAAGGGACTGTGAAGGGAAGATGGATTGCTATTTCATAATAGGTAATCTAGGCTCTGGGAATGAATTTACATCTCTCTAACACACAAAGATTGGTGGAGGAATGAGGTCAGGACGGGAACTAAGAGACAAGGAGAAATGGAATCTTCTAAGTGCAGGGTGCAGGAAGCAGGGACAGTTGAAAAAAGAATAACTGATCAGTTCTATGGAAGGACTAAGTTAATAAAGTCTGATAAAGACAAAATTCAAAGAGTGATATATAGATAAGAAGTCACAGATATAGACAGAAGTCCCCATCTACTTATAGTTATAAAACCAAGGTTTGAACATCCTCAGTGTATTGATAAAATGACTTATGTAATTTTCCTATATTTCATATACTCTACTGTACATGCTATATTTGATGTTTTATAATTCCAAATGTTTTTGTCTTATATTGTATTATCAAAGAAAACTCTAGTATTATTCTTTGTATGGGCAAACAAGAGGTATACTTTTAAGAAAAGCAAAAACACTGGTATAATGAATAGAATTATATTTGTACATATTAGGTAAAGCTTTGTATGTACTGTGATAAGGTTATAATAGCACATACACATCATCTTGACCCAACAAGTCTTAGAAGAGGATTTATATTTCATTTAGTATACTACACCATCCATGTTAATATTAGATTTTGAATTTAAAACATTCTATGATAAAGATATTTGTATGTTAGTTTTCTGTAATATCACTAATAATAGCAAACAACCATTTTTAAATTCTAATTGTGTTGACATGAAAATAAGTCAAAATGACAAGAATGTGTCCCTTGGGAATATTATGCAGTAGCTTTAAACTCTATATTCATTAACATTTTTCCTGATATATTATAATTATGAAGTATTTACAGGTAATGAAAACAGATATAAATCATCTGTTACCCCTTACCCCCTGTTACTCAGAAATAGCTAAAGGCTATAATGTTCCAATGATTGAATAAGTTCATAGAATTCCTTCATCTACACAGAAAAAATGAATTCTCCCTTTTCTCATACTATATTTGCCCAATTTTGAAGAGGCCATCTGTAAACTAACAATCTCCGCAAGAGTGTCTAGCAGACCTACCCAAGGGATATTTTCCTCCACTCAGCACTACAACACAATCTTCTGTAGACCCCTGAGCACTTCTAAGACTCCAGGTACAGCATAAGGCAGGACTCTGGATTCCAGAAATGGGAGGGTACCCACTCCACATCTGGAAGGTCTGTCTTCATAAAAGAATATGCTCCAGAAGACTGTATCAGAGTAGGAACTGAAGGATGGGCCACACTTGCAAAGACCTCATTAACTAAATTTGTAGATATTACAAAATATCTACACTATCACAGTATTGGAGCTCAGTGACTAGCTAGTCTGAGTGCCCAGGACTACAGAACACACCTCTTTTATTTCCAGCTTTTTATTGTTGGGGCTGATACACTAAACTCCAGTCTTCACGCTTGTGTGGCAAACACTTTATCCACTCAGCTATTTCTTTAGGCTCAACAATTAAAAGGGAATTTTTCTGGTTACACACTAGCAAGTGCTGAGATATGAAAACAAGAACTGGCATGTAATCATGGTTAAGGGTATGCCTGTGAATAGATTCCTGTGCTAGCCTGTTGCCCAAAGATACTAAACACCAGTTTTGGAAATTCTGAGAGACATAAAAATATGTCATTTTTTTCTATATAAAAAGGCCTAAATTTTTGGTTGTCATTATCGTCTTTACCTTCTTCCCCATGCTCTCCATACCTTTTCTCTTACTAAATCTTGTTATGTAATCCAAGGTGGTTTCTACTAGTAATTCTACTGCCTCAGCCTATATTTAAATAATAGGCTCACACTATCAAGCTGGCTAAAACCAAATCTGTTATATTTACAATCAAACAAAACAGAAATGCTGAGCAGTAAACTGCTTGGTTATTGATACATAATTAAAAATTTCAACAAAACTGTGAATCAAAAATTAGGACTAATTTGCAGAAGTAGGATTTATGGCAGTTATATGAAAACATGTACTTGTCAAGCATATAAAATGAATAGACAGCTATGTTGACCAGTTAACAAGCAGCTGTTCAATTTCCCTTCGATAACCAAAAGCCATTCTAACTATTATTCTAACACAATAACTTCTGTAAAATATTTAGGTGTTATAGGGTACTGTTGTAAAGGAGAGTTGTGTCATTTTCCACATCAAATAAAAGCGCACCTGGAAAAACTAGGAAAGACACCAGGAAAACCAAGATAACGTCTTTCTCAGACAGCTGTTACACACCTCATAAGATCAGAGCTACAAATTCAGTTCACATAAAGAGAAGTGTTTACGAAGGTAAGGTCATTTTTAACCTATGACAAATAGCTCTTAGTATGTCCATCCTTGAGAATATGCATATTTAATGAATATTATTGACAAGTTAAACTGTGGTATTAAGTAAGTAGAAAAGAACAACACTCACATACTCAAGTGGGTACCATTCAGGCAATCTGACTCAATTTGCCTTTCCAGTTAAATTGCTCTTAATTATCTAGGCTGTAGACATCTGGATAGTATTTTATTGTTTTACAAAGTCAATGAGGAGAATTTGCAACTCAAAACAGAATCAAAAAGTTTACCTGTAAAATTGCAACCTCATTACGAAGCTGACTTTCTTGTTTTGTTGGAAATCTTAATTTGTCAATAATTTTAATAGCTACATCTCTTCCTGTTTTACGATGTTTACCTTTAAAGTAAAAGTGAGAAATATTAAAACATTAATTATTTATAAAATTAGCAGGCATAATTAATGAAAAGTTTTGGCCATATAGACTACCTTGAAACTCTGTTACTTCAACAACTTTTTTTCCTCAGGGTTTATTGCTCTTGCATCATGCTCCCATTATTCTAACTGATTCCTTCCAGATGGTAGCCCTTCATCACTGTATTACCATGCTTTTGTGCCTCACTTTCTTGAACACCAGTTCCCATGTCTTGACTCTTACAGACTCTACTTCAACTCATCCATTTACAGCAGCATCTCCCTGTACAGCCAGTGCTTACTGTAGCTCCACTTCCCATCATCATAGACACCACTAACTTCTGAGATTCTATCCTCATGGCCTCTGTCTCCTGTATGTACTCTTAATGTTTTCATTCTTCCTTGTGGCTCTCCACTTCCATTAACACAGTATTTCAGGACCTTCAGTGTCTTGAGTTTGCTGATCTTTCATCTTATTACCTCTGATTCATTGTCACACTTTAGGCTGTGACATATATTTACTACACTCACTTGACCATTATTTTTTATTATGCAATTATTACATTGTAAAAAAATAACTTTGGTCACTGCATATTAAGACTGGTTACTACTCATTAGGTTTTCATTTTTTAAAATGCAGTATTTTTATAAAAATAAAAATTATTTTGAAAAATAGAACAACTTATATTTTCATTTTGAAAATTCTATATTTAGATTTCTCATAATAAAAATACATAATAAGAAAACATATTAGACAGGATTATTTTATAAAATAAACTCACAGAAAACATTATCAAAACAAGAAAAGCTAAGGTATCATTTGCGATAGCAGGTAAAACTTTACAATTAGTAAGTTAAAGGCATAAAAATTATAACTGAAATGTCTAGGACCTAACTGAACAACTCAGCATTGCCCCCTGAAAAATCTACAAATTCAGATTCTATGAATTGGATATAGTGTGGAAAACATTAGAGATTAAAGATCTCAGCTTTAGTGACAAATAGTATCTGTAAGAGTCTAATCCAAGAGGCTGAGGGAAATGGAGCTATTTTGTTTATAAATTAGAGATTCTATGTTCTACAACGTTTTGACTAAATAAGTAAATCAAACTGGTTCAATACTGCACATACATAACAACAACAATGACAACAATAACTAAAAGTTTTTTTTTTAGGAAAAGTGATGTGAGATAATAATTCTTGTACACTGTGAAGATTTGTCACTCAGATTGGTTTAGTAAAATTCTGATTGGCCATTAGCCAGGCTACCAGACTAAGAGAATACTGGGAAGAGGAAAGGCAGAGACACAGTTGGCAGACAGATGCAGAGAAAGCAAGATGAGTATGCCATACTGAGAAAAGGTACCAGGCCACATTGCTAAACATAGATTAAGAATTATGGGTTAATTTAAGTTGCAAGAGTTTGTTACTAATAAGCATGAGTAACAGGCTAAACAGTTGTGATTAATATAAGCCTCTGTGTGTTTATTTGGGAATAAATGGCTGCAGGACCAGGTGTGATAGAAACTTACGTCTAGAGAAAGTCTTTCCAAATTTACCAATTTTTCAAAGAATAGCTATGTCAGGAGAAGTTTCTCCTAAAGTGAATCCTATGCACACAGATATATGCCTTCCCCTGTTTGTATTTTTCTTGGTAATATAATATTTTTATACACATAAAAACACCTATTGAACTAACTCACCTCCATAAACAATTCCAAACTGTCCAGAACCCAAAACTTCATCAGGAAAAATCTGATAGATGGTACTGATGTCCTATAGGTACACACCCAGAGAGAAACAGAGATGAGGAAACAAGCTTTAATCATATTACATTTTATAATCATAACTATTATTACCTTATTCAATATAAATATAATTAAATATTCCAAAGGTCACTTCATACTAGTATGCTGGATAAAATTTCAATGGCTATAATATTCAAATTACATTAAGATAGTATTTTGAAAACTATTCTGCTCTTAAGTGCTTGGGATACAGCACATATTAACAGAGAGAAATAGGACCTAAAATCAATCAATGGCATTTATGATAAATACCTGAAAGTAGAGGTTTTCTTTCTGCATTAGTAACCTAGAAATTTTGCTAACTAGTCGGAGATCCCATCACATGTCTATAATTAGCTTGTTTCACACTCTAGGGAGAAAACTGAGGCTACTCCTGGTGGGTTCTCATTTTCTACAAGAACCTAAGCTATAGACAACTATTCTAGAATTTCTACTTGCTATGTAGATAACCCATTCAGTATTTACTTGTGATATAATAATTACTGAATTATGAATGAGTTAATATGGGCTTCATATTCTGACATTTGGTAAGTATCTTCAGGGAAACAGCACAAAACATTTACATATTATTAACCTGGTACTGTGCATCTTAACACATTTTTCTGGCTATTTTAAATTCTTCTACTGTTGATTCTTTAAAAAAAAATTCAGTCACATTCTCCACTCAGTAATTCTATCCACACTCACCACCTGTCCTTCTCTTTTCCCCAGTGAAACTAAGCTATTCCATCGGTTAACAAGTGGACTCTTCAAAATTTAGTTCAAAACTTTCAATGGACAACAATGGCTGACCGTGGCAAAATGCCTCTGTGGTCTTCAGAGTAACCTGAATCTCCCAGGGTTTTTTCTGTTTAAGCAGGAGCAGCAAAGCAGGAACCTGCTGGCTTGAGATGGGCATCCTAGGATGAACATCCCAAGCATACATTTAACTTTCACTATGAAATTTTCTCCTGTAATGCATCGTTGCTTATGTTCAGTTGAAAATAGTTCAACAAGTATTTCAGGGACAAGAGTAGTACTGAAAAGGCATCCAATCCATGGAATATATTCTTTGATAAACAATTCCAGGTCATTGCAAGCAGGATGGTAAATGCTTTGCTTGGGTCTTAGGTACAGTGAAAAAATAGTTAATGTTGTTGGTCACAGGAATGAGGTAGGAAAGTCCATTGTCCATTTTGGGTATTGACTGTAAAGGTGAAATCAAGCAAATACAACATCAAATAAAATGTCTTACAACAAGATCTGTAACTTCCAAAGCCTGAAAAGTTCATGTTAGATAGCACGGGTGACAGGGGTTCCTGATTTCTGCAGCTTTCTTGAGATCTACATTGTGGCATGTATATGTGACTAAGAACATTTGCAATCCTTGTCATTTATTATCATTATCACTCCTTGTTAGCAAAGAAGTAATGGCATGTTTAAGAAATTGTACAAATAATTTGTTTTATTTTACTTGTATAACTATTTTACTGTACAATATCAACCAAAAAATTCAAGTTATGTCAGTGGCACTCTAGTTACCAAGCCTGTCACTTCCTAGTAGTATTCTTGGTAAACCAGTTGTTCTATTTTAGTATAAAGAAAGGATAAATGTGAAAGATCATGTATCACACTATTATTTTCTGTTACAACAAACAGCCTATGTAGTCTATTATGGAATCTAGAATAATCAGTAAACAAGCAATGAGATGTTCATAAAATATCATGCAAGACTATATACAACAAACACTATTCTTTAGAAATACTGGATATATAAAATATTAGATAAGTAAAAGTCTATCACATGATATTCTGAGATACATATTAATAGACACAGACTCACCACATTTTCCTGAATCTGGCAATTTGAAACTGAAATGCTCACAGAAATATCTTCTGGAAATTCATGTTTAAAAACAAACATAAAGTAGATGAAGTGTAAGAAAAAAAAAGAGTAAGTATCAGTCATCCCAGGGGACTGCTTTTACATTAACCATAGCAAAAAGATATTTTTGCAAAAGTCCCATTACAACATATTATTCCCCTTAAAATAAAAACTCAGTCTACACTTGGTTTTTAAAAATGTATTTGTCAGCATAGAGCTCAGATTAAAAAAAGACTTGGGATCCAATTCTGACTTTGCCACACTGCAACTCTAGTATGAGCTTATAGACAACCATAGAAATTGTTTCTCTTAGAACATAGGCAAATCATTAACTGATGGAGTTTTGGGCATTAAAATAGAGAGCTCTGATGAAGTGCTTGCTTGGCTTACATACAGACATATTCTTTATAATCAGAATAACCACATATATCTTTTTAATACACTGGCTGAAGAGGAAAATAATAAATATGACATATCAGATAAGCTAAATCTTAAAACAGGTTAATCTGCAGGCTGCATGATTAATACATATGGTGGAGTTTCAAACCATAATTTTCTATAGATAATCTTCTATTTTTTTAGTTCAACATTAATATTTCACTTTGACTGTACTCTAGCTGAATCTACTTTATTAATGCACAGAAGTTTCTACATGGGATAAGGTAATCAAGTGTAACAATGGTATTTATATTATAGGCCCCAAGTAGAGAATGATGAGATGTGATTTGGGGAAAATAGATTTTTTTTCTTTTTTTCATATCTGTAGTATTCAAGTGAAACTCAAACTGACTGAATGGATTCTATGGAGAACAGTAGCTCTGAACACCTGTGTGTGTTTAATATATAGGGTATACTTGATTTTGTAAAAGTTCTAAGATAAAATAAATACAATAATTGAATGAATGAAGTATTTTAGTAAGCATAGTAGCTTCTCTCCAGAGATTCCACATTCTCCCACAAACTGAAGGACTCTTCTTCATTGTCTCATTGGGGAGAGCAAAGGTCTGTGGCTAGACTATTGGGATCCTGAGTACGTGCCATGTCAGATAAACGCTACTGGACTTACTATGTAAATTGGTTCCTGAGCCCATGGAGGAACCCTTGGGGATGACAGGCATGAGAGCATGCTGAATGGCCACCTCCCACATTCTGGCCACATCTGCACCAATGCCGCTGGTGAAGACACTGTTGTTTGGTGGAGGGCTTGAAGGATTGACCACATTTTCTCCCACATAGTACACTACATTTGCTGTAGTGATTTCAAAACAGTGGGGATTAGCTCCAATGGGAATTAATGCTGAAGATTTTGCGGGTTCCAGACATAAAATTTCTGATAAAGGAATTTCCTGTGGAAGACAAAAGTGTGGTGACTCAGTTTATCAAAAGCATGTTAACTATTAAATCCACACTATTTAAGGAAGGGAATTACAAACAGACACAATTTACAGAAAATACTTTATAATATATATAGCATACTCAACTAATAAATAAAATCTATGCCATGTGAAGAAAGAAATTAAAAATTTCTTTAATTTTTAGCATATACATCATACATAAACTTTAAGATTTTATTATAACAAGAGGGTTTCCCACAATTTATCAGAAATTTCAAGGTGTTTTTTGTTTGTTTTGTTTTTAAACAATGTTTAGGGGGCAGGTAGAAGAGTCTAACAAGGCAATTAGGCAAATTGTACATTTTTAAAATGCATTTGGGTATTCATAGCTGTTTTCTATTTTTTTTTTTTAATTTTTTCTTTGTTTTGTTTTTCCAGACAGGATTTCTCTGTATTGCTTTGGAGGTTGTCATGGAACTAGATTTGTAGACCAGGATGGCCTCTAACTCACAGAGATCTGCCTGCCTCCCAAGTGCTGGGATTAAAGGCATGTGCTACCAATGCCTGGCTGGCTGCGTTTTTATTTTAAATGTTCAGCCAAACATGTCTTGATTCAATATATGCTAAAATAATGTAGCTAAATATGTAAAGTAGTTTTGCTTTTAAGTTATGTGTGCCTGGATCATTCTAACCCACCCACCTTTTGAGACAGGGTCTTTCACTAAACTCTGAGGTTACTGAATGGATCTAGGAGTCCACCTGTCTCTACATGCCAACATTAGGCTTAAAGACATTTGAACCATAGTTGAATATATATATAAAGTGTGGATGCTGAGGAGTCAGTCAGATCCTCTGACTTATATGTTAAGTAGTTTGCTCAATAATCCATCTCTCCCAACCCCCCAAAATGTTAATAATGAAAAAATTAGGAGTCATACTGTGCTACAGGAAGCATGAAGCAAGTAAGGTAATAATTTTTTTTCCTATTTAAAATGTAATAATGTTTCCTTTTGGAACACAGCTGAGTAAGGTAGCATGAAAAATCAAAGGAACTTAGCTAGAACCCTCATGTGCATTATTTAATTTAGAACGACAGACAACTGTTGCTGAAACTGATCCTTGTACATGCTGGCAGTTGTGAAGAATAGTTCTAGTTGTTAATCTCCAGAGATGTGCTAGGTTCCTGAGGATCTCAGAACTCACTCTTAGTCTGTGGCTCTGACCACCTACTGTGCGAAGCTACTCCACTTTTCTTCCTCTCCATTTTCCTCTCCATTATCCTGCTCTTACCCATCCCCCCAGCCAGAAGCACACTGCAGGAAATTGTGAGCTTCAGTGATGAATGAAGAGGTTAGACCCAGATCCTCATCTGTAGCACAGGTGAAAAGCTAGCTCAGAAAGAGCCCAGGAAGGGTCACACAGTTGGGTGTGGACAACATTCCTGGTTCCCTTCACTCCCAGAAAAAGGTAAGGGGGAACATGAGCAACATGGAAAGAAGCCAGTCTCACCTTGTAGTACCGGCTTCCTGTGTCATTTTGGAAAAGTGTGATGCACTTGCTGTCCAATCTCCAGTAATGCCTTTTCCGCTGAAATGGAAGTTACAAAGCTTTAAAAATAAACGTGTTTTATAAAAACAAGTGCATCTTCCTAGTGATAACATAGATTCAATAGTGAAAAGTATAAGAGCATTAGACCAACAAGACTCACAATTGAACTCGAGAAGCTGACTATTTATCAAACATAATGTGACAGGTTTCTGTACATACCTTTTGAAGCAGTGGCACTAGATTACCATCCTGAGAGATACTTGGCACTTCATATGTGTACAATGAATGGCAAAATTTTTTTGAACATTTATTTGCTTAAAAAACTAAAGGTGATTTTGTAGCTTATAATAAAACAGTTTACAATAAAAGTAGCAGGTAGGTTTGTATGTGCATTTAGAACATGACAGATCCTGAGGATTCAGCTAGGTATTTTCACCTCTAATAGAACTCTGGATGCTATGTCACTAAACAAATTTCATTTGATGGAAGGTTTGAACTCATGATTCCAAATTTACAAAGATGCAGGCAAAGGCATATGACACTGCATATTCTATTTAGCTGACTCTTGAGCTCATAGATGTGACTTAGTGATGGCATCTCTCCTCTCTCAGCACCTAGCCTATGTGGACCTGTGTGCACTAGCATCTTTTTAGAACCAAAGCCCTAACATTATTTTTGGTGTCTTTCTCAGCCATTCATAGACCAGAGACACGTTGAGTATACTTTAAACAGTCTCTTGCACAAGATGGTTTAAGTTATACATGATCAATGAAGGCACACATGCCTCTTTATCTAAGGTAGAAATCCTATTGATGGGCAGAGATGAGGAAAGTAAAATGAAAGGCTTTAGTTAAATACTGAACCACGGTTCAAGGATGCCATCTTCTACCCACATACACAAATATATTACTCAGCTATTAGGATCTTACTTGTAGTAAGAGAAACAGACTACAGGGCTATCACACACCTGAGTGACAGAATATTTAAACATAGAATTTAGGTCTTGAGAATATATAACAGCCACCACTGTTCTCTCTTTCCCTAAAATGCAGTTTAAGACTCTAGGTCACAGAGGGGCATATAGAAAATACATTTTCATGGCTGCTCTAGAAAATCAGGTAGTCATTCCAGATGTCTGCAATTTTTTCATTGCTGTAATTACTTTGCACGGTTTTAATTTTAACCCCATTACTTATCCACCTACATCAAACATCCAGACTGAATGTCCTCTGTTGATCCCATCCCTCTGTTGTGAGGTCTACTCCCAAGAACTCATATCCCACAGTCCTTTGAGGCAGAGATGTCATGGGGGAGCTTCTGTCTCCTTACCAGTGTGTCCTTGCTGGTGTAATGGACCATCCATCCTTCCTTCATCACTGTGCTGCTTCTCCGCTTTGTGTGCTTGACAGACTGCACCACGCGCATGAGGGGGATGTTATTGCTTGTGGAAGGGCTTGAAATATCAAAATATGTTAGGAGAGAAATATTTTCACATTCAGATCTTCTTTTTGTGAATAAAAGCTCATTTCAACTATTTCAAAGCAGAAGGCAAAGAATCCACATCTCATTTTCAGTGAAATGTACTGTCAGAGGGTTGATGGTTCAGAAAGTGAGTTCCTCGGAAGAGTGACAGGCACTTCAGATGTTCACTTTACAACTCCCTAGGCAGAGTAAAAAGCACCTGGGTATTCCCCACGCATCTGGATGGTGTTCAGATTTTTAGGAAAACAGCAGAGTTTACTATCAGTGTTTGGAAGCCATAGTATTCAAAATCACAGGGGAAAGTTTATTATATGTAGCAGCATGATAATAACAATTTATAGATTACGTGCTATGGCATTATGATATTATAGTATTTCTGCATGAACCGTGTTTGGGTGATTTCTTTAAAAAACACTTTCCATTTGAGTTTCCTTTTACGAAGCTGGTATTCATCGGATTATTGTGACCTTTTTTCCCTTTTAAGTGATTCTATCTCTTTATGGAATTTTTCTCCTTCCCTTCTTCCTTCTCCCCTCTATTTCCCTCAAATTCTCAGGCACAGAAGAAATGTATGCTCTTCAAAGTGAAACCAGCTCATAAGACTAATACATTTCACTACTGAAAGAATGCTTATTATTCCAGTAAATGGAAGACATGAAATATATTCTTGCACAATCATGGTTAGTTTCAATGTATTAATGAATTTGGCACTGGTAAAATGGATAGAAAGGTGTCAGTATGGTTTGTAATTTCAAACAAGTGGGAAACTTCATGTAAAGGATCAGGTGGTGAGAGGCTTGGAATTTTGCAGAATTTACTGTTTAACCACTGTGGCATGGAAACAGCCACAGATGGCTTAAATAGGGATGGTGGACACAGAAAGCATGAATGGGCATGGTTGCAATAAGATTCAATAACAAAGCATGCAGCAGTTCCCTTTTGCCTGGTTTCCATGCTGGACTGACTGCTAATATTAAAATTGAAGATCACCCAGGGCTAAAATAGATAAAGTATATAATAGGTAGAAAATTATACATATTTCTTAAATAAAATGAAGAACAATGAGGTGCTCAGAGAATGTGATAGTTCATAATAGAGGTCAATTTTAAAGTAAGTAATTTCTGCTGAGATTGGCCCCCTAATTATTGCATTTCTACACAGCGAACTCTTAGTATTAACTTAATAGTGACCATAGCAAATATGTGTATTCCTCACACACAAATGAAATATGTCAACAGATGAATAATGCCAGGACTGGGCAGCTGGGCCTCTTAGATCAAAGGCTTTCCTCCACAGTATACAGCTCTACATAAGGAAGTCAGGCACGCCCCAAGCTTCTTTTATACTGAAATATCAAAGCATCTTTAGGAGTAAAACCGCTTGCCTCCTACTTGGGCTCTGACCTGATGGTCCTGTTGGAGTCCTCCTGGTCTGCGTCTGGATCCTGCATATCCGCACCATCACCCTGGCCCTCTGCCATAGCCATCTCAGAATCCTGGACCATGGCCTCATCCATGTCATCCATGAGTCCGCTGTTCCTCTCACTGTCATTGTCATCACTTCCTTCTTCCATAACAATATCAGATTCTGCCCCAGGGCTAAGCAAATCTAGAAAATGTTTGGTCCCAAAAAAGTAAGCCTGGGATCTTAGAGCCAGTGCTTAAGGGCAAAGCGATCCTAACAAATCCACTACAAGCTGCCTCCCCACACCCACCAAACTGAATCCTATGAAAAATTTATTATTAATAGTATGGGAATATATGAGACAGTAAACATAATTTCACAGCCTGAACCTCATTTCCCAGATCTTCAAGGCAAAAAACCCAACCAAACGAATGAACAACAACAACAACAAAACATTAAAAATGAAATTCTTTAAAATAAAGCCTAGGAGTATGGGAGGCCATGTCCAGGCATAAGAGACCAGGACAGCCCTCGGGGGGTGGGGGAAACTCATGTGGGGTTAGGGTTCATATGAAAACAAAGTCATCTATAACTACTATTGTAGCTAGCTTCTTAAATCATGTATCTCAATACATTAAACTGTTCACATAAACTATAATTTTTAAATATCTATTACTATTTGTATATTAAATTCTGTCCATTTACAGATGATGGCAATGGTAAAATTATACTTACATCACTAACACAAATTACTCATTTTCAAAAAGGAAAACAGGTCAGAGACTCTGAACCTCTAAGTCTGGGAAATTCCCAATTTACCACATTGCTGTAACTAAATGGGGAAATGCAATCTGTAGGTCACCCTCATCACAAACTTCTCCATTTCCCCTGGGTTCTATATATCAAGTCCAATTGAAATTCTCTGGGATCTAAAAGAGTCAATATCACAAGCTTCATAAAGTGGGAAATTCACCAAGCTTTCAATATTGCCAGATAACTTTGGACCCCTATGCTGGAAATCTGGAAGCATAAGGAAGCGTCCCCCACCCCCCATAGCTTTTTGTTCCCTTCTAGGTCTATTTCTTTACCAGTCAATGCAATCATGTGCTCTTTAGCTTTTCATAACACAAATATGTGCTTATATTTTAGTTTCTATAACCAGAGGATCTGGAAGGCTATTGGTGTGAAGATTAAACAGAAATAGTTCATGGTTTTTGGGAAAGGGGAGCATGGGGTCCTAAGTCAAAGACAGACAGACACAACGCTAAGAACATTGAGTAAAACAATGTTAATTCATGTTGTTGAATTGTTCTCAAGAAGATATTTCCTAATATAGGAAGACAAGGATTTTCTGACAGTTAAGGTCTTCTTCCTATTTGAGGTTCAGGTTCACACTCATGAATATAATGGAAGCAGTAGTCTGCAAAGGCTAGACATTGGTAGTTGTTGGCCTCTAGTCCAGTCTCTGATCTTGACTTTCATCAGTGGATGGGGAATAAAGTTAACTTCTGCTTCAATGCTTTGAGGAAGCAAGCAAGAAAATTGAGAGAGAAAGCACTGGTTGGTAGGTATTCCAACATGGTCTATATTTCTGAACTAACTAGGCTTAGGAAATGAAATAAGGGTAGGCAATAAATGACAGGCATTCAAGTTTTCAATATGAATTGTGTACTGTATGAAGATTTATTACTACTACTACTACTACTACTACTACTACTACTACTATATCAAAACCTAATGATCTGGAATTGAAGTTTACATTCCAGAGGGGAACCCAAGACTTTATTTATTTGTGGCTGAGTTACAAATATCTCAGCTGAAAAATAAAAGAGAAAAACCCTTACAAATCATAAATACCACAATACTACCCTCTGTAATTGGCATGCAACACAGAACATGACTACAAATCCGTCCCCGTACCTCCATTGATGGTCACTTCACCCAAGCAGTTGTTTGGTACTTTTGGTGCACAGCGTTTGTGACAGTTGAATCTGCAATCTAATCATGGGGATTTTAAAACAGACAAAAACAAAACAAAACAAAAAAACAAACAAAAAAAAAAAACCACACACAAACACAAAACAAAAAACAGAAATCCATCAGATAGTGAAAACATGACACTAAAATATAGTAGCTTCAAAAGAAAGTTGATTCATTCAAGGCTTCATGGGTGTCTGGCAGTCAGTGCCTAGTGCCCATGTGGTCCTCACCTTTGCACTGCAAGCCCTGCCGGAAGAGACCCTTGAGAAGCTTTTTGCAGAACTGGCATACCGTGGGCCGTGTGTAGGAGTGAATGACAAAGGTGTGTGGTACCTTCACCTTAGACATCAAAATCTTGTCGAGCTGAATTGGTCGTCCAATGTATGATTGCGAATTTGACCTCTTCTCCCGACCAATAAATGACTCTGATGGTGACTTTTGCTGTTTTGAGAAATCACAAAGAGCATTAATGTGTCAGGGACTTGTACTTGATTTAATTGCATTTTAAAAGTATCACTTTGCTTTGCTCCTGAATTCAGTGATTTGATCACTGATATGAGGAAATCTGAAATTAGATTTCTGTTAATTAATGTATTCTAGTCTCATTTATCTCATACTTGAGTTACTCTGTATAATCTGAAAGGAAGAGACCAGAAACCAAAATATACAAACTTGATTTGTAGGACTTTTAAATCATTTCTTTTTTTAACTTCAAAATATTAATTTAATTACTTTTAACACAGAAATAAAAAATTGAAAGAAGCTGTCTTCTCACAGGAATTTTCTAGATCACCATATGCACATGGACAGAAGTGTGACCAGCTCAGAAAAGCAGAGATTGAAATGCACTCTCTGCACAATATTTGCTGTGAAAGATGCCTACAGTTTTTTGGGTTTCCCCGAGGGAGAAAAAATTAATGTGATTTTAAGTAATTTCTCAATTATGTAAAAAGGCAAAGGGCTAAAGTTAGGTAATGCTTCTTATAATTAAGAAATATAGCAGCTAATGGGCTACAGAAGGCACATAAGTACTGGTATTTGGGACAATAATAATACCATCGTGCTTTACTCTCTATCATTTGGGGACTATTTAATAAACCAAGTATGCAGATTTTAAAAGCACATTAACTAAAATGAACTATTACTTCAATACCTTTGAACAATTTCATGAACATGTACTTGGGATTATTAGAATAAATTTATTGGGAACAAAAGATGAATAGAATTACTGCTTAGCAGCCATTATAATTATGAACCTAGTTAAACTCCTACTCTACGTGAATAGCATTGGGTACCTGAAAGTCCTAGTTACAATCAGTTTATGCCCCTAAGCTCAGACTCTGAAATTATTCTTTTATATTGAATGATAAACAAAGAGTAAAGCCAAAATATTGTCCTTACTTGCTGTGAGAACTCTGTCTTTTTATCTTACCTGGCTAATTTCAAAATTGGAATAACTATTGACAAGTTATCAAGCCCCACTTGCATAAACTCTTCATGCATTTTAGTCTCCTGCTAACCAAAATCTAATGCTCAGCAGGGGATAAATCTTCAGACACACCAGCTGCAGCAAAATGAAATGTGACATGAGGTTTCTGCTCAGAATATTATGTTTGCAGTTACACTCATAATTAAAATTCAGTGACGGAAAAATTGATACTTCCTGATGGCCTGTAAAGGGTATTTCCTTCTAGCCCATCCCTAATCTGATGGCTCCAACGACACATAGAATGTTTCTCTATCAAGGACTCACAGTGACCACACTTGGCTGGGACTCAAGTGGGTCCTTTATCTTCCTTTCTATCTTCAATTTCAATCATACTAGACTTACTTTTAGTCCAGCTGGAGCTTGTATGCCTAAGGCCCCACCTCCCCCAACATCCTAATCACTTTGAGACTCAACTCCTGATACAGACCCAGGATCCTAGTAGCTCTTCCTGGTGGCCCCTTTCAGCCTTCCCTTTTAGTCCATCTTCACTTCTCTGAGGTTGCCTTCATACACAACAGCCCTCTGGTAGGAACCCCACAGCTACCACACATGGTTGTGATTCAGAAACCCAACAGACACCTTACTTGGTTAGGACTCAAGAGCAGGCAACAGCAATGAAGAACAGAAGGCCCATCCAATAAAAACAAGACATCACACCAAAAATAAAACAAATTCAAACATCATAGCTCCAGACCTTAGATCCTAGTACAAACAGACACACACATGAATAACCAAGACAATGTTCTTCCTTGAGAATCCAGCAAACCCTATTGGGTAAGACCTGAGGAAAGCAATTTAACTAAAACATAGGCAAGGCCATCAAAATAGTAATTATGAATATGTTCAAGTACATTAAAGAGGATATGAATAAATGAAGAAAACTATGGAAACATAAACATTTGAAATACAACAATGAATACATTCAAGGCATGACAGTAGAAAATACAAACTGAAATAAAACTGGAAATGAAAAATTCCAGATGTCTAATTAAAACCTCAGTGATCAGGCTCTACAACAGAAAGAATTTTAGATCTTGAAAACAAGGTAGAAGAAATGATAGCTCAGTAAAAGAAAACATTAAATATAAAAATCCACAGGCACAAAACATGTATAAAATTTGGGATACTATAAAAAGACCAAACCTATGACTAATAGCTATACAGAAAGAACACAAACCAAAGTCACTGGAAATAATTTTCATAAAATAATAGAAGAAAAATTGTCCAAGTTAAGGAAAAAGACTCCCATTAAGGTACAATAGGAACACACAAATAGGATAAGAAAAAAAGATATGCACAATACAGAATAACCAAAAACACTAAATATACATAATAAACAAAAGATATTAAAAATCCGCAAGGGAAAAAGACCAAGTCACATATACATACAGGCCCATTAGAAGACTGTGTGGCTTTTCAGTTGAGACTGTGAAACCCAGAAAGGTCTTAGACACATGGATTACAACCTCTAAGAGACCGTAGATGCCAGTTAGCAAGAAAAACAGAAGTGCCAGGCTTTGTTGATTCCCCATGGGAGCCCTTCATATTTGGGAGGAGTGGACAATGGGTGGGTTGGGGGGAGTGAGGAAACTAGGGGAAGGAGGTAGGGTGCAAGTTAGAATTTTGGTTGGAATGTAAAGTGAAATTTTAAAATAATAAGCAATTTCTGTCCACTAATCTAGGTCTACAGAAAGTACTAGAAGGAAAACTTTAATCTTAAGAAAAGGCTAGGATACAAGGAATAAATAATCCAGTAACAGTTAGTCAAGAGAGGGCAGGGGTCACCCACACAGCAATAACAAAATAACAGGAATTGATAAACACTTGTCATTAATAGCTCTCGATATAAATGTTTCCAATGCCCGCATTAAAAAAAAAAAAACATAGACTAACAGATTGAATTATAAAACTGGATCCATCTCTCTGCTGTAGTAAAAAAAAAAAAAAAAAAAAAACACCTTACAATAAAAGATGGACGTCAATCAAGGTCAAAAGATGGAGCAACAATTGGATCTAAGAAGTAAACAGGCACAGGCATTTTAATACCTGGCCAAAACAAGCAAACAAACAGAAAACCTTCAAGCAAAACTTATCAGAAGATATAAGGAGATAAGAGAAGACACTACATACTCACTAAAAATAAAACATACGAAGAGGAGATTACATTTCCAAGCATTTATGCATCAAATAAAAGATTATCTAAGTTCATAAAAGAAAGACTACTACAGCTAAAATCACATATTGACACTCATACAGTAATAGCGGGTGGGTTCACACCCAACCCTCACCAATAGACAGAAGAAGCAGACAAAAGCTAAACTTATAAACAATAGATTTAAATGTCATAAATAAAATGTGCCTAATAGATACCTACAAAAACACTAAAGAATATACTTTCTTCTCAGCAGCTCAAAGAACTTTGTCCAAAATTGACCACATATTAGGACACAAACCAAGTCTTAATATATATTTGAGGAAATATGTTATATATATATATATATGAAAATAATACTCTATCTGATTACAACAGATAAATGCTGAACTATTAAATGAAAATTGGGTCAAAACAAAAATCCAGAAGTAAATTAAAAACATCTCGAAAATGTAACACACCAAAACCTATATGACAAAATGAAAACAGTTCTAAGAAATACCTTTATAACACTAAGTACCCACATTAAAAGAAAAAAAAATGAGTAAGCTCATATTAGTAGCTAAACAACACATCTGAAATTTCCATAAAACAAGAAGAAATAATACCCAAAAGAGTAGACAGGAAAAAATAATGAAGCTCAGAATTGAAATCAATGAAATATAAACAAACAAAAAAACAGAAAGGGTCAATGAAGCAAAAAGTTGCCTTTGAGAAAACCAGCAAGATTGATAAACCATTAGCTACATTAACCAAAAGAAGGAGGGCAAAAATCTAAATTAATAAAATTAGAAGTAAAAAGGGGGATATTACAATAGACTGAGAAAATTAAATAATAAAGATAGCTTAAAAACTCTATATTCTACTAAAATGGAAAACCTAAAAGTAAATTTCTTAATATATACAACTTAAAGAATGTAAGATTTATAATTACTGGCAAAATGCAGATAGTCATTAAAAAGCTTCCAACTATCATTGGGGGGGGAGGGGACAGGAGAAAGAGAGGAAATGGTATAGTCTAGATGGGGGGAAGGACAGAGAGAGGGAGAGGGAGAGGTAGAGAGAGAGAGAGAGAGAGAGAGAGAGAGAGAGAGAGAGAGAGAGAGAGAGAGAGAGAGAGACAGAGACAGAGAGCAAGGAAAGAGATATCTTGATTGAGGGAGCTATTATGGGGCTATGGAGAAACTTGGTACTAGGGAAATTCTCAGGAATCCACAAAGATGACTCCAGCTAAGACCCTAAGCATCAGTGAAGAGGGTGTTTGAACTGTCCTTCCCCTGTAATCATATTGATGACTATCTTAATTATCATCATAGAACATTAACCTAGCAACTGAGGAAGCAGATTCAGAGATACACACCTAAGTACTGGGCCAAGCTCCCAGAGTGCAGTTGAAGAGAGAGAGGAGCAATAATATGAGCAAAGGTGTCAAGATCAGTTAGAAGATACCCACAGAAACAGCTGACCTAGCTAGTGGGAACTCACTGACTCTGGACTGACAGCTGGGGAACTTGTATAGGACCAAACTAGGCCCTCTCTATGTGATGACAGTAGTATGGCTTGGGAAGTCTGTGGGGCCATTGACAGTGGGGCCAAGACTTATGTCTAGTGCTTGGACAGGCTTCTAGAACCCATTCCCTTTGGAGGGATATTTTGCTCAGCCTAGACACAGCGGGGAGGGCCTTGATACTGCCTAACAGTAAGGCCTCAGAGTTCCATGACTCCCCATGGGAAGCTTTATCCACACTGAGGATTGGATGGGGAGGAGGGTAGTGTGTGGGAAGGAGTTGGTAGCAGTAGGAGATGAGGGAGTGAGAACAGGGATTGCTATGTAAAATGATAAAATATTGTATTTAAAATAAAACAATGATAAACTCCCAATCTTTAATCCCAGCACTTAGGAATCAGAGACAGGTGGATCTGTGAGTTTGAGGTCAGCTTGGTATACAAAGGGAGTTCCTGGACAGCCAGGGCTGTTGTTACACAGAGAAACCATGTATCAAAACAAAAACAAAAGCAAAACTCCTCAAATCATAAACAAATAAAAACAGCACAGAATCAGATGGATTCATCTCAAAAGATTATCAAAATACATTGTACAAAAATGTAAATAAAAATCAAAAAATAAAACTAAAAATGTTCATTACTCTGAAAAATCTTTGCCTAGGTGTTGTGGAATCTAATAGAGATAGGCCAATGGCTTATGACACAAGAATAACAAATTTATTTCACCACTGTACTTAATACTATTGAAGAATAAGTAATTGCACAGAATTTGCTTCAGTGTTTTTTCATGACTGTTGTCACTGGATTAGTTTGAAGACTCTAGTACAATGTAAGGCACTTTTTTTTCATAGCTGCAAAGTTTAATAACAGAGTAAAAGATGAGTGGATGTCCTACATTCTTAGTAGACTGATAAATATTCACAAACATGGAAAATTCTAAAAAACACACTATCTTTAATTTAAGATGTCTAAGTCTGAGCTATGTAAAGGGCCAAACTTAACATCAGACTATCTCCTAGAACACAGAGCAACCTCATATGAAAGAGTAAGAAGGAACCTGGCAAACAGGTATTCTCATCCCATCCACAACTTTCTTTTTACTAACTGCAAAACTTGAATTATTCTTGAGAAGCTGTCAAATTTATTACTTTCAAAACAGATTCCCTTATTATAAATTTGGGGAAAAGAGATGGGTCACCACTCTACAAGAAAGTAGGCAGTGATGGGAGTCGCTGTACCACATGACACAACAGAGAAGGGACTGCCAAGTCACAGAAGTTACAAACAAAAACTGACTTTAATTGCTATAACAAAGTGAGCATGGGAAAAAAAAAGTGACTCTGAAAAGTCACAGTATCTGAAAATTTAAAATCAAATGGCATATCACCTAGATATATCTACAATTATATTTTTTAGTTTCAAGTATCATGAATATTATCCAATATGACATATTTCTAAATGAAAAAGTCATTTCACAGTCTTGAAATAGGGTACATATGCATTGTACCTTATATAGAAATTGATATAATGATGGCAGAAAGAGTTTAAACTCCCAATTTCATAAGAAAACTGGTACCTTAGAAAAAGGAAAATAGAAAATCTGCCTGAAGTCCAGTTTACAATACTGTAGTTTGCTTCTGGAACCCTACATGCACACATCTATGTGAGATGTCAGATGAGAAATATAAGAGTCTAAGGTAATGGAAACACAGGGTCACTACCTGCTGATGTCCTAAGTGTTCATATGGCCTTCATCTATTCTTCAATTGTAGAATAAGGGCTTTACTAATGTAAACCAAATAAGAGCAACAGATGACAACCGGGGAGCTCATGGAACAAAGCCACTACCCTGTGATACACACAATGTCCAAGAAACAGTATCTTGGCATTCCTGTCAGTAATTCCATTAACATTCGTGTTGATGTGGACTGAATCCTGAAATTAAATCTTTAAACATGGTATGGTTGCTCATGGTTATCATTCCTCCATCAGAAAGGATTTCCAAATTCTAGGCTGGGGGTAGCTGATGATAATTCTGTTTAAATCGGGCAATGTTGAAATACACCTTTAATCCCAGAACGCGGGAGGTAGAGGCAGGCAGATCTCTGTGGCCTCAAGACCAACCAAGTCTACCGAGAAAGTTTCACGACAGGCTCTAAAGCCATACAGAGAATCCCTGTTTTGAAAAACAAAAAAAAAATTCTGTTTAAACAAAATCAAAATTTTTAGAATTTGAGTATTCCATGTGTTTCAAGATACTTGAGGTCACTTGAACATTCAGCTGGTAATTGAGAGATCTGATGCTAAGGTAACTATCTAATGTTTTAGATACAGAAGAATGTCTCTTTAATTCATTAACTCACTTCATTACTCTTTTATAATGCAATATAAATTCAATATATTAACAGACTCTAGTCATAGATTACATTTCTTTTGAAAATCCCTCCATACCTACTGAAGAAATGATGGTTTCTCTGGGTTTACTTAGCTGGTCAATTGTGTTTAGGTGACTTGTTGCTTAAGGCCTAATTTGGCTCCAAGTATTTATGAAGTTGGACAATCTGCACTATAATTTTTTCCCATGGGACAAGAGGAATGTTGAAAGTCTCTGTGAAGGGAACAGCTGTATTTTGTTATATTCTGTTTCATTAATATGTTCAGAGCAAAAACTGGCTCAAACTTCAAAGAACCGATTTCAATTACCTCCCTATAATTACCAGAAGCACATGCAGAAGAATGCACTCTAAAAATTTACATTTTATATTAGTCCTTGATCCAGCGAATGAAATTTCTTGTGTCAAATTTCTATCAGGATCAATACAGTCATACAACAAGGTTTGGGGTGCATGCACACAATTATTTGGTTAGCTAAATCAGACAATAAAGAATACAAAGGGCTATTTCCAATCTCAAGGTATCACATCAGATCATAGATATGGAGACTATCAGCATAGAACAATGGTGGAAGCTTAATTTCAAATCCAGCAATAAGTACTAAGTAGTTATAAGATCATAAAGATACCTTAAAAAAAGTTTTACTTTGTGGAAGCTTAATTTCAAATCCAG
The DNA here is from genome assembly GCA_030556225.1 of Cricetiscus sungorus. Taxonomy (NCBI): domain Eukaryota; kingdom Metazoa; phylum Chordata; class Mammalia; order Rodentia; family Cricetidae; genus Cricetiscus; species Cricetiscus sungorus. Next base: position 11,595,446 of record JANBXA010000600.1, on the reverse strand, counting down.
CAATAAGTACTAAGTAGTTATAAGATCATAAAGATACCTTAAAAAAAAAGTTTTACTTTCTGAAGTCACAGTTCTCAGTAACTGTTTTGTATGAAATGACTATCCACTATTGAAGTCTCTGCACTGGAGGTCTACTTAGAAAGACTATGTACCCTACTTTTACAGAAAAAGATTGGCTTTTAACTTGATACTCTACATTAATGACTTAGTAAGGTTGGCACCATCCCAGGAAGTAATGCCTTCATTACAACATGGGTCTCCTAGTGCCAGTCTGTCTTTAGATGTTTAATGGAATTCAGACATTTTTTTCAGCACATCATATTCACTTTGAAATGCAATCTTCATGAGTTATCTGGAAACCTGAGTGGAAAAACTGCCTGATCTTTGTTTTGTTTGTTGCTATTCATGTAAACATCAAATACAAGCCTTTATGAGAAATAAAAGTCAAAGCCATTTTACAGAAAATAAAACATGGTTCAAATAAAGCCCAATAGCCAAAACTACTTCTATTTATTAAATAATATCAGTCCACACAGCCCATTGTGACTAGAGTTCAAATAAAACTATCAAGTTAAGGAGAATCAGTAAAATGGAGAATAGAATACATTGTAGTTATTTCCTTATTGATCTGTTCCAACAGTCAAACACAATTAAGCCCCCAAAGAAAGGGCAGATTTTGTTTTTCCTTTTGGTTTTTGTAAGACGTGATTTCTCTGTGTAGACTTGGCTGTTCTGGAACTCATTCTGTAGACCAGGCTGGCCATAAACTCACAGAGATCTACTTGCCTCTGGCTCCTGAGTACTGAGAGTAAAGGTGTGCAACACCACTGACTAACTCAGGGCAGACTCTTAATTACAACTTTTCAGCCATAAAGAATCAATATTGTTAATATCAAAAATATATAAAGAAACTAAATATATATCAAATTAAAACATGGGCTACAGGATGAGTCAGAGTTTTTAAAAGATGAACCACAAATGGCTGAGAAATAAATATAAATCATAACTACCTTGAGATTTCAACTTATACCAGTCAGAATCGCTAAGATCAATTACTCATTTATTACTGGTGGGAATACCTGTACAGCTACTATGTCAATAAGTGTGGTAGTTCCTTGGGAAACTTCGAATAGATCTACTTCAAGATCCAGCTATACCAGTGTTGGGCACATACCTAAAGGATTCTACTTATTGCTGCTCTATTCATCATAGCCAGAACTTGGAAATAGTCTAGATGACATCAAAAGATGAATAGATAACAGAAATATGCACAATATTTCACTGTTAAAGAAAAAAAAATCTTTTATGTGTGTTGGCATGTGTGCCTGTGTATGAGTTTGTCATGCCTTTTTATTTTGTTATTCTATTTTATTTACTTGTTTTTTTTATTTGCCTGTTTGTTTTCAAAAGAAAGAAAGAATGCATGGAGTTGAATGGGTAAGGAAGTGGATGGATCTTTGAGAAATTAGAGGATGGGAAACTTATCAGGATATATTATATGAAAAATATTTTTAATAAAAAAGAAAAAACATATATCAGGCCAACAAGGTTCCTCAAAATGCTAAATAAACATTCTCAAGAAGCATGTGCATGAGAATAATGAGTGAAATATTTCGAGATACTTGAAATACAGACTTTACTGTTGTATTTAACTCTGACATATTCAGTTTGTAATACAGTGACATAATTTATGTCTATGCCATGTCTCACATGAACTTAACATCAGTAATAAAAATTTAATTGTGATATTTTATGGCTATGTGATGGGAGATGTTATTCTTTAAATATGTTTCTCATACTGGTTAATGAATAAAGCGCTGTTGGCCAATAGGAGAGCAAGATAGGCCGGGGCTAGGAGACTAGGAGGAAAGAGGAAGTAGGAAGGACAGAGTCAGCATGGAAGCAGAAAGAGAACGGCATGCTGGCCCGCCACTCTCCGATAAGATGACCACATGGAAATACTTAAGTAGAAATGGGTTAATCATTAAGACAGGGCTAGCTGATAAGCAATGATAGTAACTGGACAACAGAATTATATGAAATACAGAGTCTCTGCGTGTTATTGGGGGCTGGTGTGTCGGCAGAACCGACCGGCAGGGAAAAACATGCTTGTAACAAGAATGGATGGTTCACTTGCATGTATATTTGTGTATCAAATGTGTGTAGGTACCACAGAGGCTAGAAGAGGACACCGGACCCTCTGGAACTGAAGCTATGAATGGTTGTGATCTTCCCTGTGGGTGCTGAGAACTGAACCAAGGTTCTCTAGAAAAGCAACACATGCTCTTAAACTGCTGAGCCATCTCTCAATACAGTAACAGTAATGCAACACAGACCATTTAAACGAAGGAAAGAACAATGGAGACACCTAAATGTAAAGATTTAGAAAAACAATCTTCTGAATGTACTACCTGAAAGTAAAGTCTACACAAGTTTGGATTTCCAAAGAGGACAGCGGTCAAAGAATGTTTCCAACCTCAACTACCCTCTGCAACTTCCTGTTTGTTTCCTATATCTAATTTGGTAAGAAATCTGTACAGGCCTCTGCTATAAAAAATGAGGGCAGTAAGATTAAATACTTACAGGCAGATATAGTAATAAGGTGTGGGTCTTTATGTCAAAGATGTAATATGGATTAATGAAGACTGCAAAAATCTAGAGAAGACAATGTTAGTGTGAAAGAGAAGGCCACTGTTCAAATACTCCCCTTCCTTCATATCTCCATGTATATAATTTTAAGCTTATTTTTTTTTGAAAAATGTGTATGTGTGTGCCTGCTTGACTATAGGTGTATCATTCATATACGTGTGTATATACATGTGTGCATTCACAGGGACTGTAAAACAGTATTGGATCCCTTGAAACTGGAGGTGCAAGTGATTGTGAGCAAACATATGGCTGTTGGGGACTCAACCTGCACCATTGCAAGAGCATCCAATGCTTAAACAGCTGAACCATCTCTGCAACAGTTCTCTTATTAGGTAAGCAGGAAGCCCAGGTATATAAATTATAAAATAAGTCAATCTACATTTTGACAATGTAGAGAGGAAAGTGAAGTGAAAGACAGGGAAGGGAAGGAATGGGTAATAGCAGTTTCTTCTGGGGAATAAGTCTGGTTCATTTAGAACTTTGGATGAGGTAATGATAGAAAATATTTCGTAGAATACAAATAAATATGGGAACTTTGTAACTACTCCTATCACCATCTCCATCATATAGGCAAGAAAATTCACTCAAGAAGGTTATAAGTATTTGACTCAACTTACATAGTTTTTAAATGTAACTATGAACTCATGTGGTTTTATTTTAGACAATGATATCTCTCTTTCTCTAGCTTTTGGTTCCAAAATATCTTGGTTTTATGCTAATATAACACAGAAATTATTTCACTCTTATGAATGAATAAAGGAGGCACGACACACAATGAAAATGAACAAACATCATTCATACCAATATGCAACTGATGAGGAAATGCTGTGCAGCCTTAATTTTGACCTACATGAAGGATTTTCAATTATCTTGCTTGTGCTCAACAGAAAGCATCTGAGTCATGGGTGTTTTCTGTAACACAATAACTAGTTGATTCATATGCTTTTGAATGTAAGAGCCATTCAGTCAGATGCCTACTGTCCTATTCAGGTATTGTTCTTAACCAATACTAATAATGATTCTATAAAACCATATCCAACTATATATTCATCATTGATTCCAGAAGTCTGAAGATGTTTTGACATTCCACAATACCATGCAGATTAGCCCAAATTCCCTCCACTGCCTTCAAGTTGGACCTGTCCTAATTACCAAAAGCGTTCTGGGGCAAACCCACCTGGAGGTTCAATGAGATGCCACTGGATATAGGAAGAATGGGAAAGAAATAACTTTTTTTCACCAAAGAGTTTCCTCTTTATTACCAATATCTACACACAACTGTCTATCTTTCTATCTACTCTTCCTTTCTCTTCATTGTAGAAGGTTCTTCCTTACTCATTTTTAGTTCAGTCACTATCTCCTCTAAGGCATCCCTGACTACTTACTTATTTTCTACTCTCCTCTTGGACACATCATTTTGTCTACTGTTGAGTAATTACCAAAGTTGGAAGACAACTGGTCTACCTGATCACTGTTTTTAAATTGTCAGTAGAGTAAAAGTTTTGTAAGGGAAGAACATAGTCAGTCAGTTCTACTCTCTCTAAATTGTACACTTCTGGAATCCTGCTTCACTCAGGATTCCCATATAGAAAGGTAAAATACATTGACAATGAAGTGAAATATCACCCAGAAAAGAATTTTCTTGAAAGAACTATATTTGTAGACAACAAATTGAGTCTTATCAGATTTGACACTACCAACAAGTAAAAACTGTCTAGGACAACAGAGCCCTTCCTATCTTGAGACTTCCCAGAGGGTTCTCTGCTTGTGTTCCAACATAAGTTTTACGGTTATTTGGCAGTGACTAACCCCATCTGCACTTGGTGCTAGAAATACATACGAGGAAGCTCAGAGCATGATTACTTTGTGAAGAAACACGAAGCAAGCATCTTTCCTCAAATATTACCCTTTACAGAGGGAGTGAGAGATTTTCCAGCACAGAACAGTCTTTGACACCAGGCAAATATGAAGCCATGAGAAATGAAGTTCACATAAGAGCACACTTGCTGTGTAAAAGGATGTTTGCTGAATCTCAAGGTTTTTTAATTGTGCTCTGATTCTATGTCCCTTGAACTTTATGCCAAATGTGCCAGATAAATGAGTTTGAATTCTCAGTTGGATGTCCTAAATACATAGTATAAATAAAGGCTGATCAAAACCTTTTCAAAACCGTTAAAAGGGTTATTATAGGGCAGGAAAAAAAAAAGCATACCCCCTGCTTAGTGGTGACGGATGCTGTGTTTTACAGAGGAGAATTCATTTCTTAATGTTTGCAGCCATTTATGAAAGCTTTCAAAGTAATGACACGTAGAATACCCTTTGAAAAATATAAGGAGATCTAGATTTGCTGAGTGCTAAAGTAGTCTCAGAAGTTGCATTTACTTTATATTGCTTCACACTCTTGAGTAAACAGAAGGGGAGGGCACCAGAGCCTTAGGTTTATTTAAGTGATCCACCCTTTGCAGGGAAAGCATCAGAACTGTGGAAGCATTTTCACAAATTGCAGGCCCTGTTCTTACAAATGTCAGTTACCAATACCCTACAAAGCGGGGTTCCTAAAGAGAAACATGATATAAGTAGGTGTACCTTTAAAATAAAACATGAAGTTAAATAAAACATGAAGGCAATGCCAACTTAATGCTTTGTATTTTTTTTTTTTTAAATAGAGAAAGACATGCCCACTTTTGAAGAAAATAAACGCAGGTCCACACTTCTGCTTTGGAACTTTAAATGTCAGGCTGAATCTACATATAGAAAACGACAGGGGGTGGAGGGGATGACTAATTATCTAAGTAAAAACAAGGACATCAGTTTAGGGACATTTAGTCTCATAACTGAGTATTTGACTATACTTGAATAGCCAGAGGTCTGGGCTGGGCATATCCCTGATACCAAGGAGGAGCTGAGAAAGTATAAAGATGGCCCAAGACTTCAAAGATTTCAGTCTTTCTCTAACAATCAACCATAAAGGCACTTGAGCAGTTTTTCACAGAATCCTAGCCTATGTTAGTTAATGCCATACTATAGTGTTAGTGCAGGTGTGTGTGTGTGTGTGTGTGTGTGTGTGTGTGTGTGTGTGTGTGTGATGATTCACTATCAAAATGATTTAAAAGGCAAGATTAGATTTTCGAGATAGGGGCGTCCTGTTCCACCTATATGCTTCCACTCTCCGAAGAACTGAATGTTAAAAACATAAGAAAGCACTAAATTAAGTGACAGTAATATTTCTAGTGCATGGCTGTAGGAGACAACAGAGATTATTTCCCAATATAAATTGGGTTATAAAGAGAAAGTGACATTTTAGTTCCTAACTTCAGGGCATGGCCTTATCTTGTATTTTACATGTTTATCCTGCAAAAGAAATATTTTTCCTGAGAAGAGAGCCAAAATTGGTTAACTTAGTCAAATGGCCTTCACATTCAATAGCATATAAGAATCATAGAAGGCAACTAAATATTTCTGAAAACACAAATATTAAATACAGTATATTAATGTACTTATATGTGTGCCTGTGTGCTGTGTATATATAGCACACACATGCCATAGTTCCTGTGTGTAGGTCAGAGGAAAACTAGTTGGTGTTCATGCTCTCTTTCCACTAGGTGGGTCTCTGGGGCTGAATTTAGGTTGTGGGCTTGGGAACAAATACCTTTACCAGCTGAGCCACCACCCTGCCCATGAAAACACAAATGGTTTTAACTTATGAGATCCATTTCTAACTTCCTGCTCTTTTATTCCCTCATAATAACTTTCATACCAAACTTTTTATATTTTCTGGGTATAGGAAATCCCCATAACACATAGCTCTCACATACAGCATGAGTGTTCTTTATTTAAGTTAAGAATTCAGTAGTTACAAGAGATCAGGAATGAAATGATTATCAACCTGGCCAGACCTGGCAGGTTGTTCAGAAGATGAAGGTGTGAGAGAGAAAATGTTCACTGTTGGGTCTTAGGGAGCTTTCCAGAGGCTGTGGCACATTGCCTAAGTGATAAACAGGGACTTCAGAGACTTTGTTCAAGATCTGCAAGATCAAGATGTTCCTACATCCTAAGGAAGGATGGACAAGCAATTCATGATACCCCTGTACAAGAGGGTTTCCTGAAATTCTGCCCTATGAGCATTGCATTTAAACTTACACTTCCTTTCTAGCCAGAACATAAATTAATTATGTAGATGCTACACACAAGTTCCAATAAGTAACACCAGGCAATAAAAGTTGATTTACTTCAGGGCTCCTTCCCCACAGATCCACTAATCATCATCTAGGTTTGGTGGATGTGAGGTAGAGAAGTGCTAGTGAAGTAACTCTGTGCACAGTGCTTCGCTGAAAATATACACTGCTCTGGCTTGTGTTTGGAGAGCTCAGTCGGAAATCAAGAGAAACCTCATGACACCTGGCAAGGTACTACAGGACAGTCGTGGTACATTTGTAAGTGGAAAATGACTTTAATGCAGATGAGTCACCTGTATTCCTGGAACTCCAGAACACAACAGTACCAAGCATGTGCCCCTTGATAGATACAGGCCATGTTGAAAACAATCTGGAAATTTCTTCAAAAATTTCTATGAAACTATGCAGTCAAGACTTTCTTTCAGTAAATTTTATAAAAAATGATAAGCTTATGAAAAATTGCTATTTAAAAATTATGTTCATTCTGTAAAATGTTGAACTGAATGTAGATTAAATTTCACAAACACTAAACGACAAACGTTTAGAATGAGAATTGTATTTCCTGACAGGTTATTGAAGGCAGTCTGAATGTTAACAATAACCAAAATGATTTGGACTAGGATAATTTAATTTTGCTGAAAGTAAGCTTCTACAGAGGCTGTTAACCTCAAAATTGTATTAGTACATGTCCCTTCAAAGATACTGAAAACATTTCAAATAACTTTGGTTAATTTATTTTTTTAAGAAATGAAACTATAAAGCCTAACTTTTGTTTTTATTTGTTGTTTTTATAATTTTCATCTTTTACATTATATTGCATCTACACAGATCACCCACTCCTTCAATTCTTTCTTTTCTACCTTGGGTTCCCACCCTTGATTTCAAGGAAAGATGACTTACTCTCCTAAGTCCTTTGACTGGAATGTTACATGCCTGTGTCTGCTCACATTAATGTAATTTTAAAAGATTCCAAATTGTACAAAACTGAAAGAAAATAAGTGTTCTCCGTGTTGAAAAAACCATCATATTGTAAAACCATCATATTGTATCCTACAACATACATAATTACTAATTATTTATTAAAAAGAAAATGTAAAATTCAGCGTGAGTAAAAGCACAGGTCAAAGCAAAAATAGTCTTCCATTATAAATTAAAAGACAAGGGTAACTGCCTCAGATAGAAAGACTCTTGGCCCCAACAAGCAAGTCAATAGCAGATGGAAAAGGATTGACACTAGTGAAGGAATTTTGCTTAACTAGGGTATGGGGTGTTGTATGTTTTTAACAATGAAGAAATTATTCTTAGATACAGCAGGGTCTCTTTCAGACCATCAAATTAGTAGGAACAAAACTTTGAAAAACATTCATAAATCCTATTTTGGGAAGAGTATGAGAAATAGATATCATCAAACACTAATAACTAGTCTACCATTTTTAACAACAATTTGCTGAAAAGTATATATATATATATATATATATATATATATATGTATATATATATATATATATCACAGTTGGTTTCTAGGAATCCAATAAAAATAACTCTTTCAATGAATTCTTATTGAGACCTAACCAATACTTTTATGAAAGCATATATGCAGCTTCTCATTCCAACATCAGCCATCACTGAGATATAATGGATGGAGTATTCCCACAGAGCAGATCAAATCCTATTTGGATACTTATGTGCCTTTGAGAATACACTGATGAGGGCATACTGAGTCACCAAGTGTCTATAATAATTTTTCTACTCACACAATTATTGGCAAGATACATTTTAGAGAAAAACTTGTCAAATTCTATTATTTTTTCTCTTTATGATATTAATGGAGAGAAAATTGGTTTATGACTGTGAAAATTGTGTACAAAGTTATAGAAAAATAGGCTATGAAGAATTTTTATCTTATTTCTTGCAAAAGCTGGCCTTTGAAGGCATGGTTGCCCTTAACAGATATATGTGCCATAGAAATCAAAATGTCTCTTTGTCTTTCACATTCAGTTCTTGAGTGTAAGAGGTGAGTGAATATGCTTCCTACTCCTTTTAAGTTTCATGACCCAGGGATTACTCAAAGGGAAATGCATTCCTGGAAAATGATTTCTAAAGGCAAAAATCCACAAGAATTCAAAGAAAAAAACCACAAGAATATATATATATTATTTAATATATATATTATTATTTAATATATATTTATATTAATATATATTAATATAATTAATATATATTTATATTAATATATATTTAATATATATTTATATATATATATATATTAAAGGAAACTTATACACTTTTTATATTGCTAATTCCAAACAGGAATTTAGCACCATTGAAGTAGATTTGTTAATCTTGTATCTTGTACATACAAAATCTTGACTTGTCCACTACATTTAACCTGGAACATATTCTGGTGGGTTTGCATTAGTATCTTTCTCAAGAGGAGCCACAACAAGTTGATATGAGAAAGTATGCTAATAATGGTACTTGACGTTTATATCCTCTGGAGAGAAAATAGCAGTGGATGGACTTCCAATGACCATGTTGCTGAAGGAAGAAGAACTAAATACTAGCAAGTTAGTTGGCTACAGAATCATTTAAACATGAACATGGCTATAGGCTCTGCCATTAATACTCCATAAAAGTCCTATTATTTATTTTACACAGATAAATAGACAATTTTGTGGCACTTAATTGACATTTTCTGAAGGAAATTCCATATACAATTTCTGCCTTGATTGGAAGTTTAATATTTCCACTTCCATGCTACCTCTTACAAAAGGACTAATAGTTTGTGATAATACACAATGTAAAAGAATATGTTTTCTGAAAACATCAAGAACTAGGAAGAGGTGGTCAGTTTCATATTCAAGCACTCCTGGTATTACTCACTGTTGTCTCATGTCACACCAGGAATGCACAAACTGTGTCCTCACTCTGTATGGTTCTGTGGTATCTGGGATGAGAACACAGTTCCAATGTGTAGAATTTCAGTTTAGAGGGCAGCACATAACTTGTCTTTTCATAGTCATAGACAAGACATCCATGTTACGAAATCAAGCATGTAGAAGCCAAATTTTGACCTAAGGAATCAACTATAATTACTTTAATAACTATATTTATCTTTGTCACTTTAAGAATTATGGGAATTCAAGCAATATGAAATGACAAAACAGTTTTACTCTAGGTTCTGCATTCAGTGGACTGAATTCTCATCTAAACTCTGTTAACCATGAATGTAACTATGGACTATTACAAGGTAAGTTTGAAGACAAGGTGACGGCATATTCTTAATATCAGGTAGCTTAGTACCTACCTCAAAGCCAGGGCTTACAGGAGACTGAAACATGAAGTTGAAAGATGAAAGAGCATGTAAAGGAGAACAATAAGGGGAGAAAAAGACAGAAAAACAAAGTTACTAGAGAAAAGTAATGCATATTAGTAAATGATGTTTAACACACATTTTCAGACAAAAGCAAAATGTTACATTATTCAGCTCTGTGGCCAAGCCAAAGTCCAAACAGGAAAATACTTTTAAAATTTAAATGAAACAGGTCCCACTAAGTTACAGATGCAAAACATTATGAGTAGTGGTTAAAAAAAAAAAATCTATGGTCTTAGTGATGAGGGGTAGCTCTTGTACCTTGTTGAAAACAAATTAGAGTCAAAATGAAGTATTTTTTGACCTTTAAGTAAAAGATTAGGTTTTCTTCACAATAATTCTTGCTCTTAATGTGAAATGGAGAAAAAGGTCATTAAAGTAATCAAACATTGCATAGCTGTTATTTGCCTGCAGGTGGGAGTGGGGGGAAGCATAGTCCCTATCTGTTCAGGGGTGTCAAACATGGGATGGCCAGATTTTAAGAGGTTTAGGAAGACAAATACAGGGCCTGGAAAGATTCCTTGGTGGTTATTAGCAATGACCACTATTCCACAGAATGTGGGTCCTATTCTCAGCATCCACATGGCAGTTCACAATTTCTGTAATTCCAGGTTCAGGTCAGCCATTGCCTGTTTCTGACCTCTGCTACCATGACGTGCACAAGGAATCCACAGCTATACATTCAAGCAAAACACTCATATATGAAAAATAAATTAAAATAATTTTAAATTATCTTAAAAGGAAGGAAAATATATCTACAGTGCATTTTTTGCTCATTTTGTTGATTTCTGATCTCACACTAAATTAAAATAACATTTGAAAGTAAAAAAAAAACACACATGCTTTAAAAGAAATGTTTCAATGTATAGTATATTGAAAATGTTTTTTTCATCTTGTTTTTAAAAACAAAGGGAAATATGCAGGTGGTTGTTCTATTTGATAACTAAAACTCAAAACAAAATGAACTCCAGTTGAAACATTAAAAATTGGAGCACTGTACTCTGATGTTAGTGACTTTCTTCCTACTTGTTAAATAAATTACTGTACATTCACAAAAAAAATTTACTTGTTTTTGAAAACGTTGTATCTTGATTTGTAATATGTTGCCATTGACTCAGGGGCATTGAGAGCTATGTACAATTAAAGTGAGGTTTTACCAAAATAACTTGGCATCCAGCACTAGCTGTGCAGTCTGTGAATTGGTGAAAAATACACAGAGAATTTAGAAGCAATAACTTCTTGTTTAAACGTACACCCACATATGGCTTTTGTGGGGAAAAAATCATGATCTTTTCTGAGGCACTATTATGGGACAGAAAAAAAAAGATTCTTAATTTCCAAAACAAGACAGTACCCTAGTCAACTATGTGTGTGGCATGTAAAATTAATAGACTAATATTATTCCTTTAACTATTGCTCCTTTCAGTCATGTCTTTTATGAGAATTCATACTTCAGATTATGGTGTGTAAAGATGAACTAGGAAATAATGCATTATTAATTCAATAATTTATAATATCCAAAAGATTATTTTTCTTATAAGATTCTAATGGGTTTTATGAAGTGGAAAAAGAATTTATATATTGATCTAGTTTGAGGATACTGACTTCATTATTGCAAATTTCATTCGACCATTAATTATGCTTAGTAGCTATTGCAACTGCCATTATATAGATGCACCAAGAAGCATTCAATAATTTTTTTTGTTTATCTTTCAAGATAGGATTTCTCTGTACAATTTTAGCTCACTCTGTAGACCAGGTTAGCCTCGAACTCACAGAGATCCACTTGACTTTGCCTCCCATGTGCTGGGAATAAAGGCATGCACCATCGCCTCTCACCAGCATTTAACAATGTGTTTATTTGCAAAATTTTTGCATGTGCTTGTGTATGACATGTATTCATGTTCATGTGTGCTTGGATATGTGTTTGTTTCTGTGTGTATGTGTGTGTGAATGTATATGCACATGTGTATCATGGAAGTACAAACGAGATGTCTTCCTTTACTACTTTCCACTCTACTTTGAATCAGGTTCTCCACCTTGAACTCACAGCCTGAATATCCAGTCTCTTCCTCCTAATCAATGGGATTATGGTGATCAATTATGCCCATGTAGCTTTTATGTGGATGCTAGAGTTCTTAATTTTGGTCCTCTCACATATGCTGTGAGTCCTTTATCCACTGAGCCATATTTCCAGTCTTGTTTTAAGAAATTCTGTTAAATATTTTTTTTCCTAAGAAAACACCAGAACATATATAGGCCCCACTGTCTTTTTATCTTGTTGACTTAGAATCATCAAAATTTCCATAAATCACCAAGAAAGAGACCCACAGACCCACTATTGCAGTGTTCTTTCCACATATATTCACTGTGGTGTAACAACTTTTCTTTTTCTTTAGCTTGGTTTAAAAAATGATTATATGAATTACACTTTTGTGTCTCTGGCAAAAGCTACTATATTGAATAGATAAGGAGAGAGCAGACAGCCTTGTCTTGTTCCTGATTTTAGTGAAATTGCTTTGAGTTTCTCTCCATTTAATTTGATGTTTGCTATAGGCTTAGTGTAATATACTATCTGCATTATGTTTTGCTACGCCTCTTGTACTCATGATCTCTCCAAGACTTTCCACTTGTATTCATGATCTCTCCAAGACTTTAATCATGGAAAGGCATTAGATTTTGTTAAAGGATTTTTCAGCACCTAAAAAGATGATTGTGTGTGTGTGTGTGTGTGTGTGTGTGTGTGTGTGTGTGTGTGTGTTTATGGAGTAAATTACACTGACTGAATTTCATATGTTAAGCCACCCTTCATCTCTGGGATAAAGCCTACTTGATCATGGTGGATGATCTTTCTGATGTGTTCTTGGATTCAGTTTGTGAGTATTTTATTGAGTATTTTTGCATCAATGTTCATGAGGGTCATTGGTTTGTAATTTACTTTGTTGAATTTTTGTGTGGGTTGGATATCAGGGTGTCTTTGTCCTCATAATATGAAATTGACAATTCTCCTTCTGTTCCCATTTTGTGGAGTAATTTGACACATATTAGCATTACACCCTCTTTAAAAGTCTGGTAGAATTCTGCACTAAAACCATCTGGCAACTTGGCATTTTCTTTTTGGTTGGGAGACTTTTAATAACTGGTTCTATTTTTTTAGGGTTTATAGAAGCTAGGAAACAAGGAGAACCCTAAAAGAGACATACATGGACACCCAAGAAGAGGAAAGAACAAGATCTGAGTAAATTGGAAGCACGGGAGGAGGGAGAAGGGAGGGAGGAGAAAAAGGAGGGGAGAAGGGAAGGGAAAACAAGATGGGAGATCACAAAGGTCAAGTTGGCAGAGGAACAGAGAAGGACAGCAGGGATGGAGACCCCTTGATAGTGATATCTGTTTTGGGCTTGGCGAGAAATCTGGCACTAGGAGATTCTCCAGAGATCCACAAGTATGACCCCAACTAAGAATGTATGCAATAGTGGAAAAGCTAACTTAAATATCCTTCCCCTATAATCCTTCCCTTACATGCCATCATGGAGCCTTAATCCAGTGGCTGATGGAAGCAGAAGTAGTGATTCACAACTAAGCACTAAGCTGAACTCCTGGAATCCAGTTGTAGAGAGGAAGAAATGATGAGCAAGGGATCAAGACCATTCTCAGCAAACCCACAGAAACAGCTACCTGAACGAGTAGGAGCTCACAGAATCCAGACTAATAGGTGGGGAACCTGCATAGGACCAAACCGGGCTCCCTACACTGGGGTGTCATTTGGGAGGCCTGGCAGTGTGCAGGGCCTCTGGCTGTGGAACCAATATTTATCCCTAGTGCACAAATTGGCTTTGGGAGCCCATTCCCTTTGGATGGATACTTTCTCAGCCTCGATGCTCAGGGGAGGGCCTGGGTCCTGCCATACTTTGATGGGAGGCCTTACCCTCCCTGAAGAATGGATGGAGGGTGGTTTATGGTGTTGGTGGGGAGAATGGGAGGCCAGGTGGGAGAGGCAACTGGGATTGGTATATAAATTAAGATAGTCTTTAATTTAAATAAAATAAATTTAAAAATTGTTTATTGATCTTGATTTAACTTTAGTAAGTGGGACCCTTTTCCTCATCCTGGGGTGCCTCATCCAGTCTTGATTTGAGGGTTTGTGCCTTGTGTTAAAATGGATATCCCTGGGAGGTTTTCTCTTTTCTGAAGGAAAATGGAAGGGGACTGGATCTGGGTAAGAGGGAAGTTGGGGAGACTAGGGGGAGTGGAGCGAGAAGAAACTGAGGCTGAGATATAATGTATGGAAGCCAAAAAAAATTTAAAAACACTACTACAGGAAAAAATGTGAAACACATAAATAAATACGATAAATCTCACCATGCCATAGCATATTAGGTTTAATATTTATCCAAACAATGTATTTCTTGTTGATAAATAATGGCAGTTTTCTAACCCTATTTCTAAACAACTTTTAACTGAATAAATGAATCTCAGAATTTAATCAATAATAACTCTAATATAACATTTTATCATTTCCTTACATGGTCTATGACAGAAGTTTACAATGACTTTCTATTTGAGTAGCTAAAATATTATACTTTTAGACAAGTGACTCTCAACCTGTGGGTCTTGACCCCTTTTCACAGGGGTTGTATAGCAAATGTTTACATTATGAGTCATGAAAATGGCAAAATACTGTTATGAAGTGACAATGAAAATGATTTTATGGTTGAGGGTTACCACAACACAAGTAATTGTACTAGGAAGGTTGAGAACCACTGCTTTAGCAATTTTCATGTTGTAATTCATAAGAAGGAAAGAGTATAAAGTTTTAGGTATAAATCTTGATGATATTTTATATATACAAGTGGAACCTCCTTCAAGATAAGATACAGAACACTAGCTTTCTGGATAGTTCACTTTTACTCCCTCTCAGCTAGCATCCCACTGAAAGGAAGCATTACTTTCCTGTTCTTCAACACACATTTGATTTTCCTCATTTGGAATTCAACCCCTGAATCCACAAGTATAGACACTGTGCATCTGACTTACTGCTTGAGAAAGGAGTCTCATTATGCTCTCTCGACTGATCACAAAATCTTACCTTTCATGACAGGATTTTTTTTCTGAACATCCTGATCTGAAACTACAGGCATGAACTATCATGCCAAGCTTGATTTTTTTATTTAAATATTACTTTGTGAAATTCACCTGTGTTGTTGAGTGAACAACAATTCCTTAATCACATTGTATATGGAGACAAACTATGGAGTTAGTGCTGTTTTTATGATACATGTTTTCAGAGTTGGTATCAAAAATACATTTGCCTAAACAAGACCTATGTCATCACAATGCCAGGCAACACACCAACATGGAAGGGAATAGCTCACATGTGCTTTTGACAGAGGGAGAATCAGTTTTCTCTGGGAATAAACTCCTGATGGGAGATGTTATTCTGTATATATATTTCTCATACTGGTTAATAAAGCACTGTGGCCAATAGAAAACTAGATAGGTGGGGCTAGGAGACCAGGAGGAGGAAAGAAGAAGTAGAAGGAGGAGTCGAGATGTAGCCTAGGGAAGAAGCAAGACGCCTGCCGCGGCTCCCTGATAAGACGACCACGTGGAAATACTTAGGTAAGTAGAAATGGGTTAATAATTAAGACAGAGCTAGCCTATTAACAATAATGGTAACTGGCCAACAGGATTGTATCAGATAAAGAGTCTCTGAGTGTTATTTGGGGCTGGTGCTGCTGAGGGCCCAGACTGGCGGCAGGACCGGGAGGCCGGCGGGGAGGAACCTGCCGTAACAAACTCCCTGATAAATTATTTCATTACAAGTGAAATGAGTTTGGAATTTGAATGACACCAACTCTCTTGATTCATTTCCATTTCCTCAGTGTTTTAAGTTAATGTTTTACAAAAACTTTTTTACAACTTTACTATTTCAACAATTTTCATTTATTCATCTTGGTTATTTCCTATAAAATCAGTGTGCTGAGAATTGATTTGTATTTTTTGAAGCAGGATCAACATTTCCATTTGGACACGATTGAATAACCCCTTGTTTCCATACAGCACTTGGGAAGTAGAGGCAGGAGAATCCCAGTAATTTCTAGGTCAGTCTTGTCTACCTGGGTTGTTCACAGATAGCTAGGGTGTCACAGTGTCCATAGTGACGGCCTGTCTCAAAAAATCCTATTTTCCATACACCAATCTAATGAATTCCAAAAACATTCATTAAGCAACCTATCCTTCACAGCAGTTACATTCTATATATAAATCTATATATCTGTATCACACACACACACACACACACACACCTGTCAATCTGCATGCACAGTTTCTAGTTCTATTAGCATTTTCTATGTGATACCATATTAATTAAAATTTTCATATTTAAACACTGTGTAATACAAGATTATATTCTATGAACTTTTATGTGTGACATTTCTCCAGTTTTAGTTTATATCCAGAATTCTCGATAATAATACCACTGTGATTTGGGGCCAGATATCTCATATTTGAAAATCCTTACATGGTCACCTCTTCGTAACCAGAATTTCAAGTCCTGATTATATTGGTAGCTCAGAGATATCTTCATATACTGGTTTCCCCATTTCTGTCTTATTGTATCAGAGTTTACATGTGTTACTTTTGGGGAAATTGACTTGATACCAACCCATCCTTCACATTTAAGGAATAAAGGAAGGGATGTGAAATTGTTGTCTAAGGTAGGCCTCATGTAGCTTGTTTTCAACTGACTCAATTCATACAGAAAAAGATGAGGAAAATGTAGAGAAATAGAATCTGCATAATCATAGTTATCTTAATGAGCATTGAAGCATATGTAGTGTAGCCTACTTAAGGATTTCATTTTACTTTTCTTTGTTTCTGATAACACCATTAAGGATTTACAAAAAATGCATCATGTACCTTTAGTTGCTCTATAGTCAGCTTATTACACTGGGCTGTCTCAGAGGATTTGGTGCTTTAGGGAGTGCATAATGGATGTGCTTTGCTGCCCACACAGATGACACATACAGCTTGAAATACAACATATGCTGTTTTGTCCTTTCTATCCTAGCAGGATTATATAAGTCTGAGATTCAATTTATTTGCCTAAATTGGACAAATTAGTAGGATAGCACTGTCTTACTCTGTGTGTAAATGAGAAACTCTACAGTCAAAATAGGCAATTGTAATGTAGAATATTTTGTTTTATTTTAGAAGTTTGCACATGTCATCACAGACTTACAAAGCAGACACTCTAGTGGCATTGATGGTTAATACCATCTTTGCACAAAGCACCATCCTTCTCAGAAATAAGTTGTTCTTTAATATATACAGTACCAAAAGGTTTTGCTATTATTGCCATGATGTCACCTCTGGTTAGAATTCACTAAGGGTGAAAAGAGACATATTTGCCATGGTCCAAGTGTGCCTGACTAGAGCAAGCAGAGTTGGCTGTTAACTGCACTAGCAAAGATGAAACAAAGTCAGCAGAGAGATGTATGTCCCATGAAAGGTAGACTAATGTTTCCTAATGTCTAAGAAACTAGGTAAAAGACACTCAAACATTCCCTTGAGTTCTCTGTATTTCAAGGAATATAAAACATGATCCTAAAAGCCAACATGTTGAGTATGTCACAAACATGGTTTCTAAGGGGTTTCTTTCTAAATTTATCTGGAGAACAGTTTATACATGGCTATGGAAACCTATGTACCCAATATCTTTCAGTGTCTCATGGCCCTGAGTTTTTCTTTTTAAAAATAATATTTAAAAATTTTTATTTTTGAGGACATGATGGTTTCAGAAGTCACTAGCATCTTATGTGATCATAATTTCAAGAGTCTTTATGGAAATGTTAAAGGCTACTATGAAAAAATAAATTTTAGAGTATTCTAATACAGGGAATTTCCATTCATTAATGAAACACTAATGAATTTTGACATTTATGTAAAATATATCTTGTAATCAAGTAATTCAAAGAATTAAATAATTATTTCAGTAGCTTAAACACACCAATTAATAATTGTCTTTAAAAACACAAATATATGTATTAAGGGTTATGGTTATATATTCTAAATTATGGTTACATGTAAGTTACATATTCTATTTATATATAGATTTGATTTGAAAGATAAAGTAAACTTTACCTATAAAATCTAAACTAGTTGTAAGTAATGATTCAAAGTATGTATATATATATATATATATATATACACATATATATGTGTGTGTGTGTGTATACTTTTGTATGTAGCTATATACACATATACATACACACATTATATCTATATTATAATATATTAAATATTTAAAACAAGTATATATACCAGTACATGCTATTATTGATACATAATTAAAATAAATAATATCTAATTTAAAATATCTAGATTGTAATACACTGTAATGATAAATAGTTCAACCTTAGATTTCTTGTATAAATTCTTAAAAGATTTTTTGGCTAATTTGAACATGACATAATATATTTATAATTTCACTTTTACATAATTTCAATTTTCTTATTCCAAACATTATGTCTTGCAATAACTACAGTTATTCCTAGTACAATGACCTAAAATTACCATTTACAAAATTTCAAATTCAACCAAAAACCTTCAAAGCAGAGTAGTCAATGGCAATTATTTTAAGACACAATTTTTGAGCGATCACTTTTGTAAAATGACATTTATTCTAATAACTCACACTTAGGAGATGGTATAGAATAACCAACATACCTTCTGAGTAGTACAAAGGTGTCATATTCATCTAATTACTACAAAGATGAAGTGTCTATCTTCCTCCAGTAGTTTCAGTTAAAGATGAATGAAAAATAGAAGGCAATACCACCAAAAGAGCAATGTAGGCTCATGCTACAGGGGTTTCCTATTTGTAAAGATGAGTGACCCTCTGACATTTGGCTTATTCTACAACAAAATTAAAGTCACTTAAAGTCACAATCAAATACTCTACATGTAACCTCTATTACAAATTGTAAGTCCATATACCCAAATTCAAGGTGGTTTTACATTTTTTTTTTGTCATCAGTTTCTGTAATAATTATGCTATGATGTGTCAGGGTACTGGTGAGATGAAGTAGACAAGGAAAAGCTGGAGCCTGAAGCCATTAGTTATTTCAGAGTCCCATTCTTGTTTTAAGTACTTCACATAATCATCACACTATTCTGTGAAAGATAAAATTATTTTCCTTAACAGATGCTTTCACCATGTCCATCAGCTGTTTCACTGGCACTAGAAACACTTTAGTTAAGTGCTGGTGTGCTCATGGTTCTTGGTAATGTTCAATGACAAACTTGCATGAATATAAGTAATGCTAAACAGTTAGTCTTTGATATTTTCATAAAGGCAATTTTCAGACTCTATCTCAGAAGAGATAGATATTCAGGATGCTACATGGCTATAGAATTTTGTAGAGGAAACAATCTTTTGCAACATTAACACATTACTTCACAATGCCCAATCCTTATGACCATATGAAACCTCAAATATTTTTCAGTTTCGCAAAGCACAGGGAAGAAAGCCAACTCAAAACTGTTGGCTATTTGATGATGCATTGACCAACCTACAACAGAGACCCCATGGAAACATAGTCATTAACACAGAGGGTGCATTTACCTCTCAGTACATTTTCCTGGCCTGACACTAATATCACAATATCTCCCAGATTTCCCAAGCAAGTAGTGAATAGACAGATAGGAGGCCTTACCAGTAGAGGCTCATCGAGGGCAATGGTGGAGAACTCAGCAGATGAGGTGCGGACAGTGCTGAGTCCAGTGAGGGAAACATTAGAGAGCCTTCTCCTTCTCACACCACTGCAATTGTTAGGGATTTTAAATGCACATCTCTTATGGTAATTCAGACCACATCCTGAAAAACAAACATAAAAATAGCTCTCATTTAACCAGAAATTAAATCTATTCCATCATTACATATAAATTAGGAATTTGAAAACATAGCATAACATCAATTTGTCTTGATGCTACTTGGAAACACAAATTTTCTTTTGTGTTTTCTCTGATTCTTTTTGCTCCTTATTTGAAAATGGATTTCAGACTCTTATTTTTCTGTAAATGCTCAATAACTCCCCTAGTTGTTTTTTAAATTACTTTTTATTATGTATTTGTGATGCTCTGAGTAAAATGAATTTGGGTTTATAAAAATGTACAAATGCATTTATAAAAAAGATTATAGCATTTTAGCCACTACAATTTTAAATGTCTGTAGGCACATAGCAGAGAAATTAATTGAATGACACTGATCTGAAGCTTGTCTCTGTAACTTACTTGTACATATGACCTTAAACAAATTATTTTATGTCAATTTCCCAGTCTGTAAAGTGGAGATCAAAATAATTACTCCACAGAATTAAAAGATAAATAAAGTATATCTCTTGTGTGTTTCTGGGTAGCATGAAATTGGAGGCACATTTCCCACTTGAGGAAGTTTTATTTACTCCCAACTTTTAAACTATGCACATTCTCCACATAACTGGCACCTGCTACTTAGAATTCACTTATTTGTTACAAAATAGTTCTGATAACTTTTTGTAATGCATTCATTACAGTTCAGGCACCACGATCTTGATGGAGATGCTGTCCAAGGAATTCTGGGTATGACTTCCCATGACAGCATAATGAGTTGTGTTCACTTGCTTCTGGTTTTTGGGTATAAAGAATTCAAGAGTCATGGGGTCATGGAAGTTACTAACAAGATTTCAAAGAAAGGCCTGGGAGGCTTAGTAGCATAGTAGTTAAAAGTCCCTGTAGGCATGAAAGAAAACTGAATGGCCATATGAGAGAGATGATAAAGAACAGTGGAGGCCCCATGGATTTGGAGATGCCCATGGAAATGGGGTGTTTGCTGAGGAAAGACAGTCATTCATTCAGAGCTAGCCTAAGAGAGGACATCTGAGCTAAATCAGCAAAACTATTAGAGCAGGTCTGTCTAAGCCAGTTCAAGATCACTCCATGCCACCATGTAGAATAGATGTTGTGCATGGAGCTACAAGATTGGTATTTGCTCTTCTAGTTTTGGGTCCTGTTTGACGTGATGATCCTTCTTTGATATTTTACAACACCACTTTGAATTTGAATACTTACCCTGTTTCATTATAGTTTGGGAGTATGTAACAGTTCTTTCTAAAATGTAGATCTATCAGATGTGATGAGGTGAGAGACATTGCTATGCGTTCTTTGACCTGATGTTCTGCTTAATTATAGACCAAGAAACAATGGAACCAAGTGACCATGAACGTAAACTCCTGACACCATGAGTCAAAACATATCCTTCCTCCTTTAACTAAAGTTCTCTCTAGTGTTTTGTCAGACTGAAAGAAATCTAGTCAAAACAACACACCTGAGGCATGGTGTCTTCTAGATTGCTGTCTTTGAACTTCCACTGCACTAGTAAGATCTAAACCATTATGGCAAGATTATTTACAGAGTGTATTCCAAATGGGTGATTGGGCACACTTCAAAGCAATCCATCTATTCCCACAGAGAACAGGGGAGAGCTGCATGAGGTGTTGGGACTAGATGGTACTGTTCTTGCATACTGAGTTCTCCAGTTCAAGGAGTTCTCTCCGGGTAAGGCTCACCACAGTCTGGTGTGATAAAACACATTGATGTTCTGTTTTACCCATTAAGCATTGCTGTGATCATGGGTCCTTTCAGTAACTATCTCAATCTCTGCTGCGTTTAAAGCTTAGTATTCTGATTTCTAGCTTACATAAGATGAGAATACAGTTTTAATTTCTGGCTAAAATATCCTATGTATTACAGCAGGGGATACTTCCATGTGAGGGAAGAAGTGAGAATTCACCTTGTAGATGAGGTTAGGAATATCAAAGATGGGAAACACAAACACTGAACAAAATGTCCCATACACACACACACACACACACACACACACACACACACACACACAAGATGGCTGGAGAGTACGCAGAGAGAGGGCAGGTCATGGAGGGAAGGCAGAAGCAGCAGGTTCTGCTCACATGAATTCCAGTTGTGAAGAAAACACTCACCTTCACATTTAAGGCCTTGGCGCACCAGTCCCCACAGCATTTCTCCACAGTGATCACAGAAAGCAGGGGCTCTGTATGAATGAACGAAGAGAGCATGGGGCCGGATCTGAAAGTCTTCAAAGGTGGCTGAAGCTGCAGAAACAGCAGGTTGAAAAAGAAATTGAATGGATATGCTGATCTGCACACAAGCAGGCCAGGTAATAGTTGAGTGAGAAGCGAGGCAACTTCGCAAACAAAGTTATGAAAAACCTGCCAAATGTAGTGGTGCATATCTACAATCAGCATGTAGGATATGGAGGCAAGAGGATATAAGGCTAGCCTTGGGCATAGAGCCTGTTCAGGGCAAGCTGAGGCTACATGACACATGCCTTGTACTTTCAGTCATTAAGCTTATTCTGAATTTCAATGATAAGCTTGAAAAGCACAGGAGCCTTTCTGTTCCTTTCCTTCATGGCAATGTTTTGTGTTATATCAATAACAATAAAATATTAGGGTAATGAGTGATTGACAGGATAAGCAATTCACTTTGTGTATACCTGATATTAGTTGAAAACATATTGCTTTTCACTCCTACTCAGAAGCTGTGACTATTGGTCCTAGAAGAGGGAGAGTCAGTTTTTCTAAGAATGTGGTTCCTGGTAGGTTGACCATGCTCCAGAGGATGGTTCATACCCATGAATTTATGAGAACAAATTAAATGCAGAGGACATGAGGCTGGGAAGGGATGTTGGGGTGAGGGTGAATCTGGGAGGAACCAGAGTGTGGAGCAGTAGCTGAATATAATCAAAATACATTGTATGGATGTATGAAATTATCAAAGAATCAATAAAAGTATCATAAATAGAAAGAGAATTTTGCTTTTCCCCAAAGGCATTCAAACAAATTAATAAAATAAAAAGGATACAGACTCAATTTAGATAGATGTGGAAACTGAGGTTTCATATGAAGATGAGCACTATGAAGAGGAATATTAAAGCAGAAGGGTGCAATTGAATAAGTCTCATCATCTTCTTGGAGACACAGATGTCTTAACAAATGAAACATTAAACCAAACACTGAAAGTATGACCTCTAAATAACCCTGAAACCTGTTCACCAACCTAACAAGAAGAGGGATTAAGGCACATGGACCAGCCATGATCCATTCAGAGAAAGTCACCAATAAACTATGTTCATGATGGAGTGCATGTCCATTATTTCTATTTACTGCCTATTCTACGAACTACTTAGAGAGACAAGGGATAGGTGATTTCATTTATACTTTTCTATATATTTTTTTAAATAATACAAACATGGTTCAAGTTTATGTTGCTGCTCAAATTAAGAAGTAGAAAGTGAAAGCATGGGTAGAAGTGCATTTCTTGGGCTTCTCTGCAGAAGTGACTTCATGTTCAGTGTTCCTGAAGGCAGACAGGGCTCTCCTCACAGTCAGAATTGATGCAAGATCCACTGGCATGACCTACAAGACATCACATGTCATCACACAAACCTCAGTTACTCCCTCCTAGAAGGAGAAGGCTTGCCTGAACATGGTGTCCTCTAATCCCACAAGAGTGCAATCTCCACTAATACTAGTAGATATCCCTGGACATTTGATTGCTCAGGTTTTAGTCCTAGTGAATTTTGAAGACAATATGCTCTAAATCAAAGAACATGTAGATTAACAATATTATTGACAATGCCTTCACTAAATCAATCAGTAAAACTGTGTGGTTAAAATTTGCGTACCAATCATGTACACTAGTGACTGGGTTAAAATGCTAAAGCCTCCTTAAAATTGGTCTCTTACACTCACGAGTAATTTTTTCTAAAACCATTAAAGAAAACACTTGAATACATTGTGCCAATCTTTCACTCCTATTCCCTTCACCATTGAATTCACCCTCCCCAGGACTAAACAACTATGACAATACTATGACAGTAATTAGTTGAATAATTATTGTAGTTTTCAAAATACGAAACACTAGAATTTGACAATACAAATAGCAAGCTGCGTTGAGACATTTTAGGAATTAATCAGGAAGAATATAAATAATTAAACTAAAGATTTTCAATGATACCTCCCCCTCTAAATTATGTCAGGTAATATTTTTTTTTGGATTTTTGAAGGGGATTAACATTCATAAGCAGTTAGCACTCTTGACTTATGTTTAAATGCCACATTACTAAAGTTCAATTTTAATATTCTCCTGTTAATTTTAGAATAATTAAATACATTTTTAAAATAAAACTACTAAGCATGGTGAGGTTTTGCATCCATTTGAAATCAAAGCACAACATCCATTCATTATGAATTTACCTGTTCTGCACCCTGGGGGAAATCAGCATTAGCTGAGTATATGCATGCCGGCTTGCCTAATCACAAAATCGCACTTCAGAGATAATCACTTAGCACAGGCAAACAAAGTGAAGGCTGCAATTCCATTTCATTTAAGTTTTGGAATCAAAATGGACAGATAAGAATAGGAATATTAACATGTCTAGAGATTCCAAGAAGGGAACAATGAGCCTGTCATAATCAATCAGCCGACCTAAATTAAAACGATATGACAGGGAAACAAACTGAACACAATGGGCCCTCATACTGGTATTTGTGTCTCTTTGATTTGCTCTATTCACAGTCTATTGTTACACTCCAGCATGCAAGAGAGGAGAAAATGACATGCTTTCCTTAGTCACTGAGCATTTGAAACAGGTAATTGAGCCAAAAATCTTAATATAATCAGTAGTTCTTTACAGGTTCATTATAAATTGTTGGACAAAATGGACTAAACTGGTTAGTGGTACAGTAGAAATGAGGCTCCTGAAGCAAAATAAATCATCTCTGGAGGTCAAAACTATTTGCATAATAAAGTAAAACAATGTCAGATCTTCCAAGATTTTCGGTTTATTTTTTAATGCCTATTTCGACAGTGTGGGAGCAGCATTAACTCCTTGCAGCTGTGACATGTTGGGACTGATGTAGTACAAAGATGTGATTACATGCTTTAAACACCATTTCATTTGAATCTAAGAGGTGAACACTATTATTCCACTGTATAGATGAGAAAACTGGACAAAAGTTAAGGCACCATCCTCTATAACACACAATCTGGACTCAGGCAGTCTTAGGCACTAGAATTGTACAGAATCTCTATTATCACAATTTATTATTTCTTGGGAAATGAACTATAGAAATTTATGTTTTTGTCACTGAGAAAGGCTTTTTGTTTTGTTTTTAAACAGTGCAATCCCAGTAACACAGAGGAAATAGGAGTCACTCTAAGTTCAAGGTAGGCTGTTCGACTCAAAGCATTCAGGTGAGTCGGGGCTAAATAGAAAATGCTGCTTCCAACACCAAAAGAAAAGCTGGGCATTGCAACCCAATGTGACACGTAACCTTTGCTAAGGATGCATTCTTATTTCAGAGACATTTAAAATGTTGAAGAAATTAAAATATTCCACGAAGTCAACTACAGAATGTATTTTACTTCATTATCAGCTTTTTGAAACACATGGTGCACAAAGTTCCAGATTTCAATCCATCACATCTAATTAGTTTGGAGTTACAAGCAATAATTGTTTTTTTTTTTTGTTTTGTTTTGTTTTTGTTTTTTTTTCTTAAAAAAAAAAAAACAACAGTAATTCCTAGTTTACAATGAGCTGTAGCTTGCGCTACATGGTAACCAGTGTATTCCCATGATTCTTCAGGTCTAACTCAAGAAGAATATTTTGAAAGTTTTGCTAACTGAAGATAGATTTCTTCCTTAATAGGCAGACTATTTCAAGGAGCTTCTAAATGCCAGTACCCCATACACGTTCACATTGTAACTGTCTCAATCTCTCAGTCTCCCATACCAGACACGGAGAAATTATCTTCTGCTACTTGAGATAACTCCACCCACCTTGCATCATGCTATAACATTTGTAAAAACTCAACTCATCAGAAAGCCCTCTCTGGAGCCTCCAATACTCCTTTGTGACCACTAGTCACTGCCCAGCGTTAAAAACAAGCCTTAAATTAGTCTTTTCATGCCTTTCTCAAGTCAATCTACACAGGTGCTAAGAGCCTGAAGTGTAGACTTGGTTTATATCATGTTTTAGTAGAAAACAAATAAAATTAGATTGTTTGTGAATGTGAGATACAAGTCAAGTTGAAAATGCCAGCCCCACACATAATCATAAAGTGTATCAGTGTCAGTATAGAAAACAGCTATGAGTGCTTGGGTCTGTCTCTGAACTCTTCATTGAGCAGGAACACACTAAACAACCCAGAAGGATGGGTAGTTTAAAATGAAGAGAACAGATATGGAAGGAAACACACTTTATTGTCTGGTTTAATTTAATTACAGACATTCATAAGATTACCTTTTGTGTATAATTGCTGTGACTTCTTCACACTTGTCTGCTATACTATGAAGACAGAGAGCTAATGATGTGATTCCCAACTCAGGTGCTCAGAAGCACCTGAATGATGCCAACAGCTAGTTCCCACATCCAAAGGACTGAGGCCCAATGGAAAGTGTGCCTCAATGGTGGTAAAATGATACCTGGTCCCGTCTACACTCTGTTCCCTCCCACCCATCCACACAAATCTGTACATGGGATGCTGGTTAAACTTCTCTCTTCTCCATGCTACTACTGTAAAATTTCTCTCATTATACACCATTGTGGAAATCAACCCCACCTTTCCCATTTTATTAAACCTGGACACAGTAAACTTTAGGAAGGGCCCATAACCCTGCAAGAGCAATATTACTCAATGAGTTATTATTCAACACCTGCAATAATACCTTTACCTAGTTGAAAAAATGAAAAAGGAAATTTCTACTTGTGTCTGAACATCAAATATGGAAAAACATAAGTGAGGTGTAATGACAGGAAACTAGGGAGCCTTGAATATACCATGCCAGATGTCATAGCAACCTATGACAACAACAGTATGTATACTTCAAGTTACTGATTAGGCAGCTCAGAAGGTTCTAGGAATTGTAAGTGCATGACTCAGTAAGAAACGGTGGAAAGCAAAGCAATGTATGTCAACAGAGTATTAAATGTTATTTTGAATAACAAACACATTAATAAAAAAAAAAACCGCAAACACAAGCACACAGTTTTAACTGGAATAATATATTGTAAGGCAGACTAGCAACACAAAACCAATCTACCCCAATAAAGGGTTAGCTGGTATAAACAAAAATTGAATATATCAGAGACAGAAGTGGACACACAAGGGCAGGCTGAAGCAGGAAAGTGGCTCTGCTGAAAAAGAACGGGCCAGAGAACTAGACTAGAAGGCTAAAGCAGAAAAGGCTTTCAGACAGCTTTTTTTGTGGAGACATGGGAGAACCTAAAGCCTGGCTCACAACAGACAGGTTTGGTTTTAAAATACAAAATGAGCCAAATCTTTCCACTGCAATTGTGCTTTAATCTTTCCTATAAAGGACCACCTTTAAAAAATCAGAGGAAGGAAGAGCATGTTCCAGAAGAAAAGTTCATGAGGCATAAGCAAATTAGCCAAGACTCAAAGTCCTTAAATGAATAACTTCTAATGGACCCAAATAAATAATACTTCAGGACACAGAAACTTCTGTGTAAGGAATCAGCTTTATAAATTATTTTATTCCTATTATCCTATTTTATGTATATGGGAGTTTTGACTGCATATATATCTGTGCATCATCTTTATGACTGGTGCCAGCAAAGACCAGAAGATGGAATTGGATCCCTTGGAACTGGAGTTACAGATGACTGTAAGCCACCATGCAGATGTTGAATATCGACCCATGGTACTCTGGAAGGGCAGTCAACACTCATAACCATAGATTTTTCTCTCTCTCTCTCTCTCTCTCTCTCTCTCTCTCTCTCTCTCTCTCTCTCTCTCTCTCTCTCTCTCTCTCTCTCACCAGTATTTTAAAAACTATTATTTACTTTTTGAGAATTTAGTACATTTACAGCATTCCCCCTTTCCTGTCTACTCTCCAAAACCTCACATATACCTCTCCTTGGCTTTTTCATATTCATATTATCTTTTCTCATTAATTATTGTTTAATATATATATACATGCATGCATACATACATACATACATACATATATATGTATATATATATATGTATATATTACACACACACACACACACATATACACACACACACACAAACATGGTATATACACATCCCTAAATATGTAAGTACAACTTGTTCAGTGTGTATGTTACTTGCATGTATGTTTTCAGGGTTGACCATTTGATATTGCATGACTAATTTCGGTGTGCTCTTCCTTAAGGAAGGCTATTTCTCCAACAGGTAGCACTCCTTAAATGCCTGTAGTTCTTTGTCCTGTAGGGTGAAGCATCGTCAGCTTTTAATGAAATTCTGTTCTGTCTAGTAAAATTTTTCTACATTCTTTCTTGGTAAGAATAAAAATATTTTAAAGCTGGGCGGTGGAAGTGCACGCCTTTAATCTCAGCACTCAGGCAGCAGAGATAGGCAGAACTCTGTGAGTTTGAGACAAGCCTGGTCTACAAGAGCTGGTTCCAGGACCGCCTCCAAAGCCTCCAAAGAGAAAACCTGTCTCTGAAAAAAAATAATGAAAATATTTTTAATAAAGATTGAAAAGTTTTATAGGAGAGTAAGGGAAATATATTTAGCACTACTTGAAATAAAATATTTTACATAGTGGTATTTTAAAATGATGGTTTACAAGAAAAAAGACATCAATATGAAGGTTTAATCAATAATCCAGAGATATAGTGTACACATGAATTTAAAATATGCTGAAATATTTCAACACAGATGGGGCATCCTATGAAAATCATCCCTAAGTAGCAAACATGGGAGAGAAATATTTTGGGTCTCCACCTTTGGTAGTAGCTTCTGTGAAAGGGGAGGCTCATGTCAAGTCCTGTGAGCACTGGCCAGCTCAGCAGATACTGGTGGTTAGTTCCAAAGTCAGGAAACATAGCTGGCCCGGATCAAACTCTGTGATACACTGAAACAAACCAGAACTAATAACCAGAATGAGGAGGAAATTCATAGGGAGGAATGGGGTCAGAACTGGTATGGAAAATGGGATAGGAGAGAGAACTAAGATATAAAGTGCACACTTATGAATGTATGAAAGAGCAAAATTAACTAGAAACACGTACAATTAAAATGATCTTATCTTAGAGTGTTTTACTCAGCATAGTCACAGCAGATTTATTCACAATATTTGTAAGTCACAGGTCATAGAAAGCTAATTATGCTTACTGATTTCAGGTATACAGATATAATTACAGCATTTCTATACATTGGTAGATACAAGACTTGATGGTCAAACATATATTCTGCTAGGAAAACTCTTGTCTATTCTATTATAAAAAGAAAATAGTTCTTCACCCTTCACCCATCCACCTCTTTTTTTTTTGAACAGGAAGACAGAAGGATATAAAAATGTTTGATGGAAGCATTACCCTATTCAAGAGGTAGTTCAGGATGTACGCAAGAAAGAGAATTAACACACAAAAAGCCTCCCTCTCCTTTTTCATAAAGCTTTGAGCTTCATGACCACCATAAAGCCTTCTTTCAGAGATAGCATCAAGGCCAAAACAGCTACAGAACAGACATAAAAAATATTTGTCAACTGGAAATATATAAAAAAAACCTATAAAGTACAGAATTTTATAATCAAAGGAGTCAGGTACAAAATGAGAGTGTTTTCGATAGTTTTATTCACATTCAAATAAACTCACCAAGAAAAATTCTCTCAGAAAACTTCCTTTTCCTGCCATTATAATTGGATGCTTATGTCTTTTATACATCTCCCCTTGTGTTTTGTAAGCAGGTATCCCTCAGCTCACTGGCTCCTAACTTTTCCACACCCAGCCCACCTGCTTGGAGAATTTTCTCTGGTCCTGTTGCATGCTCACCACATCTTGTGGGAAACACCCACTTTATCTGATCTGTATCCTTCTGAGCATATTTCTGTATATAAGCCAATTTGTCTTTTGACAATTTCATGTATTCCTATAGTGAATACAGAAACACACATGTGCACATGCACACACCACACACACACCCATAGTGATTACTATTACCCCACTACCTTTTATCATCTACCCATCTCTTTATACTCACTCTGTTGCTTACATGTCTCTATCTCACATCCCCATCTATTTGTTTTGTTTTGTAACTAATTGGTTTACTCAGAATGTCTGTGACTGACATAGATTTGAAACTATTTATTAAAACTTCTTGAGCTCAGCAATGGGTGAACAACTGAAGGCAACAATTCCTCCTTTAGTAGACTCTATCAATAACCAGTAGTAAGGAGTAAGGAGTAAGGAGTAAGGAGTAAGGAGTAAGACCTTCTGAGAGCATTTCTTCCATCCATGACTGATTATCAACAAAGCCAGTTTTGTGCCAGCTCACTAGAGATGCCTACAGTTTCTCTGAGTTCCTGAACACAACAGTTGCATGCTAAAGAAGGACATTTCATGGTCCTTTTCCCTTTCAATTCTTACATTCTTTTTATCCCCTCTTCCTCAGTGTTCCCTGAGTCTTAGAGGGGATAGTATAAATATCTCGTTTAGGATTAGGCTCTCAGCCATCATTAACTTTCAGCATTTGGGCAGCTATTTGGTAAAAAAACAAAGGCTTCTACGAATAAGAATTAGAGTGGCTTTTGTCTGTGAGTATAAACATTGGTGTCTAGAAGTCCATATGATACTTTGTCCATCTAGTTATATATAGTAGTGCCCTCCTCTATTGATCCTGTGACTTGCATAGGCACAGGTTGTAGACTTGGCATGCAGAAACAAACATGGATTCCCCTCCTTTGGAGAAGCCCCAAATTCAATCAAAAGTTTGTTGTCTCTATCATAGTAGGGCTATTATTGCAATGTGGGTATATATCTAGCCTAACTGGTTGGTATTGCAGAAGCTGTGATACAATCAACAAGGGAGAAAAAACATCAAGGGTCTTACTTAGCTGTGAATTCTGTAAGTGTACTTCTCATTTTTTTCTCTAGAAATTTCAGATTGCCATCTTATGTTGAGGTCCTCCATCAATATATAGCTAACTTTTGTGTACAATCAGAGACAAAGACCAATTTTATTCTTCTGCATGTTGATATCCAGGTTTCTTAACACTACTCATTGTATACTGCCCCTCTTACTATATACATTTTTGACATCTTTGTGAAAGAAAAAAGTAGTACCTTTAGCTGTACCTTCATGGACTTACATCTAGGGCTTCTATTTTATTCCAGTGATCTATGTGTTTGTTTTCTCCAAGAACTGTGTTGTTTTCACTACTATGGTTCCATATATAACTTTAAATCAGGTATGGTGATATCTCTTGCATTATTCTTCGGGTACAAGATTGCTTTGGCTATCTTTGGTCTTCTATATCTCAGAAGAATGTCATTTGAATTTTCATTTGGAATGCATGAAATCTACAGATTGCTTATGGTAGGATGACCAATTACATAGGTATGGTTCTACCACAAAATATATTACTGTTTACTAAATAGATTGCTGAAGGACAAAAATCACAACATCTCAAAATGTATGCACACATGAAAGCAATCAGTTAACACCTGTGGTAGAATAAAGCCATGCCCACGTACAACTCAAGGTATCTACACTCCACTGAGTCTTAATAATCTGCAAGTACAATACTTCAAGTTCAAAACAAAGCTCATCAAAACCACAGTTTGAATCCCATTACAAATGGTTTCAGAGAAAACTTCCCATATATAGCCTTGACAGTATCTTTTGACCTTTCATGCACTATGGCAATGGTGATATCACAGCTAGCCCAGGGGCCAACACAAGTCACTGCAAAAAAGATGACCTTAGGAAATGACCTCTCTTATCTGTATCTCATCACTCTTCTTTGGGAAACTTGGTAAGTGAAACCATATTCGTGGGCTCTGGAGGAGGACACAGCTATGTTGTGAGCCTTTAACATTTTGGTCAAGTGATCAAAGTTCTTAGTAAAGTAATAGGAGTATGGCCTTTGAAATCCAAAGTATCAATTATTTATAATAATTAATATTATCCTGACCAACAGTAATAATGGAGAGGGATGAATCTCTTTATTACCAACCAACAGCTTAACCTAAGTATTTAAAACAAAATTCTATTATTATTTGTTCATTCTACTTAGTAAAAAAAAAAAAATGTTTGCACTCCAGAGGAAACTGCTTTCCCATCTACTGTTCTGGTTAATCGGAATTAAGTAAAACTAAGTCCATAGGACTGATTCTAGTTCCTTCTCTAATGTGAATCAATTAACAGTTAGGAATTACAGTAGGACAAGAAGGGTCACCATATCCTGATGGGACTGAATGACAAATGCCACAGCTGGAAAGAGATTAGAGAGCATCTCAGGTCAAGAAAGAATGTAAATGGTTACCCCATGTGTCTAGCACAAAGGAAAAAGAAAATTAAGTAAAAATGTCATGGAGTCAAATTCAAGCTAATGAGTGCATGCTCTGCAGGTACTCTGAACAGAGGAGCGAAAGGTCAAGTCTACTGCTTAGAAAGCACCATCATGTACAGGAGACTTTATACCTTTAAAAGGGATAATGACCTCATTTACATGAGGAACACCAGCATACAAATTACCCTTTAGGCTTCTAACACAAGGACTGTAGACAAAGACTTGGTACAGCATTGTACAGGAAGGAGGGTAATAGGGATTTCTGGGTTCAACAGCATCATTGTTGTCCAATATGTTTGCATGTAGAGGTTCCAAGCTGAGAGCCTCTATGCTTAGCTTCATATTTCTAAAAGTCTCACTGTACTATACTTAAAACAGATATTTATATCTGAATTTTAATCATAAATACCTAAACACTGGGAAATCTGCTGGACACTTCCTCCAGGAATAAAAGGGTTCAACTACTACTGAATCTCACTTGACTCTGCTTAAGGCTCCAATTGCCAACAGGACTGGCTATAGACAAAGATGACATTGTGCTGATGAACTCCTTTAGTATTTTAAAGTTTTTATTGAGGACTTCAAATACATATATAATGTATTTTGATGAAATCCAATTCTCTTTCTTTCCTCTCTAATCCTTTCCCATCACTTAACCTCCATTTTTCCTTCCCAATTACATGGAATATTTTATTTTAACCCTAAAATCCACTTAGTGCTGTCCATATGTACACAGGTTGTCTCCAAGGAGCCACATCCTTGAAGAAAACTAATATTCCCTCTTCACCAGCTTCAATTGCCAATAACTTTTCAGCTATGGGTGGGACTCCATTATGTTCCACCACTGTCAATACTGAAATTTTGTCTGGCTTGATTTTGTACACATTTGTGCATGTTGTCACAGCCACTGTCTGTGCACATGTGCAATGACCCTGTCATATCTGGCAAATACTGCTTCACTGTAGATACCCACTACTTCTGGCTTTAATGATTTCTTTCCAACCATTCTTCCAAGGTAATTCCTGTACATTCTGGGAAGGGAGTATGATACAACCCTTTCATTTAGAGCCGACCATTTCATAGCCTCTTATTCTTTGCATGTTGAACAGTTGTGGGTCTCTATGTTAATCACTACTGTAAGAAAGCATCTCTGATGATGGTTGAGAGATGCACTAATCTTTGAATATAAAGATAAGAACATAGGGGCAGTTTATAACTGAGTCTATCTAGCAGAATAATAGTCCTAGGCTTTCCCTAGTTGTAGGCTCTACAAGCAGGCAGATGCAGGTTGGTGGCTCAGTTAACAGCACCAGGCGTAATTCCACCTTGTGGATCAGGACTTAAAGCCAATCAAAAAGTGGCTGATTATTCCCACATTTGTGTAACTATTATACAAGTGGGCAAATCTTACAAGGAATGCTATGTTGTTCACTATACGTCTTTAGATTTCTCTTTTCTCCCAGTAGTGTGAAAAGAACCTTTCAACACTACAAAAGCCAGTGGTGAAACTTTCTGAGTCATTATTAGCCTTGTCTCTCCTTGTCTCAAGTGTGTGGTATCTTCAGCAGTAGGACCTTACCAGCAGGCTGACAAAGGATAATGAAGGCAATGACTCTAGCATTTACTGTAGGTTTGCACCAATTCCTTACAGTAAAATACACCATTTTTATTATTAATTCCTGAATATTAAAATCTTAGTTTATATTTTCCACTAAGGGTTATTGAAATGCATTTTACATTAATTAAAACGTGTTCATGTTTCACAGTTTGATCTTACAAACTATATAATCAAGACCACTATTAACATACAACATAATCCCATCATCCCCACATAAACTTTTCTGGGCCCTTTTGTAGAGAATTTCCTCTTCTAGCCCCTTCTCCTGCAATCAGTACTTTAGTTTCTGTTCTTTTCCCAGAATAGCAGATGTAGAACTTCAGTCTACCTCCCTTCAGCACAAAGCTGTCTAAGACTTTTGTTATTGGGCTCTGTTTCATTTGGCTGGTAAGTCACAGGTTTTATTTACCACTTTGCTCCTTTTCACAACATAAGTCAGAGATTCACTGGCGTCTCAGAGCAGAGGGTCATTTGAGAGCTAAATGGGGAACAGACAGGGAACCTAGAGCAGCACAGCCATGAAGAGCTGCAAGATGAAAGAACATTCATCTGGGCCTTTGATTGTCAACACCAAGCCTCCATGCAGGAAATAGCTCTTCTACCTGTTTTCATTAGACTAAGGCATCAAATTTCTTTCATTCATTAGTTAATCTCAGCAATACTAGGAATTATATGAAAAATTTCACAAGTAGAACAACTAAACAGATCATGGTGAGATAGTCTGATTTCCTTCCACCTGTGAGCCCCCTCAGTTGTCAGTTACCCTAACTGAGAAACACATTTTAGATAGAACTCCCAGTGGCAACACCTATTAGGATCTCATAATAATTTTGTATTAAGCAACAGACAGCCAGAACACTCTACTAACGGCCATAGAGGAACCAGAAACCAAGGAACAAAACACCCACCCAAACAAAGACCATATATCAGCACCTAGAATTTCAATCGCCACAATCCCAGAAGGCTAGATGTCACCATAAAAACACAATCAATAAAAGCCAGGATAATATTTCTTCCCTAGAGTCCAGCAACCCCACCTGAGTATTCCAACATAGTAGAATCACAAGGAAAAGACTTTAAAACAGCCATTATGAATGTGTAAGAGGTCCTTAAAGAGGGAATTAATAAATTCTTAAAGAAATCTAGGAGAATGCCTGGCTTTGGTGGCACACACCTTTAATCCCAGCACTCGGGAGGCAGAGGCAGGCGGATCTCAAGGCTAGAGTGGTCTACAGAGCGAGTTCCAGGACAGACTCCAAAGCATTATGGAGAAATCCTGTCTCGACAAAACAAACAAAAAACAAAAACAAACAAACAAAAAAGAAATCTAGGAAAACATAAACAATTGGAAGGATGAATAAAACTATTTTAAGACTTGAAAGTGGAAGCAGAATCAATAAAGGGAAACCAAGAAATGTGGAAATAAAAAGAAGAGGAACTCAGACAGTAATCACAGGCAAGCTTTATGAACAGAATATGAGAGATGGAACAGAAACTCTCAGACATTGAGGACATGATAGAAGACATGGATACATAAATCAAAGAAAATGTTAAATCAAACAAACAAAAAAACCAAAACCTCCTGACATAAAGGAAAAAAAAAAAACCAGGAATTCTGGGACACCATGAAAAGACAAAATCTAAGAATAATAGGAAGAGAAGGAAAAAAAAAACTGGTCAAAGGCCCACAAAACATTTTCAAAAAAAATCATAGAAGAAAATTTTTCTAACCTAAAGAGATTCATATCAAAGTAAATGAAGCATGCAAAATACCAAATATATTGGACCACAAAAGAAAACCCCCTAGAGACATATTAATCAAAGCACTAAACATACAGAACAATGAAAGAATATTAATAGCTGCTAGGAAACAAGAACAACTTAACACATAATGACAGACCTATTAGACTTTCAATGGACACTTCAAAAACCAGACAGGCTAGAAAGATGCCATACAGAACCCAAGAGACCACAGATGCCAGTCCAGACTCCTATATCCAGGAAAACTTTCAATCCATGGACAGAGAAGATAAAACATTCCATGATAAAATCAAATTTAAACAATATCTATGTATAAGTCCATAAGTTGGTAGAAGGAAAAGTCCAACTTAACGAGGTTGGCTGCATCCAAGAAAACGCAGGGAATAAAAACCATAGACTGACAAGATAAAAAGAGAGGCAAAGAATATACCCACAACTACAACAAAATAACAGGCATCAAAAAACACTTCCCATTAACATGTCTGAGAATCAATTGTCTGAATTCCTCCCAATAAAGACAGAGACTAACAGAAGGATTGAGAAAACAGGACCCATTCTTCTTCTGTAACCAAGAAAACACATATTAATATCAAGCATGGAGATCTCCCTAAGGTAAAAGGGTGGTAAATGGTAAAAGATATTCCAAGCAAATGGACCTATGCTGGTGTGGCAACTTTACTATCCGACAACACGACAAAATGATGTTTCACTCTAAAACTAATGAAAAAACAAACAAACAAACAAACAAACAAAAAATTGGAGGGGGGCGTGGGGACAGAACATACTGTTGGAAAAATCTAAGTGGACATTTCAATCCTAAACATCTATGTACACAAGTGTACCCAAGTTTGTAAAAGAAACACTACTGCAGACTAAATCACATAAGCTCCTGCCTACTTTCACTCCTTCAGCTCTGACTCTTTCCATAGCATATGAATCACTCTGCTTCTCTTTCCCTCCCATTTCTCCACCATACTTGCTCACCATAATGGCACCAGGCAAGTCTGTGGATGTCTCCACCTAGCGCACAGCCTAGCCTGCGATGTCTTTCACCCACCTGGGCTGAGTGGTACCAGTTGAACCTGTGGATGCCTTCTGCCTGCCCAGACTATGATGACCCAGCCTTGTAGGACAGTCTCTAATAATTGTTACAACAAATGGATTTAGGGTCTAGAGATGTGGTTTAGTGGCCAAGACCACTCACTACAAGCATGGAAAACTAACTAAAATTCCCAGCAATTTGATTTGAGCCGAGCATGACTATCACATCAGCATTCTGGGACAGAGACAAGTGCATCTCACTGGTCAGTAAGCCCAACACAGATAGTGAGCTTTTAGTTTAATGACAGACTCTGTCACTAAGCAACAGGGATAAGTGATCAAGAAAGAGACTGCTGCTAAACTATAGGGAAGGGTGATGGAGAAAGAGACTGTGTTGCTAAGCAACAGGAAAGGGTGATGGAGAAAGACAGCTGTTTCCTGCTATGACCTTTAAATGTGTGCACACAGACCAGACACATGACCTACTCCTCAGCTGACATAAAACATCATATATGTGCAAACTGATTTAATGATCATCTTATCCCTTGAATAGCATTTTGTTTAATTTCCATTATCCTTTTGTAAACTTGTGAATTCTATTTTCTTAAACAATTTAAGATGTTTTTTTCATCCAACAAGCTAAAATAATATTTTATAATCTCTAGTAAGACCTAGATTCAGGCACTCTGGGTGTATGTCCAGGTTAACTCTCTTATTTAGGACAAGTTATTCAGTGTCTCTGAATCTCCTTATAAGCTCTTCCCTGTATATGGTGAACAGGATGCATTTAAAAGGATCAGCCATCCCATTTGGAGATGTGGCCTGTACGTCTGTTTCCTTTGTTGTACTTTTGTTTTATTTTATTTATTTATTTATTTTTATTTTTAGATAGGTTCTCACTGAATATCTCTAGACATCCTGGAACTCATTTTGTACACAAGGCTGACTTAAACTCAAAGAGATATGCCTGCCTCTGACTCTGCCTTTCAAGTGATTGAATTAAAAGTGTGTAACACACACCCCTCCTGGAAGTCATCACCCTCCCTGTGAAGGGGGAAGGGGAATGGGATGGGAGGGTAGTTGCGGAGCATAGGAGCATGGGAGGGACAGAGGGAGAGGGAACTGGAATAAGAGCAAAATAAAAAATTAATTATTAATTAATTAATAATTAATTAATTAATGAAACATGCAAAAGTATGTGCTACTAAGCCTAGCTAGTTTCCTTTCTCATACCTTTTAAAAATAAATTCTTATTCTTATTCTTATTATCCCAACCAGTTTACACTCCCTCCTCTCCTCCCAATCTCCTCTCCACCTCCCCTCTTCCCCACCTCTATATCCTCTTCCATTCTGTTAGGAAAGGGAGGCCTCAAATGAATATCAATCAGAGGGACTTTGTACTAAGGTTGGACAAGGCAACCTGGCATGAGGAGTAGGGCCCCACAAGCTGGCAAAATATCAGAGACAGCCCCTGCTCCCATTGTTAGGAATTCTCCAAGCTACATGACTATCACATATGCAGAAAGCCTAGGCCAGGCCCATGAAGGTTCCTGGTTACTTCTTCATAGAGTTCTCTATGAGCCAAATTTTGTAGCTTCTGTGAGATTTCTTGTGGTAACCTAGAGCACTCTGGTCCCTACAATTCTTCTTCTCCCTCTAATGCACAGAATTCCTCAAGCTCAACCTAATGTTTGGCTCCAGGTCTCTGCATCTGTTTCCATCATTGCTGGATGAAGCCCCACTGATGAAAGCTTGGCTAGGTACCAGCATAGGAATTTACCTTTCTTGTACTTTTATTCTGATATTTGAACATTAAAAAATCCTGTTAGTGTTAGAATAGGTAAGATTGGATAACTTCATGTGTTCTACAAGAGGTTATGCATGTTTCATAGAAATTTCATTTGAAGCTTTATCTGACACAAAGGACTTTTAAAAAATGTTTTGTATGGAATGGGAGTAGGGAGTTGGCAATTTTTTTAAAGTTTTCATTTCTATTAAACAGTATGAATGTCAGGGTAAAAACAGGACAGCCCAATAAACAGTAGCCTAAATGATGTGAGGAAATATTCCCATCACAACAGAGTATAATGCTTCAATACTTCACAGAACTTAATTGTATGTCTGATGAAAATAATAGATTTCACATGAGTATGCAGATTTAAGTTAATAAACTGTAAAAATGAGTCATAACATAATTAGCATATATTTTAAATGATAATCCTCATCTCAAATCAGAAAATATTGTTTGAAATGATAATGGGTAAGCATGAAAATGAGTATTAAAAACAGAGAACAATTTATTTATTAGCTTCCCTCTTAAGTAAGCTCAAAATCTGAGCCATTTGTAAAGACTACCTGTTAATCAGAT
The DNA here is from genome assembly GCA_030556225.1 of Cricetiscus sungorus. NCBI lineage: Eukaryota > Metazoa > Chordata > Mammalia > Rodentia > Cricetidae > Cricetiscus > Cricetiscus sungorus. Next base: position 11,556,018 of record JANBXA010000600.1, on the reverse strand, counting down.
GGGCATATGGCAGTAGGAAAACAATGATTTCCCTAGACTCCTTTTGCAACTGTTCCAGCTGAAAGTAAATGATAAAGCAAAAAGGTATACAAGCTAGAAAGCATGTTTTATGCCATGTATATTTTAAATGCTGGAAAGATGAACCTAAAATGGAAATGTAAGGCAAATAACAGTATGGCAATCATATCTCATCTTCCAGGTATGTGTAGAGATGACATGAGCACAAGGGGTTCTGAGCAAAATCTTCACAAAGTTGATTTTTTCATGCAAGAATACAGTGCCCAGTAGAGATTACATTTCATTTCTAAAGCCACTATACTTACCACTCACAGATTATAGATGGCCTGAAAAATTTTTTGGCTTACTCTACATTTATAGTAACGGTGTGTTATGTAAACACTCAGAATATTTAATCAAACAAGTAGATCTCATAATTCACACTTCCAGAGAAACTAGGATACAAGAAGAATCCTAAGAGATTCATACAAGATATCCTGAGAATATTGGGAGTGGGGAGGGGCAGTGGGTGGAGAGGGAGTTAGGAGAAAGAGAAGGGAAGGAGAGGGGAACATTTGGGACCAGGAGGATTGAGTTGGGGGATGAGTAGACAGAACAAAAAAAAAAAAAAAAAAAAAAAAAAAAGAGATACCATAATAGGTGGAGTAGATGGAGCCATTATAGATTTGAAGAGAAAACCAACTCTACAGAAATGTCCAGAGACCTATAAGGATGACCACGACTAACAATCTGAGCAAAAGGCAATCTGAGTAAACAATCTGAGTAAAAAGGCAACCTTATATGCCTTTCCTTAATTATGAGATTAATAACTAATTTATAGGCCATCATAGAACCCTCATCCAATAGCTGATGGAAACAGAAGCAGACACCACAGCTAAACACTGAGCTGAACTCATGGAATCCATTTGCAGAGAGGGAGGAGTGATAAGAAAAGGTGTCAAGACCAGGCTACAGAAACCCACAGAGACAGCTGACCAGAACAAGGGGGAACTCATGGACCCCCCCCCAGACTGATAGCTGGGAAATCAGCATTGGACCCACACAGACCACCTGAACGTGGGTGTCAGTAAGAAGGCCTGGGTAGTCTAAAGGACCTCTGATAGTGGAACCAGGATATATCCCTGGTACATAAAAAGACTTTGGGAGCCCATCCCCCATGGAGGGATACTACCTTACCCTAGAGACAGGAGGCAGGGCCAAGACCCTACTCCAAATGACTTGACAGATTTTGATAATCCATCCTAGAAGGCATCACCCTCCCTGTGGAGTGTGAGGGTAGTGAATGGGCTGGGGAAGGTGCCAGGAGGCATGGCAGGGAGGGAGGTGGAACTGGGATGCACATGTAAAATAAGAAAAAATAATAAATATGTAAAAAACAACAAAAATTAATATAGGTACCATTTGAAAAGAATAATTAACATCTAGTGCTTTCTACCTAAGTGAAGAGAGCCAGCATACTCTTCTCTTTGAAGCTCCCTATAACAGCTTCCTTAGTAGGCTGATAACTCATGACATTAGGATTTTGTTGAAATTGGTGTGGTGTTCTTCACTGGCATGGAGGAGGAAAGTGAAGAGAGTAGAGTCATATCAAAAAGTGTCCTGACCACCTTAGACTAAGGAAATAGCAAGGAGAAAACACAAAGAAAAGCTGTAATATCCTACTGAAAAATATAGGAAATCAAATAACTCTTTGTTGTTTTATTAAATTTATAATTGACATTGTTTTAATTTGGTTATTTTTTGGTTGCAGCTAAAACAAAATGTTTCTAACACTAAAAGATACAGGAAAGTAAAGACTATCTGGGGGTGAAACCTATATTTTTGATCCACAGCTGAGACATGTCAAACTAAAGTGCTCCATTAATGGGGAAAGTACAAAGATGCCCAGACAGGTGATATGGGTTCAATAGACAATTTCCAAACAACAGAAAGAAAGGGAAGTTGGAGGCATCTAGAAAGTACTAGTCAAAGTAACTGACTAAAAAAATGTGAAACCAGAGAAGAGAAGCAGGGGCACGCAGCCATTGAGGAGAAAAGGAAGCCTTCAAGGATGTGATAATGCCTCTGCTTTGTGGTCAGAGAAAAGATCTCCATATTGTGTAACATAAGGATAGTTATATCCATCTGTTAAAGAGGTTGAAGGAACAGAGTCCAGCCCCCTGAAGTTAAGAAATGAGAGAAAGAAAAAGGTAGGTCGAAATGGAAGAGAAGGTGAGGTGTGGAGAGTGAAGTTTGGCATACAATTTCTATTAATTAAAAGGTGATGATTCTATTGGGGGAGTAAAGTGATTTAAAGACTTCTTTATCATCTAGTTGCTGATCACTGATGATCTGTGAGTTCAAAAACTGCCCTATTTGGACAATGCTGTAAGTATCTTTTCTAAGACCAGGTGAGCTGGAGAGTGACAGAGGCTGGGCTTGTATTTTGCTTGTTTCTGAAACAAGCAAATGAAAGAGAAGACACTACCACTGTCTTCCTCTTGAATTCTATGCCATACCATAATATGTCTCCATTTGTAGTCAGCAAGATTACATAAAGGCACCAGGAACAATGCGCAAAGCTATGACCATCATGGCCATGGTCCATTGAAAGCACCATTTAGGAAGATTTAAAGTCCCATCCCAGGCTCCACTGAATTTCACCCTGAAAATCAGAAAGCATGCTTCTCTCCAGCTGAATGCTGGACAAGGAGCACAGAAAGCTGAAGCAGTGTTTTCACTTCAGTGAAACTCCCTGCACTTTCCTTTATCAGAAATTTTTGACTTAGTTCCAAAATTGCTCCAACATAAAAGAAAGCAGGGACCCCAATTCGACCTGATAGCCTGGACGAGCAGGTATGATTTGTGTATAGCCTCAGCACTATGCTCTATTCCCCAGGGTAAAATACAGTTAGTTGCACAGATCCTAAGAAACAACAAGTGAATATTCCAAGAAGTAAAGTGTTCTTCGTGAGAACGTAGGTCCTTCTTTGAACCTACTTCTATACTTCTAAGAAAAAGTCTGAGAAGCACCTTCCATGGAACTTCAAGTTGAAGGCAGCTACTGCCCTTACGAAGGAGAGCCATATTGGGTGTATAGACACTTGAAATAGCTCCATTTATCTAAGTCACAACCATGCTTGCTTCAGAATAAACCTAGTTGTTTCTAGCCAGTTTCTTAATGCATTACAAATAGACCAAACCATTAAGAGTCACGTGGAAGTCTGCAGCTGGACCCTGGCTCCAGAGATGTACTTGACTCTTTGCTGTTTACTTAAGATAAACCAGGTACACTCTGGATTTGATGAGGTAATGTTTGTTATGGCCAATATACACATCTTTCCTTCTGACGCAAATTGTAGAGATCTCCTTGATGTTGCTACTGCCCAAGACCATCCTTCTGGCAGAATGTCACCCAATAAATGGCACTCCATAAAAGCTTGGATTCATCTGAATCTTTTTTGTTCAGTCTTGCAGCATCTCAGGGCCAGTTGTTACACATTTGACCTAAGGCATTGTAGACTATCTGGAGCTAGGATAATCGTAGCATAGCTAAGATGGCAATGATGAAAAAATGAGTTTTGTAAGTTGTGGTGTAACATAGGCTCTGTGAGTGGAGTCTTGGCACATCTATGGTTCTTCATCACTCATCTCTGAGACAACCCAGGTGAGAATCTTGTCTTGTGTTTTCTTTCTTCCTCTTACAAAGCAGTTAACAATAAAAATGGTACCTAATTGTTTTTGAGGTCTCTATGATGTTTTTGGACTGCATCTGGCAAACAGCCAATAGAGAGTAAATATAATCTACTTGTTACAGTTGATTGCCTCCTTTCTGCCTTCCCTGTCCTTTCACATTTCACCTCTGCATTGTCCTTCCATTTCCTCCCTTTCCAGTCCCCTGTACATTCTTCTCCTATTGCTTTTGGCACGTATTTACATATACATGCCAGAAAGCATTAAGAGTTGCAAAAGACCGGTGCTGCTTATTTTACCATCAAATCCAAATCCAATTTCATGAAAAGCTTCATTAGAATATCCAGCAGGATGCTGGAAAAAAAGAAAATGGCTGTTTAAAAGTATAGTCTCATGACCTGGGAACCAGTAAGTGGTAAGAATCTCAGACACCCACTCCATCTCCCCAAAGCTCTATGCCTCCACAAAGGCAAAAAAGAAGGCAACTGAACTTGAGGATATGTCATGACCAATCAGAATTAAAGTAGCAGTTGGAGTTAAAGTAGCCAGTGAGCCCTTTTTTGATTCAGAGTAGCATAATGGATCACAATCTCCATATTTGGAGAAGACACAATGGTCAAAAGTTAAGCGATAGAGACAAAAAAAAAAAAAAAAGAAATGAACCACCGCTCCCTTATTCTTTTTTTTTTTTTTTTCACAGAAAATTTAAGTTTTTCTGGATAAGTTTTCATTTCTTTTCTTTAAACCATGATGGTTTCTGATAAAAATGAGACTATATAGTGAGTTGAAAAGCAAAAGAAAGGAGAGGAAGAAGCTGAGTTTCTGGAAAATGTGTTCTGCTTCTGAGGTATGGCAAGTTATTGCCCTGATACACAACAATACTGTCACACTGGGAAAGGGGGAAGAAAATGCAAAATGGCCATTGGAGCCAACTTGTATGCTCTATGCCAGTCAGTGTGCATTTGAAAGGGTACCATGGCAGGGCTTATTTCACACTGCATTCTGAGGCATACGAACTAAACAAATATACGAATTATTTTAAAATTATCAGGTGGGGATGTGTTTAAGTTAAGTTCTATAGATGTAATATGTCTAATAAAAAATATTACCCCTAAGAGAGGAGAGATACTTCCTTTTTTATATTTACACTGTCCTGTATGACAAACCACACTTGCCCTTGTTGATCATAGCCTTGGTTTTACACTTCCAATTCCAATAGGCAATTTATATTCAAGAACCCACATCCTTAATGGTAAATGCTTTTAAAATGATGACTTCCAGCCAACAGTACGCTGAGAAAATGAGCAGTTAAGCTTTCAAAATTGCTGAGTATGGATGCTAATTCACAATTACTCCACCAGTAACATTCTCAACGGCACAAAGACTGCACAGAACCTAAGGGTAATGAGAAGCAGAAAAAGAACCAGGAAAATGGCCATAAGTGTCTGTGGTTGGCAAGGACTGAATCACAGAGTGTGTGATAGTTATGGACTTGGACTCACAGTTCTGTGCCACATTAGGTCATCTTAAATGTATGTGCCACATGGGAATCTATTTTGAATTGTGATTATTATGCAATTATTTTCTGAGGAAACTACAGAGTGATAGAAGAAAAGATAGAAATTGGTAGAATACATTCTTTTTCCCTCTTGTCAGGCTTTTCTCATCCTCACTGCGAGTAAAAGGATAAACTGACTCTCATTACAATGAATTTACTTTCCTTTGTAACTTTCAAATATTTTGAAATATTAGCTTGTATCCTTGAAGTGATTAATTCTAGAGAAATCTTCTTAACATATTGCTGTTATCAATAGCCTTCTTCTTGGGTTATTTAAAAAAATAGTTTTGTTTTTTCTCATCTCATTATTCATTTCAGAAACATTTTGAGATCAGTTATATGGCCACCATAGTCTTTGAAGCAAGCAGAGTAAGGTGTGGTTCATGAACTCATGGAACTTCTGATCAAACAAAAGACAAGAAATAAAGATAAATTCACTGTCAAGGGTAAAAGAAACCTTCATGTAGAACTTGGGATTTCAGCTCAATCCTGTGAAGTAAATGCTAAGGTTACAAAGCTGTGAAGAATCAGGCATTCTAGACAGGAAGAAATGTCTTGATTAGAAAAGCAAAGAGAAACTTTAGGAGTGGCAGCTGCTCTGTTTGGCTGCATCATGAAATACCCAAAGGTTATGTGAAACGTGCCAGAAGCAGCTGGAGGGTCGCCAGGGCTTGTACCAAGAAGGTTGAATGACTGTTCTGAGAAGTGATATGGAACAGATAGCAAGCAAGGAGGCCCAGATAGCTTCTAAAGAGTGATAGTACTAGCTTGTTGCTAGGCTTTAAGGAAACCTCAAGAAGCAAGGCAAAAGCCTAAGGATGCTACATGAGAAGTTAGGGGGCATCCATAGAGGTTATGCCAATGGATAGTGAGGAAAGGAAATTAAATGTTACCTATAGAGTAGAAAACTAATGTGATAAGTAATTCCGATGAGTAGCCAAAATGACATGGAACCCTTGCCACTCAGTACAACCCAGCAGTAACCCTAATGCTGAAAATTTCTAGTAAGGTGTGTGACTTCAGCAGAGGAATGATGGGGTCTGGTCTGATCTATGAAGTCAGACTACCAGTAAAGAAATGTCCTGCAGATCTTCTGGAGACAGCTGGAGACTGCAGATGTCTGCCTAGGTACTTCTCAAAGTGGTGGGTGTGAATATGCCATCAAGTGGATATACGCAGGCAAGAGGAGTACTTCCCAGAAACAGAAAATCCACAGGCAATGAAGAGGCAAAGAGGTTAACATCATCCACCAAAAAATAAAACCAGGACACTGAAACTGAAATGTTTTGTGTAAGGACACGATGTAAATACAGACACAGCAGAGATGTGTCCAAAAAGGGTTACTGACACCAATCACATCATTTGACCTAACAAATCATTTGTGCTAACATGTCCCAAAGCTGTGGACACGTGAACTGTCTTACACACTCAAAACCAATCCTCAGAGCCCAGATTCAGAACTGTTCTTTTTACTTTCCCAGTGTCTTCTTTTTAGACTTTACTTTAGTCATGAAGATACTGAAAACATACATAGTTTTATCTGGATTATGCTCCAACATTTTAAATTTACTGTCGTCTCACAAGCTAATTAAGCTGGTATCTTGAAACAGTTATCACCCTTTCCTGATGGGAGATGTCATTCTGTAAATATGTTTCTCTTATTGGTTAATGAATAAAGCAGTTTTGGCCAATAAGAAAACAAGAGAGGTGGGACTAGGAGACTAGAAGGAGAGAGGAAGTGGTAGGGAGAAGTCAAGATGGAGGACAGAGAGGTAGAACGCCAGCCCCTCTCTCCGGTAAGATAAAACCAAGTGGCAATACTTAGATTAATAGAAATGGGTTAATATATAAGACAGAGCTAGCCGATAAGAAACTAGTAACTGGCCTACAGCTTTATATCTAATATAATGTTGTCTCTGTGTGTTATTTGGGGCTGGTACGGCTGGGAGACCAGGCTGGCAGGAAACTACTCATAACACTTTCCTCCTGTGTTGTACAGAGCCATTTGATGCCAAAGGAGAGGGATGTCAAGTGAGGAAGTATTCATAGTGAATCAAGCTTTTTTTCCAAGACTAAAACAAATCAGTACTGGATAGCTGGTGATGCAGACCATTAAGTTTATGAAAACAACTCTAAGAGAGTAACAGGAGTTCTCAGCCTACCAAAACATGTAGGCATGAATGGACCATGAGTAGACCATGAATGGACCAGGGGTAAAAGTCACTGTTAATTGAGTAAGGCAGAGCCACACTATTCCATGCAGAATGCTCAAAAAATATATTTAACTTCCCCTGTAGTTATCACACCCTAAAGTTGCTGGCAAATTAAAGCACACATTTCCCCCAATAGGTTAGAAATTTAATCTCATTTTACAAGGCTTTCATGCTTTTCACACTCTTAATTTAAGAAATATGAAATAACATTTTCCTCCATCATTGAAGGTGCTTTACAAAAAAAAAAAAAAAAAGTCTCGGAAAAAAAGCTTTTCCATCATTGATTCAAAAACCAGAGTCCTTCTTTGGAGTAGTTCAAACTGTAAAACCTAAGTCCTGTATATACCCAACTTACATTCACTAAGTAGTGACTTTCAGGCCATAAATGTAAGTTCTTGCCATTGCCTGCTGGAGATAGCAGGACCAGCCCACAGGGCAGAAACTGGATGTTCCCTGGTGCACAGACACCTTATTTGCATAGAGAAGAACTAAGTTGGTGACTGGTAGGTTGCTGCATTTCCCCAACTGGAGTTCTTATTCAAACAAATGTCTTAACAATATTTCAAATGTGTTTGAGGAAGTTAATCCCCTACCAAATGCATGTAAGGGGACTCTCTGTCATGATAACTTAATCTGAAGTTCATTAAAACTTTATTCAGATTGAAGGCACAGTAGAAACATCTGGAAATATTTTTAAAAAATGTTTTCAGTGAAAAAAGAATATAATGGAAATTAACAGTAAAAACCTTAACACAGAAAGCAAGGGTCATGCCACTCAATGTCAGTCTCACCTCAGTTCACTAGAAAATAGCTTCAAGTAAGGACAATAAATCTCTGGAGGCTAATAATATCCTTTATAAAGCTTTAATTTAATATTTTAGAAAGATGAATAAATATGACAGTGAACAAAAGATACCCCCTATCCTGTGCATGAAACACTTGACCAGCTAACTATAACTCAACCAGCTAACTATAACATGAGCTCAGATGTTTATGCTTAGGAGAAAGGCTTTCTATTTTGGACTGTGTAGCTCTCATCAGCATTTAGTTTTAGAAATAGAAACTTTTTAAACTCAGAATTTCTAACAGTAAGACAGATTCTCATTTTGATGATGACAGCTGATTTGGAGAAAATGTTTATTTCCATTTTAAAGTCTCCAAAGATGCATATATAATAACTTTCCTTGAAAACAGTGTTATAAGGGGGAAGACACATCAATTTTGGATTTGCTTTGCACAGTCCTTATCAAAGGCTTCCTACTTTCTTTTACTTTTTTTTTTTTTTAATAAGTTCTATGGTATAGACACAGTCACTCTGATCCAAGCTGGAACCACTTCTCTTCATTCTCTGGCTCTTCCTGTCTGAATGGGGAATGTATTCTACAGTTCAGCAGAGGTCATCTTTGTGTGGTGTGAGGGCTCTGCATGGGCAACTACATGATTTGAGCAATTTCTAGCAATAGCAGTTGACAGTGTGCTGGTTGGGAGAGGGCAGGAACTTTAACCTGACACTCTAGCTTGTGCCATCGTAACCAATTTCTGTGTTAGTCATATGTGACTAATATGCTTCCTTGACCTTCTATATATTCAGTTTACTTCACATGCCTAGTACTAATCGCCAAATTCTTCCTTTGCCAATACTAAAAATGGTACCTAAATGATCCCTGATATCTACAGCCTCATATAAATATTGCCAGTTTCCTTTCCAGAAATTTAGATGGGGCCTTTCTATTGTCTGAAACATGCTCTAGATTCTAGGTCAAGGACTTTGAGTGTATGCTACCTAACTCTATTAATTATTTATCTGGTGCATGGCCTTGGATGAATTAGTAAAACTCATTATATCTCAGCTCTTCCATCTATGAAATGAGGACAATTAAACTTGTAATTAAATGGGATGTTTTCAGGATTGCTTGAAGCGTGGTTAAAACTAGTACTCCATTAAGTGTTCAAGAAAGAAATTTATCATTACATATGCTATTACTTCTGCCTGAGGTTAGACAAGGCTGACTTAGAAGTTATCACCTGCCTGCCAAAAATAAACCACACATAGGGGTATATATCATTGCCTGTTCTACTTCTACAAAACTGGTCTATGTCTATAGAGTATTTGTAGGTCTGCAAAAGTGATTAGAACAGAGCAGTTATCATAGCCTTAAGAAACTCACTTTAATATCTCAGAGTGATATATCCCAGGCAAAGTCTTTCACTATTTCACCAGGTCTCTTTGAGCCAAAAATCTTTACACTTTCTCACAGAAAGAGAACGAGAGAATGTGGTTGGGATAAGAACTGCACAGAAAAGGGCAAAGGTACCAAGAACAGTTGTGCCTTTAAAGAAACATTGGTGGGGAGGTATTACCAAGTACCTTCAAGATTCAAGCTCAAACCTATTGGATAAATGGATTGAGGTCCATGCTTTCCTAAAATTCTACAATAGTATGTTTCCTTGCTTGAGCTATAAAATGTCTTAGTCACAATCACCCAGGCAAGCATTAATTAAACCACGGCTGCTTAAATATCAGCATTGTTATCAAGTGTGTGTTTATGTATCTTTGCATTCCCATCACCCAAGAATCTGTGGTTGCAGCCAATTACTCATTATGAATTCACTCACACCTGGTGATTAACATTTGTCACCAAAATTCTAGTCAGCCAAACCTTCACTGGCATGCCCACTTGTCTATACATTTGCTGCCTTCAAAATAACATCATATCCATACTGTGACTTCATCTGTCCTACCCTTTATTAACTTCTCACTTGTGCTAAAATCACAAAAAGTAGCTTTAAAGTAGTACACACTTACTGTTTCCCAATCCTGGAGGCCATAAGCCCAAAACAGGTCTCAGGAGCCCCATTTTGGAGCTACTAGGAGTGAATCTGCTTGTCTGTTTTCCAGTTTGGCGCATCCCTTGGCCCATGGCCTATCAAACCTCCAATTCCAGTGACATCAGGTCAAGTTTTGTTTTATTTCTCATTTTTGCTTCATTGGTTTTTCTCTCATTCTCTCATCTACATGTAAGAATCACTATAAGTGGGCTATCAAGATGACTCAAAGGTTAAAAGCACATGGTATTCTGCAGACAGTCTGAGTTTGGTTCTCAATACTCAGATCCAACAGCTACCTGTGATTCCAGTTCTAATGGCTCTCATACATTGTTCTGGCTGCCATGAGTAACTGCACTCATGTGATCAGAGGCACAAACTCCTGCCCCTGCAGCCAAACACACATACTTAAAGCTAAATCTTAAGAAAAGGTATCACTTTAGTTATCCTGGACCTCCCAGGATAATCTGAAAATCAGTTACCTGGTAATTTTTATTCCATCTGTAATCTTAATGGACCATTTCATGTAACCTGACACATTTACAGATCCCAGGATTATGACCTGGGCAACACGGAGGTATTGCTCAACCTACCATGGCACCTTGTATGAGGTAGGTAAGTCTCAGGTTTCACATGATATGAATCAGGAAAAGGAATGATAGTAATTAAATAACCAACATCACACTTACAGGTGGTGGAAAAGCCAGAACTTCATTTCAGTGATAGTGATGATGTTATGAAAAACACAGGAACAACCACAAAAGTATACATCCCATCTACGTCTATTTCATATTCTGAAGTAACTCACTCCCATGCTTTAATTAACTTATGTTTACCCCCCCCAAAATATTGCTTCTGGCTTCAGTATCTGCCCATCGGTGTTTTTTCTTGCATTTACTTGTGTGTGTGTGTGTGTGTGTGTGTGTGTGTGTGTGTGCATGTGCACATGCGTACAGGCCCACTTACATGCAGCACAGTGCATGAGTAAAAAGAACTAGCATATGGCTCTATTATTCCCCTTATATGGCTTATAGGAATCAATCTCAGATCATCAAACTTGAGTGTAGATGCCCTTACCCATTGAGGTACCTTGGGTGGCCTGTTGACTATCTTCATCACCTTTGTATGGTCCCTCTGTTCAGTTCATGGATGCTTTAGTATAATATATCCCAAATTAAACCCATCCTCTCCTTAAGACACACTCAGAGTTCTAAGGCTCTTATTTAACAATTGTCAAATTGCTGACATGCAAATGATCCATGGCCAGTTTACGGTTGGAACACTAATATGTCTTCAGAATTTTTTTTTGCTTAGTTTTGTTTCACAATACAATGGATTGAACCCAGAGCTTTATGCATAGTGCATGTCAGGTAAGCCCTCTATCACCAAGCCGCAACATAAACCTTGCTATTCAAATCCTCATCTCAGTTTCCATTCAGTATTGCAATAGAAGATAACCTAGTACTAGTAAGAGTAACAGCATTAGTGTTTATGTTGATGAAATCCACTGCACTGTTTACCCTTCTGTAAGTCTGACTCCATCAATGCTAAGTGCTTCTATCTGGTGGTATGTAGGTGATATTTAGAAGTACATCGAAGGCCACCCTCATTTCTTCCATTTTATCAGGCAAGTCTATCCATCTTTCAGTTTTCAGCCTGAATTTCACTGGGCTGACTTTTTCCCCCTCCTCCTCTTCCTCTTCCTCCTCCTCCTCCTCCTTCTTTTTTTTTTTTTTTGAAGTCTGACAGAAATTTAATAGAAAAATCAAAATAATATGAATAGAAATACAACAGAAAGCAACACCATTTAAACTGAATAATCAAAAAATTTGTGAAACTGATTTTTATTTAGAAATAACATTGAGTCGAACTAGAATCCAGATGCAAAGAGAGAGAGGACCAGACCAGGTTGCGGAAACATACAAAGACAGCTGACCAGAACAAGAAGGAGCTAATGCCCCCCCCCCCAGACTGATAGCTGGGAATTCAGCATGGGACTGACTCAGACCCCCTGAATATGGGTCTCAGCTAGAAGGACTGAGCAGTGTGGGGGATCTCAGACAGTAGAAACAGGATGTATTCCTGGTGCACAAAAGGACCTCCCTCTCTTCAGTCTGAGTAGATGCCTGATGGGAGATGTGATTCTGTATATATGTTTCTCATACTGTTAATAAAGCCCTGTGGCCAATAGAAAACTAGATAGGTGGGGCTAGGAGACTAGGAGGAGGAAGAGGAAGTAGTAGGGGGGGGGTCAAGATGTAGCCCGGGGAAGAAGTAGGAAGCCTGCCGCGCGGCTCCCCATAAGACGACCACGTGGAAATACTTAGATAAGTAAAATGGGTTAATAATTAAGACAGAGCTAGCCCATAAACAATAATGATAACTGGCCAACAGGATTGTATCAAATACAGAGTCTCTGAGTGTTATTTGGGGCACACGTGGTTGCAAGACAATGGCGGCAGGACCGGGAGGCCAGCAGGAACAACATGCTGTAACATAATGGTACCAGAAGCGGGATTGAGAACTTTCACTTAAAACTTAACAAAAGTTTAAAAAATACTTTTTAGAAACAAAGGAACAGAGACTAGCAAGACTTCTTAGTAGCAGCATTTTCTCCATTGGATTTGTTTTGTTGTAGACAGATTTGCATGGCTCCTTTAAGGAAGGTTTCCAAAATTAGCATAAGCGGCAAGAAAACCACCTTGCTTTTAAAGAGCTCTGCTAACAATTCATTGGTGTGTACTAGAGCTACAATGAAGGTTTACACTGTGTTTTAAAAAATACGCTGGCTTGGGAGAGAAAAAGAAATGGGATACAATGGTTTAAAAAGAAAAAAGGAATTAAATGGATGGATGTAATGGCACACGCCATTAATCCCAGCACTCAGCAGACAGAGGCAAGCAGATCTCTGTGATTTCAAAGTAAACCTGGTATGCATGAATTCCAGGACAGATAAAAGTTACACAGAGAAACCCTGTCTCAAAATATGTAAAAATAGAAGTAGAATAAATAGAGTAATAAAAAAGCCACGTAAAGATGGAAAACACAGAGAAATTTTGGATACTATACGTGCTTCTTTTGTCTTTAAATTATTTGATTGCTGAGAAAATAACAACTGCTGATAAAAGAAATACTGCTAGATTAATTCAATTTATATATTTTAAAAATGCTTTGACTCAAAAATTCAAGCCTAAGGACAAGTTACTGGGGAAAAGGATTTCTATTTTTATTTCCACAGAAAATGAAAAGCTATGGATTCTTTCCAGACTTATGTGGTTTGATCAAGCCAGACCCCCTGAAACAACTCCCCAGGTGATCCAACATTCAAAGCAGTTGAAACAAAGCCTTGCAGACTACTGCCAAGATTTCTGTGTCTTCTTTGGAACCCCATGACAGCGCCCTATACCAGCAGGAAGTAGTTTGGAAAGAACGACGCCCAAATTCCCAAATATTGTTTATAAATGTTTGTTTTCATTTATATGGGCTTGGTTATAAATGGTTAATGACACAAGCAATCCTTGTAAAGGTAAAAAAGGGAATTAAGGTATAGATATGAATACTTTGCTTTGAAATGGATTTTCTTTTATTGATACAATTTAAGGTCAATTTTGTGATATGTATATTTCTCCTCTTGCTTAGGTATTGTGTTTATATAGCTCATTGAAAATGTAATGTATAATTTAGTACAGTTAAAGAGTTACCTATGATAGTCAATACTTGGAGTTAAGTTAGTTAGGTTTTCTAGATATATAGAAATGTATTTGAGATGGATAGGCATTCTTCAAATCTTTCAAAGACCTATAGAATATGGCATTTAAAATGGTTTAGGGTTTTTCTTGACTGTGAGGCACAACTGCTCCTGGTAACACCACCTGCATCAAAAAGGAAGATGGACATTGAAGAAACTCGTTATGAAGTTTGCTTCTAATATGGCAAGATAGCCATTTGAGCAAGGTACTTTTCTTGTCTAGACTGTTTGACTTTATGTTGTAGAAACTGGACATGCAGGAACCACAAAAAGGTAACTGCTGATGCAAGATGGACATTGCTACAGGATTCCTGTTTCATGGAAGAGGCTGCCAGACAGCCAGATAGTCTACAGGACACAGAGAAAAGTTTCCTGCCTTATTGAGGAGTCTGGACACACATTATGGCCTATGGGCTGAAGATGGAACATCATTGTCTCTGTCATTTCTAGAGTTTATATATTATCCTTCTGTGGTCTTTGAAGGAGTTGAAGACAGATAGTTATGATTATAGTTTTTCTTAGTTAGGATTAAAAATAAGTTACATATAGGTCTTTAGACTGACAAAGATAGGATAGATGATATTTTCTTTAAGTCTTACAAAATGTTAATGGACTAAATATTGTTAACTGTGATTCTTATTTGATAACTGTTGTATGGTATATTTTGCTATGTTAAGGTTAAACCCCTTCTTTTACTTTAGACAGAAAAGAGGAGATGATGGGAGATGTGATTCTGTATATATGTTTCTCATACTGTTAATAAAGCCCTGTGGCCAATAGAAAACTAGATAGGTGGGGCTAGGAGACTAGGAGGAGGAAGAGGAAGTAGTAGGTGGGGTCAAGATGTAGCCCGGGGAAGGAGCAGGACGCCTGCCGTGCGGCTCCCTGATAAGACAACCACGTGGAAATACTTAGATAAGTAGAAATGGGTTAATAATTAAGACAGACCTAGCCCATTAACAATAATGGTAATTGGCCAACAGGATTGTATCAAATACAGAGTCTCTGAGTGTTATTTGGAGCACATGTGGTTGCAGGACTATGGCGGCAGGACAAGGAGGCCAGCGGGGAGGCCTGCTGTAACATAATGGTGTCAGGAGGAGTCAAGATTTAGCCGGGGAAGGAGCAGGAAGCCTGCCGCGCGGCTCCCCATAAGACGACCATGTGGAAATACTTAGATAAGTAAAAATGGGTTAATAATTAAGACAGAGGTAGCCCATAAACAGTAATGGTAACTGGCCAACAGGATTGTACCAAATACAGAGTCTGTGAGTGTTATTTGGGGCTGGCGCGGCTATGGGCCCGGGCTGGCGGGCTGGCGGGCTGGCGGGCTGGCGGAAACATACACGTTACAGATGCCTTCTCCTAAAACTTCCTTTGCTGTACTTCAGAATAAATACTGACTAGTGATTTATTTTTATCTTGACTTGGTTCAAAGCTTCAAAGGGTAGCTATATGGCAGTCACAGAGCACCACATCCTCTTCCTGTTCAGAACAGTATGTAGTATACACCTTATGGTCAACATGCTTTGGAAGATGTTCAAGTGGAATGGCTAATTACAGTAAGGCATGATTATAAATGTGGATGGAAATAATATAGCCCATTATATTTCTATTGTGGTTGTTTACCTGTATGGTCCTTTATATTTCACAAATTACCAAAATTTATATCCCAAATACAGACTGTACCCATGGCCTATATTATTCTACTCAGATGGATAAGGATTGTCTTACAGGTATGCACCAAAATCAACTGCAGGGCCTCAAGCTATTTACTGTACAGGGAACTGGTGAGATAGTGAAGTGAATAATATCAAGAACATGGAATCCAACAGAAAGTTAGCTAGTCAGACTAGCCAAAACACAGTTCTGGGTTCAGAGAGAAACCCTGCTTCAATACATAAAGTAAAAAAGAAGACATCAGGTATTAATCTTGGGCTTTCACAATATGCACATATATATATAGATGCATATATATATATATATATACAAACACACATACATATATATTATACAGAATTATAGCTACTAAGTAGGTCTTGGGGGTGAGAAAGCATATTTTTTTTTTAAAGATTTTCCAATGATTTTAAGAATTATCCACAGATAGGAAATATTGATGAAATCTAACTTTAAAACACTCCCATTGGAATGAGGAATTTTTGCAAGAATGTTTTTGCAAAAATCTCAAGAATAGGAGGATTCCATTTCCTAGGAATATGTGTCACACTATTGTGTCATTCAAAAAAGCCCTGCTAAACAAGAGGAAAATCATGTCTGACACCTGTAAACCTAGCCAACTACCTAAGCCTGTTGAGGTCACATATAATTGTGAAAGAATGTACTACAGCTACTTTCCTAATCCAGTATAATCCCTAACTTCATTATAAATACTTACTCATACAAGCACAGATAATACCTTCACTCCTCATAGAAGAAGTTTCTTCTTGCAGCAGATGAAGATGACTGCAGAAAGTTAAAATTGGCCCAACTGCACAGAACAACAGACTCTGAGGTGCTCAGACCCAAATGACATATTTATAACACAAGCACTATACCCAAGGTTCAGGGAATATCTTAGAGGAGGGGTTGAAGATTGTAATAGTTTGAGGTTTGGTAAGTCTGCTATGTTTGTTCTCTGTGTAACAGGGAAAGGTACAACCATGGAATCTCAATATATCTGCCTAAAGAAGACCTGAACAATGAAAACACCAATAGAGATGACAATATGGATGAAAGAATTTCATGGGGACTCCCTCCTCAATGAGGAACTATAGGCACTTAACAATTGCCCAAAGAGGAAGAATTAATCATCACCAGTGATAAGCCCCCTACTTGGCTATCCAATAACAAGTGGTCAGTCATATAGATTCACAGATACAAGTAACACTAAACAAACTTCAGCAGGTAGTTTTAAATATATTTGTGTGTGTGCACATGTGTGCGTGCACACAAGTGTGAATATGTATGTGTAAGAATGAAAAAGAGGACATGGATTTGAAAGGCTTAGGATGCCATGACAGAGGTTTCAGGGAAGAAAAGGGGCAAAAGGATACAATTATATCATATAATACTTATATTGAGATTCTCAGATACCGGGGAACCCTACAGAAGAGGGGTAAGGTAGTTCTTGTTAGAAGGGATGGAGGACACCAGAACATGACCCACCAAATCAATTAAGCAGGGCTCACGTAGTCTAAAGGGGCAATCACAGGGCCGGCATGGATCTGCACCAGGTCCTCTATAGATATTATGGCTGTTATCTGGGTGCATTTGTGGGACTCTTAACAATAGGAATGGGTTCTTGTCTGACTCTTTTGCCTGCTCCTGGGACTTTTTTCCTCCTGTTGGGTTAGTTTGTCCAGTCTCCATATGAGGGCTTGTGCCTTATATATTGTTTTTTTTGTTTGGCTGCCCTCTCTTGGGAGGTCTGCACCCTTCTGAAGTGGGACTGGAAAGGGAGTGGATCTGAGCAAGAGGATAAGCAAAGGGGAGCGGGGAGGAGTGGAGGAAGCAGAAACTGGTCAGGATGTACTGTAAGAGAATCTAGTTTCAATGGAAATAAAATAAATTAAGAGATTATATTTGTATTTGATAATTTCATACTTGTAAAGGATACATCGTATGCATACTCTACCCAACTTCTCCAATTTTCCCTAGACATCCTATCAAAGATGCACCACCCTCACTCATTTTTATGTCCTTTTGATTTTGTGACCCACTGAATCGAATTACTGTTGCCAGCTGGAATGGTAACTGGTCTCATCCAGGTGATCAGTGAGTTCATGAGAGCAGCACTCTCATCATACCCAGAAGACAGCATTTCAGCATTTCACAGCACTCTTCTCCATCCTCTGGTTTTTATTTTCTTTCTACCCCTACTTCCATGTTCTCCTGTGAGCCTGGCAAAGGGGGGTGTAAAGTGTGGTGATACAGATGTTTATAGTTAAGCCCTCAAAATCACTTATTCTCAGAACTTTGATTCGCTGAGTCTGTCCATTATGGATGGGCCATATCTTGATGTTCTGAGAGACAGATGAATGGCATGCATTTTGAAACAATGAATATTCTGATCACTTTACTTGTCCCTAGGGTATGAGGAACTGAGATAAACAGAGTGGACCAGTTCATATAATCCTGACACATTCACGTAATATTGTAGTTCCTAACCTTCCTAATGCTACAATACTTTTAATATACATTTCCTCATGTTGTAGCAACCCTCAACCATAAACTTACTTCACTGTTACTTCATAACTGTGATACTGCTACTGTTATAAATCTTAATGCAAATCTTAATGCAAGATATCTGATATATGACCTCCAAAGGGTTGCAACCCCTGGGTTGAGAACCACTATAACAAACAATATCTCACATTTCTACTATTTTAAAGAGGCACACATTTGGCTCAAAAATTTCAAGGTTAAGAGAAAAATAATTTTCAGTTGTTAAACTTGTGTGTAAATGATTCTGAACTGCAGTAAAAGGACAACAGAAAATGGAGGTGTGTAGCTTGTTGTTTTCTGCCGGCCTGCCCGCCGCTGGTCTGGCGTGCCAGCCCCAAATAACACACTGAGACTCTGTACATAATATAATCCTGTTGGCCAGTTACCATTATTGTTTATAGGCTAGCTCTGTCTTAATTATTAACTCATTTCTACTTATCTAAGCATTTCCACGTGGTCATCTTATGGGGAGCCGCTGCTGGCATCTTCTTTCTCCAAGCTCTCCATGCTGTCCCCTCCTAACTACTTCCTCTTTCCTCCTTGTCTCCTAGCCCCGCCTATTTTGCTTTCTCATTGTTCACAGTGCTTTATTAATTAACCAGTATGAGAAACATATTTACAGAATAGCATCTCCCATCAGAGGTGATTATGTAAAAACTTCAATATTTATCAGAAAAGAGGTTACCTTCTCCATGAAGTGACTGCCATTACTGTGTGTGTATGGGGAGGGGAGGTGGGTGCTCTGTGCCAGCCCAGAATTTCAAGTAAGGTGTCAAATTTTAGATCATCCAATTTTGTTTTCTAGAAAAAATTATTGGTCCCATAATACTTATTTGTAGGGATATCTGGCCCATGTACAAAGAGTTTATAACTGTATTTTAACACACTGCCAAAAAAAAGTTACATATCCTTATGCAATCTACTACTGCTCTGATTATAATTTGATATTGTAGTCTTAGGAACTAATCTGTACTGAAACATCTTCCTGAAACTGTTTCTACACTGGTTCCCAGGGTTATATCATCTTATACTTAGTTAATAGTAGTAAAAATATTGATAAACTACTAGTGCTTCTATCATAGAGATGGGCATCTGTAAAGATCAAATGCTTAATAAAGAGTTAAAATGTCATCAGAATCAACAGGTTCCAAGGGACCATCCATTTCATACAGGAAGACTTGCTGTGACTTATACTCTAGACTTCATGTCTCAGGAAAGTTACCAACTCAAAGGCAGCACAGTTCCATGATGCAAGCAACCACACTATTAAAATCAGTATGTACAACAGCTTTCAGGGAAAGCACAGGGGATATAATCCAAAATTTTACTCCATGAATTGAACCAAAAGCATTTTAAATAATATTTCAGTTCTCTTTTGACATTATTATACTTGAATTCCTCCAGCAATTGCAGTGAATATATTTTTAACTTTAACAAACAGTACGATTTAATGTATTTCTGTTTGACATAATGAAATTGTACAACTCCCACAGCTTTCTACTTATTTGATATTATATAAGAAGCCTGTAATTTTATATGCCAGAGAAGACAGAACACCTGAGAATAAATGCCTATTCAAATCTCGAAGAGCAACAGCTGAAGGTGCAGGATGCATTGGTAAAGTAGCTCAGGTCAAAAGTCACAAGAAAACAAGAGCTGATTGAAGATACATTGCTGAAATGTGTTTTCCTGATTACACCTTAGATTTCAGCTTTTCCTACGAACTGTCATTGGTATTCATACAGGATATGTCAGTGCATAGATACTCACTATACTAAACTAATGTTTCCCCATCTCAAATATGGGATATTTGAAACTAGGTTTTTAAAAAATTGGAAATGACATTTGAAACATAAATAAATGTTTCTAATTATTATTATCTGGATAATAAGATATGATACAAAATGTTTAAAATTACTGAAATTAAGTGAAGTAAGCATAGCTCACCAGCATATCATTCTTTTCAATGAAGAGTACAAAAGAACAAGGGGGCTGTATTCCTTATGCAAAATTGATTTTTATAGCTTTGAATCTTATGAGGCAAACAATCAAGCTATATTAAGGATGACAAGACACGAACAAAATATTTGCAAGGATTTTATTTTATTTCTGTTGTGAACTCCATATGCGAGCACTGCGTCTCTCCTCAAGGAAACCATAGATAGTAAGAAAGGATGGTCTGGCCTCTGAATAAATTTCCATCTTTCAAGCCATCACTTTGATTGAAATGCCCCAGAAAATTTCGGCCATTGCAGTTCCTTTCTAAGTTCTTCAAGAGAGAAATCTATTGTTGCCTTTTAGATTTCAAGTATTGGTCCTCCTTGGAAATAAAACATCAAAATCTTCTTTATGCATGTATTAGAGATGTATCATAATGATTGGGCCTTCTATAAATGTGTGATACTTGTGACAGTGTGGCCTGCTACCTTAAAAGTTTTCACAGGGAAATGGTTCATGGTCCAGTTGATCGTTAAGAGCAAAATCAGCAATAGCCTGGACTGTCCTTAGAAGTAAATTGCAATGTTCAGCCTACAGTGTTTTCACAATATTTGAAAAACTGTATTTGATATTAACTCACAGAAAAGAAAGAAGTTATGTCATTTACAGAACAATGAATACAACTTCGGGACATCATATTAAGCTTTGTTGGCTGGTCAGTATCAACCTGACACAGCTAGAGTCATCTGAGAAGAGGGAACCTTAATTGAGAAAAGGCCCCAATCAGATTGCTCTGTAGGCAAATCTGTGGAACTTTTTTTGAATGATAATTCATAAGTCAATTACAGCCTACAGTAGGCAATTCCATTCCCGAGCAAGTGGTCCTGATGTAAATAAGAAAGAAGGCTGAGTAAATTAGTAAGAAGCATTCTTTCATAACTTCAGATTATTGCCTTCCCTAGATGACAGACTAGAACTTGCAAATGTAAATGAGCGCCTTTCCTCCCCCTGTTGTTTTGGGTAATATTGTTTTATCATGGGCATGGATATAGAAAGTTAACTAAGTCATAACCAGATAACTCACAGTCAGAAAGGCAAATAGCATATTCTATATCTTATTTGTAGATACTAAATTGCATGTATGCATAATTCATGAAGGTAAAAGTAAATGGTCCAGAAGAGCAAAGGAGAGTAACTGGAGTGGAGATGGGAGAGAAAAGACAGAAACCCAGAACCCGGGGCTAGGAAAACATGGTCAACATACACTATATATGTACATAGAAATGTCCTTAAGATACATAGTACTATGTGTGATGAATATAAACCAATAAAAATTACGGCCTGGGCAGTCTATGGGGCCTCTGGTTGTGGATAAGTATTTATCCCTAGTATATGAATGGACTTTGGGAGCCCATTCCACATAGAGGGATACTCTTTTAGCCTAGGAGGGATACTCTTTCACACTGGGAGAGGACCTAGGCCCTGCTCCAAATGATATGACAGACTTTTTGAAGATCCCCATGGAAGGCCTCACCCTCCTTGTGGAGCAGAAAGGGGATGGGATGGGGGGCAGCAGGGAACATGGGAGGATGGGAGAGAGAAAGAACTGGGATTGATATGTAAAACAAGATTGTTTCTAATTTAAATTCAAAAAGAGAGAAGAACAAAGAATTCACACAGCAAAAATAAATGGAAAAAGAGAAAAAAAAAGTAGGAGCCCCCGTCACACACCCCACGGCTGCCCATCTTTCTTAATACTACTTTGAGAATATCTCAAAAGTATAGAGTATTATTCTCATATAATTTATTTTTGAGTAATTTGTACGATTTTTCTGCTTTATCCCCTTAACATCAATGCCTAAAAAAAAGGAAATTTTACACCCCCAGGCTGACAGACATCATTTTCCTTTAGGATTTTTACTGATTTCAATTCACTGAGGTTAACCTTGTAACATACCCTGGGTGTGTGTTTCTTTGCAAGGTGGTCAAATCTGTTACACTCTCACAACCTGGGATTTTTCATTTTTGTTGTCTATGTTTTTCTTTCAGTTACCTCATCTATATTTATAGGTCCTCTGCTAAGGAAACTCTCCTATTTATATACAGAAGTCTCTCATTGCCTTCCAAGTAAAACCTATTTTAATGTCTGTGCCTTTGTCTGCAAGCCCTGATACTTCAGCCTGTAGACCACTCAAGATCTACAGGATATTGTTTCCAGTTACCTTAACTCACATGATACTATGTGTTATACCAAATAAATAAATAAATAAATAAATAAATAAATAAATAAATAAATAAATAAATAAAAAAATCAGGCATCAATCATATCTTGGTTCTTCATAGTGAAAGAGATAACAAATGTAAATTGTTCTGAAGGTTATCATATAATAGAAGATGAGAAATTAAAACGCAGAGTGGACAGTTAAAAGGGAAAATAGTAGATCAATATTTACACGTTCTCATGTGATATTAGACCCTATATATTCAAATAAGTGTGGAATTGCTTCTGAGAGGTGATGAGATGACCCAGACAAGCATAAAGGAGACAGAAAAAATATCATAAGGGATATGGCAATCAGAAGGATCTAAACCATCCTCAGACCCTTTTCTATAAGTTCAGGTTTGAATATTTATTGCAAAGGTCTTATCAAATAAGATGTATAAACCAATTCCAGATACCAAGGTATATAAACAGTTGTTCATATCCTACAGTAACAACAGAGTAAGTTAGCTGACTACTTCATCTATTGTTGAGTTCTGAGCATCAAAGTGTTTAGTGGAACAGATCATGTATTCCTTAGATGAGCAGCAGCACATATGAAAGTTCTCACCAGAACACAGGGGACACATTTTAGATAAAAAATTAGTAGTGAAGATACAAGCTGAAGCAATATGTCTGAGTAAAAAATTTGTCCTCCTTCTTACATCTGAGAGAGACTTGGAGAAAGACCTGTTTATAAAACATAATGCATGACAAAAATTGAACAGCGTAATTTTAGAACTATCACACAAGAGCCCAAAGAATAGTAAATAAAATAAAATACAACTCAAGTCTATGGGATGGCCTGTCACATTTGAAATCAATGAAGACCCATAATCTGCACCTGGATGAAGATTATTTAGAATCAAGTTAAGCATACTCTTTCTAAACCTTTCCTATAAAAGTAAAATTCTAATTTACAAAATATACTATCCTACTTTGAATGCCAGAAGATGTCTTGTTTGATTGGAGAAATATAACCTAAAGATCAGGGCAATTCCACATATAAATTCACAGCAGTTGTAGCAGCAAGTACAAGACCTGGGCAAGCTTAATCCAAGCAAATTAAAGCACAGACAGGGAAACTGCACTTCACCTGGCCACTAGATGAAGAGCCATTTGCTACTGATGGGCCTTTAATAAATGAGAGTCATTTTCCTTTAAGGATATAGCCCTGATACGTAGACCTCACTTCAGTGGACAGCCACACATGCGAAAGTATATTGCCAGTGCAAACGGACCAATGGGTTTTTTAAAATGAGGAGATCAGCATGGTTGGGTAGGGAAATAGAAGTTGGATATGAAATAGTTGGGGGAAGGGGTAAGTATATAGCCTATACAAAATCCCCAAAGAACTAATAAAATGAAGAAAAAAATCATAAGAGGGCAGAGAATCAAGCTGACATCTGACTTCAAGATGCACAACCATACAACAACATTCTCCAATTCTTAATACTATTTGAACACAAACATCTAGAACATATAGTGCCCTATGTATACTTTCAATAGTAACTTTTGTTCTGTCTTAAAAAGACCCAAAGTCTCAATTGTATAGGGTGCTTTTATATACATGCACATTTACATGGTATTTTAAATGGGTCGTTTTCTCTGTATTTTGAATAAGAATAACTACCAGAAAATTTATAAAGCCACTGAAAGGGTAGCTACTTGAATCCAGAGCTATTTAATGTATATTTCATATTCAAATTTTCACATGCAGAAATATGCACATCTGTTCACAAATCATATGTCCCATCAAGGCTAAAGATGTAATATCACATGAAGAGCATCACTGCATAAACATACATCATCAGAGAGCCTGGAACTCACAGGAAAATCTCTCTTGGCAAGAGCCAGGTCATATTGTATTTCATAAGTGTGGGGAACAGTAGACAGATCCTCGTAATTACTTATACAGACATGCTATTCCTAAGAAAGAATAACTTCAATAATCACATTCCTAAAATGGGTCCTCAGAAATAAAGCACATTTCTACTTCTAGACACGCCACTCCCCATAGTCTATATGGCTTAAGCACTGAAAAGTTAAGATTGTATATGACAGCCTTCTGTGTTTTATATAATTTTCTCTTGTTCTCTCTCAGTGAACAGAAAGGCTAAACTATCCTTTTTACCATACTTTACTTTTATTTATACATAATTTCCAGGATATATAGTTTATCCATTTAAAGTTGATAACTCAATACTTTGTAATCTACTCATTAGCTTCTTAGATCATTACTACTATTAAATTCTCAAATATTAATCACCCTAAAAGAGGCAACAGAACATCAAGATGCCATGTCTCGTCACTTCTATGTAACTTTCTCTGGCATACCTACCATAGATATTATGATTGGTGTCTTTAATTTATCATAATGTTTTCAAGGTTTATTCTGCTACAGATATGGCAAAATTTCTATTATATAGCAGCTTAATAATTCATGAATTAATATATTAGAATTTTCTTTTGTCTATTAGTCATCATTCTGTTTACTCTACCTTCTGCTTATGATTAATGATGCCCACATGAGAATTTGTGTACATGTGTTTCTGTGGACATATGGTTTCAATAATTTGGCTACTTGGGAAAGAAATCTATTACTGGAAACCTTATGAGAAGCAGCCAAACTCTCCTGCAGAGAAGCTACATTTTGTGTATTCCTATAAGCAACATGTTGGAGTTCCAATTTTTTCACAGCATGCCCAACTTGTTACTGTCATTTAAGTGAGTATAGACATCTCCATAGAAATGGAATCCTCATTGTGATTTGGCCTTGCATTTCCCAGTGACAAATGATGTTAATCATTTTTTTCCAACTGGAAACACTTGTATAATTTTATTTAAATTCTTTACTCATCTTTAAAAATTACTTTCCATGGATTAAAAGGGATATTTATTACATATGATCTTATTCTTGCCATATTTACTGATTAATGTTTTCCAGAAAATCTTTATTCCTAGGTGCACTTCAAGTAATGGGTTTTAAAAAGCCACACAAACACCCATTTAAAAGTTTTCTCTTTAGATTGACAAGTAATAATGATTATGTTTTAAATTGCTTATCATCCATGTCAAATTTAAGCTTAAATATGATTTAAGTACATGTCAACAATCAGTACATAAATTAATCTATCCAAAAACAGTTGTTTAGAAAGACTAATCTACAGACTTTGTAAGACACTGAACAGGAGGACAAGAAAGAGCAAAGGTAAATGTTGTGAGTGTAGTATATTATCTCACAACACCTTTACAAAACAACCTTAAATACTAATTCTAGCATAGCCTCTTTCTTCATAGAATGTCATAGGCCATTATATGGTTACAAAAGAGTGTGATGAATTTTAATAAGGGAAGCAACTCATAGATAAGTCTGCCCGACTCAAACTTATTTCTGATAAGCACTCTTAGAAGTGTATATTTATGTTGATTGACGCAATGTGAATAGAAGTTTTCTGGGGTGAAAATTAAAAGAGGAAGAGTTATTGTTCAAATAGTACATAACAACAACAACAAAAAGGCAACAAAGGCAGTATAAATAAGAAAGTGTAACAGGTTGGCATGGTAACCAATTAGAAGTAATGAAAGAAGTTCCACATGCTCACACACTAGACTAGGTAAAGAACAGGAGAAAGTTAGAAACATGACTGGAGAAACAAGTAGAAAACCAAGTCACCAACAGTCTTAGTTCATGGAGGAGGATTTCTCATGCTAATCAATAACAACGATTGCTTAAAGTGGAAACACAGTTGATTTTAAAAATAAATATTTATATAGTATACATGATGAAACTTAGATGTTACCTAAATGTTTTGTTCTGATAATAATTGATTTCAGGACAGTAACA
Organism: Cricetiscus sungorus; assembly: GCA_030556225.1. NCBI lineage: Eukaryota > Metazoa > Chordata > Mammalia > Rodentia > Cricetidae > Cricetiscus > Cricetiscus sungorus. The sequence goes on along the minus strand of JANBXA010000600.1, from coordinate 11,529,714 downwards.
CAAACATCCTCATAATTTAGAATATTAATTTTTGAAGAATCATTAAGTTTGTAAATAAAAAGTTAAACCCACTAATCATGTAGTAGAGTAGGATCATAGCAAATTTACATTGATTGGAAGATGTGGTTTTATGTAACATCAAGTTTTATAAGAGAACACAGGTATTTGTAACTTCAGCTTTTATTCTAATACTTCAAATTGTGGTTAAGCAAATCTTCTTTGTGGTAAATTCAGAACTAGAGAAAACCTGCTGATTAGCATCTGCTTCAGAAAGTACATTATTTACAGAGTAGAGTTGGTGGGTATGTCAGATTATTCGGTAATGAGAGTATACAAAAGAAGGAAGAAAAGCACATTCCCCCCAAATAAAAGGAAAGCATAAATTGACATCTATAGGAAAACTACAGTTATAAAACTAATCCATTTACCAAAACTCAAATTTATAAAGAAATTTATAAATTTATAAAATTTAAAAAATCTCATCAAATTAAAATGCAAGGAGATAATTAGCACAAATCTTGATTACAAACAGTCCAAAAGGAGCATGCAAAGGTTTTCTATACTTAAATATTTCTGTCATATTTTAGTAGAATGCTACGTGTATTACGGTACCATAGAAATAAAACCAACAGGATAGATGTAGACAGATGACAGGCAAGCAGGATTACAGATGGACAAATGGAGAGGGTGGACAAAATAGATACAATAGATTTAAATATAGATATACATTTATCATAATGATTAAAACAAACTATTTTGGAATCCAATAGATTTAAATATAGAAATACATTTATCATAATGATTAAAACAAACTATTTTGGAATCCTTGGAGGTCTAAGAACTTCACTCAGCAATCTCTAGGCCAGACAAGCCAATAGCACAGTAGAAATCCAAGACCAAGACCAAAGGGTGAAGGCCGAAGGCTCTAGTGTATAGCAAAAGTTAAATAAGAAAATTCACCCTTGCCCAGCCTTTTCATTTCAGTCAGAGTTTCAATGAACACGATGATATGTATCCATATCAAGGAGGCCCACATGCTTTATTCAATATGGCTATAGACTCATGCTCAGAACAATGTATAACCAAGTATCTGGGCACCTATAGCCCAGAAAAGATAGCACACAAAATTAGTGACCCTCACAGTTGGTTAAACCAACAGTCACTAAAATTCAGAATTGCTTCTTATATGTTTAGCAAAAGATAAAATAGCTGTGGTAAAATATATTACTAAAGCAGTAAGATTTGTGTAACCGAAGGCAGAAAAATCAATAACAAAGACAGAAAATGGCTTTTGAGTAAATACAAGGAAAGGAAGACTCCTTTCCTCAAAGGCTGGAATTTGCCCTTTCTTTCTGGAGATATCTGTTGGCCTTAGAATCTGTTTCTGTAAAAGGGAAACAATAACTGTACACTGGAGAAACCAGGCAAAAATTGACATACCCAAATGATAAAATTTTAAGCATCATCAGTGTTGTGTGGTTATAATGTATCTTTGATGTGAAGGGTACTACAGCTTTAGGATGCTTTCCCCAAAATGCACAACTTTGGTTTAAACAACAAAACAAAACAAAACAAAATCACATACAACAGACTGAGAGGAGACATCCTCAAACATACCTTGCATATTGTCCTCAAGGCCTTTAAAGTAACTGAAAACCAAATCAAACCAAACTAAAACAGGAAGAAAGGAAGGGAGGGAGAGAAGGTGGGAGGGAGGGAGGGAGGGAGGGAGGGAGGGAGGGAGGGAAGGGGGGAGGAAGGGAGGGAGGGAGGAAGGGAGAGGAAACAAGGACAACAACAACAAGGAACAGTTTAACAACATGGGCATGAGAAACTGTAACATACCTGAGGAAACCAAGGAGAAAGGACAGATAATTGCATGTTGGCACACTACCTGTAGTCTTGATACAGAAGCAGGGCAATGGTGGAAAGTAACTTGGTGGATTCAAAGCCTAGCCAACACTGATTTCCTCATTTTAACTGATGTACATGATAATAATAATGAATGAATAATGTACATGACAATAATGAAGACACCATTAGGGTAGATGAATTTCAGCATCATGAACTGTGTGCACACCTTTTGCTATTTTTCTATATTCCCAAAACTACTCTGAAATAAAATAGCTCAAAAATACACTGGGTTTTGAATATAACACCCTTGATATGGTTTTATCAGCTAAGGGCAGCATGATTTCTAAGTCAGAAAGATTCACTGTGCAGATTCATTCCTCTGCATGTAAAGTATTCTAGGATACCAAAAATAGATTTCAGTCCTTAGAGATGGCAAACCAAGACCTCTGCTTAGCACTAAATGTTTTAAAAGCATAAAACCAGCAAGATTAGAGATTTACACATGAGATAATCCTGAGTTTGTTGTTGACCTTGAAGGACAAGAGGAATCAACTAGGCTCAATATATAAACACAACGAACTTGTAATTAGGAGAAAGACAGTCAAGGCTTAGAATTAAATCAATGTATTTCACTAAAGTTTCACCATAATTGCTATAATATCATGTTGCATTGTCTAACGTTTTCTGAAAAGCTAAGATTTGTAGGATAATATAAGTTAATATTTCTAAAAAAGGAATATTTTAACCTTTTAACCTGAAGATTTCATGGCCTTAATTTATATTCCAATATTAAGGAACTAAGAGATCAATGATCACACAACTATGAAACTAGATACAATCCACACAGTGTAATGAAAGAAGCAAAATTCCACAGTGGCCAAGAGCCCTAGTCCCTTCCTTGGTGTTCAGAAGCTATTGCATGTGCAGCAAAAGAACAAGATTCATAATGTCTAACTTGGGAATTCCTCAAATGTATTCAGTTATTAAAGGCAGTAGAGATTTTTTTCAAATTGAGATCCAATTATGAAGTCCACTGATCATGAATGAGTAATTTTTAGTAATATATCTGTGAAAAGTAGAATATCAACTGTGGCATAGGATTTGAACTCAACAGGTATGCTATTGATACCTTTTAAGAACCTGGAAGCAACCTAGATGGCCCTTCGATTGAAGAATGGATAAAGAAAATATGGTACATTTACACAATGGAGTATTACTCAGAGGAAAAAACAATGGAATCTTGAAATTCACAGGTAAATGGATGGAACTAGAAGTAACCATCCTGAGTGAGAAAATCCAGTCATAAAAAGAGAAACATGGTATGTACTCACTTATATGTGGATATTTAACAGAGAGCAAAGAATTACTAGCCTACAATTCACATCACCAGAGAAGCAAAAAACATGGTTCCCAGAGAAAGGGAAAGGGACAAGATTTCCTGAGCAAATTGGTATATAAAATAAAACTATTTATAATTTAAATTTTAAAAAGAACCTTAGTGAACTTTCACTATCTATTCTGATGAATATGTATGATAAACATATATTAACTAAATTCATTTTGCCACTATATGCTTAGTTATATTTTTCATGTTCTGGATCAATGAGGAATAAGCCAGTGTTCTTAGGTAAATCCTCAAAAATAAATGTAACTTGTAGGTGGGAAATTCACACTAGGAAAAGTCTCATAGAGTGTTAACATTAACACATAGCCACCTGAATGAAATGTAGACTTTTATTTCATTTATAAATAGTGGTAAAAAAATAAGAGGAAAACAATTTGAAAATATCCAGCTCTACTCTGAACAACAATGTGATATCAACATGGTATGTACTCACTCACATATGGTTTTTAGACATAGAACAAAAGATAAACAGCCTACAATCCACACTGCCGGAAAAGCTATGAAACAAGAAGGACCCTAAGAGAGGTCCCCTGGAGAAGATGAAAGAGACAAGATCTCCCAAGCAAATGGGAGAATGTGGGGAGGGGAGAGAGAGTTAGGGGAAAGAGAAGAGGAGAGGAAGGCACGATGTAGCAGGAAGACTGAGTCAAGGAAAGAACACAGGAGAGCAAGAAAAGAGATAACCATAGTAGAGGGGGTCATTATAGGTTTTAAGAGAAATCTGGCACTAGGGAAAAACTCAGATATCTACAAGGATGACCCTAACAATCTCAGCAATAGTGGAGTGGTACCTTAAATGCCCTTCCCAGATAATGAGAATAATGACTACATTATATGCCATCCTAGAGCCTTCATCTAGTAGCTGATGGAAGCAGAAGCAGACACCCACAGGTAAACACTGAGACAAACTCTTGGAATCCAGTTGCAGACAGGGAGGAATGATGAGCAAAGGAGTCAAGACCAAGATGGAGAAACCCACAGAAAGATCTGACCTGAAAAAAGGGGAAGCTAATGTACTCCAGTCTGATAGCTGGAAAACCAGGATAGGACCCACCTAGATTCCCTGAATATGGTGTTAGTTGGGAGGCCTGGGCAGTCTATGGGGTCTCTGGTAGTGGATCAGTATTTATCCCTAGTATACGAATGGACTTTAGGAGCCCATTGCACATAGATGGATACTCCCTCAGCCTAGACACATGGGGGAGGGCCTGGGCCCTACTCCAAATGATATCACAGACTTTGAAGACACTGCATGGAAGGCTTCACTCTCCCTAGGGAGTAGAGAAAGGATAGAATGGGGGTTGGTGGGGGAACATGGGGGACAGAAAGGTGTAGGAACTGGGATTAATAAGTAAAACAAGCTTGTTTCAAATTTAAGTTAAAATTTATATATATATAAATTTAAAAAAAGAAAATCAAAGATGTCTTTGGACAGAGTGATATATCCAAAACTTCACTGGAGCTAGACTGTCAGCTAGACAATGTGATTTTTTATGACTCGGGTTTTTGTTTTTAGGTTTTTTTCTAGAGTTTTGCTTTTCAGTATCACAAAATTGTCATGTGAAGAGAATTTATTCTCTAATTTTGTTGCTTTGAAGGAGCCTATTATTGGCATTTTATGATTTATTTGTGTGTTATGTGTATAAGTGTTTGCCTACATATATGTATCCCATATGTGCAGAGAATATTGGAGTCACTGAACTAGAGTTACAGATGGTGGTAAATACTATGGACAGGGGTGGGGTGAACTGAAATCAGGTTTTCTGATAAAGGGGTTAGTATTCTTAATTATGGAGACTTCTACCTCTTCTTACTTGGTGGCATCTTTGGAAGGTCCTTTAATCATAATGTCATGTCAGCTTTTCCTTTCCTTTTAAAAAAATGTTATCTATGTTTTATTTAAATCCCATCTTTTTCTCCATCCGTCTTTATTCTAAAGGTACTTTGCATATATACTATGCCTTCTACTTTAGTGTTTTATGAGATTCCTAAGTGTGTGAACTAGTGGGTCTTTGTTTCTTTTGTCTTCTCTTGGTCTCTTTTCCTTTCGTTGATTTGTTGTGTCTTATTCTGCTGTGTAGTTTTTGTTTTACCTTATTTTATTATTATATACTAAAGCCTGTTTATTTTCTAAGGAGGGACAGAAAGGAGGAGGATCCAGATGGGAGGGGAAGAGGGAGGAACTGGAAGTAACAGGTAAAGGGAAACTATAATCAAGAGGGGAAAAAATCTATTTTCTTTATTTTCCAGAAAAATCTATTTTCAATAAGAGGAAATATAATAAACAATAGTTTTGTCTAATGAAGAAATCTTAAAGCTCTACATGATAGATGTTCTCAGGATTAACATGTGTTAATGATCAAAACAGCACAATAAAAACAAAACATGATAAGAAAAATGGTTAGCAGAAATTTACATTTTTCTAAAAAGTATAAAAGGCTGAAATTGTTTCACAACAGGGAAAATAAAATCAGAGTTGGTTCAAATTCTTATTTTTGTATTAAAATATATGCAGCAAAGGAGATAATTTTTGTATTTGTACATTTTAAAGCCTGAAGTCAGCACTTGTTAAATGTCTGTGGCTGTGAATTACTTTACAGAGTGGAGGCACACATACATTCTGGTGCTACATTGCTCTTTTCAAATACATCTTTGTATTTGATTCTCACACTGGCATAATGAATAGTGTCACTGCTGGTTAAGACTTAAAACAGCTGCATTTCTAATTTTGGAAGATTATGATAGATTTTTATATGGGCTGCATGTTAAAAGCAAGCAAATGGCATGCCAACCACAGGGAGAGTGCTGGGCAGACAGTGGCATGGATGAGACACCGTGCACCAATCATGGAGCATCAAATGCAGGGTATTTGGCAGCTTTTCAAGTGATAAACTATCTTTTAACACAAGTAAAAATAATTCACTCCCATGAAGCCTCCAGATAGCCCTGTAGTAGCATTTCCCATGTGCCTCTGCTGACATGGGAGATTGTGAAAGTATATACAAGTTGGTCTTTCTTTTTCTCCTTTAGATTTTTTTACCAAGTGTGTGTGTGCGTGTGTGTGTGTGTGTGTGTGTGTGTGTGTGTGTGTGTGTGTGTGTGCGTGTGCATGTGTGTGTGTGTGTGTGTGTGTGTGTGTCTGTCTGTCTGTCTTTCTGACTATGTGTGTGACATAGAAAGACACAGAGAGACACAGAAATGAATATGTAAGTAAAGTATATGTTATAATCTTTCCTATATAAAGGAATTATCACTGCACTGAAAGAATTCAAGGAGCATTCAAATATGTCTTCACAGTATATGAAAGGATCCATCTACATAACATCATCAAATAACATTGATCAACACTAATCAAGAAAAACAACATCAATGTTTATCTATACTTTTCAAAAATTGCTGTCAGATTTCTAGCAATTTTCTAGAAATTTTCCTAATTCACATTTATTTTCATGTCTATTGAGGTTTACTTTCTGAAAAAAGCATCTGTTATTTAAAAAACAAAACAAAACAAAAAAAAATGTTTCTTCTGAATCGTATTTCCTCTTCATATACTGTAATGAAATTTCTAAAATTTACAAATTTGATTAAAATTTATATTTTCAAATACATAATATTCATTGACTGTATCACTGACATTTTCTTACAATGCATAATTTTTTAGGCCACCATAAGTTATAATATATATCCCCCAAATTTTGAGAAAACAAGAAACAATGCTATTCAAAACTATTTAAATATTCCATGTATCATAGCAAAGTGCAGTATGCTGGGTTGTTATTACTGTCATAGAAAATCTTAAGTTAAGATGAGAAAACTTTTCATTAAAACACGAATATTACACAGATAGAGGCAACAAAGAATTAAAATAAGGCAGTTAAAATTCAGTTTTAATCAGAGAATATTCTCCATGTACCACCATGAAATAAAAAGAAAATAAGAAAATTTGGAGAAATTAAATACTTCATCAAATACACAGAATTAGTCTACTATGGTGACTTGTAGCTAGCTATAAAAGTATTCTGCAAAGTCAGAATTGGCAAGTTGTAAAAATACCATTTCTCATTTTCTTTTAAGAGAGTCCTGTGGACCACTGGCCCTAAGTATGTCCTATTATTAGGAAATTAGAGGATAATGGAGCAGTAGAATTCCTTCAAGAAACTTCAGAAATAACTCTGCAATGCTGTTCTGCCACTTGTCTCACTTTTCAGTGTGTCTTAACAAAGATATTACAGGCACAGACAGCATTTCTGTAAGGGGTGTTGAGTGTCGGGGTCTGTGAATAGGCTATGATGTGGTGGGGTAACTTTTATTCCTTCAGCTATTCTACCTAATGGAAATATTTTCTGTTGGTGAAAATGGCAGCTGTTAGTTATGTGTGTTTTGAAACCTTAATAATTACCTAGTGTGACTTAGAAATTTAGTTTCTGATTCACTTCATTTTAATTAAATACACATAGCTAGATATCGTTAGTAGTTACCAAAATAAGCTGCCTATGAGAGGGGTGGTCATGTCTCTCAATCAACTGCCAGAACAGAACTTCATATTTTTTCACAAGATGGATAAAGTAAGAATCTAAATATTTTCATTCTCTAGTTTAAGCTGAGATTCCAAGAAGCTTTTCTGCCCAACACAATGGAAAATTAAATTTTTATGATGTTTTAACTTGGAATAAAAAGGTATTTATTGTTTTTTTACAGAGGTAAGAAAGAATTTATATTCAGAGAATTATATGGTTGTTTAAAAAAACAAAACAAAAACAGTTTTAATGCCATCAGCAAGTCCTGCAACTCACCTATTTTTCTATTTACATGTACAAAGATTTCATTTTTAATACAAAATTTAGTTTTAAACAGTAAGTCTCCCAAATCTACTTGAAAGTACTAAATAAGATAAGCTAATAAGACTCCTAGTATATGAAGGTAGAGCATGTTTAACACACAGAAGACTTTTGGCCTGTAGTTTATAAAATAATTCATCAAAAAGCAAAAAGAAAAGTAATTACAATTTCTAGAAATATTTTATGAATGCAAAGTTTGTTGAAGACCTAACACTGGTACTTTTAAATACACAAGAGTAACTGCATACAAACTGTCACTTTGAGAAGTAAATGTTAAGAATTTCTAGCTACACGGTGACCAAAGAAAACACCCATCCTGTATGGTTCTCATGGCCCTTGTACCCTAGCATTTGAACACTGCCCTCAATTAGTGCAGTAATGATGAAAAGGGAAGGAAAGGAGCCACTATGATCCTGGCTTATATCTCTTGCCAGATGGTGAAGACATTAGCCTGGAGCAAATTCTGTGCAAACAGAGGAGCTTGACATGTTCTCCGAAAACCATGGCATGTCCACTGACCGAAATCTATGGAGATCTGGACTCTGGTGATGGTACATATGTATGACTCAACCTTTCCTGTGGGTCTTGCCAGCTGATCCTCAGGCAGAGAAGATGCCCTGCTAGATGAATGAAGACATGGAGACATAGCGTGGACAGCAGGGGGATAGGGAGAACAGCATAGAAGGTAAGCCAGAACCTCAGGCCATCGTGCCTCATTCCTTCTTGACTTGAAACAGATGTCTGAGGCCAGCTCCGGGGCCATGCTGAATAGCATCAACATGGACACAGGAGCCATGACCAAGAGTTAACAAGCAAACGAAGCTTGAGAAATGCAGCACTGAGGGGTGCACACAAAATGATGACTAAAGCAAATCAAGTTAGCTGGTCATGCAATAGTCACATCCACAAGTTACAAGAACCAAAGTGAAAATCAGGCCAGAATTTTTTACATGTGAGGTAGTGTGACATTAACTGCAAAAGTTTGGAAGTAGAACTGCTTTTCTCCAAATAAACAGTTTCTAAAATATAATTGACTCAACAAAATGTAAAAGGCACACGGCCAGTGAGCTGACACAGCAGGTATGAGGCCTGAAACTGACATTTTCAAAGATGAACTCAACTCCTGCAAGTTGTTCCTTGACCTCCATACATATGTCTGGCACACCATATGCCCCCATAAATTAATCTATGAATGTAATTTCTTAAAAGAAGACATCAAAAGGTCCAGAGGAAAAGGCTAGTTTGATAACAATAATGGTAATTTTACTAGCAGATTAGGCCAAGGGGAACTGATATCAGACGTAGAGAATCAATTCTGACAGACCAGCTGTAATTTTTGAATGCAATATTTAGAATGCTAATTCAATCATTCATTTGTTGATTTGTTCATCTTATTAATTTAAGCATTTATTCCACAAACACATGTTAAATACTTTCTATTAGTCTCAAGAAATCTCAATCTCAATCACCCTGGAGATAGCATTGATGCTGTGTTATAGATGATTGATCAAGACTTAGAGAAAAGAAGTGACTTGCAGCAGTGTGTGTGTGTGTGTGTGTGTGTGTGTATGTGTGTGTGTGGGCGCGTGAACAGCAATTGGGACGAAAATCAAAGCCTTCAGATGATATCAATAACATAAAATTCAAGCTATATATAGTATAGCATAAATATCATATCTATATGTCAAATGCTGTCTTCATATCATCATTGCTATCATCACTATCACAATGCAAACATGCATAAAATTTTCCTATAAAATAAAGCCTTCAAAGTACTATTCCCTGTGGGGCTTGTCTTCTTCCCTATCTGACATGGAGCAAATGCTTCCTGTGCCTCGGAAGTTGAAACAGCTCGAGCGGAAGAGGAGAGACAATGTACTGCTACAGCAGAATGGCCTTGAGGAATCCACTCCATGAGGCTACAACCAAGGAGACTGTCAAAATAAGGAAAAGATATGTCAAACCACCACTTAGAAACTGAGGTCACAAATGAGGCAAAGTGCGAGGCTGGGGGTAAGGGGCAACATTATAACCTAGTGAGTGTCCCTGGCAGTTTATTCCACATAAAAGACTTTAGTGTGGTACACACAGAAAGCAAACCTGTATAGTGAAAATTTAAAGATGGAAAGAGAACTAAACTAATATTTTTATAAAGAAGATAGAAGAGACAAGATAAACTATACTTATGAGAACTACAGATAAAAGACGTGCAGCCTGCAGTTTTGCTTTTTATGTTTTCCCCTGCCAGTATTTAACCAAGTTCTGAAAAAATAATTTGGAGGAACCATTCAAATGCATAAAAGCATATCATGCTCTTAGTGGGATAAAATCACGAACTGTCCCTCTGTGTCCTGCGCATCAGATCCATTGCTAAGCTTATTGCTAAGGGTTTATATTCATGTCACTCTTACCCAGGGTCCTAAAATGCATCTGATTCTCTCCATATTGCATTTCTTCATGTAGGCACTGTACCATCTTCCTACATGATAGGAATGATGAATACTGTACGATAAAAACTACATTCATGTAAATTTATTACAGGATACTATAATAATTTTGCTGTAATTAATTATTGTTAAACTCATATTGTGACTAATTTATATATTGGGTTTGTAATAGGTATGTAAGTAGTAGAAAAAGATCATTGTTTATACAGGAGTTGGAACTACCTGTGGATTCAGGAATCCTCTGGGGGGGTGTATGGAAATTTACTCCCAAAATCATACAACACATAATCATAAATTTGCAGACAACTGTAAAAGAAATTAGACAAAAATATCAGCATTCAGACTGGAGTATTTCTGTGTCAAATGCAGTCACAAAGAAATTCACTGAGTACTAAAGCCCAGAGCTTTTACAACCCTAACTACCCACAGTACTTGGGAGATATCATCGATAACTAATTTGGACCTCAGAAAAGTAAACACAACTTTCTCTGCATAGTGTAGCATATGAAATGTAATGCCTATCTCAAGAGTTTTTTACATGTCATGGGTATTTCAGAGTGTGACTCAGCCATGCAAATCAACAGCCTATTCTATGCTATGTACATGGCATGATGCCATGTGGATCAATCTTTTACACCTTCTAAAAAGAAATAAGGATATTTCCACAATGTTACCATGTAAGTTTCTTGGGATTTTGTTTGAGGCACCATTAAGAAAACATGAGGTCACTAAGTCCTAATTTTAGTTTTAGTCAGGGTTTTATAGTTGTAGGAGACCCTGGGTGAGTAATGGCAGGTATTATCCCATTTGATATTTTATATTTCCTCCATCATTTTAGAGCTCTGTATGTAACTTAGGCTGTCTTGCTTAACCTGCCATTATTCAGAGTTATCAGATTTGGCTACTTAGAAATGTCTGCCTAGAGGCTGCAAGATATTACAGCTAATATTTTTGTGTGTGTGTGCTTTTTTAACGGTACAGATGTTCTTGAGTGTGTTACATGTTTGCTTTATTTTTTGTAGCAAACTACAGTGTAGGCTGTGGCAATTTCACAGAGAAGAAAATAATGAATCATTAAATGACTTGATGAGGATGTTGGTAGTGAAGAATAGGCGAAGGCATGAGCCCAAATGGTCTGATTCAGAGAACCATTCAATCATTGTACATAACACTTTACCTACAGGCAAAACACAGGTAAACAAGCAAACACAACCCAAACTCCAAATTGTACTCATGTATGTGATAGTTTATCTAACATAAGGTGCACCTTTAATTCAAAATACGCAAACCTCAGAGGTATAACAAACTGTGCCAACCATAAAGAAAATTACTTGTACTCCATGTGCATGAAATAGTTCTTCATTTCTCAGGAGGGCCTGACTCTTTTAGCAACAACACTGAACAATGCGAACAGACACCAAAAGGAACGGGAAGGGAATGTTGACACTCTCAAGTGGCTTCAGATCCTTGGCGAGTCCTCCTTTACTTTTCTTTCTCTTATATCAGCAACTTCCAAATGTTTTTCACAACTCAATTTTATGTCTCACCGCTGGTCTTCTCTGCCTCCATTCCAGTTCCTGTGTCATTGACTGAGATGGAGCCTCGAATACCTTCTCTCAGGACAGGGCAGTGGCTTTTTAATGAGACTTTTGAACATGTGGCACAAATAACTACATATGGAACTACATCTTCCCATGGGAGTGAAAATAGAACACATTCTACTATAAAGATACAAATTCAAGGAAACTGATGCAAAATGGGTTGTATTTGTAAAAATGTTGTCCTTGACTATACAACACAGACACATGCACATATATTATTATGAGGGATGAAGACTAAAATGTACAAACAGAGTTGAATATTGGAAATATGGTCCTGTACCCCACCTACTCTGCTTTGGCTAAATAATCAGGGCTCCATAAGATATCCATCATGAAGGGCATTGTAGCTGAATGCCATGACAATTATTTCATTGTTATGTGTCACACACTTGAACCAGGGTATGGCTTTGCCTTTGCCAAGAGAAATGTGGACGTGTAGTGTTTCCTGCTTCAGAACAGTGGGTCTGAAGTTAATGCATTTCCTAACAGAGCAATTGCCAGAGTTGGGTGTGTGTACTAAGGCACTGTGATGCTCTTAATCTTTTTCTCCCTACCCCATCCATCCATTTCTGTGCAATATTTTCCTAACCACTGGGTCAAAACCTACTAGTAATAGAAGTCATGTGTTTCAAACAAAGAGGGAATAGAAAGCCAACCAATTAGCCAGCAGTAGCCTGGTTCACTATGAACTCTTGAAGCAGCTTGGGGATGATGAAGGTCTTAGAAATCACAGAAGAAAGAGAAATCACTGAGTTGAGAGGAAAGAAAAGTAAATAACCATTCTTAAATTTACATCCCCCCCAGATTCTCATTCTCTCTCTCCCATTCTCTCATTCTCTCATTCTCTCATAAATATAACACAAAATGTAAAATTGTGCTTACACCAAAGGAAAAGAAAAAATTAAATTGTGAGAAGAGAAAAGGCAGACAAATTAGGTAAACAAACTTTAATGGTAAAGCTAGAGTCTTCAAAAGGAACATGTTGATACTTTATTAATGTTGTGCAACTAACCAGTCAAAAGGCAGTTGGGGTGCTGGTGAAGGTGAAACCTAAGAATACCTCCATAAAACGCTATGTAATATAGATGAAGCATAGCATACCATTCATTTCCAGCCTGGATCACACACGGAGCATATGAGCCAAGCTCCTTTGTCCCTATGAACTGCAGTGTCCTATAATGTCTCATTTGGCTTCTTTAAATTATGTAATCCTGCCCAGAGGATAATCACTAGAGAATATGGGAAACAGTGCTGCCTGTGAAGTTCAAAGGTAAGTGGAAGATATCTAAAAAAATCCAATATTTATATCTATGATACCTATATATCCATGTATCTTTGTATCTATGTTTATTATATATATATGAATATAAAATATACACACATACATATATAAACATATAAGCAAAATGGGGAGAAAACAAAATTAAATAGAGAAAACCAATATTTAAAGTCCTCATGCATCTGCTTCAGGAGGAAGCCTCTGATGATGGCTAAATAAGGCACCAATCTATGACTACGGAAGAGTATCATTAGGGGCCATTTTATTGACATTTTTATTTTAAGCCCAGTAGTATTTGGTTTTACCCTAGGTTTCTGGGCTATCCAGTGTCTTGTTCTTGGTCACCCAAACAGGGTCAGGTATGGATTTTATCTCATTATGTGGGGCTTAAATCAAATCAAATACTAGCTGGTAATTTCCACAACCTTTACCCTATCATATTGTGTAGGCAGGACAGACTGTAGACCAAAAGTTTTATGGCTGGTTTTATATTAATATTTCTCTTTTGGTAGCATACAGAGTACCTTCCCAAGGCAAAGACACTAGAATATGGAAGTAATCCTTCTAAGAAATAAATATAGAGACTCACAGCCAGACATTACACATAAAGAGAAACCTTGGAAGACACAAATTAAATATACAATGTCTCCATCAAATCCCACGTCTACAAGCTCTGGGAACTCAGTGGAAGAGGAGGCAGGAGTATGGGAACCAGAGGGGATGGAAAATACAAAGAGAATAAGACCTTCTAAATCAACTGAACAAAGCTCATATGAACTCAGAAACTATACCAGCAAGCATCTAACCTACGCAGGTCTGCATCAGGTACTCAGTGTACATATTATAATTTTCAGTTAAGTATTTTTTTATGGGACTCCTGAATTTGTGAATAAGTGATTATCTGATTCTTGTGCCTTCTCTTAGGACCCTTTTTTCTCTGTTGGTTTGCCTTCCTAACTTCAATGTAAATGGTTTTTGGTTTATCTTATTGTATTTTATGTATTATGTTTTGATGTTTAAAAATAGAAGAAATAGGAAAAAATTTAAAACTGGAACAAAAGGAAGTCCCCAAGTATGCCTGGATATCACTATCTAGAAAATACACTCAGAAAACAAAATGCCTTATTTTCAGAGTGCCATGGCTGGAGGTTTAGTATGATTCATGGTAATAACGCTTGAGATAACCCTTAACATTAAAAAAAAGATCACTGTGAAAAGTACTTTTCTGTGATAAGATTCAGTAAGCAAATGCCAGAAAAAACATAGAGTATGGCAACATGGAGAAACACATGACGGCTTGAAAATTAAATTAAAATCATCAAAGATTTTGCTTATTACTTTTATTTAGCAATGGCCCAGACTCAGAAACAATAGAAAATGGTTTCTTTTGTTAAATAAAAATTTACTTTGTTATAACAAGCTATTCTATGCAAGTAGGGCAAACAAGGCCTTCATATAACTAAGATGTAGAAGATCTGCAGAGACAAAATGTGAGTAGAAGCAAACAGAGCAGAGTAAACTAAATAAACAGAGGGAATGAAGATCAGGACACCCACCGACAAACACAGATCAAGTAAAAAACTCCAGGAAATAAAGTCTAGAAAATCGGAAGCTAATGGATTTCCTATAATCCAAGAGACAGCAGGCAACAAAAGTCAAAGAGCAGAGAGGAACCATATAACCCAAGTTTCTCAATAGTAACTCCATTTTTGAAAATGAACAGTAAAAATCCAGACATAGTTATGATCTCTGCCTCAGCCACCCATCATCATTACAAGAGCCTGTGCTACAGCTGTTCATGGATGCTATATTTTTTATGTTAAATCCCCGCCCCCCCTTTTTTTTCTGTATCAATAGACACAGTACTCATGGCAATAACTCTTACATACAAAATTATAAAAAATTGAATTTTAAAACCCAAATCAAATGTATGGCAGACAGAAACACAGCGATCCTTACGGAATAAGCTAATTAAATTTTTGAATTTTAAAACTCAAATCAAAAGTATAGCATACAGAAACAGCAGTCCTCAGGGAATGAGCTAATTAATATCTTGGAAATGGTGAGACTCAACTGCCTCTATTGCTTTTGGTCATAGCATTCTATAGAAAATCAAATGTTCTTTATACTATTATTTATTGGCTTCTAGCTATTTGGGGAGCTTATGGGTAACTCAATGTCACTGCAAAGATAATTGTTTGTGCTGCTGTCCAAGCCATTCAAGTTCCTAAGTAGAATGCATGTGTCAATGTGGGTGTGAACGTAAGTGAGATTATGGGTATGGGGTTGGGGTTGGATGTGTGACTTAGAGGCTGAGAGAAAGCACATGGTGGGAATATATGAAAGAGTATTTAATAGGAGTGAAAAAGGACAAATTCTCTCCCAATTTTCCTTTTTAAAGTCTCCTTTATGTAGCCAAATATGAATTGGAACTCATTCTATCTCAAGTTGGGCTTGAACTCATAATCATTTGTCTCAGCCTGATAGTGCTTGGGTTACAGATGTATACCTCCACGTCAGTATTTTCCAAAAATAAGTTTAAAAGTTCATGAAGACAGAGCTAGAAAATATCTCATGTTGAAAACTAGTACATTATATGTGCTTTATGTTACTTAATAACCTATGTTCAAGAATTCCTCAAAAACAAATAAATAATCTATAGACATGTAAAACAGCATCCTACCTGACAGGACCACTTCAATCAGATCTCCTTCCTGGATATCACTTGCCATTTTCACCAGCTGAAGGATGTTTTCGGAGGTAGGATCATGACGGAAAAGCAGGATCTTATCGTACAGTCCATAGAAACCACATTCAGGAAACTGCAAATGCAATAGCACAATAGTTTAAATGTCAAAATCTTCCTAAATATTTGTCTTAATAGAAAAATAAAATAAATGTCAGGGCACAGATATAAGCTAATTAGAAAAAGTACACATATCTAGAATATTCAATTAAAAGAAAATACATGTCAGACTTGGTATTCAAAGACTCCTTTAGTAGGAGAGAAGTTGTGCATCAGAAGGCCAGTAATGAATGACCAAGTAGTTTTCTAATTAACAAACTACATTAAAAAAAAAAGGATTCAAACAAGTTTCTATAGTAACATGATTAAGAATCTTACTAGGCATACTAGGTGGTGAGGGGTTTCAACTAAACCAGGAAACAGTTAATCACTTTGTTAATAATCTGTTACACATAACTTGACAATTTGGCAAAACACAAAGCAAACAAATGAACAAACAAAAAATACAAAAGTAAGTCTGTCTGTTTTGACATATTCCAGAATAGACATGATTCAATGATGCTAAACACACTGTAGGTACTGAAGTGAGATCTATATCCTCTGAACCAAGACAGAATTAGGCTAGACAACAGTCCTCGCCTTGGGCTCTCATCACTACATTCCTTGCTTTCCTCCAAATTGTAAATCTAAGGTCATATGAGGGCTATCTAAAAAGGGTTTTCTGATCCAGTGAGATGGATTTTCACTAAAACAAATGAGCTCCTGATAAAAATTAAACTTGGGTTGATGAAGACTTCTGCTAACAAATGGCTTTCTGGAGGGATTACTGATCACTGCTATCTTTCAAATGGCAAGCCTTGTAATCTGGTGTGAACAGTCACAAGGCAGAGAAAGAGAAGACTACATTTTTTACACAGGAATTGCTGTTGATCTCACACCCATGTCAGTGTATGTGACAGAAAAGCAGAGGCATATGCCTAGAACCCCATCATTCAGAAACCAGAAAAAGGATAATAGGGAAATTATGGGGTCTGAGCTAGCCTCTGTCACATACTGAGTTCCAGACGGCCTGAACTGCATAGGAAGACCCCGTCTCAACACTGAAAAAAATTTTAAAAGTGGCCTGCCTTCTACCTTCTATTCTATCTTATATTCTGAAGAAAAGTGCGGTGTATTATGAATCCATCTTTTTTATTCATAAAATTAAGGGCTTCATTCATGTGAGCCTTTTTGTATAAATTAAAAATAAATATATTCAGAACATTCTGGGCTTTTAGGAGTCTATGTTGATGACAAGGCTTAAAACTACTTCAGCATGTCTCTTAGACTTTCCTAAAATAAACATAGCAGCTGAAATGATGTCACCACTTCCACTGTGCTAATTAAAAGGAAAGAAGTAGTTCACTTTTAAAAAATGTCCTCAATAATATCATCATAGCACTAGAGAACAAAGAGAAAACGGAAATAGCACTTTCCTCGGTTTCAAAAACAATAGACAAGTCACAATTACTTAAAAAAACACTTCCTTAAAGAATAAAGCATACTATATCATGCACATAAGCATATAGATCTAACCATTTTAACAAACATCAATACCCATGCTAACAAAATTATAATCAAGCCATGACACGTGGTCACTGAGCCATTCCTCTGCCATCCACTTGCCACATAACCTAACCATGGGTACATAGTCCCTCTCTACCACACAGACTAGCTCATGTTACCACATTACACATAAAGGAAACAGCACAGCATTCTCTAGGTACTTTTCAACCATATGTCTTCCTTTGTTAGGTGTAATATTACTGGGATTCATTTGTACAAATTGCATAGATATTGTTTATTTGTATTTCATTAAAAGGATCTTGCATTAAGTGTCCATTCACCCACAAAGGGACATTTGCTTTGTTCCCTTAATTTATGGCTGTTACAAATAAAAGGTTTATAAACATTTATGTTCAAGTATTTTAGTGGGCATATGCTCTCATTTCATGGGGGTAAACACCTAGTAGTATTGCTGGTTCTCGAGATGAGTGTGTATGTGTCCATCTTCATACCAGTGTCACACTGGATTTATAATTACCATAGCTCTATACAAAATTTAGAAATAAGATATAACTCCTCCTTCCAGTTCCTTCCCTACAAGGTAATTTGGAAATTATATGTTACACCTGTGTCCTGGTTCTTCCATTTTAGAACAGAAAGTATGCAACTTACTTTGATTTTATAGGAACACACAATTATGAAAGTTTCTGCATTTAAATACACTGAATTTTTAAAGTGTTTGAAATTTTAAAGACTGTGACATTTTGCATTTTTTAAATTTATTAAATGATATTTTACATTCCAATCCCAGTTCCCTCTCCCTTCTCTCCTCCTGTCCCCAACCCTCCATATGTCTTTGGAGAGGGTAAAACCTCCCCTAGGAAGTATGCCTAAAGAAACATACATTTTCACCTGTGTAGTATTCTGCAAACTTCATAATGTTGTGCTTTGTGCTTCATCCGTCTATCTACAGTGACAGTAGGAAGTTTAAATGTTGGCATTCTTTAGAAAACTGTATGGTGTTGACGCTGTTTATTGTTTAAATGATTGCAATAAAATTTCATCGAAACTCTGCAATGAAAGTTTCTGGGCCTAGAGTTTCAATATCCTAACGGATGCAGTACGAATGGGATTGTGCTTCCCCCTATACATTTGCTTCTCTCTCAGGGAGTGATTCATTTCCTCTACATTGTCAGCCAAGAAATAAGGGTGTTCACAGAATTCCTTCAGTTTACATTCATGACTTCAAGTTAATCTGTTGACATGTATAGTGTTCACAAATGTTAGGACATGTGCAAACATGTGTGTGTGCGTACTTGCGTGAGTGTGTGTGTGACTTGTCTCCTCATAGAAGTGTACTGAAGATGTGGTCCAAACCATAGTGTCATAGTGGTAGGACATTTAAGAGATGGAGACTTTTAATGAGAAACCGTCCCCAGAAGGTGTTACCTTCTTAGTGAGTTAGGAGCAAGCTCAGCCAGTCTCTAGTTTCCTTCTGTGGAATATATTCTCTTACACTAATGTGTGCATCTGCCACAATGTAACACAGTTAAGAGGGGACATGGTTGTTGGGGCCAGTGAGATGATATCTTAAGTTGAAAGATCCATGATTGAATGAAATAAAACCATTTTCTGTTTCAAATTCTCAAGCCTCACATAATTCATTATGGTCCCACAAACTGCAAGGAGAGTCTTCCTATGCTGCCTTGTTTTGGTGGCCTTTTTCCAGTGACCAGCTACTTCTTCCCTGGAATTTCTCAGTAATTTTCCCATACACATTCTTATATATTTTATTGCTATCGCTCTGTTTTCTTTATTTAACTTGATGTTGGATTGTACTTCCCTTCTTAACTTCTTATAATAGAAGCTTGTATAACAGGCTTGAACCCTGTAAGATTACTTATGTAACAGGAGAATTTAATATAATCAGTTTCCTTCTAAGTAGTCTTTTGACAGCAGATAATTCTGAAAATTTTATAAAGCCATTTTCAGATTACTCAATACAAAATACTTTTTCTCTCATACCATAAACAACATACAACTTAAACTGGGTTAAAGATCCAAAGCTACAAAATTATTAGGAAAAAAAAGACATAATGGGAAAATTTTACAGCTTTCCCCAAAACACAGGAAGCAGGACCAAAACAAACAATGAGACTGTGTTAAACTACAAGCTTCTGCATAGCAAAGGATGCAATGAACACAGCAGAGCAACATCCTATGGGAAAGGAGAAAGTATCTGCAGATAATTTATCCCACTAGATGCTGACATACAATAAACACAAGTAAAGAAAATAAACACCACAATTAGAAAAAGGCCAAAGGATCTAAAGAGATATCATATAAAGATAGGCAGATAACTAGCATATATATAAAATATTCAACATCACTAATCATCAGAGAAATGATGGTTAAAGCAATCATCTAATGTTACCTTAGATCAATTATCCTAGTGTATAATCCAGAGCCAAAAAAGATAACAAAGGTGAATAAAACATAGAAAAGGGAGAACCCACACATCCAGAGGAATTGAGATTGGGAACTTATAGGAACATTTACAATTGCTTTTTCATCATTGTACAATTCATAATAGTCAGAAAAAAGAAGGAAACTATTCTTTAGCAGATTAGTGACTACAGAACCTGCACAGTCGCATATAATTCAGAATTCTTATTTCTAAAAGACATCTTATAACTTACAATAATATGAAAGAGCCTGGAAGAAATTGTGTTCATTGAAATGGGCCAGATAGAGACATAAAAGGATCTCACTGATACATGGAATCTACCAAAGATAAACTCATGGCAGCAAAAAGTAAAATGGTGGCTACCACAGGGATTAAAGGTAGAGCAGGGATTGCACTGAGGTTGGCTAAAGACCACACAATTTCAGATGCACAGGTGAAATATTTCAAGATATATACTGTATAATTCAATGACTATAGATAATAATATACTGTAGCTTTGTAAATGACAAACTGGGTACTGTTCTCACCACATACAATAAAAGGAAAGTATGCGAGTTGCTATTAGCAGAATCCTAGGTGAGATACCTAACTCTTTGGTCTAAAGAAATCAGCTGCAGGCAGTTGTCCCACAGAAGAAATGCAAAACATAATGATGAAAACTGGGATAGGAATTTAATTCGGTATGACTATCCAAGAAAGTAACAGGAGATGAAAAATATCAGCCCTGTTTTCAGGGATAAGGAACGAGGAAAGAGGATAGAGAATCAGGAATGCTCAAACTATGGTAGTGTATCAGTTCTGGTTGAGGAAATTGCCACTCTTTCTGCTATGGTTCTGAGGAAATTGCTGTTGCTCAGGCCTCAATCAGGGAACAAGTGTGGTTTACTTCACAGGATGTTTCTTTCATAGACTTGGGATCTAGGAATGGGGAAAACTAGCTTCCTTTGAAATGATTGCTTCTCCAATGGGGGGGGGGGAGAGCAGTCACAACACAGAGCCAAGTGCCAGTAAGACTATCCTTCCTAAGTTGAGTTTAGTAATCTTTGACAACCTCTCAGGGACTCTTAAACAGAAACCTGTCAAGGCTGGAAGTGGAGAATCTGGTGGAAATGAATTAGTCAATCTCATCTTCCTGTGTCAGCAATGAATTAGAAGGAGTTTAACTTTACAGAGTATTTCTTTTTATTATTATTATTTTCTTATTTTACATATCGATGCCAGTTCCCTCTCCCTCCTATCCTCCCATGCCACCCACAACCTTCTCTCCTATCCCATTACCCACCCACTCCATAGGGATGGTGAGGCATTCCAGGAGGGATCATCAAAATCTGTCAAGTCATTTGGAGTAGGCCCTAGGCCCTCCCTCTTGCCTCTAGGCTAAGGAAGTATCCCTCCATGGGATACTTCCCAACATCCTTTTGTGCACCAGGGATACTTCCTGGTTCTATTGTCAGAGGTCTCTTAGCCTGCCCAGACCTCCTGAGACCCATGTTCATGGGTTCTGGGTCAGATCAATGCTGGTTTCCCAGCTATCAGTCTGCGGGTTCATGAGTTCCCCTTTGTTCAGATCACCTCTCTCTGTGAGTTTTTGTAGCCTGGTCTTGACCCCTTTGCTCATCACTTCTCCTTCTCTGCAATGGATTCCAGGAGTTTAGTGTATAGTTTCAGAGTTTATCTGTAGGTGTCTGCTTCTGCTTCCATCAGCTACTAGAAGAGAACTCTAGGATATCATATGAGTCTCAACTAACTTGACTATATGTACATTTAAACAGCAGTTTGACCCACAGTTTAAGACAAAGGAGACAGATAGAAAATGAAGACATACATACATACATACATACACACACACACACACACACACACACACACACACAGACACACACACGTATATATAAAATATCAGAATCAGTTGTTTTAGTGAAAAATATAACTTCTTAAAGAAATGTATATTAACACGTTCAATTAGGCCTGCAGGATGAATATCAGGCTTTCAAAAATAATTAAATCATGTAATACACAGTAAGATATAAATTTTT
This sequence comes from Cricetiscus sungorus, assembly GCA_030556225.1. Classification (NCBI taxonomy): domain Eukaryota; kingdom Metazoa; phylum Chordata; class Mammalia; order Rodentia; family Cricetidae; genus Cricetiscus; species Cricetiscus sungorus. The sequence goes on along the minus strand of JANBXA010000600.1, from coordinate 11,507,496 downwards.
GACTGTAAATTTAAATATTAAAATGCACGTTATATCTAATATACATCTTGAACTTGTCATTAATTTAAAGGTATTTCATAAGAAACTTGGACAATTTCTAGAAGCTCAGAAATTTCCTCAAGTCTTCATATTCTCTATTCCTAGTTACTTTTCTTAAGGCCCAAAGCCAATGATAGATAACTTTAAAAGTTTCTAAGGGATTTCACAGTCCAGAATAAAACTAATCTTTATAAATATTACTTACTAAAACATGGAAGTGAAAATCCACATAGGCATTCTACTTTTGTTGAGTGGCAAGGTCAATATATATCAAATAGACTAGTCCCCCACCCCCACCCCACTGGTTATATACCTCATGATTTTCCATTGCCGCTATAAATTGATTAGAAAGGAGAATTAAATCTTATATACTTGACATTTATTTTCTGAATTGTTTAAATCTTATGGTTCTTTAAATCAAGCATTACATTTTGAAGTACTGCTGGGAGCTACACATACATGGAGGCCTGTTAGGTGTTTTAGGAGAATTTAGCCTTAAATACGCTTTTCTGTATCTGGCAGTGTCTCCTGTGGGAGTGATCATTTTATACTTATTAAAATTAAAATGTGCTTTCCATTCTTCTGTCATCATTTGAATCTCTCATTCTTTATATTTTGGGTTCTGCACATGACATACATGTCTTACTTGTTGGGAAAAAAATCCACTCTGGCAATCTCTACGACTTAATTGGGTTGTTGTCATTTAAAATTAATTTATTCATAATTAAGGTGACTACTTTTTCCCTGTTCTCCCCCTATGTTCTTTTTGTTGCTTTAAAAAAAAAAAAAAAAAAAAAACCACTAATGTGCCAGGCAGCCACACTGTTATGTACAGTTATATGATCACACTTCATATCAACCCTAGGGTCACACACTGTAGGCTTAATGTCCACTCTTCCTTCATGTTTGTCACCAGCAGGTTCGTCCCCCCCCCCCCGCTGCTGGTCTGGTCCCGCCGCCACGCCAGCCCCCAATAACACGCAGAAATTCTGTATTGATACGATGCTGTTCAGCATTTACTATCATTGTTTATCGGCTAGCTCTGTCTTAATGATTAACCCATTTCTACTATTTTAAGTATTTCCACGTGGTTCATCTTACCGGCCAGAGGGGCTGGCGTTCTACCTCTCCAGGCTCTACATGTTGACCTCTCCCAACTACTTCCTCCTTCCTCCTAGTTTTCTAGTACCTCCTATCTTCCTTTTCTATTGGCCAACAGTGCTTTATTCATTAACCAGTATGAGAAACATAATTACAAAATAACATCTCCTATCACAGGTTATTTTGCCATTTTTAATAACTAAGTATATTAGATATATAATTCTAGTTTTATTTGCCTTTAAAATGAAGGATACCTTTGACTTTGGTTATTATTTTAAAGTTTATTAATCTTTATGGCTTTATGAAAGACTGACAATTTCACATGATTTCATTTCTTGCAACCTGATGAATTTTGGAAAGATATAAATTCTTGAGCTTCTTATTTATATTTTTAACACTTTAAAGTGTTACACTGTCTCACACATTGAGACACATACATTTGTTGAATATCATATAAGGTTTCTACTCATGATTATTTCAGTTGTCAATTTTCTCCTGTTATGATAAACAACCATGACCAAAGCAACTTATAGAAGAGTTTATTTGGGCCTTAAGGTTCCAGAGAGATAAGAGACCATCATCTTTACAGTAGAGAAAATGGCATTAGGAAGACATGGCAAAGGGAACACCAGAGAGCTCACATCTCCAACTTCAAAAAAGAAGCAAGGAGAATGAACTGGAAGGGCTTGTGGCTTTTGAAACTTCACAACTCAATCTCAGTGGCATACTTTCTCCAACAAGGCCACACCTTCTAAACTGCCCAAAACAGTGTACTAGCTGGGGGAATACTTATTTAATTATCCAAGGCAATGAGAGGCATTTCATTCAAACTACCACAAATCTTATGCAAGATTCAAATTAGGACATAATTGCCTCAAGAATGAATCATTTCTGTTTGCAATAGACAGTTTACTATGAATGGTTCATTAACTTTGGGCTCTTTTAGCCCTCATTCAGTAATGTTTGACCATTTCTCTCTTCCTTAACTTCACCCAGACTCTAGTTAACAATCATCAAGCTCCCAGTCTCTATGAGATTAACCTTTTCAAATTTAACATACAAATATGTTCTTGTAATCTTTACATGTCCGGTTTATGTCATCTAACAGCTAACACAGTCATCTCTGATATAATCAATACTGTTGCAAAGGGCAAGATTTCACCATTGTATGGCTGTCTACCACTCTAGTTTGGAAATACCCATATTTTTTCCTATTCATTCCTCTGTTAAGAGGCATACACATTGTTTCCACTTCTTGGCTACTCTAAAGTGTTCACTGTAGTCCTGATTTCCATTCCTCTGATAATTGGAGATACTGAGTGCTTTTTTCATATTCCTGCTGAACATTTGCATGTCTTTTTGAAAAATGTTTATGTCTATTGTTCATATTTGTCAGCTATTCTTTTTCCTTTTTAGCTTTTGAATTACTTGAATTCTTTACCTATTTTGGATATTAATTGTTGTCAACTGAACAGTTAGCAGAGGCCTTCCAGGTCTATAGAATGTCTCTATACTCACTGACTGTGTCACTCACTCCACAGCACCTTTTGACTTGAGAAGACACACTCTGTTCATATTTTCTTTCACTTGCTGTGCCTTGGGGTCCTTTCGGAAGTGGTCTTGCCTGGTCCAATGTTCTGAAACATTTCTTTTCTCTCATACAATTTAGTATTACACCTATCTGGAGCTGTATTTTAATGGTTAAGAGACTCAGCTCTAATGCCCGTTCTCCATCAAATAGATATCCAGATCGCCCTGTGACCTAATGTTCAATCCTTTAGTAGGTTTCTGGAGCTCTTGATTTTATAGGCTTTCTGTCATCTCCTCTCTTTGTCCCCTCCCTGCAGCAGAAAAGAATTTTCTCTGTATTCTTTCTTTCTCACTTGTGCTCAGATATATAATGCACTTAAAATTTTACACTAAAATTTTAAGACAATACAGGCCATTATAACAGAGGTGATTGATTTTGATTTTGACTCATGAAGGTAGAGAGAAAAAACAAACAAACAAACTAACAAACAAACAAACAAAACCAACAAATTTCAAAGCAGTCAGTACTTGGACTGTGGTAACAAAAATGTTAGAAAGATAGAGAGTTATAGAGACACAAACTGAATGAACTAAATTGTACAAGGCTCTGATGATTATTTTTAATTCTCAGTTTAACACAATCTATAATAACCTTGGAATTGAGTCTCAATGAGGGATGGTCTAGATCTAGTTTACCTTGGAAGTACCTATGAGGGATTGTATTGGTTTCTTTGAGATAGGAAGACCCACCTATTGTGGGCAGCACCCTTCCCTAGGTTTTGGTCCTCAATTGTATAAGATTAGAAAAAATTAGGCAGAGCAGTAACCATGCATGCATTCTCTTTCCTCTCTCTGCTCTTGACTGTGGACCGTGGGCTAGCTGCTTTAAGTTTCAGCTGTGATCCGCCCTAAAACACCCCCTCTTCCCTGTTCCCTAGAGTGGCAGAGGATGACTAGGAAGTACAAGTTAAATATACTCTTTAATTCTTTAATGTGATAATTTGGTTGAAAGATATTTAAGAAACTCAGCAGACAAAGATGTGTTCATCACCCTTTCTGCACAGCAAATTCTTGTTCACATGTTCCATGCCTTCTTCAAAAGAATTGCATATTTCTCCTCATTCTGGTGCATTGCTGACATTTAAATACCACATTCTGTGCTGTGTGCCTTTGTCAATATGTATACACAGTGTAGTATGTGAGGGGTTCAAAGGGCCCCCGTACCTCATTGCCTAGCTAGTATCTTTCTTAAGGTGACTTGAAGATTTTCTTTAAATATAAAACATTAGTAATTTAATATTAAAGGTATTGTAAAAGGACTTAAGATGAAAAGGGTCAAGAATATTCATGATTTACTAAGAGTAATCTGAGGTATGTATGCTGGACTGAAGGGTGGCTCCCTCCCATCACAGATCCTATTGCATAATAGCATTTGTTTTTTATCCCCACTACCCTCCTACTAGAACAGGTTGCAGAGCTTAGGGCAGAACCACACTGGACATGAACAGCTAGGCTCACAGGACAGCTGACAAATATGAAGTTTTATTTTTTTTTTTTAATTTTCTGTGTTTTATGAAGAGGAAAATACGCATGATCCTTTTTGACTATAAAAGGCTTTCTTTTATGTGACATAATGTTCTGCTTGAATAGAGTCTATATACAATAAGACTTTCAAAAAGCATATTTAAAAATGATGTCTGGGAGGTGGAGAGTGGGACAGAACAATGCTGACAAGTTGAAGGAGAATATATTGGGGGAAACACTCCTGGAACAACATTCCCTTATTTGGTCATAATCATCTGTTTTTATGCGAAGGTGTGTGAGCTTTGAAATTTGAAAACCCTCATTAAACTAAACATGCTTTGAAAGGGCTTAGAGGCTTGCAGACTCTGCTGGAGCTCATTACAAGATCAGCCCAGTGTTTCTCCAGGCTCTGTGGTTGTGAGCAAAAACATCCCAGACAAGTGACTCCCAGCTCTCTCCAAGTTTGCCTCCAACAAAACTGGCCACTGTGAAAATACAGCCAACAAGCCCAGCACTGGTCTTAAGCTCTTTCATTCTGCCCTATGCTGGAAGCCCCTCCACCACAGCGTGTATCATTTGGCATTTGTGACCACAGAGCACAATTTACTGTTACATTTCACTGTAAATTCATGGCCAGACAATGTGCGCCAGAGTAGAATAAATACATGTTTTAATGAGTTGCTGAACTGCAACCTGGCCAAAGGGAAATCTGAAGAACAAAGAGTACCTTCTTACAGAGGAGGCAAAGCACAGAGGAACAGGCAATTCTAGAAACAGATTAATCCACCTCTCAGTCAAGTGGAAGAGAGAAGAGAGAGATGGCCCAATTAGGAAATGAAAATACCTTGCCAGTTTACTTTTGATAAAAGGTGAAGATCTAATGAAGCCCTGGAATTAAAATGTTGTGCTCAACAATGTGGATATCAGTTGAATACTGAAGTTTTCTCACTACAGGTGATTGTTGTACCACTTTCCAATGATCCCTGCTCACCTGATCAGTATAGGGATGATCTTTTTCAGTTACCAGAATTTTAAGAGGAGCTACCACTTAATACCTTGGTCAAAATAGTGGCCATGCTTTTCTACAGGAAAATTACTCAAAACCAGAGGGACCAACTGCTTAAGAGAGTATGCCTAGGTCTCCTCACTTAGGTTGGTATAGTTCTATCAGATGAGAATGTGCGAAGAGCCCCTCAATTAGCCTGGTAGAGTTCTATCAGATGGTTCTGGAATTCAGCCTAATAGAGTTGGAAAGGAACAATTCTAAAGCAGCTGATCCTAAGGTCAAATGGATCAACCGAGGAAACCAAGGCAATTAACCATAACTCTAGGAACATTAATTAAGAAACCAACAAATGATTTCTTCAACTTTTGAAAGTGAGCAACTGTGCTGCTCTGTTGTGATTTGTATACTTAAATGGCAGTGTGTGGAGAGAATCCCACTCTATGACCTACAGCCATGCAACCAGTGTCTGAATAATCACAGGAAACAGAAACTAGGAAACTTAAAAACATTTCTCCTCACTCCCTCTACCCTGAGACACCCACCCCATCATCTCAACCATGCTGAATCCAAATAAAGAGGATGCATCTGCCTGGCCTTGTACCAAACTGAACCATAGAGACTTGGTAGAATCACTCATCTCTCTGTTCAGAGTACTGATTCAAGGTAATTATTATAATAACTATTTGCATAAAATAGTTTTTAAAGGTCAAATAAATTATATACATATCATGGATGATATAGGAAGATTCATGATCATAGCTGGGCAAATAGCTTGGCTGTATATTTTTTGTCACACAAACATGAGGACTTGGGTTGTAATTCCCAGAACCTAAACAAAATGTTGGGAATGGTGGTACATGCTCATAATCCCAACTGTGGATGTGAGGTTGGCACAGGAGGAGCTCAAAAGCCAGACATTTTAGCCTAATTAGTAAACCCCAGGTTCAGTAAGCTCCATGTTCAGTAAAAGATTATCTCAAAACGCAAAACAGAATTTATGAGCAACCAGGCTGCATATGTGCATGTACACCGTGCACACACACACAAGAGGAATATTTGCTTACATTTACCATGTTGTGACAAACATCAGGCATGTCCACTACAGATCCACAAAGACTTGCGCTGCCAAATGCACTTTGGTCTTTTCTAGGCCACTGCACTGAGTTCCACATGCAGAGAATGCTGACAACGACTCACACCCTGTCCTCTCATCTTGTACAGGTTCTTCTCTAACACCAGCACCTGCATCCCTATGACTGCTGTGCTAAACCAATGGGCCCTTTGTTCAGGGGTGGCTAACACCAGGTGTATATCAACTGTAGCAATCGTCAAGGTTCAAATTTAGAAACAGAGCTCACTTGAGTTACTCCTCTAGTCACTGTTTTGTAAAAAGTAAACAAAAAACATCCTTTCCAATAAAAACAGGGATTTAATTTCTGCCACACTTGCTTTTCTATAGTCAAAACCTGATCCATGGTCTCACTTCTTGTCACTATACATTTTATTAAATATAAATATTTTTAAAATGTTTCATCAATAATGTTAAATTTGGGTTTTCGAGTTTTAAATAGAGGTTCGTAATAGCTTAAGTTGGGGGACATATAGGGTTCCAGTGGGGAGATGAAGAGCTCCTGTGGGGGAAGGGGCTACAGAGCATCTGTGGGTGGATTCAAAGCTTCCTTGGAGGTTTGCAAAGCTCTGAGGGGGAGTGAAGTGCTTCTGTAGTGGTGAGAAGTGAAGGTGCAGAGCTTTGCGGTGGTGGGGCAAGGAAAGTGCCAAGCTTTATGGTGGTGGAGGGGAGGGAGGTACAGAGCTTCTGTGTAGCTGGTGAAGCCCAGAAAATAGTATCATTGAGCTGGTAGCTGGGTGAGGAACTGGGCAAGTTTGGTTTTTTAATTAAATTTTATTATACTAATAAGTACATAAACAGAGATAGATAAAGATAAAAAAATGAAGGAATATCTCCTGAGAAAATTAGGTCAGCTGATTCATTCGGAAGTTTATATTAGATTTAAAATGATAGGCAGGCTATCAGATTCTAAATTCGGTTATAGTTACAGACATGCACAAAAGTGTAACTTGGTTAATTATTTCAAGAAGGAAACAACTATAAATTCTTCCTTAAGCACATATAAATATTGATGCTTTCTGTCCAATGTTGTTCCAGGAGTCTAATAAACTATGTCCCTATCTAAAAGCAGCAGATGGTAGATGTGATTCACTGGGATACTTAATTTGGGGCTGAATTCTTTTCTATTTTAATTTCAACATTGTCATCTAGCAAAATTAAAAAAAAAAAGTAATGAGAAAAGACTTAATAAAATCATTACTCCCAAATGCAGCAATTTTTGGACAACCATATCCTAGAGGTAGTTTACATTATTGTTTTGTTGTATATAATTTTTAAGATTTAAAATAAATGTTCATATCAAGCAATTACAGGTGCTAATGATTAATGAGAGCTTCAGAACTGTGGTGTAAAAACACATCTGCATTATGTCTTGACAGACGTCAAGTAACTGAGAGCTATTAATTCTCCATAGATGCTCTGAGATTACTCACATAACAGTAATTGGGTATATGGACGTGCAGTTTGGAAATAAAAACAGATGTACTTCTCTCTCTTTGTCTTCCCCTAAAGAAAACTGCCACTATGGTATACTATAGTGATTTCATATTTCAGAAAGCTACACTGGTTTCTAACTGAAAACAATAGAAGTATGTACCAGACAAAATCAAACATTCAATAGCAAGTCAAAAGGTCCACCTAATATTAAGAACTTTAGAGAAGAAATAAGACTTCCAGTGATTATTTGCTTTGCATTCCCATTTTAGGGATGAGTGGGGTGATGCCTAGAAAATAAAAGGTGCATGCTAGGTGGTAACACTGGGCAGTAAAAGAACAAAATGAGGCTGCTAGCCGATTTTCCTCAATCTGACTCTCTTAAGGAGGAAACCTTGAAAGAGTGCACTAATGTTCAGACCAGAAATCCCTAAGGACTTTTCTTGGTCAGAAAACCTATGCTTACAGGTTGTGAAGACTGATTAAAACCTAGATAAGTTATTTAATATATGTGAAGCACCTGTCTCCTGGTAATTTATAGTTCTTACTAGTGAGTCTTCAAAATGTTGGTGGCAGTGAGACCACTGGCTGAATGTCAGGTGACCACAGGATAGACAGGCAACAGCAACAGAAAAGCTAACTTGGGGTCATTAAAACAAAACAAAACAAAAAAAGAGTCTTGTTTTGGTTGTGGGGTTCCCTCCTGGAGCTCTCATTTCTCCTACAAGTTTCTCCAGGTCTTCTGTGCTCTTGATGAAAATAGAGACATCACTATGACTTTCAGGTTATTTTCTATTTCCATAACATAACTGTACTTTATTTAAAGCAGTTAAAGCAGTTAAGTGAATCCTTCAATTAGTATCAAAACTTTGACTTAAAAAATATAAAAATTAAAGATTGCCATCTGATATTTTGATTACATTTTAATATTTCTGTGACTTCCCATAGTCCCAAGAGGGGGAGAGGGTGGTTTTGGATGTGCAGTGGGTTATGGATGTTTATCATCCCTTGGGGGGGTTGGTTGCAAGTGGTTATTGGTCTTAATGGGGGGGAAACTAATCAAGAGATTAGATCCAGGGATCTTCTTCTGAAAAAAAAGGGGGGATATAGGAATGACAGGATGAAAGGGTAGATTATTAAACTTATTTTTAAAATAAAAAGCAACTACTAGCCTTAAACATTTTACATTGGTATTTTACATTGATGTTTGTATATTGATACAAATTTAAGGTTACTAAGTTATACTGTTTGAATGTTTCCTTTATTCTTTAAGTTATTATTACATATTGATACAAATTTAAGGATATTTTTGTTATGTTGTATACATGTTTCTACTACTGTTCCAGTTAGACTTGTATGATGATACAAATTTTGGGTTACATTTGTTTTATTATACAGTATATATATTTCTACTCTTGTTTAAGGTATACTATCTATGCAGCTCATTCTAAAATGTAATATAAAGTTCTAGTCCTCGGAAGCTATTATTACAAACTGTTTAACCTAATTAAACAATGTGGTGTTGTAGTTAGTCATCTATAACAATCAAATTTGTGGCCATGTTAGGTATGATTACAAGGTCAAAGAGAAATAAATTTTAGATAGACAGATGGTGTTCACACATTTCAGAGACATACAGAATATGACATTTAAGATGTTTTAGAAACACAACACTTTTCAAGACAGTGAGACACATCTGCTCCTGCAGCACCAATATATTTCAGAGAAGATGACGGACATCAAAGAACCTCCATATGGAACTTGCTTTCTATGTGGCAATGTGAGCCATTTGAGCAAGAACTGCCCATGCCTCAACTGCTGACAGTATGATGTCCAAATTAGACAAGCAAGTCACAAAAGAAATTGACCACTGAACTTTGCTAAGACAAGATAGGATATTCCTTCAAAATCCTTGCTTCATAGAACAGTCTGTCAGATATTCTATGATTGTAGGCCAAAGATGGATGCCCCAATACTGCTGAAGAACGTTGACTAGGTTGCTGAAGACTACCTAGGTATCCAGCTGTCTTTGTCACTTCTTTAGTTTTAGAATTTGTTTGCTCTGTACTTCCTGTTTACTTGGGTATTATTATAACCATCTTGAGTCTCTGACATGCTTGAAGACTAGATAGTTACAGTGCCAGTTTTCCTTGTTATCAAATTCAAAAAATAAATGCACAAAACAGGTGTAAAGCTTAAATTGTTTTTCTAAGACAATGTTTTGATATCAAAAAAGACAGTTTTGGGTTGTCAATACAAGTTAAGATAGAAAATAAATTAGGTACAAAATTTTGGACTCACCAAGATTGAATAGATAATGGAGTATTTTCTCCGAATTTGCCAAATGCAATTAGATTGGACACTGAAAAGGTAATTCTTACCTGATAATTATTCTTATTGTACATAGTTCTACTGTACTAGAGTTAAGCTTTCCTTTTTATTTAGACAAAGGAGGTAAATGTAAGATATATTGATCACACTCTGACACTCCAGAGACTGCCAATAAAGTTTATTTTGAATCTGAGGATAGAGCTAGTTACTGGCTGAAAAAATAAGCCATAGAAGTTTTGGAAGATTTAAGACACATGAACTAGTAGGGTGGGGCTTAGAAAGACTTGGAAATTTTGTATTGAGGAAGGAGAGAGGAGGTCACTATTTGCTGCTCTGCCACTTCTTTGATCATTTAGGTTCTTACCTGATATCTGACTCCCAAGTTTTATTGATAAAGAAAAATTAGATAAATGTTCCAAAAGGTTGTACATGAAAAGGTGGAGGAAGGAAGAATTATCATGGATTAATTGTGTTGCCCTTAAAAACCCTTTCAGGGGTCCCCTTAACCCATGTGATCACTAGATCTACTGTTCAATAATGTGTAATAGATTCTCATTTGAAAGGGATTCACTTCTACCTTAACAAAACCTTTCAGGAGGAAACATGTGTTTCAGCTTAAACATTTTAAGGTATAGTACATGTAATTAATCAGATATTTTAGAATGAGAGTTTTGTTTCACTAAAGGTTGGTTTATTTTTTAAATAATCTTCATAAATTGGCAGACTATGTAGTCTCATAATTAGCTGGGGTCAGTACTGTCTTTATGTTTTATATAAATACTTTGCTCCAATTCCATACCAGAATATTAATTTTAGTTAGCATTAAGCATTGTCTAGTCACTGTTTCACATATGTTAATTATTCATTTTTAATTGCTGAGAAATTATACTGTATGTGTCTGCCTTACAAACACAAACTATAGTGCCCTAATAGAATTCCGTCACACATCATTAGTCAACATGAAGTCAGACACTTTCTAAATAAATGTACATTTTATTTTCCAATTTACTTTTGAAAATTTAATTGAAGTCTTTGCAATTACACAGAAACATTTTCCCTGTTGTCTAAGGAACCAATAATTCTATATGATGTTTTGATGTCCCAGAGCAAAAGCTTAGAAATTAATGCTAAGGAAAACAGTTTGAGGATACACACAACACAATTCTCTTATTGAAATGAACCTAATGATTGGTCATAGAGGAACAAGGAATGGGTATGAATAATAAATGCTCAAATGGGTTGAGAACTCTTACGTCACAAAACTGTCACAAACACCACTGGGGTACTTGTTTATACTGATGGAATTATGAACACAGGAACAATTTAGGAATACTGAGGACAGTACTGTCTTTCATAAGTTCCTGAATGCCAGAGGCTAACAGAACAGGATCCAAACTCCAGAGGCTTATATCTCTCTAAGTCCTAAGAACTGAGTACTTTGACCCGAATTACCAAAGGTAGACATTCATTTGCTCTAGGTGTTCTGCTCAGGGCAGGCTCTGGAACTTCCCAGTGAGTTATAGCCCCAAACTATACAAGTTGGGAACATTTACTCTTGACTGCACAAATTGTTATTGCTCCTCAACTTCTGGTGATGGGTCTTGGGACCCTCGGCTGTATCTCTTGGACTTACTTCTTCAGCTATTTATAGTCCTTTGGCCTTGCAGGCTTGATTCTCCAGTGACCCTTGCCTACTTGGTACTTCTGCAATCCTCTGTATTCTCAACTATCAGAGCCAGGACAACAACTCTCTTGGAGACTCCTAGTCATGAAGTGAGCCAACGCCTTACGGCCTCTGGAGTACTGGGAAATTAAAAATTTGGAAGCCACTTCCAATACATTTTAGCTACTACTGCCCAATGTATACAGTGCTGGTAGTAAGAATGTTTCACCTATCCTTTTAGCACCTCAACCCATTGACATGGAGGAAAGAAAGATTATTCAGAAGGCTTCCCTGGCTTTACCTTTTCCTACAGGAGAAGCACACAGGAGAGCCCACCTAGTAAGCCAATGGGACTAAGAAAACCCTATACACATTTATGTACATATTTTAATTCCACCAAGAACAGCTTTGCATGTGACAAGCTTCCAGCACCACCACTCATAAGACTCACTCTGAACCAAGCAAAATCTTCTATCAAGCCAGCCACAGAATTTTTTGTTGAGTCACTAGAGCAGGGGTCTTCATGTCCTAACTGAGCTCTTCAGGATGAGCAAGGTCATTTAGAAGTCACTGAGAATGGTGCCAATTGGCAGTGACTGGAGCAAGGCCTTCTGAAACAGGAGTTCAAATTTAGTAGCAGCTATAACTTTTAAAGACCCTGGTCGAGGAGGTTCCTCAGAGTGATAAGTCATGTTCTTTTCAAAAATTCCAGTCTTCAGTTGCCAAAGACCAAGCTGCTTGTCTAACTGCTTACTCCTCTAGACTGTCAAGAACATGTGGCTGAAGAGCCTGTTCCCCAGAGTTTTGATCAGTCACAGGCTGATGCTAAAGGTGCTCACAATAAAGACCTGGAAAATTAATATTCATATCCTTATTTAGCAATGCTTAGCCTCTAACCATATGCTCTCAAAGGACTGTAGTGCTTATCTGTCTCAAACTCAGGAATTATGCTAAAAGCCTTGATCATCATAACACAGATATCATACATTCCTGCTCTAAAGAGTAGTAGTATAAATACATCCTGTTTACCACAAGTGCTCAGAGACATTCCTTCAGTAAATAATGAGCAAATGTTTGAACATGCTGCCTGTAGCTAGAGATACAAACAAAACAAGATAATATTCCTGACTTTCACAGGACGTCATCTAGAAACATGCAGAAAAAGTATAATTAGCAAGACAGGCTACCCTAATAACTATCCAAATAAATGTCTAACAACAGATTGATATGTCCCCTATAGAGAAATGCAACATCGTATAAACAGAGACTAGAATGAGTAAACGTAAGCAAGGAATTAGGTAGGACCTCTCAAACATGTAAAATTTCAGCTAATAACCAATATGACATAGAGTAACTTCAGAAGAAAAGCATTAGAAATATAAATACTGGGCAAATGAGCATTGTGCAAAAGGTTTTTTTATTTACTATTATTTCTCTCAATAATGATATCATATCCTTTGGTCAATGGGTACAAACTCCCAATCATCTTCCCATATTTTAGACATGCAGTTATGTTTATGAACTCTGTGTATGGACTGGTTAACACATATACATTCTTACATTTACTTGGTGTATGGATTGCATCTCAGGACCATAAAAGGGTTCAAATAAACAAAATTTATTTATAAGAAGGCAAAACCTACAGTAAATGCTTCCTAAGTGTTTGTTGTTACTGAAAATAACAATGATCATGAGAAAGTTCACTAGGCCAAGTAAGCAAATCTTCAGCCACTTCCTGTACTACACATGCTCACTGGCCTATCTCTACTGGACCCTAAAATTGTAAGGTGGCATGAATGATTTCTAATTGACAAAGGCAAGGCTTTAAGACTTAAAAGAGAAAACCTAATGCTTTTCTTAACTTACCAGTTTTGTAAATTTTCTGCATCATAAATTTATTAGTGATTATTTATGTGTTTTATATATATATATATATGTATATATATACATATATATATATATATAATTTTGCTTTCTTTTAAAATTAACCTGCATTTAGGGAAGAACAGCTAATGGAATAAGCCCAGTCTTATTAGTATTACAACCCTTTTGCATTAACTTTATGATTCCACATACTGTACTAAAAGGAAGCCAAGGCCATGGACCTGATGTTGGCATCGGTACAGTGGAATTCCATTGTTCTGACTATGCTGATAATGAGCCATTCATTCAGGGATTAAAAACTTACTTCCCAAAAGCCAAACCCCAAAGGAGCTGTGCGTTTTTCTTCTTTGTACTGATAATCAGGCAGCACATCTGATTTAAAAAAACAAAGGAAAAACAGCAAATTCCCCTCTTTACTTTGATGTTTCCATCAATAGAAAAGACCCTCCTGCCTTATAAAATACTATACATCCTCTGGACAGAAGGGTACAGAATGTGAGCAGGATGAGGCAGGAAGCAAAGATAATACAACCACCTACCCCATACCCCTGCCTCCACCCCCAAGAACTACTCCTTGCCAGCCTGACCTTTCAGTTTATATCTAGGGGTCAGATGCTGAAGCTGAACTGAGAACCAGCCACAGGCTTTGAGAAGACTTCTGAATATCTGTTACATCTAAGTGCATGCAATACTAGGACCCATCTCAGGAACATGAACTGGCTTTTTGGAGCCCATTCCTTATAGTAGGATTCCTTGTTCAGCCTTAGGAAGGACTTGGCCCTATCTCAATTTTCTGATTCTAAAAGAAAGGTCTTACCCACTCTAAGGAGTGATGGGGGTGGGGATGGGAAGGCAGGGAGGTGGGAGAAGTGGAGGGAGGAACTGGGGTTGGTATATAAATAAAAAAGTTAAATTAAAAAAAAAAAAACAGCTAAAAAAGAGTAGTTGCAACAGTTCGAACCACATCTCCATACTGGAGTGACAAGGTCATAGAAGCACTGTCTTTCTAATAAAACTAGATAACACTTGTTTGTTTGTTTGCTTTGTTTTGTTTTATCTCACTCTCCCATTATTCTCTCTTTATTTGTTATTGTTGGTTATTGATATAAAGTCTGATATTATGGTTCAGGCTGGCTGGAAAAGCACCATCTTGCTTAAGGCAACATTGAAGAATGAAGTCCTCTACCCTTAAGTCTCTCAAATGCTGTGAATACAGGCATGAGCCAAAATTGCCCCCGCCTGTATCTCTGTCTCTCTTTCCCTCTTTCTGTCTGTCTGTCTCTACCTCTCTCTCTCTCTCTCTCTCTCTCTCTCTCTCTCTCTCTCTCCCTCCCTCCTTCCTGTTTTTCTCCACCTCTCTTTTAAAGACAAGTCTAACATTCTAACATGGAAGACTAAATCTGACCAGCACTGAGAGACAGGAATTATATCATCTCCCTGGAGAACCTGAAGTAAAGGCTAACGAATAGAAAAATAAACAAACAGCTACAAATGTTTATTCTTGGGCAGAGGATAGTTTTTAAAAGAAAGGGAAAGAAAAGGTATGGCTAACTGACATGTCAAGCCTGTTTGTTATCCCAGCCCTTGGAATGCTTGGAGCAGAAAGACCAGAGTTTCAAGGCAAGCCTCAGCAACACAGTAAGTTCTAGGTCAGCACAGACCTCATGAATCTTTCAATAAAAAATTTTAAAGTGAATTTTCTTTTCATAAAAGGAAACAATTTAAACATTATTCTGCAATTTTTGCACAAAATAGATCAAGCCCTTTCAATTTCCATACATATAACTTGTGAGTCTACCTTTGATAATATGAAATAGAAGAAAAATGCTAACTGGCATTGTAATATCTACACTATCTGCACCACAACTCATGACATACATTATTCTAATATACCTTGGCTATTGGTGCTTTAAAATGTTTTTTTTATGTGATTTGTTTGCTTTGTGTCTCTTATCTGAAATAGGCTCTCAATAAAATGGCACAAGCAGGCTTTACAGTCTCTGTATATCAAGTGTCACCTGGAGCTTCAGCTCCCTCGGCCTTTATTTCCCACATGCAGAATAACAGGCCCAGCAAGCACATGTATACTTATATTTTACTAAGGGCCTAATAGTGGCACATAATATGGACAAAAGGCCTGGCCATAATGAAAATCTAAGCTATGATCTCAATTTTCTCTGCTTACTTCTTTCTATGTTTCATGCAACTACTGGAAGTAATTCCCAAATAACTAAGACATTTTTCATCTTGTTTCCTTTGTTTTTCACAAGCTAATTTTCTCATGACCACAGGACTGTAAAGCGGCATCACGGGAGATGTTTTATGAAAGGCATTTTTAAAAATGTTTCTTTTTGTGTTCACACGGTAGAAGAATAAGATTATCTTGAATCTAGTTTACAAAAGAATCATCTGGCAGATCTAGTCTATCTTGATAGATCAGGACCTGGAAGGTGTTAAAAAGCAATGCTGTCTTTTAGAAGAGCAAAGGAGTAAAATATGTTGAGTATGCAACTGTGTCATTTTAACTAGAGTCAGTCTTTCCCAAATCCATGTGCTTTTGCATTCATTGTGATGAGAAGGGTGTACAAAAAGTTAGAAAAGAAATATTTCAATAAGGTAATTTTAAAAAAACATGGTATTTTAAACTTGGTGCGAATAAAAAAAAGCAAAATGAAAATCAGGTTTGAACAGAAATCAAGTCGAGTCTGACTCTACATTCACAGAAAAGAATTAGTTGAGATATGAACATACTAAGAATAAGAATGCTCTGCCTTCAAAACACCAAATACAAAAATTCAAATTGACATTACTAACAAAATATGCATAGGGTATTGCCCTCCCTGCTCCACTTTTCTAGAGAAGTATTTGTCTCCTTGTGGCCCAGCTTACAGTCTCTGACCATCCAGCATATAATCTGTCTAACCCACCTCCCTCTACTCGCAAGCTCCTCTCAAAAGTCTAAAGATGTAACGCTTTCACAGTGTTAGATTCCATGGACAAGCACTGGATGCAGTCATCACTGCTCCCTTCCCACGTGCTCTCTAGTCCCAGGGCATTTCTATGTGTTCTCTGTGTGGAGTCAGCTGAAGAAAACAGCACCTTGCTACTAAGAGAATTCTCTTCATATACCATTGCCACAATCAAAACATGTCAGTGACCTGTATTTACTTGAACAGTGTGTTCCCCTTTGACTCTCAAAATAAAAGCTATCTTTATTTTTAGAAATCAGGATTTCCTTTCGCTGCAGAGGTTACGGCCCAGACACATTTGAACACTTGAGTGTTTGTGATGACTTTGGCAGACTGCTCACTCCTGAGCTGAGGGTTTTCCATGTGGAACCTCCAGGTCTCTGAGGGCCTGATTCTTATTTTCCAAACACATGCTTGCCCTTCTCCCATAATAAAGAATCATGACCTTATCACCTCTCAGAACTTAGGTTAAGCAAGAACAACATGTCTTCTCAGAGAATTAGTAGATGACAGAACAGTACATACTTCCTCCTAAATACCACACCCCCACCATCTGCACACAGCCACTGACTAGGAACTTAGTATTCAGATGATCAATATTTATGGGGGGAGATCTCCTCCAAATCAAAGCAGAAGCTGAGAACCTTTCTGACTCAAGATGACAGATGGCACAGAAAAGAGAACATCTACATATACATCTACAGATGAAATTCAACTGATTTCACCCACAACACGGGCTGCAACTTGAGAAAAGTGAAGACACAGGAAGTTCAGTTGATATAGCTCCACAAAGGGTTGTACATGAGTTTATATAAAAATCCCAGCTAGCCCCTTACCTTGTGTAGGCTTCAGGAAGTGGGGTCTGTCTTTTTCATGCATGCTGTCCTAAGCACCCAGGCACAAATGTTTGCCTATTGAACATAATCAATAACCAGCAATAGAATTTCTTTCAAAACTTCAGATTAATTCATTTAATGTCAAATTCCACCTACAACATACTATGGCACATTAAATTCTCAGTAAATATGTTCTAAATGAACGAAAGGTAAAGCATAAAATATATAATTTTTGAGAGTTTCACTAAAAGGTTCTAGTAAGTGATTAAAGAACTATGAAGTAGCAAAAACAATGGGTTCTTTTTTTGTTAAAACGTTGAATGCATTATAAAATAACGGAACTGTAAAAACCTTTCATATCTTTTGTGCTTTTCTGTACTTTTCAAACTTACGACATATAAATACAATACTTTTGTAGTTAGGGCAAGGAAAAGACATGCTGCAGCTAGGACTTATTTCTATTGTCCCCTGGGATGCTCTGTGCATCTCCATTTTTTGCATATTCTGGTCTCCAGTTCATTGTATGGAAGAAGCAGATTGTAACTTTACTTTTCAATCAAGCATGGAAGAGTAAAGGAACACTAGAACAGAAACATGGCTTTGGAGATGGCAAGACCTAGGCTGTAGCTGTTTTGCAGTCAGGTCATCAGTTCATGACCTGTCATACTGAAACGCACATCATTTACATCTGTGTGGCACCACTGTGGGAGGTACACAGGGGTCAATCTTTCAGCGGTTCATTGCCCATCACTATTTTGGAGGGCTGCTTGCACCACAGCACACTGTCAACACCAAGATGCAACTGTGATAAGGGGCTGACCCCAGGGAAGGCATGTCAGGCACACTTTACTCAACTATTTACTTAATGGATCATTGCAAGCACAAACTGTAGGTCAGCTTCCTCAGCCATATGCCTGGAAAATCTGTGGCTCTCTATACATTCCTTTGTAGTACAGGGCTGCCATTCAGTATAGTTTTAGAATAATAAGCTTCGTCAAAGTTATCTTTTAATGAGACAGAGTGTTCAAAATTAGTAGTTAAAGGATCCTGACACTTCTAAGCCCTTACCCACAATCCAATATTAATTTTCTCCTGCTATGAATAATGGTGTCATAGAAAAAATATGTGCATAGATGGCACAGTCCATTAGAAAGGCAAACCATCAAAACAGCAACATGAACATATTAATATTAATACAAAAAATGTGCTTAGGTTTACAACAACAGAAATAGAAATATTACAGTCTACTGCACTGCCACATGAATTATTGCTTCTCTTTGTGCTGTCTGGAGCAAGGGTCACCTTGTCAGCCTGCATGATAAGGGCAGATAATCACTGTCAATAATCTAACAGATATGAAGGAAGCCTCAGAAGGGACTCTATTTTTCCAGTAAGACAAATCAATAAAGAAGCATCTGTAGATTAAGGAACTATTAAGTTTACTATATTTACAAATCAAACATATCCATGCTGAGTATGTTGGTAGGACACTCTAGGAAACAATCATGATCAGTAAGAAAAATGTGTCTTCCCAATGGAATGATGCATTCCCATTAAACATACAAAAATAATCACATTAAAAAATATCTGTTGCCACAATTGCATACTACTTTTCTTTGGGAGGATAGCATTTTACTTTTTTCATAGATGAAATTACTATTCCATCTTTCACCCATTAAAGATACAAGAATAATTATAATAAAAAGAAACACCCTCCTACAACAAAAGGATAACAGATGACAATCCAAATCTGAAAAGATAATAGTCTGGAACTCTATTTTACATCTAATCTTGAACTGTATCATGGAAGAACATGTGAGAAACTAAAAACTAGACTTCTGATCTCTGTTGGTGGCCTTTAAACCTACTGTTGTCATGTGAACAGCATACCACACACAAATATACAAGTTGTAAATGGTCCTTTCTTCCAGAACTACCATTCAGTCAAGCAAAGAATTAACTCCTGTCATTGCTAAGTGATATTTTTGGATTCCTACTCATCACACATGTTGACACAGACAAAGCTACCACTCATTAGTTATTTTAGAACTATACTCCTTCACTATTTTCAATATTTAGTATCATAGTTGTGTATGTGTATAAAAGTGAACAAAATTATTCTGCGCTAGAATTGGTTACATGGAATTTATATTTTATTATGACTTGATATCATTGAAGTTTATGATGAAACTTTGCTTCTTTTCAACACTGCCTAGCTTCCCTCAGACAGAAAGGACAGAGGCTGTCAAAAGAGTGATCTTTCTATCTCTCTTGCTGCCATTCATTAGTCCCAAATACATATACATCATGATACTAATTACCACAATCTAAAACGATAAAATTCTAAAATAACTAAGGCTCAAATTTCCAAAATGAACACTCCAAGAAATGAAAATGCTCTCACAAAATTTTGAAACCAGTACCTTGAAATCCATCATTAACTAAGAGAAGAAACAGAAGAGAGATGAGTAGATGGACAGTTGAGGAAGGGGAGAAGTCTTACCCTTAAAAAACAAAATCAAACAACTTTCTGAACCAATGAACAAAAATAACTTACAACCATTAAGCATCTAAGCCACAGACAAGTGCCCAGTTAGAAGCTGTTCGTGCCAAAAAAAAAAAAAAAAAAAAAAGCATATGAATTGGTAAAGGGTCCTTGTCAGAACCCAACTGGTGAAGACACACTTATATCTACAACCAAACTGCAAAGAAAGAACAGCCCATGCTTCAGTTTGGCTACTTGCATTATATTTCAAATAGTCCCCAGTTTTCTTTTGTGCAATTACACACAGTATGTATTCCTGTAAAATCTGAAAATTCAATAATTTTCTTGGTCATTAATATTAATAATGACCAGAAAGAATATGACATTTTATAAATGTCTATGTGAAGGTTTGGGCTCCCTCACAAAATAAAACAGATTTCAACTGAGCAGGAAAGCTGTAAGAATGGAATGATAACTGAGTGCCACCAAGGTTTGCAAGGGAATTTTAAGGAGTTGTGAAAGTTGGGGTTTTCCATCAACCCAATCAGTCTGGTAGAAAATTCCAATGACTCAACTGGACATTTGATACAGTAGTGTTAAAATTTCCATTTAAAATTGCATAATTTCTTTGCATTGGAATTCTACCAAGTGGTGAAGTTTCAGTTGGGAACTTTAATTAATTAAAATCAAATCTACCTAAAGAAGTCAATGAAGTCACCCATATGGCAAATGACTTCATGAGTAATAAGATAAAGGGACTAGTAATAGGCACTTGTCCATCTTTTCCCCACAGATCTGTGGGCTGTCACTGAGTGAAACGGAGTAGGTGACAGAATACAATTGTAGTACCAACGAACTGAGTGGCTTGGTAACAACCTGTGTATAACAGTAACTGCAAAATCCCTTGCCCTGAATTTGGCTTTCTATCACATATACAGGGGAATTTCAGTTTTCAAGAGTTTAGGCTTTATATCATGGTTTAATATCCAGAATTGTGATTGGGGAGGTTAGAATTTTAGGGACTTTAAGAGATTTTTATCTTTGGCAATTGCAATATTTGAAACTATGGATGCTTGACTTCTCCTTTGAGATTGTGGCACAAAATTCAGTTTTCAGGTATGAAAGTAAAAGAATGCTGCTCATCTCTACTGGAAAAGATACCATGAGAAACAAGGAGGCAGCATAATTTATAAATTATCACAGAAACAGAGGTGTTGGATTTGAATCTTGGAGGTAAATCTTTATAAATCCAACCCCCAGGCTTTTACATTCCTCATCTGAGTCATCAATCATGCATTTCTATTATGTTGGTCTTTTCTGAGGTGTCTGCACCTATTAAAAATAGGAATGACAGAACAGTTTCCCATTCAACTTCAGTTTTCTGGTTCCATGACCACTAAACTAACTTAGTGAAGTATGGCTGAATAACAAGACATGATGGTCATTCTATTTTTTAACTCTTATGTCTAATGAGCTTAAACATAAGTTTCTGCTCTCTCTCTCTCTCTCTCTCTCTCTCTCTCTCTCTCTCTCTCTCTCTCTCTCTCTCTCTCTCTCTTCTTGTTTAAGTGAACAAAGCTTCTGTCAGAGGCTTCCAAAGCAACACTGGCTATTGCCTTACAAAATACAGAGAAATCAAGTTAGAAACTTCCTATGTGTTGGACAGGTTTCATATTCTAGACGATTATGTACAGATGGAGAAAAGCCATAAATAGTTTGCATGCTAAAACAAAGGCAAAACCCCTACCCCAATGTAACACATACCCTGGTTTCCATACTGAGATCAATACATCCTTGAAGTACACTGGCTGATTTAGTTTAGACGTTGCTTTTATTTTATTGTCTAGTGTCTTTTTATGTTATTTTTTCTTTTTCATTAGTATTAAGAAAGTTTAATGTTAGGAAAGCATTATGTAATCTGGATTTGGTGGTCTTTATACTCCCTTCCTGTTTATGTAGCATTTCCTTTAAAGATTAGATCTCTCAACTACTGCTTGCCCTATAGGATTGTGTGGTATACCAGTTATATGCTTTATGTTATATATTTTTAAAAACTTTCAATTTGGATACATATGTTGGAGCATTGTCAGTTTTTATTTGTGCAGGTATACCCATAATGGCCATTACCTCTAATATGTGTGTGATAAAAGAACCAACCTTTTTTAGAGCTCAGAGCAGTGGTCCATTGAAGCCTAAAAATGTGTCTATAGTATGAAGCACATATTTTAATTTTCTAAATTCTGTAAAGTGAAAAGCATCCATTTGACAAATTTTATTTCTATGTATATCACTAGGATTACTGCGTCCCGGTAAAAGTGTTTGGTTATAGAATGAACAAGTAGGAAATTTCTTTACTATTTCCTTGTTTTTTTGTTGCCAAGTGATAAAAAAAATTCCCCTTTAAATCTTTGCTATTCACATGGTGATTTGTATGAAATTCTGGGGCTTCTAACATATTTTCTATTATTAAATGATCAATTTCATCATTGCCTTGTGCTAGAGGACCTGGCAGACCTGTATGGGATCTGGTATGTGTTATATACATAGGATGAGTTAAAGGTACAGATTATCATCACCCATGTTTCTTACACCTATGAGATTAGGCAGACATAGATGTTTGATCTTCAAACACTTCCTAGACCTACAGAATATGGCATTTAAATGTTTTAATATTGGTATTCCATTGACATAAGACACAATTGCCCCTGACAGCACCAAGCTACTCCGAGAGTATGTTGGGCACTCATGTTACTCTTTCTGAAGTCTATTCTCTCCTCAACTAATGACTTCTTGAGAAAAGAACTGCCCCCACTTTGACTGCTGACTTTGGACATGCTGTCTTACTATACTTACAGGAGACAAATATATTAAGACTGCTAAATCTTGCCAAATAAGAGTAAGACAGTATTTATACATCCATGCTTCTGTGTTGATCAGTCAGTAACTGTCCAGGTAGCCTGCTTTTCTGACTTCGCTGCACCTTTTGGAAGTTGGTTGCCTGCACTTCATGCCTACCCTACTATTGTCATCCTCCTGCTCAAGTCTTTGATGAGGTTGAAGACTAGCCTGTCATAATTATTGTTCTTTCTTCCTAGATAGAAATTTTAGATACAAGACTTAAACTTTCCAGCTTAGGACAATTATATAGCAATCTCTGTTATATCTTTACCCTAGGACTTGACATGTATCTCTTCCCATTTGCTCTTGTTGCATCACTGGCAATACGTCTTAAGTGTGTATGTTCTTACATTACCTTCTCCTAGAGCATACATGATATTTGACGTGTTTGAATATAATTTTGTACCAAGCCTAAATCTTTTCTTGGACTAAACGGGAAATTGTAGTGAGATATCCACCATGCTCTCACCCGTTGCATCAAAAGGGTGTGATCACAAGTGTGGACATGACTGGGGAAGGCTAGGTCTGGGGTCCAGAATGCCAGCTTGCTCTCTTGGTTCCAGTAGGGTCACAGAGAGCAGCCTGGGCATGGATCTTTGGAGCATGAACTTGCAGGTCATTAATTTCTTGTGTAAGTATGTTCTTCCTGAATAAAATATAATAATATTAAATATAATAGCCTAATTCCATGTACTTTAATCTGTGTATCTATACGCATATGTTGGACAGGTTCCATATTCTAGAAGATTATGTACAGATTGTTCATAGAGAAAAGCCATAAATAGTCTGCATGCTAAAATACAGACCTACCAAATAAGATGTTCTCACTGATACAATAGTGGCATGACTAACCAAACAATCTCTATTTGGATCTGAGGCCAATTCCACAAGAGGGAACCCATACCTGATCCTATAAACTTGTCAATAGCACACAGCTGGGGAGACCATAGGCCCTAGAGGGAAACCTACTACTAGTGTATTGCTAAGTTGAAATGCTGTTAAACTGCCCTCTTATATTCATAGATTATACTGAAGCACAGACTGCTTTCAAATCCCTGAGAGAGACTCATGATTGATTAAGGTGCCAAAAACAAATGACAGGAGAGTGTTCAGTCCAGACTAGGACATCAAAATCCAGGAGTCTCGGTACATCATAAAAGAAGAGCACGAAAGATTGTCCACACCTTGAAGATTAGAAAGTATGTATGTTCCATAATACTGTCTCCATCAACTGACTTGGACATTGCTCTACAGAAGTCACTGCACCTGTTTTACCTGCAGAATATAGGCCCACGATTGGGACCTTCAACATTTTATCATAGAGAAGGGAGCAGATGAGGTCCCCGTACTCTGTGAGGGATTATTGGTAGTTAACTGTTGAAGGGTGAGATACCGTTTCATCTTGGTATATCCAATGAAAATTAGCCCACACACAGTAAATAAACCTCCTACCTGTACTTATATAATAAACACTAAATAAATCCAGTGGGACAAACACACACGTTGAAGGGAAGAAGAAAGAAGAGTTTCAGTGGAAAGGAGGGCATGAGAATAAAAGGCGAAAAACACAAAAACACATTACAAACATGTATTATTAAATTGCCAAAATATAAATGAAAAAAATAAAAGACTAAAACAAAAAAAAATCTAGTTGACACTGTGACTGTTACATTCCTATTTGCAGCGAATCATCATCAGGGAACAGCCTACAATACAAAAATTAAAAGGAATAGTCAGAAATGAATTGTTCTGCTCTTGCCTCTTCATGCCCTTTATTTTCCATTTTGGAGTTTACTCATATGAAGAACACTACTGATTTATTAGCATCGAAACTTTGGTTGTGTAATCAGAATATTGCTTCATTCATTTTTTTAGCCTTACAGTTTTAGCAATGAACTCTGTGTTAAGTGTTTCTTTGGATAAACATCCATTTATTCTTCAAAGCACAGCCTTAGTTCTCCATTTTAGCCCTTCCATTTTTCCTCTTTCTTTTTGTAGAGCAGTATCTGCAGCTATTGCTTTTTCCTGTTCCATCATTTTTTCCTGTTTCTCTTTTTTTATATATAAATTTTATTTAAATCAGAACCAACTTATTTTACATATCAATCCCAGTTCCTGATCCCTCCCAGGCTCCCCACAGAGCTCCCCATTCTATCTCCCATCTACTACCCAGAGAGGGTGAGGCCTTCCATGAGGAATCATCAAAATCTGTACAGTCATTTGGGCAAGGCCTAGGCTCTTCCCCTGTGTATCTAGGTTAAGAAAGTATCCCTCAGTGTAGAATGGGCTCCTGGAGTCTGTTCATGCACTAGGGATAAATACTGGTTCCACTGCCAGATGCCCCATATTCGCCCCATATTCATTGACCAAAGGAAATCTTAAGTCCAACAAATCCTTAATGCAAAATATCCAGGAAATAGGGGGTACCATGAAAAGGCCAAAACTAGGAATAATTAGTATAGAAAAAGATGAGGAAGCCCAGCTCAAAGGTACAGAAAATATAATACACAAAATCATACAAAAAAACTTTAAGAAGCTTACCGAACACCAAATAGACTGGATTAAGTAAGTAAGTAAGTAAGTAAATAAATAAATAAATAAATGGATGAATAAACAAATAAATAAATAAATAAAGTCACCTCGCCACATGATAATCAAAATACCAAACATACAAAATAAAGAACATTAAGAGTGGCGAAGGAAAAATGTCAAGTAACATATAAAGTCAGATCTATTAAAATTACACCTGACTTTTCAATGGAAACTCTGAAAGCCAGAACGTCCTGGATAGATGTTCTACAAACACTAAGATACTATGGATGCCAGCCCAGACTTCTATACCCAGCAAAACTCTCAATCACTATAGATGGAAAAAACAAGATATTCTGTGAGTAAACCAGATTTACAAAATACATATCCACAAATCCAGCCATACAGAAATTGTTGGAAGGAAAACTCCAAATCAGAGAAGGTAGCTATAGTCACGAAAACATAGGCAATAGATAATCCCACTTTATCAAAAGCCAGAAAGGGGGGGAGAAATTTATACAAAATACCACCACCAAAAATAATTCTTGTTCCATCTTAATAAAATTATACTAAAATTTCCATGAATTTAAAACCCCATAAAACAGAACTACTTATGCAGAAATTATGTAAGTTGTGCTTCCCAAAACAATAAAACATCCTTCTGATATTCTTTTTCAAAGATATATTTATCATAAAGAATTATTCAAACTTTAGGTCAAATGTCAATTCAACAAACCAAAGAAATGAAGCCTGGATGAGTGAAAACCTATCCAGATAAAAACGCTGTGCACCAACAGACTCCCTGGAGAAAATTTCTTTCTAGTTTCTGTCATTCATAGTGACAAGATTCTTAAAACACTGCCCCTAGCACCTTAACCTGTAATATGGATCCCCTTTCATTATTGAATCACTGACCCTCTCTCTGAAATGCTGTCTTTACTTTAGTCTGCAGGAAGTTGCCAAGTCTGGGACCTTTGACCCAGATATTGAGACAGGGACACTGTTTGAAATCATGCCAATTAGCCAGCAACTCAGACCTCACCCTCATACTGGGGCTCCCTTGGCACTCTGTGAACAATCAGCTTTCCCTTTTCCCTCCATCAATTGTCATGGCCATGCCTTTTGGTCACTGTTACTCATTTGCAGATAAAATAGAAGACTATTCTACAGCTATTCCTTACTTGTGACCTAACTTTTTTGGAAACCTAATGAGGGAAGGAAAGAAAAAAAATCTCATTTCTATATAGTCATCTATCTCTATATCTATAATAGTTATACATATGTATTTCCCTCTAGAAAACTCTGTCACTCCCAATACCCCATTGAGTTCTCAGAGCATATGATATAATTTCACAGACATATGACAGAGAAACAATGTTTATATTCCCTAAAGTGACACAAACTGAATTCGAACTGTAACAAACTGCTGTACCAATCTATGTTTAAAAACTTTACATTTAGAAACAATGACACATGCTGCCAAAGTCTGTTTAGTGTTCTTTCTCTGTACTATGTATAAAAGATTCTCTGTATTTAAAATCAAAATTTACTAAGTGATGAACATATATTTAAGGTTTTGAAAATATGTGTGCATGGATTTTTAAAGCATGCTTGTAGTAGTCTATCAAGACATTAAGCTTTTAAGAATAAAAACACAATAATAAGACATAAATAGCATAAATGGCTCTTTGAAAAAAATGAAACTTTATACAAAAACTGCCCAATGCTTGCCCTTTATTCACCGCGAAGACATAGAACAACTGTGTACCGAGAGTCTGTAATGGTTGGCTTTAATTGACAGCTTGACACAACCTGAAATCACTTGGAAGAAAGAACTCTCAAGGAGGTGCTGTCTAGATTAGGTTGACCTGTGGCCATGTCTGTGGGGAAGTGTCTTTATTGTCTTAATTGAAGTGGGAAAAACCCACTCAAAATGTTAGCAGTGCCTCCTCATAGCAGTCAAATGCAAGGGCTTGGAACAAGGAAAGCTCTTGTTCCTTGACACTGACTCTTTGTTTGTTTTGGTTTGTTTTTTTTTTTTTTCCTCTCTTTTGATAATTTTTTAATTTAAATTTGAAACAAGCTTGTTTTTCATGTCAATCCCAGTTCCCACATCCTCCCATCCTCCCCTGTTGCCCCACCAATCCCCATCCCATGCCCTTCCTGCTCCCCAGGGAGTGTGAGGCCTTCTATGGGGAGTCTTTTAAGTCTGACATATCATTTGGAGCAGGGCCTAAGCCCTAGGCCCTCCCTCATGTGTCTAGGCTGAGAGAGTATGCCTTTATGTGGAATAGGCTCCCAAAGTCCATTTCTATACTAGAGATAAATAATGATTCGTTACCAGAGGCTCCATAAGACTGCCTAGTCCTCCTAACTAACACGCACATTCAGGGAGTCTGGGTCACTCCTATGTTGGTTTTCCAGCTATGAGATTGGGGTGCATGAGCTCCCCCTTGTTCAGATCAGTCGTTTCCAGCCTAGTCTTGACCCCTTTGCTCATCACTCTTCCATCTCTGCAACTGGATTCCAGGAGTTCAGTGTATAGGCTCAGTGTTTATCTGTGGGTATCTGCTTCTGCTTCCATCAGCTACTAGATGAAGGCTCAGGGATGGAACATAAAGTAGTCATCAATCTCATTATCAGGGAAGGGCTTTTAAGGTAGCCTCTCCACTACTGCTTACATTGTTAGTTGGGATGATCCTTGTAGATCTCTGGAAATTTCCCTAGTGCCAAGATTTCATTGTCTTTTTCTCTTGAGTAGTACTCCATTGTGTAAATATATCACATTTTGTCCATCCATTCTTCAGTTGAGGAGCATTTAGGTTGCTTCCAGTTTCTGACCATTACAAATACTGCTGCTATGAACATTGTTGATCAGTTCTTGTTGTTTGAACGTGCATCTTTTGGGTATATACCTAAGATTGGAATTACTGAATCTTGAGGTAGACTAATTCCCATTTTCCTGAGGAACCACCATACTGATTTCATAGTGGCTGTATGAGTTTATACTCCCACCAGCAGCAGAGGAGTGTGCCCCTTTCTCCAGATCCTCTCCTGTATAAACTGTCTTTGGTGTTTTGGATTTTAGCCATTCTGACAGTAGTAAGATGTTATCTCGGAGTTGTTTTAATTTACATTTCCCTGATGGCTAAGGATGTTGAGCCACTGAGTACTTTTACTCTGTTGCTATCATTACTGATTCCTTCATTCAGCTACCAAGGACTCTCCAGGAATTCTTTAGGCTTCCAATGCTGTATTGGAACTGCTGAGGTACCCAGCTTCATGGACTGAGCACCTCCCCAATTCTCAGGCTCTCTGGAGTCAGACAGCCATTGTGTATTTACACAGGCGGCATAGTGTAAACCAATCTGATAAATTTCACCATACATACAGATATGGTTAGTTTATATGATATATACATATATAATACATATTTATTCACTCCATGTGTTCTGTTCCTCTAGAGAGCCCTGACTAGAGCAGGTACTCATGCATTTTAAGAACTGTGGGATGGTTCCCTCCCTCCCTTGCTTCACTACAGGCCAAACAGAATCTTCACTGCAGTAGCAAAATCTCGAAGTCCTACAGACACACTTTTGAAGTCCTGCAGACACACTTAAGTGGGGCTGCACAGTGACAGAACCACAAGAACTCCACAGACCAAGAAATTGTGGTATTTCAGAAATGACCTGAAAACCTCGGACTCCACACAAGTGACTGCACTTCGACTTAATTATTCAAGGATTGTATAAAAGGGTCAGTCACTTTAAACCCAATTTCACATTTTACTCAAGTGTTCCTGACAGAATAGACTATTTGTCTTAAAAGTCTCATATACTTCAGTATTTTTTTTAATTTGTGTGTTATTTGTATAAAGAGTGGACATTTAATTATATACTGACTTTGTTTTTTACTATATAAACATAGTAACAATTGTAAATATGAACTAAGTTTATCTGAGTTATCCTTAACAAAGATTAGCAGACTTAAAGTGTCACATTGCTAGCAAGTACCATAGCCATACACCCAGCAATGATGTATCTTTGAAGTCTGTTAGTTATCTCCCCAATCCAGCACACACACTTTTGGGCACACACAGAGTGGCTGGGCATTCAAATAAGGAATTATTCTGAAATAAAATATACCCCCTGATTCACAGGAGGTCACAGTGTGATAAGAGCTGGAGAGCCATGTGTTATCTATATAACCACCAAGCCAAAAGCAGAGAAAACAAGGGGGTAGGGATGGGTACGAGAAGTAGTCTTGCAGAAAGCACCAGGGAAGCTGAGTATTGAAATGAAAAGTAGCTGAATAGGATGAGTGCAGCAAGGGCTAACATAGAATGAATAATAGTTGTGTATGACTAGAACAACTTCCATCTCAATAAAATGCCAGGAGAGATTACAGGGACTGCTTCATATTACCATAATAAAGATGTTTTGTCTTATGGTATATATAGAAATTGTTACCTGATTTTTAAGTAGACACATGGCCTTGGCATGAATAGGGTTCTCCAAAGATCAGCTTTAAAGGGGTGAGATTGGAAAACAGGGTGAGTGACAAGGATCCAGGACCATAAGAAGGGCTGTGAGCCAGCAAGGCTCAGCTGAGACAGAAACAATAGATGTAGATAAGTGATTTACTGTACAGGCTGCAGTGTTCTCAAGGAAAGACCACAGGCAGGGCAGCTTTCAGATCAGCCATACTGAGCTCACCAGATGGTTTGTGCATTCTTCAAATTGAGCCAATGGGATAAAGCACAGACTAAGGAGAAATGAGGCCCCATTCTAAGGACCTGTAAGATACCAGGAGGTATGCTTTGTTTTCTGGGTGTGCCTCTGCTCGTGAATGCTCTGCTCAGAAGCCAGTAATTTTCTGCCAAAATTATAATTTCCCACAGAGTAAATAAAGTTCTCTCCTCACCAAGACAGTGAGTAAAAAAGCGTGTCAAACGAATAAGCAGGGAAACAAGAAAGGAAGCTTCTTCAATGAGCAGAGCATACAATGTGGAAGGAAAGGAGAAAAAGGAACTCTGGGAAGTGGAGAAGAGGCAGCAGCAGGAAAAGCGAGCCAAGCATAGGCAGTTCTCCATCCCCCACCCCAAGGCAGCTACAAGGTGTGCAAACCCTGGGACCTAGAAACTCCTAGAGCTTCCACAGGTGCCTGGCAGTTAGCCACACACTTCAGGTGTCTCTTGCTGGTAACTGCTCATTCTTCACTGAAGGGATCGGGTGGGAAGGACAGTGGAACAGAGTTCGTTCTGCATTTTGCAGGTGCAGAAGGTAAGCAAACAGATGAGTAAAAAAGTGTGGCAAAGAGAGAAAGGCTTATTTACATCATGTCAATGAAGTCATTTCTTCAAGAGATTTAGAGTTCAAGAGCTAAGCTTCTAAAAGGTAGGGGTTTCACCCATACCAAAAAAAAAAAAAAGGTATTCTAAAAGGTGGACATTTCACCTTACTTCAGATTCCCCTTTTTAAAAATTTGAGAATGTGGTCCCAGGGCCTTACCCAATGCCTGGACTAAGAGAAGCCTCCCTTTTGAGATGGGAAAAACTAGGGTTCTGGTTTAGGATAACAGAGGGTAACTACCGAAGTTTCATATGTTAGGGATTTTCAGTGGTCATTGTAGTGCTTTGGAGGTGGAATTATCTGTAACAGAAAAATAAAGCATGACCATTCTGCTTCACCTGGCTTCCCCACCATCTTAGTACCACCCACACAAAGTATTGTAACGCAGCTACAATTGTGAGCAAAATAAGAGATTCTTATAAGTACACAGCCTCAGGTATTCCATCACAGTACAAAAAGGAAACCACACTCAAAGATGAATGCAGAGAACATGCAAATTTTGAGGCCTTGGTCC
Source organism: Cricetiscus sungorus (assembly GCA_030556225.1). NCBI lineage: Eukaryota > Metazoa > Chordata > Mammalia > Rodentia > Cricetidae > Cricetiscus > Cricetiscus sungorus. Next base: position 11,476,273 of record JANBXA010000600.1, on the reverse strand, counting down.
AACACTTTTAAATTAATTAAATTTCCTGTATCAATTATTTTCTATATTGTAATCATATTCACTTGATAGAAAAATGCATATCCAATATAAATGCATATTAATACAAAAGCTCCCATAGTGATGAACTCACAATTTGGAGCTCTCATAGTAGGAATATAGGTGCATTCTAGAACATTTACAGGTGGTATTTATTAATGACAGGTAATCATTTTGGCCTTCGCCATAACATTTCTCTACAGAGACTGCAACTTTCTGGGGTTTGCAGGGTTGTGTGACCATAGCTGTGAGACTGGGCACAAGAGCAGTAAGAGTGGGAAGGTGCTAGTAAGAGGAAACACTCTGTTAAGATGAAGATAAAACAAGAGAGAAAAAGAATACAAGAGTAACTAGGACCCTTTCAAGGGTTCTTGGCATTTCACCTGAGGGCATGTATAACTCAGCTGGTATACCACAAGCGCAGACCCATGTAATTAGGGCATGCTAATTATTATTGTTTCAGACAGGGTCTCATTTTTTATCCCAGGATGGCCTTGAATTTGTAATCTTCTTGCTTTGGTCTCCCAAAGGCTGGTCTTACAGATATGTGCCCCACACAGCCCTCCAGGTTTTCAAATCATTTGAAAGCATTGGTCTTCCCTCTACCTGAGGGAAGCATAAAACACCATGAAATAAGCTCAGTAGTTAAACTGGTCATTTCAACAATTTAGGGAAGAAAACTCAAAATATTCCAAAGGTTACCATAGCACAGTTAGCAAGTGTACTCCACACCCTCCAAAGGTAGGCAGCAGTGTGGAGGTGCAAAAGTTTGTGACACTATGAATGGACTCAGGCAGCATTTAAGCATTGTGGAAGGCATCCACTAAAGTAGGTAGCATTGTAGTCTTTACAACAAACAGATGGCTCCCAGGCACAGACCATGGATGAACTCATGAGCATGGGCTGAACTGGCTGTAATACACAGGACATGAGTACATTGCCAGGTGAGAACCTTAAAACACTCCATACATAAATTTTTGCACATATATTTTCTTCATATCTCTGGGTAAATATGTATTACTTGCTGATTATTTTTTTAACCTATAAAATTAACACCTATTTTTTTCCCCAGAAGGTTGTGGCCAAAAATGAAGTCTGTTGAACCACACCACTGACAATAAACACATGCAAAAGCCTTCAGCAACACAGAACTCCGAGCAGTAAATAAGAAGCCAGCATGTGCAGGTAGTGGACAAAATCACCATTTACTTTTCTATATGGCTGGTTCAATTTACTTTTATTTTCATTTACCTTTCTATATGGCTTTCCTACTCCCCCTTTTAATAGGAATACTTCCATCCAACCCAGAAGACCCTCTTTGTTCTTGCTGGGGAAAACTTTCTGCACCTACTGATTATGCCCATAAGAGATCACACAGCCCCACTTCTGCTTTAACACAGGTTCATCAGAGCAGCTCTTAGTCTCAAATCCCCTTTCAGGTAAAAGATGAGGCTCCACCATTTGGAATCTTTTCAGTTTCTCAAACTTGTCAGTTAAAACACATCATGGTGAATTTTGTGTAGATTCCCACCTACTGGCTCCATTCTGAGGCTTAGAACAGAAGCCATTCCACCTTTCTCTTCTAACCTGTTTATGTTTTGGTGGGCAGTGCTTATATACTTTATCCTAAGCGAAACTCATAAAATTGGTGGTCCTGGGTATACAAGTGTCATGATTTTGCCTACAATCAGCATTAAAATCTAAGCAACTAGTATTAAAACTCATAGTAACATTGAAGTTACAAATTCTTAATTAAATTTTGCTAAACTTAATTTAAATTTTGAGCATTAGACTGAATTCATCATAATGAACAATAGTAGTTAACTGGAGCAATGTCATGAACCAACAAGGCACTCACATTTTAAAATTCTAAGCTAACCCAAAGTCAACAAGTGACTCATGACTGTGTGTGTGACTCCTTGGGAAGAGACTAAAGATTCATTCCTTCTGTGATGGATGTTGAGTTAAATTGTTAACAGTGTAAGTCACTCCAATGCTCTAGCCTGTGGTATGTTTCAGAGCTGGAGTGCTCCCACTATCTGCTGGGACTGCTCCCACTATCTGCTGAAGTAGAGGGTACTTCTGGGAATATCCACCCAGCTCTCAACTGCTGCTCATCATCCCTGTGCCTCATTTTCATTATCAACAACTATTTTCCTATGCCAGGACCTCTGACATCAGTATAACAAGTGGCCTAACAAATACAAATGGAAATAGAGGATGCAATTTTAGAGAAAGGACGGTTATCAGAAAGGGTCCTCCCTCTTCTCTCTATAGTGACAGATGTGGGTATCCTTAAGTAAACAAAATAAAATTAAATTTTTGAATAGCAGTGGTGAAAGAGGCAACCATGGTCAGTAATTGTCCACACTCAAATGTTGTAATTGCAGGCAAACTTCAGCAAACGACATGTCTTGGTGAGATAGATCACAACCGTATAGTTACTGTAACATACACTCTGGTAATCAATAAAAATATTCTTAAAATGGACAAGCTACAGACTTAACAGTTGAAACATCCTAGAAAACAATCACAAATACCATTATGTTCTTGCTTCCTGCAGAATCCTGAACATTCTTTTCCACATCTTTCCAGGAACTTGTCTCATCAAATCAGAATCCAAGGCACAGCTTCTGTGGAGTTAGGTTTCAAATTTCGGGGTTATGTTCTGAAGTCCTTAAATGCTTTATTTACAAGATGTGTCAATGATTCTCAGCACAGTGTGGATAAAGTATGTAATTCCAAATAAATTAAGAATTATAGACAATTGCCAGAACATGGAAGAATTTTAACAAATAATGAATGTTAGGATTAATAAATTTCATTCATAGTTCATATTTCATACTGCAAAGTTTAAAGAATTTACATTAAAGTTCAGGTAACTAAAAGCTACCCTCATACATGCCATAACTTCACTCTTTAATCCCACCCCTCCAAAAAACGATTCTGAAAACACAATTCAAAAAATACAATGAAATTTGTTTTAAGAACATTTATTTATATTTTAAAGAGGGGACTTATTTGAGAAATATGCAAAATGGAAAATTTGATAAGGTTTCTGTGCAAGAGCATAGGGAATAATGGCATACTTTCCTTGTACTGTTGTGAATAAGCTGTGTGGGTGTAATAGTTATGACTGGATCAAAATTTCTTAAAAGAAACTGGTCAAAAATTGAACTTTATTAACGCACATCACCATGAAGGGTAATTGTGTTCAATCAAGTGATTGCAGACATCTGAAATATTTTAGCAGATCACCTTTCTTTTGACCAGATTCATTAAAAGTCTCAAAGGGTTGCTGCCATACCTACAGCTCAATGTAAATACAAACAAACAAGGCTGGAGTTCTGATGTCCACAACAACAGAAGAAAACCCTGCCAAAAAGCTCAGATGCAAACCAAGTTATCTCTCATATTTGCTCTCTCTAGTCACCCATCTACCTAAGTGGGGCCAACCCATACATATTGGGTCTTCCCAACTCACCCAAGCTCACACACTAGATCCTCTGGCACAAAATATCTGAAAGCACTCTGCCAGGCTTCTAAGTCTACACTCCAGCCACCATAGCACAAGTATCCAGCATGCAAGTGTAAACACACTCATCTCTCACAGATTTTTACTCCGACTCCCTCTTAGATGCATTTGAAACATCTCTCCTATGCTTTTTGGAATGTGATTTAGGGCCTTAGGATGTTGTCCCACTTGTACACTGCAGAGAGCCACTAAACATCTTATGTAACTTGTCAGGCCTATGGTAAGCAGTAAGCTGGTGTAGCTCTCTACTCTGAAGTATTTTATGAGGAAATAACAGATCAATAGAAAAAGTTGTAGATGAGATTACCATGTATTTAGTATTAGAAGGCAAACAGAAAACTGAAGGGATATGAAGTTACACATTCAGGAAATGAAGTTCCTATTCGCTCGGCACTGCTGGGGACTTCCATACACATCAGTGATTTAGAGTATACCCAAAAGGAGCCATAGGGGGGACACTAGGGCAAGGGACTGAACACTGGGACCCAGCCCTCTCCATTTGCTCCTGTCACTCTTTCTCATGGCTGTACTCTTCTTATGATGCATGTTCTGTCTAGCATCTCCTGTCCTGGGCTGGGAATATGCATAGAGCAGATTGGGCTGAGGTGTCTGCACTCCACTTAGGGGACAGAGATGTATTTGCATCTCCTAACATGGGGTCACCTAGCTGTGAACTGGTCATGCTTTCAAACCATGAGCCGAAATAAATGCCTTCCTTGGAGTTCTTCAGTCAGGTTGCTCATACTGACTTAATAACACAAAGCCAATTTGTGTAACTGCTACAGAATACTCAAATCTGCGTTCTTTATAATCGCAGGAACGTCTTTCTCTCAGCTGTGCAGATAGAGTGATCAGGCGGAGCTGTGTAGACTGGGGAAAGCTGTTTTCTGCTCCTAGAGTGGTCGCTCCTTGTTGCTATTTCCTCAGGTGGCCAAAGGGAAACAAGGGTGTACAGAGGTGAACTCATTCTCCCAGTCCTTTTATAAGGCACCTAATGACTCAATCACCTCTCAAACCCCACACTTCTTAATGCAAGACTGAGTTACAACATGAGTTTTGGACAGGACAAAAGCATCAACCATAGAAACTGAATTGACTCATGCCAACAAATTTCAAAATTCCTGAGATTTGAACTTTTCCCTGGATAGCTTCACTAGAAATGGTTGTCTGAAGGCAAAGGCACATTCTGAATAAAACAGGTGACAATCAGAGCATATTACTCCAACTGAATCTAATATTGAATATTTTTTACATTTCTTTTAATTTATGTTGCAATCTTGTTTTACATGTCAATCCTAGTTCCCTCTCCCTCTCCTCCTCCCCTGCCCCTACCGAACCCCTATCTTATCCCCTTTTTTACCTTTCCTGGGAAGTCTTCAAAGTCTCTCACATCATTTGGAGCAAGGCCTATGTCCTCCCCCATGTGTCTAAGCTGAGAGAGTATCCCTCTGTGTGGGGTGGGCTCCCAAAGTTCATTTATACTACCAGAGGGCCCATAGGATGCCCAGTCCTCCTAACACCCACATTCAGGGGGTCTGGGTTGGTCCTATTTTGGTTTCCCAGTTATCAGTCTGGGTTCCATGAGCTTCCCCTTGTTCAGGTCAGCTGTTTCTGTGGTTTCTCCAATCTGGTCTTGACCCCATTGCTCATCACTCCTCCCTGCAACTGGATTCCATGAGTTCAGCTCAATGCTTAGCTGTGGGTGTCTGCTTCTATCACCTACTAGATGAAGGTTCTAGAATGGCATGTAAGGTAGTCATCAATCTCATTATAGGGGAAGAGCATTTAAGGTGGCCTCTCCACTATTGCTTAGATTGTTTAGTTGGGGTCATCCTTCTAGATCTCTGGACATTTCCCCAGTGCCAGATTTCTCTTTAGACCTTAATGACTCCGTCTATTATGGTGTATCTCTTTTCTTGCTCTCCTGTATTTTTCCCTTGACTCAACCTCCCTGCTCCCTCATGTTCTCCTCTCCCCTCCTCTTCTCCCCTTCTATTTCTCCTAATTCTTTCTCCCCTCCCCAGTGCTCCCAATTTGCTGAGATCTTTTCCCTTTTCCCTTCTCTGGGGGGAGCATGTATGTCTCTCTTAGAGCCCTCCTTGCTTCCTAGCTTCTAAGGCGGTATGGATTGTAGGCTAGTAATCTTTTGCTCTATTTCTAATATCCACAATATTGTTATTTTTTAATCCAAGCTTAAACCCAGGGTCTGAATGAAGAGAATGTACAGAGGCAGAGCACAAGCATGTACTGCCCAAATCCTAAAGACACTCAAGTCTCAAAATCAGTCCGTACTAGATGGCAGTGCTCCTGAATCTAGGCAGATACAAGTCTAGATCCTTTATAGAGGAAGGTAACTTTATTCCAGAATCCCATTTAATGTGATTGTATTAAAGCCCTGCTCTGCTCTCAAAGCACATCACACATGGAAAGAGAGAAGTCCAGACACTAGCAGCCAGAAGACAGACCTATGTAAAATAGACCTACACAAAGGAGGAGAACCAACAGCAACACACTAGTCAAGGTGGACTAGATCCTAAGCAATCAGTGGAGCCCCAAACTAACCCACAACTAATGATGCCCCATACCCACTTGATTGGTTAGTACTTAAGTTCAAGAACAAGACACTGCTGAGAGATGACAAACATCAGCTTCCCACACCCTGCAGGGAGCAGGGGAAACCCTATAGATTCATTTTCTAATGTAACATCAAAAAGCATTCAGTAATTGAATGGGTAAATACACTTTAGCCTATGAATACAATAGGCAAAACCCATAAGTGAAAAAAAGAAGCCTTTAAAATATCTATAATTTAGTTCTATTTGAATAAAAACAGACAGCAAAACCAAAAAAAAAAAAAAAAAAAAAAAACAGCAAGGCTCAACAATATTCTTTAGGTTTGTGCACACCTATGGTAAACTTTTAATAAAATGGCAAGTCACGAGAGTGTGGGAGCCATCACTGAGAAGGAGACAGGATATGCTAAAGTTCCCATCTTTGACTTGGTGGTGACTGCACAGCTCAAGACTTTGTAAAATCACCATGCTACAATTCCAGTTCTAGGGACTTCCCAAGTTGCAGGTCTCATACTGAAAACAATGACAGAATAAAAGAAAGCCTTTATGAAAGGAGTTCAAGAGAATGGAAAGTTCATGAGGACACAAAGGAATGAGAAGGAGAGAACTCCTGCGAGCATGGTGGGGCTTGCCATCCCTGGGTTGTACATCCTCTGGGAAGCATACTAGAACTGACCCTGTTGTCAGAGACACTGGTGAGCCAGCCCTGAGGGCATGAGACCAACAGAGGTGATCATGGGGTGGCATGGTCGAGGAAAACATACCCTGCCTCCTCTGCCCCTTGCTAATGTGTCAGGTGAGAGAGCTGGCCCCAGCATCCATATACCAGCTACAACACACGGGAGAGTGGGTCCTGCACTCCACCGAGGAAGCACCCCAGAGCTGACCCTGTTGTGTATGTGTGTGTGTGTGTGGAGAGGGGGGGGAGGTTGGTAAGCCAGCCCAGGTAAGTCATGCCTCTCATGAGGGCATGAGAGCAGGAAAGCTGACCCAGCTCCCCCTCATATTCCCTCCACAGTAATCTGGATCGAGAGACCTGAGGGCCTTGTACTTGCCTGGGAAAAAGAGTAGAGCTGGTCCTGATGATGTGAGTGAGGACCCTGATCTGAGAGCCTGAGAGCAAAACTGGCCCCACTCCTTGTTGTAGGCTGCAGTAGGTGAGCCAGCCGAGACAGTGCCCACAGTGTTGGAGAGCCCACATGGGTAGTGATGATGAAAGAAAGACCACCAGCGGAGGACCAACCCAGCTACCACCCAGGCCCAGAACCAGGGCCAAATTAGCCCACCCCAACATCCACCAAATCTATGAACTGTTGGAGCATTAGAAGGGGAGTAATGTACAGGTACAGGTCCAAAACAGCAGGATCCTCATGACACAGTACAACAAGATATTCATCAGGCGCCCCAGTGTCCATCATAGGTGGAGCAGCAGAAACCAGAGGCCACAAACTTACCAAGGATTCATGGCAATGAACACTTGTAAGTAAAGATGAATGGACTAAAGGGTAAACTGTGTCTCAACTAGTTACACTACAGCTTCCATGACAAGTTTCGATTCTTCTTTTGTTTCTCTTTGTTTTGTTTTTGTTTTCTTTTGCTTCCTGTCTGTTCTTTCATGTCTCTTGTTGTGGTTTGGGTGGTTTTTTTGTTTTTTGTTTTTTGTTTTTTTGTTTTTTGTTTTTTGTATTTTTTTTTTTTTTTTTGAGAACAGGTTTCTCTTTCTAGCTTTTCGGAGCCTGTTCTGAACTCTGTAGACCAGGCTGGCCTAGGCCATAGAGATCCACCTGCCTCTGCCTCCCAAGTGCTGGGATAATAGGCTCTCTCCACCACCACTGGTATTTCTTTTAAATTTGGTTTTAATTCAAAGGGAGGGGTTACAAGGAAAGAGGGCGAATTCAAGGGGACAGGGAGATTAAGTGGTATCTGAATGCATGATGTAAAATCCGCAAAGAATCAATAAAGGATACTCCACTATCTTAAAAGGTTTTTGCAGGATATGTTCACTGATGCCTTGAATTTTCACTTATATCCCTAGTATATGGCAGGCAATGTGTCACATAAAGACATATTCCTGTTAGTACATACTATATGTTGATCATATATAGTTTATTACAACCTTTCACGGATTCCATCTCTGTCAATTTAGCTCTGTTCTGTCAAAACCCTATTCTATATAAATTCCCAAACTGTGCCTGTATTTCATATATAAACCATCTTTCCATTAGTAAAGCTTGCAATAAAGCTTAGGTTATTACTGGCATCTGAAAATCAATCAGCAAACAGCTCAAACTGTGTTTCTCATGCAGTTAATTGTTAAGCAGCTGATTTCATTTTAATATGATTGATTTCAATAACAATTACATCTTATAAGTGATTGATTTTAATAGTTATGTTTAGGTTGCTCATAAATAATAAATGCAATGCTGCTAATTACAGACTTTTAAGGTGCCTGAACTTTTTCTTTATTCCTTCAACCAAGAGGTAAATCAGTTACCATTTGGCAAGTCCCTACTGTTTTACAATATAAAAGATTGACTGTGTTATTTTATAGATAAGGAGATAAGTTTCAATGATTTTCCTTACCCTCTCCTTTCTAACCTGGTGTCTCCTGGAGCCATGCTGACCTCCCTGTACTAGCCTCTATGTCAGATAAACCCAGAACTAACCAGCAGGCAGGCAGGCAGTCTTAACACAAGTCATTGATTTACCTTTGAATCAAGCAGGACAGGGTAGAAATTTGTATGTCTCTAGAGAACACCCACAGGGAGTCACAGTGACTCATTAACAATACTTACTAGATAGGCCAAATTTGCAACTATAGTGTAATCATTTCTTTCAAATCTAGATTTTTATATTTACTTCATAAGAGCAGCATAAGAAATTTATGTTAAGAAAATCCAAATTCTCTATCCACATTAAGTTCCTTGAAAACACACTCAAAAGAATGTGGAGTCATAATGTAGTGGTTTTTCCACTTGTCTCACAGCCAGGTTATTTCCCATCAATAATGACAGCTTTTCCAAATGGCTTATAAAGGTTCACAATGTTGATAAAGTTTGAGATTACAGTGACCAATTAGTAATCTATAAATTCCTTAGGTAGCTCTTCTGTACTCTAATCTCTTAGGGGATCTTTAGTTCTCTACAACCGTAGAGATGACTATTGAAGCTTCCAACATACTAAGTGGCAAATCTAACTCAAGGCTGAATTCCTTCATTGTTAAGGAGGTTGCTCACCATTTCCTTATCTCTCATATCATCTAGTTCCTGTGGAACAAGTTTGCTTTGCCTCCAGAACCAATGTCTCTCTCCTCGATGACAAACTTGTCACAGCAGAACAATTGTTACTCTACATTTTCCTTATCATGGAGAAATACCTTATAACAAGCCTAAAACAAAAAACTTCCTTTTCCCAGTGGTTCTAACTTGTGCCTATTTTGGCAAGATGCTTATGTTTCAGATTACTCTATCCCTTAAACTTTCTATCCAATTTAAAATATGCATCCCTCCTTCCTCCCCCTTAGGACCATTTTTGTTCTCTACTCAACAAGAGGACCTTTGTCCCATAGAAATCCATGTCAGGTATTCCCTGAATGTACCACCCAAAATGGACAATACCTTATAAGCAGGTAATTAAAATCTCTGCAATAGTTTACATGAATATCAAGAAATAACAGAAGTGACAACTGATAAGAGTCATAGAGTAAAAAAAGAAAGAAATGAAGGTAAAATCACCAAGACAAAGACCAAAAAAAGAAAAACAAAAACAAAAAGTCCCTGAGGAGACACCAGACAGATTCCAGATTCCCATATGAAGCCTTTTTATTCCTATTTTATGGGGTTTTTTTCATATGAAATATCAATAGTTCTTGGGAATTTATTTTTAAAAATGACTTAAAAGAGTCATTACAACAGTTATCCATTTCAACTTCAACATACTGGTGTATTTAAGAAAGTAACAAACTATGCATTGTATATTTATAAAGTCTCAAAATGCCTAAGGAAACAATGACAGGGTATAGAATATCGTAAAAGGAAATTTACACCTGAATATGAATAGACACATATGTGTAATACATTATTAAACACCATAGCCAACATAAATATGATGCAATTTATTATCATGCAAGTCATCCATATGCATATTTCAGATATTGTGAATGTAGTCCCTCAACAATGCAATCAGTCAAACCTCTGATAAATCAAATTATGACCTTTCAGATTCAGGTTTTATATAAATTCACTCGTATTACATTGTAGTCTGTTTATTCAGTAGCATCAGACACACATGCAAACATACACAAAGGTGAGAAATATAAAGTACATTTCTTAATTTTTCACTTAAAAAATACTCATCTGAGTATCAAGTCAGAGCAAGTATGCTGGCAGTTGTCTGGGCTCTGTGCTGATGGTTGGTTGCTAACTGATCTAAGTACTGCTTCCTTGAGGCTGAGGAGGAACTTTGAAACCATGCACTGAGTTCTTCCCAGCTACAAAAAGTCTAGATCAACCTGCTTACAGTATCAGGCTGTTTCCTCTACAGTAAAAATGTGGATGCCATGCAACAGCAATCCTCGATTGTTATGGCTGGATCTTCTTGCTGAATTTTCTATAACACAACTTGGCTCCTTCTTCTAATATGTCCTTTCCTTAAACCTCATGATCTCACCTCTGCTGTTTTCAAATTGTCCTTCTGCAAGTTCCTCATCACTCTCAGGCTTAGATTTGAAGAAGATGCCACAAAGCTGTGCATTATACTTTGCTACAAAGAAATGCCATCCTTGGTTATTTCTTCAGTCCATTAATGCTTTATTCATATTAGCAGGACTGTAGCCATTTTATTATCTTATCATATTCTTGTGCTCTCACAAGAGTAGCAGATTCAATTCCTCTAAGACAGCAGTTCTCAACTTGTGGGTAAAAATACCTTTGGGAGTAGAATGACCCTATCACAGGGGTCATCTAAGACCATCAGGAAACACAGATATTAACACTATAGTTCATAACAGTACCAAAATTACATTTATAAAGTAGCAATTAAAATAATCTTAAACTTGAGAGTCATGGCAACATGAGGAACTGTATTTACGGGTCACAGCATTAGGAAGGCTGAGAACCACTGAACTGAGTTTTCTTCTGCAATGATGACATAGTAAATTGGTGTAAGAGGCCCAGTATACCAGCAAGAGCAGCTTCAGAGACACTTTTGCACCAAGTTAAATCATTTCTAGATCTTGATCATATTGAGTAAAGCATCCTGTCCTAGTCAAGGTTACTATTGCTATGATGAAACACCATGAGCAAAATCAAGCAGGGAGGAAAGAGGGTATTTGGTTTATACTTTGACATCACTAAAGAAAGTCAGGGCATGAACTGAAGTTGGGCTGGAACCTGGAGGCAGGAGCTGATGCAGTGGCAGTGGAAGGCTGCTGCTTACTGGATTACTCCTCATGGCTTGCTCAGCCTGCTTTCTTACAAAATGGAGGACCAGGAAAGACACCACCCAAAATGCACTGGGCCCTTCCGATCAATCAGTAATTTAGAAAATTCTTTACAACTGGGTCTTATGGAGGCATTTTCTCCATTGACATTCCTTCCTTTCGTATAACTCCAGCTTGTGGCAACTTGACACAAAACTAGTCAATACATTTTGTTTCTCTTAAACACTTAAAGGCTATTGTAGAGTAATTAACTGGCCTGACTTCAATACTTCTGTAGCTCAAGGAATAAAGAGCACTGAAGAGAGTAAGATGGAAAGACTGCCTCAGAAGGAGCAGTCACAGCACATCCATTTCTTAATGGTTTGTGGTGTCTCCAAAAAATTACCACAGGAAGACAAAAAAAAATAAAATAAAAAAGAAAAAACCCACTGACAAACAGATCACCCTAACATATATGAAAGTAGTGAAAAAAATCTGAAATATCTGTAGACCTGCCTCCATGCGACATTGCAATGTGAAAGGGAAGACATGCTGCTGAAAAAAAAATGTCTGAGACTGACTTGCCCAACGCAAGGTCACCACAACTCAAATTTCAAAGCATGCAATATCTGTGGAGCTCAATGAAGTGAAACAGATACAGTTAGATATGCCTGGCACTCAACATCACTATTAATTATAGATAACACATTAAGCTTGCTGTGATCTGGTTGTGCAGTCTCACAGTTTATGTGCTGAAGCATAATCACAAGCTCAATGCTATGGAGAAGTAGGGACATCAGTAGATTAGATCATATGGGATCAGAGCCTTGTAAATGAGTAGAGAGGCTGGCAGCACATTCTGCCTAGTGAAGATGCAGTTGATGGACACTGAAGCTGCTTATGCCTAGGATATCTGATTTCTGCAGTCTTTCAAACTATAAGCCATAACTTATTTGGAAGTATTTTGCTATTTTATATGTGTATATATTTAGAAGAAGGAATCTGTACCAAAAAGTATAGTTTTAACAACAATCTAAAAATGTAGAAGCAGCTTTGGAATTGGAAAAGAGATGAGACTGACAGGATCCTGATATTCCTCTTAGAAAAAGCTAATGTTGCTCAGGCCCTAAAGGGCAACACAAGCAATGGCTCCAAATGGGACAACAACTGCAGAGAAAGATTTCCTTTTATGACATTCTAGTCTACAGTGGTCATCATCAGAAGGTGAGGGGTGTATTGCATACATGGACATAACTTACCATGCCAGATACCATGGTCACAACACCATGTAGAGAAATCAAGTTTATAATAAGCTCCTGGCTAGTGTCATATTACTGGTAAATAGCAGGTAGGCTGACAGGGGTAAAAAAGACATGAACTATCTTACATAGCTATGAACCCTTTCAGTTGCAATAATGGGTATTTCAAATGAAATATTAAAATCCAGTGACAACAGTCTATTATTGGGTTAGAGTAGAAACATTTTGAATATTTACTCCATATTTTGTATATTCAGATATAGTAGAACACAAGAATACTTCCATGGTATAACTATAGAAAACACTAAAGTAACTTATAAAGGGGTTGGGGGAGAGGAACTCATATATTTTATCAAACAATATTTAAAAGAGAAAAATGCTATTTACCAGCCACATTTTTTTTTTGACAATTCACTAAAGTATATAATCACCTGTCCTGACACTACCAAAAAGTACAACTTCAGGTTTCCTCTTTAACTAAAGGGGTTTTCTTCTGACTTTTCAAGAACAACCATATTGTTTATATATTCATAGGTAAGGTGATAATATAACCTTTATGCCAAAATTAGTTTCTTAAATATTTCAGTATATTTGCCTAAAGCATTGCATCATGACAGTGAATTCAATTGGAAACGAAAGGCCTCCTTGTTTTGAAAAGACTGTGAATGAAGGAGTAGAGATATTTCCAGTTGGCACTCAGTCCTGACTGAGCAATAAGGGCCCTCCTCTGTGTCACAGCCAAGTGCTCTGCATTCAAGGGCTCTTGCCTAGTGTGTTCTGTCATTCCGAGGCACAAATGCATCCTGTGCAATTTGCTTTATCTCCGACTATTTTGCTTTGAGGACTTCCCCTGGGTTTTGAGTGTTACTTGAAACAACAACCAAAAATCCTAAGTGGATCACAAAACGTGATTTTGTGTCATTAGGTAAAGGAAATGAGTCTAAGTGTAAATCTTTCCATTAAATGAATATTTTTTTATCAAAACACAAATTTGTTTGTTTAAAAATATTTGTTTCTGTTGTTTGGTTTGGAAATGCTTCTGTTTAATAAATAGTCAAGCTATAAACTAGTTAGAAGCGCCACCTAAGTAAGATGCATTTCAAGATGCAAATTTTAAGTTCTGTTGCTAATAATACATGCACAGCTGAGTGAACAAGTTACGAGAAAGATGTACATTTTGGATACAGCCTAATTATTATTTAATTTTCATAATGTCACAAATAACAGAATGTTTATAATATACTCAGCAGCTGTTAATAATCTGTGATAAATACCTGTAGGTATTCACGCTTGCATTTTGAAAATAAAAACAGAAAAGTCTGATGCATCTTATTGATTAGAGCATTCATCAGCCGACTAAACTTAATGCCTAGAATCACTCAATGACAGAGCATTTTCAATCTGTTTTATTTTATGAACAGTACAATTTCCACATTTCAAGGCTAGTTTTCAGTTTTATTGTTTATAATTGTTTAATTTTCTTTACTCATTTAAGTTAAAATTGCCCCTACAATAAATTTCCTTCTAAAGAATATGAAATCACTGTACCTTTGTCTATCTATTATCCATATCATAATACAACATTAGGATCATGATCATATTCTATCTAGTCACACTCACTTGACTGTTTGGAGATGTGAATTGCAAGCCCTCATAAACGAGAGGACAGAGATAACAATCTACTAATTGTGGGATCCAATGTGACTATAGTATCCACACATATTATAGAGATGTACAGGATGAAATACAAAATGAAGTTTTGGCTTCACTTGGGAACACAGATCATAAACAAGCTTTAGATATGGCTTCTTTTTGAGTTATTGCAAATACTGTAGACTTGACTGGAACACAACATAGACAGCAGCCATTCAATAAGTAGATAATGATGATGAAGAAGATGGTAATTCATGGGGGAGGACTTTCTGTATACACCTTTCTATTATTTGTTGATGAATAAAACACCGACTGGCCAGTAGCAGGCTATGAGATGAGAATTTTGGGGAGAGGATACAGAGAGGACACACCAGAGAAGATACCACATAGCTAAGGAAGGAGTAACGGGTCCAGACCTTTCTCCAGTAAGATAAGACCAGATGGAAATACTTAGATTCATAGAAATGGATTCACAATTAAGAGATAGCTAGCCAATAAGAATCCTGAGCCATCAGCCAAGCAGTTTATAATTAACATGTCTCTGTGTGTTTATTTGGGACTAGGCTGAAAGGAAACTCCAGCTATCGGTGATGGTGATGACAAGTACATGGTCTTATCTATTCTATACAGGATTGTTTTACAGACCAGGCACCTTCAAATTATCTTATAAATACAATCAGATAGGCCAGGTAAAACCTTCTATTTTCAGGAATAACAACAAAAAAGGGGCATGATGTTTTCCATCTGTCTATCAGAGTCTATTCATCAGGAGTTTTTGTATGAACATGTCTTCAGTCTGCTCTCTCTCTAGTACCCCACACACATTGAGATCCAAATGAGAGTCCCCATGCTGCTTGCTAGGGAGCAGAAGGGTTGAAGACAAGGTACACGTCTGTAATCAAATCTCTAGTTCACTGTCTGCATGAAAGCATTGAGAAAATGGGTATTAATCTGAGCATTCCTGCCCTCCTCCATCACCACACTGCACAGTTACTGCCTCTGCCATTGTATTCATTCACAAGTATAGCTTCACTGCTAAAACAGGGTAAGTGGAACTTCAATGTATACATACCCCAAAATAAGCATGAATAAATTAGTATATAGATCAATATTTAGACAATTATACCAATTTCAAACAAGGAAAACTATTGTTTACCATTTTTCTTTATGATTCAAGTGCAACTTTCTGTCATTTCTCCCTCATTTCAGTTCAGTGCAATATGATGTAATCATTTGCCAGGCAACATACTATGCTCATTCAATATATATTGCTTGTGCAGACATCCCCTAACAAGGTACTATGTAACCATTTCCTAAAGTGATTATACCAGAGCCCCTAGCAGTGTATTAAAGTTCCAGATTGACAACACTAATTAGGTACAATCTTTACAGTATGAATCCTTGTAAAAGTACACATTCTTTAATTTTCACACTAGAAACAAAATATACACAATCTCCACAACATAATTTAGAAATGTAATATTCTATTCTTATTGTACTCCCAAAGAAATAAATTACACCTAAAATATCCCTCACATTCTATAATTCTGTGTGATGGGAGATGTGATTCTGTATATATGTTTCTCATACTGTTAATAAAGCCCTGTGGCCAATAGAAAACTAGATAGGTGGGGCTAGGAGACTAGGAGGAGGAAGAGGAAGTAGTAGGTGGAGGCGAGATGTAGCCTGGGGAAGGAGCAGGAAGCCTGCCGCGTGGCTCCCCATAAGACGACCACGTGGAAATACTTAGATAAGTAGAAATGGGTTAATTATTAAGGCAGAGCTAGCCCATTAACAATAATGGTAACTGGCCAACAGGATTGTATCAAATACAGAGTCTCTGAGTGTTATTTGGGGCACACGTGGTTGCAGGACAATGGCGGCAGAACCAGCGGCAGCCGGCAGGGAAACCTGCTGTAACATAATGGTGTCAGAAGCAGGATTGAGAACTTTCATTTAAAACTTAACAAAAACTTAAAAAATAGTTTTAGTAACAAAGGAACAGAGACTAGCAAGACTTCTTAGTAGCAGCATTTTCTCCGTTGGATTTGTTTTGTTGTAGACAGAGATTTGTGCGGCTCCTTTAAGAGAGGTTTCCAAAATTAGCATAAGCGGCAAAAACCGCCTGGCTTTTAAAGAGCTCTGCTAACAATTCATTGGTGTGTAGGAGAGCTGCAATAAAGCTTTACACTGTGTTTTAAAAAATACGCTGGCTTGGGAGAGAAAAAGAAACGGGATACAATGGTTTAAAAAAGAAAAAAGGAAGAATGAAAGGGTATGGTGGCGTACACCATTAATCCCAGCACTCGGGAGACAGAGGCAAACAGATCTCTGTTATTTCAAAGTAAACCTGGTATGGAGTGAATTCCAGGACAGATAAAAGTTACACAAAGAAACCCTGTCTCAAAATATGCAAAAATAGAAGTAGAAGAAAGAGAGTAATAAAAAAGCCACGTAAAAATGGAAAACACAGAGAAATTTTGGATAATATACGTGCTTCTGTTGTCTTTAAATTATTTGATTGCTCAGAAAATAGCAACTACTGATAAAAGAAATGTTCCTGGATCAATTCAATTTATATATTTTAAAAATGCTTTGACTCCAAAATTCAAGCCTAAGGACAAGTTACTGGGGAAAAGGATTTCTATTTTTGTTTCCACAGAAAATGAAAAGCTATGGATTCTTTGCAGACTTATATGGTTTGATCAAGCCAGACCCCCTGAAACAGCTCCCCAGGTGATCCAACATTCAAAGCAGTTGAGACAAAGCCTTGCAGACTACTGCCAAGATTTCTTTGGACCCCCATGACAACGCCCTCTACCAGCAGGAAGTAGTTTGGAAAGAACGACGCCCAAATTCCCAAATATTGTTTATAAATGTTTGTCTTCATTTAAACGGACTTGGTTATAAATGTCTATAACCACAAACAATCTTTTTTAAGGTAAAAAGGGAATTATGGTATAGATATGAATACTTTGCTTTGGAATGGATTTTCTTTTATTGATACAATTTAAGATCAATTTTATGATATGTATTTTTCTCCTCTAGTTTAGGTATTGTGTTTGTTTAGCTCATTGGAAAATGTAATGTATAATTTAGTACAGATTATAGAGAGTTACTTATGATAGTCAAAACTTGGAGTTAAGTTAATTAGGATTTCTAGATATGCAGAGATGTATTTGAGATGAATAGGCATTCTTCAAACCTTTCAAAGACCTACAGAAAATGGCCTTTAAAATGGTTTAGGGTTTTTCTTGACAGTGAGGCACAACTGCTCCTGGTAACACCACCTACAGAAGAAAGGAAGATGGACATTGAAGAAACACATTATGGAGTTTGCTTCTAATATGGCAAGACTAGCCATTTGAGCAAGGTACTTCTCTTGTCTAGACTGTTTGATTTTATGTTGTAGAAACTGGACATGCAGGACCCACAAAAAGGTGACTGCTGATGCAAGATGAACATTGCTATAGGATTCCTGCTTCATGGAAGAGGCTGCCAGACAGCCAGACAGTCTACAGGACACAGAGAGAAGTTTCTTGCCTTGTCGAGGAGTCTGGACACACACTATGGCCTATGGGCTGAAGATGGAACATTACATAAGAACTTCGGGTGACTGACCAGGCAGTGAGTTGTCTCTGTCATTTCTAGAATTTATATATTATCCTTCTGTGGTCTTTGAAGGAGTTGAAGACAGATAGTTATGGTTATAGTTTTCCTTAGTTAGGATTAAAGATAAGTTACATATAGGACTTTAGACTGACAAAGATAGGATAGATGATATTTTCTTTAAGTCTTACAAAATGTTAATGGACTAAATATTGTTAACTGTGATTCTTATTTGATAACTGTTGTATGGTATATTTTGCTATGTTAAGGTTAAACCCCTTCTTTTACTTTAGACAGAAAAGAGGAGATGATGGGAGATGTGATTCTGTATATATGTTTCTCATACTGTTAATAAAGCCCTGTGGCCAATAGAAAACTAGATAGGTGGGGCTAGGAGACTAGGAGGAGGAAGAGGAAGTAGTAGGTGGAGGCGAGATGTAGCCTGGGGAAGGAGCAGGAAGCCTGCCGCGTGGCTCCCCATAAGACGACCACGTGGAAATACTTAGATAAGTAGAAATGGGTTAATTATTAAGGCAGAGCTAGCCCATTAACAATAATGGTAACTGGCCAACAGGATTGTATCAAATACAGAGTCTCTGAGTGTTATTTGGGGCACACGTGGTTGCAGGACAATGGCGGCAGAACCAGCGGCAGCCGGCGGGGAAACCTGCTGTAACATCTGTGATCACCTATAAAGCTATAAAATTTCAAAATGTCAACATTGTAGTATTTTAATAATTTACTTGAGTCTTTATTTAATAATTTACCTGAGTTTTTCATGCCACATGAAATTAGAACACAACTACATTATATCCCAATCATAGATTCATGAATTAAATAGTATTAAAATAAAACTACTTTCATGAGATCAAAATTTCATGCTACAATCTTACAGAGTTAAGAAAAATGAGCTACACTTTAGTATTTTCATCACATATTAATGATAGTAGGAGCCTTTAACATCAGTTTTGTGATACATTACTTTAAGTGATTACTTTAAATAGAACATTTTTAAGGATTTGAAATTTCCAATTTGTACTTGAGACATTTTACTCAGGACACTGAAATTAATGATCATTACTGAACCAAAAACAAGACAGGGAAGAATTTGGGCATTTCAGTGACAACAGCTGCCATGAAAATTCTGTAAATGACCCAAGTGCCAAAATGTGCCAATGGTGAAGTCATGTGAGCAGAACAACATGGTTTACTATCTATGGGAAAGGGACATAGACAAATTTGTGGGCACAGAAATACATGAGAAGAAAACAAGCATAATGTGAATGAAGCAGGAAAATAATTCAGCTTCACTTAGCAAGGTTTTAGGAAACAGCCAATAGCAGTATGATGCCAATATGAGGGCTCTGTTTGAAAAGTCAAACATTTTGGTTGTGAACCTAGCTTTTAACGGCTGAGCCATCTCTCCAGCCCAGAGGAGAACTAGAAAAGAGATATCATAATAGAGGGAGCCATTATAGATTTAAGGAGAAATCTGGCACTAGGGAAATACCCAGAGATCTACAAGGATGACCCCAACGAACAATCTAAGCAATAGTGAAGGTGCTACCTTAAATGTTCTTCCCCTATAATGAGATTGATGACTACCGTATATGCCATCCTAGAACCTTCATCTAGTAGCCAATGGAAATAGAAGCAGACACCCACAGCTAAACACTGAGCCAAACTCCTGTAATCCAGTTGCATATAGGGAGGAGTGATGAGCAAAGATGTCAATCCCAGACTGGAGAAACTCACAGAAACAGCTGACCTGAACAAGGGGGAACTCATGGACCTCAGACTGATAGCTGGGAATCTAACATAGGACAGACCGAGACCCCCTGAACGTGGGTATCAGTTAGGAGGACGGGGCAGTCTATGAGGCCTCTGGTAGTGTATCCGTATTTATTCCTGGTGTACAAATGGACTTTGGGAGCCCATTTCACATAGAGGGATACTCTCTCAGCCTAGACACACTTTGGGGGGGGGGGTTGGATAGGTCCTGACTCAAATGATATGACGGACTTTGAAAATCCCTCATGAAAGGCCTCATCCTCAGGAGCAGAAAGGGGATGAGCTGTGGTTTGGTGGGGGTGATAGGGGAGGATGGGATGGTGAGGGAACTTGGATTGACATGAAAACAACCTTGTTTCAAATTTAAATTTAAAAAAAAAAAAGAAAAAATAAAAGATAAAAAGTCAAACATCCCTCTTACGTTCAGGAGAGCAATATGATCACAAAATAAAATGCACTAAACAATTCAAAGAGATAAAAATGACAAAATAAAGACAGCTACAAATCAAATTCTTTTTATAAGATTTTATACTACACATGAAAAAAATGGCAATCTGCTGATTATTAGTGCTTGCAAAATGTAGAACGTTCTTATGGTTAAAATAAAAGCAAAATATGCATAAATATATAGAAGAAACAAAAGACATTTTTACTCATAGGAACACTGAAATTTTGCTAAAATAGTAGTTTTCTCTTTAGGATAGAGACTGAGATTGCACTTTAAAACAAATCCAATTCCAGATTCATATATAGAAGCCATTTTAAAAATTCTGGAAGGAAGACATCAATGGGGAAAAAATAAAAAGATTATAAATTTAAAATAATCCAACTTTAATGACCAATGAAATAATCTGGTCACTTTTTTTTTCTTGCTTTGAAGATCAATTAGATTTTGCTTAAAATAAACAAAATCCACCACCAAGAATTCACACGGTGAGTTAAATGGTAGAAGATATACAGTGATACCTTCTTGTAAAGACTCCCGGGGATTTAAAGGGAAAAAAGAATAAAGCTGAGGCCTGAAGAGATGGCTCGGCCACTAAGTGCACTTGCCACTCTAGCAGAGGACACAGGTTCTGTTGCCAGCACTCACATGGCAGTTGACAACTATATATAACTCCAGTTCTAAGGGATCCAGCTCTCTCTTCTGGCCTTCAGGGCTCAGCACACAAACACTTATGCACATGCAGGCAGAACACTCGTAAACAAAACTGAATAAATATGAATGATTTTTTGAAAATGAAGATGGCATGCAAAAGTATCCCAACACAGCTCTTGCTGTTTACAATTTGATTTTAACTTATTCTTAAACATAGACTATTACTCTTCCCACACTTCTAATCATATTTCATTTGGATGAGAGAACTAAGGACAAAGAAACAAACAGCAAACTAAAGGACCACCCTTCCTGAACACAGCAACTCTTGGGCTGTGTTTTAACTAATATATAAATGCTTCTTCAACACCAAAGCATCTTTATGGATCTTTTGGAACTATATTCTTGAAGAAAAGTCACACTAATAGAAGCCCCAAAGACAAGATGCCTATAAGTATTCCAATAAATTTCTCCAACTTACAGTCCTAATAATGTACCATTCACATACACCCCAACATGTGTATTAAAGTCTACCTAAGATTCATGGGATTTAGTGATTCAATAACACATCACAGCCGTATTATTTAGCGGTAGCATTAAGATGAATACTTTTGTTCAACTTTGATATCTACTTAAAATTACTTAAAATTTTCTTTAAGTTTATGAGCATCTGTCCCTTCAATGTCATTTTTGTATTTATGTGAATTTTCCAAATGACATCAATTTCAGTTTTCTGAACACTAAATACATCAAGAGTTCATCAAACTCCTAAATATTTTGAAATTATAAGTAAAGAATAAAACAGAAAATGTCACACTTTAAAACAACTTGTCTTTGTCTTTTCACATACATATTTTACATAATTAAAGATAAGCTATATTTACATACAGATACTCATTCACTTTTTTTAGTCTGTTTTATGTAGTGTCATTGTTATTGGATAAAATGGGCTAAATAGAAAGTTCCCCTTCCTTTCTTTTCTCACCCCAATTTTACAACATGTATTAATTCCCACCTAATATTCATTTATTGAAAAACCTGTCTCCGGGCTCTAATTTAGCATTTTCCTCTTTCCAGTATGAGCATTTGTGAAGTTTACACGAAGATCAAACATTTTGATTACTTAATGGTCAAAATGAATCAAACTAAAATTGTTTTCAAATAGCTATAGCAGAATAGCATGTATAGAATCATGATTAATTGTTTTGAGTGTCCTTAGTTCCACAGAGTAAAACAATTGCTGGAGACAACTGAACACAAAACAGTATTTGGTGGAATGCATCTTTTAGTTCTAAATTCAACCCCTGAAGTAGTTAAGGATGTTAACATTAACTGCTTTTTGTAGGATAGGCGAAAAGGGCAAAGTTGATAAAGAAAAGTCAAAAAATGGTACAAACGTAATTTATGCAGATCACTTCACATGTGTTTGCTGGCCGTATTAGTATACTTGCTTTTTCCCCCTTAATTACAAATTCTATACTTCCCTTTCATGTACTGATACATAAATAACAGAGATGTGCATATTTCTAACACCCTTCTAAACAAGCAAATGATTTTGCTGGCTAAATGGTATCTCCCAATAGGATTACAGGGTATATTATGTTGGCATGAATTAGTTTGTTAGGTAAATAACCTTAAATGTGAAATAGCAATCAACAAGTATGCATAAAAATCATTTAAATGTGTATGGTGTGCTTTCCTGAATTGAGTGATTCTAGTTTGTCTTCTTAAATCCCCCAACTTCTAAATATGTAAATTAGTGTGAGTGCCTAATTATAACAATATAGAAGTTCTTAAATATATTCTTTAGTTATTTGTCACTTCATAAGACTGCCTTTTTTCCCATGATAAACGATGAACTTGTCTATTAAATCCCTTGGATGTAGAGGCAGAAATGCCTGTAGCTTCCAGAATAGAAAAATTGAATGTTTTGGAGCAAGTTCTGGGTTAATGACATTAATTTAGTAGCCATCAACTTCTAAATGATATTTAATGTCACAAGACTGAATGAGATTCCCAAGGACAAGCACAAACAGAGACAAGATTGGATCCCCATCCCTCCAGCCCTCCAACACTATGAGGTCTGGAGAAAGAAAAGCAAGTATGCTACAGACATCTGGCAAGATTCACTGTATTAGGTGCACTGCAGCAAGGTCTAGTGAAATAAAAACCAAACACTCAACAATGGACATTTAACCTAGAAGATTATTGTTGAAATGTGACCATGGACTCAGGCAAGACACCTCCAATGGTGCAACAGTGGCCCTTTCAACTTGGGGGTAACAACAGCTCTCTAATTGGATTTAAGGCTCACTAATAGGATGGTATTCATACCTGATACTGTAAACCTAGTCAATGGCCCATGGCTGAAGAGGTCATTGACCCTAAAGGAGAACCCATTACTGCCACTGTCCTAACCTAATATAATTTCGGGTGATGATTTTACACAATATTAATGTTCCTGGCTACAAAGAAAAATAAATACCTACAACTCATGGGTTATACATTCCTTTGTGATAAATGTTTACCC
Source organism: Cricetiscus sungorus (assembly GCA_030556225.1). NCBI lineage: Eukaryota > Metazoa > Chordata > Mammalia > Rodentia > Cricetidae > Cricetiscus > Cricetiscus sungorus. Next base: position 11,452,772 of record JANBXA010000600.1, on the reverse strand, counting down.
AAACATAATAAATATTATTTAATTAAACAGAGCTGCAGCAGTGACACCATTATCCATGACTGGTTCAACTTGAGGTTTAAAAGCTTCTAGAAAGGATGGTTTATCAATGCATGTCTACAATATCAACAATGTAGTGTTGCAGTATATGGAACATAAATATCCTGTTGTAGCTAGACCCTGTCACCAGCTTGTCATTCCACAAGGTGGTTTCCTCAAATATCCTGGTTTTTATAAAAGAAAGGGCTCCATACTGATGATAGCAGGTAACAAATTCAAACTACCCCTGGGTCCCATAATTAGTTGGAGACGTCACTCCCTCAGTCTCCAGAGGATAAAGGATCTTCCAATTCTATTGTTCTAGAAGTGTAAACCACTGGAGGAGCAGCCATGCCCCTTAGTGCGCCTCCTTTATCCCAAGTCCCACAGACCAGAAGTAATAGCAGCATCATGATCAGACAGCATGGGCTCTCTCTACTTTCTCCTTTGCAACTCTTTGCCAAAACCAGTAAGTTTTAAGGAAATTAGTTACTAATAACAAAATCCCGGTGACATACATACATAAAACCTCCTATTAGAACTAAGCTGGACCCAAGTAACAGGCATTCCGTTTTTAAATACAGTACTAAATACAAACAACTCTTGCCATGTGTTAAAACAAGGCATTCCAGAAACCACCATGAAGATGTACAAACATTTAATTAAATACAAAGGCTTGGCTTCAGAACTCTTACAAGTTACAAAAAAACATCACCAGAGCTTTCAATGATTAAAATGGACAAATATCAGCTTGTTTCCCCTCATTTGGAAGTTTTTATGTATTCAAAACCATGTCTGAAATGAAAATTTGCCCCTATAGTTTACTCCTTTGAGAACTGCACTTTTTTTGACAGCAATATGCAGTTCCACGCAGTTCCAGCCACTTCCCACTGCTTTTCAGACTCTTGTGGCATAAGCACCACCAAAATACACATGCATATTCATGAGCTGTCTGAAGCATTAATTCCACACATGGCAATATACACTTGCATCTGCAGTTAGAGCTTCTAATTTGCAGAAGCAAATATAATGTGTCTAAAGATCTTGATGAGTGAGTCTTTCAAATGCAAGCCCACAGCATTAAGGATCTCGGTACCCTTAATTTCAAACAGCAATTGGATAAATCTCCTGACTACCTAATATAATTCCTTCCAAGAGTATCTCTGTGTGAACATGATTATTGCCCATGCTAATTCCCTAATTTGCTTCTTATGCCTATATCAGGTTATACATATTCATACCAAAGTCCTTTGGTAGTGTACCATTCTACTCATCCTAACTAAATTGTACTTGCCATAATATAAATGCATTTCCCCATTCTAATGTATGAACGGCCTGAGAATACCTTACAATGACTTTTCTCAGTACAGAAATAACCAAACCTTTGTTTTGGTCAATGATAGTCCAATAGTTGAAATATTGATTATAAAAGTTGAAACAACCCTTTAAACCGCTGAGTCTACTCCTTTTATGTATAAGATTCTCACTTCTGCCTCTGAGTTCTCAATTGTGTGCCAGTGACTAGAGAGTGACCTGATTTTCATTCTCTATCTGTGGGGATAGTCCTTTCATGATCTGGCAGCAGCTTAAGTCAAGAAAAGTCCAGGCTTGTTAATTCAGAACTCTTAAGCAAAGAAAGGTATACCTGCAAAGTGTTGTACAAACAGAGAATTAAAGGATTACTGTAAAGCTAAAAGTATTAATAGTTTGCAAGAATCCAACTTGGAGACTTGCTAAATCCTTGGCAAATGCCAATATGACAAAAATCATTAAAAGGTGAGAAGCTCAGTTGATGGAGTCGGTGGTTTCAAAAAGTGACACAACATCTCTGCCAACCATTCAGACTTTAGAGGAGATGATAATTTACTTTTTTGTAATGTGAATTACATGCTTATTAATGTTGAATTTTTTAAAATAATCTCTAAGAGGCTTAAAAGAGACACATGAAAGTGCTTAGGGTTCCTGAGGAAGCCATATTGCTTGTGCTGAAATTCTGTTGTTTATTGCACATATTCTCGTCTCCTAAAAAGGCTGCAGTGATGGGAATTACAAAATGTTTATTAAGACATCTTGCAAATGAACATAAGATGTTGAGAAGCAAAATGTCTTTCTTTAACAACATTTCACGGTCTTAGAGACTGTCTTTGGGGAGTTAAGTACAAATGTTTATCTTCCAGAAAGACCTAAATTACTTTAACATAGACTCAGTATCTATCAACTCCTTATTTCTGAATTCAGCTAGTCACTAGAATGTATTGCAGTTCTCTAATTGCCACACACAGCACTGTGGGGTCACTGGTCAGGGTGGCCAACAAGGAGTTGCATGGTGCTGCATTCCCAGAGAAGTCTGCCCGAGGTTTCCCCTCTCATTCTGTCGGCAGATTCACTAAGTACCACCTGTCAGTATGTTTCTTTGTGGTTATCTGACTGCTCCAAAGCCTCTGTAAGCACAGTCCACAGGACCTTCCCAGTACCCCTAAGGAAAGCAGTCATGCCATGTGCCTGTGTTTATACATACCGCATCCTGTGGTGGGCCATATGCATGTTAAATAAGTTGCTTTTAAACAGAAACAGGATTATATAGTCACAACGTCATAGAAATGTGAGCAGAGACCCACAGAGCTAAACTTGTATTTTGGGGGGGGAGAAAAGGTTCAGTGCCACTGATTCTGTGAGAGGTGATGTCACAAAACAGAACCAACCCCTGCAAGACTCACTGTGCATTTCAGTGGCCCTTCAAGTTGCTGCACCTCTGTAACGTTTTCGTAAATCTAAAGACAAAACACAGTTCCTCACCTATTTCCATCACTCTCCATGCTTGCTGTCTACTTAACAAAACTCCAGTAAACTATTCCTCCTTTTAGAAAAATATAATACTATATGAAAGAGAGACAAATAACTTTAAAACACTTTTCAGTATGTATGAGGTAATGAAATAATGCCATGTAACATCTTGATATTTGTCAGAACATATACCAAGCAACTTAGTCAACTTATAAAAAAAAATAATCAATCTCTTTCTCTCTCTCCCTCCCCCACCCCCTCACACACACACTGCCTCCCTCTATTCCTCCAGGCTGGCCTATCAATGCATGCTTCATCCTTGTTTACACAAAACTTACTGACAATAGATTGTAATCAAGGTTATAAAATACTTCCACAGGAAAACCGAAAATAAACTTAAATAAAAGAGCAGTATGTCATACATAGTCTCTTCTTAGTAGAAAGACTAGACATCACTGTGCCTTCTGAATAAAAGCATTACCTTCAGTAAACACATATAGGCAGTAGGAAACAAAAAACAATTCAGACTACAGGATGGTCTTAAATCCTAGCCATCCATCAAACCCTACATTCTACATTTAGGCCTGTTTTCTGCCTTACATAAATGGATGAAGTGAGGAAGAGAGATGTCAATAAATGATGCTGCCCTCTTTCTGGATCTCACTCTCCTTGCAGTGGCTCTCACAGCCATGCCCTTGGGAAATAAACAGCTGGGCTTCTTAAGCGTGGCTATGAAACGTTGCCTGCTCTGTTGCTTTTCTTTGAAGTATGCTAGCTTGAGAATGAGAGGGATGGGGGATATTACTGGAGTATTTAATAAATAGCCAAAGACAAGTAGTGAATGGAAACATCTGTACTATTAGTCTATGTGTCTTATAACTATATTCTCATGTGTTGATCTATTGTTAGCAGGTAGAAGGTCTTTCATAAATGTCTATGGAAGGATACAGTGAAGAAGAGAGGATATGAATGAAAGACGGAAGGAAAGAAGGAATAACAGATGGAGGGTGGGAAGGAGGAAGAAAGGGAAAGACGAAGGAAGGAAGAAGTGAGTGATGGGGAAGAAGGGAGCAAAGGAGGGAGGAAATCGGGGAGGAAGATTGGTTAACTTTTCTAAAAACAATAATCATTTTACTTGAGGCAACCAAAAACTATAATAAAAAATAGTTCTAGCTTCTAAACATTTCGTCCCATCTATTACGAAATGACTGCCAACAAACGCAAAACACACACTTTAAGGAAAGAATACAAAAATGAAGCATCTAAGGCACAAAACAACTGAAGAAGTTAGGTTCCAACAAAAGGAACACTCAGAAACCACAACTAAAAACAAGCACATGCCCATGAGATCAGACATTCAAAGGCTGGGGCCACAGGAGGCCACTGGAACCTTGGAATGAATACTTTTACACATTAACAAAGGTAAGGCCTTGCTAATTTACATTTAAAACCAGGTAGCAAAGTATCATCTTTAGAATGACACTGCTAGAATGGAAAATGATGTAAAGGAAAACTGTAATTAAGTCAGTTGCTACTCTATGAGATCTGAACCTGAAGAAGCCATCAGTGATTATATCAAATTATGCAAGGAAAAATCCCTATCGGGTGAACTGATAGGTCAGTGAGGCTTTCCCATAACCTGGAGAGGATATCTTTCAAGACTAAACAATTCCTTAAGTTTCAATTCAGAGGCAATTAAGAACTCTCCCATTTCTGACTCTGCTCAGCAGGTACTTTGCTATGCAGAGACATTGCCTAGGAAATCCACACCACCTTCCTCATGAACTCTTCAATACACACTGATGCAGGAAGTACTCCCCATGGCTTCGCAACCTGTATTCATTTTTATGATTCATGGTCACTCAGACTGAATACAAAACATTTTAAAATCTGAGCACCAAAAATTGCACCTCCAGGAACCAGGCCATGCATGACTGCCATCTCTATTTTCCTACAAAATGCTGTTCTTTGTTTCAAACTTGAAAGGCTTCTCAAAATCAATGGAGCATAGAAAATGGGCAGAAATTGTAGTCAGAACAATCCAGGTGGAGAAAAACATAAGTAAATGCCAAAAGATTGGGAAATACAATACAGATGCGGAAAAAGACTAAAATTCTATAGCATACAAAATCCACACACAAGAATACTGTAAAGGCTAACTGATAATTCTGGAGGCTATTAAATAACCAAACAAGAAATGTACTAGCAATGAGAAGACACTAACCTATGTGATCTTATTAAGATGATAGTGGAAGTGTATTGGATCCAGGGAGCTTATTGCAACTGTCTAAAGTGGCAGCAAACCTGAGAGGGAAAGAGAGTTGATGATGAGGTGTGAATATGAGACTCAAGAAGAGGACATGAGTGAGGATGGACCAGGATCTTAGTTGGACTTGCATATGGGTTAGTTTTATCTGAAAAGATGGCAAAAGCTAGTATTACAGGGGAAGATATCTAAATGAAGATTTGCCTTTTTCAGGTTGGTCTATAGACCTGTTTGGAGTAAGTTGTCTTGATTGATAATTGATGTAGGTAGGAAGAGCCAGCCTGTTGTAGGTACCACTACTCCTTGGGCAGTGGTCCCTGTCCTGAACAGTGCAAGAGAAAAGAAAGCTAGCTGTGAGCAGGGAAGATAGGAAGCAAGCAAGCAGGTCTGCATCCGCGCATTTATTTAGCTGCTTTTTATTGGGTTGGACTCAAATCTCAAGTTCCAGCGCCAGAACAACGGGCTCTACCTTGGAACTGTAAGCCTTTGTCACTAAGTTGCTTTTCCCTGAGCTATTTTATCACTCACAGCAACAGAAATAAAAGTAGGACAATCTGAAGGTAGAGTATCTGGAAAGCTAGAAGCTTAACCAAGGTTAGCTACTAAGACTACAAGAGTGTTTTGTGTTTTAATTACTGGCCTGCTGTTCAAGCATCATTCTATATTAATTATTCTAATTTCTAAATACCATTATTTAACATCTGCAATGGGGTTCAAAATTATAAACCAAATCTTTCTTGCTGCCAGACAGCCACAACGACTAAAGATTTCCTGAATGTTCAGGCAATCCATAAAAACAGACAACTGCCAATGGTGGAGAATACCTAGAAACAGGTTAGGCAAGGCCAAAGAGATAGTTCTTCAACTAAGGGCCCTAACACTTGTCATCCGACATGGATAACCAAGTATCAGAAAACCTGTGCAAGGCCTCCCTTTCTAGAGCCTTTGTCCAGCAAAGTAATAGTTAGAGTACAACAAGGACACTAGTTTCCCATCAAGTAACTTCCCAGGAGTTCAGGAAGCCTAAGGTGCCTTTGTATTACTCTCTTCTCTTAGAATCCCAACTAAGAAAATGCATCCCAATCCTTAAAACAGTTACCACAGCAACAAAGTGAACAGTTAAAAGGCAACGAACTTAATCAATGCAAGTCATTGTTGGAAAGATTATCCCTTGAGACAAATCTCTCACTGCTAAGATTATTGCTATTTATCTGAAGTGTTTTCTGAAAAGGTAAGAATGAGTGACTGAGGCTTCCAATCAATGAGACGGTGCCTTTTTTACTTTCTGAGTCAAACCTCCCAGTAGACCTGAGTTGTACTTTTAATCATGGCATTAATCGATAACAATTATACCCAGGAGAATGACAACATGGGTTTTCCAGAAAACCTCATAGGGCTTAAAGTGCTGCACTTGTAGAAACAGTCAATATCATGTGTTTTGAAACAGAATTTGGGTTGGCTCTTTCCTTTTCCCTAGAGCAAAACGATGGTGCTGCCGACACTGACAGGCACGAACACAGTGCTCTGCAGACTTCCCTTTGCTTCCCAATTACCTGGAGATCTTATAGAAGTACAGACTCTTACTCAGTTCATTGGAGACATGTCCCAAGGTCTGAATTTCCACAACCTCCTAGGCGATGCTATCAGTCAGTGGACCACACCTGAGGTATCAAGATTTAACTTCACTAGGTTAGTCAGAAAAAAGGGAAGCCAGACACAGTGGCTGAGGGATGCTCACAAAACTAGAATTTAAGAAAACAGAAAACAGTAATGCTAGACTTAGCTCAAAGAACAGTGGCTTCATAAGATCCTAGTTATTATCTGGAATATGACTGGACATTACTGTAAAGAAGAATGGCAATCGTAGCCATGTAACTGAACCAAACACAAGGAATAAGAATAGTTTCTATGTGTCAAACAGGTACTCTGTACCAGGCACTGTTCCAAATGCATGATGCAGAGTAAATAATTAGTCTCACAAAGAAGAATTTTGAAATAGGATTTCTACCATCACCCTCATTCTGCAGATGTGGACAGAGGAGCCCAAGGAGGTTAAGTTGCTTGTCCACCGTGAGAATGCTATTAAACTGGTGAGTGATGAGGCTGGAGTTTACACTATTGGTCTGCTTATGAGCAAAGGTTCTGACTTTGGGGCAGGTGCACTGTGAGTCCAAGTCGGAATGTGAATCACTTTAAGGTGATGTAAGCTCTGTAAACTGCCAGTAAAGGAGACTAAGCAACAAAAAGCCAAGGAAAGGGATCAAGAATAACAAGTCAGAGAATTAAAAACTGGGGCATGGATGTAACTTTTAGGACAAATCATAGATTTAGAAGAAAAGTTGCATCACCTACCCAGGCTGTGTTGACTGAAAACCAATCATCCTGGCAAATAAAACACCCAAAAGAGAAAAACTAAGCCAGTCCATAAATAAATAAATAAATAAATAAGATAAATAAGATAAAAAAGTCTCACCAACTGATGGAGGACAAGAACAGTACATCTGCATGAAATACAAAGGAAAAAAAAAAAACTCCCAAGGACAGCAGAATCATGATTATTCGCACATTAATCACCCAGTTTACAGATTATCTGGGCCCCTTGCTGGGTCTCCTTCTTCTTCCTACAGGATTGATTGGACATTTTGCTTCTAATTAGCAACTTTACAAAGTAAGTAGGGAGCAAGGGTGACAATCAAATCAGTTTATTTTGCTCGTGCTTGGGGAGCTAACAATAGGTTTGGGAGAAGGAGGTTAGGATATGAAACTAATGATGCAAATACAGTCTCATTAATACCATTTTCAGGAGTTTTCTGGCCTGGCCCTCAGGCTGCAGGAGGAAGCATACCACATGAGGACAGTCAGGAGTCTGCAGTCTGTACTAAAGAACAGTGGATTCTCTCTAGGGAGACTGCCCAGGTCAGGCACAAGGATAAACAAAGTGGTCTGTTTAGGTGTGTGCTGGGAAGCTGCTGTTCCCATTGTTCAGATGGGCCTAAAACAAAGCCTGACCTTGGGAACTTCTGAAGTTCAGTGATCCTAATGGTGCAATTTACATGCAGGTGCTCATGGCAAATTGGAACACTACAGGAAATCCAGGAGTGCGTAGATGTGTAACTATTTCCAAACCAATATGAAATCACTGTTTTTATTTTTTTCAAATCAGAGAGGTCTTTTGGCCTCCAATATTAAAATTTGGTCATAAAACTACTTGCTTTGGGCTGGACAGCTAATTAACTCCAAGATCTGACACCATCACATAGACATACATGCACGCAAAACACCAATGCACATGAAAAACAACAACAAACAAACAAAAAAAGCCTACTGGTTTTTCCATGAGCCTTCTGCAATTCTATCTAAACAAGTCTAAAGTGAGGCAAAATAAATTTATTATGCTAGAACGATTTCATGTGTTTCTAGTTTATCTAAATGTTTTCCATTAGCATGTTCCTTTTTATAAGAATCATTCATTGTTTCAAGACACAAATCACATCTCTTTAAATTCCAAATGGAAAAGAAAAAAAAATCAGGCCTACTTACAACTTTATTTCAACAGACACATATACACATGTTTTGCACTTCCAATGTTATTTAGAACACATCTCACTAGGTCTTGCTGTGTTGATATTAGCATGGTACTCAAGAAAACGATTCCAGGTGGCAGGCACCTGTTCTAGCTTTGAAAATATCAATCTGTAAACCTCCAGTAACACACCAAGATGGTGATGAGCAAAAAAGTATACATTTCATCACCTAGTCGTTTTGGCAGAGCATTTGGAACTGGCTATAGCCAGCTGGGCATTTTGCCATTTCCTTGAGGCAAAATTAAAGTGGAAGACGCAAGGGTTTTATTGTAATTTTCCACCACATATTTATATCATTATGGGTTTTGTGCTGGTCTATTCCCCACACAGTCGCACTGAATATCTTCTCATTATATCACTGAGATTTGAAGCAAATATAGGATGATGCAATGAAAACAAGTGGGCACTGTGTATAGAAGATGATTGCTGAAGATAACACCATGCCTATCAGAAAGTGCCACATAATTTGAAGGGCCCCTTATTCAAAAACAGTAGAGATAACGTTCCATTAAAGGTACTAAAAATCAAGATTTTTTCCTTTTTTTTTCTGCAGTTTCTCCTTCATGGTACTTTTTTTTTTTTTTTCTTTTTTTTTTTTTTTTTTTTTTTTTTGCTACTTATAGATTGAGAAGCCTGCAGTGTAAGTAAAGACCTCCTGAGGGTCTGCCCTGCTGTCAAATCACAACAGGAAAAAATGGATCTCCTTGCTAACTGTTGCACTCTTTCCTACCAGCTACCAGAACGTGGTGTAAGTTGTACCTGCAAAGGAAATCCCTCTGGGTTTCTCTCTTGTTATAGGCCCTTAGCCTAATGCACAGGCTGGCAAAGGTCTCTAAGGAAAATGTGGATCCTCGGGAAGGACTCACTGGTATCTACATGAGGGAGCGCTTCTCCTGGATGGGAATGAACACATCATAGGCCTCCTTGAGAATCACATAGTCCTTGCTTAAGGGCACGGTTGCCTACCCACCAGTGGCTAAAGGAAGAAGCAGCTCTTGGGAATAGTCAGGAACAAAGTCATGCAGAATATGAGATGCTAAGACCTGAGGAGCAAGCAGCAAAGAGTAGCAAAGAACCCATCACAAGACAGCAGTGTCACGAACCAAGACTGCAAGGCTAAGGACAGATCCCCTTCTCCCACCCCTGAAGGAATACAAAGGCAAAGTGAAACTGAAAACTCCAGGAGAGGGAGTCTGAGCTCTGAGCTTTAAACCCCAAGCTCAACTTGCTCATCACGGGGAGCTGAAGCCATGGCGGTGCAGGCCTGTGCAGGCTCCCTCAGCAGACATCCTACATTCAGACAGTAAGCTTGGCAGTGGCTCCTGTGCAGGAAGTCCTGGCTGTAAAGATATGTGTCTGCACACAGTGCACACAAAAGCAAGGAACCTAATTAAAATAGAGTAGGTGGACATCTATGCCTGTGTCCTAGCTATGAGTCTATACTACAGCTTTCTAAAACGCAACTTTCCTTTTATTTGATCTATTTATTTTGAAAGGAATTAATTGAAATAAAATGATATTACTCTCACCCTCGCCTCTAGCCCCCTAACCTTCCCTCAGCCCCTTTTGCTTTTACTGTTTTTGTTACGTAACCATATCGTACACTTATGACACAAGGAAAGGGCTGAACTGAATTGACCTGCACTTATATTTGTATATTTTTATTTATCCCTACCTCTTCTTCATGGGGCCTGACACATCTTTCAATCTTATTCCCAAATGACCTACAATATCGTTTCCATTGTAAGTAGCACATGCATTCTATTCTTTCATGCCAGTGTGGTACTTTAGGTATATAGGAGTTTATTGTTCAATGTATATAAATATATGTGTGTATTATACAATATGTTTTATCATATTTTCCATGTTTATGATAAAATAAAAATATAAGTAGCACTCTGGGGCTAGGCATGATGGCTCCTAACTGTTAACTTTTCAGCACACAGGAAGCTGAGGCAGGTAGGCCACCTCTTTAAGACAAGATCCACCCACACAGGGAGCTTCTGCTAAACAGAAAAAGAAAACAAAAACAATATGTTTCCCCTTCCCTCAGAAGCATCAAAGAGCTGTTCACATTCCAGTAGATGGCCTCACTCCCACAGCCATACAGGCTGAATTTCAAAACAAGTGCATCTCAAGTTGGAAGGGGGGTATGGTGATGGCATAGAGGAAGAAATGAATGAAGGGAGGTGGATTTGATCAAAACACATTATATGTACCTAGGAAAGTCTCAAACAAGTATAAAAGGCTCTAGGAAGTAGAGAATAATCTATTTAAAAACATTCCATTACACAGGAGTCAACTCTATGCAGAAAACCCTAAGCCAATTTTAAAATGATATGTTCCTGTAAACTGGTAGATAGACTATGTCTCTAACCACGTGAAACTGAAAATATGTGTTTGATGTCAGCCTAGTTGCTTAACTTTATAGGAAAGGGAGAGAGAGAGAGAGAGAGAGAGAGAGAGAGAGAGAGAGAGAGAGAGAGAGAGAGAGAGAGAGAGAGAGAGATCTGGGGCAGGTGAAAATGCTGTGCCTCTTTTTATGCTTGTACATATGAGCAAAGGATAGAAAGATCCTTTCCAGTCAAAGGACAGTATGAAAATGTCTGTGGGGCTTGACAAAGAGCTGCACAAAGAGCACCTATCACTACTCAGCCAGTGTCAACTCTGATGATGGAAGAAACCTGCTTTATACCACAAAGCCCAGTATATTATAAATATTCCATAGAAACTAGCAATTAATATAAACAATACAGCATGCTCTAACAGTGAACTCTCAAGTGGTCTCAATGCAAAGCATACACCCCTTTGCTGTACCTACCAATCCCTCCTACATCAGGGGATGCTCATGGCCAACTCCAGTCTCCAACCCACCTTTGCAAACACCTGAAGAACTGTGTAAATAAACAAAAAAGTTTGGGATCTAAATTAATTTTTACCACTGCTAACTCTGTACATCTGGTAAACACATTGGGCTGTTCATTAGCAAAAATGGAATTTGAATTTCAAAGATGAATGAATATTCATTCCCTCTAAGTAATTACATACTAAGGTGTTCAAATATATTTGTTGAATGAAAGACTGAATTAATGAATGGATATGTGCAGACATCTCACTAAGCTGGCTTTTCCTTTCTCTTTTCTTGCTAAATGTCATGCAGCTTTGTTTTAGAGTTAAAATATCCCAGCAGAAGGGCAGGAAGCAAAACAGAACAGTATTCTGCCCATGACCTCACTTGGCTGTGTCGTGCTGTCCCACTCCATAATTAATCAGTGCCAGCAGCAGTCAGGTGTAGGCATGCCAATGACTCTGTCACAGTTTGCCAGGTTGGGCAAATTATTGCATCTTTGTCTAGCCAAGCTTTGAGCCTACAAGTCCTACAAAAATCACTTAGGAACCCTGTGAGCCAGGGAGTGATGATTGCTGACTATTAATGTCTTCCTTCTAGTAGTGCCCAAGTTCTCAAGACCTAGACTGCTGGCTATGCTGGAAGACATTGGAAAGGGACTTTCTATGGCCTGTCTTGGGACCCACAAGCTCTCAGTGACTTCCCTCTCATGTCCACATGAGCCTCAAGCAGTGTGTACACCTGATTTCAATGTACTTTCTCGAAGGTATATTTAAAATCGTCTGCATTCAGCTTAGGCTCGGATCCCAGGCTGGCTGCATGCCCTGTCTCAGTGATTCCCTGCTGCCTTCATGGCTGGCACCAACACAAGTACAGTTTTGTATCTACTCATCACAAGAACTTGAATCTGTTCTCTTTTCTCACTGATTCCTCGGCACTCAAAACTAAGCTAATTATACTCCATGCAATTTAATTAACTATAAACCAAAGTTTTAATGACTAAGCAAAATAAAGGCAAGTGTCAACTTGAGTTGTGTCACTACACAATGTGAAGTATGGCAGGAATATTTGAATAAACAGTCATCTGAAAGACATTGGCAAAATGCATGGTTTCAAACAGATGAACAATATCAGGTGATGCTGAGTCTTAAAAATGAATTTCTTCAAACATATGCCAACAGAATTAAATGTAATTCTCAATTCTCTATTTCTAACTCAGTAGGTTTCTTGCTAAATTTTAAATTAAAATGCCAAATTCTAAAAATACTTTTATAATTATTTATTTAGTGTGGGGGTGTATTGTAGATGTATACACCACAGCACATGTGTGGAAGTCAAAGGATGGCCTGTCTGTCAATTCTTCCTTTGCACCTAAGGATGGAACTCAAGTTCCATGGGTTACAGAGATGGGACCCAGGTCACTATGTGTAGAGAGCTGCGAAGTGCCATGCCTTAAAGATGGTGCTGGCTTCTGCCTTCCACCTTCCCAATGGTGAGCACTCTCTGTGATAAACAATCCAGGGCTGAGGATCTGGCTTGCTTTCGAGTAGTACTTTCCACGTGGCGTGCTGGGGTTGGCTGCCCAAAGGCGTTTAAGCTGTGGGCTGGCTTTCCCTGGGGTCAGAAGATTGTTCGAGTTTCCTGAATAAAGCTGCTTAAAGAAGAGTCCAAGCATTTCGTCTTCCTTGCTGGTCGAGGCTGTCGCAACAACTATGCTTGTGCAGCAAATACTGTACCACTATCTTTCCAATGCTTACATGACCTTTTTATCAAAGAAAAATTACCACAGAAAAAATAACACCACAATTTTAAATAATCTCAATTGGGTTTATAACTAGCATTGAGAATATCTAAATTATTTGAGATAAATCACATAGAATCATTGTTTGATTCTAAATGGCTATTACACAAATACGAATAACTCCAATCTTTGTGGTGGATCCTTACTCATCCATTACAAAAATTCAGTTTTAAAATATCCCCACAGGAAAATTATCACAGACCAAATAGGAAACATAACAAAGAAAGGGAAGAAAGCCTACTATAAAATGGACCATTTTGGCAGAAACTCAGATCTGAATATGAAAGGGAAAAGATAAAACAAGGGAGATATTTATTTCTAACAATGTCTCCATGAAGAGAACCTGGATAACATACAAAGTGTAGAACCAAGCAGTGGCTGAGAATTTAGCTGAATTCATCTTGTAGCACTCATGTTTTCTAGACCATAGATGGGTCTCATTAGATCATCCTTTGGATAAAGAACGCATACCAAGAAATGCCCAAGAGCACTCAGGAATTCTCACAGGTCCTCCAACTGCAATTCTCACAGGAGTTAAGTCCAGCTCTGCCCTCTCTCAATCACAAATAAACTTCAGAAATTGTTAAAAACAATGTCTGTCATTTTGATCATGATGCATCCATCATGCAGTGTAGAAAAACTATTTTTTTCTCTTTTCCTTTTTTTTTTTTTTTTTTTTTTAAGACAGTCTCACCTCAAATTCAGAAATATGCCTACTTATGCTGTTCACGACCTGGGATTAGAAGTACATGTAAAACAAATCTAATTTCTTATTTAATTTAAATTTTCTCTCTGTGTAGTCATAAAAAAAATAAAGGTGTTTTAATGATCAGAACATCATCAACAGTTAATCAAAACTCCTCCTAGACCCATTTACTTTGATTTTATAGAAAGTACAAAAAGTGTATTGACTAGTTATATGCCAACTTGACGTATCTGGGGAGAGAGAATCTCAATTTTAAAATAAAATGCCAGTCTGCCAGCCTGGCCTGTGAACAAGACTGTGGTGCTTTTTTTTTTTTTTTTTTTTTTTTTGGACTGATGATTGATGTGGAAGGACACAGTTCAACTCTGGTGGTGCCATCCCTAGGATGGTGATCCTGAGTGCTATAAGAAATCAGGGTGAGTAACTCATGAGGAGCAAGCCAGTAAGCAACATCCTTCACGGCCTCTGCAGCAGCTCCTGACTCCAATTACTATCCCAGGTATGAGGCCCTACCGTGAATTCTCTTGGCCATGAACCATGCTGTGAATTATAAGCTCAAACAAACCCGTTTCTTCCCAAGTTGTTTCTGGCCATTGTATTTTATCAGAGTGACAGGAACCTTAACTAATATTGAGAGAAAACCAGGAGCATGGATGGGCAGCAAATCCTGTTAAGGGAGACCCTCTGTGTCCACATGGGGAGCTGTGGCAGAAACTCAATGTGGAAGCTGACTTTCACTGCCTTTAAAACATGCTTGTCACTACTTGAACAGTATTATTAGGTTTATAGTGCTTGACTGATTTTTTTTAACCCATAAACACACATTTAAATATTCTAAAAGACTGATCTTCATCTTAAAGGTCATCTTCACCCACACCAATGTTCATTCTGCTCTTGCCCTCTGAGAGTTAGGCCTCGGGTTCTCTTAGCTTTCCTCCCAGTTTTACAGGCCAATGGGCTGGAGTGGTTGTACCAGGGTATGATGTCCCCTGTTATATGCAAAATCTCTTTGAGGTAACCCTGCAGATGCTGAGAATAGTCAGACATAGTGAACTTCCAAACCCCTGTGTGCTCAAAGCATCATGTTTTATCTTTGGCTGCACCAGACATGTATCAACTATGGGCCTTCTACTTTCCAGATAGATCATTTTATTACATTTAGTTTAAAAACTCACAAAAGCCTAATGGATCACAACTAATATTTTCTAAATATACGTTCATATTATATATAGATAGATGATAGATAGATAGGTAGGTAGGTAGGTAGGTAGATAGATAGTCTTCATATACCCAGTGTTAGCGGGAGCATCTGTTTTTACAGATGAGAACACATGTGTAGGGTCCTCTTTCAAAGAAAGCTTTCTCCCCAGGTGTGTACACCAGACATCTGTGGAATCTTACAGGACAATAAATGTGACAGTGTCCTTGTGCTCAGTGTGTGTGAGTAGCCAGAGTCTAGGCATTAAATCCTGCCAGTGCTTTTATGATGCTGGAGGATGAGTGACAAGCGATTTACTATAGCTTCCAAATTACATTTCAAAAGGATCAAAGAAGCACATGCCTTCACTCAGCATCCGCGAGCTTTCAAAGAGTGCCCTCTGAGGAACTGTGAATTCTGGTATCCAACAAGTCATGCCATGAGAGAAATTGATGATCCCATCATAGTGGGGAGGAAGGAGGAGTTTCATTTTTATTTACAAATATATTATTCCAAAGTGTCCAATCACCTATCACCACATCCTCATGACACCTTACAGTGTAATATTGTTACATATTCCCATTTCACAGTACAAGGAGGTCAAGGGGGCAAGGAGAGTAGCTTTGCAAACACCACTGGGTTTTGAAGATCTGGTATAGTGGTGGAGCCAAAACTGTAAGACACAGCTTCTGTATGGCACCTGGCTTCTGCCAATCACTGCTTCCATCATGATCATAAATTACCCAGCAAGCCCACCAAAGCAAGCAAACAAAATTAAAAAAAAAAAAAAACATGATTACTGAAGAAAATAAAAGTGTGTGGCTTTGTGGGGTTTTGCTTTGTTTTTACTTTTCAGTTAAAAGCATCTATTTTTTCCATTGGGAAACTATCATCCAAACACAAATGACAAAAGCAGCAGGGAAGGAAATACTATTTTCAAGTTTCTGGTAGGTCATCATAAACAATAAAGTGGGAAAACAAAGTTTTACAAACTGCCATTTGACGGCATCCCTTTACCTGACAGGCAATGCCAACATCAACACCATGGCACTGTGTGGTGATCGCCCTGAGTTCCCCAGGGTGTGAAAACAAAAGGTGACCATGTTTGGAAAGCAAAGAGAAGCATATTGTGAGCAAGAAGAAATGTACAGGGTGGTCTGAGTGTTGGGGAAACAGCCCAGGCTGCTTCTCCAATCATAAGTTTAGTCGAGATGGCAGAACAGATGACAAACAGCCACCAACAGAAACACCAGAGCCCACAATGCACTGCAGTCCTGGGGATAAATACCCAGAGCAGCTGATTCAACACAATGCTAATTTGTTTTCCTGTTTAACCACTCTAAACATTTGCTATCT
This sequence comes from Cricetiscus sungorus, assembly GCA_030556225.1. Taxonomy (NCBI): domain Eukaryota; kingdom Metazoa; phylum Chordata; class Mammalia; order Rodentia; family Cricetidae; genus Cricetiscus; species Cricetiscus sungorus. The sequence goes on along the minus strand of JANBXA010000600.1, from coordinate 11,436,193 downwards.
ATTAAATATTCATGTATGGTATTTTAATATCTTCGCAGTTTGATTCTCCAAGGAATTAATAGATAAGTACCTGTAGTCAAACTGGCATACTTTCCTCAGAATAATAGCAAAAGCATTTATTCAAAGATTTAGTATCAGTTGCTTGGAAAAATATATGTTTAATGAAGAATTAAATTCTCTTGGAACTGAAGATGTCAAACACTGAATGGATGATTTCATTTGATAAAAGCTTCACTTGCACCATATTCCAGCATTAGTCTTAGAGGATACCACCAATGGAGCCCATCACTTGATAAATATTGGCATATTCAGTATTCTCCTTCAGCATAAGCACTTTCGTAAAGATTATTTGTTTCATTTCTAAATCAAGTATCACAAAAAGGATCTGTTCCACAAATACAATTATGTCATATCTTTAATAGAATTTTTTTTACATTAGACATGGTAATAACTATTAGTTCTTCAAATCTGTATGCAGGTTAGTTTAAGGGAAATTGACAATACTAAATCAACAGATATGCAAGAACCCAAAATAAGGACCTTTTTTCGAAAGTAGGCAATGAATGCATTTTGTGTTCTTTAAAAAGCCAGTGTCACAAAACAAAGAAGGGACAATGTAAAATCAGGGTCTAAAGAGACAGTAGGGGACATAACTAAATTCACCAACTTACCCTCGGCTATAGCCTGTATTGCAAGAGGGAAAAAATGCTCTAAAACAAGTTATTGGATGAAGTGAAGAGATACCTCCGTGGGTAGAGCTTGCTATGCAACCATGAGGATCTGAGTTTGAACACCTAGAGCAAGTGCAATAGTAGCCATCTAAAATTCCAGCACTCTTACGGGAAAATGTGGAAATGCAAAAGAAAGTTGCAGGCCTGCTGACCTGACACACAGTGGCAAATCACAGAAAGCACCGAACTCAGTCAAACACAGTAAAAAGGGAAAGACCAACACCCAACATCTTCCTTTATCCTCTATACAGTTGCCATGGCAAGGATGTGCCCTTGCTCACACATAAGAACATGTATGTATATACATAGGCACACACAACTATCCATATACATCAAACAAACAAATAGATCAGCCTTAAATAAATAAGAAGTTTGGGGCATGGTTGACAAAATTAAAATGCAAATGGGCATTTTGATAACAACAAACTTGAAATTGCTATATGCTCCCCACTGCGGGGGGGGGGAACTTGATCTGTGGGAAACACAGAATAGGTAAATACAAAGATCACACACAGTCTTACATCACCCTCTGAGAACTCAAGAATAAAAAGTATGAGGAGCAAGGAAAGGTGAGAGCCAAATGCAAAAACTGATGGAGACAGATACTTTCTGTGTGCAGACTACATGTGAGAAAGTAGAAATGAAAAGCTTTGACACAGTTCTCAGGGAACTCACAGTTTAAGGAAAGGGGGAATATAATTTTGCAATTACAATGCAGACTTTGAATGGTGTTGTTATAAGAAGCATGTCAGGCACTCTGGGAGGGCTCAGTGAGCTTTTGTTTGTTTAATAAACATAAATTTCATGTCAGGCATTGGAGCTTTAAAGATGAACAAATACTCCTTGAAATGAAAGCAAAGGAAGTGAGAAGGGAAAACCAACCAACAGCTCAAGAGAATAGCAAAGAGTCATGGAAGTATAGGGTATGCTCACTGACTCAAAGGGAAAAGCTACAACTTTGAGCAACAGCCTCCTGAAGATGCAATTTAGAGACAGATCCCATAAAGCCTTGTAGACAGCATGCGATGGAACCATGTAATAATCCTATGGTGGGAACTATGCAATATTTTCAGCAGAAAATTTAATTGATGTTTATTTCAGGCAAGCTTTCTGGTTGAAATGTTGTGGATAAATCAAGAATCGTTGGGAGTTAAAAGATGGGAGTTAGGTGAAACTGAAATGTTGAGACAGCCCAAACAAGGGAAGAGGCGCAAATGGAGGGAAAATAGGAAGAGTGGAAGAGTTCAGCACCCAACTGTGTAGGGAGGGAGGCTATGAGGATGCCTTTTTGCCAAGGTCTGGAGAGATATCTCAGTGGTTAAATGTGCTTGCTTCTCTTGCAGAAGACAAGAGTCACTACTGCCTGTAACTCCAGCTCTAAGACATCCAATGCCTTCTTCTGGCCACCATGGGCACCTGCACACATGTGTACATACTAACATATAAACACACAAATGCACATAAATGAAAATAAATATCTTTTAACAGATTCAGTTTTGTAGCTCCTACACTGAGGCCATCGGTGTAGGTGAGGAAATTGGAGAATTATCTTTCATTGTGTCATATTTAAAGTTGCAGGTAGTCAGCTTAGGTTTCCATTTCAGAGTTTAGAAGTGTGAAATCCACACTGAAAGCCCAGAGAAAAATATACTCAATATAAAGATCACTGGTGATTGTACACACATGAGCACTTTTAATCTATTTCCTCAAGGAGAGTAGGGAGAGAAGGCAGCAGAGGATATGTATTTAAAGAGGATGAGAAAGCAGAGAAAACATAAGGAACAAGAAAAATTGAGAAAGAGACATGCTGTACATTATATGATGGGTTAAATCTGGGAGGACCATGTTTTGAACACTTGGCCATGACCAGTGGGGGCTATGCTGAAAAGCTGTGGAACTTAGATATGGTGGGCCCTAGTAAAGCAGAAGGACATCGCAGGTGGGCCTCTGAAAGTCACACCAGCCTTGCCTCCTCCTGCATATACTGATTCCTAGCCCCCAGACCCCTGTTGCATGAACTGAAGAGCTCCCTTGTCTTAGCCACCAGGGTGGACTGAAGCTCTCTGAAATCATGACCCTAAACAAATCCTTCCTCCTTTGAGTTGTTCCTTCGAGTATCTTGCCACAGCCATGCAGAAGGCAGCCAATGTGCTCTGCACACAGGTTAGACACCAAACCACTGAAGTCCCACCCAGAGTCCACACCCTCATGTGACCTCCTCATTACCAAATGCTTCCCTAGAGTCTTGAGTATTCACTGATCCACCCTGCAGCTCTGAGAGTAACTGGATGCTTTTAGATATGAGAAAAGAAGGTTCAAGTGAAGCTCTCTTCCTGCTCACTCTCCTGATATTCTGCAATAAGGGATGTTAAACAGTGGCAAAAATCGCGGAGAAAGAAGCCTTTAAAAACATGCAGACCTATGAACACAAGGGAAGGTTCATGGCATAATTCTTGAAAACATGCATCCCTCTTTGAATGGACCACTGTTGTATGTATAAGTATCATGTATGTGAATACATTCCTTTTTTAATACTATTGATGAAAATAATAAACTGTTAGTAATATACTGCCAACACTCTGATTATAACACACGAATATTAGAAGATTCTGAATAAAACAACAGCCTCCTCCACATGGAGTGCCTGCAGACACACAGCAAAAAACATGTTCCCACCACCACATGTCCACAGTGCTCAAGTAAGGCATCCTCATCAATGCAACCTTTTAAATACTTTGCCTTTATCACCCACAGTGACCACCAGTCAAGTGCAATCACCCCTCCTCTCATTGGGACAATGATGCCTGTAACCAGGAAGACAGCACAGCAACCTGGTGTCGCAACTCACTTCATGAGCCAACTCATTATATATGTAAAACTTTTCTTTTTAGAATACATGATGAATGTACTTCCCAGAACATCAATGTTTTCGGCCTCCTGGGTCACTGAGGAAAACAGATTGTTTTCCTTGTACAATCATTTGAATAAATACTACCCGGTCATCTGAGTACAAGTATTCATTACACATGTGCTATAGAAAATCACCAGTCACAGATCAAGTTCAGTAGTTTCAAAACAAATGATGTAGAGATAATTTATACAGAATCCTTCCAGCAGATTCTTCAAGAAATAATCTGAATTCGTTGCACAGGCATTTTATGATCTTTTTGTCATGTTGTGACGATTTCTCTAGGATCAATACTCATTTTATGCCTTTGCAATTCGGCAATAAACTAAGACTCCCAAATGGTGTTGCTGTTTGCCTAGCATGTTAACAGAACTGCAATTATTTTAGTGCTTCAATCTGGACAGACAAGGTGACCTTTTGATGAACCTCTTGCAAGAGAAACAGTACTGTTTATAAATAAAACCTCAAGCTGAGAGTCTTAGTTTCCAAAGGAAGAATGCAATCACTGTGCTTGCAGGCAGTGAGTATGTTGCCCTTTACTTGAGACATAATATCTAGACTTTCATCAACATTTTTAAAAAAGGTTGTTCTCAGTCCAGAATCCTGGGTTTTGTTCATGCATATCTGGAAACTATTTTCCTTAGGGAATATCCCACAAGTAGCTAGGTTGTAAAAGACACATTCTCAACTGTGCTGCTAGAAAAAAGACTTCTCCTGTTTTTGATTCAGTCCCATGATATTCTTAAAGGGACAACTGACTAAAGAAGAGCTAAACATTTCTACGATGAGGAAAGGTATTTTTAAATATTTCCAAAGAAAATTTAAAGTCAAGCCAAAGATAAACTATACGAAAAACGAACTGAAGATTGGAAGCAGTATAATTAGGTTTAAAAAAAAAATTTAAGCCAAGCAAAACCAAACTCCAACACTCACAAGCTACCTTCCCTTGTGTTCATAGGTCTGCGTGTTTTTAAAGGCTTGTTTCTACCTTACCTTTTCTGAGACTCCAGATGTAAATAATTGAATACATCATGTGAATGAACTAAGTCTGGCATTTGATATGTACAGACACTCACTGAATATTGCCTTCCTCCTTAGCTTTCCACTTTGGTACTGCAAAATGACAGCATCATTAAGAAATTCCATTTTCCATTATGTGTGTGTGGTTTGCACTGCAATGATTACTTAGAGGTCTGTAAACATAGAATAGCCCCAAATATTACACTTGATACATGTTAAGAAACCATCAAAAGAGAACAAAATGTTGTTCTGAATGTTAGTAATTTCCAGAGACTATGTGTTCACATAACAATGTATTTTAAAAATCTACTCAAATGCAGACATGTTTAAAAACATGTATTTCATTAATAAATATGAACAAGGCTCATAATTTAAACTTTTTTTGGATCCTAAGCACATCGGGTAGATTGTTCCACATAATCAAACCACGAAGTACAAGTCACATTCCACTTTTTGTATTGCCAATTGTGCTGGTTCACATACACAACACTTTTCCTTGGGTACTCCCATATTCCATAACTTGGCATCTGACATTAAAATGGCTAAGCCTATTTTTAAAAGCTCCTAAATAACAGGTGAGACAGAAAAATTAAGATATAGCAATTCTAAGTTGTTGATGGAAGAAATGTTTAAATCTTTGATTCTCAGTTATAGCAATTCCAAACAATCATATTCACATTAAGAAACATTTTTCATCTTCAAGCTGACTAGCCACCAGTTTGAAGGGAATGAGCACTCCATCTATGCAGAAACAGCAAGAGTGTGTATTTTCCATTGTGTATTTTTGCTATGTCAATACTCAATTTATAAATTTTAAGGCAAGGCTCTACAAACTAACCCAGTCCTGCCAAGGTGCTGCATTCTTCAGATACACACTGCATGTATCCATTATAATCAGGATTGCCTTCGCTACAGTGCCTGAGGTCTTGCTTTTTTTAAATCTATTTTTTTTTAAGGTAAGGGGAAAACAATTCTGTATTTAGTAAGTTCTTAACTGGAAATAATGGACTCCAAATGCTCTAATTCTAATGTCCCTTTATTCATTTCAGTAAAATGCCTCTGTCATACTTACAGATTCCTGCCAAAGTCTACATGGGTCAAGCTTAGCAATAGCAGATTGGCTAAACAATGTTTTGCCCAAGTTTCCAAAACAAGTTTCTAATTTTCCATTTGTAAAAAGTTAAGGTAGGAGCTAAACTATTCTGAACAACAATGTTGGGTGTGCTGGTTCATGCTTCTAATCCCAGCACTGGGGAGATATATATAGGCAGATGTCTGTGAACTAGAGGCAAAACCGGTCTACAGAATGATTTCTAGGCCAGACAAAGCTACATACTAAGACCTTGCATCGGAAACAACAGCAAAAGAGAAACAAACTATAAGATAAACTTAATTTTTAACTCCCATTGTACCTCACAGTTATAACCATCCTTGACCTCAATACAGCAGCCTCAGGGCTGAGCTAAATGAATTTTCTTTCCATACTAAATGAACCCTTTGACATCCCAGCATCTGTCAAGAATAGCATCATAACTCCATGGATTCCCCCTTGTCAATATTTACTGAGAAAGACAAAGAACTAACAAACCAGCAGAATGCCCTTTCAGATTAATGCTACACTCCAAGAAAGTGCCAGCATATGCATGGTGTGATGTATAAAAACTCTACAGATAGATGGCCACTCTGTGTTCAAAATGAAGTGAGATCAGTTTTCTGAATGAGAAGCTGAAAGATACAGTCTTCCATGGGCTTTAGGAAAGTGGCTTTCTCGGGTTACACACAGAGAATATATGGGAACAATTTCCTACTCCAATAAATGTAGCTGACACAGTCATCAAAAAAGCAAAATTATGTATAAGGACAATTTTTTTTCAATGTTATAGATATAATGGTGGTAAGATGAACAGGAAAGGTCCATGGGGCAGACAGAAAGTCAAGCTGACACTTGACAGCCAAAAAGAAGTAACCACTGATCCGACAGAGTTTTGTCTTTAAATGTATATAGGTATATGTATGCATTCGAATGCATCTATATGAAAGAATTCTACCATGAGGCAGGAAAATTCCGCTCTAGGAAAATTAACATAAATTTTAGTAGGATAGAGAATGAGAATCAGATATTTTCTAACCCATCACAAACATTTTACTGACAAATTTGTATCAAAGTGTGGGTCTAACACTAGGGATAAGTAGTAATTCATTCACCCATCAGTCATATAAGAGTGGGATTGTAAATAGCATGCTGATAATAAACTATATCATTCTAAATAAGAACATAAATATTTTCTCAAGATTGTAGTATCTATCATATTTTCCCCCGTAGAGCTATTTTAATCCAAATGATGAGATAAATTATTGCTCTTTCCATTCTTTATTCTCCACAATAAAGGTGTCTTCATTTCATTTCACAAAATGTTGTGGGAAAGTATCCTGCCCAAAAGCAACATGAAGAAAGAGTTTATTGGGTTTAAAATTACAGGTTACAGTCCATCAATGCAGCTAAGTCACAGGAGCAAGAAATGGAGACAGGTGATGACAACATATCCCTGGTCAAATGCAGACAGCAATGAATGCACCCATGACTTTTGCTCACTTGTTTATTTCCTAAGGACCCAAACAGCTTTGTCAACTCATAGAGGACAGGGCCAGTCCATGAAATGGTACTTCCCAAATTCATGGTTTGTCTTCCTACAGGGAGCTCACATTTAACACAATCCCTTTCAGATATATCTACGGTCCAGACTGATCTAGGAAATCTCTCCTTACGACTCTACCAGGTGGTTTAAGGTTGGACCACGTAGACAGTTGATATTAACAAGCATGGGTGTTGACAGATGTCTCAGCAGTAAATAACACTGGCTGCTTTTCTAGATGACTTTGCCTAGATTCCCAGCACACAAATGACAGGCCACAAGTACTGTAACTCCAGTTGTAGAAGATCTGATGTCCTCTTCTGGCCTCTTTGGACATCAGGCATGTAACTGCACAGACATACATGCAAACAAAACACTCATTTACATAAAAAATTTTAAAGGAAAACAAAACAGCCAAACTGACCAGAATGGTGAGTCATTGCTTTGGGGAGATTTATGATATCATTTGAGCAAATATTAACGCCTGTAACTGGGTTTTGTTCTCTAAAATCCAAACTCTCTTGATAACATTACATTAGGTAGGTTCCTTTAGAGACAGGGGGTAAAGAACAGATTGAGATCAAGTGTGCACAGAGTATCATGAAACCTTAAAAGGCAAGAGAGTAAATACCAACATCTACTATTCTAGAAGACTGCAAATGGGACATGTGGGATCACGGTTCCATGGCAGAAAGAAAAAGAATCAGGTAGAAACTCAGGTTTTTGAATGCACAGTGGATGACCCTTCACTGCTGCATCTCATGTGGTTTTCTTTCTCATACTTCATCTTCTCTTACACCATGCTACCCGAAACATAAGTCAACAACCCAAGGCAGTAACATCACCTGGAAATATGATAGAAGGCTTTTCCACAGGCCTGCTAAGTACAACGTCACATTCCAGAACATCACATTGACTGATTGCAAATTTATCACTGAGAAACACCACTTTCCAGTTTAGTCTGGTTAGGAAAACAATGTCCCAACTGATACACCTCCTCTGCTTTTCTATTCCATATAATGGCTATTAAGGTAGTAAGGAATGGGCAAGAGAACCGTTTCTGAAGGAGTTAATCCTATTTAAACATCTCACACATCCAGTATAAATGGAAATGCTATCACTGGCTGGACAAACACCAGGCTTGCAGCTTTCCTGTGATGTCTCCTATTGCTTGCTGGCCCTCATCTTCCCAAACCATGTCATATGCTCATTTCTTCTCTATCTACTTTATCTTGGCCTCTTTTTACTTTCCCCTTTTCATCCTGTTCTACTTTGTACACTTCCATTACTATTAACTCTTCAGTATCATTTTCTCATCTCAATTTTATCTTTCAATTTTCTGACCTATTAATAATGTTAAATCATATTTATATAAATTTTTTGGACTGAGACAGCTCTTTTTATTATCTGGATTTCCAGGTATTGGGAGTAGTGATCCTGTACTAGAACATATATATCCAGTAAGAAACTAAACAAGTAAAGGAATATTGACCCTACGTGTTCAAAACACACATATACACACACACACCCCTACAGTCACATCATATAAGCCTTACAAAGCAATGGACAGCCAAAACTTCACTGAATTAGAGAAAATAAATAAATGACAATTAAAATCTTTTCTGGAAGCTATAAAATGATTGTATACCTCATTAAATGATGAAATTTAAAACCTCCTGAAATCTGGAGGAGTTTGTAATTGTTTCAAGGAAAGAACACAGCATAAATGGTGGTATGTTACTCCCTTGGCTAGCTCATAAGGGTCAATTAAACATTGCCTGTTGATAAGCTCCTTCACTGTGGGCTGTGAGAAGCCCCAGACATAAACACACAACCATCACAGCCTATGGCTTCAGTGCATCCTATCTGTAGTCCTTCCTACAAACCAGGCATGGAATAGAGATGACTCTGGTACCTAGCTATTAAAGACATATCAGCTGACACCCCAACCATCACTACACGAAGACTAAATCTCAGAGTTCTGATCTCCTAACTTATAAAATATATTAACAAATAAGTCGTTTTATAACACGAAGTTTTGGGGTTGTTTTATACTAATAAAACTGAAACAAAGCCCACCTTCAAGATAAATCTGTTAGAAGGTATTTTCAGTGTTTCAGTCCGTCTTCCTTAAGCCAAAAATGAACTTCTCTATACAAATGAATAGGAACACATGTTGCTGTGTACTTTGGGTTTTGTCTGTTTATAATGTGCTTTTTAAATCATTAAGGGTACTGCAAGGAGTGTCATCCTTGTACATTATGAGTATGTGTGAAGTGCTACCATGGGAATACTTTGCAGCTAATCTGTGCTAAGGAAAATCAGAAATAAATTATATATACTAATGATTCATTTAAAACAAAATTTGTAACCAGAAGGAAAGTATATATGTTCATGTTTGTTTTGAAATGATAACAAACCTTCCATTAATGAATTTCTCAGAAGTATGAAGCTCCTGTTTTTCTCTTCTAAGTCAGAAATCTCACACTTAACCTTGTTCAAGTTCAGACAACCCTCCCCACTTACCTTCTGAAAAGTACAAGTCCTTTGCACCAGATGTTAAAAATGCTACATTTGGTTTTTATCTAAGTTCATAATTATTGCTAAAATATTTTCTTTAAACTTTTATTTGCATATCAGGGAAAATAAACAAAACATCAGAAAGAATGACACAGATTCACTTATTTCCTTTAGGCGGCAGATTTCATATCAAGAGTTTTTGTAATAGAAAGTATTAATGAAGAGGCAATGTTTTATGCAGACATTTGCTACTTTGTCTTTCATTTATAAATGTGTTTTAATGAGGAAATGGAGACTGCATAGCCCAGCAAGTGTTCCATTCTCTAGCATTTGTTCTGAATTCAAAGATTAGAAGAGGCTGATCTGCTGTATTTGCAGGAGGGCTGTGGCGGGGGGCTGGCTTATGAATGTGGCACTTAACAACATACTGTTTGTTTCAGCAGCTGCAACACTAACAACTCATAAATAGCCCATCCTCCCAAACATATGATTAGACAATAACGGGGATCTGAAATTTGTTTGAAATCAGTAGCCATAAAGTAGCTACAGTGTACTACAAATCGCCCCTCCTTCCAGTAAAAACATGTACTGACACATGTTTTTACTGGGACTTATTCATGTGCCAAGAAGCCATTCAGAGTGGAGTTGTCTTTGTACAATTCAATGATGTCTATTATCAAATCTTCTCATTTAAAAAATCTACTGAGTTAGAGCCACAAATTAATTCGTGTCTACCCTGGGGGTATACAATATTCCCTCAAATGTATATATTTGCATGCGTTTGTGTTTGTACATTTAATCACAATGACAAAAGGGAGTTGTAAGAGACAAAGTCTACCTTCTAATTAATACACAGAAAAAATAACAGATACAGCACAATTACAAGGAATGAAGCCTCCAGAATTACTGGTACCCTGAATCTAAAGAGAATATCATTCTTGGTGACTACCAGGATGTAGACAAACTGCCAAAACAGGTAGACAGTATAAAATTTCCTGCTTCACTGAGAAGTTTCCCAAACACTCTGTGGCCTATGGGCTGAAGACAAATACCCCAACATTACAAAAGAACTTTGGGTGACTGTCCAGGTACCAAATGTCTCTGTCAATTCTAGAGTTTATATAGTATCCTTCTGTGGTCTTTGATGGTGTTGAAGACAGATAGTCATGGTTATACTTTTCCTTAGTTACAATCAAAAGTAAGTTACATATAAAACTTTAGACTCACAAAGATAGGATAGATAATAAAATATTTTAACTTCTGATAATGTTAATGGACTAAATATTATTAACTATAGTTCTTATTTGATAACTGTTTTATTATATATTATACTATGTTAAAGTTAAAACCATTCTTTTTATTTAGACAGAAAAGAGGGGGAGAAGTCATTCTGTAAATATGTTTCTCTTACTGGTCAATTAATAAAGCACTGTTGGCCAATAGGGAAGCAAGATAGGTGGGACTAGGAGAGGTGGAGGATTCTGGGAAACGTAGGACAGAGTCGGAAAGTGATCTTAGGAAGAGAGGACGCTCAAGTCTGGTGTTCTTGGTAAGATAAGACCATGTAGAAATACAAATATTAGTAATTATGGGTTAATAATTAAGTCAGAGCTAGCCAATAAGAAATGCTAGTCATTGGCCAACAGTTTCATAATTAATACAGCATATCTGTGTGTTATGTTGGGCTGACATGGCTATTGGACCAAGCTGGCAAGAAAATAGAAGTAACACAGGAATTTAAGTATATAGCCTTAGAATCTAACACTGAATGATGACACTTCTCAGGAACAAAACTGTCAGTTCTACACACACGAATGGCTATTGTGTCCCTCAATGCAATGCCACAAGATAGGCTACAGCCCTCTCTATTTACTACAGGAAGAAACAAAATATTTTTTTTTATTCTTCAGGGATATATTTTAAATTTTTACCCATTTTGCACCATTCAACTTATCTCCATCCTTCCCTAAACTTACTGTGTATTCTTTCAGTCGAGCCTTTAACTACCTTGTTCAGGTGTGTTTGTCTGTTTGGAAGGTATTTTGTTGTTGTTTGGATGCTTTTGTTTTTGAAACAAAGTCTTGCCAAGCAGTCATGTCTGGCCTGGAACTGACCTCAAACTTGCAGAAACATTCCTGTTTCAAGTTTCTCAAGTGCTAAAATTACAGGCGCACCATACATCAGGCATCACTGTTTCTTCAATGATTGCTTGTTATAAATGTTCAGAGTGGCACATACAGAATTATTTTTACATAGTTTATGTTATAACATGTAACTACTTTTTTCACTAAAAGATAGTTTGAAATATAATTTTCACATAAATATATGTATGTAGCTCCAAGAAATTAATATTAATTTCTAGATACATCTATTCTTTGGCATAAAACATTATTATTATTTTTCTACTGTTTGTTTGCTTTCAGTTACTATTGTGGTACATGTCTCCTTGGGTCTGAGAAGTTTTTAGCACTGTTTATTCCCAACTTCACTAAAGATGGCCAATTTTCTTCAAAGTAATTCAATGAATTTACACAACACTAATCCATTGAGAGAGGCCACCAGATTTTTCCTACTGTTGATCACCAAAATCTTACATTTCTGACCGTGTAACATGTTATTCTCATTCAGAAGATATGAATTTCCAAGAAAACCTTCAGTGCATTAATTCAGTTGTTTAGATTTTTCTCCTTTTCAAATTCAGTAAGTGTTCACCCATTTAACATTGGTATGTGTACATTTTTCTAACTGACTCATAAAATTTGTTTACAGTTTACTTATTATACATATTATTCCTACAATAACTTGACTTTTACTTTTGTCAATATTGGCCTTTACTACATAGGAAATTTAATTCTGAGATGACAAAAATCTGTCTACATTTTCTGTTATAGAATTGAATATCGTTTACTATGTAAAAATGTGTTACATTTGTTAGTGATGCAGAATAATTGTTTAACTATGTGAACATGTGTTGCTTTTCTTTATGGTGCATTTGTTTAGCTAGGTAAAGATGTGTTGCAGTATTCCTTGTCTGCCTAAGGCAACTGATTATTCTAATAAAAACTGAACAGCCAATAGCTAGGCAGTAGAGGGATAGGCAAGGCTTGTGGGTAGAGAGAAAAGGGGAGCCAGCCAGCCAGTGTGGGGCCAGCCAGTCTGACAGAGAGGTGCAGCAAAGTAGGACATACAGAGTGAGGAAGGTAACAAGCCCCAAGGCAAAGTGTAGATGAAGAGAAATAGGTTAAATTAAGTTATAAGAGCTAGTGGGACGAGCGTTAAATAAGGCCAAGCATTCATAACTAATAATAAGTCAACCATATTATGATTTGGGAGCTGGTGGACCAAGAAAGCCTGTTACAATTTTCCTGTTATTTAGTGCAAACAAATCCAACACATGAGAATGTATCTTTTGTCTACAAATTTATGATGGGAGTACTTATTAGTGATTTTCTTAGAGAAAATTAATGGAAGGAGAATTCAACTAACTTATTTGTTTGGGGCAAAATGCCTCAAATGACACTCAAATCTTGAATAATAAAATGTACTGTAATAGAATTGCTCTTTCATTTTATACTCAAGCAAATACATTTTAAAAGTTTATAGTTTTTATTAAAAGAATAGCATCCGATGTAAAAAGGCTCCCAGTAGTTTATGATATGATGCTAAGCTTAGGAATGGGCCCGTTGGCAGTGTTTGATCTTATTTCTTTGCTAGCTGGTATCACACTATAAAATGAGTATTCCTTTCTTGTCAGGTTTGATTTTAGTTTTAGTTATGTGTGTGTGAGTTTGTTCCCTGAAGTTAGTAGCACCATCAAAGAGAGAAAAAGAGCCTCTTGAAGCTAGAGTCATGGGTGATCATGAGCTATCCAAAGTGGGGGCTGGGCACCAAATTCAAGCTCTACAGAAGAACAGCAAGTGCTTATAATCACTGACACATCTCTCCACTCCAGGTTTTTCTTGTTGTTTTATTCCGGGAGTGAGGCAGATCATTTTTTTTGTTTTGTTTTGTTTTTTCTTTTCTTTTCCAGAAATTAGAAATGTAAGCTTTATACTCAACTGGAGAATACTACAATAAAAAGAAACTAAAGGAAAAAGGTCAATTTTGCTAATAATATCTGTAACTACTTAAGTATATCTGAAAAATACAGGTTTAAAGGTGACCCTTTAGGGACTCTTTCCTTACCTAGTACTATTTATGTGGATGGGAAAGTCACTCAACATCTAACTACCTTTCATTATTATCACCTCTGAATATTGTCAATTTATCCATACTTTCCTTCCATGCAAAATAATTAGACAAAATGATCACCAAAATAATTTTCTTTATAAAGAATCTGTCCCCCAAGGTCAAAAGATCACTCACAGAGGCTATGAAACCAAAGTTTCATTTTAACATTCAGCTGCCCAGATGATACAGACAACTTCCCTTCTCTAATAGATCTTCTGAAATGAAAAACCATTACTTTCAAACCAGAGACAGTGTGTCTCCGAGGAAATGGATTCTGATAATGACAAATACATTCACTGCCACATCAAGAACAGAGAGAATAGAGCAGCCTGTCCTTCCTATCACGTAGGAAATACCTCAGATGGGAACACAGGTAACACACTATTCCACTTTACAAGTGGCTCTATATCCATTTTCAAGCTATCTCCAAAGAACTTGGGTTGATTTAGCATCCTATACATTGAAATCACTACTTGTTAAATTCAACCAGTTTCTGTTTCGTATACAACAAAGCAATACTTCCTATTCCCCTATTTTCTGTCCATCATATCCATTACCAACTAGGAAGCAGAGGCTTTATAAAAGAAAGAAAAGAGTAAAAATTCTCAAGAAAGTAACTATTCAAAAGTCTTCAGCACCAACAGAAGCAAATGAGTACAGCACCACTCCTAAAGAGCATACACACCTCCAACTTTTCTATCTTCCAGGCACACACCAATTTGCCCCTGCAAAATAATTATGCGGACTTGGATGCTAATTTCTGAGCATCCATAAAACTTTATTTATTTCGTTTGCAACCATGAACGTTTCAAACCAGAGTTTCGCAGTAAAAGCACTGAGAACGGATTTCATCAAATTGGCTCTGCTATAAAGCTTTAAACTAATAGCTGTTCTGGTGGGGGAACTCTCTTCATCCACCTTGTGATTCGGGCAGAAAGAAGCTGTACTATGGGCAGTTCTGTATTGACACGTTATTGTTGAAATTCCATTTCTTCTCATTTCTTATTTATTTTTTTGTTTTTTGGTAAGCTGATTTTTCCCTCTGATAAATCAGTAAAACACATTTTTCCATTAACATTATTTGAAACATGAAGTTTGAAGTAAAAGTAATGAATGAGGAAGAAAGACCAAGACAGGTTCCTTATATCTTTAAATCAGGGATGAGTTGTCCAATATTTCAGAAAAAATATGCTCAATAATTTAATATTTTATTTTCCAGATTATACACACTAAATAATAAATTCCCCACTACTACTTTGGGGGGGGTTGAGACAGGGTTTCTCTGTGGTTTTGGAGGCTGTCCTGGAACTAGCACTTATAGACCAGGCTAGTCTCGAACTTACACAGATCTCCCTACCTTTGCTGGAATTAAAGGTGTATGTCATCACTGCCCTGCTCCAACCACAACTCTTTAATCTAAGTATCTAGTGACAAGATAGTGACACTATCTTGTATCTTGTAGCAAGTCTGTCACATGACAATTGTGTGAAGCACCCCTTACCCAAAATGCTTGAGGCTAGAAGTCGTGTGTTTCAGATTTATTGGAACTTTAGAATAACTGCACATACACATTAAGATATCTTCCTGACAGTACCTAAGTTAGAACATGCATTTTTCAAGTCAAGGTTTGCATTTTTCATGTTCTCTTACGTTGTTTTGGTATACCTATGACTAGGCTACAAACTGTCATGAGTTCAGTTATATGTGTGTGTATGAGAAAGAGGGGGAGGGCAGGGTGGGGTATGGTATCATGTTGGCCCTCTGTAATGTTTCTTTGGAATTAAGCTAGCTTAATTCAGTGGTGGTAGTGTGATCTCTAAGATCTGTGACCTCACTAGCCTGGGGTAATTGGCTAGTTTTTCACAAGAAGGCATGATTCCCTCCTGTCCAATTAAGCAGCTGTTGGTTAGTGTCAAGATGTAAGTGCCACTATTACACCTTTAGGGATATCCTGTTGTAACTTGTATTATTACAGGTCAATAGAGTCACTGATTGCTTTTTCCCTTAGCAGCTTGCATACCACTTTTCAGTACTATGAGAGCTAGTAGCCAAGAAGGTGGCTTCTGCATTAGCTCTATCTCAATTTCTACAAGCCTGTGACTAAAGAATCTGGTGTCTTCAACAATAGGAAGTTACACAGGGTAAATAGAATAAATAGGTGTGGGGTTCTGCAAGAGGAAAGTGCAGAGAATAACACAGAGGGAGAGGAAGAGGGATGGGTAACTAATAAAACAAAAAATGGTAGAAAAGACACAGATAATCACATTTTTAATTTGTACATAAAATTGCATATATAAATATATGTATATATATATAAATATATAATTTAAATGAAGTTATGTTACTTGAAGTAATTATGTTACTCACAAGAACCTTTGACTATCTAAGAAAAACCCCAGTACTGTGCATGAGAAATCACCTTATGAATTGCTGGTCAGGTCAAAGGTACCCAAGTGGCTCTTAGAAATTCAAAATGACATAAGCTCTTGCCATTGCCCTCAGTTGCCTCTTCATTGTTTTTATATAGAACTTGGTTATTCTGGCAACATCAATGATACTTTCCATTTTATGATCCATTCCTGCCTTTACTCCTGGCTAGAATAAATGAAAACTGTGTGACAGGTTCAACGTTTGTTGTTGTTTATACTTGTGAAAAACAAAAAAGTGATCTTCTCAGTGCATAGTATCCTATATCAACAAGCATAAAATCATAGACCTAAAGAACAAATTGCAATCTTAAACCAATTTTGATCAAAATTTGCTGCTTTTTTATTCAAATATTCCTTTCACTAGAATCTACTGACCATACCCCCCGAATATCTTCCATTTTAGTGTTCAACTATTGAAAAAATTACTTTAAGATCCAGGTATATCTCTTCTACAATCCATGATTCCTTTTCATATTTCATATCATAAGACACAATATACCATATTGGAGATAAAAGCACATGGGAAATAGAACTAAAAATATCTGAACTGTGTGTCCAAGGAGATGAAGAAGAAAGAATTCACATACAAAATGAGATGGTTCCACTAAAGAGATGGCAGTTACGCCAGGCTGTCATAAGATCGTGGCTGAACTGGGGGTTGCGGGGATTGGAGGAGCAGGTGCTAAGAGAAGCATTCTGGTAAATACCACATAAAGTAGCCAGCAAGAAAAATTGAAGTTCACGGAGGAAAAAAAAATAAATTTAAGGAGCGAAACCTAGGCTATCTCTCTAAGGCTTAGTATACTAACTGTGCGGTTTTGAGAGCACTGAAATTGTATGGAGATACTGAAGAGTTAGAAAGAGCCACAAAGTTGAGGCTGAAGAAGCCGTTACTAGATGACTGTGGAGAATTATGTGAGGCTTCAGGCAAACAACTCCTGGCTAGGGGCAGGTGATGGGAGAAAGATATCTGTGAGCAGAAAGTGGCAACCACTGGATCTAGAAAAGCATCTGTGACACTACCTCAAGCAGGATGACTAAGGGTGCAGCAGCACTGCCAGGAAAGCCAATCAGAGCCACAACTGAGGAGGCTCCACACCTTGGAAGTAAAACTGTTTCTATCTCCTCTCATTGAATTAGAAGCCAATAGAAAAGCAGTCTCCCTTGGAGAGCATTCTAAGATGAACATAGTCTCATCACAGCCACCAACTCACATGCAAATGGAACAGGCAAGAATGATGAAGGCCCTATAGAGTTACCAAAAGAACATATTTGGGTCAGGGCCAACTGAAAAGCCAATATAATCAAAAGACAGTTGCATAAGCATGACAAGGTTGATTAGTGCAGTTGTGAGGAGAAATGAAGGGTCACATGACTCCCCAAAGTACAACTGAAATCATAGGACAGTCACAGCGATGCATCTACCATGGAGCGTGCTGATTGAGTTTCCAGTTAAAACAGCTAAAACAATCCCATCTAGTACTCAGCACAGCAGATAAGACAAACTCGGTTGTGCAGGCAAGCAGCTACATGTGCTACTTGATCAAGTTTGCTAACTGATATCTATGCTCTTACTAATGTCTAATAATAGTTGGATTTGATCTTTAAAATAGCTGTGTCAGAACTCCCAGGGGAACTGTGGCAATGTTCAAACCCGACCCCAGACCAAAAACTCAGAAACCCTGGAATGGAAATTGGGTTCAACAATCTGTTTCAGCAAATATTCAAGCAACTGTGATGTGTGCTAACGTGTGAAAAACACTGACTTTCTCTACCAATTAGTAAGTAAAGTGTGCTAAAACCCCACTTCTCCCACTGTGGATTTGTCAGTTTCTCCTTATGATTCTGTTTGTTTAGCTATTTAGAGGATGTGCTCTTTAGGAATACACAACACTCGAATCATTTTAAATGATTTCTTTTAAAAAAATCTCATAAAAGTCCTCTTGTATATAGTAATTGCCCATCTATGAGCCACACTGTCTTCCAAAAATCAAACCAAACTGACAGGTCCATGGGATTGTTAGCTCCATGTGTTTGTGTGGTGTTTCTGGAAAGTACTTGGGAGTGTAGGCTAGATTCTAAGGGTGAGAGAGAAGAGAGAAAGGAATGATTGACCAAGTAAAAATTTCCAGGAAAAAGTCACCAAAGACAGTCGGAAACTATAAAATTCAGAGACTTTCACACCAACTACCTTCCAGACAAGGCCAAGGAGATATAAGGTGTTTTCAGCTAAACTATGGCCCACACACACACACAAAAGAGAGTTCATTTCTAGCACCTGAATTCTTAGTCCTTCAGATGTTTGAGGCAGAACCTGTATAGAACTAATGGTGGGAAAGGAGGTTCTCAAGCCCTAATCCTATCTGACTGATGTCCTCAGGAGGAGGTTACCACAGAGGCAGAGGAAAACCACATGTGAAGACAGAGATTGTCATGCACCAGTTAATGACAAAGGAGGACAAAGAGAAGATAGTCATCAACCAAACAATGGCATATGAATGCTGAGAGAAGACAGCCATGAACCAGCCAATGGAAAAGACCTTCAAAGGACCCAAACCTGATGACACACTGATCTCAATTTTCAGTCTCAAAAACCATGAGAAAATAAACCCTTACATCACCCTACCGAGGGCCTCAGTGATGGTTAGCCAAGAGAGAACTAATACACCCAGTAAATGCAAGGTAGGAATCAGGGGCTCCCAACTGTATGTCTGCAGTAGACATTCACAAAGAGCAGAGTACAGACCCCGAAAACATTCTAATAATTGCCATAACTATTCTGTGAACTTAGACAGAAACATTTCCGACTCCATTGAAATCTCTATACTATGTATGTATGTATGTATGTATGTATGTATGTATGTATGTATGTATATGTATGTATGTACATATACACACACACACACACACACACACACACACAAAGTAACACATCGTGAATAGACCTAATCTATTAATGAATCAAACAGCATATTAGAAATTGCCAGATGCTACAGATAAAAAAGTGTATGGAGGCTTAAGTGTTGAGGATGAGGTAGGTTTGCAGCTTAAATATGGCTTCTGAACTTGCTTATTTAAATTCCAGTATCTAGAAGAGTCTGAGGTAGGAAGACTCCTGTGATTCTCAGTACTACCCAGGGCATACAAGACCCTGTCTCAAAAACAAAAATGGGGCCAAATAAGATGGCTCAGTGGTACAGGAACTTTCCATCATGCCTGATTTTGATCTCTGGAACCCACATGGTAGAAGAAGAGAACCAAGTCCCACAAGTTACCCACTGACCTTTACTCCTGTGTTTTTGCATGTGCATGCCCCCAAACACTCAGAAATACATGCAGTTTAACTTTTTTATAACAAAAATGAAAATTGTGTCATATATTGGGCCAACTAAACAAACTATATAACTTTTATGTCAAGTACTATAAAAGCATTTAAAAATAATCCGATGATTATGGGAAAATAGTCAGATATCAAATGGCTGAAATTTTTCAATAAAACTCACTGTTCTTTTACACGTGAGTCTCTGTTCTACGTGGGACTGTGGGTATGGCATGCACAGGTGTGTCAGAGTCAGAGATGGTATCAGAGACTGAAGGAAAGAAAATGACTAATGTTCCACAAAGCCGCATAGCCAATGAAAATGAAATTTATTTTATTTTGCATTAAGAGAAATGTTTGAAGTTTGGCATCCCAGAACATATAAGAAGATCCACACAGCTGTCATGAACCCTGGCTCCTTCTTATCCATCAAGCAGCTATCACAGCCCATTAAGGAAATAGTAGGGCTGTGATAGCTAATCCAGCAGGATAAGATGGAGAAAGGGGCATACAGAAAAGCACTTGCTTCCATTTCAGATGACTCTCTTTTCCTGGAACTCCATACAAGATGTGTTTGCAGGGGGAAAAGAGACCTTACATAGATGGCAGCATGCCATAGTGTTGTTGCTAACTTTTCATTTTTCTTTTTCCTTTTCATTAGGGAAAATCTTCATATTTCTAGCTTCATTGTAAAACTATTTATATGAAATTTTGATCTTTATAAATAGTCATTAATAAAATTCCATTAAATGGTTATTTTTTTAATTTAATTTTCTTCTTTTACATATCAATCCCAGTTCCCTCTCCCTCCCACCCTCCCATGTCCCACTGACCACCCTCCCATCCCATCCACCCCCATTCCACAGGGAGGGTGATACCTTCCAGGAGGAGTCATCAAAATTTGTGAAGTCATTTGGAGTAGGGACTAGACCCTCCCTCCTGTCTCTAGGTTAGGGGAGTATCCTTCCATGGGGAATGTGCTCCCAAAGTCCTTTTGTGCACCAGGGATACATCCTGGTTCCACTGTCAGAGGAACTGCCCAGGCCTTCTAACTGAGACCCATGTTCACGGGGTCTGAGTTGGTCCAATTCTGGATTCCCAGCTATCACTCTGGAGTCCCATTTGTTGCTAACTTTTCTAATTAATGAAGGAAAAGAGAATAAACAGGGGATGTGTCTTTGCAACAAGGCTTTCCTGCAGGTTTCAAACTTTCTGTGAACTAATGTTAGGTTCAGAATTTAAAAAAAAAAAATAAGAAATAACTGTGTATGTTTTTCTTAATTAAGTACCTATAAATTATTCACACTCATAAAAACACACACACACCCATACACAGTGGTGTGTGTGTGGTAATGGGAAAAGGGAAATTAGACAGGAGAGGACACTGTAGGGAAAAACAAGGTCAAATAGATATAGTTGAATGGAATTATTATAAGGCAACTTGATATTCATACAGTGAATATGCACCACTTTTGTAATATCTTCAAATCATGTGCAATGTAAAATTCTTATTATATATATATATTATATATGTATATATTATATATAATCTCACTTAAGATACATGAAATTAATGTATCCTACCAAAAAATGAATAATATATGTAAAAATGCTTAAAACTCGAAGAAAATTAACTAAATAACAAGTTATAAAGCAGGTGAGACACAAAACACATGTATAGTATATTCCCATCTATAAGAGCATCAACATATTCACATTCCAAAGTAGACTTACTGGGTTATAGAACATACTCTGGAAGAGTTGTAAAATTACACTTTTAAACATAAATTCAATATTTAGAAAATATGGAGATTAACTCTGGATGCAAAACAAGTTGACGAAGAATTCTAAAGTTATGTTAAAATGAGAAATATCTATAAATTTACTGCAAATGATATAGAAAATAGGTCATTTTACGTAATAGAATATTTGGCTAAATTGAGAAATACTAAAACAATTTCAGAAAGTAGATCACAAAAACAAATCATTTATACTAAGTCGATCACATGACCTTGAACACACTTATATTTTTAAATGTACACATATATTCCACAACTATGAGATGATGATAGGCTAGGAGGATCCAGAAAGCTCCTTCACATCTAGGTAATAACTATACAACAGGAACACAGTGTGTCTGGTATACCTAATTTCGATTTATTTCAACTCCTAGCAATAAAGGAATTAATAATTTCCAGTCTTCATTGTTAGGTAGATATGTACAATTTCCTATAGTGACTTGCGAGGGACAAGGTGAACAGGAAAGAGGCTGTGTTAAACAGCAGGGATCTGTATTTGGTCATTAACTAGTGCTTGACAACAGGTATAAGGAGGAGGGTGGGCACTGCTGCAAGGCATCCTTTCCACAGCTAATGTGACTCTAAGGGACCCCTTCTTCCTCTCATCTTTCTTTTTGCTTCTCTTTGAGGACCAGACTTAGAAATCATGAATAACAATACACACACACACACACACACACACACACACACACACACACACACAAAGCCTGCTTATGTGGAGAAAATGAAAAAGTGACTGTTCATGTTGTGGGAAAGTTTCAGGTTAAACAGAGAGTGGAGGAAAACTTGAGTGCTTATCTCAGGATTATGTAGAGCATAGAGAGTGTCTATCAAAATTCAAAAATAACAACCAAAAATTAGCAATAAAACACACAAAAATAACCCATTTTAAATGAGCTAACTTTCAGTGGTGTCATATTATTAAATAATATCCAATTTTCAACAACAACAACAAAAAATACAGTATCAAAGAAACAAGTATGACTGTTTTATGTAACCATAAGAAATCACCCTCAAAGACCTGACAGAGACATTGAAAGATTATCTTAAGATGTTCAAGGAAGTAGTAATGATCTAGAAAAAAAAAATCAAAAAAACAATATACAAACAAGTTGGAAATGCCAACAAAAATACAGAAAAACTTTTTAAAAAAACAATAAAGTCTAGAACTGAAGTGAGAATCCACAAACCTCAGGTAGACCAATGGAATTAGCAATTCTCAGAAACAAAAACGAAAAAGGTTGAAGAATCATGAGCAGAGTCTAGGGAGTCTGAGGAAATCACAGGACCAACATGTGAACTGTGAAATTACAAAGGGACAGAAACTGGCTGAATTGTTGGAGAAATAATAAGTGAAAACCTCCCCATTAGAAACCAACAAAACAACAAATATACATCAGCTATGATCCATAACACAGGAACCAAGAGAGTCACCCTAAAAAATAAAATAAAATAAGACAGCATAATCAAACTCCCAGAATAAAAGAGTGTTCAAAAGTTGCAAAGGAAGTGGGAGACACAAAACACCTGTCAGCAGGTTTCTCATCAGATAAAGCAGACATCAGGAGGCAGGGGACCAACATATTAACATTAAAAAAGGAAAATATCCACCAAGAATCAGATAAATAATAAGATTGGCTTTCAGAACGAAGGGAGAAATTAACACATTCCCAGATATTTGAGGGCATTATTTTCTAATACAGGTCAAAGCAACACAAAGATACAGTCACCATAAACAGTTATGCACCTAAGCAGATTGCCAAACTAAAGAAACTAAAACCGATGAACAGTGAAGCAGTCTTATTTCTTTTGTCCTAAAGTTAATGTCTCTAAATTCTATTTTATTTCAACCTTAGAGCACATGATGGGAGGCCTGATCAAAAGGCTTAAAGATCATCTGAAAATTTATAAATAGGAAACTGACATCCACAAAGTAAAGGAATGTTTATCAAAGGTCCAATCCCTAAACAGCAGTGAGGCAGACTTATGGATAACCATCCCAGATCCCTGCTCTTTGGATTTCACCACCAACCAAGTTTCAGCTATAAAAGCGATTAATGTTCACAGAAGAATCAGCTTTAATAGAGGACATACCATAAGCTCTATGCAAATCTAGCACTGTGGGGAGCCTTGCTTTCCCCTCACTTTGTGCAATATGAAAATATATGCATGGTGAAAGACAGCACAGAAACACTGCCACCCCTCCTATGCCGCATGACATAAGGAACAAAGGAAAATGAGTTGGCAAATACTGGAAAATACAGGCAAACAAAACTGCCACTAGGCTGTAAATCCAAAGTAAACTGTATGCATTTCTATGCAGTGTTTCCCTTGAGATAGCAGATCAGTCTATACTGGGCAGTAATGCCATTCCCTATCTCCCTTACAAAAAGAGGGAAATCACTGCAGACAGCAATTGTAATACCAGAATAACTGGTTATGTGGGCAAAACCCAAGACCGGTAAGGAGCCCTAAGAACAAAAACATCAAAACCACAGGTCTCTCATTAGATGTATTTTACAATGGACAAAACAAACAATAAGTAGATGTCTGGCCATGGAGAAGGAAATACAAACAGCTGAAGTGTGAATAATAGAGTAAAGTATGAACCAACAGGCTATACCAATACTGGTTATATACGCATTTGAGCTCAACATAGGAACTCATGGTTCATGCTTCTACTTTAAATGTTTGATAGGGATAGAGCCGGGTCAAGGTCATAGTAAGCCAGGACAGAACCCAAGTACAGAGTGCCCACAAGTTGCCCTCAGGGTTGGGTACCTGTGATGCAACCAAACCCTCAGCACACGCCTAAGCTTGTTGAATTGACATGGGAAGATCATTCCAAGGGAATTCCTTCTGCCAGTCTTTCTCTGTGGCCTTACCTACACACCTGGTTCGATTCCCAACTGCCATAAGGCAGCTAAAAGTCTTTCATAATCCCTGTCAGTTCCAGGTACTCCAACTCCCTCTTCTGACATCCATAGGTACGTGCACACACATGGTACACAGACATGTGCAAATAAATATAAGAAGTTAAAAAAATTTCATTCAAAAAATAAATTTTAAAGCAAATCTAATTAGATGATACTGTAACATTTTTCAGTAAAAATATTACCTTTTAAAACAGATATGTGGTATCCAGTTACAAATGAAAACAATTATTTTGTGAATTAAACTAAAGAACTAGGTTAATTCTTTGGAATACTATTATCACTATGGGTAATGGCTGACCAAATGTGAACCGGTTTGATAAATGCTAATATTCTGCAAATGTAACTTTGTCTAAAAGGTATCCTCTTACCCCACAGAATCAAGAAAATAATGATAATTATAAGTTTATTCCAACATTCAAACAAGACAGTCTAAACTCAAGTCTTGACTTCTCTGTCATTGGCTCCATTCTCTATTTTTTATTTAAATTTGAAACAATTTTACATGTCAGTCCCAGTTCCTACACTCTCCTGTCTTCTCCTGTTCCCCTCACCAACCTCTATCCCATCCCCTTTCTGTTCCACAGGGAGGGTGAGGCCTTCCAAGGAGAGTCTTCAAAGTCTGTCATATGATTTGGAGTAGGGTCTAGGCCCTCTCCCATGTGTCTAGGCTGAGAGAGTATCCCTCTATGTGCAATGGGCTCCCAAAGACTCCATTCTCTCTTTTAAAATGCACACTTTCTATATGATGTCTAGTATGTTAAAAAGAAGAACTAACACAGCCCCATGGTTCTTAGAACTCTTCTGAACACATCAGGATGCCAATGAGAAGTCCGACACATCCCTTTCCATCAATATCTTACCAATACAAGAAGCAACTCAGTCATTTTAAGCACAGGTAGCAAGTGGTGAATTTCCTAACCAACCATGGACTCGTACACAACTTTTCGTATCTACCGAATGACAGGATTTTATTATTTGTACAAGAGAAAATTATCTCACTTATTTTCCATCATCAAGAGTTTATCCAGTGCAATGACACATGGGCATCTGTGGGGTGTTCCAGCTGCTTAGTCTAAAGGCATGAAACACGGTGAAAGCACCAACATAAGGAGCCATGCTCATGCCTGCACATGTTCAAAGGAGGTGGCACAAACAAGTGGGAGATGGGCAGGGAGGACTGAGATAACTGAAAAGCAACTCCAGGAGTTGAAGCTTACAAGATGAACAGGGAAATGGGGAGACACAGAAATGACCTCCCCAAGATCTAAGGAGGTGGGATAGGAGTTTTCCAAAGGTCACCATTAAGAAATAAAGTTGGAAAGTATGAGAAAAACACTGGTGAGTTTAAGCTTGATTTTATGAATCTTTTGTGAAGAAGCCTTGATTTATAGACAAGAAAGAATTGTTAGGGAACATTAATTGAAACTTGGGTAGCCAACTAGTAGCAGAACCCAAGTCAGGCAATGAACTCCAGCAAGCTCTACTATATCGCACCTTGACACTGGTTTAAACATGGTAGCACACTTAAAATCTCCTAAACACATGGCCATAATCCATCTAGCTTTTAAATTTCTGATATCCACCCACCAGGACACATGCTTTCCTATTCACAGACTTGGGTCTCAGGATCCCATTTGAGAAGGGGCAGATTTGTGAATGTACTGTAAAGACAGGATAACAAAAGAGTTACAGGGAAGGCCGATTTACTTATCACACTTGGGGGGGAAATTAGCCAAGGAGTGGCATTTCAAGTAAACATGTGAAGGACAGATGAGTACTGATTTGGGAAAGAACAAGAATGAGTGTTTTAGCTAGAGGGAACAGTAGGGGCCTGAAAGGCAAAATTCAGGAGAGAAAGAAGCAGGACCCTTCTGTACATGGTAGCCAGCATGGCTGGAAGTTGGAGGACACAGGGATAATAGTGATATGAAAGTGAGGAAGGTGGTGGTAAAGCCCACAGTCACACAATACAGACTGTGAGCTATGGTGAGGACATGGAATTTATACAAATCACAGTGGTACCATGACCAAAATATTCTAAAAGACAACCATGATAAGAAGTAATGCAAGAAAAGAATGCATAGTAGAACTTTCAGGGATGTTTCTACTCTGTTTAGTGGACAGCCATGCACATAGTAATCCCAGAAACACATGATTAAATTCATTCCTAAATGAGCCAATGACTCTTAAATCTGGAAATGAACATCCATAAATTAGTTTTCAAATGATCAGGCTGGCAACGCATTTCAGACAACACTGATGGGGTGAGTGGTTACAGACCCAAATGTCTGACCACTAAAATATATCCCACAACCCACTATGTGTTCTAACAGTTTAAAGTCATTATTGATAGGATCTTTGTATTCATGAATACAAAGTAGGGATCTTACTTACAGAAAAGAGATTTTACTTCTGTATAAACTGCTCCTTCAGTTTTGTTTGTTTATCTTAAGTCTGCATGAGCTTCTGTGTGTGTGTGTGTGTGTGGGTGTGTGTGTGTGTGTGTGTGTGTGTGTGTGTGTGTGTAGAAATGCTGAAGATTGTTGGTCAATCAAGACAAGCTCATGCTGAAATTGTTGAGCTCTGGGAAGTGAGCCAGTTTGCAATCACTATAGGAACTGCTTGAGCGAAATTCCTTGTTACCACTCTAGTCATGAGCATTGCCAGAGCACTGCTCAAAGGAGGGCCACTCTACATAGTTTAGCCCTCTCTGATGCAAAAGATGTCTCTTCTGAAATCAGGCTGAATTGTTTTTAAAAGGGGTGTCAATAAAAATTAAGCACAACTTATTCACTGAATACAAGAACAATAAAAAGCAGAGGCTCTCGCACTGTAAAGAAGATTATTAGAAATATCTGGAGTACACTAGAAGGGCTATAGTTCTCAATCCGATTTTCAATTTCTATTTTCAATTTGGTTTTTACAGATTCATATAAAAAAGGAATGAGGTCTGTAAAATCAAAGACTTTCTCTAGTCACTGGGTTTCCTCAGAAATAGTAATAATGAGAGAGTAATTTGGGAGGGATAAAATGAAGATTTTCAAAAATACATAGTTTTGAAAGTAAAAATTAAGATTACTATGCATATATATTCACATTCGTTTGCTCTGCCAATGTCTTCTTGGAACAATGGAACTCTGGGCACAGCCATATCAGTTTATTATTCTAGTTCCTATGGAAACATGCATTCCCACCACTGAAGCCAATCAATATGAACACAGTGCAAGGCAAAAGCACTTACAGATAAACCATATCCTTTATATCTCTAGTGAAATGTGTTCTGAACTATCAGAAGCAATAACAAAAAGGGCAAAAACATAACTTTGGGATATTCTCTGAAGTTACTGGTCACTCTGAGAGCATTATGAAAACACAAGCAAAAGCACAAGCCTACATTTTAGAACCTTGTGTTTAGAAGTTGGCTCATGCAAATAGCATCAAAAACAATGAAAAAGGCTGGACACACACACAGAAGCACGCACGCACGCACGCACACACGCACGTGCACGCACACACACACACATGTGCACATACACAGAGAGAGAGAGAGAGAGAGAGAGAGAGAGAGAGAGAGAGAGAGAGAGAAGAGAGAGGGAGGGAGGGAGAGAAGAAGAGAGAGAGAACAAACTTTTACTTAAAGGCGAGGTTTATATGTTTATATGTTCTGGCTAATAAAAAAATATATTTTTAACACTCAAAACTCAACAATCAAAGGAAATCGCATAAATAATACATATAAATAAGCTTATATTTCATGACATTATACCACACTGGTATTTTCAAAGAATTTGAGAACTCAAGAGAAAATCAGGTAAAAGAATAGTTAAACTAATCAGAAAATGTTAGTTGTTACTCCATATGAAACAAGGGAACACTGTGCTAAGATATATGAGGAGAGAACTGAATTTTCATTTTGACAGGAATATTTATGTCCTTCTGCTCTAAGACACTCCTCAGGAGCTATAAAATAGACAAGATGCTACTCCAGGAACACTGAAACTACAATATGATTTATAGGCACATGTGGCACTAAACGACAAGATAAAATCAACCATGGGCCAAATGTAGCATGTGCTGAAAGGAAATTCAATCTGACTTGGCTGCGAAAAGTTTTCACAGCAGAGGAGAAACGGGTTTACCTAATTAAAAGCATACAACAAAAATATACACAGTGACTCCGAGAGCTAAGGGTTTCATTTTGAAAAGAGGGGCTGCAGGCATGTGTGGAACCAGGTGGCAAAATACACATGAAAAGGCAGGAGTGACAGGAATGGTTACAGATGACAGTTCTACATGACTGGGAATGTTATGTGAATTCTACCTCAATAGGTAATATTTTTATGTTGGTGGTACTGGTGTGGTGACTATATTCGTGAGCTTTAAATGTTGGGAATGGCCAAACATAACCAGAAGATATAAACAGATATAATGTTGGGGACAGTGTAAGATAAATCCAATAGGCTCTAAACACAGCATGATGGTGACGCTTAATGGCATCAAAATATTTGTATTGGTGATTTTTAAAAAGCAAATCCCAAAGCAACTATTCCCAATGGTCAATAGAGGAGACCAAGACGATGCACTACCAAGGCAGCTAAGAGATCTGATCTTGGAGAGTTCTTTTACATTTTTCTTCGGCCTTCTTTTCCATTTCAAAAATTCAAAAACTTACCTTCATGTGTTTTCATTTTAAAAAACACACTTTCATTCAAAATAGACTCATACAAATACAGAATTTAGCAACATGATTCCTGTTTTTCTAGTTAGGCCCAGGGAGAAGGCAAGGCAATATGCAACTCTAAGTACCACTCAAACCATGTTGAAATTGAGACAGGCTGTAGGTAGATGAGTAGCTTACTCCAGAGCACATGGAAATTCTCCAATGATATTGTCTTTAATCTCATTCTACATTGTCTCAGTTTTGCCTCAAAGACAGCATGAAGACTCGACTGTTTTGATATGATTTTCTGCTTTCAAATGTTGTCTACTACCAGTTACTTCCATGTAATTGATCGTCTCTCTAGGTTTGTAGTTGTTTTTCAGCCCACACACTTGTTTTCCTCTAAAGGGATTACCAAAAGTGTGGTCCTTCCCATCAAACACTGAAGTTTAACACCAAGGCTCACCACCTCCTTCTTAAGGATCCTCCATGAACATGGTTAACTTATGGCATTATAATCATCTCTTCGTGCTGATTTTCACTCCTTATTATTACCAAGGTGGGGCAAAAATAAAGGCAATCAAGTGAAACCCTTGGCTCAGATTTCCTCCATATTTCATGAAATCCATCAAACAAATGCCCAGATTACATTTGACAGTAAGATGGGCAAGAGCATACCTCTTCAGCTGGGGCCCCTTTCCTAGCTCATTCATGGATGCCAAAATCAGAACCTACAGTTCGGGAGCTATGCACAGTTGCATCTTGTTTTGAATTTTTGTTTGCAAACTGTCAGTAAGATCAGAATAAATTGCATGATATGCAGTCCAATATGTATATTCTTGAGCACATCTCAATGTATCCACCAAAAAATATTCATAGCTGCAGGTGTACAAAAAAAGGCAGAATTATGCCTTGATTTGTCTTGATAAGCGTGGCAATTTTCTGTACACTTCTCATAAAGTGCTAATCAATTTCAGCTCAAAATAGATTGAAACACCCAACAGATTGCTGCCACAGTCCACAAATGTTTGTCATTTCTAAGCTGTGGCAATAATGTGAATTCTGAGGGGGGAAACAGCAACTGAACTGCGCCTTGTAAAAACTCCTTTCATTTGCTGTGTAATAATCCCTGAAGAAATGGTAAGAGTAATTTTGAAATCACATATGTTGGAAATTTCCATTCTCATCTGAACATATCTCAAAGTAGGACTTATTACATATTAACACTGTGCATCAATTGCAAATTTTGTCAGAGAGGAATTATATTTAGGGTCAGATGTAATAATGGTATTTAAGAACCACAAGAAACATATGTCATGTTCAATAATCCTCTAAAATAAAAAATTACAGACAAGCTTAATCACATGCAACTTGAAAATAGATCAACAAATTAATATCTGCCAGAATATTTAACTATTAAAAGGGGTGCCATTTTTAAAGATGTTTTGTCAATACAGCAGGCCCTCCATCCTTGCATTTCAGAAACACTTAGGGCTGATAATATTCATATCAAAGCACCTTTCCATTAGCAGTGCTCCTGCCGTATGAATCACTCATCTGCCCAGGATGTCTTGCCAAATGAGAATGCCAAAGCTTTGCAGAGTGTCCTCCTCCTACCCAGGGAGCCTCTGTTCAGTCCCAACACTGCCTTTGCCTCTGTGCATGTGAGCAACAACTGGTAATGACCCATCGTTGGGGTATGGAAAGCATGCCATAGAGAGTAAGAAATTCAATGAGAAATGATAACATTTCAAGTTTTCACACCTTCTACTCTACTATAAAAGTGAAAGTATAATTTTTAGGATTAAAAACTACACAATTTGTCTTTAGGGGGAAAAAAAAGAGTACTTAAAAGTTGTGACTTTAAGCAACTTCTGTAATCACCATCTGCCAAAATGATTTATTGCCAAAATGAGAGACAGTAGAATGTAGTAGAGGCATGCACTGCAGTCAGAGTCTAATTCTTACACGATCTGCCCCTTCAAATTGACCTTAAAGAACCTATCTGTCTTCTCTGTTAGCTCCTTAATTTATAAGATGGGAGTTTAAGCATAATTAACCCAGGATTACCCTGATGATTCAATGAGATCATGTGCCTAAAGCTCTTAGCAAAGTTCTTTGTCACATCTTAAAGAATCTATTTCTGTTCCCATCACTATAATGCAGTGTGATGATAACAGGGGGTCTATCCTACCTCACATAACTTCCAACCAAGTGCTCACTTCCAGGACTAGGTCTTCCTGTCACATACATTAACTTTCCAAAACAAATAGTTATTATTGTGAATCTAGTCTGCCCACATGAGAAGGGAGGTCACTTGGGCCCAGTTCACCACCTATTAACTGACTACAAGTAACAGTTAAAAATAGCTTGTGAAACATAAAGGGTTGCTTTCATGTTTTTTAGATGAAAAATAAAAAAAAAATCCCTACACAGATATTAATGCTTCCTACATGACAGATAGTCCATGTGCATTATTATTGCTTTGAATAAACAGTGCATATGATATTTGCTTTCTAAAGGATTTTTGTTTTTAATTTTGTGGGGGAGCAGGTATGTATAATTGATTGCAAGTGCGCATGGAAGGGAGTATCAGACCTGTTGGAGCTGGAGTTCTGTGAACTAAACTTGAAACATGTTTTTAACCTGCTGAGCGATCACTCCAGCCCCAGGATACCTGTTTTAAATATTATTTTTAAAATATCTTAGGATATCTTACAAGGTATATTTCTAATATTTTTTTTACCATTACTGTTACAATACATGGACACCCACCACCTATATAGGAAGAAGAAAAATGCTAGAAAATTTTAAAATTAGAGACTATAGCCATAGTAAGGTTAAATATGAGCAAAGTTCATACTGCTGTATACATTCAGTCCATAAAAAATCACATACATAACTATATATAAACATTTATACACTAGACTATGATGTAAATTTTGGGTTTTCCCAACATAAAAATTGAAATAAAATAACCTTTCTTCATCTAAATATCAAATCAATATACTTTTCTCAAAATTATTAATATTTATTTTCTACAAAGCTGTAATTTTTAGCAAATGTAAGTGATATATGTTATATATACACTTTTTAAAATATGTTCCCATTGCTCAAAGTCATACACAAATATATAGTTACATATAACCTTAGTATTATTTTGAAACAGCACATGTTTTACCTGTGTAGTTAAAAGTTTCAGATTTTCTATTTTATATATAAAATTGTTTGGCATGTATATAAGTGCATGCCTGATGCCTAAGAGGGTGCTGGATTCCCCTGCACCTGCAGATAAAGATCGTTGTGAGACACCTTGCAGTTGCTGGAAACTGAACCCAGGTCCTCTGCAAGATCAATGTTCTTAACAACCGAACCATCTCTCTAGGCCAAAGCTGAGAATCTTAGTTAATGACTTTAAACAGAAAAAAAAAATAAAAGTGAATGATGACATGATCTTAATATTAATTACTTAGAGTGCCAAAGATTTTTACTTCAACAGAGCTAATATGTTTATGTTGGATGGCTAACTTTTCTTAGCCTTGGTTTTTAAACCAGACTCAGATAAATAAGAGAGAGGGAAAGCCATAACAAAGACCTATAAAATGTTAATAAAGAAGCAATAAATAAAATGTGTGACTATGGTGGTGAAAGTAACTGGCTCCCTGGCACTAGGGAAATGCCCTAAAGTCTACAAGAATGACCCCAACTAACAATCCAAGCAATACTGGAGAGGCTACTTTAAATGCCCTTCCCCGATAATGAGATTGATTTGTACATTACATGCCATCCAGAGCCTTTATCCAGTAGCTGATGGAAGCCGAAGCAGACACCCACAGCTAAACACTGAGCCAAACTCCTGGAATCCATTTGTAGATGGAGAGGAGTGATGAGCAAAGGGGTTAAGACCAGGCTGGAGAAACTCACAGAAACAGCTGATCTAAGCAAGGGGGAGGAACTCTTGGACCCCAAACTAATAGATGTGAAATCAGTATAGAACCAACCCAGACCCCATGAATGTGGGTGTCAGTAAGGAGGACTGGGCAGTCTATTGGGTCTCTAGTAGTGGAACAGTATTTATCCCTAGTGTATGAATGGATTTTGGGAGCCCATTCCACATAGATGGATACTCTCTCAGCCTAGACACATAGGGGAGGGCCTAGGCCCTGCTCCAAATAATATGACAGACTTTGAAAAAGGCCTCACCCTCCCTGGGTAGCAGAAAGAAAATGGGAAGAGGGTTGGTAGGGGGAACAGGGAATTGACAAGTAAAACAAGCTTGTTGCAAATTTAAATTTAAAAGGGGGGTGGTGGGAGAGAGAAAGTAATTGGCTCCCCTAAGCTCACAAGGAGTGGTAATATTAGGAAGTGTGGCTTTGGTGCAATAGGTATGGCCTTGATAGAGGAAGTGTGTCACTGTAGGGGTGGGCTTTGAGGTATCATATATGTTTAAGCCACATGCAGTGCTTTAAACCACTTCCTGTTTCCTGTAGGGACAAGATGTACCTCATCCTACATTCTCAGTTCCTTCTCCAGTGCCATGTCTGCCTGCATGCCACCATGTCTTGCCATGATGACAATTTCCTCAATAGTTGAAACAGCAAGTGACCCAATTAAATATTTTCCTTTAGAAGAGTTTCTATGGTCACATAATGTCCCTTCACACCAATAGAAATGTTAACTAAGACAATGACAAATGACATACTCAACAGATGAGTTAAAACCATATGGAAGAAAATAACATCCATAGAAAACAGGTAATTCATTAGATGGCATAATTGAACTCATTTTATTTCACAGTTTCCATTATTGTTAGCACAATATTGTTTGTATATTTTACATTAAATGAAAATATGACAGTGTTGACAAAATAACTATAAGAACAATATTGTTAATTGTCATTTGCAACAATGACATATTTAAAGATAAGCAAAGCAACTCCTCACCAAAAGCAGGGGATGCTTTAGCTAAGGGTGATTCAATACTCTGCCAATGTTCACTTGAATGTGGGTTTATGAAAACATTCTAAAAGCAGGTCTTAGGAAGAAAGATCTCTGATTTGTTGTCTGGACTTTTTTACCTACTTATATCCACAAATACAGCAACTATTTATAGTCATCTTGTTCTATTATATAATTATCAGCTTCCCTTGCTCCCCTTTTATACAAGAGTGATTACAAACCTGTTCCAACCCAAAAAAGCTAGGACCCTCTTTAAGAAACAGATGGAAGGAGATGTAGAAATCCACAACAGACCAATGGGCCAAGCTCCTAGAGTGCAATCAAAGTGAGGGAGGAGTGATAACATGAACAAAGAAGTCAAGATCATGATGGGGAAACCCACAGAATCAGCTGACCTGAGCTAGTGAGAGATCACTGAGTTAGGAAATGATGAACCTGCATAAGACTGAACTAGATTCCTGGTGTGACTGAGACAATATAGGAGGCCACTGGCAGTGGGTCCCAGGTCTAACACTAATGTACAAACTTACTTAGTGGAGCCCATTCTATATAAAGAGATACCTTGCCTGGCCTAAACTCAGGGGTGTGGGGAGTGTGAAGAGGTGCCT
Source organism: Cricetiscus sungorus (assembly GCA_030556225.1). Lineage (NCBI taxonomy): Eukaryota > Metazoa > Chordata > Mammalia > Rodentia > Cricetidae > Cricetiscus > Cricetiscus sungorus. Next base: position 11,401,442 of record JANBXA010000600.1, on the reverse strand, counting down.
TGGCCCTGCCTCAATGAGATAATGGGATAGACTTCCTAGGGGAGGCCTTATCCTCTCCAAGGAGCAGATGTGTGTGTAGGGGGAATGGGAACAGGAGGGGAGGAGGGAGATGGAACTGTGATTTGAATCTAAAAAATTAATTTAAAAAAAAATAAAGAAAATACAAACTTGTTCCACACTTTAAATGTTCAAATGCATGCCCTCACATCTCTCTTACAGCAAAAGCAACAACCACACTACCACCACAGCACTTGTGTGTAAGTTAGGCAGGGCTGTGATCCCTGAGGCCAACTCCACATGGAAAGGTTGTAAGGAGCAAGGAAGGCTAGCACACGCAGTGGGTTGCTCACAGAAGCCAACTCTGTTGTAAAGTGTGCCTGTCCTTTGCTCCAGAAGGAGGGCTCTAAGGCTTTTCCTGTGGGAAAAAGGCAGCTGGTGCCTGTGCAAGGCATGCAGCAACAGACATCTGCACATTTGTCTTCCTATCTAAGTTCCACCTGAATCGCATTTCTGCAAAGGCAAAGCCATAAGAATAAAGGAGAGGTCAGAGCTAAGCAGGCATGGGGTCAAAGAGAGGGAGGGTTTTGAGGGACCTGGAAAAATGGAACTTTGCAAAGGCTGATTTTGGTGATAGCTATGCAAATCTACATAAACATTAAAATTCATATAGCCCTACATTCCATGAAAAGAAATTTCTATTAGAAATTCACTTTTAAAAACTGAATAAAACAGTAAGAGAAGGAAACAGAAAACTTAGAACCCCTTTAGTATTTAAAGATTTGGTGTATCAAACAGATAACACGCAGCAAATATCCACGATGTATCTACAAAGCATGAGTACAGAAAGGATCCCTAAAGCTGTTTGTCACCAGAGAGTAGTTATGAACAAAGACAAATGACAAGAAGCAAACATGGAAGCCTATACATCAATAGGAGAAGAACAGCAAGCAAGCCACCATGACAGGCCACTGTGAGACATGCCTCCACGCAGGAGAGCCCTTATGAAACTCCAGAATGATCAGGTGGAAGGACTGTTACCACAGCACACTCTGGTAAGATAGAAATAATGCAGCTAACATAGAAGACAGTCGAGCACAGTGGTTTTCAACCTATGTGTTGTGACTCCCCAGGGTCACACAGGGGTCGACTAAGAGCATCAAAAAACACTACTATTCATAGCACTAGCAAAATCATAGTTAGGAAATGTTAGAGAATGTAATTGTATATGGAGTTCTTAATTGGTCTAGTTAATAAAAAGCGGAAGTCAGATACAGAGGGAAATGCTGAGAGATAAGAGAGAAAGAACAAGCCACAGCACACTTTTAACTCCTTAACATCACAGTAGACAAGAGTGACTTCCTGTTTCTCCCTGCTTATATCCTGTTTCTGCCAAACTACCTCATTTCCTGTCTGTCAGAAAAGACCTCCAGACCTTTATGATTAGCTAGTGGCAAGTTCCATTCTCTAACCCCCATACAGTCTTTATTTGTACAAACAAGATAACACCTTGAAAATGACTGGTCTAACAGATCCTCGGAATTACCAAAGGATACAATAATTCCACTTCTTTGAATATAACCAGGAGAACTGAAAACACATGCACACTAATACCATAGCAGCACTGCTCACAGTAGCTAACAGGGAGAATAAATTGAAGCATCTACTTACAAATAGATCCATTCTGATGATAATTGAGCCACACATAAGGAAATGCTATTCAGCTATTAAAAAAAAATAGGGTTCTACTATACATCACAATATATGAGTCTTGAAAACATTATGCTAAATGAACTAAGCAAAGCACAAAAAAATAAATACTATACAATTCAATAAACAAACTATCTAGAACAGCAGATCAATGCAGGAAAAAGAGCAAAGCTTATCATAGTATGGGAAAGGGGGTGATAAGGGCACTTTGTGATCCTTGGGGGTTCCTGTCCAGAAAGAAAAAATCACTTTGCTGTGGGAAGAGCTATTGGCAGATGAGTGCTGCTGAGGAAGGGGGGGGGTGTTCTTTAAGGGTGAGGCTCCTGATAGGTTGGCCACACTCCACTGATGGTCCCACACTCAGGAGTATATGAGCAAAAGCACAAATTGAACTTTGACGGTATATGAACTATTTCTTATAAAGAAGACCTGATGTTGGGAGGTATAAGGAGATGGGGTAGGTCTGGGAGAAGTTGGGCAAAGGACCAGAAGGCCAATATGATCAAAAATGCATTTGTGTGAAATTACCAAAGAATTAATAAAACGTATTTAAATGTTTTAAAGCTAGATAATGGTGACTGCTGCTCCACTTTGGGGGTGTGATTAATGCCATTGAATTGTTCCCTTAAAATGATCATTCACAATAATAAGCTTGTTAGACATTTTCCTTTTTTGCCATATTAAAAAAAATAATAAAGTGCATCAAAATTTCAAACCCTTTTAAACCCAGAGCCCTCTCCGGAATGGCTTTTTTTTTTTTTTTTTTTTTTTTGTTCTACTCTACTCTCCTTACAGGCAGATTCTTAGAAAGGCTGCCCTTTCTTATAGTCCACTCCTGCTCTAATTCAACAAGGAAACTGCTTTCTCCCAGCAGGGCCAAGCTTTCCAGCCAGACCCCATCAGGCCTTGTAACACTGCCACCAAGACCTTTGTCAGCCTCTGCCCTAGGCCTCCTTCCTAAATGTCCTTGGCTTCTTGAACGGGAAGCCCTGATTCTCTCCACCCACCTCTACCTGTTCCTGGCAGGTTAATCCTCACTGGTTGGAATGGTTAGATTTCAGATCTTGCACTTATACTCTCAGATTCCAATTTGGAGACTGCTTTTGATCCTCTCCCAAAGGACATTCACTAGCTATATTCATCCCTTCCCCAGAAAACTCAGTTAAAACACCTAGATCTCCTAAATTCCTGCTTTCACTCTCCTCCGCCTCCTCAGAGGTATTACTTCCTCCTTATTCCTTACAACAGTACCTCAGCTCCCAGAGTCCTTCCCTTCTTGTATGTTCCTTATGTCCTCCTTCACCATTTCATGTGGCACATTTGGGATTACATGTCATTCTCCCTCATCCCCACATAGAACTGATTTTAGACTCCTTAGGGACAAGATCTGCCTGTCACTATACATCAAAGACTGAAGATAGATATGGCCAATACTGTAATTTCATCCCTTCAAGGACCTAGTAAGATCTGTGATTGAGGTCTGTCTTGGTTCCAGTTCAGCCCAAGACACAGAAGACCATGTATAAAAAGCTAAAAAGAAGCACTAGATATCAGTCCCTCACACAAGAGTGAAGTTAGAAGGTGACAAATATTTTAATAAATAACTGGGTTTTTTTTCCTGGATGATTAACTAATAACCATAAAATCAACGTTTAGACAAGGTGATTTCAATTACTCTACAAAGATTGTTTTGTAGGGGCCAATACTTTACACCACAATAAACAGGGCAACTTAAGAGGTCATCTGCTTGCTAGCAGGCCCTCTGTGCCTTTCTGTAACTGGCAGAATATCCTAGAATCAGGGGAAAAAAAACTAAAATTCTGTTAAAGACTCAAAGACCAATCACAGGTATTCATCTCTAGAAATAACTATGGCTGTAAATAAATATGCTTCGGTTAAAATTACTTTAAAATTGTGTTTACACTCCAGGTTTTTTTTTTTCAGTTATTTTTAAATACAAGTAAATTTTACCTAGTCCCTCCACACGACACAGTTTTGGAAATCAGATTCTTGTTATATAGATCAGGATGGCTTTCAAACCATGGTCTTCCTTCCTCTGTATCTAGAGTGCTGGCATTACAAATGCATACAACTAAGACTGGAATAAACTGTTTCTAAGTACAAGATTCTTTTTTCTGGGATTTATTTATTTATCTTGCATATACATATGCGCACAGTGTACAAGCCTGGTGTCCACAGTGATCAGAGGAGAGTATCAAAGTCCCTGGAACCAGAGTATGAGTAGTTGTGAAATCTCATTTGAATGTTAGAAACTGCACACAGGTACTTTGCAAGAGCAACAAGTTCTCTAAACTGCTAAGCTATCTCCCCAGCCCCTCAATTCTTAAGAACAGTCAAAGGTATTCTAACCTCTGGCCAGGAGTTTTTCTTTCTGGCTAAACTGAGTCTGTGCTCATAGACTATGCCATATTTCCCTTTCCCAGGCCTGAAAATTGCTACACCATTTTCTGTTTCTATGAATAAAACTAGATAAGAACCTAGTTCACATATAGAGTCATACAGAAATCATACTTTTAAAAACACTTTTATACTTGCCTTCTTTGCCCCTAGCATAATGTCCTCAGGTTCAAATATGGTATCGCATACATAAAATATTCCCCCATATTAGGGCATTCTGTGGTGAGTGAGCAAGCTATACAGTTTGCTTATTCAAACATCAATGGATAATCCCTACGTCTTGGCTACTACCATGTAGGCAAATTTTTATTAATGACACAAAAATTACAAAGTATATCATACCTAAATATAATCAATTAAAAGTTTGTAGAAAAGTGTGTTCTTCTGTGTATATTTATTGCTTCTTCTAATATGTATTATATTTAGAAGGAATTTTATCTTTATAACTCACACTTTCACTAACAGACATATGTTAACACAATCCAAACAACGTGTCTGTTCCAAAAATGAATATTCATTCACTTTATTGACAAAGTAGCTCTTTTTAGCTACATTTAGAAGAAACTTACTTTGGGAAAAGACTTGTTTACTGATTTCTGAGTTGTATTTGATTGACATATCACAAAATAGTTGGTTCAGTACATGAATATGTAAACAACTCCCAGTCCTATGGGGCTGTACCTAAGATTTGTCACCTAAGTTTGCACTCTTGAAACCTCCCAGGATTTGGAACAAAGACAGAGAAAAGGAATCAAGAGAACACAATTCACAATTGTGGGACTTTGCAATCTGTCCTCACTCACTGCTCCTACATGCATCGCTGTCAGCAGCTGACCCCGTTAGTGAGCCGATAAGAGGATTGTGAAGGCCAGCAGATTTTAATTTTAACCTTCTCCATATGGCTGACCTTCTCCACTCAATTTGAGCATCATCGACAGAGACAATCATTACATGGCAGCTCCTACCCAGACATGTTTGGGTAAATTGGTCAACTCAAACATGATGCTCAGTTCAAGAACAGTATGTACATCAAGATTTCTTCTGTGTTCCAAATCTACATATAAATGGAAACAGTCCCTGAGACCAAAGGCAGATGAGTCAGGTGATTAACTGGCCTTGGATTTGAAAGCATTATTTTTAGTCATTTGCAATGTTCTGTTTAAATAATAAACACAACTTTTAATTAACTTCTGTCACTAAGATTTTTCAGTTGTTTTCTAAAAAAGATAAAAGAATGACAGTAACAAGGTTTTGGAAAAAATACTAACTATATCTCTGTATTCATATCTCAAGTCTAATATAAGCAACATTAATGATCTCTTAAATGTAACATTGTTAGCTACTGAAAATCAAAAGGCTTTCCCAAGTGTGAAAATTTTACGTGCAATATAAAATGAAACTGTTCATTCATTAATTCAACATACTTGCACAAGGATGGGTTGAAAGCTCTATTTAAAAACAAACAAAAAAGCCAATTTCAAGACTTCAGTAAGGTGCAAAGAGCACATGTTGGCATACAGGTAAAGTGCAGAAGCATACAAGATTTGAAGGGAGAGAGCTGGGAATGCAGAATAGAGCCAGTACAGATCTCTTTCCTGGGAAGGCCTTCACAGAGGCAACAGCACATAAAACCCTGAAAAAGGGGCCAGGAAGGAGGCTCAGGGAGTAAAGGTGCTTGCCACTCGAGTTTCATCCCTGGAACAAATATGGTGGGAGAAGAGAACCAATTACTGTCCTCTGACCTTTACAAGGCATTCAGGAAAATTAGTAAGTTAAAAAACATATTATCTAATATAATACATATATATATACATTTTACTTACTCCTAATATATATAATATATAATACATATATTTTCTCACATGAGGCTGAACTCAGCATTTTCTTGGGTGGCTTGGCATTCTTTAGCAATGAGCTTGGGCTTACCAAAGGCACTGGAGCCAGTTAATAACTTTAATAACGGTTTTGTCTTTAAGCTTAAGTTCTCAGTCCTGAGAAAATCAACTGCATTGTTTATTTCTATGAAATGGACACAGTAGACACCATGATTCCAAGGTAAAACATTGCTGTCCTTCTGACACTCATAGTAACCTTTACACAAAGAAAACCTCTGTGGTTTTCATCTTGGTTCTTAATTTGAAGTCCTCAGAAAATGCTCCACCAAGATTAGAATATGGTCAGGCAGCAATGGTGGCAGACACCTTTAATCCCAGCACTAGTAGGCAGAGGCAGGAGAATCTCTGTGCCTTCAAGGCCAGCCTGGTCTACAATGTGAGTTCCAGAATAGCCAGGACTGTTACACAGAGAAATTCTGTCTCCAAAAACCTTAAAAGAGAGAGAGAGAGAGATTAGAGCATGTGGGAATGTGAGAACTGTCCTGAACTCCAATAATTGTGGAACCAAAGGAAAATTTTAAACACTGATCACTGATCTAAGACAGTTAAAAAATAGTATTAAAACTAAAAAACCCCACAAAGATGGCATTTCAATTCTGAATATCTGAGCCCTAAACACCAATAGTGCAGACACTAAGACTGACAATTAGTAAATGGGATCTCATGAAACTGGAAAGCTTCTGGAAGGCAAAGGACATCATCAATAGGACAAAAGGGCAGCCCACAGAATGGGAAAAATATTCAAACCCGACATTTGAAAGAGAGTTCATCTTCAAAGTATATAAAGAACTCAAGAAACTAGACATCAAAAGACCAAATAATTTAATTAAAAATGGGTACTGACATAACAGAATTCTCAAGAGAAGACTCTCAAATGGCAGAGAAACACTTTTTAAAATGTTCAACATCCCTAGCCATCAGGGAAATGCAAATCAAAACGACTCTGAGATTTCATCTCACACTTTTCAGAATGACTAAGACCAAAAACACAACTGACAGCTCATGCTGGCAAGGATATGGAGAAAGGGAACACTCCTCCATTGCTGATGGTTTGGTACCAATATGGCAGTTTCTCAGAAAGCTGTGAATCAATCTATGGCAAGACCAAGCTATACCATTCCATCTCAACATAAAGACAAATGCTACATTTATTAGCAGTTTATTCATAAAAGCCAGAAACTGGAAACAACCTAGATGCCTTTCAACCAAAGAATGAATAAAGAAAATGAGGTACATTTATACAATGGAGAATTACTAAGCTGTTAAAAAATATAATATCATGAAATTCACAGGCAAATGGATGGAACTAGAAAAAAATTATTCTGAATGAGGTAACCCAGACACAGAAAGACAAACATGGTATATACTCACTTATATGTGGATATTAGCTGTAAAGGATAATCATGACACAATCCTCACACCCAGGGAGGCTGAGTAACAGAATGCTCAAGGGACAGACTCATGGATGTCTCTGGGAAGGGAAAATAGGATAGATTTTTGTGGGTGGGCTGGGTTAGATAGGAATAGGAACAGGAGAGAAGATGGTATGGTAAGGGAGAGTACTGGGAGAGATAACTGGAATCTATGGAGGTGACCCTAGCTAAAACTCCTGGTAATGAGGGATATGAAACCTGAATCAACCATCTCTTGCAACCAGGTAAGACTTCCTCCAGTAGAGAGATTGGAACACCAACCCAGCCATGAAAGTTTTGGCCTACAATTTCTCCTACCTGCAGGATCTGCTGAGGTAAAGGCCACCACAACAAAACCAACAGAATCAACTAAACTGAGCTCATAGGTCCTCACATAGATATCAGTTCAGACTCTGAACCGACAATTAGGAATCCTGCCTGTGTCTGACCTACGGCCTCTACATATATATGTATGTATGTATGTATGTATGTATGTATGTATGTATGTATGTATGTTATGGTTGTGTAGCTTGGTCTTCCTGTGGGACTCCTAACAGTGGAAGCAAGAGTTGTCTTGAATCTTTAGCCTGCTCTTGGAAGCCGTTTCCTCCTACTGGGTTGCCTCCTATAGCCTTAGTTATGGGGGTATGTATCCAGTCTTATTGCAACTTGATAAGTCTTGGTTTGTTGATATCCCTGGGAGGCCTGCTCTTTTCTGAAGGGAAATTGAGAAAGGAGTGGATGGGAGGCTGGGAGAAGAGGGGACTGGGAGGAGAGAAAAGAGGGAAAACTTTGTTCAGCATATAATATATGAGAGAATGATTTTTAAAGGTGAAATGAATCCTTCCCCCCACCAAAAAAAAAATTAAATTAAAACTAAAAGTTCCTCAGGAAGAACAAAAACAACACTTAGCAGAGTTAAGGGAAATTCCCATTCCCTATAAAGGGGAGGAGAAATTAATGTATCCTCTTGTTCTAATACATTATTACAAGCACATTTCACGGAATAACTGAAGTATGAGAAATTACTATGGTACCCATCCAAAGCCCCTTCAGACAGCCACTTAGTTTAACCAACAAGAATTTCTAAAAGAATGGGAGAATGGAAAAGGGTTTGTTCTTTATTCAGATACATTCTTGCAGGAGACAAACAGAAAATTCCAGCCACTAGAAAGCATTGATTGTCAGGAATATTCCCTGAAGGAATATTACTATATGTAACACTCTACACTGCCTCTATGCCCAGGCATTTATAATGTTCAGTAGTAGGTGACAAAGTTGAAAAAACGTATAAGACTGAATACAAAGGTATTATATTGTTGCTAAATATATATGCAATGATGTATATGTAATAATTATATATTAAATAATATATATTAGGTATAATACCTATGTAGACCCAGATACATAAAATGTCTACTGAAAATAGTTGCTCCAACTCAGTCTCCTTATCCCTGGACAAAGGAAAATCCTAGCACCACTAAATTGATGACAATACCTTCTATGACATAACAATACAGAGAAAGAACTTTATCAATGTCTTCAAATGAACAAGTTTATTTTCAAAAATCATATTTAGGGCAGGGTTCCTAGAAGCACTACAAACCAGTTAATGAAAAAATATACTCTGTGCCTACCACCATCTGCTAATAACCCACGCAGCCACTTCTCCTCATATAATACATCGTAAACAACAAGATGTATAAAGTGTTCAACAGAATGTAGTAGAGTTCAATGTAAATGCACATGCACTAAGATCTCCCAAAGAGTTCCACAAAGCTCTACTGCAACCGTATGATTACTTTCACTGTCATGCCCTTGTCTATTATGTCTAGTTTATTCAAGTACTATACAAATGATTGTGTGTTGACAAAGCAAAACCATGACACACTCAGAAGGCTAAAGCAGGAAGATCTCAGATTCAAGGCCAGCCTGGGCTAAATAGGAAGTTTTAGGACACCTAGCTACAGCTACATTCTTAGACTTTTTCTTTAAAAAGGAAAAAGAAAGAAAGGAAAACAAGAAAATTGTGAATTGTATTTGTTCTTTTTTTGAGGATAGTAACTGCCATTCTAACACAAATGACTGACATTCTACATGGAGCAGTTTTCAGGAAAGAAACTTGTGCACCTCTCAATGGCACATCTGGTGACTGCAGGTGGGGATAATTAGCATAATATTTCTTCAATGACACACCAAAAGCCTAACACTAAATAAGACTTATGCCTGATGTCAATTGTTGTTCTTGCCAATGTTAACATCAAATCATACAGAAACTGGGCCAATGCTTCTAAAGAATCAGCTGAGACTTAGGTAAGGAGAGATTTCACTTAGGTTAGTAGTGAAGTGACTTTTAATGACAACCTACTGTTTCCCTTGCTCCTCTGCCAAGAAGTGTGACTATAGAACAGAGAGTCAGAGAGTGGATACAGTAGACTCCGTGTATAATGCAGGAAGTCTAGATCTACATGTGGATATCTATTCAATATGTATATAATGCTAATGCAGAACAGAGAAACAATAGCTCTTCAAGCATAGAACAAGCCATCTGCAATCAGACAGGTAAGAAAAACCATCAAGAAGGAAAGATTATTAATACAAAACGTCATGTGCCATAATTTCCATGAAAGATTTCAGATGTTTAAATGTCATGTAGGGGTAAAAACACAAGAACATATGAAGGTCTCCAGAAAAATGCATTAATTTCTATGCAGAATGGTATCCATAAAATATCTGATGTCTGACACCTGAGCACAGGTTGAGTTTTAAATAAGCAAATATATTTGTGGAAAAAAAATCTAAGCCTAGGTCATATAATTTAGAACTAACAGAACAGATAATCACAAGTAATATATGTAGACATCTATGACATATAAATTGACCAGAAAGGCTGGCACAAAAAAGCAACAGAAAAAAAGTCCCACAGAGCAACAAAGGAGGGGAAAAAAAAAGAGGGCAACAAAAATCCACTTCTGGAGGAAAGAAAAAAACCTCACCTTTTTCCAATTCAGTCTTGTTTCCAAAATAACTTCTCTAAGAATTGATTGTTAAAGGCATAGAGTGCTACTTAAACAAGGTAAAAAACGTACTGAGCAAAACGGGACACAAGCCACTTGCTTGCAAAGTGGTGATTCAAACTTCTGATGGATATGATTTCCCTTCAACTCTCAGTTGTGTTCCCAATACTCAGGGACACCCACAAACTCCTTGTTAGTTTTTCAGAGATATCACAAGTTCCCCAAACTGACCCTCCAATCCTTGAGTCACTGGGACAATTATACTAAGTAAGGGTTTCTTTATGACATTTTCACACTAGTACCTAATGGACTTTGATCATATTCTTGAACTTTTTTTAACTTTAATGAATTTTAAAAGTATAGTTATGATATTTAATGTGTCCAAAATAGTCACTTTAAAAACAATTACATTTTTAAACGAACTTAGAAAAATTCTATTCCCAAACCAAAATGTCAATAAAAAATCATAGTTTCACCAGGACTGAGGTTAGATCTCAAAAGTACTGCACTTGGCAAGCATGTGCAAAACCCTAGATGTAATTCCCAATCACACTCAAGAACAGCAAATCAAAATTCTATTTTTTATGGTCTTTTTCAATGGCTTTCACCAGTAGTACATTATCTACATTAGGAATAAAATTGCTTGATTACATAACAATAAACTCTATCTGTAATAACAGATAACTTCTCAAAATGAACAAATAGAACTATACTTCAGGAATTATTGTTCATGCAGTAAAATTTTCATTTTAATGTTTTGGTCATTGTTACAAATATGAAGGATAAATTGTGTATTAAAAGAAAACTAGTATTATTATTTGCCCTATAATTGCATATTTAAATGTAGAAAGGCATCAGATAAGTACTACATAAGTGGTTTTATTCTTTGAAAAATAAAAAAAGATTTTGTGTGACTATTTCCAACTCCTTATCAGTCATGTGATCCAAAAACCATTATCCAGCCACAGTTTCTTACCTGAACACATAGGCAATAATGTCTTATATATTTTATGTTGTTTTCATAAAGAAGAAGCAAGATTTTTAAAAACCAAGCTAAACAAAAATATTATATATGTGATATTGGCTTAGTTTTACGTTCATGTAAATCCAAGAACTGTCAAGATAGGGAGAAAGATATGGTATTAATATTAACAGTTTCATCCTTTACAAGTATTTTTGAGTATTTAATAAATAGAGATATGAGTACTGTAAAATGACTTGTGGGACATTGCCTGAAAAACCGAAGTCTCGTCCATTTATTCAACAAAGACTTAGAGAGCTGGTCTATGCCAGAAACATGCTTAGCTTCTGAGGATGCAGAAAGAAACAGAACAATGTCTTCACGAGCATATACAACACAGAGATATCAAAGAATTACAAGTACAGAAATACATGTGCAAAAAAAACAAGGTCAATGTAACACATAACATCATACGTGTAAAAAGCCATATTACCATACTCTACCATAAGATAGCTAATGTAATTTTACTATAAAAATCTGTTAAGTTTGAAGTTGAAATAACAAGTCATTGTCAACTCTTCTGTCCCAAATTACCACAAGTACACGAGCATGCCTTAGGCACAAACTCAGAATAACAAAGATAATAGCTGACTGTGGGTGCCCAAGAAATGTTAACCTGAGGGCTTCAGTTACCGACATCTAGATAACAGGACATCTGTATTCTCACTGGTTCCCCCTAGATAACAGGACATCTGTATTCTCACTGGTTCCTCTAAAGAAAATTTTTTGAAAAGATTTTCAAATCTATAAAATACAGGAAATGACATAAGCTAAAAAGTCATCTCTTGGTAATTTTCTAATGAGGTTCTCAAACTTTTCATGTCATTTTATTACATATATGAATTTTTTAAAATCCTGGGAGATTATGTAATTAAAACTACCATCATAGCCTCAGCTGAATTTGCCAGTTTTATTTACTGAATCAGGTCTCTCTAGACAACTTACTGTTTTCCAGGTGAAAGCAATGAGCAGCTATCTTCAGCATACTCAGCAATTCCAAGTGTTTTCTCAATTCTCCCTAACCAGATATAATTAAAGTAGTAAATCTCCAACTAACATCTTTTGACATTAAGAGCTATATTTTACAGACAGTACCTAGATTCAACTCTACCCAACACTTCCTACCCCTTCTTCCCTCATGAGTGTCGACATAAGGCCACCCTTCATTCTCCATCTATGAAGGAAACATTTCTTGAAAAACAACAAATGGAGCATTTGTTAGGTTTGCCATTTGTCCCAAGTTTGAGACCCAACAGAATTATTTATGACAAGGAGCAGGAGGGAAATGGGGGAGGTGCCTTGACATCACATAAAATAAAGACAAGATACAAGTTATAAAATTAACACATATTTTAAACTATCATGAGACTGAAAGACAACCATTGATGCTTTTTCTTTTCCACACAGAAACCAAATAAAGTAATTACCAAGTACATTCCAGAAAAAGGGGGGCTTCGGTTTACCTGGTTAATGCCCTAAATCATATAAAAATGACACATGACACAAGAAATCTGAGCTTCACTTAATAATTATATTCTGATAGCTAAAAATACGTAATGTTTGGTTAAGTGCTGAGCCACTGTTGTAATAGCTAATGCTTCATAGGACCGAAAAGTAGACTTTCTGTTTATACAAGCTACACCTGATTTCTAAACACCAAGAGAGAATCCCTATCACAAATATGCAGCATCTATTTTTGAAATTTAAGCTACCTACGACCAGTGTACTAGAAACCAGGGACTTTTCAGTGGTGAACAGCACCAGTGCATGCCCGTATTCCAGTGCACAGATGACAAAGGAAAGTCAGAAGGATGTTCCAGGTCTTCATACAATAAATGGCCCAAACTGAAAAGACCTACGCTATAGCAGAAGCTTCTCAGAAACTCATGGGATAGCAAAACAGTCTGGAGTACAAAGCACAAAAAGTGGCTTGAATTTTCATGTACAACAGAAGTACCTTGATGGTGACAGTCTCTATCCGGCTCAGAAATAAAATGAAATGAAACAGGGAAGGGTCTTCTCGGATACAAGTTTTCCTCATTCTCTTGCTGTGTCACTCCCTCATGTACACATGCCCACAAGCATTATTAATTATTAATATTATTAGAATTAATAATGATTAATTATTAACAATACAAGCATTAATATCACACTGTTATAACCATCACCTGGAGTCATGCTGACTCTTTCTTCTCTATCTCTAGAAATAATGGTCTCCTCTCAAGGACATGTCGATGTTTACAATCACTATAACTTCCCTTGATCTGCTTGTCTAGGACCCCTCATCACTTAGGCTCTAAAGCATGTCTCTGAAAACTCCACCATTATTACCAGATGGTAAGTTTTTCTGATACTTTTCAAATCTCCTCACGGAATATTCAGTTTTCCATATCTATAAGTAAAAAAATTAATAAATGACATAGATACCTTAGCCCTTTCTCCCTTTATAGGAAACACACAGTCCTGAAACAGGTGTTTGGGAGTTATTTGCAAAATTCAACTCAAGTACAGAATTTACATGAAATACATACATAATTAAATACGGTACAGTACCATAATCACTCATATACAATTTCTAAAAGAGTTCTTTTTACTGCTTAAAATTCTTTAAAGGCACTGGTCACTGCCAGGTGTGATGCTGCATACATGTAATGACAGCACTCCAGGGTTGAAACAGGAGGCTAGCAGTGGCGAGGTCATCCTGCAAAGCTCCATCTCAAAAGACGCAAATAAGGGAGCTTCTCAGGATGAGTTTAGTTCTCTTCCTTTCCTTTCCATTTCATGGAATAGTTTGAGAAGTGTTGGTGTTAGATCGTTGAAAATTTGGTAGAGTTCATCAAAATACTCCATCTAGTTCAACAAAAAAAAAATCTACCCACAAAGAATAAAAGGATGGGAGAAAACTTTGCTAGCTATACCTCACACGTTAAAATCAAGAATATATAAAGAACTGCAAAAATTAAACACAAATGAAATTAAGCTGGCAATCAAGTCCAGTTTTTGAATGCTGGATGGACAGCTTTCAAAAAAACAAGTACAAATGACCAATAGATATTTTTAAAACATTCAATATCTTGTATATTAAAAACAGTTGTAGGTTCCATGATACTCCAGTCTGAACGACTGCTGTCAATAAATAAATGACAAGGAATGCTGATGAGAATGTGTAGAGGGCAATCCTTAGCCACTGTTAGTGGGAGTGCAACCTGGTACAACTGCTGTAGGAATCAGTGTGAAAATAAGAGAAGGACAAGAGAACAAAGTGCTGGGGGAACATACCGGCTGCAAAGGGATACACTGAGGAAAGGAGGAGAAATAAGATGTATGCAAGGTGTGGTGGCAAATCAAAGTAATAATAAATATTTTAATATATATCTTATACATCAATATATATGTATATTTAAAGCTCCATATGGAAACTTACTTTGTAAATTAAAAACTTAATTTCTTAAAATAAAAATCGGTTTTCATCAGAAGTTTACAGCCTCCATGATGCTGATGAATAAAATAAAAATAAACCTTGGTACTAGCTTCAGTAACTGTGCTCTGGCATAATTTAAGATTTATCTTTCCTCACCAAACTGAATGCCTGTCAGCACATGGAGGATGTCCCTCCACACAGCTCTGGTATGTCACGTGTTTTCCAAGTATTTTTCTGCACATTGCTCTCCCACACCTTAGTTCGTATCATTCGCTTCAGGCATATGATATGAAAATTCTACTATCAACAGAAAGCATTAAGAAGAGATTCTGCATAGACACATGGGCTCTGATTCTTCTGAGAGACCCTCACCATGCTGTCTGTCTCTTATAATGGGATCTGAACGCTCCTCAGAACCCCCACCATGTTACTGCATCCCTATCTGTCAGTCAGTGGAAACAGTAGCTCTTCTAACAGACTCCTTGCTCCCCAGCAATCCATCTCAGTACACTCCCTGAACCCCTTAAGTCATTTGAAACATTCCATTTTCACTCTTAAGGATTCAAGTTAACAAACACCTCAGCCAAATAACTGAAAGTTACACTTTGTATAACAAAGTTTGTAAGAACAAACTTTTGAGCCTTTCCCCACTAAATGTAACATCATTCCTGGATCACCCAACAAAAGGATAAAAGAAGACAAAAGAGGCTTAGGTAGGCATCACCTTTTACAGGATTTGTTTTCAGTTGCCATGTTGACCTCACAATAGAAGTTTCATAAAAAGATTCCACTTCAATTCCAAGAACAATTTAACACCACAAGGTCTAATACATCTGACCTTCTAACACATGCTAACTCATGGAAAAGGTAGAGGCTCCGAGTAACTACTGTGCTATGATTTGAACAGGATGGCTTCCCACTAAATATCACCTTGGCTTCTTCCCATTTTTCAATTATTTTGAAAGTGGATGGGACCTTCAAGAGGTACTCAGAAAACAATAAGTATACAGGACAAATAGAGAACATCTAAAGCTGCAAGAGAAAAACTAGAAATCGCATATAAAGGAAAACCCATCAAAACCATAGCCTATTTCCCAGTAAAAATTTTGAAACCCGGAAGAGTCCTGGCGATAACGTACTCAACAAAATTATATGCCATATTTGAGAAGTAAAACTTTCCATGATATATACTAGCTCCTAAAATTTCTACCAGAAAACTTCTGGAAACAATCTACAATTTCAGCAATGTTGCAGAATACAAAATCAACTTGCAAAAAATCGATAGCTTTTCTATATTTCTTCTCTTCTCCACTTCTCAGCTCTAGTCCTCCAACTCAATACCTTACTGAACAGGACCCTTATTACTGTGGGTTTGGGTCATGGGAGGAATGTAAAATAACAGGATATATGCAAAAGTCATACAGAAGCCATCACTATTTACAACCTAAAACTACATATAGATACATATAGTTTAATACATACATAGTGTAAATGAATCTTCCTATCTGGGTTGACAAGGCTTTCTTCAAGAATCATAGACTATCTAACAAAATCTCCACCAATAAGCATGAGAATCCCTTTCTTGAGTTCTTGGTAAGGCTATGGCTGCTGCCTCTGAGATATGTCCGTATGCTAAAGATATCAATCACTTAAGACATATGATTCAGAGGACCTGAGTTGGCCATCCAAGCTACCAAAAAAGGAAGCAACCAACAGTTCTACCCAGCGATGACATTTATGAAGCACAACATTGACCAGCATGACAATGTAACCCTAAGTGTGCAATAGCAGCATGTGTACTTCAGTAGTTACCAAAAATCTCTCTAACTGGTCTTAAGCCCACTCAACAATTGGAAGACTGTGCTTGGTACTAAAAACATAGCCAAATAGCTGGGGCTACTAAAGTCATGGATTTACAGAACCTACAATACAAACTTTCCTAAACTAACATTACTAACTACGTTCTAAATATTAATCCTTATACGCCGGGGTTGTAGTCCTCAACCCTCATAAAAATAAACAAAAAAATTCTCTGTGAAACAGACAGTGACCATTGCAGAAAACCACAACTGATCAAAATATTCACACAGTAAAAGATTGTGGGGTGCCCAGGCCCAACTGACAATGTACAATACAATTCCTTCACCTAAGGGTTAGGGACTGTTGCAGTGCAGTAGGTGGAAAGATTCTTAGAGGAAGACATTTGTTGTGATGTGTGTCTCCTAGAAATATCAGAGAGGCAACATCTGTGCTGTCTCATCAACACAGCCAACTAAATAAGACCTGAATAATGATGACCACAAAGGATTTGCTATCATGAGAGGGGAAAAACTTGTGAGGCCTCAACTGTAAACAAAAAAAATTATTGACTCTTAGAGAATGCTGGGAAAAGCTCCCCAATTGGTTATTCAATACCAAACGGTCAGACCTGGGATCATACTCATGACATTATATGGACTGAACGCATGTTATTTATGCCTTTAGGAGTGTATATATATATATATGAGGTGATGAATTTGAGAGGGAGCAAGTGGGCATTACATGGGAGGGGTTGGTGCTAGGAAATGGGAAGAGGGAAATGCAATTATCATTGCAAAAATAATATATATAAAATAAATATTATAGCAAATAACTTAAGGGGAGGATGCAGAGATTCTGTGCACCTTCATTTATTGCTTCCAAATAAGCCTCTGTTAGTGTTTCCATCAAAAACAGCCATTGTTAGGTCAGAGCTACAAAGCATACTTTGGAATAGAAGCATCATGAATAATGTCCATCAGAGACTAACGCTTTCACAGAATTACAAATAAATTCCATGAGCCTCAAGGAATAAAATTCTTAGAATACCATGGCCAATTCAATACCATGTCTGTTAATTGTCTGCTGAAATGACTACTGATGGAATTCAAGTCAGAATTCAAGGGTTTTAAATTAATCTATCAGGCAAAACTAAGTTGTAGAGATTAAATGGTAGAATAGTAAAATTTGATGCTAATAAGTAGTTAAAAAATCCAATTTCAAAGAATTTACTAATTATAGCAGCAAGTTGTTTCTGACCAAAAAAAAATCGAATTTGTTTAGATGTAAGTTGTACAGCTTTGATGAGAGTGTTGGTAATATTATTCTTTCTAAGGTAATTAAGGTATTCTTTATAAAATAACTGCAATGTTTATGCTCCAATTATATGTGTAAGTTTTCAGATACTCTCTGCCTTTGCCTATGTTATTTGGTACTAAAGTGTTCCCTTTTCTTACTTTTTAATTAAAGATGGGAAAAAATAAATATTAGCAATTGCAGGTGGTATAACACACGTGTATAATGAGAACATTTGTAAGCACTTTCAACTTCAAATTAAAGATGAGAACTAACTTGTTGGCACGGTTTCTTCAGTGTGCAGTTCCATTTTTAATTTTCAGCATATATTTCCTGTAGAAAATAATGTATAACCTGATGACATTTTTGTATGATGTACTTTATTCAAGCATATTCATTCCCCTTCTCACCCTCTGGTTTTCTCTCTATTCCTACTAGTCCCAATTCCCTTCTACATTCATGGATTTTTTTTAATCTATAAATTTAACATATGAGACAAAGCACACAGTATTTATCTAGGGTTTCTTCTGCTGACTAGGATGATCCCTGGTTCCATCAATTTTCTTGCAAATGGTGTGATTTTTTTCTTTATGATCAAATAATACTGTGTTTTTGTCCATGTGTCTGTGTACGTGTGTGGCCATGTATGTTGTACTACACTTTTTTATCTATCCATCTATAACTTGGATGATTTCACAATAGGCTGTTGCAGATACTATTGCAATAAACATGAGTGTGTATGTCTATTAAACAGCAGATAGATCTTTGGGTTTTAAGTAGTATTGCAGGACTTGTAAGTATCAGTTTCAGCACCAGACTGAATACATAATCATTTTATGTTCTAGTTTCACTCTGATATGAAGGCACAACAACATGTGAAATTTTTATTGCTGACTAGAGCTGTGTGAGAAGCTTCTTTCACTGTGTGGATGCCTTCACTGAGCAGAGAGTGGGTGCTATGTACCTACCAATCACTGACCCAGAGGCAGACATTTTACAGCTTTGACTTCATGGAGTCTGAGATCTAGCAGAAAAGAGAAACATGCAACAGGTTACATAGATATTGACTGAAAATCCTAACACCAGACATGATGGAGGAACCCAGAGTAACACCAGAGTGCTAACAAAGGTGACTCTGAGGAAGTGAGGCTGAAGTACAAGCATCCAGAATAAGCAAAGTGAAAAAACTAAAGCAGAAAGAAGAGATGGGGGGTAGAAAATCAGGAGAATTGAAAAGTAAAAAATCATGAAATGAGAAGATCGGAGGTAACTGTCAGAGGCTGGGTGGAAGAGATGTGATCCCTCTCCTGCATCTATAACCCAGATCATTTGATTGTCTTAGTATTTATGTACTCATTATTATCTATGTCACGAGCCCTTGATTTTATTTGAGTGCAAGAGGAGATATGCTGTACCCATTGGAGAGCTAGAAGTCAGCAGAGTTCTAAGGGTGTGGACTACCACCTCCTGGGTACCAAACAGAGAATGAAGAAGGACCTCATTTACCAAGGACATCATTTAGGGTTTATGGAGATGTGACTCGAAGAGACTTGTATTTAAGCAAAAGCCTCTAATTGCTAAATAAAGAACTGAAAATGTACATGACTGTGTGGTCAGCAGTATAGATAAACAGGGTTGAGTTATGATTTGAAAACAACAGAAGAGACCTGGCAATTTTACCATAGTGAGAGCACTGTGTTGAAAATGGCCTGTTGGCTTTTGAATTCACATCTGGAGTGTGTGTTACACATGATGCCAGAAGCAATCGGCAATGTTTATCAATCTGGGCCTTGGTTTCTTCATAAGGTCTTTAATAAGAGTAATCAAAAATTAAAATGCTCATTTTCATTCCTGGATCTATAATGTTAAAATATGTATCTTTACGGCAGATGGAATGGCTTGCCTTGAAAGACTTGTGAATTGATTTCAATCCCAGAAACACACACTAAAGACAAAAGAGAATGTGTTCCATGAAGTTCCTGTTTGACCTCTCTGATATGTGCTCCTTGTGTGCCCACACTCTCCTTCCCTTCCTGTCTCTAACAAAATACCCATCTTCAAATATTAGCATATATTTAAATTCTAAGCCCGAAGTAGTGGCTGGCTAATTTTTAGAAGGAGAAATGATACAGCTCAAAGACTTGCCTGTGAGGATATAAACACCTATTGTGCTTTTAGATCTCTCTTACCGCCTGATGCCATCACTTTCATCTAAGCCACCATCAATCTCTCATTTGAGTTCCCGGATAAGCCTCAAACCAGCCTTCTCCCTGTCACCCCCACAATCTACCTTTAACACTTATCACTCTTTCTCCCTGGGAACATTAGAGTCCTCAGACTTGCAGGTCACGTAAGATAAACACGGTGGTATTTGCTTAGTTGACAGAGGAGGAAGTACACTTCAGTGCTTTTCACACCCAGATAATGAATATGCCATCAGGAAAATAAAGCAAGCCCGACTTATACACCCATCAACTAAAACTCAGGTATAGATATAAATCCAGGCAAGCAAAACTCAAAATAAGCAAAGACAATACAAGGCAGCCAGGCCTTAGGGGCACCTGTGTAAAAGAATGAGCTAGTATCTGATGTCCTACTTTATAACAGAACTAAACAGACAGAAAAAATCGGGGAGGGAGCCGGAACCTGTTTGTCTTCTGTCACTGCAAGTGACACACAAATGATTCTTTTATGGAAGATCCTTGGAAAATAAACTGTTATATTTACCAGAACAGAGATGAAGGAGCATGAGCACAAAGTAAGAGAGAAAATAAGGACAGCATTATTAGTCAACATACTGTAAATAGCCTAAATGTTTTTTCAATTGTTAAAATGTCCAACCCAAATTTCTTACATTATAAACATTTATAACCATTACATAATTTATTTAAAAGGACATGAAACACGCACCTGTCTCTCTTTCAACAGAGGAAAGCAGTGCGGTTTGCAAGATCAGGGTGCCCTTCTGAACCTCTTTGAACTCTGTTACTTACTAGTGTTACATGTTTTGGGAACCATAAACACCTATCAATGATATCTTTCACATAAATGTAAATATAGCTGTGTATGCATATTCTAATGTTTGCATGATGGTAATAATGAGGATATAATAAAGCCCACTTTTCTGCTATCTCACTGACATATCTTGGTTGACAATAATCGGTTGAAAACATGATTCTGTACATTTTTGTGAGACATTCATTTTTTAAAAAATTAAGATACAGAATTGGCATAACTCCATGTTATATATTGCTATATACATATATATAATAATATAACTCAAATTATATCATTTCTATCCTTCAACATAAATTTCCCACAATGTCCTCTCAGATACTTGTAATTTAGTTTCACATCTGCAGCACTCAGAATACCTATCCTCCATACAAGTGTTACTGTTTTCACTTTTGCCAATCAGAGAGAAGTCTCTCTGAGATGTTTTTTGAGTTGGGCAGTGGTAGCGCATGCCTTTAATCCCAGCACTTGGGAGGCAGGGGCAGGTAAATTCAAGGCCAGGTTGGACTACAGCATTCCAGAACAACAGGCTCCAAAGCTACAGAGAAACCCTGTTTCAAGAAAATCAGTAAAATTAAAAAAAAAAAAAGCTTTTATGAATACTACATATAAAAGGAAGAATCTTCCCCCTACCCCCCCAGAAAGCATCAGCCCATTTCTGTAGCCTACTTCCAGAGTTTCTGGGAATGGACCTCAGGAATGTTCACCTTTATCATACCCCACAGATAATTTTCAAAGAAGTAAGTGAAGAGTAGCTACATCTATCCAGCTGAATGTCACAAGTTCTGTGCTTATTGTCTCAGGATATCCACATAACATACAATGGGCACTTGCAGCAGTTGAAAAGGAAAAGGGTTTGGACGGGATCATTTGCCCAGGGTAACAAGAGAAACAACTACTCACAATGTGTTAAAACATACATCCATTCCAGAAACCTTGAAATGTGAACAACTGTGTCATAAGGTGGAGAATACTAATATATTCTACTTGACCAGGGAAACTTGCAAAGGTCTTAAAGTTAAAATTTACTATGTTGGAAATTTTATATAATGTTTTAGGTTTCCAACTGATGTGTTTTAGGGAAATAATTGAAAAGAACATACTCAGAACAGATCCTAGAGGCCATGTGTTAGCTTGGAAAGCAGAATTCAGGGCCCTTGCTCTCGGAGGTGACTTGAAAGCCTTAGACTGATGCTGCCTTTGGAGAGAAGAGAGCTTCCCAACCCCATCCCAGGCACACTGAAACACCTTGTGAATCTCTCCTCTTCCATGATCTGGCAGAAAGCTAATTAGACCCTGCTTTGTTGCTACATTTGTGTGTCATAGCTTACTAATTAGTAAAATGGGAACAATTCCAAACCCACACATTAACTTTTATAAAATCAGAGGGAAAAACAGAAAATAGGCAGGTAGCTAGTAGGTGCTTATTTTGTTTTGTTTTCTTAGATATAGTTAAGAATTAAAGTGAATTAAAGACTAACTTTTATGGCAAGAACTAGCATCTTCCTTGTGATCTCATGATTCTTGAAAATTCAAGTACTTTCAGAATACAATAGTAGAATTCAGCTACCAAGCACAATAGGATTATACTCAAAAGACCAGTATACCATCCCAGAGAAAATGAGAGATTATCAACGGAGGCACTAGAATGTATACAGTTTAAAACAAATAGATTCGGTAGTACTTAAAACTCCTGCCACATAAAGTTGATTTAGAATGTGTTTCATGAACAACTAGAAAGTTAACATTTCCTTCCTAAGGTAAATGAAATGTGAGAATAATGGAACACATGTTAGTATTTTATATCTTGCATAATTATAAGCTAAGATAAAATATTTTAAAACATAGGATATATGAAGGACTTTTAAATAGTTCAGTAAGTTAATAATTTAATAAAAAATGTTATTTCATCCATATAGCAGAACTTTCTTACAAACTACAGTACTTTTCTCAAAATGATATTTTATACTAAGTATAGCTGTTCTTAAAGTATAAAGAGAAATATATGTATTATTATTTTAAGTTAAGCAACTTACAAATTAAAACTGATATACTCTAAAATCAAAAAACTTATTTCTTAACTTCACAAATTTAAAATTTATTATTATTATTATTTCTTTAGTCAGTAGTGTATACAAATTTTCAATTTGGAGATTTATAATGTTATATTTATATGTAAACATGCATATCTAAAAAAAGGAATTTATATAATGCTTATGAGGGCATAATCAATAGTGATGGAAGCATGAGTTAGCAAAGAGGCTAGTACCTATTTTTTAAAAGGAACAAAGGCTCATGAGCTATGAGATTATGGATGCAGTCAGATGAGCAGTCTATGTGCTCCTCCTCCAGGAGAGCCAGGATTGTTTTCTCATTGGATACCAACAAGTCTATGTGTACTTGGCCAGCAAATATTACACAAATTTAATAAATGAATGCATGCTTTTCAAATATCGGAGTTTTTGATGGATAACAATGCAACATCTGTGATGTTTTGCCACCTCATATGGCTACTGACTTCTTAGAAGACTAAGCCATCCCTGGTTCAGCTCTAGTTTTGTTCTCAAACACAAGAGATTACTGTTACTACTGCTCATGTTGATTTTGTTTTTAATTGAGCTGGCTGAGAATTTGATAAAATTGGCTTCAATTCCACCCAAATGATTTTATCAGTTGTGCCTAAAGATACAAGCTGCCTGAGCCTTGATTTGATATTAGTACAGACATTTTAAACTATGTTGATATAAACATAAAAGAAGTGAGATAAATTTCATAGAAACAATAGTAAAGATTATTACCTATATGCTATTTTGAGCAGAGGAGAACAGAGAATTTCATTTACATCTGGCAGTGACAATTCTCATGCAAGAGACTGAGTCATGGTATCATGATCACTGGAGTATTCTGAAGCTTAATTGATTAAGATTACTGAAACGTTCAAAGTGCAAATTGTCATATTTATGGTGCAAGATTGAAAATGTCTGCCAAGTTATCACTTGCTAGTTTGTTCAACTTACAGCTCACAGTATCAATGAAATGTGTGCTCACAGGACACTGCTAGCAGCAAATAAGATACACTATTCTTGCAGCAAATTTAAATACAGTTATAGCTAAAGTTAAGCTTAATGTATAAACCAATTTTCTAGTAAAATGGAAAATCAACTACTGTTTTCCTCAAAATAATTAGCCCAGTTAAAAATGTTTAAGACATTGCATACCTGTACATGATAGATAGATAGATAGATAGATAGATAGATAGATAGATAGATAGATAGATACTTTAAAATGTAGTCTTAATACAGGTTGCTAAATTCAAGTTTCAATTCTGACTACTTGAAACCCTGGGCACTTCTATGCTCAATGTCCTTACTTATAAACTGAGAGAAAAGTAGGTATCTACCACTTCACTAGTTTTACAAATTAAATGTGTTAAATATCTAGGTAGGAACTTTAAAATGCCATCTGATAAGGTAATATCTGATGTTAGCTCTATCAAGAATAATAATCAATATAATTGACTATAATTAATACTAACTGCTACTGTTATTTTGAGCTTTCAGAAGTAATTGCTACTGATGATATGCCAATGGTCCCCTCAGGAGGTTATATGCTGAATTCAAATGGCATGGTTCCCAATGAATTATTATCCAAGGATCCAATGGGAGATTAACAAAACCTAAAAGCTCTCTGCTATTATTTCTAAAGAGGTGGTAAAATAAGGATTTCTTACTTCTGATAGCTTCTTGTATAAGATTATTCACCTGAAATTCACATGCAGATTTTCAGTTATAAGTTAATTTGAACAAACAAACAAAAAAAGAAAAAAAAATAAATCAACTAAAGGGTGGCCATGCAGTCACTTTTTAACATCCTTTAACTGAACTCTGGATTTGCCAGTTTATGGATAACACTGCCTAAACGAATTATGAGACCTGTAATGCTAGACAGGAAGTGAGACAGATGCCACACACGATGAAAGAACATACTAAAGGGAATAAGGGACAAACTTTAGGAGGAGGCACACAGGTAGACCACACTACATGGTAAAGAGTGGTTTAACAAGGACTCAATTCTAAGTTCTGAACATATATGGAGTGAGAAGGGAATAAGTCAAAACTGAGAAAAATAGGATGAACAATTTTTTGTATCACATCTTTATCACACTTTCTATAACATTTATCAGAGGGGAAATAGGTTCCCTTTAATCTACATTAAAATAACTTTTTAAAACATCTTTGGTTCTTAAAACACTATTACCAGGAAAGAGAAGTGAACATCTTGTAATGGATAAGCGCAGGAGAGTTCTAGAATAACATGAGAGTGAGGCTGCAACCCACCTTCCCCATGTTCATTGAATCCAGCTGTAAGAACAAAACCCCCTCTAAGCATTAACAGCTGAGAGTTGCCCTCCAAAAAAAGACCTTACATCACACAGATGCATGCCCAAGCCACAGTATTTGCACTTGAGAGAATCCAGTCTTCATCAAGAACTGGATATTACTAGCAAGCAACAGGATTCCAGAAAATCAGAAATGATACCCACCTAACAGCATTTATGGTATCTATGGAGAAGGTCAACTCCTGGTTTTCTCAGGACTAGAGAATACCCAAGAGGCTTCCAGCTGTGTTAAAGGTAAACCAGGGACAGGAAAACAGCAGAGCATTAAATCAACAGCCTATGAGATAAATGAAAATCTGGAACATCAAGCGCTAAAGTCAATGAAAAGAAAGCTAGAGAAAGCCTTAAATGTATCGTAGACATAGGGCACACACAACATAATGAGTGTGTAAAATTATGTTTCAAAGTAACAGAAGCTTAAGAGTTGATAGGATAAGTTAAATATTTTCAAACCAACCCTACTGATATAAAGCAAAGCTGCCAACATATTGACTACTAAGTATTTTAAAAGCTCCTCCATGTTTCCTCACAGCTGTCTAAGAGCCTCAAATTCACATCACAGGTGAATAGGAAACAAAATCCAGTCACCAGGCATTGAACAAACATTGGTTGCATTTCTTATTATCTGAGTTCCCCCCTCCCCCAAAACAAATATTTTTCTCCACATCCTGGTCCCTTCTGCCACTATATTTCATGTGTAATTTTTTTTATTGTTTAAAATTGGGCTAAGATTTGACAAGTAAGACATTGAAGTGTCTTTTATAGTATTTCAACATGGGCTCCACTAATAATCATAAGGATTACTGCTACAAAGACTCACTCAATTAAACAAATATTTATTCAGGCCCTACCATAAAATGGGCTCAGGAAGGAAGGCTTGTATTCCTAACTTTAAACCCAGAGCCAGTAAAGGCAAACAATTTCTCAGAGGAGACTCAGACCCCATGGTTTGTTGTTTATTTCCAGCAGAAACAGACCAACATCCCACCCCCCCACACACACACACACACAGTGTTTCTCATCCTCCTAAACACTATCAACTCTCTCCACAGAACAGTTCTTGGAATAATAATAACACAGCCAAGGTAGAAACAAAAACTTCCCAGTTTCAAGATATCAAGAATCAAATACAGATACGCATACTAACCATACAATCCTGTTTCTAGAGACATATTTAAAAGAAAATAAGGGAAATAATTCTACTGCCTTTGGTACCAAGCATCTAAAGCTGGCAATGACCCGTGCATCTACATTGTTCACTCACTCCTTGATAATTCATCCAAAAGAGATTGTGAACCTATGGATATAAATCAAAGTTTTCAAAATCAAAACACTTCAGCCTATCAAAGGCAGTTCTGCCCTATGTAATAAGTCAAATAATTGTTTCCAGGCAAAGATGGACATGTCAAAGACAATATTTACACACTGTGTGAATCTAAAAGTCTAAGAAGTTAAAAAAAAATGTGGAGTGAATACAAATAAGATAGGATGAAACCTTATTTGCAAGCAATTATTTTTCTAGAATGTCTTGAAAATTTATAGGAATGTATGTTTTTCTAGCTTTTTAATAATGTCAATTATGATAAAAAGTGAATTAGATCTGTTCATGTGTAAGAAAAAAAGGAAAATCAAGAGTCAAACACTGCATTTTTGATGTCTGTTATTATCAACTGAAAATCTTTATGAATTTGCTGGAGATATTTTACATACCATCCACCTAACAGGAAGACTTGACTATTAAAGACATAACCCTCTTACTACACAACTACGTGTAGCACTTAATTTCTATGCAAAAGACAAATCAGAAGCTAATACTTTTGTGTCCATGCTTTGCAAAAGAAAATTGCAAAAAAAAAAAAAAAACCTTTGTGCCAAAATAAAATCTATAACTAGTTTGAATGTCAATCCTTAGGATACAAACTGATAGTACCAAAAGAGGCTCATTGAAGCTATATATGCAAGTAGAAAAACATACCAACACATACATATAAGGAGATTTTAAACACAGTCAAAAAACAAAAATAGAATCCTAATTTCCAAAAGTAGCCTATAAGTTTCAACTGGATTGTTAAACAGGCCTGTGAAACGACCGGTCTTCAAAGAATAAGAATTGCATATTCAATTTCCTTAGTCTATGAGAAGAATGAACAGTAGGACACAGTATTTGTTCAATTACCTCCAAACTAGAAAAAAGGAGCTGAAATTTTTCTAAATTCAAATCAGTAAAATTCTATCACTGAAGAAATTGCATGTTTGAAGTGTAGAACATGTAGATATCAAGCTGGTGCTGATCTGGAAGCTTCATTCCTACAGTCCAGATTTCTGGTGTAGAAAGGTACTGTGCATGCTTGAAAGGAGAAAGTAATCAATCTTAGACAGCTGTGAATCTTCTATGCTTCAATAATGATCCGCCTCTTAAGAGATGTTCACTGAAGCCAACAGTGGCACAAAGGGTATGGGAGTAACAAACTATCCTCTGATGTAAGGATTACTACTATTATGTTGCTATTGAAACAGAAATAATATAAAGCTGGTGCCTAAAGATTTTTTTATATCCATAGATTAGTGCATCTCTCCATTCTCATCAGAGAAGATTCTCTTTGAACACAGATGCAGGGCTGGTGAAGAATCTTCCCATTCTGTGGGCTCCCTTTTTGTCCTATTGACAGTATCCTTTGCCTTACAGAAGATTTTCAGTTTCACGAAATCCCATTTATTAAATGTCAATCTTGGTGTCTGTACTATTATTATTCTACTCAGGAATATGTCTCCTGTGCCAATGCAGCCAAGGCTGTTCCCCCACTTTCGCTTTTATTGGGTTCAGTGTAACTGGATTTATGTTGAAGACTTTGATCCACTTGGACTTGAGTTTTGTACAGAATAACAGATACAGATTTGTTTGCATTCTTCTACATGCCAAAATCCAGTTATGTCAGCACCATTTCTTGGAGATGCTTTCTTTTCTCTGTTGTATGGTTTGAGGGGTGATCTCTAGAATATATAAAGAAGTCAGTAAACTATATAAAAAAAATCCAATTTAAAAATGGGTTAATGACCTAAATAGGGAATTCTCAACAGAAGACTCTCAAATGTCAGAGAAATACTTAAAGAAATGTTCAACATACTTAGCCATCAGCAAAATGAAAAACTCTGAGATTCCATTTTACTTCAATCAGAATTGTTAAGAACAAAAAACAAGGATGTAGAGCAAGGGGAACACTCCTCCATTGCTGGTGGGAGTACAAACTTATGTGGTCACGTTGGAAATCAATATGGCAGTTTGTGAGAAAATTAGGAATCGATCTACCTCGAAACCCAGTGATACTACTCTTGGGCATACACCTAAAAGATGATCCATCATACCACAAGGAAACTTGCTCAACTATGTTCATAGCAACTTTATTTGTAATAGCCAGAACCTGGAAACAATGTAGATGCCCTCACATCAGGAAATTTGAAGGCAAATGGATGGAACTAGAAAAAAAAACATACTAACCCAGATCAGAAAAGCAAGCATGGTATGTATTCACTCATTAGTGGACATAAACTGTAAAGTAAAGGACAACTATGCTACAATCTGCAGCACTAGAGAGGCTAGGTTACAAAGAGGTCCCAATGGGGGGATGCATGGATCTCCCTGGGAAGAGGAAGTAGAGACCTCCTGGTTGGACTTGGGGGTGAGCATGGGAACTTGTAGGATCTGGTTGGGGAGGGATGAGTGGAGGGAGACAGTGCTGAGAGAGATGACTGGAAAGGGGGGTCCTTAAGCCTGATACAAGGAAAACTTCCACAAGCCTACATGAATGACCCCAGCTAAGACTCCTGGCAACAGTGGATTCATAGCCTGAACTGGCTAACCCCTATGATCGTATTGATGACTATCCTGCTTATCATCAGAGAGCTTTCATCCAGTGACTGATGGAGGCAGAGACCTACAACCAAACATTGGGCAATGCTAAAGAAGTCCTGATTAAGAGAGAGAGGAGGAAGAAGGGAACAGGGGGGTTAAGAACATCACAGGAAAACCCACAGAAACTACTGGCCTGGCTTAGGGAAACTCACAGAGTCTGAACCATCAATCAGGGAGCCTGCATGTGACTGACCTGGGCCTTCTGCATATATGTGACAGTTGTCTAGATTGGTCTGCTTGTGGAACTTCTGACAATGGGAGCAGGGGCTGTCCTTAATGCTTTGACTGGCTCTTGGGAATCTATTCCTCACACTGCATTGCCTTGCCCAACCTGAATACAGGGAGAGATGCTCGGCCTTATGGCAAGCTTGATATGCCATGCTTTGCTGAAGCCCAAGGGAAGCCTAACTCTTTTTGAGGGGTTACAAAGGGGTAAACTTAGGGGGAGGAGGAGAGAAAGGAGGGAGGTGAAGCTGCAGTTGGGGGGGGTGTAAAATAAATAAATAAATAAATTTTTAAAGTTTAAAAAAATTAAAGAAAGAACTTAACACAGACATCCACAACTGGTCTAGGAGCAGAGACTAAGTAACTGCAGGGTGTTCTGCCCTAAATAGGAAATCTATATCATATTTCCCCTCCCAAGATTTAGGCATCATTGCAGAAGCGGGGGGGGGGGTGTAGAAAACTGTAAAAGCCAAAGGTGATAGAATGATAGACAACTATAGGAACACAATGTTTTCAGGGCACAGCAGGGCAGTTGTACATATGAACTCACAAGATGTTGGGACAGAATGCATAAAACCTGAGCACACTCAAACCCAGAGGGGATATGTGGCCACATAGTCCCAACTCTAGCTGAAGAGCTCTCGGTGATTAATAGCTGCCAGGAGACAGGGAGTTTGTTTTCTTTAGGGCTGTGATATCTACGAGGTTTAACATGCTCCAGTGGTTTGTCACAACCCCAGAGTATGCAGGCAGAATTAATGAGACACAATGGATTAAAAATGAAGACACAAAGTTGGGTGAGTATGGATTAGGGTGGATCTGTGAGTAATAGAATCAAAATACAATGTTTGGAATCCTCATATATATATTTAAAGGATAAATGAAGTTTAAATCCATAACTTGAATAACTTGAACATTAAATTCTAAAACCCAAATAAATGTATGAAGTCCTCTTGCATGTAAGGTGCCTCAAGGATACCAAACACTTTTTACTTAAAACACCATCACAGAAAGACAATGCATTAAATGAAGAAACAAATACAGGCAAGGTACATTTTTAACAGAAAAAAGCTGGTAAGACATTAGCCAAAATGCTAGCAGTGTTTAACTGAATGGTGTAATTCACCTCAAGATAATCTGAATTTCTTACTCCTTCTGCAGCAAATCTGACATTCATTGTCTACTCTAGCCAGCTACCATAGAAGTGACTTCTCTCACATTTCTAGGGATCAAATACACCAAATGCATGATCCCAAGCTAAGACCGGGGTGCATTTTCTCTGGAGACTCCAGAGGAGAAAGATCTAGTCTACAGCATCTTGTTTTGACTGTATTCTTTGGCCCATTTTCCCTCTCTCGAAACTCTTGTAACTATTGTCACCTCTCCTAGTAGTTCATGGCTCAAACTTCTGTTTTCCTCTTAAAATGGCTCCAGTATCCTTTGGTACTTGGCCCATCTCTTCCCCTTTCAAGGTCAGCAACAGAAAATCTAGTGCCTTGTATTCTTCACATGGCCTGCTTTAGACTCTCAGTCTCATCCATATTGAAGACTGTTCATTTTTGAGAACATGCAGAATTGGTCTGGATTCACCAAAATATCAAGAAAAGATTCCTTTTGCAAAATCCTAATCACATCCCTCTTGTTATAAAACGTAGCATTCATGGGTTCCCAGGATTAAAGTGAAAACATCTTAAAGAGCCATGATTCTACCTACAACGCATTTCAGTAATTTTCAAAATAAAAGAGAAAAGATAACTGTTTAATTGAAGTAGAATTATGTTTTCATCTGGAAAAATAATAAATGGAGTTGATTATGCAAAATCAAGTCTCTTTTCAAGCGGCCTTCAACCACTGACCTGCCTTTTTTCAAGAGCCACAACATTTCATAGCATGACTTCCAAACCCATAATTGCTAATATTACTTCAACAGTACATCTGTCAACAGAAACCAAGTATGCAGCAATAGGCAAAAGTCATAATGTTTCTTTATCCAAGCTGTGCCTATAAATATATAAAGCAACATTATTGTTCTCATGGAACAACACATTTCCGATAGGTTATATCCCTTTTTCTAAATAAAAAGAGATTTTCTAAACAATTCAGTGTATTTTGAGCAGTTTCTCCCTCTTTGCTGACCTTGCTCTATTTTACCCAGTGAAAAAGAATAAAATAAATAACAGCTCAAAGGTACCAGAGTTTGTCTTCTGTGTTAAGTGGGTATATTTGATTCTTGTGATAGCTTCCAGTGCATTTCTATTTACCTATTTTAAGAGCAGAATAAACTATGAGAACTATCAAATAATAAAATTATTTGACATATGACACAAAAACATACATATGTGTTACAATATTTATGTTTTATTTACATTCAAAAGGAGATTACTGTCAACTGGTATGAAGCCTAAATGCACTTATCTAGAAACTTTTGGCCAAAGATAGCATTCTCTGAGCCTGAGAGATGGCCTGGGAGCAAAGAGTATACTCTTAGGGGGACCTGAGTAAATTCCAAGCAACCCCGTCAGGTGGCTCACATTTGTCAGTAAACCTGGCTCCTCAGGAATCCAATTTCTCTGGCCTCTGTGGGCACTTGCATTCGTCTACATGTACCTACATATAAACACATAAACATAATTGAAAGTAACTAAAACAGTAAAACATATATTTGTTTTTTAAGCTTATTCTAGGAAAGTCCTAGAATTCTGCAAGTTTTAATTTAAGTGTAGGTTTTTGCCAAAAAAAAAAGCCTCATGTAAACAAGATTTTAGTTTTGATTCTTATGATTTTACTTGAAACTCCATAGATTTAATGGCAAAAAGATACAAATTAAGAGAATCCTGCAACAACAAAAAGAAAAAAGAAAAAGAAAAAACCCACCATGAATAAGGAAGCCAAAACATTGTCAGCTATAACTCGATGTACTGACTCTTAAGCATGGGGACCTGACACAAGGCTTACAAGGCAGGCCTTCACAAGCAAACATCTAGGAAATCCAGCCTAATACAGACTGCTGTTTTGGTTAGTCAGAAACTACCATTAGGTTACAACAAAAAAAAAAATAATCCACATATAATTTATCCACTGTATTGAAGCTTTCAAAGTCCCAAATGCAGGCTGAAGAGATGGATCAGTTGTTAAGAGCCCCTACTGCCCTTTTGGAGGCATGGTATGGGATAGTATCCATATCTGATACCCATAATTCCAAACCCATGGGATGCAACACCTCTGGCCTCCACAGTTCACAGCCTGTGAGCACAACCACACAGACAAAGACATTTTAAAAAATGTGTGTGTGTGTGTGTGTGTGTGTGTGTGTGTGTGTGTGTGTGTATGTATATATATATATACATACACACACACTTTTTAAAATATATATATATATATATATACACACACACATATATATATACATATATATATCTGCATATATATATACACACACATATTAAGGGCAGGAATGCTTAGAAACAAGTCTAATTAAACTCTGAATGTCATTTAGGTCTAATCATGTCTTTATATAATATAGCTACAGCTTTCTGAAGCCTGAGGATGGTACATTTAGGCTACACGAATTCTAGTCTTAGTCTTAAACTCATTCAAAATATGTAAGGCAGTTTGCAATCAGAATGGTGAACACTATTAATGGAGGGAAGATCCCCAGTTGGCTTGTGACTGATTGTGCACAGGAGGGAATAAGTTTACCTAGGAAGTTTTAACTTGCAGTTGAAAAAAAGTTTAAAAACATACATATTTATTTTAAAAGTAGACACTTGCAAAACACTGTTTTACCCTGGCAGCCCAGATGCTTTACTTCTACTGTCCTGAACCACAATGAGACCACAAGTATACAGCCTGTTGATATACTTACTCCAGAACACTCCTGTACCAATATCTCATTGGAAGGAAGAGTTCTGAACCAACAACTTAATTACCTCACACAAAGTGTTTTCAGATGACTGCTGTGGCATCTGACATTTTAAAGATAATGAGGATTAGTAACCCACAAAATAAATTTTGATTTGTTTTTGTTGTTATTATCATTAGGTAATGACAGGATACTCCAAATTAATTCTATTGTACATATATGGGTTACCTTAAAAACAAACAAAACAAATATAGTATGGACAACTACATGAATATAAATTAAAGGACATCTTAGAGTTGAAGAATACCTTGAAACCAGACAGCCATCTCTCTCTAAAACACTAACACTCAAAAAGAGGGTCTTTTTCTAAAGCTCTTTACTAATACCAAAGGCATGGGATAGAGGTGTTTTGCCACTGAACATCCTTGTATGGTTTGCCTTCAAAGTCACTAGAATTCCAGGTGGCCATTAATTTGAAAGTGAATTCTAGATGAGAGAAGCTTTAGGAAACAAAAATAATTGAAATTACCATGCATATCACACGACGCTATTAAAGCTAAAGTACATTTTAAGTCAATTACAACCAATAAAATATAAAAATTAATAAACACACACACACACACACACACACACACACACACACACACAAAGACCACTTGACAATTCCACAACCTTGGTTAAAAGCTATGTTAATCCAGCAAGTGAGTCAAGTACTAGTGGTTGGAAGGAGGCAAGATTTTACCCAGTGGCTGTGCAATTTTGAGTAAATGGAGATAAACGACCACAGCAGAGGTCTGCCCTGAAAGTTAGAAGTGACAAGCATCAACAAGCTGAGCTCCAGCTTGCCACAGACAAAAGGCAAGTTTTGTTCCCAGAGGCTCCCCTCTGCTGGCCATCGTGCCATGAGAGAAGCACCAGCTCAAGGTCGTCTACCACTCCATGGAATTTTCCAGAGGAGGCCCTGGAACTTTGACAACTATGACCCAATGCTCCAGAGACAAGCTCTTCTTCCCTGTCTCCCACACAGCCATGGTGGAGCTGCTCGGGGTTCACACATAAGACACTTAAGAAAATGACAAAACAGCATAATGGCGTTGTAATAAGCCACTTCCTAGACTTCCCCTACTCCTTGCTGTTCCTCCATTACTTAGTGGGGCCAATCCTGCTGACAAAATCCAAAGAAGACTAAAAGCTTTGCAGGCACGTCCTTCCGCTGACTTTCAGTGCCACTACTATCAAAATCCCACTAAGAGCTGAATTTTATCAACCAAAATGGGTGCATGGATATTCACCATCACAACTGAATGTTATCACGAAAGCTTAACTGATGAGAGCATTGGTTCTCACCATTAAAATGACTAACATTAAAAAGCTAGAAAGTGTCCAGCAGGCTTGTGGCCATGGTACAGGGGAGGTAGTGATAGGTAGAGCCCCAGAGTTCATTGGAAGGCTAAGTTAGCTTAATTAAGAAACCCTGGGTTCCACTGAAAGATCTGGTCTCCAAAAACAAACTGTGGGCCAGCAACATGGCTCTGTGGATAATAGTGCTTGATATTAAGCCTGATGCCCAGAGTGTCACAGCATGAAAAGAGAACCAACTCCCCCAAGTTGTACTCTAACCCCCAAGAAGATGACATGGCATGCATGCTCACATATAACCACCCTCCATCCCATACACAGAGAAAAATAAACAAACAGATATTGGGGTTTAATAAGGACCAGGATAAACAAATAGGCCGAAAAGATGTTTATTCAGGGAGAAATAACTCACAACATAGGCAGATAAACACCAGCAGGTTCCTCATCCCAAGGATGCCTCCAGATATACTCCTGCTCCCTGCTGCAAGCAAGAGAGCTCTCCGAGCACCCTCCTCAGCCTCTTCCTCCAGGTCACATCCAGCCCTGTCTCCACCCCCCAATGGGCGTGGTCTAAGCCACAGGTGCGGACAAGGTGAATATCTCACTACAAATAGATGTAAAATAAAATTAAGGTGGACATTACCTGAGGAATGACAGCACAGGGTGCCCTCTGCTCTGCACACACATGTCCAGGAGTACCTGCTCAGACTTCACACACACACAGGCACACACACACATACATACACACACACACACACACACACACACACACACACACACACACACACACAATTTGTTTAGACCCTGAAGTACACCAGCTTACTCCTACTTTTGGCTATAGCTTCTCTATAAATGGTGCTCATGGTCAAGTGATCTTGACATCTGGTTCCACTATGCTGAAGGTCTAAGTGGACTAACCCATCTCTAAATCATTAGAACATTTTCAGCTACCCATGCTTTTAGTTGAGCTTCCCACCACAGGAATACTGAGAAATCCTTTCTACTCTGCTGAGTACCAAAGTCACTTTTGTGTCTCAGAATTTATGGAAACAGGTAAAAAAGAACAGACTTCTAGCTGCCCAAAAATATGCTTTCTATGGCAACTCCCAGTTTCTCCTTGTCTCTTGTGCCAAATGTCCCAGGGCCTTGATCTGTCACCCTCTCTCAAGCATGCTCATAACACCCTACAGCTCTGAGAAAGATGCAGCTACTTTTAGTGAAAATAAGAATTCCTTGCACTACCTAAGAATCCCTTCTGAACTCCAGAACTCAAGCCTATAGCTGTTCTTTTTATTTTATTTTTTATTTTTAGTATTTTTAAAAAATTTTGTAGCCCCAATCCCCCTGCTGCACCAACCCATTTTTGTGTCTTCTTATTTCTAAAACTTTCAAAGCCAATGTATTTCCTGGGTAGTCTTGGGTATGTACTTTTCTACTGGACAGTGGTAGACTTAACAGGACTACCTTCTTGGAGAAAACTAGCTTTCCCTCTCCTAACTGTTAACAATTGCCAATAGCTACAGATTTGGGAAGGAATTGTGTGCCCAATTCTTCTTCTTCTCACTTAATTTGGTCTGGCTTGGGTTTGCACAGGTCTGTTGTATGCTGTTGAAACTGCAGTAAATGCATATTTGCAGCTTATCTGCTGGGTTTCCTTGTAGGCATCACCACCTCGGGCTCTTAAAAACTTTCTACCTGGTTTCTGCAATGTACCTGAGTCTTGAGAGGTATTGGTGGTATATCTTCCTTTCTGGAACTGGACATCCTGTAATCTCTGATTTTCTAAACCTTGTCTAGTTGTGGGGGGCTGTGTTAATCACCATCTATTGCAAATAGAAAATTCTAAGATGAGGTTTGGGATATGAATTGATCTACAGGTATAAGAATAAGTCATCATGAGCCAGTTTACTATAATGTCTATTTTAGCAGCATAGCAGTAGTAAGTTTTCCATTAGGCCCTACAACATTTCTAGCCACAGATTTTTTTAACCCAATAATGGTTTCAGATACGGAACTCTTCCTTTGGAGTAAGACTTATATCCATTCAAAATGAATTTGATACTTCCATGATGTTGATGACATAAATGAATCAGTAGGCATGGTTTTTCCAGACTAGTCATATTTATAACATGAAGATTTCATATAGGTATATTTGTATCTGTCTGTGTGAGTACATGTAATGTGTGTGCTGGTGCCCCCAGAAGAAAGAAGAAGGCTTCCCTAGAGCTGAAGCTAACAGATATCAGTGAGCAATTTGATGTTGGTACTATAGATCAATCTTGGATCCTCTGGAAGAGTAGGCAATGCTCCTCTACTCTGAAACATCTCTCCAGCCCAATGATTTATTCTACCTTTCACCTAAGTATGGGTACTTTCAGAGGCATATATGTCAGATTCCCCTACAACTGGAGTTGCAGGCAGTACTGAACCATCCAGTGTGGGTAGTGAAAATAAAACATGGGACCTCCCCAAGAGCAGCAAAAGTTCTTAATTTCTAAATAATCATTCCAGCCCACCATTGCCAATAATCTCTGTAACTAAAGGAGGGTGTGTTTAATAGATAAAAGACATTGATAAATATTTTATTCAATAAACATTTAAGCAATGATATATTAACTAGCTTAACAAGTTAAAATCCCCAGAACTAATTAAAATTAAAAGAGAACTTGACTCTTTAGTTATGCTCATCCATTAGAAACAAAGAGAATAATTCAGAATCACTCTCTTTATGATACCTTTAATATGACTGATTAAAAGACTTAGAGAAAGGCTTGAACTTTTTGGTATGTCCAAAACTGACAGTTTAACATAATAAATAAAGTGCTTTTAATGATTAATTTAAGATATTATAAAGTCTGAAATGTATATAACTTGAAAGTGGATGAATAAATTTCAAATCCAATACAAGTTATTACAGGCCATAGTAATGGCTCAGTAGTTGGGAGCACTTGGTATTCTTGAAGGGGACCCAGGTTCAATTCCCAGCACCTACCCGGAGGATACAACTGTCTATAACTAAATCCCAGGGCATCTTCTTCTGCCTATGAGTTTGTGTACATGTGGTACACAAACATCTACTTAGGCACACAGTTATACACATCAAATAAAATAAATGTCTAAAAAATATAAAAAGTAAACTAATTTAATCATACATAAATTTTATCTTGAACACAATTAGCATTCCTCTGGTGTACAAATACACTTTTGTTTACAGCACCTCAAGCACGGCTTTGATTACATTCAGAATCCTTCTATTCTGTTCTTGCTTCTTTTTGTGTTTTTGAAAAGGTTCTTTAGCCCCGACATATTATGGAATCTGAAAATGATTTTGAACTTCTGATCCTCTGGCCTCCACTTTCTGAATGTTATAATGTGACTACAGGCTTGTGTGCCATCATATCTGGTTCATGTAAAAATGACACCAGAAAAATTGGAAGCAATAGAACTGATGCTATAAAGGAATTACCAGTAAACTTGCTTAAGAAATATAAATTTAGTTAAAATTGGCTAGAGGAACATCACCTCCAATATGACTCAAAGGTAAGTAGTGTACTGACCAGACTTGTTAAAAACAGTGAAGGAAGAAAACTCTGTATCATAATTGAACTCTGGTGTTGCTGAAAGTTTCTGGTAATCTTTATTCACCAAGATTGACCTCCACATAGTCTGCTGGTAACAGCAAGACAACCAACTGGCTATTAGGTCCATCCCTTTATAGAAGGAGACAGTCCAGACAAACACCCTTAAGTCATGGCTTATCAACCATTCTTCTAGGAGCTTGTCAGGGAATGCATAAATCAGCCAGGTGGGAATAAAGAATGTGGGTAACAGCTATTTGAAAAGATTAACCTTGGTGTACTTAGGAAATAATGCTGGCAATATCTTTGCTCTGTACACTTCCCATCTGCCCAGCTAGCCAAATTCACAGTCTCCTGCCTCAGTTTAAGTTGCTCAGAGTGTGACCTGTGTTTGGGACTTAAAGGAGATTTGAGGATGACAGTGTGTGTGGAATGCATGAGCCTGAGGTGTTTATAAGTTAGTAAAACTTCTATTCATCGCAGGCTACTCTTTGGTCACTCACTGGAGCCTGCATTTGTTACATTAGAGTTTCTCCTATATTAATCTCTAAGTGTATCAAGTGATTTCTTACTAGGAAGGCATATTAGTTCTGTAAAAACCAGTTGATTATGAAACTAGGACAAAAATATACACAGATGTCTATTAAACATTGTTCCTTAAATTAAGTCTTAACCATCTATTATTTCTGTATTTTTTTCCTGAAACTAGTTTCCTCTGTCAGGTGTGTCACGCACAGTATAGCTCTCCAATATAGTTAAAAGAAATAACAAAACACAAAAGGAGCTTTACATCGATAAATGAAAAAATTCAGTAAACCAAGCTGTGATCATAACAAATCTACAGAAGTTTTTAAAGTTGAAGAAAGGGGGATTTTTAAAGGAAAGAATAACATATTGCTTGATGAAGCTCAATAACCATGGGCTTTACGGGCATATCTTGTTTGACACTTTTCAAGTGTTAATGGCTTTTGAGGGTTTCTGCCCCCACTTTATGCACATGCACAGGAAGCCTGATGCTTGGAAGGAAAACTAAGTAATAACTACAAGAAGGAATGGCTGCAGTTCCTCAGGATTTAATAGCCTGGTCTTCTGCAACAGCAAGCAAATCCTCCCTACACTTTTAAGAACATTAAAAAACTGAGCCAAAGGACAACGAAACATTGAGCCAGATTGCATGGCTTCACAATGATAAAACAGATAAATATCTAATGGTTTATCAGTGACATCAGTCACACATACACACACATACACACACACAGACAGAGAGAGACACACACACACACACACACAATGACCTATAAAAGTAAAGGATTATAAAAAAATTATGCAGATTACATAACACTACAACAATTTAAAAAAAGATAAATATCTAATTGGTCATCTCAGGGAGGAAAGATTAGACCCTAAAGAAGAGTTAATATCCAAACACAGAAGGAACTCACATAACTCAGTAACAATAAAAAAAATATGAATAAAAACACTGTCCCGGGTATATATCCAAAGGAAATGAACATAAAAGAGGGAGCCATTATAGGATTGAAGAGAAAACTGAACCTAAAGAAATGTCCAGAGACCTACAAGACTGACTCCGACTAACAACTTGAGCAATAGTGGAAAGGCTACCATAAATGCCCTTCCCTGGTAATGAGATCAATGACTAACTTATCCACCGTCATGGAGCCCTCATCTAGTACCTGTTGGAAACAGAAGCAAACACCCACAACTAAAGACAAGACCACACTGCAGAAACACATAGAGACAGTGGACCTGAACAAGGAGGCACTAACGAGCCCCCAGACTGATAGCTGGGATTACAGCATGGGACTGACTCAGACCCCCTGAACATGGGTCTCAGCTAGAAGGCCTGAGCAGTCTAAGGGAACTCAAACATTGAAACTAGGATGTATTCATGGTGCACAAAAGGACATTTTGAACACATCCCCCATGGAGGGATACTCCCTTAACCAAGAGACAGGAGAGAAGTCCTAGTCCCTATTTCAAATGGATTGACAGATTTAGATGACCCCTCCTGGAGGTCATCATCCTACATGTGGAGGAGGGGAAGAAGAGGGTGGTCAGGATGCATGTGAGGGGGGAGCGAGGGAAAGAAGGAGGAAGGGAGGGAGAGGGAACTGGGATCGATATGTAAAATAAAAAAGAAAAGAAAATTTAAAACAAACAAAAAAAAAGACACAGGCTAACAGAATGGATACGAAGACAGAATCCATCCTTCTACTGCATACAAGAAACACATCTAAGCTTCAAAGGCAGACATTACCTCAGGGTAAAGGGTTGGGTGAAGATCTTCCAATCAAATGGACCCAAAAAGCAAGCGGTGTAGATATCGTAATATCTAACAATTTAGACTTCAAACCAAAATCAATCAAAAGAGATGAAGGCGGTCATTTTTAGTCATTACAGGAAAAATCCATAAGCTCAAAGTCTTAATTCTGAACATCTATGCCCCAAAGGCACCCACATTCATAAAAGAAATGCTACTAAAACTCAAAGCTCACATAAAACCTCATATACTCATAATGGGAGACTACAACACCACAGTCTCAATGCTTGGCAGGACCACCAGTCAGAAACTTAACAAAGAAACAAAAGAACTAACAGAAGTTATGTCTCAATAGGGTTTAACAGACATCTATTTTTAAAAAAAAACAGAAAAACAAGTCTATTCCTCACACTTGTATGTTGAATTATAAAACATTGAATCATAGAAGCAGGGTCAGGTGTGAGGGAATGAGTAGAAAGTAATCAAAGGAAACAAAGCTTATATTAATCTGGATGAGTAAATTATGAAGATCTAAGATACAGTGACTACAGATAATTATTAATTAGGGTATACCTGAAAATTACTAAGGATAGATGACAAGGTTATCACACAAAAAATAACCATATGAGTTCATGGACATGTTAATTAGCTTAATTCACTTATTTCATAATATATGAACAGATCAAAACCTGGCATTACATATCCAACTATTATTTCTCAATTATACCTTGACAAAGCTGTGTGAAGAGAGAACTCTTGTTGAATCGCCTCTACTACAGGGAACTCAGCTTAGGGAGGTTCTTCAAACTGAGATCCATCAAACGTCAAATG
This sequence comes from Cricetiscus sungorus, assembly GCA_030556225.1. Classification (NCBI taxonomy): domain Eukaryota; kingdom Metazoa; phylum Chordata; class Mammalia; order Rodentia; family Cricetidae; genus Cricetiscus; species Cricetiscus sungorus. The sequence goes on along the minus strand of JANBXA010000600.1, from coordinate 11,359,998 downwards.
TTTATTTAACAAATGATACAAAACCCACTGACTTAGAATGAGCCAAATGAAGGCAAAAGTGAGCATCACATGTGCACTTTCCTTAAAAAGCCACTAAGTGTCTCAACAGAGAAATGTCTCAGTAGAGATAGCTCCAGATGCCACAGAAAGCCAGATGTGATAGCAAGCATCTATAAGCCCAGAGCACCTATGGAGAAGCCCCAGAAGTCATGCCCAGCTGGCCTGATGCATATAATGGTGAACAGCAAGAAACTTAAGTTCAAACAAGGTGGAAAGTGAAGATGGACAGTCAAGGTCAGGCTATAATCTCTCGGCACATATGATGGTGCACATGCATGAGCACACTACACTCTCACTAAACACACACACACACACACACACACACACACACACACACACACACACACACACAACACACACACAGCTTTTGAAACATGAATAACCCCAGGTCTTAGTGGACACCTGCTCAGAGACTACAATACTTGGTGGATGAAGAAATGGCAACTCCTCAATGTTTTATCTCTCAGGTCTTTGGTATTTAATGTGAACTGTTTATTTCTACATTTTAAACTACATTTCATTCCTACCTCCCCACCACCCATCCCCAACTCTGATTGTATGAAGGCATCATGAAAATCAATGTTAATTGTGGTGATATTCTTCTTTGTACAAATAAAGTGTGTCTGAAGATCGGAGGGTGGAGCTTGCCACTGGCTAACAGATAAACAGGAAGTGAGATGGCTGGGTTCAGAGAGGAATATAGGCAGAAGGAAACAGGAACTTGCTCTTTGTAAAGCAGGGAAGTTGGCGAGGTAAGGTGTGGCTGTAGCTTATTCCTTCATCTCTATCTTTCAGCTTTTAACCCTATATCTAACTCCAGACTTTTATTATTAAGACCAATTAGTGCTTGCATTACAGTTAATATTTTCTCACAAACTCACAAAGACTGTATGGGTGGCAACCTCTAAGCAGATTTCATATGGGACCAAGCAAAGAAACTTCAAGTGTCCAAGAAGACAGTATAATATTTACATCATCCAAGTAAGCAATCTTGTTACCCTTTAAACTCAGCAACCATGGTGGCACTGAGTACAGAAAAGGAAATGATCAAAATACAAAATAAACTTTAAGATAATTGTCCACCAAAGCAGGCTTCAGTGGTCTCAATATTTAATATCCAACTTGTGGAACCAATGAGGTGTGTGTGTGTGTGTGTGTGTGTGTGTGTGTGTGTGTGTGTGTGTGTACATTTACATACCTCTCATATATATATATATATATACATATATATATATATATCCCTCATATATGTGTGTGCACTCACATATATATGAAACTTTTCATGTTTTTCCAACATAACTTAGAAAAGGTTTCAACTAATAGTGTATATGCATCTTATATGAACAAGATAACACATGCATACAGAGCCTTGAATTATCAAAAATGCAATTTGTCAAGCATATTCATACTTTTCACTAACATCTTCATTATCACAGTCATTCTTTTCAACCATCTTATGATACACATGAAAAAGTGGCCGCTGACAATTAAGGAGAGAAACACTTGGAAATTCTTGAAATTGTGCCTAAATACAAGCAGTAAATTCAACAAATTCCTCATCAGTCAGTGCTTTAGTCAGAACAGATGCCAATGTACCAGGAACGGGTACATTTTTTCTGTTTTTCACCAAAATAAGTTGAACAAAATTCCCAAATGATTGCATATTTTAAAATTTAAGCTGTGTATTTGCCAACACTGTTAAGCTGCTGTATCAACTGTCTAGCTTTAACCAAATAAAATCTTTTGCAACTTTGGGAGAAACTTCTGAACAGGAAACTATGCATCTGGCCAGGTTAACTGTTGCTGAAGATATTGAAAATGAAAGCCCATTTTTAAAACTCCACTATAGAATAATGCTGATAAAATTAAAAGGTAAGTAAGTATGCTACACTTTTACTTGTATTTGTGTTTATTGCTCACATGAACCAAGGAAAAAAACAAACATTAAGTCAGGCTTGGTGGCTCAAGCCTTTAATCCCAGATTTAGGTAGCAGAACAGGAAGATCTTTGTGAGTCTAAGGCCAGCCTGGTCTACAGAGCAAGTTCCAGAACAGCCAGAGCTGGTAAACACAGGATCCTTGTCCCGAAACCCCTCAAAAGAAAGGAAGAAAGGAAAGAATGAAGGAAGGAAGGAAGGAAGGAAGGAAGGAAGGAAGGAAGGAAGGAAGAAAGGAAGGAACGAAGGAAGGAACGAAGGAAGGAAAAAAGGAAGAGCTAACAATATCAAACTCCAGCTGGGCTCCAACTTATCTACCTTTAATGCAATCTAAGATCAGCCATGCTATGCAGATTATGGTAGTAATTTCCTGCTGTGGGCGCTTTATGTTTACCTACAAATGCAGTTTGCTTTGTTTTGTTTTGTTTTGTTTTGTTTTTTATCTTGGAAGCATGGTGTGAATACATTTGTCTTTGGGGAATACTTAAAGGATGAGACCCGAGTAGTTCATTCAAAGTACAGTAGATTCTAATATTTGCCTATGAATAGATCATGGGTGGTATGGCTGAGACATACAGGCATACTCTTAATAACACTGCAATGTTACTTAAAGGTTTCTTTTGTTAGCAAAATAATAGTGAATAATGAGAAATTTAAATGATTTAGTAGCTTACCAGGCAGTGATTTTAACACTTTGTACATATTACCTTTCACATGCAAAGAGAGCTTATAACCATATATTCACAGACCTACACACTTTTATAATGTCTAATAAGTTCATTTTTAAAACATGAATAAAATAATTTAAAACTTATATGTAATAATCTTGGGGGGAAAGTTATAATGATTTTCAAAAAAAGTTGAGAATCTTCCCTAGTAGTTACAGCATAAGGTTGATAAAAACCGGTGTCTTGGATACAGTTTCTAATGCTATGATGAGTCACGATGACCAAAAGCAACTAGGAGAGGATAGGGTTTATTTCAGCTTACACTTCCAAGTCACAGTCCATCACAGAAGACAGTCAGGGAAGGAATGCAAGTAGGACAGGAACCTGGAGGCAGGAGCTGATGCAGAGGCCATAGAGGGGTACTGTTTACTGGCTTGCTCTTCATGGCTTGCTCAGTCTGCTTTCTTGTAGACTGCAAGACAACCAGCCCAGGGTGACACTACCCAAAAATGGATTTGACCCATCCACATCAATCACTAGTTGAGAAAATACCCCACAGGCTTGCCTACAGCCAGATCTTAGGAAGGCATTTTCTCAATTGATAGTCCCTCTTCCAAAATGCCTCTTGCTTGTGGCAAGTTGACATAAACTGAGGACCACACAACTACCATTAAGGATGATACTTCAGTGAAAGTTTTAAACTTGAGTCATTTTCTAATCTAATCTATGCAGCCACAACCACAATGCACACTACAATCATGTTCTTTCAAATACCTTGAACTTGAACCTAATGGTCCATCCTAATTCATTTACAGTCCAACTCTTCCCACCATAAAATCGTCAAGATTTATTGTTTTCCTCAGCAGAATTTCAAAGAGTATTCTTCCTGTGGAATCCATGGCAGATACAGTCTACACCTTGAGAGAAGGTTAACATACCTTTGTACAGAGATACCAAGAGTGGCTGCTTCATGGTATGAGACAGAGTATAATGGAAACACTCCATCCTGAAGTCCACATTTAAAGTATGAAACAATACTTCAGTATCTGGAAGTTGTACCTAAATAACCAGCTCCTCATATATGCATCAAAAATGTATATGAATTAATTGCAACATGTATACACAACATACAAATACTGTGCACACAAGCTAAGGATCCCTATCCAAAATCTTCTAACTGAGATTTTTTTGAGCACCAACATGTCACAAGAGGAAAATTCTACACCTGTCCCCATGCAACCACTACCAGTCAAGATGAGTTTTTGAAATACTGTAAGTTAATTGTGTGTTTAAGGATGGGTCTAATCCCAGAGACATCTCACTATTTGTGTTATAAATACTACAACACTCAGAAGAACCCAAAGTCCCAAACTCTTCTGGACCCAAGAATTTTGGATAAAGGATACTGAATCTGTACAGGGCATTTATGTCACAATATACTATATAACCCTAATGAAATCCTAGTTCATACATTACTAAGTTTGAAAATTAACATGAAGTTGGAAATGCATGTTATGTTTTTTAACAATCACCTACTAAAATGTCAAGTTCTGTGCTTTATCATTGAATCAGAAATTAGTAGTGCATATTATGTTCAAAAATTAAAATATATAACAAAGACTATCATTAGTTTAAAAGGTTTTTGTTGTCTACACACCCTGGGGTGATCCAGCTAATTACTTCCAGCTTTCTCAATCTGTGTAAAAGTGGAGTGGCTAAAATTAACTATAAGGGTTAAAAGGGACACAGAAACTGTTAAGAAAACAATATACAATTAAAAATGTAAAACAATGACAAGAAAAGTAATGTTACTATCAAATCAAAGCACTAACCTTGTTACTCTGGTAGCTATTTTTCACTTAAAAGTTCATTCTTTAATTTCTGTAGCCAGAAAGACCAGTATTAAATGTAAAGCTTAGGCCAGGTGTCTTATGGATGGGATTACACTAAGTAAGGGTGTCTAAGAGGGGAGCTCTAGTTATCTTTTCAGTAAGATAAAACTCAATTCACATAATCGAATTGTACATCATTCACTCGATGTCCTAGGAGTTATACATGTAAGGGTGCACCTGTGTGTGCATGCATGCTAAGGTAGGTACGTAGCCTGCCATGAATCCAAACAAACGATGTCATCCTCTGAGATGCTGATCCTTGCTACAGTTCCTTCTCATCCTATGTAGTCAACATTCCTTTGACAAGAGAAAGTGAAATGGTCTCAAAGAAAAAGCAGAAGTCACATATACATGATCTCTGTTTCCAAAAGAACAGAGTTAAGGGCATCTTATATATTCATACATTCTTCCAGGCAAAGGAAGAGATAAGCCATCAGATTAAAAACGTTATTAGTAACATTTTACAGCAAATGATTAGGATATAACACCTTAAAAGAATTTCTGTTAAATTGCCGTCTAATTTCCTCAAGAGTGAACACGAATCTGGTATTTTCTATACCTACAAATTGAGGAAAAATGATACTGTTAAGTTCTAAACATCATTAAAATCTTGAAGCCAAGTTTCTTAGGTACAGCAGCTCTCCTATTCAGCCCTGTCCACCTCAGGTACTCAGTGCACAGAGAAGTTTCCATGAATAATACTGTTGAAATCTACTGAACTGTCAGCTAATACTTCCCATGAGTTAAACTAAGAGCATCTATGTTATTACTCATGTGCTCTTGAACATGAACTAGATTTAAAAATGACTCCTAATACTGAAGCAATAAATGGGAAGGATGATGAAAATCAAGAGAACTTTCCTTTTAAAAGCCTAAATGCTAAAATGCAAATGACTTGAAACCCAGCTACCCAAACATCCATTTTAATATTAGTAGTCTCCCATTCATCATTCCCCCTTTCATTTTCTCTCTGTCTGTCTCTCTCCCCCTTTCTCAGTTAATGTCTTCATAAAGTATAGGAGAAAACTTGAAACAAAGCACAAAACTACACACACACACACACACACACACTTTCTTACCTCCACACCAGCAAGCTGCCCACTCCTGCTGTCACACCACACAGAGCCCACTAAATCTTGTTGCTACCTGGGAAAATAACACATCCATCCCAAAACAGACAGAGAAGATACACAGATAATAAATGATGTATAGGTACATAGATAACAGATAGATGATTGACAGCTACATGACTTATTTAGATAGATGGAGGGATGACAGATGATAAAAGATGACAGATACAGATAATAGATAGGTGATTGGTATCTGGATGCATAGATGATTGAATAACTGAAAAGTTATACTGTCTAGACCCATTATCTTAATAATATTTTACTTAATAATATTTTGGATATACTTGACACAAAAATTCCTATTTCAAAATCTCTCACTTTGCCATAACCAACTGAAAAGAAAAAAAAAAAAAAAAAGGCAATCCCAAGAAAACTTTCCAAACTTTTCTTCTGGCAAGAAGCTACAGAATAAACACCATGAAGAAAGCAGTCCCCTTAGAAAGCACCAGTGGGGTGGTGCCCGTCTCTTTCCAGCATTCCTGCAGCTCTCAGGAGTCTTGGCTCACATCTAAGCAACTCCTGACTGTACTCTGGTTTTCTTTCTGCCATAACATTTTTGCCATTCTAAAACACCCTCCACACAGCTAACTTGCATTTCAGATATGCCTGGTATGGTTATCTCTCTTGGGAAGATTACTGAGCTTTTTACAATGTAAGTTTCTAATCATCTCAAGGCTTTTTTTTTTTTTCCTAAATGAACCTTCCCCACTGATGATGTCCCAGCCTGCTGCATTCCATGTCCTCTAGCATACACATCTCCCCAGGTACTGGTAACACTCTCCAGGCACCATTGCCCCAGCCAACTGGAATTTGCTCTCCAGCCAAAACTCCAACCCAAACCTCTTGAACCATGCACGTTCCTCCCCATTCAAAACTTCATCAAGGACAGGCAGAAGGCAGAGAGAGAGGTAGAGAGAGAGAGGTAGAGAGAGGAAGAGAGAGAGAGAGAGAGAGAGAGAGAGACAGAGAGACAGAGAGACAGAGAGACAGAGACAGAGACAGAGACAGAGACAGAGACAGAGACAGAGACAGAGAGAGAGAGTTTATGTAGGTAAACAAAGTTTGTCTATAAGAATCTAGCCCACTACATTATATTTCTTCCCAATTTGCTGTTAACATTTTATGGAATCGAATACACTCTGTGTGAAATTTCAATACATATATTGTGTATGCTTGTGTGACAGTACTTTTTTAGTTAACTAGTTGGTGTCCTACAGAACTATTTAAGGCTACATACAGTAAGGCAGTCAGAGCCTAGAACGCATGTGGGTTTGTTTGTTTGTTTGTTTTGTTTGTTTTTTTGAAATCTCGAGGAAGAGGAGAGACTGAACTCAGTACCATTTTTAGACTTTAAGGAAGCTACAAACAGTTCAATTACATGACATAAAATATCACTCCTTTTAATTAACAAAACTTCCAGGCACTCACTGTTACTTGAGTCTGGACTCTAGAATTTTCACTTCCTGGATTAGTGACTGCTCCCCAGGAGCTCTTCCCTAGGATCTCTGAGCTTGCAGCACTGTTTATACTGCTCAAAAACTTGAGCATACTTTGTTCCAAACATTTGAAGAAAATCTGCTCTTAACTATTCATTAAAAGGTGAGAAGTAGCCAGTCAGTCCCGGGGGGGGGGTGAAATTCCGCACCTTTAACTACCTCCCCTCTCTTTTTCTCTCCTCCCCCAGAACCCTGGCTATTCATACTGTGAAGAGTGGCACTCTGAGCCCTTCCCCCTTACATTCAGCAGCCTCTTTCTGTGAAGTATCCTTCTGGATGGCTAGAGATAACCTAAATTCAAAAGTGTAACTGGAAGCAGTGAACCGTGGCCCAGCCAAGCTTTATGGGCCTTTTCCCAAATAGTCTAGTGGCCACTACCCAGAGTGGCCTCAAACTTAAGAACAATGCCAGCACTGGGTGTTTCTGGAACCCTAGACCCTCACTACTCCAGTCTTCCAGGATCAGAGCATGGAAAATGAAGCCAGATTTACAGAAAGACTGTAAATTTCAGGATTTATTGTTGGAAAATGTTTCTAAACTCACACAGAGGTGGTAGGTACTATATTCAGGAACGACTTGGGTAGTGGTATGCTAACAGCTCAGTTGTTTTCACAGCTGGCCAGCTCAATCAACCTCTCTTAAAAGCACTATTGACAGGTGAGAAATTCCTGGCGTCCAGGTCGCACCCTGAACTCCTCAGCATCAATTAGAGCTGGAAGAGGAGGATGGAGTAGAAGGGAGCGGTGCTGAAAACGCGCTGGGCTGTCCCAAGGGAACTCTGGCGCTGGAAAGCGGATCTAGCACCAGGTAGGCTCTGGTCCAGAGCAAAGAGTCCTCCGGACAGCCAGGAAGCCTCAAGAATATGCCCGAACACCGGGAGAAAAGTGCAAGATTCCTTGGACTGTCACGAGAGGAAGGGAGGTAAAGGAGGAGAGGAGGCAGACGTACCAGCTGAGAAGGGCTGGAGATCAGTCCCGAGTGGACTGAGCGGCAGGGAAAGCAGTGCCTGGGGTGAGGGCATGCAGCCCAGTCACCGCCAGGCTGCAGGGCGCGGGTGAGGCCGGCTGCAAAGTTGGCGGGCCCCGGGGCACCTTACCTTCTGGTCCACGATGGAGCAAGCCATCTCGCGGACGTGCGCCAGGCTGTAGTCGCCAGACGAGTCTTGAAGGAGCAGCACGGGCTCGCGGCTTAGGCCGATCTGCAGATGGAACGAGATGCCCCCCGCCGGGGCCGCCCCGAGCACCGGGAAAGGCGCGGGCCCGGAGCTGGGGACCAGCGCGGCGGCGGCGGCGGCCACGGCGGCTGCTGCGGGCAGCAGCGGACTGGGCGGCCGCAGCAGCGGAGGGGCGCTCATCGCGCGAGTGAGCCCCAAAGTTTAGCAGACCTGGGACGCGGTGCCGCTGCCTGCGGCGGCCGAGAGAAAGCAGCAAACTTTCCGGGAAAGTCGGCTCGCGGCCCGGGCGGGCGAGGGCGGGAGCGCCGAAGATGGCCGAGGGGAGCCCCGGCGAGCGAGCGGGCGAGCGGACGGGCGGGCGGGCGCGCGGCAGAGCGGGGGAGGCGCCCAGCTCCAGCAGCCACGGCGCGCTCCGCTCGGGGGACCGAGGCTGGTCCGCGCGGCCGGCGCCGGCGGGGCGGGGCGGGGCGAGGGCGGCGCCGGCGAGCTGACAAGGGGGAACCGGAGCCCGGCGGGGAGCCGCCCCCTGCGCGCAGCAGCTGCCCGGGCCCACGCTGCTGCCCCAAGCGCCGGACCCGCCCATTCAGGGCAGTCCTGGCCACCTCTTGCCAGCGCTCCCACACTATGCACTTCCACCAGAGAGGCGACTTTCGGTGACCCAGGAACGCCAGACAGGCAGAACCCACTTAGGTCGGACTCCCTCTGGGAGCCCTGGAGTTTGTGAATGGGTAGATGGTCAGTCCTCTGACCTATAGAAAACCTTGTCTCTTGTCTAATAGTCTATCTTAATGCACCCTTTTCATCAGCCCCACCTGCTCCACCCACCATCTCCTGAAGGGCAGGCAAGACCAAGGTCTGAACAAGGCACTTGGTTTTCTACTTTTGTGTTTAAACTTCTGTGTTGCAGACTCTTCGTCAAAACTCTTGTTTCAAAACCGGCTTTCTAGGAGTGGTTCCAGCCCCACAGGCTGGTCAGTCGGCACCAATCAATTTTGACCTAAGCATACCGGTGACTGGGCAGAAACAATTGTTTCCCAGCACTTACACCCAGATTCTGCTGCTGTCTGTCTATCAGGATGGGTTCTTCGAATGTGTCGATTTACTAGGGCCCTATTTGGTTTAATGAGCTGCAATGATAGTTATCAGAGAGTTGTTTATTGAAAATTACATTATGAGGCTTCTTAATAAATTCTAAAGGGGCCCCATCTTGCCAAGCCTCCCTCTCACCTTGGCTTCCCAGTGTGCAGAAGCACACACAAACCATTTTGCATGTTCTCATTTGCAGTGCATTAATCTTATTTTGCGTTTTATTTGTTGTCTGGTCTGAACTAATGCTTCTCTTCAGATCCAGGACATTGGAAAACAGTTTTCTACGGAGTTGTGTTGTGTGTAATCTTGAAATCTCCAACTACATGTTTTCACTCACTATTCTAGAAGACTCTGGGTTAATGCTGCAGAATACTGTTCAGGGTAAGGGTGTTGTTCCTAAGTTCATTGCGTACTTTAAAGCAACTGGTTTTACCTAAGCGTGGGCAGAGCAGGAGACATCTGGATTTTCTAGCTACCACAGCTCTGAACTGAGGACTTCTCTGTCCCAGACTCAGCTGGCACCAGCTACCCATGAAGTCAGACTAGGTTCTTGCCATGACCGATTTTGCGATGAATATAGAAAAGTAAGACAGTAAATAAGGTTAGTTCTACTAGCAACAGTTACCATAAGTAACAGTAACTGAGTGGCTAAGGGCAGTACTGTGGTCAAGAGCATAGGGGAAAGGCCCAACAGTCTGGCCAGTGAAGAAAACAAGATTTTCTAGTGTATTTTGATTTGAGCCAAGGCCTGGCTGATGCAAAGGGACCAGTCTTAAGAAGAGCTGAGGTAATGTCCTTTTAGTCATAAGGAACAGAAAAGACCCTCAAAAGACTGCTCTTGGCGTTCTCCAGACACAGGAGAAAACATGGAAGTGGAGGGGAGGAGGCTAGAGGGCCGCCAGAAACCAGTTCTTCAAAGCTCTGCTACATTGTTTCTGTTTTATTCTCAGGGCACTGCTGAGCCACTGGAATGATTTTTAACAAGAGAGTGAATGTGATTAACATGGATGTTATGCAGGAAACAAACTGTAAGAGAGAGAAAGAGAAGCAGAGGCACTAGTTAGGAGACACTGGTCTAGTCCTTGTTCCCTCTACAGGACAATTTGTGATGGTGGTGGGGATGCTAAGAAATGAAAAGTAATGGTTTTTAGTGTTGGGGCAGAACTGAAGGCCTTGGCTGCTTAATCAGATTCACAAGCAGCAGTGGGGGAATAGCAGTGTCATGAAGAACTCCAAGGTTTCTGAGAAGCTGGTGTGATGTTGCTGCTAATGATTGATCGTGATTGGGGGAGGACACGGGAGGGGAAGAAGCAGGTTGGGGAGAAAGAAGATTCATCCTCTGAGCATTTCAGTTCCAAATGACATGAGACATTTATCTGGAAATGATAACTAAAACTGGATTTCTGAGCCCCGTATTCAAGAAGAGAAATGGCTCATAACTACATTCGAAATCATTTCAAAGTTGTATTAAACAAGATCTCTTAAAACAGCTTCACATACTCATTAGTTATATGAGAGTTATAGGAATATTAGTAAACCACATTGGGGGGGGGGGAAAGCTGCGAATAACTCCTTATGCTGTATCCGTGATGTGAAAGATTCTTGTAAGTGCTGCAATAGTTGAAAGGGAGCAAAAGACAGAAGCAACCCAAGAAACTGAAGTTACATTTATGAAGCTAAGCCATTCCTGGATGCAGAAGAGTAAGTAAATGAAGCAAAACAAGGACAAAACAAATCTTAGGGCCACCCAAACTCCCATAAACAGCAGAAAGCCTCCCCCCCAACACCCACACAGTTACTTGCTAACAATTTTCTGCCCTATGGGGAGCCATGGTTGAGACAGCTTCTCACTCTGCAGGCAAGGATGACCTGAAACTATGATCCTGTTTCCTCTTCATAGGAGCTGGGAACTCAGTCATGTGCCACACCCAGTGACTATGGAAAGTGTTATGGCAGGCATCTGAAGACTGAAAGGTTGCCAGCCACTACTAACTTGCTGAATGGCAAAGGAATGAATAGTACAGTCTAAGGAACCTGGTGTGTGTCTCTGGTGATTTTAAAACAATGTCTCAAAAACTTTGAGGACTTGAGACAACATTGGTGGTTTCAAACCTGTCTAGATACTTTGTCCTTGGAAAAGGAGGAAGTATTTAGAAAGTGAACAATAACTCAGAGAAATTACCTTAGTTTTTGAAATGAGCACTTGTAAGTTTGAATTGTCTCTGATGTCCCTGGAATAATGCTGGTGGTGACTAGGGACAACTTCCCAGAAGCTTCAGAGCATTATCAAGATTCTACCAAAAAAAAAAAAAAATGATAAGGGTACACAAATTAATGCTAATCTTGCAAGTGTTCTTTTTAAAAGAGGTTATATGTCCAAATTATTTTGTAGTTGGAAATCAACAATAGAAAGCAGTTTGAAAATAACCTGACTGAATAAAACTTAGTCCAAATAAGATGGATAGCAGACAGGAAATAAAAATTTTAGAATTTGCAGTTCTTAAGAGGATGAAGGGATTACACACTCATCTGAAAGTTTACAACTTAAGAAAATGGGGAATAGAGGAATTGCATAAAAGTCTGAAACTCAGAAATGTGCAGCAGATATTATAGCATATCCTTTCTTTAAATATTAATTGAGCTCTAAGAACTGAATGCATAAGGATATAAATGGAGAGATGGGTGCATGGATGGATGGATGGATGGGTGGGTGTGTGGGTGGGTGGGTGGGTAGGTGAGTGAGTGAGTGAGTGGATGGATTGATGGGGATGTGTGGATGGATGGATGGATGAATGGATGGATGGGTGACTGGGTGCATGAATGGATGGATACACATATTTTGCTGTTGTTTAGAGTGTTCATTTATAATTTTACCTGGCAACCCAGGTTACATACATGGGTATGTATGTACCTGGTACATACATGGTACAAAAGAACAGTAAAATTCTAATATTGTGCTAGATGTTTTATACAGACTTGAAACAAGCTTTAGTCATCTGAGGGGGAAACTTCCATTGATAAAATTCCTCCATACATAAGCCAATAAGGCATTTTCAAAAGTAGTGACTGATGGGTAGGGCCCAGTGTATTGTCAGTGTACCATCCATGGGCTGGGGTCCTGGGTTCTATATGAAAGCAAACTGAGCAGGTCATGAGGAGCAAACCAGTAAGCATCACCCCTCCATGACCTCTGCCTCAGCTCCTGCCTCCAGGTTCCAGCCCTCTTTGAGTTCTGTCCTGACTTCCCTTGATGATGAACAGCAATATGAAAGTAAAAGCAAATACATTTTAATCAAAATAAACCCTTTTCTCCCCATTTCTTTAATAGTGTTTCATCAAAACAGTAGTAACTATATCTAATACAAACGGAGACAACAATCACATAGTAATCTGGCAGATATTTGCTACTAAAACAAAGGGTCAGATTTTTTTTTTTATCAACTAGACAGAAGCCAGACTTGAAGACAGGGTTTAAATGAGTTCACAGTGTCTAAGATATATGATTAGTGGGTATTTATTAAAGAAGCACTTACACAATTAATAGTAAATAACCACTTAAGTGTATCTGCTACTGAAGATGCAGTCTCTGCCCTTCAGGACTACTGCCCATGTCTACACACCTAGGGTCATGTCTACACACCTGGCACCACACCTCTAGGATGCAGTCACCCCATGTCCACTGGCAACACAAGATGCCCCTAGAAGATGCCACATAGCTGTTGAGGAAGAAAGAGACACCTGGGATTTACCGGTAAGCCAAGACTATGTGAAAATATGCAGAATAGAAATAGGTTAATAATTAGGAGAGAGCTAGCAATAAGAAGCATAAGCCATCAGCCAAACATTTTATAATTAACATAAGTCTCTGTGCATCTATTTGGGACTGAAGGGTGGCAGGACTTGGCTAGACAGAAACTTCTGACCACACAGACTTATCTGGAAAGAGTGAACTTCAGTTGAAAAAAAAATACATCCATCATACTAGCATTGGCAAGTCTCTTGGGCTATTTTCCTAATTAATGACCAATGGGGGAAGACCTAGCCTAATGGTAGGTTTTCTAGGTGTTCTGAAAGAAGGCTAAACAAGCCATGGGGAGAAAGCCAGTGAGCAGCACTCCTCTATGGCCTCTGCTTCAATTCCTGCTTGAGTTCCTGCCCTGGACTCCATTAGTGATGACCTGAGAATTAAAAGTTAAAGTAACTCTTGGTCATAGTGTCTTTATTGCAGCAATAGAAACCAGACTAAGACAAATCACAAGACAAAATGTTACATTATCATGCTGATAACTTCAAGGAAATGAAAAATGGGGAAATAAAGTTGTGAACCTAATTCTTCCCCAACGAGAAAAACTGATTTATTCTTTAAGCAGATTTGAAAAACTTAAGGAAAGATTGATATGATCCTAGGGTCAAATATTCCAAAAGTGACAGGAGGCTTCTGAAGACAAGCTTCCAACTGTCACATCACAGATAACCCAAGTGAGGTATAAACTCCAAAGCCAGTATAACTACCTCAGAGGTTATGGATGAGATTAGAGCTGTCAAAAATAGAGATGGAAGGTGAAATATTCAAAAAGGCTTTATGAGATCACTTCATCTATCAGTGGTAGTCTTAGGAATGTATGTGATATGACAGTGGTTTTATAAATGGCCTTTTAAGAGGAATGAGGGTTCTACATCCCCTGTCTAAATTTTAACTAGAAATCTCTGCTTTCAACTTTTAATATATCAGAGTCTCACAAATTTCATTGAAAGTACAAGTTCCCGTCGCTAACAAGGAATCTGAAGTTCCTTGGGAATGCATAGAATGCAAATATTTTCAGAGGTTGTTTTTTTTGTTGTTGTTGTTTTTTGTTTTTTTTTTATCTACGTTATCTGCAGTACACTCATGTGTGGTTTTGAACTACATAGCTTCACATGTGTTGTTTTATGTCTTATTCTTCTTTAAGATGGAGAATAATGTACATACTTTGTTTATCAAAATCTCAAATAAATTTACACTAACTTATGAAAACTTGCAACTGCTGTCTCCTTCAGATCTTCAGAACATAGCTAGTATTGTGTGAAACAAATATTAAGTTGCTCTTAAGTGCTGGTGTCAGGCTGAATGGGAAGTCCTGATGGATGCCTCTTGGCTCCTCTGATTTGTCAATCAAGGATGTAGATCTGGAGTACAAAGTTAACAGCAGGGGTGAGTACCATGTGGATATCACAATTAGAAACCAGCTACTGAAAATATAAGGTAGAATCATTTCCCCACAGTCTAAAAAAACAAGGTAGATACTCAAAATCAATAAATATTATGTACTAACCTTTAGCTATGAAAACTATTACATTCACAGACATATACTAAGAGACCACACTTTATAACAAGGTGATAGGTTTTTTTGTGGAGTCTGTTTCATATGGTTCTTGCCTGGTTACCATAAAATTTTACTTTATTCATGAAATTTCAGAAAAACAAATCTGCTTAAAGTCACTTTAATCAGAGATCTTATTTCTTAAATTCCAAAAGTTCAACCTTCCAAGAAGAGATGAATGTTGCTTGGTTTTATAAATCATTTTGACAAACATATCTCTACAAAAAAAAAATCATGAGAACATGCTAACCTTAACCTTGTCATAGTACTAATAAGACCCAGCTGCCTAATAATTAACTAATAGGAAGTTTCTATATTTTCATTTTAATGCTGATGGACCCCTTGTATGTGAGGATTCTGTCTCATATAATTACAAAATGTACCATTCTTATTTAGTGATGAAAAAAAGCTTATCATATAGAGTAAAAATTAGTTTCATATAAAGGAAAAAAAACACTGTGTGCCATTTATGTCTAATTCTATGGAATTGTGTCTCTAAGCTGCTTTCTGAATATGATGTCAGCCTTGATTTATACTTCCGAGGCATACTTTAGTCTGAGATCAAATAGATATCCACCAATAGACTTTATTATCCATTAATACTTTTGCTATTGTTTCACTTCTTGGGAACTTTATATACAGAAAATATATATATACTGAATTCTAGATCTATTTTACTTAAAGAATGGTGTTAGATAGGGCATTTTATTTTCATTTATAGACATCAATAATACACCTGGCTTCCAGAAACATTTTGCAAGTGCTCTTTAACCCACATTTCTCTCCTTTTTTGCTCTCCTCAATGAATTTAAACATTTCTTGTTCAAAATGCTAAAATTTGTCTGTTGTCATTGTTTGTTTTGTAAGACATGGTTTCTCTGTAGCCCTGGCTGTCCTAGAACTCACTCAGTAGACTGAGTGGCCTAGAACTCACAAAGATCTGCCTGCCTCTGCCTCTGGAGTACTGGGATTAAAGGCATGCACCACCACTGCCCATTCAAAATGTAAAAATTTTTAAACTGTATACATTTTACACATATGTCTAAAACCTAAATTGACCTTTCCATCTCATCCTATTGGTTTTGGTTGGACTTGATTCCCTAAATATCATCGTGTCCAAAACAGTGAGAAGTGACTAAAATTTGCATCTCTGAAGGATGATGACAACAGTTCAGAATTGTGTGTAGAGAGCATACTGATATCACCACACTAGCAGTCTGATTTTCTCTTGCTTCACTATCCTCACAAGGCCATGAATTAGACTGCTCAAATGTAATTGTGCTCATAATCTTTTACTAAGTAAATCTAATATTCAAGTTCAAAAGCTATCAAAATCAAGGCACATTTTTTTGGTAGCAATAAAATTCTAATACACAAGGCCCAGTTTCCAAGGCTTAAAGACTTCTTCTAAAAGTGTGTCATAGACAAACATTTTCTTTTCTTTTTTTAATTTTATATAATTTTTTAATTTAAATTTTGAACAAGCTTGTTTTACATATAAATCCCAGGTCTCACACCTTCCTGTCCTGCCCTGTTCTCTCAAGAAACCCAATTCCATCCCATTTATGCTCTCTAGGGAGGGTGTAGCCTTCTACAGGGAATCTTCAAAGTCTGTCACATCATTTGGAGCAAGCTCCAGGCCCTCCCCCATGCATCTAGGCTGAGGGAATGGGCTCCCAAAATCCTTTCATATACTAGGAATAACTACTTACTCACTGCCAGAGGGTAGTAAGTATTTACTCACTCTATCTATGGGGAATGGGCTCCCAAAATCCATTCATATACTAGGGATAAATACTTACTCACTACCAGAGGCCCCATAGACTGTCCAGTCCTCCCAAATAACACCACATTCAGGGAATCTGGGTCATTCCTATGCTGGTTTCCCAGCTATCAGACTGGAGTCCATGTGCTCCCCCTTGTTCAGGTCAGTAGAGTCTATGCCTTTCTCCAACCTGGTCTTGACCCCTTTGCTCATCACTCCTCCCTCTCTGCAACTGGATTCCAAGAGTTAGGCTGTGTTTAGCTATGGCTGTCTGCTTCTGCTTCCCTTAGCTACTAGATGAAGGTAGTCATCAATTTCATTATCTGTACCCGCCTGCCCTCACCAACAAGGAAGACGCAACTCCGGGTAGATCTTCTTCATGCAGTTTTAATCAGGATCCTTTAAACATGAGAGAGAGAGAGAGAGAGAGAGAGAGAGAGAGAGAGAGAGAGAGAGAGAGAGAGACAGAGACAGAGAGAGAGAGACAGAGAGTGACAGAGAGAGAGAGTGACAGAGAGAGAGAGAGAGAGAGAGAGAGAGAGAGAGAGAGAGAGAGAGAGAGAGAGAGAGAGAGAGAGAGAGGGAGAGAAAAAGCCGGGGGACCCCTGCACAGGCTTAAATATCCTTGAGCTAACCAACCCCAGTGAGCCATGTGGACCCTGCAGATAGGCTACTCTAATGCGGAAGCAGACAGGCTGAACAGACTTAACCAATTAAGGGCTTGTTTATCCAGAGAACCTTCATCAGTGGGAAGGTGTGAGGCTGAAGCCAGCACCACTTTAAGGCGTGGCACTATGCGGCTCTCTACAATTATCAGGGAAGGTAGCCTCTCCACTATTGCTTAGATTGTTAGTTGGGCTCATCCTTATAGATCTTTGGACATTTCCCTAGTACCAGATTTCTCTTAAAACCAATAATGGCTCCCTCTATTATGGTATCTTTTGTTGCTCTCCTCTATTCTTTCCCTGGCTCAGTCTTCCTGGTCCCTCATGCTCACCTCTGCCTTCCTCTCCACCCCCCCCAACTCTCTTTTTCATCCCACCATGCTCCCAGTTTGTTTGGGGGATCTTGTCCCTTTCCTCTTCTCTAGGGGACCATGTATATCTCTCTTAAGTTACTTCCTTGTTTCCTAGCTTTTCTGGCAGTGTGGATAGTAGGCTTGTAATCCTTTGTTCCATACCTTAAAAAATATATATGAGTGAGTACATACAGTGTTTGTCTTTTTTGTGACTGGGTTACCTCACTTGGGATGGTTTTTCTAGTTCCATCCATTTGCCTGTGAATTTCCAGATTCTATTGCTTTTTAGTTATTGTTGTTCTGCTCAGTAGTATTCCATTGTGTATATGTACCACATTTTCTCCATCCATTAGTCAGTTGAAGGGCATTTAGGTTGTTCCAGGTTCTGGCTATTACAAATAATGCTGCTATGAACATAGTTGAACAGATGTCCTCCTCTTCCTCGTTGTATGAATGTGCATCTTTAGAATATATGCCTCAGAGTGGAATTATTAAATCTTCAGATAGACTGATTCCCATACTGATTTCCAAAGTGGCTGTATGAGTTTGCACTCTATCTAGCAATGGATGAATGTTCCCCATTCTCCACATCCTCTCCAGCATAAACTGTCTTTGGTGTTTTTGATTTTAGCCATTCTGACAGGAATAAGATGACATCTCAGCATTGCCTTGATTTGCATTCCCCTGATGACTAAGGATGTTGAGAACTTTCCTAAGTGTCTTTCAGCCATTTTAGATTCCCTTATTGAAAATTCTCTATTTAGTTCTTTACCCCACTTTTTAATTGGATTATTTGGTGTTTGATAATTAGCTTCTTGAGTTCTTTGTATATTTTGGAAATCAACCCTTTGTCAGACATGGGGTTGATGAATATATTTTCCCATTCTGTGGGCTGCCGTTTTGTCATATTGGCTGTATCGTAGGCCTTACAGAAGCTTTTCAATTTCAGGAAGTCCTATTTATTAATTGTCAATCTCAGTGTTTGTGCTACTGCTGTTATGTTCAAGAAGGGGTCTCTTGTACCAATTCATGCAAAGGTACCTCCCACTATCTCTTTTAAGAGGTTCAGTGTGGTTGGATTTATGTTGAGTTATTTGATCCATTTGGATTTAAGTTTTGTGCATGGAGATAGATATGGATCTATTTGCAGTCTTCTACAAGTAAGCATGCAGTTATGCCAGCACCATTTGCTGAAGATGCTTTCTTTTTAACATTGTTTAATTTTAGATTGTCAAAAATCAGGTGTTTGTAGATGTGTGGGTTATTATCAGGGTTTTCAATTCTATTCCACTGGACTTATTGTTTATTTTTGCACCAATACTGAGCTGTTGTCAGGACTATAGTTTTATAATAGAGCTTAATTAAAGTCAGGGATGGTGATGCCTCCTGAAGTTCCTTTATTGTTTTGGCTATCCTGGGTCTTTTGTGTTTCCATATAAAGTTGAGTATTGTTCTTTTAAGGTCTGTGAAGAATTGTACTGGGATTTTGATGGGTATTGTGTTGAATCTGTAAACTGCTTTTGGCAAATTGCCATTTTCAATATATTGATCCTACCTATCCAATGATCTCCTATGGAGATCTTTCTATTTTCCGGTATCTTCTTTAATTTCTTTCTTTAAAGATTCAAAGTTCTTAATATATAAATCATTCACTTATTTTGTTAGCATTACCCCTAAGATATTCTATGAAGTTTGTGGCTATTTTAAAAGGTGATGTTTTTCTAATTTCTTTCTCAGCCCCTTTATCACCTGCATATAGTAGAGCTACTGATTTTTTTTTAGTTAATCTTGTATCCTGCTACTTTGCTGAAGGTGTTTATCAGCTGTAGGAGTTCCCTGGTAGTTTTTCTGGTCACTTATGTAAACTATCATATCATCCCCAAATAGCGAGAGTTTGACTTCTTCCTTTCCAATTTGCATCCACTTGATCTCCTTTTGTTGTCTTATTGCTCTAGCTAGAACTTCAAGTACAGTATTGAAGATATATTGAGAAAGTGGACAGACTTGTTTTATTCCTGATTTGAGAGGAATTGCATTGTGTTTCTCTCCATTCAGTTTGATGTTAGCAGTTGCTTTGCTGTATATTGTTTATAACACGGTTAGGTATGTTCCTGTTATCCCTGATCTCTCCAATACCTTTATCATGAAGGGGTGTTGGATTTTGTGAAAGGCTTTTTTCAGCATCTCATGAAATGATCATGTGGTTTTACTTTTTCAGTTTGTTTATATGGTGGATTGCATTGATGGAATTTTGTATGTTAAACCATTCATGCATCCCTGGGATGAAGCCTACTTGGGCCTACTTGGTCATGGTGGATGATTTCTCTGATGTGTTTTTTTTATTTAATTTGTCAGTATTTTATTGAGCATTTTTGCATCAATTAGGATAGCTACACATGCTTGCTTCTTGGGTCCATTTGATTGGAAGATATTTTCCCAACCCTTTACCCTGAGGTAATGTCTGTCCTTGAAGCTTAGATGTGTTTCTTGTATGCAGCAGAAGGATGGATTCTGTCTTCATATCCATTATGTTAGCCTGTGTCTTTTTATAGGCGAGTTAAGACCATTAATGTTGAGGGAAAGTAAGGACCATTGATTGTTAATGCTTGTTTGTTTTAGATTTGTTGTTGGCGGTGGTATTGTGTATATATTTGCCCTGCTTTATCCTTTGGATTCTGGTGAAGTGGGACTATGTATTGCCTATGTCCTTATGAACGTACTTAACTTCTTGGGTTGGAGTTTTCCTTCCAGGACTTTCTGTAGGGCTGGATTTGTAGATACATACTGTGAAAATCTGGCTTTGTCATTAAATATCTTGTTTTCTCCATCTATAATGATTAAGAGTTTTGCTGGGTATAGTAATCTAGGCTGGCATCTGTGAACTCTTAGTACTTGTAGAACATCTATCCCGGACCTTCTGGCCTTGAGAGTTTCCATGGAGAAGTCAGGTGTAATTTTGATAGGTCTGCCTTTATATGTTACCTGGCCTTTTTCCTTCACTGTTCTTAATA
Source organism: Cricetiscus sungorus (assembly GCA_030556225.1). Taxonomy (NCBI): domain Eukaryota; kingdom Metazoa; phylum Chordata; class Mammalia; order Rodentia; family Cricetidae; genus Cricetiscus; species Cricetiscus sungorus. The sequence continues at coordinate 11,339,399 of JANBXA010000600.1, read as the reverse complement.
ACCTTTCTTTATTCTGTATGATAGGTGTTTTGATTATTATGTGTCGAGGGATCCTTTTTTTTGGTCCAGTTTATTTGGTGTTAAGTATGCTGTTTGTACTTTCATAGGAATGCCCTTCTTCAGATTGGGAAAGTTTTCTTCAATGATTTTGTTGAATATGTTTTCTTTACCTTTAAGCTGGACTTCTTCGCCTTCTTCTATACCTATTATTCTTAGGTTTGGCCTTTTCACAGTGTCCTGTATTTCCTGGATGTTTTGTGTTAAGGATTTGTTGGTTTTAAGATTTTCTTTGGTCAATGAATCTGTTTCCTTTAATTTGTCATCAATGCCTGAGATTCTGTCTTCTATCTCTTGTATTCTGTTGGTTATGCTTGCATCTGTAGTTCCTTATCATTTGCCCAGTTTTTCTATTTCCAGCATTCCCTCAGTTTGTGTTTTCTTTATTGTCTCTATTTCAGTTTTCAAGTCTTGAACTGTTTGATGGTTTTTTTCTTGGCTTTTCTTACTTTCTTTAAGAGATTTGTTCATTTTTTCCAATGTTTTGTTTGTTTTTTCTCCCATTTCTTTAAGAGATTTTCTCATATCATCTTTGAGGTCCTCTATCAATTTTATGAAGTTATTTTTTAAGGCGTTCTCTTCTGCTTCATCTGCTTTGGTGTGTGCGGGTCTAGTTGGTGTCGAATCCCTAGATTCTGGTGGTGTCATGCTTGTCTTTCTATTGTTAGATGTTTTTTTTTTTTTTGTATTGCTATCTTTCCATTGATTTTTCCAGTGGGTACAGGTGGAGTCTCCCTCTCTCTACACTGCTCTCCTGATGGGTGTAGGTGGGTCAGGAGTTCGAGGTCTGTAGCTCTAAGTGGTCCAAGCTCTCTAGGAGTCTTCTCTTGGGGCAGAGGTCTGGCGATGGGGGGTCAAAGACCAGGCAGGTAGGGACTCAGGGTGGTCCCGCCTGGATAGGCCGGTCTAGTGTGCTCAGAGCAGATCCAGGAAGTTCCTGGAGGTAGAGGGATTGTTGGATCCACTCTCTGGCCCAGTGCTCACCCAAAGCTGTGGAGCAGCAGGCTCAGTACAGCATAGGGTCGGGGGGGAGGGGGAGGGCAGCTTTTGTGTGTGTGGGGGGGGTTGAGGATCAGAGTACTATGACTGTTCTCTCAGGAGATAGGATATAGGAGGGAGTGAGATTCAGGGCTAACCCAGGGAGTTCCCAGGGAAGGGTGTGTGTGTGTGGGGGGGGAATGCACCTGAACTGTTCCCAGGCTCACCTCCAGCAGAGTGCTGGTGATGGGATCTGGGTACAACCTTCTTATGAGGTGGCTTCTCATAGCTGGGGGCAGAGAGGGGGGAAATTTCTGCAGAGAGGAGGGCAATATGAGTGATGGCTGGGGTTGAAGAACAGAGGTAAGTACCAACCGCAGCAGTAGATAGATGGCTGTGTTGAGGCTCACAGCCTCCTATGCCCCAACCTGATTCCATTCCAGAAGGGAAACTGAGGTCTGAGCAACAGTTTGCTGAAAAGAAATAGGGCCACTCAGATTCTGAGATCAGCACCCCATTTTCTTTCTTTCTTAAAAAGTGGCTTGTTTTCAACATGTCCTATATTTTAATTACAGATCCTCAAATTGAAGGGGTTCCCCTGCTGATATTTTTGTTTTGTTTTGTTTTTGCACAAGCAGAGCCAACCACGGCTGAATGCATCTAAATTGTTAGATATGAGAATTGCTACAGCTGTTTTTCTTCTCAGGTCCATTTGATTGGAAAATCTTTTCCCAACCATTAACTCTGAGATAATGTCTGTCTTTGAAGTTGAGGAGTGATTTTTGTATGCATCATAAGGATGAATTCTGCCTTTGTGTCCATTCCGTTAGCCTGTGTCTTTTTATAGGCTAGTTAAGACCCTTAATATTGAGGAATATTAATGACCATTGATTGTTAATCTTTGTTTGTTTTGGATTTAGTGGGGGTGGTGTTATTATGTGTGGATCTCCCCCCATTTTTCTTTTGGCTGTTGGTAAAGTGGAATTGTCTATTGCCTATGTTTTTGTGGATGTGGTTGACTTCCTTAGGTTGAAGTTTTCCTTCCAGAACTTTCTGTAGGGCTGGATTAGTTGATTAGTATTGTTTAAATCTGGTTTTATCATGGGATATATTGTTTTCTCCATCTATAGTGATTGAAAGCTTTGCTGGGTATAGTAGTCTGGGTTGGCATCCATGGACTCTTAGTGTTGGTAGAATTCTATCCAGGACCTTCTGACCTTCAGAATTTCCATGGAGAAGTTAGGCATAATTCTTATAAGTTTGCCTTTATATATTACTTGACCTTTTTCTTTTGTTGCCCTTAATATTCTTTCTTTATTCTGTATGTTTGGTGTTTTGATTATTATGTTGCAAGGGGACATCTTTTGTGGTCCACTCTATATGGTGTTCTGTAAGATTCTTGAACTTTCATTGACATGACTTTCTTTAGGTTGGGAAAGTTTTCTTCTATGATTTTGTTGAACATAATTTCTGCACCTTTGCAGTAGGTTTCTTTCTTTACTTATTTATTTTTAATATTTTTCTTATTTTACATATCGATCCCAGTTCCCTCTCCCTCCTTCTCATGCCCCCTGACCCCTCCTCCCATCCCACTCCCCCCCCCACTCCACAAGGAGGGTGATGCCTTCCAGGAGGGATCAACAAAATCTGCCAAGTCATTTGGAGTAGGGACTAGGCCCTCCCTCCTGCCTCTAGGTTAAGGGAGTATCCCTCCATGGGGAATGTGCTCCTAAAGTCTTTTCATGCACTAGGGATACATCCTGGTTCCATTGTCAGAGGTTCCTTAAACTGCCCAGGCCATCTAACTGAGACTAGCTGAGTTGGTCTAATACTGGTTTCCCAGCTATCAGTCTGGGGGTCCATTAGCTCCCCCTTGTACAGGTCAGTTGTCTCTGTGGGTTTCTCTAGCCTGGTCTTGCCTCCATTTTCTTATCATTCCTTCCGTTCTGTATCTGGATTCCATGAGTTAGGCTCAGTGTTTAGCTGTGGGTGTCTGTTTCTGTTTTGCAGTAGGTTTCTTCACCTTCTTCTATACCTATTATTCTTAGCTTTGTTATTTTCACGGTGTCCCATATTTCCTGGATATTTTGTGTTAGAGAATTTTTTTTTTGGTGAATGAATCTGTTTCTCCCAGTGTATCTTCAATGCCTGAGATTCTCTCTTCCATCTCTTGTATTCTTTTGGTTATGTTTGCATCTGCTGTGCCTAATAGTTTACCCAGCTTTTCTATTTCCAGAATTCTCTCAGTTTTTGTTTTTTTTATTGTTTCTGTTTCAGTTTACAGGTCATAGACTGAATTGTTTCCTTCATCTGTTTTATTGTTTTTTTTCTTAGCTTTCCTTGCTTTCTTTAAGAGAATTGTTGATTTCTTGCATTTTTATTTGTTTTTCCTTCCATTTCTTTAAAGGATGTTTTTCATTTCCTCTTTTATAGTCTCTATCATCTTCATGAAATTGTTTTTAGGATCTATCTCTTCTGCTTCATCTATGTTGGGATGTTCAAGTCTTGCTGGTGTGGAGTTCCTAGACTCTGGGGTTGTCATATTGATCTTTCTGTTGTTGACTGTGTTCTTATACTGTCATCTACCCATCCCTTCTTGCAGTGTGTAATGGTGGGGTCTCTCCCTCTCCAGGTGAGAAAGATACCAAAGTTCTCTTCCAGTGGGTACAAGCAGGTTCAACACTCCGATGGCTCTTCTTGTTCAGTGGGTGGAGGTGGGACTAGAGTGCTGGCAGACTGTAGATGGGTTGTTCCACTGGGACAGGTTACCCTGTGCACACTCCCCAGTCCTCCTGAGGCTCTGAGAAGGGCACCAGAAGGTGAGCTCCATCCTTGGGTGGAGACAGGGCCAGGATTCTGGCAGACTCTGGGCAGGCCAGTCCACCTGGATGGTCTCCCCTGTGTGTGTCCAGGCTGCAGGCTTCAGGAGTCTTTGAGCTGGCCCAGGACGGTAATTCAAAAACAGGTCCAATCTTATCTTCTACCATGGGCAGAGGCAGAACCAAAATGCTGGCAGACTCTGGGAAGGTCAGTTCGCAGGGACATGCTCCTCTGCAAGCAATACCCAGTCTTTAGGAGGCTCTGAGTAGGGCACTAGAAGGCAGGTTCCCAGCCAAACATTTTCTAACATGAATACCACTGTTTACCATGTGCTCCATAACCCAGTCTATTCTCTTCAGTACATATTATTTTGAGAAATTGTACATATGTTTTTTCAATACACTTAAAATTAATGGCTAAATTTTTAAAACATAATAAGAAAGAATAGAGAAGGTATAATTATTGCAAAATTAGTTGTGGGCCCCACCCTGGAAAAACATGAATTTTAGCTGAAATTTCTTGCGTATGATTCAATTCTTGATTTGGAAACTGAAAAATATAATGGAAAGAACTTGGCAGGTTTCTTTCTTACTGACAGAACCAGAAAATAGTTTTGCTGGCTTGAAAAAAAAATAATTTGCTTTTCTAAAAATGTTTAAATAGCATCATTCCTAAAACTCTTTATTATAAACACTATGCATTTCACCAGTTAAAAGGTCTATATAGTTAAAATGACGTTATATATATGAAATTGAAGATACAATTCTTCCAACAAAACTGTATTTCTCTACCAATTCTTATACTTGAATATATTATCCCTAAAAAGTAATTTAAGTGTAGTAAATCTTCAGCCCTTAAAATTTTGGCTTAATTATTTTATAATTAATCATTTAAAATAAGATATTTGCCCAGTACAGGTGTAAGTAACCTAGTTGAATTGAGTATTTCTTTCATATTAACTATAAACAGTTATTGCATATATACATACTTTACTTATATTTTTGTGAACCCATTTTATTTTGTTGAATTCATTAGCCATCCAGAGTATCAAGTTACTGTAAACTGAAAGAAAAAAATTACATTTGTTCTTGAATGTGTGGGGAAAAAAAGATCATGGTAAAAGTTCCTGGGGCATCTTTCCTTGCTGCATGGTTGAAGTCCAAACTGACAAGTGTAATCAATGGGATTCAAAGGCCATTCCCTTCCGGGCACCAGAAGTCCCTTCAGGGCCTTACACACCTTTGTGTGTGTGTGTGTGTGTGTGTGTGTGTGTGTGTGTGTGTGTGTGTGTGTGTGTGTTTAATTTTATCTCAATACATAGGCATCAAGACCTGACCTTGCAAACTGAATTTTAAAAATTTTAGTTACTGAAATAAAATTTACTTGCTCTGAAGAAATAAAACAATTTAAAATAGCAACGTGAAAGACATTTTTAAGCCTTTTCTTTACCAAATAGCTTGTCTTAGTGCAAAGAATTCTACAAACTTCCTAATGAATTGATATGTTTGTGTGTTGGTTTAAATTTATAATTTGTCATTTGTATTCCAAAATAATATGGCTATTTTAACAAATAAGAAACTTTTTATCACACAATAGCACAAAGGGTTTCAATAATATGCATGGCTGAAAAGTTATTAGAACATCTACTTCAAGGCTACTGCACAGTACCAACAAGGAAAGAAAAACATGTTTCTTTACTTTTTTATATGGAATTAGATTGGCCAGACTATACAGGGCAGAAATGAACATTACATTTTTCACTTGGAGCTCCTCAGAACAATCGCTTGTCCTACCACTGTTTCAGAAGCATGCTTTAGTACAGGACCATAGACAAGTCCACTAGTCTACTCTTGGAGTAAAACTGCAACTCTAGTGTGAAGACAGAAAAGGTACAAGCATTGTTTCCAAGATGACCATATTCTTGTGCTTCTACCATGTTCTAGACCTCTGGTCAGAGAAACTAGCTATAGATCAGACATTGCCTATGTGTTTCCTTAGTGAGTTCAGAATAAGGTCTGCTCATATGACTCAAGACAAACCATGCTTACTCGGCGTGTTTGTGTCCCTGTCCTGTCAAGAAGTATAGTAACTCCATCACACAGCTCATGGTATTGGCTTCACTTGTTGCCCAGGTGAGACTATCATGTAAGCATCTCCACATACCCATCTCCAAGTGTGTCCAGAACTCAGTATCTGTCCAGTGCATTATGCTCTCACAATTGGTAATAGTGTGGTGATACTCTACTGAGTCAGTGACTTCATCTTAAAGTACATAGCATCACTTAGTGGCCCAGCTTCCAGAAATGTACAAAAAGATGCCTCCATGGGCTTTTTATTTTGTTGGGAGGACATACACTGCTTTTCATTTTTTAATTACAAAATTCATGCATCCTAATTTAGGCTTTGAAAAATATCAAGTCTAAATTAAAACTAAAAAATTATGCTTTGGTAAATGACAGCTTATGTTTTATTTTTGCTCTTTGTGCTCACATGTAGAAGCATATTGAAAGCATTATCTTATAATTTTGGAGGAAGGCTGGGAAGTTTGCTTCAGCTTCCATGGCATGGCAGAGACTCAAGCAGAGCAGGAGCCTGGAGACAGGAGGTGATGCAGAGGCCATGGGGGAACACTGCTTATTAGCTTGCTCCTGAGGACTCTACTCAGTCTGCTTTCTTACAGCACCCAGGAACACCAGCCCAGGAATGGGCCCCGCCCACAGTCAATCATCAATCAAGGAAATGTACCTTGGGATTTCCCACAGGTCAATCTTTTGGAGGTATTTTCTTAATTAACCTTCCCTTTCCCCACATACTTGTAGGTTTCCGTCAGGGTGTCTCTGGGGATCATGAGCAGCTCCAGTATTGCTGCACCTTCCCAAAGCCTAGTACTAGCGTGAGAAATGATTCCTGAACACTGTACCTCTGGAGCCACCCTCACTTCCTTCAGGCAGGCGAATAGGCAGGCATCTCAATACTCTTCTCCATAGCAGCTGTTCTGTCTCCATAAACTGGAGGAAGGGCCTTGTGAAAAGCCAAGTCTTGCCAAGTTCTTCACTTTTTTAAGCAGTTTGCTCTCTGAGCCATGTAATTCTATAGTCTTGTTTCTTAACTTGATATGCTAAACCACATTTTTCAACTGTTTTTCAGAAATATCATTTGGGATGGCTGCAGAATGATGTAGACTCACTGTAGTGGTGCAAACTATGTAAAGGTACGAGACTAGGAGTAAAGAGCATCCTGTGTCTCCTCAAAAATACCTTACAGTCCAGTAAATTCTCTATAACTGTGCCAGAGTTTATAGTCATTAAATACAGATTCAGATAGTTGCAGTGGAAAAAAGTCTACTAACAAAAATTTCTACAGGTTTTAAAAATAGAATCATTTAAAATGAGTAAATTTGTTAATATTATGATGGTGAAATGCATTAAAATGACTTAAAACTTTAAAAATTATTTTAATTAGGACATTTCATAAATGTTTAAGTTGAATTTTCAAATCCAATTTGACACCTTAGGAGAAGATCAGTTCTGCTGTCAGAATTCAAAATGGTGATGTATGCTATATTTTGAAAGTGGTGTCTGTGTGTGTGGGGGGAGTATATTTTATGACAGAAATTCATTAACTTCATAAGTGTTTGCAGCCTTGGTTAATAAAACAGCAACATATATTTGAGTATGAGAGAAGAATGAAAAGAAATAAAAATAGGTTATAATAGAAAGGTAAAGTCTTAGTATATAAATATTTACATTAAATGTACATGAACTAGGAAATTTAAATACAGTCATGTGAGACTGGATTAAAATTATATCAACAAGGCCATTGAGATGGTTCAGTGGGTACAAACACTTCCTTCACAGTCCTGAGGACCAGAACTCCAGATCCTATAAAGAAGCTGGATGCAGCAGCATCTGTCTGTAGTACCAGCACTGCTATGGTATAGTCAGGAGACAGGAAAATTTCCTGGGAGCCTACAGGCCAGCTATCTTAGAGTGCACAGTACAGCAGTAAAGAGAAAAGACACTCTTCCTCAAACAAAGTGGAAGGTGAAAACCAACTCTCAATAAGTTGACCTATAACTCCACATGTCAATAGCACATATGAACAAACACATACACACAAGAATAAAACCATTTCAAATACAACAATATAGGAAAATTTAAAAGAACATATACTGTAATCACTAATAAAAAATCAGAGGTACATTAAGAGCAAAAATGGTTTTCCAAGAACATATTACATACAATAACAAGGTCAGTACACCAAGACTGCACAATAATCATAGAGATATGTGCTTCAAACAATCCAACTACAAAATTCAATAAACAACCTGATTGATGTGAAAGGCGATGGCAATGTCAGCATCCTCATAGCACCAAATGATACTAGAACTAAACAGAAAATCATGAGGTGCGTGGCAGAAATAACAATACCGTCAAATTCACAGTTACCTGAATTCACAGTTTGCCCTGAAAGGGCAAACATACATTCTTTTCAAGCACCAAAAGGACATTTACCAAGTTGTGTCATGTTCTGAGCCATTAAAGAAATCTAACGATTGTCAAAGGATTGAAACAAGATGTGTGTGCATGTTGAGTTTCAAAGGGGGGGGGGGATGAGGATACAAAATAGTATGATAGGTAAATTATCCAAAGAATCAATAGCTAAGAAGGTCTAAATTTAATGAAGAGGGAAAGGTTCCATAGATTTATGAAGTAGACTGAATTCTACTTGGGATGAATCTAAGTAATTTCACACCCAAATACATTAAACTTACGAAAACTAAAGACTAAGAAATCATGTTGAAAGAAGCCAGCAAGAAATGACAGCACGCCTACAGGAACAACAGTCTGAATGACAGAAACCATGAGAGGCCAGAAGGAGCAACACAGCTTAAAAGTCTATATTCCCTCAAAGTGCCATTTGAGAGTTGGGGGATAGAGATAATCTTGTATAAAAACAAACTAAATGGGATTTCTCAGAAACCTGTTATTAAAGAATAGCGAAAAAGAATTATCTAGACTGATAAGAAAATTGTGACAGAAAATTTTAGCTTTAAGAAAGAAGGATAGAATGTATATAAGTATGTGTCAATATAGCGAACTATAATAAGTTAGACACACAATGCATACTATATTACTCCACATATAATATATAATTGTAATTTGGTTCATATAATATACATTGTAGCCTAGAGCAATTAGAAAATCATACAAAGCAATATCCTTATGAACACTATAAGTACATAAAATGTAGTCTACTTTCTGTTAGAACAACAACATATTCCAAAGGAATCTGCACTCCATAATCAGTGGGATTGTAGCCATATTTGGAGCTCAGCACAATTATCAAACTAGTTAGGTAACTTGCTCTGACTGGAGAAGTAGAATCGTGGTTCCTTCTCAGTGTTAGTCCACCACAGAGGGCCTGAGGAACTGTAGCCTATTCATTCCAATTTTTATCCTGTTTTCTCCAGGAATAGGAGACTATTCCTGGAGAAAACAGGAATTAATTTACAGGCACATCCCCACACTGTGCATGCAGGATTAGTGGCCTCAGTAAGGGGAAATGGTTGGTGTTGTACCCTGAAGCAGAAGCTCTGAGAAAACACAGGACTTAAGACCATAGAAGCATCTACCCCAGCAAGTATGGGGAAGAGAAGTGGATGCCGGTGACCATACCATAGTGACAAACAGAGGATGAAGACTGTTAGAAAAGGATGAGAGATTGAATGTGATGAGCTTGCTGGGCCTATAACACAGCAGACCAGGTGCGTAATTCTGGAGAAAGAGCAAAGACATGCCAGTCTTGTGTCTTTCAAACATTGTTTTTAAGTTAGAGACTTAAATTTCCTCTAGGAGAGTATGACATTGCTGTGTTCTAATGAATAAAAGGATTGTTATTTTCAGGCTTCTACATTACTGGCTATGGTATGTGTATACACACACACACACACACACACACACACACACACACACACACACTGCAGGCCACATGGAACACACAGATCTTCCTAGCATGTTGAATTCCTTTAAACACAATCAAGTGAGCCAGTCTCAGAAAATATACTCATCTCACATTTATAACTCAATGAAGGACTATAATTCTTAAAAAATGGTAAGTTCCATTGATAAATGTTTTAGTTGGGGTTTTATTCCTGTGAAGAGATACCATGACCTTGGCAACACTCATAAATGAAAACATTTAATTGGGGTTGACTTAGAGTTTCAGAGGTTTAGTTCATTATCTTCATGGTGGGAAGTATGGTAGCATGCAGGCAGACATGGCGCTGGAGAAGGAGCTGAGAGTTCTATAGTTTGATGCTCAGGCAACAGGAAGAGACAATGAGCCAATAGGTCTGATTTGAACTTCTGAGACCTTAAAGCCCACCCCCAGTGACCCATTTCCTCCAACTAGTCTATACCTCCTAATAGTGCCACTCCCTGTGAGCCTATGCAGAGCCATTTTCTTTCAAACCATCACAACAGATAAAAATGAGCATGATAAAGTTGGTGATTAATTGCCTCCAAAAAGCTTCGTTTTTTGTAACATGTAAACCCTGAATGGCGAGCGTGATGTTCATGGACTTCAGTCTCACTAGTAGAAGCTGCACATATGTAGTGTAGTTCATGATATCCCCTCATGAATATAGGCAGTCTTTGTGAAAGTGTGGTTATGGTTGCCATGCTGAATGAAGGTCTGGCAACACTTAAGAATCATTTCTGGATTTTAAGTACATGGTGAAAAGGTGCATATAATCAGTGAAGTATTTTCAGAATAAGCTTTTACAAAGTAAAAGCACAGTAGCAAAGGTGGTGTATATTTGCTCTTTTGGCTATACTGCGTCATTTGAAAACCTGCTTTTGTTTTGGTATTTACTTCAAAGTGAATACTGCTTTCTTGAGAAAGATCCTAAAAGCTTCACTGCCCTGTGCTCAGAGTAACAAAGGGCCAGATTCTCCCAATGATTCCATCCACATAAATCTTTAATTCAGGCCTGGTCAAGTAATGAGAGGCTCTGTTCATGCATGTATTATTTTCTAATGTCTGTAGAGATTATGCAGTGATTAGTAAATTCCCTCATATGAAGCAATTCTGAAATTGGCAATGGATTATGGGTACTTCTCATGAGCTTAACCTATTTTCACCCTAGTTCTTTAAGTGAAAATACAAGCTGTCTGGTATCGCTAATAAGTATCCTTCCTTCCTAAACTAGACAGAATTAATATGTTTACAGCAAAAGGTTCTTGCTAACAGAACATTTTGTTATTAGAAGTAGAAGGAACCCTCAAGGAATGAGTATCTGGGGTTCGATTTTTGGCAGGTTGTATTTGAAGACTCCATCATAAACCTCCTACAGCTAATAAAAACATTCAGCAAAGTAGCAGGATACAAAATTAAAATCACTCAAAAATCAATAGCCTTTTTATATACAAATGACAAACATAAGAAGAAAAAAATAATCAGACAAACAATCCTGTCACAATAGCCTCAAATAAAATAAAATATCTTGGAATAAATTTAACCAAAGAAGTGGAACATTTATGCAGTGAAAACATTAAGACACTGAGAAAAGAAAACAAAGAAAATGACAGAAGATGATAAGATATCCATGCTCATGGATTGATAGGAGTGATGGTGTAAGGATGCTGAAAGCAATCTATATATTCAGTGCTTTCCCCCACAAAGCTCTTATGCAATTCTTCACAGAAATTGAAAGAATCCTTTTAATTTTCATTTGGAAACATAAAAGGCCCAGGATGCAAAATATTTTTGAACAAGAAAAGCACAGCTAGAATTTTTCAGTCATACCACAAAGGTACAATAATAGAAACAGCATGGTATTGGCATAAAAACATATTTATTAATAAAGGGACTAGAATTGATGTCTCACATGTAAGCTCACACTCCCACAGCTCCTAATTTTTTGATAAAGAGGCCAACAATACACATTGAGGCATCTTCAACAAATTGTTCTGTTCCAATCTGGCACCTATATGTAGAAGAATGAAACTGGATTCATGGTTTTTACACTGAAAAAGGCTCAACTCCAAATGAATCAAGGACCTCAGCATAAGACATGATACCCTAAATATGGTAATGGATAAAGTATGGAATGCACTTGAAGTCATTGGCACAGGAAAATGGCTTTCTAAAAGGGACCCCATTAACATACTGAGTGTTAGAAACCTGCAGTCTCACCCTGTTGGGCCATGCCCAACCCCCACCTTTTTTAATAGTAATAAGAGGTGGGAATGTTGAGGCTTGACAGTCTGTGGGCCCCACCTCTGAGGGGCGGGACACCCATGGCCACGTAATCATTACATCAGGCCTTACCTAGCTACCCAAGCTACCTGGCCTCAGAGACCTGGTTACGCATGTGCAAGCTCCCCTTTTAAAGCAAGCGCGCCAAGCGCATCTCTCTCTCGGCCCCTCTCTCTTGTCCCTCTCTCTTGTCCCTCTCTCTCATCTCCCTCTCTCTTGCCCCCCTCTCTCTCTCCCAGCTTTCGGTTGGCCACCAGCTACCCCCCTCTTTCCTCTCCCCTCTCTCAATAAACTCCACGTGGGTGCTCAATCTCGTGTTTGTGTTTCTTAGGCCCTAGCAGCTGCAGAACAACAACACTGAGGCATTAAAATCAATAATTAATAAATGGGAACTCATGAAACTAAAAGACTTTTTACAGGAACAGACACCATCAGTGGCTAAGTGTTTCATTGGAATCCACACAGAGGTTAGGAAACTAGTATTTGGTCTTTAAGAAGAATAATGGAACAGGAAGCCAAGAATAGCGGCCCGTGGCTGTAATTCTATCACTGGGGACAAAATCAAATTTAATTCCATACTGAGCTACACAGTGAATTTCAGATCAGTGTGGGCTACAGAGTGAGATCTTGTCTCTTATAACTGAAACAGAAATGGAACACCAAAGCTTTATTTTTCCTCTTTCTACTGTTATAAAAAAAATACCTAAAGTAGGATACTTTTCAAAATAAAATAACTATACTTCACTAAGAGATTTGGAGGGTTCCATTACAAGATTGGCAAGCTCATGTGGTTGGTATCTGGCATATACCTTACGGTATATACAACTCAAAGAGCAAGAATGAGTTCTTAACCATAATGAGACAGGAAGCTGAAGATATTTGATGGCCCCAAATTATTCTTTTTCTAGCACACTCTGTGGGAACTATGATGCCAAAAGGACAATATTAATACCTTCAAAGGCAAAGGGCAGCAGTCTCAATGACATAATCTCTTTCCACTGGCTACTGCTTCAAAGTTCTACCACAATTCAACATGGCCACACAGAAGGCTCACCTTCCAGGATACAAGGTCTAGGGAACATAATCAAGTTTGAACTACAGCAGGTACCCAGCACATGCTGGAAGTAAATAATCACTTATTTTAATTGCCTGTCTTCTAGGCTCTCTGAAATAACCTGGCCATTAAAGGCAAGAAGTAGAGTATAAGTTAGTGCTTTATAAGAATAATACAATGGGCACGAAGACACCATGGGCTACAGAGGGACTTCCCTACTTCTAGGTATGCTGAAACTGATAGGAAGTTTTAAATTCCAAGCTCAAAATAGGTGAAATGCCAAGGTGATAAAGTGATTATGCTAAAATTAGCTCTCATCTCAACAGGGCTGATGAAACTGGAAATTAAATGTAGTCGAATCCTGTGGTTTCAGAATTACATCATTTAAATTCATACAGTACCATGCTCTCACTGAAAGTTAGGACCTTCAGGTGGAACTGTACTGGGTGAAAATGGAAAAACCCAAAGGCTTGGAATTCTTACTCTGCACACTCAAATCCATTACACATCTCTTACTAGGAGAAAACACTACATTACCTGGCGGCCTGATAAACCTCTAGCCTGAGGTAAATGCTTCACTAGGTGATATGATTTTCCTCAAGACTTATTCCCTATACCCTGCAGTTTCTTACATCCATAACTCATATCAGGATCCAACATTCAAAGAATCAGTAGGAAATTAAGGGCAGAAAGCAAGGTTTCAAAAGTCAATGAAATGTTTTCCCAAATTATAATGGCAGAAACCTGGAAGAGTATGTGGTGAGTAGTATTCTGAGACAAAAAACAGTGAAAACGTGAGTCCGGGAAGAAAAGCCTTGCCTCCAAAGAAGAGTAGAAATGTTTTCTAATTTGCATTGATAGCTACAGATGCAGGGGTTTATATGGGGTAAATATCCTGGGCTGGAATGCTAGAACAGATAATAATTCTACTCTGAAGTAGCTTTAAATACGAGAGGGGTGGGGGTGAGATTAAAAAAAAAAAAAAAACAGACAAAGGCAAGCACCACAGCACCTTTGAAAATCATGCAGTGTGATCTCTGGAAACGGAAGGCACTGGAGGGAAAACAGCCTTGTGAACAGCACTGAGCACACACACTCATCAGGAAATGCTTTGTTCTTGCTAAGGTTTCAATGATCTGTACAGGCAAACAACACTAGTGATAACCAAGCCTGAGGACAAAGGCCAGGATGGTACCACCCAGCAGTGACTCTTCTATCAGTCCATATCAGAGCCTAAGCAGACTGAGAGATTGTGTATGTATGTATGTATGTATGTATGTATGTATGTATGTATGTATGTATGCATGCATGTATTATGTATGTATGTATTATGTATGTATACATATGTACACATGCATATATATGTATATATATTTTATTTTACATATCGATTCCAGTTCCCTCTCCCTCCCACGTCCCCCAACCCCCTCCCATCCAATCCCTGCCCCACTCCACAGGGAGGGTGATGCCTTCCAGGAGAGATCTTAAGGAGGAGCCTGAGATGATACTGTTTGAGCTTGGCTCTTTAATCCAGAAAGCAGATTCCAAGTGAAGATTCCTGTTCTGGCAATATGTTTTAAAGGGTGTCCACAAAAGAGACTAGAAAAGGACCAGGCAGGCATGAAATTATGGAAAAGAAAAAGCAGGATGGGGAATAAGAGGATCCCAACTTCAGGCTCGTCCTGCAGGGGTGCCATATTTGTTCCAAGTCAAGGCAGAGAAGCAAAGAGCAGAGCTTGCATACCTTGCATCCAGAGACACTAGCTAAGACACACTTCAGGTAGAAGTACATAACCCAAGTACTTTGTTCTCTGCACCTGCAGGGAAAGTGGCTCCATTACCCTAAGATGTTTCTGCAAGAATTAGTATTGCTGGACATCACATTCAGACACAATCCTAGAGTGTCAGGCAGGGCCACACTGAAATTACAAGAGATCAAGCAGATCTAGGTAGAACACTGACATAGCCCACTAAAAATATCATAGGAATTCTTGTGACTATTGCTGATATTCTGTCCTAGTTACATTTTCTATTGCCATGACAAAACACTACAACTAAAGAAACTCATGAAAAAAAAGAATTCATTGGACCTACAATTTCAAAGTTAGTCAATGACCATCATAGTAAAAAGCATGGGAAGAAACAGGCAGGCATCTTGCTGGGGCTGTAGCTGAGAGCTCACATCTGATCCATAACAACAAGAGCACAAGAGAGACAGAGAGAGAGAGAGAGAGAGAGAGAGAGAGAGAGAGAGAGAGAGAGAGACAGAGAGAGACAGAGACAGAGACAGAGACAGAGAGACAGAAACAGACACACACACAGAGACAGACACACACACACACACACACATACACACACAGAGAGAGAGAGAGAGAGAGAGAGAGAGAGAGAGAGAGAGAGAGAGAGAGAGAGAGAGAGAGAGAGAGTTCTAACTGGGCATGGCATGAGCTTTTGAAACTTCAAAAAGCCCCAGCCCAAGTGACACACCTTCTCCAACAAGGTCAAGTATCCTCATTTTTCACAGTTTAATCAATCATAGCAGCTGGGCTGTAAATGGGGACCTGAAGCGTTGGTCTGGCAGCTGGATTCACTGTGATTGTAACAGTGCTTAAGTTTTTTGAGCCATTCCATCTCTGCAGTCCTCTGGGAAAGGATCCAGTCCTTCTGGAGCCTTGGAATCTTAGTGACCATATGTAATATTCTATGTTAATGCCTTGCCTTTTCTAATGTTAGTGAATTTTATTCAGTGGGTTAGAAAATACCAAG
The DNA here is from genome assembly GCA_030556225.1 of Cricetiscus sungorus. NCBI lineage: Eukaryota > Metazoa > Chordata > Mammalia > Rodentia > Cricetidae > Cricetiscus > Cricetiscus sungorus. Next base: position 11,323,462 of record JANBXA010000600.1, on the reverse strand, counting down.
ATGGATTGTAAACACAACAGAGTAGAAATGAACATCACTCAACTCTAAGCCATGAAGCTGTATAAAGTTAACTGGGGATTATTGGGCTGTTTCAGAAAAAGCAAAAGACACCTTCAAGTGTAAATTTCTGTTTATACAATATTGGACTGAAGCTTATTATTGTTACTATGTTGTTTGTGAATTCTACATGGTAGAAGAATAAGGATTGACACTTGTCAACTAAATAACTGAGCAAAATAGCGTTTCCATGTGCTATAAGTGTCTACTTTGCAGTTGGCTATCATACTGCCGAGACCGCCTCGACCAGCAAGGAAGATGCAATGCTTAGACTCTTCTTTGAGCAGCTTAACTCAGGAACCTTGAACAATCTTCTGACCCCTGGGAAAGCCAGCCCACAGCTTATAAGGCCTTGGGGTAACCAACCCCGGCACACCTCGTGGTGAATGCAGATAGGTCCACATACACAGAAGCAAACCTAGATCTCAGTCTTAGCCAAATAAGGACTTGTTTATCACAGAGAGCGCTCACCATAAGGAAGGTGGAAGGCGGAAGCCAGGGCCATCTTTAATGCGTGCCACCTCTCAGCTCTCTATATCATACCACATTTTAAAGTCTGTTTTTCATGGTTAAGTTCATATAAAATGCCTTGCATGTCCAGTAGCTTGGATGCAGACATGGAGCTATGAATTAATCAACCAGAAGCATTTACACAAGGCAATTCAGAAGTGACCAATATGCAAAAAAGCCTTTCTGTTGTTGTTGTTTTCCCTATTGCATCATTCTAGATACAATGGCGATACACTATATATCAGAAAAATGTTATGAACAGTATTCCTGCCAGTCTGGTCCCAGTGCTGCATCAGCCACAAATAACACACAGAGATGCTGTATTAGATATAAAGCTGTTGAGCTGTTATGAGAGTTTCTTATTGGCCTGCTCTGTCTTAAATATTAACCCATTTCTATCAATCTAAGTATTTCCATGTGGTTGTATCTTACCAGAGAGTGGGTCTTCTTCTCAAGTCCCTACATCTTGACCCTACTACTACATCTCCCAGAATCCTCCTTGTCTCCTAGTCCCACCTACCTTGTCTTCCTATTTGCCAACAGTGCTTTATTCATTAACCAAAAAGAGAAACATATTTACAGAATGACATCTCCCATCAAGGAAAATTCTGTGCTGTCCTTGTTAGTACTTTCTGGAAAACATTGATTCATTTACCTTTGCTATTTTTCCATGAATAAGAACAGATTCTCTCATCCCAAATTAAGCATTTTAACTATATCTCATAAAATAAATACATTTAAAACTAGACTTCAAATATACTATAGTAATAGAGCACAAAATTACAAGCTTTCAAAACATTTTCTATGTTTAGAATTTTCTATAGCACTCCAAAAATTTTTACTCTAACTGCCAATCTTACATACTAAAACAATAATAACATTTCAAGGGTATTCAAAATGTTCTGACCAAAAACCTTTTGAAAGAAAACTTACAACAAAAATATTTCTACATTTCATGGGATATTGATTCACTTTCAAATATATAATAGTGTACAATTGAAGGAATAGCTAGGGCAATCATCTTCTAGGCTTCCTATTGGATTCAATAGAGAGGATGAAACAAATCAGACCTACCAAGCTCTCCATATTCTCCTCACTGGAAGTAATTTCATTGTTCACAGTTTGGGACCATCTTTGAACAGAGCTGTGATGCAGTGACTACCCACTTTCTGGCATATGTCAATGCCTGATGCTAAAAAAAATATAGTTGCTCAAGGGTAGCTCCCACTTTCTCTTCCAAGAGGTTCAATGTGCCTGGATTTATGTTGAGGGGTCGGGGGAGGGCATGGGAGAGGGAGAGAGATAGAGGGAACTGGGATAGATATGTAAATTAAAACAAAATTTTTAAAAAATATATATTTGCAATGAAGTGGCAAAACATGAGTAGATGACATGGGCTTCTGAGTCACTCAGTCACTCAGTGTAGTAGAGCCTTCCCTGCCTGCTAAAGATCAGTAACAGTGTGACATTTTCACTTAAAAATTTGCATTCCACTAAACATATTCAACCTATTAATGTGAGTTATATGACAAACAATACAGACTGTAGAAACTTCAAGGTCTGTGATCAAGTCTTCTGTCTGTACAGCATAAGTCAGGAGCTCTTCTACAAATGGAAGATGGTTAAAGAAAGGCAGGGCATATGACCCTTAAATGAGTAAGGGTTTGTCTGCCAGTGCTCAATTTGTATTCCAGAGATCCTTTCTGAATGCCAGAGAATCTTTAAATACAGCCTGAATGTCATGGCATCCCTGCTCTAGGATATTTTAATGTGCTTGACACCTTCCAAAACTGCCTTTAGGGCCATTCAGTGACTAAATTTGAGCAATGTGCCCAAATTCAGTCTATACAGCATCAAGTATAAAATAGATCTACCAAATCATACTCTTTGTTTGAGGACAGTGGGAGCCATCTTTCCTTTTAGAAGGAGGAGAGCACCAGTCTCTAGACATGGATAGCTACTATCTTATTGAAGTTGTCATGCTCTCATCCTTTTAGAAGTACATTAAAGTAAGGCACCTTCCTGGCTTCCTGTGCACTTGATAAAGCAAGGCTACACACATCACAGCTACTAAAGCCCTCCAGCTCTTTAGAACCAGGACAGAGTAGATGCTAAGCCATGTCTACAATACAGCTAGAATCACTAAAGAACTGCTTTTAAACAATCACAAAAACTTACACATTTACACACTAACTTGATTCTACATTCCTTTAATTTTTGGGTTGTTCTCATTCTCTAGAGTAGTTAGAAATAACATTCTGGTGTAATTTCTGTTGCTGTGATAAAATTCCCTGATGAAAAGTAACTTAGGGGAGAAAGGAGTTTATTTCAGCTAACAACCCCACCTCACTATTGTGAGGGAGTCACATCAGGAACGCCAAACAGCCAGTCACATCTCACATTCAAGAGCATTGAGAGATGAATATGTATGTATGTATGTATGTATGTATGTATGTATGTATATTCAGTTGCTTGCTTGCTGCACTCAGCTTGGTTGACTCACTCTTACACAGTTCAGAAGTTTCTGTCTAGGGAATGATGTTGCTCACAGTAGGCTGAGTCTTCCCAATCATTTCACTTAATTAAGACATATCCCATAGATATTCTATTGTTGGGCGTTACTCCTGGACAGACATTAATGTTGTTGTTTGTTTTATATTCTTTTTGCTCTTTGGTTCTTTTGCTTTTTACTCTTGTGGGGGCCTGCCACCCAGCTCCCAAATATATCCTACACAAAGTCTTTCTTATGTATGTCCTGCCTTAGCTTAGTTTGTTTCTTGCTAGCTTTTCTTAAATTATTCCAACTACCCTTTGCCTCTGGGATTTTTCCTTTTCTTACTTCTGTACATCTTACTTTCACTCTTACTCCATGGTTGGATGTATGGCTGGGTGGCTGGCCTCTTCCTTTCTCCCTTCTTCTCTCCTTTCCTCTATGTTGCTCCTCTTCATCTCTCTCCTACCAGATTTTCCTCTTGTTTTTACTCTCTGCCAGCCAGCACCAACTATCCTTTCTCCTGCCTGGCTGTTGGTCATTCAGCTCTTTATTTGACTATCAGGTGTTTTAGACAGGCAAAGAATCACGGCTTCACAAAGTTAAACAAATACAGCAGAAACAAAAGCAACACATCTCCACATCATTAAACAAATGTTCCAGGGCACAGACAAAAGTAGCACACTTTAAAATAATAATTCTACAACACATGAACAAGTATCTGTTCGCTTCAGATAGGAAATCACTGAGAGACTGAAATAAGGATACCACCAAAGTACACCTTGATGAACTTACGGTGTAGAAATGATTCCAAAAATTAGCTGTTAGCACCAAAATCCCTCCCCATCAGGATGATGACTCATGAAAACTTGAATTCTGGGACTCCCTGCACAATTACCAGGAAGCTTGACAAACTGAAGAGTATTTTTTCTAGGCAGTTCATTTGGTCTGAGCCTTATCCAGGGATCTCATCTACTCTGTCCCTTCCAGGCACTTGGTTGGCCTCTTCTGATCAGCTCACTTGGTCTGAGAGTGTCTTTTAGCAGTCTTGACTATTTATATAAGCCTGGAGAGGGGCTTATATGAGCCTAGTGCATTTGGTCACTGTAAGTGCTTTCATGCAGATTCTGCGCTGTTTATTCCCTGAGACTTAAGGAGGCTCCACTTAGAACTTTCAGAGTCTCAACAAGGTTGTGTGTAGGATGGGATGCTTAACTTCCCTCTGGAACATCCTGTCTTAATGAGTTTCACTCCCCCAAGATAGAATGTATAAAATTAGAAGAAATTACTATATACCTGCCCACAGGCCAACCCAGTACAATAATCTCTCACTGAAATTCTTCCCAGGATATTCTAACTTGTGTCAAGTTGACAAAGCCAGCCATCACACAGGCCAACTCACAATCCCATTCTCCTAAAAATGACCAAAGACCACAGCCTCTTTTTTCATTAAAATGTTTTACTCCCTAACTACTCCTTATCCATAACTACTTAGGTGACATTGATGGCACTATGTGCCTTGGATTATTTGTCATAGTCCCCCTGGGAGGATAACGATATCTGTATATTAGCTATTCAATTAAATGTGCTTTTATTCCCTGAGGTCTCTCTAGATGTAAATTATAGTTTTCTATGATCCAAAAAGAAAATGTGTTACACTCAAAAGGAGAGATGAAGAAGAAATTCCTAAAGAAATTATATGCAAATCTGTGGGAAAGCTCAATGGATGGAATTGATGCCACCATTTAGTATCAGCAGGAAGTTACTACTGTGCATAGACACAGATGGGCATACTCATATATATATGTATATATATATACATATATATATGACTAAAATACATATAGACTTCAAATGTGGAAAGAGATCTGTAAAATGTAGTAATTCAAATGACAACATTCATTTGAGTTTTGTGTAATGTTAACTGTGGATTAATCCTATTCAAAGTGTGTGTGCGTGTGTGTGTGTGTGTGTGTGTGTGTGTGTGTGTGTGTAAAGAGGGGGGAGAGGGAGAGAGAGAAAGGGAGAGATGGGAGAGAGAGAGAGAGAGAGAGAGAGAGAGAGAGAGAGAGAGAGAGAGTGAGAGCTGAGATCTACTTTACATTTTACTGACTTCACAAACTAGAATTATTTGTGAGGAATCATGAAGAAAGTCATAGAAGTAGAAGAGTAGAATGACAGCTCCTACAAATATTACATCCATCTCCAAAGAACCTATGATTATGACCATATTTTGTAGATGTAATTAACTAAAGATTGAAAAAATGAACTTATAGTGGTTCGTCTGGATAAACCCAAGGGACAACTGCTTTTATAATATAAACAGAGGCAAGACATACAGAAGGCTGGTGTGAAAATGGAACCCAAGAAACACCTGGAATCTGAAACAATGGTGATAGTTACTTTCCATTTTGATGACAAATATAGATAGCACTTCAAGGGTACATGACTTATTTGGGGTTCATGGTTTATGGCTTCCATAGCTGAATCCCCTGGTTGCTTCATTCTTTTTGCCTGTGGTAAGGCAGTACATCTTGAAGATGCATGTGACATACTAAAGTGTTTAACTCATTGTCACCAGAAACTGAAGAGACAAGGAACCAGGCCCCAGATTCTCTTCAAGGATGCTCCCAACAACCTGATTTCCTAACACTAGGCCCCACCTTCACCCCTATGACTTAGTGTCTTTGGTAGTGGAAAGTGTTCCTCACGTTATCAAAAGAAAAATGTAAACAAGCCAGCCACAAACCCTTTTTCTATAATGGTGTACTACCTACATTATATGCCATGACAATGGTGGCACAACCAGCCACCTATAGCAATTGTGGCTTGTGAGAGTAACTAACCAATAACTGGTTTGAGTTAAGGCCCATCCCATCAGATGGAACTCATACCCAACAGTGCTTGGGTGACCCAGAACCTGAAACTAGATAACCCGGGGACCTAGAGTAAATCAAATATTACTGATTTTTTTTTAGTGTAGTGATAAAATTACTCCTAATGATATACACTTATACTCATATACCAGTGCCTTGTTCAGCCATTATCTGGGGTAGCTCCCTCTTGCAGTAGATGGAAACAAATATATAGTCTCACAGCCAGAAATTATGCAGAGAGTGAGAGACCTTGACACACTCAGCCCTAAATGTGGTGGCAGACTCTTAATTACTGCTTCTTTTTCACTGGGGGTTAAATTGCTTATCTGTTCTTGATTTAACTTTGGTAGATGGTGTGTACTGAGAAAATTACCCATTTCCTTTATATTTTCCAGTTTGGTGAAGTATAGGTCTTTAAAGTATATCCTTATGATTCTCTGGATTTCCTCAATGTCTATTTTTTGGATGTCCTCTCTGTCTGTGCCTTTTAGTTATTTTGGATAAGTGTCTATCAACCTTACTGATTTTCTTGCCTTTGAGTGTCATTTCTTCTTTCTGATTTAGAGTTTTCAGGTGTGCTATTCAATTAGTAGTGTGAAATCTCTCTATACATACATACATACATACATACACATACATAAATACATACATACATACATACATACATACATACATAGGCACTTAGTGCTATGATCTTGCCTCTTAGAACTTTCATTGGGTCCCTTAAATGTGTGTATGTTATATATTTTTTTATTTAATGTGTTTCTTAATTTCTTCTTTGACCATTTTTCATTTAGTAGTGAGTTGTTCATTTTCCATGAGTTTGTTGTTGACATATAGCTTTAATCCATGGTGATCAGATAGGACACATGATAGCACTTCACTTTTTTTGTATCTTTGAGATGTCCTTTGTGTATGAGTATGCAGTAAATTTTGGAGAAAGTTTTGTGAGCTGCTAAGAAGGAATATTCATCTGTTTTTGGGTGAAATGTTCTGTAAATAACTATTGGGTTCATTTATTTTATGAAATCAGTTAGCTCCAACCTCTCTCTCTCTCTCTCTCTCTCTCTCTCTCTCTCTCTCTCTCTCTCTCTCTCTCTCTCTAGTTTTTGCTGAAGTCTCCCACTGTCTGTGTTTGAGAGCAATAGGTGATTTTAACTGTAGTCGTGTTCCTTTTATGAATTTGGGTGCCCAGGTGTTTTGTGAATAGATGTTAAGATTTGCAATGCCCTCTGTATAGATTTTTCCTTTGATGAGTATGGAGTGTCCTTCCCTATCTCTTCTGATTAGTTTCAGTTTGAAGTCTATTTTGTCAGATACTGAAATCATTATACTGATTTGATTTTTTGATCCAGTTGCTTGGGATATGTTTTTCCATCCTTTTACCCCAAAGTGATGTCTATCCTAGATGTTGAAGTATATTTAGTGGGTACAACAGAAGGGTGGATGGATCATGTTTTGAAATCCATTCTCTTAGTCTGTGAATTTTGTTGGGGGAATTGAGACCATTGATGTTGATAGGTATCAATGAACAGTATTTCTTGATTCCTGTTATTTGTTGTGGAATTGTTGCCCCCCCATCTTTTGACTTTGTTGTTCAATGTTATTTATTTCTTGTGATTTATTTGGTGTGGTTAGGCTCTTTAAGTTGAATTTGTCCTTCTAGCTCCTTCTGTGGAGAATTTTCTTTTTTGGTCCAATCTCTTTGGTGTTCTGCATGCTTCTTGTACCTTTAGGGCTAGCAAAATTTTCCTCTAAGATTTTGTTGAAAATATTTTCTGTGCCTTTGACCTGAGATCCTTTTGCTTCTTCTATTCCTCTTCTTTGCAGAATTGATCTTTTTGTGCTATCAAAGAATTCCTGGAATTTTTTTTTTATTTTTGGATTTAGCATTTTCTTTGACATTTCTGGCAGGATGGATAATCAGTAAGAAAATGTACACATACCCCAAATCCTGAACTGGTATGTGCTAATTACAACAAAGTATATTAAAATTAGGTGCTCTTAGGTGCTTGGGCTCTCTGGAAGGGTAGAAAGAAATACACATAAATAATTCTTTTTGTTTCAAATTAAAATGTGAAAATCGTTTCGTGTTATAACACACTCTCCCACTTCATCCCTTGCTGTGTTTACCTGAAACCAGAGGTGAGTGTGCAGTAAGTGTGGTTATGTCTGTTAGTGTGGGCAAGTGTTGGGATTCTTAGTCCTATTTACTCAAATTATATTGAGAGTTTTCAAAGTCTCTTAACTGATAGAAGCTAAGCTAATTTTCCTTGGGGCAATCACACTTATCATTCCAACAATAACTCCTTTCTTTGAGAGGAGTTTGTGAATGCTGTGGAACAAGGCACAAGTGATTGAAAGTGTGTTTTACATACAGAATTGAATTTCAGTTCAATTGCAGGAACTTAAAATAAGGACAAAGTCTTACAGTTTGGTTTGAAGTTTCTCCAACAATGTTTCATGGCCGTTGTCTAATCATGGTGCAAGTAAGTAAAAGATAAAGGAGTGTTCAACTTTCCCCTACCAGAAATCCAACCATTAATAATCACTTTTAGTCCACATTTGCCCTGTCTGGTAAAAACTAAATAGGGCTGTAATAGGGAAGTATTTGATTTTAATGAATGACCTTGTATGTATCTTTATAGAAAGATAAAAAAAGATGTGTGTGTTTGCTTATGTGTATATGTCTGTGTATCTGTGTGTATATATATACATGTGTGTGTATGTGTTATGTACATATTTGTTATATACGTGTGTCTTTGTGTATAAGTATATATCTGTTCACATGTGTCTCTGAATATCTCTCATCTATCTATATATGTGTATGTTGTGTATGTGTCTCTGTGTGTATAAATGTGCATATAAGTATAATATGTGTGTATATGTTTTTGCATGTGAGGTCACTGGTTATGTACAAAAACATCATGTTTAGAAGTGAGCGTGTTTCAGGGAAGGGTTCCAGTGGGAGATAAATAGAAATTGGAATACATTTGCTAAGTTAACATTCAGGAAACAACCAGACATTTCTGATGATAAAATGTACTTTTTTGAATAACATGTTTACTTCTTGAAGTGAAAGTTACCTATTTTTGCTTCAATAAAACTTGTTTATCTTGTTCTGCAGCAACCAAAGGCTCAGAAAGAAATATTTTCTCAAGAATGTTCTGTTCTAGAAAACAGGGTCATTTTAACAGTTGGTAACCTGCTGAAGGCTTCAAATGCTTACAGCCTGTACACAGATCAAAGGACTCTGAACCTTTGATATTCATAGTCACCACCATTTCTGCTGCAAACAGTACTTGCTTGATTATATTTTTGTTGAGAAATATGTATATTACTTAACAACTAAATTGAAATAAACATGCATTTTCCCTGACTGAATAGTCTAACATTTCTCGAAGGTATTGAGCAAGACCTAAGTGATATCATTTCTTTAAATACACACACACACACACACACACACACACACACACACACACACACACACACATCTTAAATGAGTTTGACTGCATTATGTATAATAATGCCTTCCTTTGTATTCCCTGTTTTTCAGTTATCCAAAGTTCAGTGCAATAAATGAACATATACACTATTTAATGTTTCCCAAACGTCTTCACCTATGCAATATGTATGTGTAAATGTGTGTATATATTACTGTATTTGTAATTTAGTGTTATCATAAGGAAATACACGAGGTAATAAAGTTTCAAAGGAAAAAAAAAAGATTCTAAAGTTTAGAAGTTTGAAATCCACTATAGGGCAGCCCTTGACTTTGGGTCCTCAGATGAGGTAGGCTTATGCTAGGATCACACAAAAGCAAAACTCCTCATGCTCATCAGCCTGAAAGTAAAGCAAAGAAAGAACAAAACAAAACAAAAACAAAAAAGCAGGAATGTCACAAACCCCTTGATGGCATGTTTCCTGTTACTTAACTCCTCAGAGTTCCCACCTCCTAAAGGTTCAGCATCTTCCAATACTGTCACATTGGGGATCAAACCTTTAGCATGTAGACCTGGGAAGATACTTAGCTACACCAATAAGACCCATCTCTACAGACACTTCTTTCTGACCCTCCCTTGTTTCTTTCCCCTATGAAGACAGAAAGGGGAAATACATTGCCAATATCTACTTAATAGTATGGTTACTAGAGTAGCTTGTAAGCAGCTGTAACTTACCACCTAGTTTGTTCTCATCATCATTTAAAAAGGGGAGGACTGCTTCTACAAGCCCAGCTTTGGTGTCCCATGTGACACTCGGCTATCTCTTTTGCTGACAACAGTAGCTGGCAATGACACAGCTTTTCTCCAAAGCCCATGTTCTTTGTGTTACATTGTTGCCATCCCCTCCCCATGTTAAAATTCAAATCCCATCTACCCACTGAAGCCAACATTGAATTATAACTCCTGTGGGAACTTGTAACTTAGGAAAGGAAGGGGATCCCTGGCCAACTTCATATCATTCTGCTGAATCCCACCTTTAAATGAGTCAGAAGCAAAAAAAAAAAAAAAAAAAAAAAAAGTTCCTGGAACTAATGAGTGAGTTCATTGAGGCCACACAATCACAAAATAAAAAAAAGATAATATTTTTATATACTAGCAATGATTACATGTGCACTAAAATAAAAAATATATTGTCTACGATTGTGCTATAAATAAATGTAAAATAGTGTGTAGGACTTGTATACTGAAAATTATGCAACACTGATAAAGGAAAGAAATCTAGATAAATGGAAAAATCAGTCCTTTTATGGATAGTTGGCAGATGACTAAAAAACCATTCACTATTTTTGTAAATGTAAGGAAAATTTTGTAGAATATTTCAACAAGGAGTCAAAAAAAAGGGAAATTAAGACAATTTTAAATATTAATAAGACTAGATTTGTCCAATTCAAGATTTATTTTATGCATCTAATAACCAAGATTGCATGCTACTAGTAGATGTAGATCATTAATCTGAAGATTTTGGAGAACCACTATACCCAACTGGCATCTGCAAAGCTGTGGAGAAAGCTCAAGTGACTAAGATGGAAAATTTGAATAAACCAGAGAAAGCAATTGAACCATAAATTTATAAAGAAAATACCTTGCCATATCCTGTGCAAAAACTGAACTATAGTTGATCATAAACTTAAATATAGTAACTATAAAATATGTAAAAAAACAAAATTAAGTTTCATTAAGCAATAGTTTTTACTGTTTTGAAAAATTCCATACACTTATACCATTCATACTAATTATATCTATACAACATCACCTCCCGCTAACTCCTCATTAGAGGGCCATTTTATTTCTTTCCTAACCTCATGTCTTCTTTTTGTTGTTGTTGTTGTTGTTGTTATAAGTAAAACCAAGTCCAATTATGCTGCTCTATATGCATGACAGTGTGCCCATCCACTGGGGCATAGGCAACCTACCAGTGGCCACATCTCCAAAGGAGATTGACTCTTCCTCCCTCAGGAGCCATCAACTAACATTAACTATTCTGAAGCAGACGCAACCTCAGTAAGCTCTCCCCATCCATGCTGAAATTTTAACTGGCTTAATCTTGTACAGGTCTTATGCAAGTACACACAGCTTCTGTGGATTAATATATAACTGCCATGTTATATCTAGAAATTAGCAATTTATAGCTCTCCTCTGCATCTTCTAGCTCTCACATCCTTCAGCCCCTACTTCTGAAAGGTTTTCTAAGCCTTGGATGAAGGGAGGTTTGTTTACATGGTCCAGCACAGCTGAGCATTCAGAGTTATTTATACTCTGCTCTTTGATCAGTTCTGTATCACTGCATTATCCATTAATCATTGCAAAAAGAAGCTTCTCTCACTAAATGGGTATGAACAGAAATATTTAGACTGTAGTTTGACAACATGACCATTTGGCAAAATAGAAAGTTCTCCCCTAGGGCCTATGAACTCTTCAGTCCTGAGCTTTTGGCCAAGTTTACAGTAACAGACATAAAGTCTCCCCTACAGAGCAGGCCTCATATCCAAGAGAAAGTGGTTCTTTAACTCCATAGCCCTTATGCAACTATTGCATCTGTAGTTACATCTTGCTAGCAGTTCTGTGTTATAGTATGTATCACCCAGGACTGAATAAACCATTGATATTTTCTGACCCAGAAACTCACAAAACTCAATCATCAGGAAAAAAAAGCAAATAATGTAGGCAGGCATGATAGTACACACCTGTAATCCTAGCACTCACTATGTGGTTACAGGAGGGTCAGAAGTTCAAGATCATCCTTAAGTACATAGAGAGTTCAAACCCATCCTGTCTTGTACAAGACACTATTTCAAAAGAAAGAAGGAAAGAAAGGAAGACTAATATGCTAATTAAATCACAATGAGCTATCGTTATACGAGAATGAAATGGAGTAAAAAAACCGAATCACTAGATGGGCATTGGTGATCACACCTTTAATCCCAGCACTGGGGAGGCAGAGGCAGGTGGATCTCTATGAATTCAAGGCGAGTCTTGTCTACAGAGTGAGTTCCAAGACAAGCTTCAAAGCAATACAGAGACAGAGAAACCCTGTTTCAAAAAACAAAAACATAACTAAACAAACTTGAATCCCTCACACATTATTCTTAAAAATGTAAAATAACTTCACTAGAAAAAATGTATTGGCAGTTAATTCTAAACAATTAAAAATGCAACTATAATATGATATTTATCATGGGTATTTATCACAAAGCAAAAATATTTATTTTCATAGATGTTTACAGAATTATTTGTAATAGTCAAATGGGAGACAACCCAAATGTCTTTCCACAGGCAAATCATTAATCCAAATTCTATTATATATCCTTTTCCTGAAATACTATTCATCAACTAAAAAGCATCATTATAACTCTCTGGAGACTCACCCAAGCTCAACATATTAAATGACCTGATTTCATTTATATAGCTTTATTGAAATAACAAATGTCCAGAAGAGAACAAAGTAGTAACGAACGGGAGAGAGCAGATGTGGCCTACACAGGCCATGTGTGGATCCTCGTGATGACTTCGATATTATTTTTCATGATGGTATTAAGGTCAGTCAGAAGTCTAGAGCTCCAGAAGATGTTGCCATTAAGGGAAACCTGGCAAACAGAACACAGGTCTCTCTCCCTGTACCACTTCTTAAAAGTAGCTGAAATACAATTACTTAAAAAATCCTTTTTAAATGCACTGAAAGAGGACCATATCCCACTTGAATGATTAAAAGTAAAAAAAGGCAAGTGTTTATAAGGATGTAAAACAAGAACAATTCTCATTACATTCTAGGTGGAGTTATAAGTCAACATAAGTACTTTGGGAAACTACTAGTGAAAAGCAATTTATAACTATATGTTTACTCTAGAAAAAAAATGTGTTCCAGACCAGACACATTTTTCTTAATAGTCCCTAACTGGGAAGAACCTAGGTACTAATTAACTGTCTATCAGATGCATAAGTTACAGTAAATATGAACCTCCCAAGCAAAGCATTGCTTGAAAAAGATCAAATAGAATAATATGTAGTGTATAACATGTATCAAATTTTATTATTTCCAAAAAATAAGCAAATCCAACTGATGAAGCTATGATGGTGCCTTGGAGGATAAGGAAACATTTTCATTTGGAGAATCCTTCACAATCCTTCACCTTGTTGATTTTACTTTTCATAAACTTCTATGCTGAGCATTATGGTTTCATATGTGCATTTATATATATTATAGGATTTTAAAGCTGAAAGAAAAATAATAAAACCATATCTGTCATATAACTCAGCAGATATAAGGCCAAGGCAAGAAGAATGACATGAGTTTAAGACCAGAGTGAGACCCTGTTTCAAAACAAAGAAAAAGCTGTTTTCTCTATGAGGAAGATGCTACTGCAACAGCCACTAGGAGGACCTGCTAAGGGTGCGGATTTCAATAAGAACACCAGAAACTATATCAATTTTTTGTGGACCACACAAAAAATGTTTATAAAACTAGACTACTGCCTGGGCATTCTCTTTATGCCTTAATTAATTTCTGCTTTCTAGGAATCTAGTTTTTAGTTTCTGAAACAAGACATTTGCAATTTCTTTTTCTTTCAACACTGTATTATTTTCTCTAAATCAGGAAACACAGTGAATCACTTACATATTGGGATAGAAAATGGAAAATCCAACGAGAAAACTGCTATAATATAAGATATTTAAACTGCTTCTTATATTCCTTGTGGACTTAGCCTCTTATTGTGGACCCACAGTCCTCCTTCCTATGTAGTACCACCCTTCTGTGCTTTCTCTTCTAACCCATATCCATCCCTTTCTGTCAGCGGTCAATGAACAGAAACAGTTTCTATCAGGGACTCCCAGTGGCCACACTAGACTGGGAATCAGGTAGGTAATTTTTACTCCCTTCCTACCTTCATTCCAGTTCTAAAATAAAACTGGAAATTAAAAACTTAGGATGTCAAACAAAAAATCTCAAAGGTAAGCCTCACTAACAGGTTATAATATATGGAAGAGAGAATTTCAGGATGTGAAGACAAGTAGGAAGAAATGATAACTCAGTCAGAGAAAATGTTAAATCTGAAAAATTCTGGGACAAAACATCCAGGAAATATGAGACATTATGAAAAAGAAAAAAATATATGAATAATAGAAACAGAGGAAAAAACAAACCAGAAAATATTTTAACAAAGTCATGAAAGAAATTTTTCCCAATCTAAAGAAAGAGGCTCCTATCAAATTACAAGAGGCATACAGAATGCTAAATAGGCAGGACCAGAAAAGGAATTCCCCATGATGCATAAGAATCAAAATAATAAGTATATATAACAAAGAAAGGATGATAAAAGTTTCAAGGGAAAAAAGTTGCAGATAAAAGCAGACTTATGAGAATAACATTTGACTTTTCAGTAGAGAATCTGAAAACAAGCAGGGCCTGCACTGAGAGTCTACAAACTCTGAGAAACCACAAAAGTCATCCCAGGTTACTATGTACATTACAATATATGGAAGAAGAAAAAAATTCCATAATAAAACCAAATTTAAGCCATATCTATCTACCAATCCAGCACCACAGAAGGCAACCAGTCTGGGGGAATTAACCACACCCAAGAAAACACAAAAAGCAAATAACCTCATAATATAAATTTTAAAAAGGTGGAAACATCCACAAAATAACAACAAAATAACAGGAATCAATAAACACTGCTCATTAATAAATCAATGTTTCTGGTCTCAATTCCCCAATGAAAAGACATACACTTACATAGACTTACAGAAAACAGAATCTTTCTTTCTGCTGCATCCAAGAAATAGCCTTTATCATCAAGGATAGACATCACCTCAGTGTAAAAGGATATTCCAAGCAAATGTCCCCAAGAAGCTAGCTAAAAGAAACTCCTAAAGCTAAAATCATACATTGACTCTCACACAGTGATAGTGAGTGGCCTAAATACCCCATTCTTTCCAATAAGCAGATTCTGGAGTTAATATAAATCGAATGACCTACCAGACATCTATAGAACATTCTACCCAAACACTAAAGAATATACTTTCTTCTCAACAACTCATGGAACTTCCTCCAAAATACCACATACTAGGACACAAAGCAACTTTCAACAAATATAAGAAATGTAAATAACACCCTGTATCCTATCTTACCACCAGAGATTAAAGCTGGAAATCTACAACAAAAACATGTTCATGGAAACTGAGCAACTTGTTAGTGAATGAGAAATGTATCAAGACAGAAATCAAGAAGTAAAAAATGCTTTAGAATTGAATGTAAATGAGAACACAACATATACTAATATATGGGCTGTTGTGGAGCTTTCTGTCCTGGATTGCCCCACTGCTACTTTCAGCCCCAAATGAACACACAAACATTTATATTAATAATTGAACTGTTGGCCAGTGGCTAGGGCTTCTTATTGGCTAGCTCTGTCTTAATTATCAACCAATTTCTATTAATCTATATAATTCTACATGGTCTTATCTTACCAGAGAATGACTGACATGTCCTACCCTCACAGACTCCACATGTCAACTCTGTCTCCAAAGTTTCCAAGAATTCTCCTCATCTCCTAGCCCTTCCTACACTCCACGCCTGGCCAGTCAGTAAATCAGTGTTTTATTTATCAACCAATAAGAGAAACATATATACAGAAGAACATCTCCCATCTTCTTCTCTTTTCTGTCTAAATAAAAAAGAAAGGTTTTAACTTTAACAAAATAAAATTATATATAGCAAAACAGTTATCAAGTAAGAATTATAGTTACAATATTTAGCCCATTAACATTTCGCAAGATTTAGAGAAAATATTCTATCATAATCCTATCTTTATGAGTCTAAAGTCTTATATGTAACTTATCTTTTATTATAACCAATGAAGGCATAACCATAACTATATTTCTTCAGCTCTAACAAAGACCACAGAAGGATAATATGTAAACTCTAAAATTGACAGATATATCTCACAGTGACCCAAAGTTTCTCTGTAACATTGGAGCATCCATCTTCAGCCCATAGGCCATGTGTGTCTGGCAGACTTCTCAGTAAAGCAGGAAATATGAAACTGTCCCACCTGTATTAGTAGTTTGTCAGTCATTTTTCTCTGTGTCCTGCAGAATGTCTGGCAGACCCTTCCATGAAACAGGATCCCTAAAGGACTGTCCTGTCTATAGAAATTCAACAGTCACTTTCCTGTAGGTCCTGCATGTCCAGTTTATATAGAAACAGTCAAAAAGTCCAGGCAAGAACAGTTTCTTACCCAAATAGCTTGTCTTGTTATAAGAAAAGCAATCTCCATAATGAATATATACAGAAGGACAGCTATCAATGGGCCACAATGAAAACAATCCTAAGAGGCAATTTCATAGTACCAAGTGCCTATATAAAAAAAGGAGGAGAGATCTCATATTAGTGTATCGTGGCTTAATAAGGATTAGGAAAAACAGATACTCAGAATAGATGGTTATTCAGGGAGAAATAACTTACAACAGAGACAGATGAACACCAGCAGTTTCCTGGTTCCAATGATGCCTCGGATGCCCCTTCCCCAGACCTAGTTCCCCTGGGTCTTGTCTGCCCCTCTCCCCACCCCTAATGGGTGTGGTCAGTGCCACAGTTGTGGACAAAGTGAAAATCTCACTACACTAGTGACTTAACAACACACATGAAATCTCAGAACAATAAGAAGAAATAATAAGCCAAAAAAAGCATATGGCAAAAAATAATTAACCTCGGTGCTAGATCACTGAAATAGAAACAAAGACTAATACAAAACTAAATAAAATGAAAAGTTGGTTCTTTGAGAAAATCAAACCCTTGTCAAATTACCAAAAGGATAGACAAAGAGGACCCAAATTAGACAACTTAAAAATGAGGAGGGAGATGTTACAGAAGGCACTGAGGAAACTCTGAGAAGCATGGGGATAGACATATTTTATAAAAATTCTTTACTCTACCAAAAGGAACACCTAAAGAAAAATGGGCTAATTTCTTGATATAGGTAACCTGCCAATATTTTCAAGAATAGGCAAGCACTCAATTTTTTTATTTAATATTTTTTCTTATTTTACATATCAATGCCAGTTATCTCTCTTTCCCATACTCCCATCCCCCCATTGCCCCCCCCATCTACTCCCTAGGGAGGGTGAGGCCTTCCATGAGAGATCATCAAATCTGTAATGTTGTTTGGGGTAGGGCCTAAGCCCTCTTCCACATCTCTAGGCTAAGGGAGAATCCCTTCATCTGGAACATCTCCAGAAGTTCATTTGCACTAGGACTACATCTTGGTTCCACTGCCAGAAGTCCCATAGACTGCCAAGTCCTCCTAGATGACACCCACATTCAGGGGTCCTGGTTTGGTCCTATGTTTGTTCCCCAGATGTCAGACTTGGGTCCATGAGTTCTCACTTACTCACGTCAGCTGTTTCTGTAAGTTTTCCCAGCATGGCCTTGACACCTTTGTTCATCTCTCATTTATCTGAAACTGGATTCCAGGAGTTTGGCTTAGGTGTGGATCTCTGCTTCTGCTTCCATCAGCTAATGGAAGAAGGCTCTAGAATAGCATTTAAGGTAGTCATCATTCTCATTATCTGGGTAGGGCATTTAAGGTAGTCTCTCCACTATTGCATAGATTCCTAGTTGGAGTCTTCCTTAAGGATCTCTGTATAATTCTCTAGTGCCAGATTTCTCTTTAAACCCATAATGGCTCCCTCTATTGATATGTGTCTTTTCTTGCTCTCCTCTATTCATCTTCCTATTCAATCTTTCTGATCCCTCATGTTTTTCTCCCTCTTTTCTTCTCCCCTTCCCTTTCTCCTCCCTCCTTCCCCCATGCTTCCAATTTGTTCAGGGGCTCTTGCCCCTTTCCCCTTCACCAGGGGGCCTTGTATGTCTCTTTTAGGGTCCTCCTTGTTTCCTAGCTTTTCTGGTGGTATGAATTGTAGGCTGGTAATCTTTTTCTCTGTCTAAAATCCATATATGAGTAAGTACATACCATGCTTGTCTTTCTGTGTCTGGGTTACCTCACTCAGGATGGTTTCTTTTAGTTCCATCCATTTGCCTATGTATTTTAAGATTCCATTGTTTTTTCCCACTGATTAATATTATGAATATGCATCCCTTTGGTATATGCTTAAGAGTGGAATTGCTGGATCTTGAGGTAGAGGTAGACTGATTTCCAAAATGGTTGTACAAGTTTGCACTACCACTGGCAAAGGAAAAGCGTTCCCCTTTCTCCACCTTCTCTCTAGCATAAACTGCCATTGGTGTTTTTTATTTTAGCCATTCTGACAGGTGTAAGATGGTATCTCAGAGTTGTTTTGATTTACATTTCCCTGATGGCTAAGGATATTGAGTACTTGCTTAAGTGCCTTTCAGTCATTTTTAATTCCCCTATTGAGAATTCTCTATTTAGTTCATTACCCCACTTTTTAATTGGATCATTTGGTGTTTTGTTGACTAGCTTCTTGAGTTCTTTTTATATTTTGGAGATCAGCCCTCTGTCAGATGTGGAGTTGGTGAAGATGTTTTCCCATTTTGTGGGCTGCTGTTTTGTCTTGTTGACTGTGGCCCTTGTCTTACAGAAGCTTCTCAGTTTCAGGAGGTCCCATTTATTAATTTTCAATCTCGGTGTCTGTGCTATTGGTATTATGTTCATGAAATGGTCTCCTGTGCTAATTCATTCAAGGGTGTCTCCTACTTTCTTCTCTATGAGGTTCACTGTGGCTGGATTTATGTTGAGGTCTTTGATCCACTTGGATTTAAGTTTTGTGCATGGTGATAGATATGGATCTATGTGCAATCCTGTACATATTTGAATCCAGTTATGTTAGCACTGTTTGTTGAAGATACTTTCTTTTTTCCATTGTATAGAAGCAGAAGGATCATTGCCAAACTCTTTTTATTAGGCTACAATTACTTTGTTACCCAATCTATACAATGGTACAACTAAGGCAAAGAACCACAGACCAGTCTCCCTCAGGATCATTGATGAAAAAATGCTCAATAAAATACTTGCAAATTGAATCCAAGAGCACATCAGAAAAACCATCCACCATGATCAAGTAGGCTTCATCCCAGATATGAAGGGATGGTTCAACATACTAAAATTTTATCAATGTAATCCACCACATAAACAAACTAAAAAAGTAAAACCACATGATCATCTCACTAAATGCTGAAAAAGCCTTTGACACATTCAACACCCCTTCATGATAAAGGTCTTGGAGAGATCAGGGATAACAGGAACATACCTAAACATAATAAAGGCAATGTACATCAAACCAAAGGCCAACATCAAACTAAATGGAGAGAAACTCAATGTGATTCCTCTAAAATCAGGAGCAAGGCAAGGTTGCCCACTCTCTCCATATCTCTTCAGTATTGTACTTGAGGTTCTTGCTACCTTGCTACAGCAATAAAACAACAAAAGGAGAGCAAGGATATACAAATTGGAAAGTAAAAAGTTAAACTTTCACTATTTGCAGATTATATGATAGTTTACATAAGTGATCTGAAGAATTCTACTAGGGAAATGCTACAGCTGATAAACACCTTCAGTAAAGTGCCAAAATACAAGATTAACTAAAAAAAATTAGTAGTTCTTCTATATACAGACAATATAGGGACTGAGAAGAAAATCAGAGAAACATCACCCTTTACAATAGCCACCAACAACATAAAATATCTTGGGGAACTCTAACCACACAGGTGAAAGACCTGTATGACAAGAACTTTGAAAGAAAGAAAGAAATTAAAGAAGATACCAGAAAATGGAAAGATGTCCCATGCTCTTGGGTAGGTAGGATCAACATAGTAAAAAATGGCAATCTTTCAGAAAGCAATCTACAAATTCAATGCAATCCCCATGGAAACCCCAGCACAATTCTTCACAGACCTCAAAAGGACAATACTCAAATTTATATGGAAAAACAAACAAACAAAAAAAACCCAGGATAGCCAAAACAATTATGTACAATAAAGGAACTTCTTGAGGTATCACTATCCCTGACTTCAAGCTCTATTACAGTAATGAAAACAGATTGTTACTGGCACAAAAACAGACAGGTAGACCAATAGAATCTAACTGAAGACCCTTGTATTAACCCACTCACCTAGGTGAACACCCGATTTTTGACATAGGCATGCACTTTAAATATACCCATTACCACTAGTAAAGTTGACGCAGTAATCAGAAATCTCCCAACAAAAATAACATAAGACCTCGTGAATTCAGTGCAGATTCTACAAGACCTTCAAAAATTAATGCCAATACTCCTCAAATAACTTCACTAAATAGAAACTACAGGAACATTGTCCAATTATTTGTTTGTTTGTTTGTTTGTTTTTATTATTTATTTATAAGACAATTTCCCTTATGAATAAAGATGCAAAAACTGGACAATAAAATACTTTCAAGCCAAATCCAAGAATATCTCAAAAAGATTGTTTACCATGATCAAGTAAGCTTTTTTTTAGAGATATATAGATGGTTCAATATATAAAAGTCAATAAATATATTTCACCAAATAAACAAACCAAAAGAAATAAAAGCCATTTGATCATCTCATTAGATTTAGAAAAGTTTTTTTTGAAAATCCAACAATTTATAAAAAAAGGTCCTAGATTAGGGATGCAATATAATAAAGGCAATTTGCAGCAAGTCCATATTCAATATCATCCTAAATGGAAAGAATCCCTAAACATTTCCACTAAAGTCAAGAACAAAGTAAACTTGCTTCTATATTCTAAATTAATTACTGATGATAGCAAACCTTACTCAAAGACCCTTGACCCTTAAAAATCACAGGGACTTTGATGCTCACTCTTGTGATCAACACATACTACCTCCAAAGAGCAAGCTACTGTTACCAGGTTATACACTACCCCAAAGAACCATGTCTACTGGTTTTAATTCATATTTATGGTAATTTTCAAAGTTGCACATTTCCAGAAAACCTTTATTGTATCTAAAACTGAAAAACTTGTACATTTACAGTGATTTTTATCCCCATAAAAAAACAAATAAATGAAATAATTGTTTTTGTTCCTATAGGGTTGGTTGTGATAGTTAATTTTTTTTTTTACTTTTTAGTGTTAAAACACATCTGAGCATCTTTGCAGTATCCCAGGTATCTTTACTTCTAAAGGAAAAATAGTGATTTTGGATGATGTACTCATATACATCTTTACATTTAGAAGGGCTGATGATTTATTGAACGGTTTGAATGTTTCATTTTGGACACCACAGGAAACCAAGTCATACATTGACATAAGTAACTACTATACACAACCAAAGACTTCCATGATTAGCATGCATTAAATCCCCCACCAGGGGTTCTACTTGAATCCAAAATATTCAAAACTATATTGTAAATGAAAGACCATTTAAGCATTTAAATACCTTTAAAATCTTTGATTTTTTTATTTATATCTTACGTTTGGCAGAATTATGTTACTCTTCATCTTAAAAATAAAGAACCACAGGTCAAAAGAAATGTTTTGGCTTCATAAAGGTCATCTAGCTTGTAACATTTGGGACACAGATCCATCTATTTGATGGCTGTTAAATGTGCACTGATTCCAGAAGATCTGACCAGTTCCCTCTCCATGATGACGGAATGAGTCTGTCCAAGGTCTTGGATGCTGTCTCATGCTGTAAATGGTGAGTAAAAACATCAGAGGTGAAAAATCTGCTTCCAGATGGAGCCCTAAAACAGTTAAAAAAAGAATTACCCTCTCCCTAAATTACCTGGATATCATGCTCATAGTGTTGAATACTGTGATGATTCCCGTCAGTCATGCCTAGGCCACAAAGACAATGTGTTTGCAATAGCAATAGTGAGAACTGATGAAAGAGATTATTTAAGTGCCTGAACTACTCATTTGGGTGTGTGTTTGGGGAACAGGGAGGTTAAGTTCAAATTTACCTATAAAATTTATACGTTTGAATTATAAAGTGCTTCACTGCTATGGAGAGTATATATACTTTTCACTAATACAGTTACTCCATATAGTGTGTATGTGGGTATACTTATTTTAATATTTAACCATTCTGGAAGCAGTATCATCACTCCCGATTGCTATTTTAGTTAGTAAATGTCTGACTGATTGCTTTGGAAACTTTTAAAGCTAAGCTCTTTTAACTGATTAGGGATTTTTGTCATGTGCTAATTATTCCCACCTTCTAGCATATTAGGCTTTCTTCAATTGCTTAAAAGCAAGAAATGCTTTCTTGGATTTTTACACAAATGTATACATAGATTGTATATCATGGCATGGGGTTTCAGGAGCAGTAATGAAGAGTTATGTTACTAGAAGGTAATTAAAATAAAATGCGTCTAGGAATCCTGATCTGGCCTGGAATATATCATTAACACATCAAATCACACACACACACACACACACACACACACACACACACACACACACACACGAGGGAGGGGGAGTGAAAGGGAAATGTCAGATACAGATTGCAGCATAAAAGTATGCATAGAATGCACCATGAAAAACAATGGAATTAGAAAAAACAAAGAAGGACCTGTTGAGAAGGCAATACTGTGTATGATTTGGGGGCTATACCTTCAAAATCAATAGGAAAGTCAATACCTTTGTGTTGTTTCTTGTAGTACGTGTTTTAATTGGTCATAATAATTAAAACCAAGAGTCAGATATCAGGGTATGTACTGAAAGATCAGAGAAGTAAAGGAATCAGAAAATAGAGAGACTTCTTACCTCTTCTGAATCCTCAAACCAAATGGGTAATCTGTCTCTAGGAATCCTTAGACTGAATGCTATCTCTAGGAAACCTCATTCTGAATGCAATGAGTTCTTGGTGCCTCCTGCCTTATATTTCTCTCTCCACCCAGCCATATCACTCCTATCTACATCTCCCTAGTGCTAGAGTTAAAGACATGTGACTCTCAAGTACTGGGAATAAAGGTGTGAGCTACCACTGCCTGGCTCTGTTTCACCTTTAGACTGAATCAATCTTCTGTAGCCCAGGGTGGCCTTGAAGTCACAGAGCTCTTCCTGCCTCCTCAGTGTTGGTATTAAAGGTGTGTGCCACCACTGCCTGGAGTCTATGGATAACTAGTGTGGCTAACTCCACACTCTGATCTTCAGGCAAGCTTTATTTGTTAGATAACAAAAGAAATATCGCTGCAGTTTCTAGTGAATAATAAGAAAATAATAGCACATTTTTCCGAGTAGAAGAGCATGGCATGAGAAGAAGGCATGTAGTACTGGAGTCTAGAAGGCATCTTGCCAGACATTGGGTGACATTTTTTTTTCTTCCGCATTTTTATACAAAACTTCACTTGCCAACACCAGTAATTGTATGTAGAGGGTCCTCAATTTGATTGATGATCCAGAGAGATACCCAATCTCCTTAGAACTTCATGAAAGTATTAAGCACTGTCCAGTGAAAATGTCTTAGTCTGTGAATGTAGATAACTGACCCAGCTACGCCATACTGTAAACAAAGAAAAATAAGGAACTGAGTCCTCAGGCGCCCAAACTCCAGGCATCTAGAAGCCCAGAGGATGACTCAGAAAAGCCTATACCCAATTCCTCTTCAGTTCTTACTTTTATAATTAGCTCATTGTTTCCTCATAGCCAGCCTTTACAAGAATATCCAAATAACAAGCATCTTCTACTTCTCAACCTTACCCTTGGCTTTTCCCCCACATTACTTTAATGAAACTTCATGAATTCAACAATGAATGTTTCTTTTGTCTGTTACAGTTGTTCAGCCACACTTTACCTGTACCAGTGGTCTCCATTTGTCACACATCTGACTCAAAATCGACAGTATTAGGTTTGTATAAGTTTGATTTTTATCAATTTTTGAACAAATTTTAAAGCAGTCGTTATATTTTCCAGCTAGTAAAGTACTCTCTATTTCTTTTTCTTTTTCAGTGACCCTGGTCTATCTGTGTGATGTATGTGTTTTAAGAGAGAGTTTGAAAGAACAGAGTTTACCTATTCCTAAGTTCTAAATAGTGTTGAAAATTCTTTGTTGCATTTCTCACCATTAACAGAATTCTATCTACCTTTATCTTTTTCAAGTAGCAGAACTAATTGGGGGTGATTGGAAATGTACAGTGGATTCTTTGATGGAACTGAAGAGTTTTTAATCCCTATAAAGCTTTCCTTAAAACCCAGTCTCTCCATGTTATTCTACAACTTCCCTCGGCTGTGGCTGCAAGGGTAGCTACGTACCTGACTGGGTAGCCAATGAGCAAAGGAACTGATAAAAGAGAAAACTGATCTGTTGGATTAACTGCATTTTCTGTTGGAGCACTTTATGTCCTTAGCTAAATAGACACAGGCTAGATTCTGTGTTACCACGTTATAATGGACACAGCTGGAGATAATTTCTCAACACATGACTTCCTTCTTCCCATTATCAAGTACCATTTAAAAACAAACAATAACAGCAACAAAAAGAGGGACCATTCCTTTCCTTCTTGTTGCTGTAGTAATTGGATGGGTCTAAACTAGTCACATGAAGATTCTGAAATGTGAATGCAGAGAATTTGGTTCAATGGCTTTGAGAGCCTCATTCTGAAATGGGTAGGATGGAAAAATCTGCTGAGTGTAGCCTGCCTTTATACAGAACAGAGAAGAAAGCAGAGTGAACAAGAGAAGAATGCAACAAGAAGGAGGAGAGACAAAGCAGATAAAAGAAGGGGCCTGAATGGGAAACCCTGTGGATAGTGACTAATGCTCTAGGCTAGCACATACAGACCTCTGGTGCACTGCTAATTTTGTTGTTGTTGTTGCTGTAGTTGTTGTTTATTTGGGAACTATTCCTTCATGCTCAATCTAGCTGGCTTTGCCTTCAGCCATAGGAAACACAAAAGGTCCAAAAAGTAGATTACAATAAAATGGAACTAAAGCAATATTCTTAAATTATGGAATGTCATTATGGAATGACTTCAGAGACATACCAAGGAAACAGAAATAATTACAATTCTGCTTTGAATTAACTGAAAATTCTTTTTAATATTCTTTCCTTTTAACTTTAAAAACCATTAATTTTTTTACTTGATACTTATGAGTTGGGATATAATTTAGTAATGTAAAACATTCAACCTGGTCAGGTGTGGTGGCACACAACTTTAATCCTTCCATAGGGGAGGCAAAAGCAGACAGACTTCTGTGAGTTTGAGGCCAGCCTGATCTACAAAGTGAGTTCCAGGAAAGCCAGGACTACACAGAGAGACTCTGTCTCAAAACAAACAAAGAAAAACCCAACCTGTAATGAATAAATGAGGGTAATTAGCATGTCCTTATCCTTTAATCATATATCATGACTTTTTGATGAAGTTATCACATTTATGTTACACATACGTTGCTCACACACAAGAAGTATATGACTGAAATGTCATCAAAATTACTGCTATGAGACTTTGGGATCATTCTTGGATCTTCCCCAATGTAATATTGTATAGTTTAATTACTTTCTTTATTTCCTGTCTGCTTTCCCCTTAAAATGAAATCTAAGCTATTTTGGTTCTATTTTAATAATGGTTTTATGCATTAGTAAGTCCTTGGTGAATTAGAATAATAATATTAACACCCAACATTGAGTGTACTTGGTAAGTAGTAGTTGAAGGAAGGGTGAATGGATGGACTCATTGTATAAGCCTAGCATGTGAAAACTCTGGCTATTTTAGATGTGTTGAGCTGTATGCAATTGTAATGAAAGCATGTATATAGATGGGTGATGTAATATTTTTCAGATTTCACAGTAGCCTTCTTCAGAACAAACATCTTCCTGTGTAGAGAAAAATCATTCTGATTTGTTTTAATTATTATTATTTTAATTTCACAGAGGTCTGCTTCCTTGTTTCCTACCATTAATTTAAAGACAGAAACTTTCTTCCAGGTATATTGAAGAAATCCATATCTGTAGTAAGTGAGATGAATCATTATGGGATTAAATATTCATGGAAAACAAAGGAATGATTGTGATGTCTGTCTCCACATGTATGTATCTGCATTTTTATTTCTGCCATCCACGAGTCTGGCTTAAAAAAGGAATGAATAAAATGTAAATGGAAGCAGATTAGACAATAATTGTCATAAAACAATAGTTTCTCATCCTCCAAAATTTATATTTAAAAATTGCTAAATGTATCTTTGTTCACCAAGCACTTTAATTAACACCTATAACATAGTGATTATATTATTCAACATTTAAGTGCTTAATTTGCAATCTGGAATTACAGGCATTCCCTGATAAAGATATATTTTCATTTGTTGCATTTGTATTTTTAGTAGAAGACAAAAATAAGCAGATACTTATATGATAATATGATGCTAGATCCATAAACACAAGTTTTCTTCCCTCCTTCCCATTGCACTTGAGACTAAAACACAGTAACCATCTATTTTTATGGACTGAGCTGTTGATTTTTTTTAACGTTGTGAAATGTTGGAAGTAGTGTACCTGCCATCTACTGGAAGTCTGTGGGAGGTACATTTTTCTAAGAACAACTCCAGTCCCACAGAGTCAGAGAGGAGAGCTAGAAAATGCTACTAGTGCTATTTGAGGATATTGTATCACAGGTTTTGCAGTCTTTTAGTGCTATTAAAAAAATGACCTCATTAATCACTGGTACAAAATGGGCCTACTTGAATTTGAAAGGGAAAAAGGAAAAAAGGAAAAAATGACTCACCTTTGAAATGTTAAAGTTTCTACAAGGCCAACAGGGAAAAGAGCAACAGATGTCCTTGCCAGCATTCTCACTAAAAAGAGTGCTATGGTTGTGTGTGTGTGTGTGTGTGTGTGTGTGTGTGTGTGTGTGTGTGTGTGTGTGTAGGAGCCTGTAGGAGGCTCTTGTCTCATGGGGCAGCTAGGGTTCTAAGTTTCTTTAGTGACTTCTATTGAACATTTCTGGCCTTCATTAGATTGTATGACTAAGGCAAGTGTAAAAGTGGGAGGAAACAGGATATGGAGACTGTACAGACTGGTGAAGAATTGTAAAGAATGAGACACCATAGTTAGTTCTTTAATTACAAGCTTCGGGGGCTATATTTAATTCCTCCAACTCTGCTCTGGGTCAGATAGCTCTAGACCTTCACGTAACCTCCACACCTACCAGGTTAATTAATAGACCCTATTGAAATCTCATAAGGCCATTTTCTTACCTAAATAGTTTTAATATAACCTATGTAAGGACTCCTTTTCCCTGAGAGGAAAAAAAGTAAAACCACTGATGTAGCTTGTTGTTTTCTGCCAGCCTGCCAGCTCGCCCACCGCTGGTCTGGCGCACCGGCCCCAAATAACACTCAGAGACTCTGTATTTGATACAATCCTGTGGGCCGGTGACTATCATTGTTAATGGGCTAGCTCTGTCTTAATTATTAACCCATTTCCACTTATCTAAGTATTTCCACGTGGTCATCTTATGGGAGAGCCGTGGCCGGCGTCTTGCTTCCTCTAGGCTCTACATACTTACTCCTCCTAACTACTTCCTCTTTCCTCCTCCTAGTCTCCTAGCCCCGCCTATCTAGTTTCCTATTGGCCAACAGGGCTTTATTAATTAACCAGTATGAGAAACATATTTACAGAATAACATCTCCCATCACACTGAATTGCCATTTAATGCTATTTTAATGTATGACTTTAAAAACATTGTTTTAAAGATTTAAAAGGAGAATTTAATGTTTCCATGGTCTGGTAGGTAGAAGAAAATCTCAGATGAATTGCATATGTCTCGTTCTTTCACACAGCTTGAAAGTTTCAAATGGAATGACAATAGCATCAGGAAGAATGTTTTCACTGAAGGTCACCCTTAGTAGTGTGCAAACTCTAGTTTGCTTATTTCATACCAGTCACTGCTATTTCCATTACCTCACATTACCTCTAATGAAATTGTAAAATAAACATGTGATTTGAAATTGAACCAGGAATGTTCTTGAACCAATATCATGTGAGCAAAGAAAAAAATTATGGGTATAGAACTATGTGCTAGAAGTGTCCTTGACATTGTGCATGAGGAGTATCAACTTAATTGGAAATTCAAACAAGCAGATCACTTTCCACACAAGTTCCAGTCTTAAATTAGCATACTTAAGCACATCAGACAGAACACAGTGGCAACTGTTATTTCTAGGGCTAGTGGGACAGTTGTAAGGATGAGTCACACAAAGGGTTCCAATGCTAAGTGATGAAACAGTAGGACTTTTATATTGAGCAGCAGGACAGATTAGAGACACAGAAAACCTGTCTGCCCCCAAAATGTGAAAGTACTGGGGGAAAGCACAAAGAGCAATGTTTAAAATGCATAGCCAAACTCAGGAAGAAATACATGATGTCCCCCCAGGAAATAAGAGCAAGGAGAAAAGAGAACAGATTAGAAAACCAGTGCTGCAGCTTGACAGATTGTTGGGGTGGGGGTGGGAGTAGGGAACAACGTTGTCAGTTCTGCAAATTAAAAGAAGATGATAGATCAGAAAACAAGGTTTGGTGGCTGCATGTATTGGAAAGTAAAACTGTCAAACTTTCACCTCACACATAAGCTCCTAAAGCTGGGACACATGCAGGACTGTGGGTCCAGGGAAAGGGCAGAGAGGGGACAGCCTATCTAACAGTGGGAGGAATTTCATTAACTTGACCTGGGATCTTGACAGAAATAATTATTCCACTAAAGATTATCAACTGAAGGAGCAAAGACATCTAGACCATAGGAGTTTCAAATAATAAATTTGAAGGATACAAACAATTTTATTGAAATAGAGGGAGGAATGAAAAATCTAAGAAAGCAATACAATACTACCCAAAATACAGTTAAAGAGTTTCTTTCTTCTGTCTACTATCTATCTATCTGTCTATCTATCTCAACTTGTGTGTGTGTGTGTGTGTGTGTGTGTGTGTGTGTGTGTGTGTGTGTAAATATAGAGGGATACTTGGAAAATTTACTCTTAGGATCAGGTATACCAGTATCACGCAGGGGCCAGAGAGGTGGCTTAGTGATTGAAAGCACTTTCTGCTTTTCTGGAGAACCCACAACAGGCAGTTCAGGACTATCTGTAATTCCAGATCCAAGGAATCCAATGCTCTTTTCTCATGAAAGAGAGTACCCACATATACATGGCACACACACACAGGCACACATACTATTAATTAAAAGAAAAGTAAATCTTTAAAAATAAATGTGTTGGGGCTGAAGAGGTGCCTTGGTGGTTGAGGGCACTCTTTGCTCTTCCACTGGTTTCAATTCCCAGCACCCACTTGGCAGCTCCCTACTGTCTGTAATCCAACTCCAAGTGATTTGACATCCTTAGGAAGACATACATACAGACAAAACAACCAATGAACATACTTGTATTCTTTCATAAAGGATATTTATTTTCTTTATATTAGGCTCCATCTAGCTGCTTTGTTTCCTGTAATTTTTAATTGAGCATAATCAAAGATGATTGCTAGGGAAAACCTGAAACGAGAAAATTTGGGGGGAATAGTATAAAACTAAAAAAAAAAAATTGATCACTAAAGATACTGGGCATGGTTGAAGAGTAACTCTGATTAGGAAAATTAGTTTACTAGCAAACAAATGACATTCTGCTATACCCATAGATCAGTGTCTCACTTGGCTGTCATCTCAGAAACTGCCTCTTGTAGCATCTTCGAACTAACCCAGAGACCAACAACTGGACAATTTGCAGTAATTGAGAGACTTTTGGGCACTCAAGCTTACATTGAATGTCTACATCAAATCCTTCTTCTCAGGAACCCAGAAGCTGTGAGGAAGAGAAAACAGAAGGCTCTAAGAACCAAAAGGAGACAGATGACTACAAGGAAGCTATCTTCCAGACACGACATAAATAATGCACATGTGAACTCACAGAGACCATGGCAGTATGTACAAGACCTGCATAGATTTTGGGCCCCACCCATTAGGGTAAGGGCTTTCTGCAATTGATACTCAAAGGGTATTGATACTTTCCAAGAGAAAAATTAGTTTTCTCCAATGGAAGTGTCACTAAGTGCATCAGCCATACTCCAAGGCAGGTCCCATGCCCAGGAGAAGTTAGTTGTCCAACACAACACAAACTCATTCATATTTTTGAGCCTTTTGTTTTGTTATGGGTTTTGAGGGGTTTGGTGGTGAGAGTGGTGGTGGTGGCTGCAGTCTTTTGTCCATTGGTTTGAATTTTGGCTTTGTGTTATTGTGTTGATTCCTTATGGTTTATTGTTTTTTGTTTGTTTGTTGTTTTTTTAAGATTGGTAGAGAGAGAGAAAACATAAAGTTGGGTAAGAACAGCAGAGGAGTTGGAGGAAGGAAAATGATGGAAATATATGGAAAAATAATAAAAAAAGGAGAAAAGGGGGAAATCAGTTTGACAATTGATGAAAAACACTCCGACTAACGAGAAAACACAAGAGGCTGAAGATAGAAGTAAAATGGGAAATTTACACATACAGCCAAAGGTACTTTAATAGTGGCTGGAAAGTTTCTAGAAGTGATAAGAGGTTCTCAGATACAGGAAATCCCATAAAACTCAAATAGTCTTTAGAGCAGCAGTGGCAAATTAATGACTGGAGAAGGAAGCTAAGAGGAGACACAGACGGCCATCAACAGACATAGGGGCTGGCTTCTTAGCAGTCGTTGAGAGGGGAAGATAATGACTTTCCCTTCTTAGTGAGCTGAAGAAAATTTAAATTCTCATAAAAACAAGTATTTTGGATGCATTTATTATCATGTAGGTTAGAATCAAATGTCATTTCCACAAATGAAAGTAAACAACAATAACTATCAAAATCCTCACAGAAGGAATTTCTCAATATTGTTCTTTATGTAAAAAGATGATGATTCAGTAGAGATCAGGGGTAGAGAAATGAAGAGTGAGGTATGATTTGGAACACAGTAGACAAGTCTAAATGACCACAGCTTTGGTATTATGGAACAATAACAACCAATGACCTGAGAAGGGGGAACATGGAAAGGCCAATTCTCAGCAAAAAATGACAAAGGCTCAGATAACCTTGACTGGCAAGAGTGTCCTGAGGCCATTCTATCTCTGGAAGTCTTAAAAAGATGCCAATTTCTGTTGGATATTGTGTCAATTGGATACGCCGAAATTTTCAGAGTAGCTACTTAAAGCATGGACATATATTTAACTTCTGTCTTAGTCAGTGTTCCATTGCTGTAAAGAGACACCATGACATTTGCAACTCTTATAAAGGCATCTAATTAGGGCTTCCTTATAGTTCAGAGTGTAGCTCATTTTCATCATGGCAGAAAGTGTGGCACCATGCAGGCAGACATAGTGCCTATATTCTATAACTATATTCGCAGGCAGCAGACAGAGGAGCACTGTGTCTGCCTAGCTTGAACATTTGAAACTACAAAGCCCACTCCCAGTGACAAACTTCCTCCAGCAAGGCCACACCTCCTAATCCCTTTCAAGTAGCACCACTCCTGAATGACAGTGCATTTAAATATATGAGCCAATGGGAGCCATCTTATTCACACTACTACAATTACTACAATGTCCATATCAGTAGAGGAGGTGGGAAATAGAGAAGCACGGCAAACAGAAAGTGGAAACTGGAAAGTCAGCAACACATTTTCAATACTACCAATAAATATAAATAAAGTAAGATCCCAGCTCAGAGACTTTTACATTGTTTGCAGCAGACAAGTTTGAAGTATAAGGATATGCAAATGTCAAATATATCCCTCCTAAGTTTGTATAAGGATATTCAAATGCCAAATATAATCCTCCTAAGTTACCTTGAAATACAAATTTTTAAAGGTGTCTTAAAACTTAAGAAGACTAAATAAAATTGTAATGAGTCATGCAGAATCAAATCAGATAATTTTAAAAGTTGTTCTTTTCAATTTACCAAATTAACAAAAATTCATGAAAACATAGCAATTTAAATTGACACAATTAAGTATGATCTACCTGCTACTATAAGAAAAAAATAAAATTGAAAGATGACTCAGACACATTTAAACCTCTTAAGATTCCTCATAAAAGTTACTGAAATACCATGTGGCTAAGTGCTCAAGTTGTGGGTAGTAAACACATGAGCTTCCCAAGCTGAGGAAGAATGGCAGTTGACTTGAAATCTGACTGGAAACAAAATGATGAGGAGTCAGTAGGGTTGCAAACATGGGGCATTCGTAGGCTTGGGGATAAATGTAGAAAAAAAGCATGTCACCCAAACATATTTGTTTAGTTATTGCTTGTTTTAATAAACCCTGGACAGGAATCAACAACTTTTTCTTACCTGTAACTTTATCTGAGAAATCTTGGGGTATAAGCGACTGTATTGATAAGCCTCCTGAGGTAGCTTGTGGTAGCTGGCTGTGGAGTCCTTGACTTTCAGCAGGGCTTTCAGCTGGCTTAGGTGTGTGTGGGCTGCAACCCAGAAATACTGACACCTTTCCCGATCTGTTTGTATCAGCTCTTCATTTTTTGTTGTTATTGGTTGTGGGGTTTTTTTTTCTTGTTAAAACTCTCTTATCCTTGTTTTCTCCCTGTTCCATCAATGTGGTTTCTTTTCTTTTCTTTCCTTTTTTTTTTTTTTGCAATAATTTCTCTGAATTAAATGACTTATTTGACATATTAGACTCAGTTGTTGCTTTCCTGAACAGACCAAAATGTTGTAATTTCTAGAGATTACATATCAAAAGTAGGCATACTCCTATTGCTTCAACACACACACACACACACACACACACACACACACACACACACACACGCACGCACTCACGCACGCACGTGCACACACATACACACACACACACACACACACACACACACACACACACACCAAGCTTCCACCATGGATTAAAGAGCTAAATGATAAAAGACAAATTTTAATTAGAACAAACAAAACAGGACAACATATTCTGATCTTCAAGTTCAAAATTTTTTTCTTTCAAAAGACAAAACAAAACAATTCAAAAGGAAACTATTTTTGATGAATTTGACTGCAGCAAATCTAAAATTCTATTCATTGAGGGATTATGCAATGAAAAGATAAGCCATAAATTTAAAAAAGCATTTCTAATTCATATAACAAGAGAAAAACACATCAAT
Source organism: Cricetiscus sungorus (assembly GCA_030556225.1). Lineage (NCBI taxonomy): Eukaryota > Metazoa > Chordata > Mammalia > Rodentia > Cricetidae > Cricetiscus > Cricetiscus sungorus. The sequence goes on along the minus strand of JANBXA010000600.1, from coordinate 11,289,982 downwards.
AATATAAAAGTCTCTGATCAAAAAATGCAAAACAAATTTCAAAACTGCAAAGGAGATGAACAACCTATAGGAGATGAAATCCAAGAGGCAGCTGGGTGTACAGATCTAACAAATGTGAATTGAAATCACAACATTCTTTCTTCAGTAAAGTAGAAAGTCAGAAGCAGAATAATGACAAATACAACGTGATAGGGACCAAGGGGTAAAATACACATCGCTCTGGGATGGCTACAAGGAGACACAAAACATTTGTAAGCAATTTGACAGCAGCTAATAAACTGGAGGAAGCAGGATACCCTTGACTCAATGAATCCACTGCTAGTAGAGATTCCCAGAGACTGCTCCATAGTGTTTACTATTACCAAAGACTAGGGATGCTGTAACATAAATGTAGGATAATAGGTTGATGCACCTAATATGATTTACACAGGTCTCCTGACACACTCATTCTAACCACCTGCAGGACAGGAGGGAGCTCCTAGAGATCCTTGCTATAGGCAAAGTTCATTTGGCCAGTGCAGTATACACATGTGATAATTTTATAAGTATGACACCAGTTGAAAGAGAACAAAAAGTCAGTTTAAATTATCAAGTCCTTATTTGTTTTAGGGGATTCAAGAATGTTTATGTTTTGGTGGCTATTAAAACATACTTTGCAAGTGTTCTGAAAACACCTGTAATGTTTTCTTCTAGCCATTACAGTTTCTGTGAGAGATTTAGACAGTCCTTGTCTTAGCATGGCCAACACAGAAAAGATGATCCCAGAGACTCTGATAAGAGCAGAAGGCTAGGAAGCTAGCCTTCTCTAAATGTTCCATAGGCAGGATGTGGATCTCTTTTTTCCTCTTGTTGTTCTAGTTTCATTGGAAACTATAACAGATAATCATTGGAAGAGCAGAAATAGGCTTAAGGAACTGAATGGGTACATTTGCTTGCAGGTCTTTCAAAATTAACTGAAAAATTTGAAACCAGAGAATGATAAAGAAATTAGAATGAAGAATTTTGAAAAGAAGTACAAGTAGTATGATCTATGCTATAATAGACAAATAGAAAAATTGGTCTCCTCTGGTCTCCCGGTGTTCAAATTGGGAGTTACTTCAAAAACTCCACATTCATATAAGGAACAACAAAAATAACCAAATAAATAAATAAACAAACAAATAAATAAATAAATAAATGAGAGGCTGTCTATTACCAAAATATTATGGAGTATCTTCTATTTGTTTGACTCAAGGCAGAGCTTTTCATGGGGCTTATGCATCAAGTATTTAGAAAATCAGCAGTCTCTATCTCCTTTTAACAAGTAAAATTGAAGATACATTTATTATTATTAAGTTTACAATATAAAAAAAACATAAGCCCCGAAATTGTGATCATGGGAGAGTTGTCCCCATTACCCATCTGTCTTGTGGTAGCATGGGTAGAGGAGAGCTGCCCCCCATGCCCCTGCAGCCCATCATTGCCTGGGGCAGGTGGGAGGAGAGCTGTCCCTGACCCCCATCAACTGCAACAGTCAGGGGAACAAGCCCTGAATCTTGCCAGGGCAGCACAATAGAGCCAGCCCTGTTAGCAGAGGTGTGGGTGAATCATCCTCAAAGTTGTGAGCACAGTAGAAATGTCCCCATTCCCCATATGTCTTGTGGAAGCATGAATGGGGAAACGATACCCTTCCTTAGCCCATCAGTGCCTGGGCCAGATGAGAAAGTTAGCCCTGTGGTCACAAGAGTGGGAGAGCCAACCCTATCAGTGCAAAGTTGTAAACACGGAAGAGCTGTCCCCATTTCTCATCAGCTCGGCCAACCAACCCTACATCTGCCCAGTCCCAAACTCAGGGTAATTATTTGGCCCACCCAAGCATCCATCCCATTTATGACCTGCTGAAGCACATGAAGGAATCTGGCCCACAGACTTGAAGCTGCAGGATACCTGCAACTCAGGGCAATAACAGGATACCTAGTGAGGATCCAAAAATTATAGTGTAGCAGAAATCAGAGGCCTCGAATCAGACCAATGACTTTCCAATGAACACTTGCTAGTAAAGATCACCTTAACTACTTACTTTAGAAGACGTAGGAATCATTATTTCTCACACAAAGAGAAAGAGCATGTAAAGGTATTCACTCACAGAGGAAAATACAATGAAGGTTTTTCATCAGAAAATAATGTGGAAGTTTGATAGTAGTAGCACACATCTTTAATCCCAGAATTTAGGAGGCAAAGGCAGGTGGATCCCTGAGTTCAAGGCCAGCCTCATTTACAGAGCAAGTTCTAGGATGGTCAGGTCTAAGCAGAGAAATTCTGTCTCAAAAAAATAAACAAATAAAACAAGCAGCAACAACAAAACAAAATAAAAAAGAAATAAGAAAGAAAATAGTAGAAAGAAACATCAAACCACCTACTCTCTAAACTCTTGAATTCTTCAGGAATATGTGTTTCATTCCCCTGGCCATGAAAGAGCAGTGACACCTGAGACTCTCCTGAATTTTGCCACTTTTTAGGCATAGGGCTGAAAACAACACAAATACCTAAAAGTTTCTGGTAAATTGTGTTTGATTTAGAATTACATGCATTAAAATATTTGTTCAGGAGTAGTGTCCTGAACACTATTTTCCATATAAATAAAATAAAATAAATAAAACATTTATTTTCCATATTTATATGACAGGCTCAAAGTCTAGCAGAGCCTAGATCTGATGAAGCACCAGGTGCAGAATTTAATCCTTAATTGGGGTAGAAAAAATTTTTACATAAAAAAGGTTCAATTCATCCTTAGGGAAATCTGGGCCTGGCCATTGTCTCCATGGAAACAAGGGGGTATAGGTCTTTAATTGCAGACAAAACAATACAACACGGGTTCTTCAAGTTGGCAATTGAATCTGAGCCTGTGGTTTTTTTGTTTGTTTGTTTGTTTTCTCCATAAGGTTCTAATGGCACTCAGCAACACAGTCCCAGATCCACAGAGCTATCTTTACCTGAGACTCTTAAGATCATTGCAGGTGAAATTCAGCACTTATATGGCTACCTTGCCAGTAAATGACTAATACTCCACCAGTATCTAGGAATGGAATGTTTTATGGGATTTTGGGGAGTGGGAAGTGGGGGTTGATTTTGTACTCTCTGGCTAGAGAGATATCTACTTCCCAGACTTGAATTTATGTAGGTAACTTTCTAAAATCATTCCGGATACTGCCTTCCATTATGTTCCGAAAAAGTCAGTCAAAGAGAGAACTTCTTGGGCAAATGATTAGGAAGGGATTCTCTTTGGAGAACTGAACTATAAAAAAAGCAGGATAGAATAGAAATGAAATGAAAAAAAAATGCATCCTTTGAAGATGCAGTAGGCAGAAGTCAAACCTCAGCCCAATCACCTGAGAAACTCCAAATCATGAATGGCATTCTGAACCATCCCACCATGAGGCAAGATGGTTGTGTGCCCAGACAAGCCTTCTCTGAAAGGAAGATCTGTCTGGGTAAGAGGCTGCAGTAGGCCAATGGCTATCCAGAGGTGAATGGTTTACTGAGAATGAGCAACTAGCATCTTCCTCCTTTTCCCAGCGGGCCTACAGAAAGGGATGAGCAGGGACCAATGCTCAACTGCAGGAAGAATAAAATTCCCTGCTGAAACATAAAAAAAAAAGCATCCCATGAAGATGCCACTTGGTTTGTAAAGAAGAAAAAGGTGGTAATTAGGTAGACAATAAGGATGCAAGGGTATTCAGGCAACAAGTTTGCAGGGTTCAAGATTGGAGAGGATTTATATTCAGAATCAAATACACCTGATTTTAATTCGTCTGAATTCAGGAGAAGATTATCTACTGGGTGTTAATTTTTGTTTCACTTCTTTTCTTTTCCTTGGATTATTTTCTTTAAGCTGATAGCCTGCCAATTCTTCCTGGCAGTAGTATCATTGAATATAGCTAGTTAATGAGGTACACTGGGGTTAGTTTACAACATTCATACCAATTAAGGTATTTAAACATCTCACTTGAGTAATAATAGACACCTTATAGAAAGGCTGGCTACTTTGGCGGCTTAAAAAAGTATGTAAGCAAAGTTCTCTTGCTATTGGCTCCAGACTTTCTGGAACCATGTGGCATACAAAGGTTCAAGTTTAAAGAAAAACAATCAAAGGAAGTCACACAAAGAAAAGCTGGGAGAACTCTGACCCAATTTATTATTTGTAGGAAAAGTAAAAATAAATAAAAAATAAACAATTGTTCTATAGTATCTACTTGTAAAATATGTAAATCTAAAACTCCTATGACTGAAGTAAATGTGTTCTCTTATTGTACTGACATTAGGATCATCATTACTCTGTTGAGTCACAACTCCCCCATGAAGAAAACAGTTTAGGGAGGTTCAGATTCAATTTTATTATTGGTGAGTATGCAAATATATAAGCATGCATATATGTGTTTGTATTCATGTGAACCTGTGTGAGGGACACACACAAAGAGAAGGGGGAGATTTATATCTAGTTGTTTTCATTACAAAACAGAATATAAATTGCTTAAATTCTAAATTGTTTGTGCATGTGTGTGTATCTCTGGTATATCATGGAGGTGATCAAGAATTGACACAACAACACAGTTACCATTGAAATTGTGAGATGAGAAAAGCCTTCCTGTAGAACTTGCCAGCCAGGATTTGATGTTGTACAGTCGGAGCTGTAGGTTATTAAATGAAATCAAGAGCACATCAGGCTAGCAGCATCTTACAAGCCATTAGTGTTTCATTTGAAGGGAGTGTCTTGTTTCTGAAATATTCATAGCTGGAATCCACCACCACTGCTGAGATTTACATCTTCTTTCTCCCTATTATGCTTGCTGAATCTCCTCACTTGCTATTGTAGGAAAAATATTCAAAGATTTATAGGCAGCAAAGAGAAGGCTGCAAATTATGACATCCATTATTGGCATCTGCTCTTGTCTGTATCCCCAGGAAATGCAAATACAAACGGCATCCAATTTCCTACTACAACTGAGTTGCAAAGGGAACTGTTATATGCAGATGAGGCAACTTCTATTTGGACAGAGATAAAATGGAAGAAATTTCATTCTACCACACTTGGCATGCCATTTGCATAACTCGGAGAAAGCTGTCACAAAGGAATAATAAAAAATCATAAAGCGCTGGAAGAGCCACATACAATGCCTGTAGCTAGACTGCTTACATCACAAAAGGCATGGCTGTGAGTTGTATGGGCTGGTGCAAGATCTAAAAACAAAAGGAAGACTAAATATAGAAGCTTCTATATTCACTAGTGCAGTGATCCCACTTCACGTGCCTGGCAAATGGATTACACTAAGTTTGAAAATAACTTATAACTCAGTAAGCAGAAAATACACACCCCACATGACCAAGTTTTAAGATTATTTTGGCATAGATTATTTGCTTCTCTTAGAGCAATGAGGATAAAGACATTTCCCATGGTTCTGTAGGGTTGTTTTCTTTTGTTTTTTGAGGGCAAAAACTGCGTGAATTCACTGTACTCTTTATCCAACATGAGTTTTAAACATAAATACATACTGTAAGTGTTTAGTGATCAAAACTGAGTGCACCATAGGAGATGGTACTCTAGGGTGGCCTATCTCTCTATAAGGCTGGTTCTTGGTCCCATGTCATACCTATCCCATTTGTTTGATGGTTTGGATGGTTTGGGGTTTCAGGTGCTTAAACTTGGTCCATGGCAGTTGGTGAGTTGACAGGATCTTCTAGACCTGCAATAGTGGTAGGTAATGAACCTACAAAAGTACTACTCTTAGGAACTGGTTAAAACTGGCTTTAAAAATTGGGTCAAGTCTCATGGAACTTCTAGTGCCCAAGAGTAGTTGTTACAAAAGAGAAAGGTTAACACATAGCTTGTTACTACTTCTTATCTCATCCTTTCTCTCTTTCTCATACCCACTACCTGGTCCTGTCAACTCTCCCTTTTTTGTGCATTTCCATGACAACAACATCTTCATATTGTGATCAAAGCCAAAATGCCTTCACCAGAAGCCAAACAGTCTTAAAGAGGTTCATCTTGCCAGGTCGTGAGCTGAGTAAACATACATATATGTATGTATGTATGTATGTATGTATGTATATATATGTATATATATATGGCCTCAGTTATTTAGATATATCAATACAAACACACTAATGTAGTTGATTCAGGAATAATTATCTGAACTGTCATGTATAATGGCCAGCACAATACCTGATACAGTTTTAGCATTTATGCATCTTCCCTGAAATGTCTCAAGTTGAAGAATAAGAAAGTTAACAATTTTTGACAATTTTAGACCATAAGACATGGCTCATGTTATTCAGTTATTTTTTTTCTCTGTTCTCTTATCTTTAAGGTTCTCTCAGTCTTAAAGCCATTTCCAGATTATGAAAACTTTGATCCTTGCCTCAATTTCCCTTTTAGCCAAGTCACCATACTGGATAACTCAGTGTCTAGATAAATGAGATATTCTACTTTCTGAATCACGTATACTCTTGCTGGTGAGAGTGGATTCCTACCATAGTGTTATGAGAATGGAAAACATATGACAACCAAAATTATACAAATGAGATCCATAAGTAACTCACAGAATTGGGCAGGAGGACATCAAATGCCATGCAGAACCACATAGGCTGGACTGAAAAGCCAAGCTAACCAGGAAACAAGTGGAAGCCTATCTTCAGGATGAAGATCCTCTCAGTTACCATTGGAGGTTATGAATAGATGGAAAGACTATTTCTGTTGGCTGTCATAAAGTTGAAAGCCCCATGGCAGGGCTTTCTTGCTTGGGGGATCCTGTCTGTGGAAGGAAGGAGAGCAATGGGGCTTGTAGCTAGGCCACTCACACCAGCTGTTTTTGTCATGGTAGCACACAACATTGACCTCCAAGCTCATATCTCATCCCTCGATTCTTTGAACTCTTTGTACTGTAAGGCTCTTTGCCTCTCTTCTATGGTTGTAGCATTTATGCTTTCACCTGAATAATGTTCAGCACCTTAATCTCCAGTCTATTCCTTCTCACACTCTGCCCAGTTCCAAGCTAACTATTTTACCAGCTCCTCTCAAAGACCAGTTCTGAATCTATTCTTCTCCTGAGCTAATAACTACCAGAGAGAAAACACATAGCTAATGACTCCATTACTATATCCCTGGACATTCACTGCCAGTGGGTTATAGATACTGCCTAAAATTCCAGGATTGTTCTCAAGTTTTTGATTCTAAGAATTTCTGGGTAAGGCCATGTAAAGCTGGAGAACAGATTCCATGTATAATGCAATTCTACCTTTGACTTCAAATGAAGGGTGTGTCTCTTGTTTCAAAAACTGAGTCCTACGCTGCTCTAGTGCTGCAAATTCTTTTCTACCTCATCTCTTTAATGGCCTCATTGTATCACCATGTTTCTCCTTTTCTGACATTGACCTTCCCCACGCACTTGCTCTCTTAGTGTTTTTATCTTAGAAAATACTATCTTTGATCTTTATCTACTTCCATGTCTTTCTTCTCCTCATAAACAGGCTGCTCTTAAAATCATATTTCAACTTTTAACGCGAAACCCTCTATCTACATTTCTTCCAGAAAGTTATAGAAATGTATATGCCAACACACATTGACAAACTGGCTTTCTCATGCTTCCTGGGAGCCTTTGACTCCAGAGTGTTCTAGAAAACAGGGCAGTTAATTCCATACTTTCGTTCCACCTATTTTTTGTTTTGTACTGTTTTCTTCTTTTAAACTTTATGAATAGTTTCTTATATGTTCTATCTCCCCCATACCCATACCTGCCCACTCCACAAGGTGGTCTGAGCCCTTCTCTCTGTCTCTGAGACCATGTTATCAACAGGTAGAATGACCAATTCTCAAAGCAGTGTCTCTACCCAGAATTCTCCCTCTGGCTCACCAGATTTTATTTACTAGCTAATGGCCACCTTTTATTTTGTGTGTCACCAGAATTTAGGTTCTGGCTCACCACTTGAGTCCTAGATTCACATTCCTTCACCACCACGATATGGCTGGATTATACCATGATTTAATCTCCTACTGGGGCTATTAAATCAACACCTGTTCCTCCTTGCTATCTCTTTGAACTTTCAAATGTTTCTGTGTTCCTGCTTCTTGCAATAATAGTGTTGGAAAGGTTTTAGTTCTCCATAGAGTTGAAGATGTCCTATATTTAGTGGCTTCATACCTGACCTAATCTAGATACCTTGAGAAGGATTATTTTTAAAATGGATTTACTATATATAAAAACATGTTCTTCTCTGCACACAGTAAATCGGGAGGACACAGAAATATTCTTCATTTGAATTTCCTCAAATTTTTACTAAACTATCCCTAGATAAACAATGGATGCCCAAGAGTAATTATTGTTTATGTTACTGCAGAGAGAGAGAGAGAGACAGAGAGCTCTTGAAGGACTTGTAGAATCACTTAGAAACTGACAGAATGCTATAAACATGATCTTCACATGAAATTCAAAAGGTGGTACTAAGGAGATAACTTTGTTTTTAAAGTGTTTATCTAACATGTGTGGAGATTTAGGTTTGATTCCCAGCACTGGGCAAAACCACACATGTTGATACAAACCTGCAATCTCAGTATTCATGGGGATTTCAAAGACACCCTGTGATACATTATACCCTGTCCCAAAAAAAAAAAAAAAAAAAAAAAAGGAGAGGCCATGGAGATGGTCCAATGGGCAAAATTGTTTCTGTACAATTCCTATAATTCCTGTTCCAATCATCAGCATGAATGTAAAGCTTATAACATTAGCATCATGGACAGAAACTGGATATAATGATAGCAGAGGACTACAGACAACCTCTTCAAACTTCCGCACTCATGTGAACATGAGTGTACAGCCAAACACCCATACGTACACAAACACAAATAAATAAAATTAACAATATTCAAAAATGAACTACTCATACTCATAGTCAGATCTACATATACTTAATAGTACTTCTGTATGTATTTTTATGTTCCCATAATTACCTCTGACTACCATCCTCTTACCAGAAAATAACTGACAGCTGCCAACAGTAACAAAGAAACTCAGAATATTCACTGCTATAAATTAGATAACATTATAATCTTATAGCATAAGCAAAGATGGGATTTTTGAGGTTTTGTAACTCCTGGTTTTGCATAGTTCTTGCTGAACCTGTCTAAATCCTAGAGACTGTGTAAATCCTAGAGACAGATTATCATTGTGTGCTCTTTAAGTTATTCCGGTAGCTTATGGAATTAACCAATATCTCATATCCTCATTATCAGTGTTCAGGCAATCAAATCTTCTCTCCAGCCTGTGCCTTCCAAATCAGAAGAAGGTTCAAATCTGAGAAGTGAATACATTTATCTAAGCAGAGCCTGTCAGAACATTTTTAATAAAGACTTGGCCCAATTTCAGAGATTTCTTTTCATTAGGGCAGGTCTGAAAGCAAAGGCCTTGAAAGTGGTTAGAAAAACATAGTGTAATCACTATGGTCCCATTATCCTGTCCCTGGGTAATCATTAGGCATCAGCTTGCCAAAGCGAAGGGCGGCAAATTACTCATTTATTGTTGCCTGAGCTGTGCAGAAGATTGAAACTGGACTACTAATGATTTTTTTCACCTTGTTTGGGAGATTCTGTGGAGGAGTTCATATGCAGCACTCACTGATTCTGCCTGGCTAGAGGCTCTACTTTAAGAAAAATATGAACAGGAAGCAAAGCATCACCTTCCTGCCAACTCAAGCCCAGGGAACTTCCCCACTTCATCTAAGCAGTTCTACAGAACAAACAGAAGTTGTTAAGATCCCCATCCAGAGAAGAAACTAGTGAGGGGTCTGAATACCTCTTTGTGGACTCAACGGGACCTGATACTTAAAACACAAACCAGGGTTAAGACAATTATTTACCAAGTGTAGGAAAAAGTTATTTAAATATCATTTAGTGTCATGTTCAGTAAAGATTCCAAAGCTAGCTGTGGGGATAACAAGCAAATATTCCCAATTGCATTACAAAGTTTACAGAGTCTAGCATGAATAGGTATGCACATACCAGTTGTCCATTGCTAAATTTATATCTACATTGAAACAAACAACTGTAGCAAGGGTCTGAGTAGATCTGACATGTAGGACCAGAGTGAAACTTCACACATCACACATCATCATAAGGGAATACAGGGATCTCTACAAAGCAGACCTGAGTATTTGTATGACTGTTTTGAGGTGAAATTACTATAGAGTATAGCTTATCAGTCTAAATGAACAAAACAACCCTATTATAAGCAAAATACAATTTATATACAGTGTCCGATTCTAAGGTAGAAAGGTACTGGACAATCACTGAAACAGGCAAGAATTAAGGTTCCAGAAAGTCTTAGGTAGTTTTTTTGAAGTCAAAATGTTACATTTGAAAGTAAAGATAGAAAGCTTCTTGCTTCTATAGGAAATGGTACATTGTCTGGAATGGGGATGTAGGAATCAAAAGGCATTGATTTCTATTGCCAGCTCTGCTGGTGACTGCTTCTGTAGTCTGAGGCAATTTCCTTAGCCTATTTGTGACTAAATCTCGGCATCTACAAAATGAGGTTAGTAATCTTTTCTGCTTGAGAACAGCGAGTATTATTATTAGGACTTTTGTTCATATTATTAATGTTTGTGATGCCTTCAGGGATTTTCAAATAAAAGGCATTATGGGAGCCCTAATTTATCATTAATACTATTTTCCATGTTACTGAAAAAGCGTACTGTGGAAGCTGATGAGTTAACATTTGCAACATTCATTTAGAAATAGCTAGAATAAGCAGCATTATTTAATGCACGGATTTCACCCTTGAATAACATTTAGGAAATCTACAAGGGTTAGCTTCTGATCAACCTTATATTATGCAAATACCAAATTTGAGCATTTAGCAAAAGATTTGGCGTGTTTGTCTATTTCGCTCTCTGAACTCATGGCTCCATTTCACTCACACAACTTAGATAAACTATGCATCATGATTTGTTCAAAGCTTAGAAAGCCCTTGTTATTTGTAAGTCATAATCCTTTCCTTGATTGTGGATTGCTTAAAACATGTCTGATGCATCATCATTCAGTTTTCCAACTGACTGTAACATGATCTGGCCTTTGAGGCTAGGGAGTTTTCAGAGCTTGCTTAGTGTTTAATGTCTCAGGATGCATTCCGATGGCACCTGGCTTTTGGAGGCTATTAAGGTGTGCATTATGAGCATAGGGTTCTTTCGGTTTACAGTATCTTACCTACGGAAACCATTTCTAGGGCTCTCCACTGTAACATCATCATTAAGGTTACTGGCCTTCTGCTGCAGACAACATGATTAAATCCTATTGCAATTACTCTTGCTAGGAAATTTTCTGCTTCTTGGCACTACCGGTGCACAGAGCTTTGCAGGTGGTGATGTGAAGAGGGACAGTGCTAAGCCCAAGTGTTTGGAAAGCTCTATGCTCAGAGAGAAAATGGATCCCTGAAGTAAGCCATTACTAGACTCTCTGGGGGATATACTTGCTTTTGAAATTTATTTCATGATACTGAAGTGGGCTTTATTCTTATTTTGTTTTCCTCCCATGAGGAACGAAGGAGAAGGGTCCAAACAGGAAGATGTCTTGCCAAAGCAAGACACAGAAAAAGCCCCAAGGATGACTGCGGAAATGACACAACGTTTTAAGGTAAATAAGAGAGTCTAGTCTGAAAGCATGGTTCATGTTTCATATACAAGGATAGTGCTCCTTACATCTCGGGCTAATGAAATGGCAGTTGGGATTATCAGTGCCCTAGCTCTGCCGGTTGAGAAGTATTTAGCAATCCTTACCTTGAAACAGTGTTTTGTACCACAGGTGACATCAAGGCAGAAAGAGTCACATTATAAGCCCAATTTTCTTTTGCAACAGTTTAACTTGACCTAGTTAGTCTCAGGCAGACAGTGTGAAGCTAGTGAGGGTTGCATATGTGTGTACACATGATAATATATGCACAGAACTGTGAGAGGCATTGCAGACTGTTGGATGAAACTCCCCCTGTGTAGTAAAGGATGAGTACTTACTTCCTACCTTTAGTGCTTTTTTTCTTCAGGAGAATGGTTCTCCCTGTTTATCCTCTCCATTTGTTTCCTCATCCCTATAAGGGTTTTTGAAGATTGACTCCGTGGGTATTGATGAAAACACCTAGAAGCAGCTAGGTGCTTTTGGAAGTGGCTTCCTCTATTGGGTACAATAATAAGCTGTGCTGTTAAAGTGCTCCTGAAATTGTGAAGCACATAGATAAATAAGCCAAATACTACAAACTGGCATTTGTATATTTTTTCTATTGTGCTTTATGAACAAGCAAGTATGAGGAAATATAGCAAAGTAAATGGAACATATGCATATGAAGCTATACCAAATTCTCTAGAACATAAGCTGCTTAACATAATAATAACAGTCAATAAGTATTAGATGAATTTGAAGTAGAATAAGCATGCCATGTTCCAAGTTCATCAGTTCATTGAGTCCTCGCCATACTTCTCTGAGTATTAGCTTGGGTTTGCTGAGAGGAAAATGACTCACAGAGAGATGAAAACCACACTATTTAATTATAGGGAGCTAAGGTTATCCTGAGTTCAGTCTTCTGACTTATCTTCCACATATGCATACATACATACGTACATACAAACATACATACATACATACACATATACATATCTTTAGTTTGTAACTACATATACACAGTTTAGTACAATTTACAATTCTTACACTTTTTAAAACAATTTTTATTCTTGTCTGTACATCTCATGTACACATCATTTGTAGGCACAAAATTGTAGGTCCCATTTTAATGTAACTATATTCTCATGTATGAAATAAGTGTCTGTTTTCTTGGGGCTCATTATGTTTGCCTGTATCCTCTGCTAAGGCTGTGGTCTGTCCCAGGTTCAGGCTGTAGAGAGTCACACCACGGAGAGAGACCTAAAAACCAATAACAAAACCTACTGAAATCCAACTAACATTTTCTCACTACCAAGCATCTCTAAATTATGTTAGAGGTGATGGCCTGACCCTCACCGTGTAATCCTCTCCCATCCCAACTCCTTTAGGAGGTCACATAGTAGGAAATTAAAGTATGATCAAAGGGAAGTGCATGCTAATCAAAGTCCATCTACTATCCTTCACATACCTGCTTTGCATATTGATATTAGGACTATTCTGATACTTTCATTACAGGGGAAAATGAAAGCCCTTAGGAAAACAAAGTCATATGCTTGGAGACAAAGCCAAACAATTGCCTGCAAATCCCTATTGTTCAATCCTTCCCTCATGTCCACAAGGGCCTGGAGACAAATGTATCCCTCATTTTGTTCCTGTTCTTTGGTGATAAGAGGAGAATAGACAAAGTAGTTGAGGATAAACCCTTTCCCATTTAGCTGTTCCATTCTTTTCTTCTCCCCAAGGAAGTCTATGGGAAGGAACAAGAATTCAGAACAGTGTGACTAAATAACACTTGTTAAAGTTAGAAAAGCCCTGAATAGGTCAATTTTACTGACTTCACAGAGGGAAACAACATAGGAACCTTTTCATGAGAGGGAAAAGGCACCGCACCACCCACCTGAGTTTACAATGACTGTTTACTCACTGCCCTACTGCCATTATTGTCATCAAACTTTATTGATAAAGTCATCCCATGTCAAAACTGCAAAATACAGGAGTTCTCCTTTCTGCTATCTGTCTTTCAGAAGGCACCAGTGGTCTTTCTAAGCCCCATCCCTGAACCTCTACTAGCTTGACAACTGTCTTCATCATCTATGCCACCACACAATATTCAGAAAATTTTGACTGTATTTTTTTTTGTTTTCAATTTTCCTGCCTTCTTTTCCCCATGAACATTTTCACATTCTGTCTCCCATTCAACATCTGCCATGTTAGATCCATCAATGCGAAGCAAATCAGATAAGCCAATTTCTGTAGATAGAGTGATCAGCTACTTTTGCTAAAGCAAACATACATTTGCTACTAGGAATGATATTACAATAATTATAAATTAATATAAAATATGTAATATGCATTATTAGTTTTTTAAAAGAACTTTCTTAGTCATTTTTGTTTTGTCCTTTGGAGAACTCTCATTCAGATCTTTAGTTTATGTTTTATCACATTTCTTATTTTTTAATTAAAATATCATTACATCATCTCCTCCTTCTCTCTCCTCCCTGCTTCTCTCATATTCATGGCATTTTCTTCAATTGTTATTACATATATGCATAAACACACAAAACCCCTCCATTACTAGGCGTCTTTAGTATGGTCATCCTCATAGAAGCCTGGGAGTTTCTACTACACTAGGTTTCCATATCTTGCCCCAAATTCTCTTTAATGCCAGTCACATCTCCTAATTTTCTCTCTCTATCCCCCTTCCACCAGTTCTTTCCTGTCACACTCTCACTCACCTCCAGTCTACTCACAAAAATCTATTCTATTGCCCCTTCCCATGAGCCCTCCTTATTACTTGGCTGATCTGGGTCTGGATTATAGCATGATTAGCATGATTGTAGCATGATTACTACTTATTAAAATCTAAATATCCACTTATAAGTGAGTACCTGCGATGTTTGTCTTTCTGTGCCCGGTTACATCACTCAGTATGATTTTTTTCTAGTTCCATCCATTTGTCTGATAATTTCACAATGCCATTTTTTAACAGCGGAGTAACACTCCACTGTGTAAATGTACCACATTTTATGTATCCATTCTTCAGGTGAAGAACATCTAGGCTGTTTATAGTTTCTGACTAATATAAATAAGGCTGCTATGAACACAGTTGAGAAAGTGTCCTTGTAGTAGGGTGGAGTGTCCATTGGGTATATGACCAAGAGTAGTATACGTGGATCTTGAGGTAGATCAACTCCAAGTTTTCTGAGAAACTGCCATATAATTGACCATAAAGGGTCTACAAAGTTACACTTCCACCAGCAGTAGAGGAGTGTTCCCCTTGCTCTACATCCTCACCAGCATGAGATGTCAAGTGTGCTATTAATCATAGCCATTCTGACAGGTATAAGATACAGTCTCAAAGTAGTTTTGATCTTCATGTCCTTGATGGCTAAGGGTATTGAACATGTCAAGTGTTTCTCAGTCATTTGAGATTTCTTATATTGAAAATTCTGTTTACATCTGTGCCAAAATTTTAATTGGTTTCTTTGGTTTGGTATTGCCTATTTAGTTGGGTTCTTTACATATTTTGAGTATTAGCCCTTTGTTGGATGTGGAATTAGTGAAAATCTTTTCTCATTCTATAGGCTGCTCTTTTAGCCTATTGATGGTATCCTTTGCCTTACAAAAGATTTTCGGTTTCATGGAGTCCCATTTATTAACTGGTGATCTCAGTGCCTGAGTTATTAGTGTTCTGTTCAGAAAGGTTTCTAATACACTAATGCATTCAAGGCTATTCCCCACTTTCACTTCAGGTTCAGTGTATCTGGTTTTATGTTGAGGTCTTTGACCCACTTGGATTTGAGTTCTTGTGCAGGGTGATAAATACGGATGTATTTACATTCTTTTTTAAACATAATTATTTTATTGATTCTTTGGGAATTATACATCATGTAGCCCAATGCTCTCCCATCCTTTACCCTTGTAGTTCCCCCCGAAAGGAAAACTTAAAAAGAAATAATAAAATAAAAGAACACAAATACAAATAAGAATATTAATTAAAACAAACCTGCTCACAAAAACTACAGAAACAAAGCAAACAACAATAAAAATTCTAATTTGTTCTCCATTTTTCCCTGCACTCCATCATATCCCATGTTCATTCATCTGAGTGGCATTGGGAGCTGCTGTGTGTCATGCTGTATAAACATTTGTCCACATAGTTTTTCTTGCAAATATTCATTGAAATAAATAGTTGGCCTGACTCAGGACCTCTGACTTCCGGTACATCATTAATACTGGACCCTCACTGAAACTCCTCTCAGATATCCTGCTGTTGCCCCATGTCATGGAGACACTGTGACTATGATTCCACTTGATTAGTCTCTTAATGCACACCAGTAGGTCATAAGTAGAGTAATGTGGGGGTGTGCTAGCTCAAAGTCATGGATATGAGCTTGGGTAGTGGCTGAGTCTGTCAGTCTATGTTGCTGGGATCACTCCCCTCAGGTGAAGAGCAAAGCCAGCTTTTCCCAACTGTAGGGCCAGCTTTTATAAAGGGCAAGACAAGGGCCATCAAGTTTCACTGTTTCAGAGCCTAAGATAGATGACATCAGCTGCCTCTCTGGTGTGGCAGGGATGGGGGAGGCTCTCACTGGCTCAATAAAGGGCAAGAACAGCTCAGTATGCCTGCCCTTGTATATCAACGCAGGGTTCAACATGTGATTCAACATATGGTTAACATGGACCCTGTGGCAATGGACAGCCACACAGACCACAGCTACAGCAGGACCACTGATGCAGACACAGCCAGAAGCAGCAACTTGGGCCCAAGTTTCTACATGGCATCAGCTGGCAGTGCAGGCCTCACAGATCAGTGTGGGCCCAGAAGTAGCACTGTGTCTTGATTACAGCTTGGTCCTAGGTGGTAGCCCAGACCCTTCCTGGCAACCTCATGGACTTCATGGGAACAGAAACTATGGACATCAAAACAGATAGTGGCTGCAGCAGAACTTCAGGTCCAGTAATGGCCCTTGGAAGCAAGCAGCCTAGGCCCAGACATCACCATAGACATGATTGTCAAGCAGGCCACCCACAGGCTCCCTCTCTCTCTCTCTCTCTCTCTCTCTCTCTCTCTCTCTCTCTCTCTCATATCCATCATGTGTTTGTTCATCATAATGTCATCATGTAGTACTGGACAAGTCCAGGTCTTTTCTACCTGCCCAGGACAGGTGGTTCCAGGGTGTTTGCATTCTTCTACATGCACATGTCCAGTTAGACCAGGAACATTTGTTGAAGATGCTTTTTTCAAATGTTGTGTCTTTCTGGATTCTTTAAGAAAAACCATGTGTCCATAGGTGTATAGATTTATGTGTGGGTCTTTGATTTGAGTCCACTGATCAACTTGTCTGTTTTTATGTCAATACTGTATGGTTTTTGCTATAATTATTTAGTACAGCTTGAGATCATAGATGATGATACCTCTCAAAGTTTTTTTTTAGTGTGTATGATTATTTGATCTATTGTGTTTTGTGTGTGTGTGTGTGTGTGTGTGTGTGTGTGTGTGTTTCTATATGAAGCTGAATATTGTTTTTTCAAGATCTATAAAAAATTGTGTTGGGATTTTCACGGGGATTGCATCTAATCTGTAAATTGCTTTTGGAAGAATGTCATTTTTACTATGTTAATCCAACAGATCCATGAGCATGAGTGATCTTTTCAACTTCTGATAACTTCTTTGATTTCTTTCTCCAAAGACTTGAATGACAAAGTTCTTGTCATACAAGCATTTCACTTGTTTAATTAGAGTTGCCCTAAGATATTTTATATTATTTGTGGCTATTGTGAAGAATGTCATTTCCCTGGTTTCTTTCTCAGCCCATATAACACTTGTGTATAGGAGGGCTACTGAGTTTTCTTTTTAATTTTTACTTAGTCTTGTATCAGCCACTTCATTGGAGGCATTTATCAGCTTGTAGGAGTTCCTTAGTAGTATTTTTGAGGTTGTGTATATATTCTAACATATCATCTGCAAATAGCAAAACTTTGACTTCTTCCTTTCCAATTTGTGTCTCCTTGATCTTCTTTAATTATCTTATTGATATAGTTAGAATTTTCAGTACTATATTGAATAGATATTTGGAGAGTGGGAAGCCTAGTCTTGCTTCTGTTTTTGTTGAAATTGCTTTGAGTTTCTCTCCATATAATTTGATATTGGGTATAGACTTACTGTAAATTGCCTGTGTTATGTCAGGTATGTCCTTGTAACCCAGATCTTTCCAAGACTTTTGTTATGAAGTCATATTGAATTTTGTCAAAGACTTTTCAGCATGTAAGGAGAATATGATCTTCCAGATGTGTTCTTACATTCAGTTTGAAAGTATTTTATAGAGTATTTTTGCATCAATGTTCATGAGAGAAATTGGTCTGTAATTCTCTTTCTTTGTAGAATCTGTGTGTGGTTTGGATATCAGGGTAACTAATATCCAAATTTATAACATGAATTCGGCAACATTTCTCCTGCTTCTATATTGTTAAATAATTTGAGGAGTAAGGGTATTAGATCTTCTTTGAAAGTCTGATAGAATTCTTCTCTAAAACCATCTAGGCCTGGCCTTTTTTTGGGTGGGAGAGGGAGCCTTTTAATGACTGTTTCTATTTCTTGGGAGTAATAGGGCAATTTAAAATGTTTATTTGATCTTGATTTGACTTGGGTAAGTGGTGTCAATAGACAAAATTGTCTATTTCTTTAGATTTTTCAATTTTGTGCAGTACTGGTTTTGTGAGTCTTTGAATTCCATCAGTGATTGTTGTTATGTCTCCCTTTTAATTTCTGATTTTGCTCATTTGAATATTCTCTGTGTGTTTTAGTTAGTTTTGATAAGAGTTTGTATATCTTCTTGATTCTTTCAAAGAACCTAATTTTGCTTTTTTGATTCCTCATATTGTTCTGTTCTATTTTATTAATTTCAGCTCCCAAGTTGCCATAGTTTAGGTACTCTTTCCTACTGTGCTAGGAATCCTAATGTTACCAAAAAAAAAAAGAAAGAAAAAGAAAAAAAAGAAAGAAAAAAAAAAGAAAAAGAAAAAACAAACAAAAAAAATAACAAAAACAAAACCTTTTGTCTCTTTTCAGTTGCTATCCCTTTGTGTGCATTTATGCAGCTCTTCCCCTTGCAAGATAACACTCATTTTGCTGAAGTGCTATCTGATACAATATGGCTTTATACACACATCTACAAAAGCCTGTATTTCCAAGTAAGACCACATTCACAGCTAACAAGGGTTTACATCTCAGTAGTTTTTCCTAGGGAATACATTTAAGGCTACAACAGTCTAAGTAGAAAGCAGTTCAAGTAGAAGAGAGGATATGAGCAATGGAAACATAAGGAGAATGGAATTCATGAGACCCAAGTTATGAATATTTATGGTGACATTAAAAATCTCTTCCAAAGATGCCTTCTGTAAAGTAGCCTATAGAAATTATGCATTTTGGAAATATCTCTTCCAAAACTTTATAGTATCCTCATCTTCTCCAGTGCTCTTTAGCAATGTTGAAGGATTTTAAGTTTTCATTGTTTAATACTTTTATTGCTTCCTTTTACTGTGAATTTCTACATTTTTCATGGTTTTAGGTTATCAACTATTACCATATCATATATGCTCTTAGTTTTAACTGCATTCAAGATGGTGTCCTCTCTAGTATTCAGGGCTTCTGCTTCTTTGAAATTAGTTTAATTTAGTCTAGTTTTATTTTGTTTTTTTAAATCTCAAATGTGCCATCCCCTATAACACAAGTAAAGATCATGGTGTTAATTTGGGCAAAAATTTAAAACCCAACATTATTCCAATTACTCTTCTAGATACTGCAAACATTCTTTCTTTCCATTCTAACAAATCTCTTTTGTCCATTTGCTTTATCCATCCTATGCTGTCCACTCCATTCTAGATTATACTACCAAAGTTCCACTTAACATGTTCTTCTCATGGTAATCAATAGAGACCACATTGTTAAATTCAATGGTCAATGCTCAGGCCCCATCTTTGACCCATCAACAACATCTGACACAGTTGGCCCAACTTGTGTCCTTGGTGTCATTTGACTTTTATGACATTTTATTTCCCTGACTTTTCTTTACTTCAGTATTTACTTCTTCTAGTCTCCTTTGATGGTAATTCCTTCCCAGCCAATTAATATTTGTGCTCTCAAGAGCTCACTTACACTTTTCTTTCTGTACATACTACTTTGGTATGCCATTCTCTTCACCTTAAATGCCACATAGATGATAATTCACAATTTTACAAAAGCCATCTATATCTGTCCTTTGTGTCCTTAGGTCTTATTGACTATTTCAGTCAATAATCTGCTTGGGAATATAGTAGATCTTGTAGATTCATTCACCAAATATTAGAAGCTAAAATCAGCCTTCCAACAACCCTTTTTCTTTTGTAGACATTTCTATCTCTGATGGCAACTTTGTTATATTAGATGGTGTCAAACACCCCGTGCATCAACTTCCCTTTTTCTTCCATATACCACATCCAAACCATAAAAGTTTGTTACTCAAAATATAAAGAAATTTCAATCTAACCACTTTCTTCTACTCTACTGACAGATGGACTCCTCAGAAATCTACTATCATCTCTTGCTTGAGCTATTATTGTAATATCTTCTGATTGGCCTGTGTTCATTATGTTTTCCTATATTTCATTTTCATCATATCAGCCAGGCTATAATTTCTAGAACTTGAGTCATACAACATCTCTTATCATCCCCAAACCTTCCAGTGGTTTCCTAATTGTTGTATAATTAATAGTCTTTATAGGGGCCACTGAGATGCTATAAGAAGAGATCAATAACATCTTTAATCTTATCTTACCCTGTGTCCTCTGGTACTCATTCCACACTAGCCACAGTGGCTTCTGTCCATTCATCAAACATACCAAATTTGCCCAGTCTTAAGTCTCTTGGAATGGTGCTTCTTTTTGCATAAAATCATCTTCTGGTTATAAGTCTAAATGATTTTTCACCCCTACAAATCTAATTACCTTTTTCAAAACAATCACCAAAACTCTTCTAATTACTCATCATTTTGTACTTATAATTGTTTATGCATTATGAATTACTTATGTAATATAATTTACTTATTTGCTTTATTTACAATTCATGAGTGCAAGGCTCACCAAAGAAATTTCCATCCATTTGTCAACTGATATATTTTGAACACTAAGAGGAAAATTCAACATATCAAGAAATATTGTTGAATGAATGAATGCTTTATTTAGCTTTTAAAACTATACCAGCAGCTTCTGAATGGAAAAAAATGTTTTTCTCTTTATCTTTAGTAACTCTACCATTGGAAGTATGCTCATCCTATATATAGATTAGTGGTTCTCAACCTTCTTAACCCTGCAACCCTTTAATACAGTTCCTCATGCTGTGGTCAACAACAACCATAAAATTATTTCATTGATACTTCATGACTATAATTTTGCTATTGTTATGAATTATAATATGATATGTGACCCTTGTGAAAAGATCATTTGACTCCCAGAAAGATCATGACCTACTGGTTGAGAGCCACTGTTTAGAGAAAAGCAACAGAGTGAAGAATGACACACCCATGGCGCACTGCTAGACCTAGTTTCAAAGCCCTTTGTATTGTCGTTAGGTCCATTAGAGATTTTTCTGAACAAAAGAATGTATACTTCCTAGGTTGACTTCTTAAATCTCCTTTGTGATTTTTTTGTTTTCTCTTCTGTCCCCTCTTGAGCTAACACACAGGGAATTCAGGGAACACTGGAAGGATAGATTATGGATCTCTGCATCATGAAGTAAAAGACCCCCCGACTTTATGAACATTGTGCTAAACAAGGAAATTGATGATGACTAAAGCCTTTTGTTTGAATTCATTGATTATGCTAGATTGTTATGACTCCTTCTAGTTTATTTTTTTATTTTACATGTCAATCCCTGTTTCTTCTCCCTCCCTCCCTCTTACCCTCTCTCCTCCCTCACATATACTCTGAACACCCTCCCCTCCCATCCCCCTACCACCATTCCACATGTAGGGCTATGCTATCCAAGTGGGGTCATGTAAATATGTCAAGTCAACCAGGATGTATTCCTGGTGCACAAAAGGACCTTGCGGTCACATCCCCCATGGAGGGGTACCCACTTAACCCAGAGACACCTTCTAGTTTTATCAGAAATGCCTGTTCCTTATATTGTTCTGGGAAGATAGGACAAAATCGCATTATACAAAATCATGAAAATGGTACATATTTGGTTTCAAAGAAACTTGAAATCTCTGGCAAAATGGAATTACTGTTTCTGAAGCAGTTCCTTTAACTAAACATGAAATATACTAGCACTCTTTTTGAAGTAAGAAGGTTTGTGTCTTTTGGGCTTGAGATGTGAACCTTGGCCTGTTATGATTCACCTTTCAGAAGCGGTGTCAATAGAAAAGTGAGGTGGCTCTTTGTGCTTGGCACCACCTGGCTGCAGTTACATCGCTCCGCACTGAACATGCTGACTGTGTCAGAGTTGAGTACTGTCATTCTGATGAAGTGGGGAGTGTGTTGCCCTAGTAGGAAGCCTTTTAAATTGAATGACAAGGTTTTTCTTATTTGTTACATCCCCAGGCCATTGTCAAATCATATAATGCCAGCCCAGGAAAGTAATTACAGAACTGTAGTGAGGCTGTTAGCAGCTGCTTTTCATTTTCCCCATTGTGACTGGGAGGTGGCGAAGAAAAATTGGGATGACTAAGAACCACAACACAAACGCCACCCAATCTACTGGGCAGTCACATGCAGCACTCGCATGCAGGGAAAGGGAAAGGAGCAGGCTACTACAATGTTAGCATAGGTGCTAAAGAGAGGAACACACTGCAGGATGTGGGGACACATGGGTGGGCTGCATTCATTAAAGCGTTAGAAATATCATCAGGCCACAAAAATCATACTTCTCAAAACAAAATCATATGTTGGTCCAATTAAGAAACTTTGCTTCCTCTTAGACGTCATTTCTTTTTTGAGTTCTTTGTTTACTGCTTGTGAAAGAGCCACAACAACCCTTGATATGTTATTCAAAGTTTCACAGATAAAGTTGCAAGATGCATTCAAATTCTCATTAAAACTCAAGGACTACTACATATGAAAGGAATACAAATAATATTTAGTCTTACCAAATTACCTCTATCTGGTCTTTAGACCCTTATAAGCCAGCCAGTGCTTACTTTCAGGGTCAATGTTTTTGCTAAGTTCTTCCAACACTACATTTAAAAAGAAATAAAAGAAAAATATATGTGTATTACTTAAAAGTTACAAAGACTAAAATTTACAAAAACTATTTAATATTCTTAACACAACTGGGTGTCATGTTTCTAATCAGTTGACAATCTAATCAGGATAAAGCTTATGGCAGTAATTACTCATTTTCTTTAAATGAATTTGTTTACCTAACATGTTAGCATGCTACCTAGTTATTGCACTCAAATATAATTCTCTCTCACTCTGAATGTCATTGTTTTCCTCTCTTTGGCTATTGAGACATAGTAAATATGTCTGTCTGTCCTGTAAAAGTTATAGAAAGCCATCACTTGGCAGGTTCTGGGCAACACCTCTTTCACTCAGGATATAGAACCCATTTCTTATGATACAATTTATCTGCAAGTGCTGAAAGTGGTCAGGGACTTTGGATCCAACAACATTCCAAATGAAAATAATTAGAATTTGATATAGAGTGAGATTTGAAACCTGTCGGTACACATCACTAAGTAGAAATAAATTATGGCTTGTCAAAAATGACAGATTTCTACAAGGTGCTTCCTTTTCACTTTGAGTAAGACCTTTTCCCACCCAGCAATTAACTTTATTCCCATTAATATTCAGTAGCATTGACAAGGCTGACAGAGTAAATCTGGGTTTTATAAAACCAAAGACAGATTGATGGAGACTCATTACTTTGTCTAATAATTTCATCGTTGTAGGTTAGCTCTTAATAAATGAAGAACAGAGCTGTTGACTGCAGCATTGGGTTGTTGTACCAGGTAAAGGACTCAAATTTTCTGTGCGTAGTTCCTTTTTGTGATTCATAAATTTGTTTTTGCAAATAAACAGTAATTTTGCCTAAAGGGTTGCAGAGGTGACAAAATAATATATTTATACCATACCATAATACTCTTACTACTGGCATGGTTTTCTTTAGATATTTCTTCAAACTCTGTAAATAATAATTATGCTACACAGTTAAATTAAATAAAATGAGTAACTGTACTCCAACGACCCTTTGATTATAGATTGAGGAAGCCTAAGAGCAAGAATTTGCTTGTGGTGTAGTAGAAAATGTGTAAATGCTTAACTAACAACTGAATGCATCATAAAACCCAAACATCTTGGTCTTTCTTCCTAAATGGTGTAAAAAGTTAGCGATAAAATGGAGCACGCTTCACAAAAGCATGAGATGTGTCAAAGGCGCCGCTGCTTGGGGACAAAACACCTGTTCCTTTTTTGGTTTGTCATACTTCCTTAAAAAACTAAAACTGAAACATGTGCTTCTCTAGGCTTGAAGTGTGTGTGTGTGTGTGTGTGTGTGTGTGTGTGTGTGTGTGTGTGTGTGTGTGTGTGTGCATTTTTAAAAAATAAAAACGCATTGGTCGAGTTCAGCTTTGCATTGTCTTCTGGAACTGTGAGAAAAAAAAATTCTCACTGTTGGTGAGAAAGATGTGACATTTGCCTATAAAATCATCTTGCATTTTTACCCTGGGAGTTTCTAATTTGTTCTTTTACTTTGCTATGGCAAGTGTATTTGCAGAGGTGAAATTCTGTCATCACTCCTCAAGAATTCTTTTTCCTTAATGTTATATAACTCAGAAGACTTCATACATACACATATATATGTACATATATATGCCTGGAGCAATATTAGTGATCACTATGCCACTTGTATTTAATTTTCTCTGTTATGACAACGTGCTGTTCTTTGGTAGAAAAGCCATAAATTTAGTCTTCATCAAATTCATAGTTTTTGGCATAAGTCTCATTTTTCATAAGTGAAAATTCATGTAGTGAAAATGGAATCATTTCACACAGGTCTCCTCTAAAGTGCATTCACAACAAAACTCGAATCTGTCTTTCCTTCTTCACTGGGACCCATCTGCAGATGGGCAACTCACACCTGAACACCTGGAGCAGAAGGTCTATGCACACTACAGCTGTGACTTCAATTTGTCCACACCTTGAGCTTTCCCTGAATGTTCCTTTCTCACACTCCACAAACCTCACATCAGTATATCCAATTACCTCTTACTTGTTTTATGTACTATGATCTACATCTGTAATTTTAATTTTATTTAATTCCATTGCTTTCTGTCTGTTGAAGTCTCTCCAAATTGTAGTGCTAATATTTTCTTGAAGTAATTATCTTTCTTTCCTCATGGTTATTCTATTTTTAATCTAGTTATGAATTTCCTTCTGCTCTTCATCAAAACAGCCTTCTTAGAGGGGATAGCAACTATTAGAAATGCTGAATTTTCTTATTAGTTGAAAATGTATTGAGAATAAGTGTGGGAGGACTCTGAGGTGCTTCATCTGGCCTTACCCTCCAGGAACAGCTAAGCCTAACAGAGCTCTATCAAATGCCATTGTGCTGGATAGGTTTTGTCAATGTGATACAAGACAGAGACACCTGGAAAGAGGAAATGCAGACTGAGAAAATGCCTGCATAAGACTTATCTGTACACAAATCTGAGAGGCATTGTTTTTAATTAATGATTGATGTGGTAAAGTCCAATGCACTCTGAGTAGTTCTGCCCCTGAGCAATGGTCCTAGGCTTTATAAGAAAGCAGAATGGGCAAACATGGAGAGCAAGACAGTAAACTAGAAGTCTCTGCTTTAGCTCCTGCCTCCATGATCTTGCTTTGAGTTCCTGCCCTGACTTCCCTTTGTGATGGACTGTGATAGAGAGATGTAGAATAAATTAGTCCACTGCTGTCATGCTGTTTTGTGATAATGGTGTTCAATCACAGCAACAGACAACAAACAAGGACAGGCAGTCTTTGACCTATGCATTGCAGGAATTGCTCCATTTGCCCAGTACACTTTAGTTTTCAAAATTTGTGCTTCATTATTCAGGGAGCAAAAATAACAGATACAGATATTACTGCCACTGAACAGGTAGTTCATTCTTAGAGCTCCTAAGGGGCAGACACTATTGCTAAGCTAACTTAGACCCCAGAGGCTACTCCAGACTCCAAGGTGGAAGAGAATGAAGGCTTGCACAGGACACAAGCATGTGTGCACTTTGTTCATTTCATTAGCTGATATAAAGTAATAAAATGAAGCCTTGACTACACAGTGATTCAGACAACTCTGTTATAAAATTAACAGAATGTAATTGGTATTTCACTCCGATAAGGTTAACCCAGAAAAGTAGATGATATAGATAGGAACACTAATATCAGAAGAATTTTAGTACAAGAAATTCAGGAAGATGCAAGAGTCAAAATTTAAGTGGTCTCTAAAAAAACAAATTAGACTTATTTGTCTATAAGAACAAAAAGGGAAATAATCTTAATTGAAATACAGATAACATGCCAAGACAAATTATAGACTTTAGAAATAAATGTGAAGTATGATATTAGCACAAACGAGCTAGGCCTTATTTATAAAAGCAATGTCAAAATAATTCTCAATGTTATGATGGGATAGTGACAAAGTATCTCTGAAAACATTATCTCCTGCCTTAAAATTCCTCCACACACTGAGGCTCACACCCAGTTTCTGGCTTTTCAAAAGACCTGGGAAACCATATACCATTGGTAAGTGACAGGGATCAAGGATATGCTGTGAAAGCTTGCAAAAATACAACAAAATCATGATTAGATTGTGGAAGAAGTGGGATCTATGAAACATCAGGAAAAGCAGATAACCCAGATATAAATTAATTATTTGAACATGAATATAAATGAATTATCTTTTCATTGCTAGTCAGAAAGACAATTAAATACACTTAACAGTAAGACAAGAAAATAGTCTTTACTAATAAGATTTACTGAGATGTCTGTGTCTTAATTCATTAAACAGTACTTAGTTTCAAGTCTGTGAAAGAGACTTTTAAGTTTCCGTCATTCTATATTTGCCTGTGGCAACTATAGAAGCCAACAATACTGCTCTTTCATATTGATGACTCAGTGCTCATGGTTGTCATTGTTTTGATGATGAATTTTTCATAAATGCCGGACAATATTCAGGAAATTCAATTAGTTCACCTGTCACCTTAATAGCTTTATATTTTCAACATCTTAGTATCTATAAGTGTGAGGGAAGAAACTGTTGTGATATGTAAAATTACTTTCCAGACTCTTAATGTAAATGTTTCCCCACCTGAATTTTAACTGGATATTTGAAAGTTTTGCTCTGTGAGCCTCACTGTGCAAAGTTAACACATATCATGGGACATCTATTAACACTGTCCCCTTTTTAAAGTATGTCTTAGCTACTGTTCTATCCCTGTCAAGAGACACCATGACCAAAGCAACTCTTATAAAGAAAGTATTTATCTAGGGGCTTGCTGATATAGCAGAAAACACATAGGCATAGCCCTGGAGCAGTAGCTGAGAGTTTTACATCCTTATCCACAGACAGCAGACAGACAGGGATACCTAGCCCTGTATGGGTTTGTGAATATTCAAGCCCACTCTCAGTGAAACACCTCCTCCAATAAGGCCATATCTTCAAATTCTTACCAAACAACTAACTGGTGATTAATGATTTAAATATCTAAATGTATGGATACCATTATCATTCAACCACCATACCCTAACAATAGAATTACCCTAAAATTCTCATGGAACTAAAAACACTCACATAATTTAAAAGTACTCTCAGTAAACAATCAGTGGTTTTAATAAGAGTCCAAAGTAAGAGGTCCCTTCCATAGGAGACTTTTAGGCACCTGCTAAAACACTTTAGCACTATGTCAGTTCGGTTGCTCATCCCCTCCAAAGCTCATACTGAAATTCTGTTACCATTGTAACAGAAGAGAGAGGAAGTTTAAAGAGGGCCCACCAATCTGTGCTTATAATGAATGGCAGAAGAAGACTCAAAGATTTTTTAAATGCCTTCATCATTCTAGCACCTCTTATCTTGACAAATAATATCTGAATTCCTTCCAACCACATCAACACATATATCATTACCCCTTACCTGCCTGATGGGAGATGTTATTCTGTAAATATGTTTCTCATACTGGGTAATGAATAAAGCACTGTGACCAATGGGAAAGCAAGATAGGCGGGGCTAGGAGACAAGGAGGAAAGAGAAAGTAGTTAGGAGGAGTCAACATGGAGAGCCTGTAGAGGTAGAACGCCAGCCAGCCACTCTGGCCGGTAAGATGAGCCACGTGGAAATACTTAAAATAGTAGAAATGGGTTAATAATTAAGACAGAGCTAGCCAGTAAGAAATTAGTAACTGGCCAACAGAACTGTATCAAATACAGAGTCTCAGCATGTTATTGGGGGCTGGCGTGGCAGCTGCACCAGGCGGGCTGGCGAAAAACATACTAGCTACACCTGCCCCTTTCTCTGTTCTCCTTGGATGAGAATGCTTCAAATCCCCAAAGCACTGTTTTTCTCAGTCATTTCTCTCTTCTCCATTTTATGCAACTAAAAGTCATGTTCTTGTTGATGTCATGAGAACCCAACCTTCATAAATGAACTGATGCCACTATTGCAAGTTTGCTTCCTCCTGAACCACCTCCCTTTTCTCTCCTCATGTGTTATCTTTTGCTGAATTGGGATATTTTAGAAAGGTTTTTTTCTAGATGCTGGCACCTTAAGAGTAAGACAGCTCAGACTCTACAAATATGACTCAATACATTTCTGGCCACTGTAAATTCTGCAGCTGTAAGCGTTCTGTTACAGCAGTATATATAAACTAAGACAGAGAATTGGTAACAGAGTGGAACTGTAACAAATACTTGAAATGGTGGAAATGGCTTAAGAACTTGGTAAGGAAAAGACGTTAGAAGTATTTGAAGGAGTAAGTTAGAAAAGGCCTAGACTGCCGTAAACATAGCAATAATAACAATTCTGGTGAGGTCAGAGAAAGAGAAGCACAACAGATACACAGAATAGACAGCATCCAGAACACAAAGCAAATATTTACAGATTAAAAAATATTGAAATTACTCTCTGTATTCTACCTGATCACAATGCAATAAAACTTAAAACTGACAGCAAAGAAGTCTTTAGGAAAGACAAAAACTCATGGAGACTAAACAACCCATTAGTGGATGATTAGTAGGTCACAGAAGAAATCAAGAAAGACAAAAACATTTTCTGGAAGTAAATGAAAATGAAAACACAATACAATAATGCCTCCACAGCACATTTGAAAGCAGTTTTACAAAAACAATCTACAGTCCTAAATACATATTGCAAAACAAATATTTTAAAATGTAATTTGTGGATTTAATGATGTAACTGAAAAATTTGGAAGAACAAACTAAATCCATGTCAAGTTGACAGCACTAAAGAATAAAAATCAGAGCAGAAATCAGTAAAATAGAAACAACAACAACAAAAACAAAAACGTTAGTGAGCCAGTTCTTTTAGGAGACAAACAAGATTCACAGATCTTTGGCCCAAATAACCAAAAGAGAAGATTAAAACTTAAATAACCAGAAATGAACAGATAAACATTAAAACAGATACTAGAGTAATTCAGGATAGTATAAGAGAATACAAAACAAAACAAAAAAACCCAAAAACTGTACTCCATTAAGCTGGAAACCTAAAAGAAATGAGTGAATTTCTGAATCAAAATTAACAAAGTACTCAACAACCTAAACAGAACTATCTTAGAACAGTCTGTTTCAGAACAGACTGAAATGTTAATATTAAATGTTTATGGTAGTCTAGGCTTTTTCTAACCTACACTTTCAAGTACTTCTAACCTCTCTCCATTACCAAATTCTATAGCCATTCTGACTTTTTCAAGTGTTGGTTATAGCTCTGGGAAAAGCTTGAAGCAATCCCACGTTAGTCAGGAATGAGACAAAGATACCCACTATCCCCACTCTTTTTCAATATTCTGCTTAAGGTCCTAGGTGAAGGAATAGGATAGGAGAAGGAAATTAGAAAATTAAAGGGATATACATGGGAAATATATCAAATTATCCCTATTTGCAGATGAAATGATACAATTTGCTAGAGATTTTAAAATTCTATCAGAAAACTTCTAGCAACAACAAGCAAATTTGGCTATGTGGCAGGATACAAAATTAACTTTTACAAATTAATAGCTTATCTATATATCAATAACAAATATACAGGGAAAGAGATTATGGAACACTCCCATTTACAATGGCTTTAAAGTAGTAAATAAACCTAACAAAGGAGGTGAAGGACCTCTTCAATGATAAATCTCTGAAGAAACGATTTCAAAAATTAGCCTGTGATATTCTGCCAAGAAACAGCAAGAGTTTTCAGAAGGATATTGTTGAGTTTGTAGTTCAATTTTAGGAATTTTTTTTACCTCATTCTTTTTCTGCATTGATGGGTTGTATTCCTCTTATTTAAGTCCTCTTAAAATTCTTTTTTATCAGTAGTTATACTTTGTGAATTATACATTTCATAGCTCCTTTGTTAACAGTAGTCCCAAATATTTTACTCTTTTTAAGGATTTTATTTCTCCAATCAATTAGTTCACTTTTTTTTTTACCCATTTTCCTTATGTTCCCTTTATGCATAAAATCATTTTACTAGCCTACTTGCCCTTTTTATTTTCTCAAATTAAACCCATAACCCTTTTTCTTTTAGCTCCCTGTGTCTTCCTTTACCTTTGTGTCTTTCACAATTGAATTTTTCAAAGCAAATATTTCCTGATTAATATTGGCCTAATACTCTGCAATGATTTGTACAATCTGTACTACTCTGCTATATGCACGGTCATAGTGTCACTGGACATTTATACCATCAGTGGTTATGACTTTGAGCATTTTCTCATATTATATTTAAGCTTCTTTTAATAGGATTAGTGCTTTCTGTGTTATTGTCTTCAAATCCAACAAAAAAACAAACAGATAAATAAATAAATAAATAAATAAATAAATAAATAAATAAATAAATACCCTCACAGGGTCCTTTAGGTATAAGATAATTCTTCCAAATTTATTTCCCACTTGCTTTTTCTTTTGTGCTGAAAAAAAGCTCACTGGAATGAAAAGAAGAATGTGCTCTTGTCTTAAATCCTTGCTTCACCACTGGTATACTGCATGCTGGGTGCCTTTTTCATCTATGAAATTGAGGCACCAATGTTTAATTTAATGAACAATGATTAGAAATAAGTAAATAAAATCTAAGGCTAATTAAAAATTTGGTAAGTGGCACATATATTCACTACTAAAAACATAATATAATAGAAAAATAAGCTTTGTTACTCCCAGAATCCATAGATTATCAAGTTAAAAACTCAGTGCTGGGGATGGGGCTACTTCC
Organism: Cricetiscus sungorus; assembly: GCA_030556225.1. Taxonomy (NCBI): domain Eukaryota; kingdom Metazoa; phylum Chordata; class Mammalia; order Rodentia; family Cricetidae; genus Cricetiscus; species Cricetiscus sungorus. The sequence continues at coordinate 11,258,867 of JANBXA010000600.1, read as the reverse complement.
CTATGGGTTGGTTGGAGAATTCTCTGAAGCCACGCAAACAACTTAACACTACAATTGATTGTTCACCAAAATTAGGTAGCAAAACCCCAAGATGTCAAATTACCTCGGTTTCAAGACATAGAGAAATCACACTGGGCCTGTACTGGAATCATTCACCTGCTGACTAGCTGTCAGCATGCTCATAGGCATGTGGCAGGCTGCTTTTGTCAACAATAGTCTTAATCATCTGTGAGTCCTTTGTGTAAAAATACTAACTGGCCAGGCAAGATGTGCCCACTGATACAATAGTGGCAAATTTGTTATGGTGGTAAACAATTGTTCCCCGACTTGATTTCAAGTCTGCCCTGTAGGAAGGAATTCATATTCCATACTGAAATACAATCAATAGCCTATGACTGGAGAGGTCATAGGTCCTAGTGGGATGGCTGCTGTTATTGTTTTGCAAAATGGACTTTATATGTTCATCAAATTACCTTGTAAAAATCTATGTGTGTGCCCATATATTAGTGCTACTACCAACTTTGGTCAGAGAAGAGTCTTTTGCAGTTGGTAACAGAGACTGCAGAGACCTATAATTGGTCAAAGCACTAAGAATAAATGACTGGAATGTTCAGCAAGAAAGAGAACATCAGGATTGGAGATATGGCTCAGTGTTGAGAACGTCAACTGCTCTTCCAAAGGACCCATGTTCAATGCCCAGTAATCACATAGCCACTTACAACTGTCTGTAACTCTAGTAACAGAGAATCTGACACCTTCACACAGACATAAGTGCAGGCAAAACACCCAACAATGGTCATAAAATAAAAATAAGTAAATTGTAAACAAAAAGGGAAGAAAGAGAACATCTGTATTACCCCCATTCCACACTCAGCATAGCATGGATGAAGGGGTGGAAATGATGTAAGACAGAGTCAGAAGAATGTTGGAGTGGTATGGAATGCTGCCTTTTGGGATGACATAACTGTCACATTCTTAAAATCATAGCTGCTATAATTACCTGTGTAAAACCTATACAATATTATACCTGTCAACACCTTATCATAGAGTAGGGAGGGTCTAATGAGGCATTATCTTTCCCTGAGGATTTACAGACAATTAGTGACTGATGGGGTGGGAAAGAAATTCTTTAACATTGTGTAACTACTTGTAAGCTGCCTAAGTTCCTGTAAATTACTCTCTCTCTCTCTCCCTCTCTCTCTGTCTCTCTCTCTCTCTCTCTCTCTCTCTCTCTTCTCTCTCTCTCACACACACACACACACACACACACACAGAGAGAGAGAGAGACAGAGAGAGACAGAGAGACAGAGACAGAAAAACAGACACACACACACACACACACAGAGAGAGAGAGAGAGAGAGACAGAGAGAGAGAGAGAGAGAGAGAGACGTGAGTCCATGTACAAAGACATGAACTAGAAGAGAGGCTACTTTGGAAGAAGGGTGTGAATAAAGTCACTTGTAGGGGAGCAGGAGAGCTTAAAGAGGTAAATATGATTCAAAGTCGTTACGCATTTGTAAGAAAATGTCATAATAAAACCCACCAATATATATGATTAATATATTCAAATAAAATAATCATTTAAAAATTTAGTTTAGAATATCTTTTAAGTAGAAATGCATAAAGAAAAAGGGAAGAGAACTATCCCTGGGTATCACTAGGAACCCAGGGACATTCAGGCTGGTTGAACTCACTGGAAGTGCAAGCTTATTTCAGGATATATTTTAATGTAATATCTAAGATCAAAACATCCCCTTTTAAGTCTTCATAATTCATTTCAGAGATAATACACAGTTCTGGGTAAGAAGTGTGACATTTACACTAGATTCGTTGTAATCTAGTTGAGCCTTTAAAACCTCTGCATCTTAGATTAAAACAGACAGATAATAGCATGAGACACAATGTACAGGTTTATCCATACCTCAGAGTGTATTATATTCCTGATGTGAGAAAGTGACTGATGCTGAACACTAGGTGCTGAAAACTATTCTTTCTGGATCTTGACACCATCCCTTACTAACAGTAGAGGGCTTGCTATCACTCATTTCAGAGGATCTGGTGCTGAAATTTTCATATATGTTCAATGCTTTCTAACACAACGCATTTCTGTCAATCAGCACGTGGCTTCTGTTCTTACAATTCACACAAACGTAATGCCTTTTTCATCGTATCTAAGCACTTATCACATCATAACAACATAAGGCTTGCATTTGGGATCCAAACAGCAAAACCAGCATGGGTTTCTTTTTCTTTCTTACAGTTTCACAGGAAGAAGGTTTCTTCTTACAGCCTGATTAGTGACCTCAACATACATTTTCTTGCCTTATTAAATTAAGAACTTTCACCTTTTCACATTTAAACTAAAAGTACTTTTCATTTCTTCTTTGACAGATCTATATTGCCAGCATCACCACTCTCTGTACTTCGGGAGCATTGTTGTTACGGCATGTTGTTCCCGCCGGCCTCCTGGTCCTGCCGCCATTGTCCTGCAACCACGTGTGCCCCAAATCACACTCAGAGACTCTGTATTTGATACAATCCTGTTGGCCAATTACTATTATTGTTTATGGGCTAGCTCTGTCTTAATTATTAACCCATTTCTACTTATCTAAGTATTTCCACGTGGTCATCTTATCGGAGAGCCACGGAGGGCGTCTTCCTTCCTCCCTGGGCTACATCTCAACTCCTACTACTTCCTCTCTCCTCCTCCTGGTCTCCTAGCCCCACCTATCTTGTTATCTCATTGGCCACAGTGCTTTATTAGCCAGTATGAGAAACATATATACAGAATCACATCTCCCATCATCTCCTCTTTTCTGTCTAAAGTAAAAGAAGGGGTTTAACCTTAACATAGCAAAATATATCATATAACAGTTATCAAATAAGAATCACAGTTAACAATATTTAGTCCATTAACATTTTGTAAGACTTAAAGAAAATATCATCTATCCTATCTTTGTGAGTCTAAAGTCCTATATGTAACTTATCTTTAAACCTAACTAAGGAAAACTATAACCATAACTATCTGTCTTCAACTCCTTCAAAGACCACAGAAGGATAATATATAATAACACATTGTGACGTAAAATATGGACTATCTCAGAGCAAGCACTGATAACAAGACAGTTTATTTGAAAACTGAGATAACTACTAAGTGACTAGTATGTTGGTCAGAAAAAATGTGGAAATTCTACAAAGTGCTGATTCATGTCCTTCTTGGGGCCACTCTGGAGATTTCATCATTCGACTTAGATGGTATGCAATTTAAAACCTATGATTGCTTTTTTACTGCTGAAATTTTCCATTTAGTATTTGCATGCCATGGCTGAATAGAGGTAACGGAAATATCAAAAAAGCAAAACCATAGCTATTTAATGTCAGTATTAAATGTCAAATGCAGCAATGTTTGAAAAGCCCTCCTCCAAACCACTACTTCAGTCTGCAATGAAAGAAGGAACCCTGAAGATACATTTATTATTCTTCTTGGTATTAGTTATCCAGACATCATAATGCAAAATGTGTTTTTAATTACCTGACTCTTTTTTTTTTCTTTTCAACAAAGTACTGAAGTAAAGAACTGCAAATAATTACTTTAAATTTTTTGTTGTTGTTGTAACAACCAAGTCTAACCAGAAATGAATGAGAGGATTAAGTAAGTAGTGATACTGTGTTTTCCCCAGGTGCATCACAGTGGGACAACAGGAACCATCTTCCAAAGGAAAAAGAAACACAATAGCTAAAGAGGAAGCCAACAGATGTAGGGGGCCAGTTAGATAGTTACATATTCTTGCCCTTCCCTCCTGGCGCTAATGTTTTGGACTTATCCTCTGTGGGTGACAGACTAAATTTTATTCTTCCCAGAGCTTTAAACATACACCCAATCAAATCTGAAATGTTATTTAAGGTCTACTAAGGAAATAATATGTATATGTAAGACTAGTCAGGAAGCAGAACCCAGAGTAGATATGTTAATGCAACAAGTTGACTCAGATAACAAAAGAGCAGAGCCAAGACAGGTACTAGGGGACACACTGAGACTCACAACAGCAGAAACAGACTACCATGCAGGGAGAGTATCATCAGCACCAGAGGAAGCCGGACCCATGGCTGGATTGCCTGCCAACAGTTGGATTCATGATATATCTGGAGCCAAGAGGTACTCTGGCTTGTCCCTCTCTCCAACTTCCACGACAGTCAATAAAGTTGGCTGAACACAAACACCAAGCACGCAGAAATCAGGGTGCTTTCACCAAATACACAGGAGGAGAAGCAAAGGAAAAGGCTGCGAGGCAAAGAGTTCCAGGATAGTCACTTCATGTAAACTGCCTGTGAGAGTGGGAAAAATATGGGGTCAGGTGAGTGGCAGGAGCTGGAAAAAGGAAGGAGGAATGAGTCTGGTTATTTCCATTTTGGTAGAGGACATGAACTAAACCGTTGACTTTTATTATTTTATTAAACTATCAAAAACCAGGACTGAACAAGCTGTTGTTCCTCTTGAGTTTATGTTACACCCAGGTGTACCATATCAATATAATCTTCATTTTAGGTGAACATCGTGGGAGGTCACAATGTTACCATCTTACCACAAATTTTTGGTATTTCTGTGTGTTGGATAGTGTTATGTAAACTCAACACAAGCTAAAGTCATCTGAGAGGAGGGAATCTAAATAAAGAACATGCCTCCATAAGATGGGGCTTTTGTGTGTTTTCTTAATTAGTGATTCATGGAGAAGGTGTAGCCCATAGTGTGTGGTACTATCAGCCACCAGCCACAGGTTCTATAAGAAAGCTGGCTGAACAAACTATGGAGAACAAGCCAGTAAGCAGCACCACTTCATGGTCTCTGCATCTAGCTTTGCCTCCAGGTTTCATCCCTGTTTCTGTCCTGACTTCTTCACTGATGGACTATGGTGTGTGTGTGTGTGTGTGTGTTTGTGTGTGTGTGTGTGTGTGTGTGTCTGCTCCTAGGTGTGGTGGAGGAGGAGGTTTATTGTAGATAAAAGGGAGAGAACAGCCAGAGGCAAGACATCTGGAAGAGAGCAGAGTGGACATGACCCTGAGCTGGGCCATGTGAGGAGAAAGGGAGGGAAGAGAGGAAAGGAGATACCGACTAAGAGGGTTGGCCTGGGTCAAGAGATTGTTCAAGAGAGGAAAGGGTAGACAAAAGGTCCAGGTAACTAAAATGGCTGGATTACATAGGGAAGGGCATCTCGCAGAAGGGCAGCTCAACTCCAGAGCTGAGGAAGTTTAAGGCAGGAGGTAAGTAGAGTATGCCAGCCAAACCCTGTAACAGGTAGGGACTGAGGGATGCTGAGAGAACCTAGCAGCACTGAGTGACTATTTAACATATTAAAGCAAACCTAACCATCCAAACAAGGTTTATAAAAATACACATTAAAAGTCAGATTTGGGGTTTAATTTTAAGGCCAGCTATTTAAAGTACAAATAGATGAATGTTCGAAACATTCTGTGGCTTTCTGTGGACATGCCTGTCACCTCTGGCTATAACTGATAGCCAGAAGTAAAACTGTTTTTCAAATATACACATAAATTAAGTAAGCGGAGAAACAATAGAGCCAAAGTTCAGTGGTATGTATGGAGAAATACACTCTGGTCCATATACTAGCCAGAGCCTGCCTTCCACTCACCCTTGGACTTTCCTGCTGAACCCACTGAGCATTGGGCCAGAGTGTGGGTCCAATAACTCTTCCACCTCCTTGGAACTTCCTGGGTCAGCTCCTAGCATGCTAAACCTGCTGACCCACCTACACCCACCAGGAAAGCAGGGAGAGAGAGAGAGAGAGAGAGAGAGAGAGAGAGAGAGAGAGAGAGAGAGAGAGAGAGAGAGGCTCCACCTGCACCCACTTGAAGAAGCAATGGGAAGATGTCAATACAAGAAAACACCCAACAATAGAAAGACCAGTATGACAACACCAGAATATAGGGACCCTACACAAACTAGACCTGAACACACCAAAGCAGATGAAACAGAAAAGAATGACTTAAAATATAACTTCATAAAAATGATAGAGGCCTTCAAAGATGATATGAGAAAATCCCTTAAAATATGGAGAAATAAACAAACAAAACTTGGAAGAAATAGAGGGAAAGACCAACCAAAAAAGGTAAAAAAATTAAGAAATCTCTTAAAGAAAGTAAGAAAAGCCAAGAAAAAAAATAATCAAACAGATGAAGGAAACAATTCAAACAGTTCAAGACTTGAAAACTGAAATAGAGACAATAAAGAAAACACAAACTGAGGGAATGCTGGAAATAGAAAAACTAGGCAAACAATCAGGAACTACAGACACAAGCATAATCAACAGAATACAAGAGATTGAAGATGGAATCTCAGGTGCTGAAGATAAACTAGAGGAAATAGACTCATTTACCAAAGCAAATTTTAAATCCAACAAAGCCTTAACAAAATACATACAGGAAATGTGGGACACCGTGAAAAGACCATACTTAAAAATAATAGGCATTGAAGAAGGTGAAGAAGCCCAGCTCAAAGGTAAAGAAAACATATTCAACAAAATCATTGAAGAAAACTTTTCCAATCTGAAGAAGAACATGCCCATGAAAGTACAAGACACATACCAAACACCACGAAATAGACTGGGAAAAAGAAAGAAAGAAAGAAAGAAAGAAAGAAAGAAAGAAAGAAAGAAAGATAAAAGAAAGAAAAGAGGTCCCTTGCCACATAATAATCAAAATGCCTAACATACAGACCTATCAAAATTACACCTGACTTCTGACTTTCTAAGGCTTCACCACAGATGCCAGCCCAAGCTACTACACCTAGCAAAACCCCCAATCACTATAGACGGAGAAAGCAAGATATTCAATGACAAAGCAAGATTTTTCACAAAACATATCCACAAATACAGCCCTACAGATAGCTCTGGAAGGAAAACTCCAATCTAAGAAAGCTAACTTCACTCCCAAAGACATAGGCAATAGATAATTCCACTTTACCAGAACCCAAAAGAAAAAGCAGGGCAAATATACTCATAATACCACCAACAACAACAAATCTAAAACAAACAAGAGTTAACAATCAATGATCCATATTTTCCTTCAGTATTAATGGTCTTAACTTGCTTATAAAAAGACACAGGCTAACAGATAGATATGAAGACAGAATCCATCCTACTGCTGCATACAAGAAACATATCTAATCTTCAAAGACAGATATTACCTCAGGGTATAGGGGTTAGGAAAATATTTTCTAATCAAATGGACCCAAGAAGCAAGCAGGTGTGGCTATCCTAATACCTAATAAGTTAGACTTCAAATCAGAATCAATCAAAAGAGATGCAGGCTGTGATTTCATATTCATCACAGGAGAAATCCATCAGCATAAAGGCTCAATTCTGAACATCTTATGCCCCTAATACAAAGGCACCCACATTCGTAAAATAAATGCTACTAAAACTCAAAGCTCACATAAAACTCAGACACTTATAGAGGAAGACTTCACCACCCCACTCTCAGTGCTAGACAGAACCACCAAGCAGAAACTTAAGAAAGAAACAAAAGAACTAACAGAAGTTATGTCCCAATTGGGTTTAACAGACATCTATAGAACATTCCATCCAAACATGAAAGAATATACCTTCTTTTTTAGGTCCACATGGAACCTTCTCTAAAATCGATCACATACTAGGCAACATATAAACCTCAAAAAAAAAAAAAAAAAAAAAAAGAAAGAAAGAAAGAAAGAAAGAAAAAGTGGAATAGGTCCTACTCTGTTATCAGATCACCATGTTTTAAAGTTGGAATTCAACAACAACACAAATTGCAGGAATTCTACAAACTCATGGAAAGTGAACAATATGCAATTGCACCACTTCTGGGTCAAGGAAAAAATAAAAAAATTAATGATTTCCTAGAATTCAACAAGAATGAAGACACAACATATCCAAGCTTATGGGACACGTTGAAAGCAGTGCTTCCAGGAAAGTTCTTTGCAGTAAGTGCCCATATGAAAAACACAGAGAATAGTCACATTAAAAAATTAACAGCACAAATGAAAGCCCTAAAACAAAAAGAAGTTATCCAAATAACCAAAAATGAGAGAGAGAACATACAAATAAACATAATCAGAAATGAAATGGGGGACATAACAATGGGCACTGAGGAAATCTACAGAATTTTCAGGACATACTTTGAAAACCTGTAATCCACAAAATTCAAAAATTCAAAAGGAATTGAACATATTTCTGGATAGGCATCACTTACCAAAATTAAATCAAGGACAAATAAGCAATTAAATATACTTATAATCCGTAATGAAATTGAAGCAGTCATCAAAAGGCTCCCAACCAAAAAAAGCCCAGGGCCATACGGCTTCAGTGCAGAATTCTACCAGAAATTAAAGGAAGAGCTAATACCAATACTCCTCAAAGTGTTCCACAAAATAGAAACAGAAGGTTCATTATCAAAGTCTTTTTACAAGTCTACCATTACATTAGTACCCAAGTCACACAAAGACACAACTAAGAAAGAGAACTATAGACCAATATCCCTCATGAACATTGATGCAAAAAATATTCAATAAAATACTGGCAAGTCGAATCCAAGAACACATCAGAGAAATCATCCACCATATAAGTAGGCTTTATCCTAGGGATGCAGGGGTAGTTCAACATAGGAAAATCTATCAATGTGATCCCTTATATAAACAAACTGAAAAAGAAAAATCATATGATTATCACACGAGATGAAAAAGCCTTTGACAAAATGAAACACTCTTCCATGATAAAGGTGTTGGAGAGATCAGGGATAACAGGAACACATCTAAACATAATAAAAACAATATACAGTAACGCAACAGCCAACATAAAACTGTATGAAGAGAAGCTTAAGGTGATTCCTCTAAAATCAGTAACAAGACAAGGCTGTCTACTCTCTCCATTTCTCTTCAATATTGTACTTGAAGTTCTAGCTAGAGCAATAAGACAACAAAAGGAGAGCAAGGGGATACAAAGGAAAGGAAGAAGTTAAACTGTAATTATTTACAGATGATATGATAGTTACATAAGTGACCCAAAAAACTCTACCAGGGCACTCCTACAGCTGATAAACACATTCAGCAAATCGGCAGGATACAAGAAATATTATCCTTTACAATAGCCACAAACAACATAAAATATATTGGGGTAATGCTAACTAAACAAGTGAAAGACCTATATAGCAAGAACTCAGTGTCTTTAAAGAAAGAAATAAGATACCAGAAAATGGAAAGATGTCTCATGCTCTTGGCTACATTGGATAAACAGTAAAAATGGCAGTCTTGCCAAAAGCAATATACAGATTCAATGCAATCCACATTAAAATCCCAGCACAATTCTTCACTGACCTTGAAAGGAAAATACTCAACTTCATATGGAAAAACAAAAGACCTAGGAAAGCCAAATCAACCCTTTAGAGGAACTTAAAGAGGCATCACCACCCCTAACTTCAGGCTCTACTATAGAGGTGTAGTCCTGAAAATAGCATGGTATTGGCACAAAAATAGACAGGTAGAAAATGTAATCGGATCAAAAATCCTGATATTAACCCACACACCCATGAACAGCTGATTTTTGACAAAACAGCTAAAAGTATACAATGGAAGGAGAAAGAATCTTCAACAAATGGTGCTGGCACAAGTGGATGATAGTGTGTAGAAGACTGCAGATAGACCCATGCCCAAAACTTAAGTTCAAATGGATCAAACATCAACATAAATCCAGCCATACTGAACCTCTTAGAAGAGTAAGTGGGAGGTATCCTTGAATAAATTGGTACAGGCGACTGCTTCCTGAACATAACTCCAGTAGCACAGACACTGAGATCAACAATTAATAAATGGGACCTCCCGAAACCAAGAAGCTTCTGTAAGGCAAAGCACACAGTTGATAAGACCAAACAGCAGCCTACAGGCTGGGAACAGATCTTCACCAACCCTACATCTGACAAAGGGCTATCTTAAAAATATACAAAGAACCCAAGAAACTAGTCACTAAAACACCAAATTGCCCTATTAAAAAGTGGGGTACAGAACTGAAGAGCGAATTCTCAATAGAGGAATCAAAAATGGCTAAAAGACACTTAAGAAAGTGCTCAATATCCTCAGCCATCAAAACAATTCTGAGATACCATCTTACTCCTGTCAGAATGGCTAAAATGAGAAACACCAATGACAGCTTATACTGGTGAGAATGTGGAGAAAGGGGAACACTCCTCCACTGCTGGTGGGAGTACAAACTTGTACAGCTATTTTGAAGATCAGTGGGGTGGTACCTCAAGAAAATGGGAATCAGTCTACCACAGGACCTGGCAATTCCACTCTTAGGTATATACCCAAGTGATCCACATCCATGCAACAAAGATTGATAGGAGATGTTATTCTGTAAATATGTTTCTCGTATTGGTTAGTGAATAGAGCACTGTTGGCCAATAGGAAAGCAAGATAGCTGGGACTAGGAGACTAGGAGGAGAGAGAAAGTAGTAAGGAGGAGTCAGAATGGAGAGACTGGAGAGAGCAGAGCACCGGCCCCCCTCTCTCCGGTGAGATAAAACCACGTGGAAGTACTTAGATTAATAGAAATGGGTTAATATTTAAGACAGCGCTAGCCAATAAGAAATGCTAGTGACAGACCAAGAGAATTATATCTCATACAGATTCTCAGTGTATTATTGGGGGCTGGTGTGGTGGTGGGACAAGACCAGTAGGGAAAAACTATTCGTAACATAATGGCGCCCATGTGGCTGATAAGAACTTCCACTTAAAACTTAACAAAAGCTTAAAAAAGGGTTTTAGAAACTAAAGAATAGAGACAAGCAAGGCTTCTTGGTAGTAGCATTTTTTCTCAGTTGTGTTCTGTTTTGGTAAAGACAGAGATTTGAAGCTCCTTTAAGGGAGGTTCCCTGACTCAGCATAAGCAGCAAAAAACATGAAGGCTATTAAAGAGCTTTGCTAACAATTTTTTGGTATGTATTTGAGCTGGCAATGGCAGTGACCACATCTCCAAGCAGGCAGCATGCTGATGGATGGCAACGTAGACCAAGGCAGTGATCACAGCTCTCAGTTCTGGTGATAAAAATACCCACAGCCATCTTGGATAGACTGCGGCTAATACAGCTGTGGCTTTCATTTTAGCAATGTTGTGCTTACCAGATAAAGACTTGTGGCCAGAAAAAGATAAACAGTAAAGACAGATTCACATTAAGAAAAAGTGCTAAAGGTTTACAGTGTGCTCTAAAATATGCAGGTTTGGGAGAGAAAAGGAATAAACTGGTTTTAAAAAGACAGAGAGGAGCTAGGTGTGGTGGCACACGCCTTTATTTCCAGCACTCACGAGACAAGGCAAGCAGATCTCTGTGATTTCAAAGTAAACCTGGTATGCAGAGTGAACTCCAGGACAGATAAAAGTTACACAGAGAAACCCTGTCTCAAAATATGTAAAAGTAGAAGAAATAGAATAATTAAAAATCCATTTAAAGATGGAAAGCACAGAGAAACTTTGGAACTTATATGCTGTTTTGTTATCTTTAAATCATTTGACTACAGAGGGAATAGCAACAACTGTTAAAATAAATGCTGCTAAATTAATTCAATTTATATATTTTAAAAATGCTTTGACTCCAAAATTTAAGTCTAAGGACAGGTTACTGGGGGAAAGGATTTCTATTTTTGTTTCAACAGAAAATGAAAAGCTGTGGATTCTTTCCATACTAACACGGTTTGATCAAGCCAGATCCCCTGAAACAGAGTCCCAGGTGATCCAACATTCAAAGCAGCTGGGACAAGGCAGCTTTGTAGACTACAACCAGGATTTCTGAGTTTTCTTAGGATGCCCATGACAACGCCCCTACCAGCAGAAAGTAGTTTGGAAAGAACAACGCCCAAATTCCCAAATATTGTTTATAAATGTTTGTTTTCATTTAAATGGGGTTGGTTATAAATGGTTAATGACCACAACCAATCTTTTTAAACGTAAAAAGGGGATTATGTTATAGATATGAATGCTTTGTTTTGAAATGGATTTTCATTTATTGATACAAATTTAATGTCAATTTTTTGATGTGTATATTTCTCCTTTTGTTCAGGTATTATGTTTATATAGCTCATTTAGAAATGTAATGTATAATTTACTACAGACTATAGATAGTTACCTATGATAGTCAAAACTTACTTAAAGTTAAGTTAGTTAGGTTTTCAAAATGTATTTGAGATGGATAGGCATTCTTCAAACTTTCCAAAGACCTACAGAATATGGCATTTAATATGGTTTAGGGTTTTTCTTGACATTGAGACACAACTGCTCTTGGGAACATCACCTTCGTCAGAAAGGAAGATGGACCTTGAAGAAATGTGTTATGGAGTTTGATTCCAAAATTCAAGACTAGCCATTTGGACAAGATACTGCTCTTGTCTGGACTGTTTGACTCTATGCTGCATAAACTAGACATGCAGAACCCACAGGAAAATAACTGCTGATACAAGATGGACATTTGCTACAGGGTTCCTGCTTCATAGAAGAGTCTACCAGACATTCTGCAGGACACGGAGAAAAATGACTGGCAAACTGCCAATACATGTGGACAGTTTAAAGTTTCCTGCTTTACTGAGGAGTCTGCCAGACACACTATGATCTATAGGCTGAAGATGGGACATTACAGAAGAACTTCGGGTGACTGACCAGGCAGTTGTCTCTGTTATTTCTAGAGTTTATATATTATCCTTCTGTGGTCTCTGGTGGAGTTGAAGACAGTTATGGTTATAGCTTTCCTTAGTTAGGATTAAAGATAAATTACATATAAGACTTTAGACTCACAAAGATAGGCTAGATGATAGAATATTTTCTTTAAGTCTTACTAAATGTTAATGGACTAAATATTGTTAAAAGTGGTTCTTATTTGATAACTGTTGTGTGATATTCTTTGCTATGTTAAGGTTAAAACCCTTCTTTTTATTTTAGACAGAAAAGAGGAGATGATGGGAGATGTTATTCTGTAAATATTTTTCTCCTATTAGTTAATGAATGAAGCACTGTTGGCTAATAGGAAAGCAAGATGGGCAGGACTAGGAGACTAGGAGGAGAGAGGAAGTAGTAAGGAGGAGCCAGCATGGAGAAACTGGAGAGAGCAGAAAGCTGGCCCCCTTTCTCCGGTAAGAGAAACCACATGGAAGTACTTAGATTAATAGAAATGGGTTAATATTTAAGACAGCACTAGCCAATAAGAAATACTAGTAACAGGCCAAGAGAATTATATCTCATACAGATTCTCAGTGTATTATTGGGAGCTGGCGTGGTGGTGGGACAAGACTGGCAGGGAAAAAATATTCGTATCAAAAGTGATCTGTTCAACTATGTTCATAGCATTATTATTTGAATTAGTAAGAACCTGGAAGTAACCTAGATGACCCTTAACTGAATAATGAATAAAGAAGATGTGGTACATTTTCATAATGGAATACTACTCAGCAAAAAAAAAAAAATAAATAAAAAATAAAAACAATGATATCTTGAAATTCACAGGCAAATGGATGGAACTTGAAGGGGGAATGGGACGGGAGGGGTGGTCAAGAACATGGGAGTGTGGGAGGGAGAGGGAACTGGGATTGATATGTAAAATAAGAAAAATTATATATATATATATATATATATATATATATATATATATATGAGAAATAGCTGTCAGTAAGCTCCTGTGAGATAATGAAAATAAAGAGTAAGACAGGAAGAAAACAAAGGAAATAAACATGATTAGTACACACATGAGAAGATGGGCACAATTAGTCAAGTAAATGGGTATTAAGAGCATAAAAATGAACCATCTTGTAAGGCCTTTTAAGTTAATAAAACAAAAAATTAACTTGACTGTGTCAAAACTTACTGTGTAGTTCATGTGGCTGTAAAGTCTTATGGGCCAGGCTTGCCTGAGTTACATCTCCTAGTAATACTCAAGGAACAATGATGGCAGTAGTAGGTGCTCTAAAGTAGTCTCCTTCTGAGGAGCCAGGTGAGTAGAACAAGTGCTTTAAACCAAGAACTGTTTGTGATGACAAGGTAACAATGAATTCACCCCTCCCTCCATCCTGATTGAGGGAAAACTGGTTGGGGAAACTGAGGCCCAAGACTTAAGGCTCACAACCAATGACTGGCTTAAATGTGTTACATAGCCAGCTGTCCTCACTTGCTTTCTGTTACCAGGATAAAACTCTGACCACAAACTACTATCAGAGTAAAGGGTTTGCTTCACTTCTATTTCTCATGCCTCACTATCCATCATCAAGGATAGCCCAGGCAGAGACCAAAGTCAGCACTGAGTGCTGCTTGGCTTGATCCCATGGCCTTCTCAGACTGCTTTCTCACACACCCAAGGGTGGGCCTCCTCACATTAATATGGAAAATACCCCACAGGATCATCTACAGGACAATCTGATTATTTTGTTTTCGTTTTTTTTTTTTTCTGTTGAGATTTCCTCTTCCCAAATAACCCTACCTTATTTCAGGTTGACAAAAAAGTAGCCAGCACAACAGATCACTACAAACAAGGTCAAATAACTCATTTCTAAGGACCTTTATGGACGTCAGGCTCTCTGTTTGGGATGCTAGACTACAGGACATCAGTGGCATGCAAGAATCAGCCAGGGTGTAGAACAATACCTGTCTTTGCAACACCAATAGGTATTTTAGGTTTTACAGTTGTTGGGATATAAGAGGCTTGCTCACTATGCTCATACAGTGGTCTCAGGTGATTTCAATTAGTGAGAAATAGCTGCAATGTTTCAGTTTCCCAGAGACTGGTGATTGTGACTAAATCGTATTAGCTGCAGCATCCCCCTGAACTAAATAGAATATGCAATTTGTACAGTGTCCACTAACAGTCAGTGGTGACAGATAACCAGCTAGATATCCATAGGATGTTTCAGATGCCCTATTATTGATTTCTTGTGTTAATTTTCCTGTGGTCTTTTGGTAGAACTTAAAGAAAGATAAATTACCCAGCAGTCCATTAGAAATTGAAATGACTTAATGGCAGTAAATAATTGGTATAATTCTTCCAAATACTAATATACAAAGTGAAGTTCCATTCAAACTTGACTTGGTGTTCTCTTTCAACATTATCTGTCATATTCTGGAGGAATGATTCAGATTACAAGTACTGTGACTCGATATGCTCCAAGACAGCCATGACCTTCCATAGCAAAGCTTGCTATGTTGCAATTACAACAGAGCCCAAGGTATGTTTTTAATCTCTTTTGTACCTTGGTTTCCTGTGTATAAACTAATGAATGTTAGTAATCATTAGGTTAATGAAACCATGCTTATGAAACGTACAGCACTGTGTCCCCAATTAGTACATCCAGGATCATGTTCACAATAGAATTATATCTAATACAGAGTTTCAGTGTGTTATTTGGGGCTGGTGCCACTGTCGGACCAGACCAGCTGGAAAAACCTACTCATAACACTTTCTATTCCTTCCTCTGGCTCCATGAAAACTTAGTATACAGGAAGGTTTGTTTCCTGGACATTCCTAGAGTCATAATATCACTGATTAAACTAACATACACAACCATCCCTGACCCACAAATTGACCTTGACCCCGATTTATTTCTCTGCTTCATGTGTTATTGTTATTGTTTTAAGTGTCTCTTTTCAGGAAGAGTTTTTAAATTAATAGATATCTATAAGTCTTTCTTAACTTCTTGCACTGAAAGATTCTACAAATGGTCAGTGGTTTCCCAGCAAATGGGCATTTGCTATATTGAAATCCCTTAAAGGTGTCAATGACATACCGGCTTTCTGAATGACAGCACATGGCAAAGCTCAAGTATCTTATACTCTACCTACCTAGCATATACTTATCCATTCTTAATTGATAAAATCCAGTGGGTATATAAATAATACAAATTATACTTTTTAATTTACTATTTTTTTTATTTTAGGGAAGTCACAAGGGTGGGGGCAGACACGGAAAGACTGGAAAGTGAGTATGATCTGGTTCATATGAAATTCCTGAAAACTCAATAAAAATATTATGTTTAAAAAACTTGTAAGTACTTGTATACACATGCACACACATACTCACAAATCACTAAGTGAAGCTAAATAAATATGCATTAATTCACATCTGAATTTTTATAAAAATAATTGAAAGCAAAGTGATTTTAGTCATGTTATATAGTAACTTTAGTTATTCTAATGTACAATAGATAGCATGAACTTATTTTCTTGTATAAAATGGGAATATGTTGTTTGACCTATATTTTCCCAATTAGCTCCTCTTACCCCAGCCTTTGGTAATACCCATTTTGTTTCCTGGCTTCTTTGTATTCACTTTTAGTTTATTGCTACTGGGGTGTGTGATGTGGTTCAGGTGTGGAGCTCAGAGGGCTCTGTAAAGTCACTTCTCTCCATTCACCTATTATCAGGCTGCAGGCAAGCCTGTAGAGCATTGTCTTAATGACTGATTGACAAGGGAGAACTCATCCCATTGTGTGGGGAGAGTCATCCCTGAGCTGGTGGTCCTGGGTTCTATAAGAAAGCAGGCTGAACAAGCCATGATGAGGAAGCCAATAAGCAGCATTCCTTCTTAGCCTCTGAATTGGTTCCTGCCTCTAAGTTCCTACACTGTTTTGTTCTCTCCTGGCTTCCTTCAGTGTTGGACTATGATGTCTCTTTCCTCTCCAACTTCCTTTTTGGTCATGGTGTTTCATCCCAGCAATAGAAACCATAAGACCCAAGGTGGGGTGCCATTTTGTTGCAGAGGTTCTTTCCCACCAGCTTGCCACCCTCGATGGCTCTGAATGAACACTCAGAGACTTATATTAATTATAAACTGTTGGCCGGTGACTCAGGGTTCTTATTGGCTAGCTCTGTCTTAATTATTAACACTTAACTATGTATTTCTATATATTTCTACATGTCCTTACCTTACTGGAGAATACCTGGCACATCCTATCTTCCTGTGCTCACATCACTCCTCCTCTCTGCCTACACTTCCCAGAATTCTCCTCGTCTCCTAGCCCTGCCTATCTTCCTGCCTGTCCAATCAGTGTTTTATTCATCAACCAATAAGGAAAACATATACAGAATAATATCACCCATCGATGTGGAAAGATTGTAAAAGCCAGACGTGTTGGATGACATAGGAAACTGTGTGTTCAAGATACAACAGAATGGATGCACACAAGGACTCACAGCTGCAACACATAAAAGACCTGCACAATTCATACTGGAAAAAAATTTAGCACTAAAAAGGGGAAATAGACATAAAATCCTACCCATAAACAAGAAGCTATTTCTAATTGACACCCACAGGGAAAAGGAATGTCATTTTTCTCCAATGTTGTGGCACACGAATATCAACCACACTCCAAGGCAGAGACCATGCCCAGTACTGGCTGGCCCACACAAAATAGACCACATGGCTTGTGTTTGGAGAGCGGTCACCTTTTTATTTCATTTTGGTAATTTTTTTTGTCTGAGTTTTGTTTTGATTTGATTTTCATTTTTGTTTTGATGAAGCTAGGTAGATAGGTATATAGATTGTTCTGAAAATGTGTTATATTTAAAGACAACAGCTCACACAAGGTGATATAATGGCAAAAGTTATTCTGATCTTTTAGACAATGGTTCTAATTAGTGGTTCTTGAACGACTTTACTACTTTATGCACTAAATTATTACTAACGTTGTAAGAAGAACAAATGAGTAGAATAACATAAAGTCTGTCTGCAAAGGAGGAACTGGGAAGGTAATATTTTCTGAGCATAAGGAGCCAACACTTAAGTAAAGCTGGTATTTTGGAGCCAATCAAGGAAGCAGTTAGCAAGGGAGGTTCTTTGAATTCCTCCCTTCTTTCCTGACTGGAGGTGTAAAAGGATGCCATGTGGTTCCTTCAGTGCTGGAGGAGCTCCAGAGAAATATCTCACCAAGCTTTCATGACAGATAGGGGCCAAATGCATCCTGGATGATCTTCGCTGGTGTGCAAAGGAGGTGTTAAAGAGCCAAGGAAAAGTCATCGTCAGGTTGTTCTGAGCCAGAGAAGGAAAAAAAAATTAAAAATGACATAAAAAGAAGTCAACTTCACTATAGATGGCTCTTAGCATTTTAGGAGATTCAACCTGCACTCATCTCATGTTGTTCCTGAGAGAGGTGAGGCTGTAAAATGCTAACCTCACCAAGGCTGTGAGAAACAATAGCAGTGGGAAAATAAAGTGGAAAGAAGAAGGGTTGGAAAAAAATTCAGGGGTTCAACTCAAAGAGCAATGCCATCTGGCAGAGATGGAGCTCCTGAAGTCACAATGGTTCATTAAATACACAAGGAGGACGGGTAGGAATTTAAATATGTGTAAGATAATGATGCTTAGGAAATTCTCTGCTGAGAAAGTGGAGGGCACCCTAAAGCTTTTTGGCATTGACCAACAAATCATTCCTCTACTGCATTCCTTAGTTGTTTAAAATGAGTAAGGGGAAAAAGGAGAAAAATCCTTTGGAAAGAGTGAGAGCCTCCAAAGAACTCCAATCTTATAGTGTTATTGCATTAAAATACGAGGCACTTTATCAAAAGATGAAAGTTCAAAGAGGCCCCAGCTTCATGTTGGATAAACAAGAACATATGCCCAGCCTCAGAAATATTTAAAATGTGTTGTGAAACTTCACTCAGTTATAAGAGAAATGTTAGAGTTCAAGTGTGAAAAATTCAATTGCATTTTTGAAAAAAGCAGGTTCCAGGAAAGACCACAAACTTCCTAAGCATGTCAGCACCACTCACCATGACAGCAGAACAGAAACAAAAATGTTACTAAGGCTTAGCAAGGCTTTCCACACAATGGATCAAGTGAGCCCACGTAATATTTAAATGTCACTGTGGGATGTATTCCTGGGAGGGAACAAAGTAAGTCCATATGAAGGAGATGAGGGTGTTGGAAATACTCCATAGTTATACAGTGTGGAAAGTTTACATAGTCAAGAGAAAGATGGGCAGTCATTCCACATACAAATTGGCACCAAGGCTCCACTGTGGAAGAGAAGACCTACACAACTCATTGAACATGAAAAAGTTAAGCTGGTGTCTATATAGAGCTTTCACCCCTAGTATATTTTGTAGTGAAAAGTATTCTGCATGCCATTAAAGGATAAATGTAAACACCAACCCAGCCATATGCTGGTGTCATGACATGGTGTCATGTCTGCAGGACATGCTATGACAATGGTGGCACAAAGCTTGTGGGAGTAACCAACTAATAACTGATTTGACCAAAGGCCTATTCCACAAGATGGAACTCATACTCAACACTGTTTTGGTGATCGAAAACCTGAGACTTAATATCCAAGAGTCTTAGGGTACAACCAAATACTATTGTTTTAAAAAGTCAAAAAAGAAATAGAAACCCAAACTAAAACAAAAGCAGATCAATAATATGGCTCTTAGTGACATCGCCACATTCATCTATCAGAACCTTAATCAGCTGTGGTCAGTGAAACTTCTTCCTGCAGCAGACAGGAACAAATACAGGGACCCACAGCCAGGCATTATGCAGAGAATGAGACCTTGGAACACTCAGCCATAAACAGGGTGTGTCTTCATCTGCCCTTAGGGCTGAGTAAACCCTGTAGAAGAAGAAGTGAGAAGAGAGTAAGAACCAAATGTGATGGAGGACACCAAGATCACAAAGCCCTCTCAAACAAGATTGAAGCACTCATGAACTTACAGAAACTGAGGAGGCAGCATAGCATTCACAGGGCCTGCATGGGTCTAAAGGCCCCTATATGGTCATATATGTGAATAATGATCATCAGAAAGGGACACTACTTAACAGTGATTAAGACAGTGATTAGGATGTATGGTCTTACTGGATTATATGTGGCCTTGTTGGAGAAAGTGTGCCACTGGCAGTGGGATTTGCGGTTTCAGATGTTCAAGCCAGGACCAATGTCTCTCTATGCCTACTGCCTGCAGATCCAGATGTAGAACTCTAAGTGTCTTCATAGCACTGAGTCTGCCTGCACACTACCAAGTGCCTGCCATGACTATTAATGGACTAAACCTCTGAAACTGTAAGCTTTCTTCCTAAGTGTTGCCGTGGTCATGATGTCTCTTCACAATCATAAAATGTTGACTAAGACAGGGTCCTGGAGCTGAAAGGAGAAGTAGACACATATCCCCTGCCCTCACCAAGAAGCAATCTCCAACTGACAACCACTTGCAAGTAAAAACAGTTTCCTTCTAGGTAGTCTTAATAGGAAACCAATTACCTAAGGTAGCCTGCATGACGAGCAGTAGATAGTTAAGAGAAAAGGAACTCAATGGCATCTTTTGTAGTGCCTTGTCTCATAATGTTATATCAGGGCTTTTCCTTTTCCTATTTTAAAATTTTCCTTATTTTTTACTTTTAATCTTTATTTTATTTATAGAACATTTTCTTCTCTCTTCCCCCCCCACAGGTTCTATGTGTACATATTATGGCTTTCAATTTAATATTTTTATGGGATTCCTGAGTGTGAGAACAAGTGGATCTTTGTTTCTTTTGCATTTTCTTTGGCTCTTTTCCTTCTGTTTTTGTTGTGTTTTGTTTTGTCTTATTCTGATGTGTTAGACTTTGTTTTATCTTTTTATTATATTTTATTATTCCTTAGAGGCCTGTTTGCTTTCTAATGAGATACAGAAAGGGAGTGAATGAATAGGAAGGTAGGGAATAATTGAGTGAGCAGAAACTATAATCAGGACATATTATGTAAGAAAAATATTTTCAATAATAGGGAAAAAATTAAAGATTTTCTTATAGAAGGTTAATTAAAAGGAAGAAGAAAACAACACACAAACAGCCCAATTTGCCTACAAAGCACTATCCCAAAAGAAACATGGATTCCCAAGTTGTGATTGCCAAGGACAATTCATATAGCTGATAACTTTCCTCTAATCAATTGTCTTGGGGTGGCTTATATTTCAGTTTCCTTTGGAGCACAGAGTCCATGAATAGTAATGGGGAAGTCAGTAAAATAAGTTATGAATAAAAATTATGTACCTTAAATAGAATGTCGGCTGGTTGAAGGAACTCCTAGGTAAGTTGGATAGTCTGGTGATATAAAGCCATTCCTCTGTCAGGGAAGGGTTCCATATTTTCATGGCAATGACTCACCTTGGGTGCCAATCCTCAATGGGAACGTACCAAAGTGTGAGCTTTTTCTTTTAGTACTCATAATTTACAAACTACACAGAAGCAGAGCAGTGCCAATAATTGCTACTCAAGCAATTTGCTTGAGTATTTTGCTAATCTTTAAGAGTAATCCATGTTGCTCTGCCACTGGGCCCAAACAGTTGACCTCCCAAAAGTAACATTGGCATGCTGTTGTGAAAAAGGTTAAGAGAAGAGAACAAAGTCTTGGAGAGAAACAAGGTAGAGGGAAACATTTTATAGCAAGGTGCTCTTCTCTCCTTCAACATCATTTTCCAGCTATAAGAACATGTGAACTCTGGTCTTCCTTAAGTATTTTGTAGTAAACTTATAAAAATATACTAAACATGCAACACACAAATGCACAGTTTCCCATTATCTATGCACTACCCATTATTCAGAATTCACAGATGCTGTCACTTTGTCACTTTGGCTCAGGAAATAGAACATCTATGATCTTAGAAATATGTGTCTCTCTCCTTCCCAGCAATATCTCTCTCATTGCTCTTCTATGTAGAAGAGCATGCACATTCCTTCAAGTGTTATTTCTGACTGTATTCATTTTGCCCATATGCTTCAACACTGTTTAGGTTGTCCTAAATTGTACATATGGAACTACTTTGTTCACTTTAGCAGCTGCTTAGACAACGTTCACTCTGTAGCTGATGAGTCTGTTTCTGTAATCTCCTATTAGAGTTTTTATACCATTTTATGCAATGTGTATGGATACCCTCCCACACACTTCTGCACACTTGCAGGAAATCTACATGGCACATATTCCCTCCAGGAGGCATTTCTGGATACAGTGCATGCACATTCATCTTTGTTGTATAGTGCAATAAACACTATGTGATAGACCTTTTATCATTCTGATGGCTATGTAATGCAATCTCCTACTTGTGTGAGCTTCCTTAATGATTGCCAAGCCTGAGCATCTTTTCATGATTGGCTTCCTATTTTGTAAATTGTCCTTTCATGTGTCTTCTCCAGTATTCTTTTATATGTTGCCTTTGTCATACTCTTTTGTAGTTCCTTATATACTCTAAACACTATTATTTGTCTCATATATGTTTGCAAATATTACCTTCATGAGATCTGTTCTGACTTTGTTGACATGTATCAGGCATTTTAAATACTTAGGTTTTTTGTTGCTTTGTTTGAAGTACACTACAATAGACATACACACAGATATATTAAATGTAAATTAGCATATACACAAATATTACTCATGTTTGTCACTTCTTGTGACAGTCTATAGTAGTTTTAAGCTCTAAATATGAATACTTATTCTGTTTTCCAATCTGCATTATGCAGTTGGGCTGCTGTGTTGCTTACCAATTGCTTCTTATCACAAATTCAGTCAGGAAGACTAAGATAAAATCTCGTGCCTGCCACATGCCTCCATAGACTATAGCCTCTCTATGCCTTATGTCATTTATCTAAAACATCAGCCTTATGATACCACACTGACTCCTCTATACAATCCAGCCTTTATTTCTTCATTTGATGACCCCAGAAGTACTAGCTTGATGTTCTTCATCATAAAGATGAGGAAACTGGACAGCTGAGAGTTTAGCTAACTTAATTGTAGATACATAGTTGCCACAGCTACTCACCAGCAGATTTGACACTCAAACTTGCACACCAGGCTTCCTAGTCCATCACAACATTCCTTCTGTGATTTCCTCTTTATAAGTGCATGTAAGTATGTGGCTTATGGCCATGCACACATATTTTATTAAAAAAATTAAATTTCCCTTAAAGGGTATTCTCAATTTTTCTCCTTCATTCCAAATTTGAATAAACTTAAATTAGAAGGCTCCAGCAATCCTCTACAGCACACACAGAGGAGGAGAAGGAGGAGAAGGAGGAGGAGGAGGAGGAGAAGGAGGAGGAGGAGAAGCAGACAGCTGGCTTCCATCAGTCACTCACTCCACGGTCACTGTCCATTATACTAATACTTTTTTCTTATTCTCCCCTTCAAGGCCTTCAAGGTTTTCATGATCTTTAATTCCCCATAAATCAGCTTCTCTTACTTAATTAGTCATCAATTCTAAAGGAGAAAAATGCTGCCATTCAACACAGACAGAACACATAAACACAGTTAATTCCATCACTCTTGAGTGTACATGAAAAAGAAAATATAATCAAATAAATTGGATAAAGCCTTCCCCAGACTTTGTTCACATTCTAATTTCTCACACAGCCAGGACTTTGGGTGACACTTTTGCCTATAGCATGACCCTCTGCACTACCCCATGATGACAGTTCTCTGCTGTTATTTCTGAGTCTCCTCCCTTCCTAAGGTTTCACCTGTCTTCCAAGTGTTGACATGAATGTGGTCACAGTAACTAAGAGTTATGACTGCTTTCTTGGAAATTGTGAATATAAAAGCCATCATGACCCGAGAAAAATCAAAGCATGAACAAAAAATATAAATACACCACAGGAAAAATATGACATGGCATAGATAATTTTCCTCAGCTGGTGATTATAGGAAGGAGGAAAGAATGGGAAAGGAGAGAATGAGGGATGGAGGGAGGAGGAAGGGAGAGAAGGAGGGAAGGAGGAAGGAGGAAGGGAAGGAAGACAAGAGTAGGGAAGGAGGGAGGGATGGAGAGGAGGAAGAGAGCGACCAATTCTCCCCAATTTGCCTCCTTCCTCTGTCTCTACCACCCTGTTTTCTCCCTATCCTTCCTTTTTCTCTCTTTAAAACAAAACTCCGTGGCACTTGTCAATTTAGTAACATGTATCATCTGTCATTTATCAATGATTCTGAGTCAATTTGTTAACTTTGCTCACTATGATAAAGGTAATTTTTCTGTTAATCTTGACTTTTTAAAATTTGACTAGTGAGTAAGATTTTCTTTCATAAGATAATGGTTTAATCAAGGATTGGTCTATGAGTATTTCAATATACTTTAATTTATACAATTAACAGACCTTAGGACTACAATATAATTATATATTTCCCCAAATTCTGAATCTGGTCATAAACAACACATTTTTTGGAACCTTAGTAATGTTTAGAACAAAGTGACTAGTAATATATTAACTTATTTATTGTATGTATGTAACAGTGTATTTAGTTATATAAAATCACAGTCAAATGAATGCTAAAATCGAGCAAGTTGATACACCTGTCATTTCACTTTGTTACCTTTGTGTGTATGTGCACACACACATATGCATATATATATATATATATATATATGTAGAGAGAGAGACACACACATATACATATATAAATACACACACACACACACACACACACACACACACACACACACACACACACGTTTTAGGTAAGAGCACCTAAAACTTACTGTCTTAGAAAACCAGTTCACAGTATAATGTTATTTATAAATGTCATGTTATGCATTAGATCTCTAGGTTTATGAATCATACACAATTCCATATTTGTACCCTTTGATTTTACTATATTTTACTATATGTTAAAAAAGTACTCCAGGAGGATGTAGGGGAAACTGGTCAGTATGTACAATAAATGAAAAAATATTAATTAAATAAAATAAAAAATTTAAAAAGGTTAACTTTCACAGAAGCTTTTTAAAAAGTGCTTTAGGCTACAACTAACCCATCTACCCAGCTAGATTTTATATATCCTACTCTAGGATCTAGGCAGAGGGGCCCTGTCTGATCCTCAGCTACAGACACCCTACACAACCCATAAATATAGCTTCAAACTCCAAGCTTGGGCCAGGGCACACAAGCTCAGTGCTCAGTGTCTAACTTCATTCTACCTAAGCTATCACCAATGAAAACTGACTTGAAAATTCTCTCTTTTGCTCCAACCTATTCTGTCCATAGATAAGAAACAAGACTAACAACAACAACAAAAACAAATTCCACGTGCCTAGATCTTCTCATAAAAATATAAAAAGTAAAAGGTCAAGGAAGTACATTCCACACAAAACCCACCAGTACTGTAGAAATGCTTCCCAATAAGAATAACCTAGTTTAACCTCAGAACAAAGAATTTAAAAGAACAGTTGAAACTTTGTAAAAGAATTTAAAGAGTCCAATGAAGCCATGAAGAAACAATTAACTTGAGGAGAAAAAGGCTAAAGAATATAAATGCCCAAGTGATGCCCATGAAAACACAAACATAAGACTGCTGGGAATGACAAAGACAATCCAAGATTTGACAAAAGAATTCATTATGAGACAGAAATATTGAAGATAATTTAAGCTGAAAAAAAAGAAGATGGAATTTAAAAGCCCAATAATGCAACTAGAAAACTCAAAGAGCAGTCTGACAAGTAGAATGAATCATGCAGAAGATAAAATATCAAGACTCAAGGATAAAGTAGAGGACCTAGACAAAATAAGACACAGGAAAGGAACATACAGGAAATATGAGACACCATGAAAAGGGCAAACTTTAAAATTATAGAAATTGATGAGAGAAAAGAATCTCAGGTTAATGATATGGGCCCTATCTTCAACAATATCCTAGAAGAAGAAAACTTCCCCAAACTAAGGAAAGACACACCAATGTAGAAACAAGAAACAGGCAAAAAATAAAATAAACAGGACTAGAAAAGAGAATTCCTACAATATATCATAGTTAAAAAAACTAAAGATACAGAACAATTAAAAGGGATACAGAAAGCAAAAAAAAAAAAACAAAAAACAAAAATAAACAACAACAACAAAAAAAAAAAACAAGCAAGCAAGCAAACAAACCAGAAATCACATAATCACATATAAAGAAAAACTCATCAGAATAACAGTTGGTTTCTAAATAGAAACTTGGAAAGCCAGAGAGCCTGGAGCAGTGCATTCCAAGTCCTAAAAGACCATGACTGCCAACATAGACTAATGTCCACAACAAAACTACCTGACACTACCTGAAATAATTGAAGGAGAAAAAAATCCACAATATAAATAACCTAAAAAAATTATATTCAGCAAACCAAACATAAAGATACAGAAAATCATATCTTTGAAGAGAAGAATGAACCTATGTAGCCATAAGATGGTATACAGAAATACTAAGATGGTATACAGAAATACTAAGCTGTAAATACTAATATACCAGCACCACTAGGAACACAACCAACCATGCCATAATTCAACAATACACTGATGGCAATCAACTGTAGATTGATGAATATTTGAAAAAAATAACACATTCATTATTACCATAAGTAAATAAATTTGGTAACTTATTGCTGGAGTTTCTTTTCTCCCTGGTCCCACAGCTGCTTCAGCCCCAAATAAAGAGAAGAACTAGATTGGACAAACCCATAAGGGTCATTGGTTAGAAGTAGTATTAGTTACTTCATTTCACTGAGCTTATTGAGATATAAATTCATCCAAGTACAAGAGGATTGAAAAATAAAATGAGCTATATTAATTATAAAACTGTTTGCTGATAGCTAGTGTTTCTTATTGGCTAACTCTATTTTAATTACTAACCCATAACTACTAATCTATGTATTTCTACATTGCCTTATCTTACCAGAGAATGCCTGGCATGTCCTATCCTTTAGGTCTCTGTATGGTGTCTCCCTTCGGTGCCTCTCTACCTATCATTCTCCGAATTATCCTCATCTCCTAGTCCTGACTATCTTCCTGCCTCTATTGGCCAAACAGTGTTTTATTCAGCAACCACTAAGAGTAACATATATACAGAAAGCCATCCCCCATTGTCTCCTACTTTTTTTTTTGTCTAAATAAGGGTTTTAACTTAAACATAGTAAAATTATATATAACAAAACAGTTACCAAGTAAGAAATATAGTTACCAATATTTAGTTCGTTAACATTTGGTAAAATTTACAGAAAATATCGTATAATCTATCCTATCTTTGTGAATCTAAAGTGTTATATGTAACTTATTTTTTATCATAAGTATGGAAAACTATAACCACAGTTTTTTGTCTTCAACTCCATCAAAGCCATTAGAAGGATAATGTATAAATTCTAAAGTTGACAGAGACATCTCGCTGCCTGGACAGTCACCCAGTGTTCTTCTGTAACGTTGGGGCATCCATCTTCAGCCGGCATGACTAGTGTGTTTGGCAGACTTCTCAGTGAAGCAGGAAATTTGAAACGGTCCTGTAACGAGTATGTTTCCTGAGGGCCGCCTGGTCCTGCCGCCACACCAGCCCCCAATAACACATTGAGACTCTGTATTCGATATAATGCTGTTGGCCAGTTACTTGTTTCTTATCAGCTAGCTCTGTCTTAATGTTTAACCCATTTCTATTACTCTAAGTATTTCCACATGGCCATTATTTCTACTCTAAGTATTTCCACGTGGATCATCTTACCAGAGAGCGGGCCCAGTGTGCTGCTCTCTCTAGGCTCTCCATCTGACTCCTCTTTACTACTTCCTCTTTCCTCCTTGTCTCCTAGTCCCTCCTATCTTCCTTTCCTATTGGCCAACAGTGCTTTATTCATTAACCAATACAAGAAACATATTTACAGAATGACATCTCCCATCACGGTCCACCTGTACTGGTGGTTTGTCAGTCATTTTTCTCCGTGTCCATATCTTCGTGTTCAGTAACCCACTCTAGATTTGGACATTATCAAAGCTTTGATTAATATAAATTACTTGATGTAGCAATTAACATGTTATTTTAATTCATCTATCCTAATGAAATAATTTAAAAAGTAATCAATGACTTAGACGGAGGGGCATTTGTTACAGTTAATTAGAACATAGAATAAACAGAGAGATAACTATAAAATTATAACTATACTTGATGAACAAATTTTGGCATTTCAGCTTTAAAAATTTAGCCAATAAACATTATTAGTTAGATCCACATTTCCCGATGAGGCAAAGTCAGCAATGTCTATCAAATGTTTTACTTGCCCCTTTTATTTTGCAATTCTCTTATACTTAGGTGAATTTGTATCTCCATCAACTCAGTGAAATGAAGTAACTTATAGTACTTCCAACTGGACACAACCAATGACCCTTATGGGATTGTCAATCTAGTTCTCTTTCCTTCCATATTAAAGACAGTAGAGATCCCAAATATTTCAGCTGTAACACTTCAGAGCCTCCATCAGCCTGAGTCTTTCTTGATATGTACATAGAACTTTTTATTTACCTACTTAGTATGTGTAACACAAGCATTAAGTATGTACTTATACTATTAAAATGTCTAGAATTTGAGGTTGTGTTACTGTAGCATAAACTGGCCAAAGTCTAATTAATAAACAGTTAAAATGCTCATAACACATTTAATGAAGAAAGCATTAAGATGCAATATACCTACTCTCAGTGATTTGCCATAGATTAGAGCATCTCTCCATGCTCATCAGAGAGGCTTTTATTTTTACAATAGACGGGATAAACTCAGAGAACCACAACTGCTTAAGAGGAAGAGCCTAGAGACTACAACATTCTCAGTCTTAAGTGCAACATCTATATCACACCCCTCCAGACAAGTCTCAGCAACCATGTCTAGAGAGCCAATGGGAAGACTCTAAGAATCAGGGGTGGTGAGTGGTTACAAGGGAATTGTTTCCCAGACACTGGAGGACAGATACACACAAGAACTCACAGCACAAGATCTGTTCAACTCAAGCCAGACAAAATCCTGGCATGGAGAGAGGACCTGTGTATGAAGTTCCACCACTCGCTGAGGAGCTATTGGTAACTGGTAGATGCTGGGACATGTGAGTTCACTTTCTTTAAGGATATGGTCTGTAGTTGGTCAACTGTTCTCCAGTGAAAGGCTTCACAAAGCAAGAGTATATGCTCAAGTGAAGTGAACTTAATGAACTTTTTAAAATGATAAAAAGAGGACACAAATGCAGAGAAATATGGAAGGGGAAACAGATCTAGCAGGAGCTGAGAAGGGAGTGAGTAAGATCAAAATACATTGTACAGAGTTCTCAAATTACTGATAAAACAGAATAAGTTTGTAATGTATAAGATGTTCATAAAATTTTGTTTTGTATAATCATACAGTGTCACCAGATTTAATTTTGTTTCTTCTGAATATGGTAAAAGTGATCATGTTTTTTACTTTAATAACTTTTCTTTAAAAATTTAGAGCAAATTATATCATATACAATATTAAATAAAAACCATTTCCATTGATTTATAACGAATGTAAATTTCACATGCTTTTTTTTTTATATATATAAGGCAGCAGTTTCAGATGGGGAGTACATAAGTGGACATACAACATTGCTCCATCTGGGTTGGAGGACAAGGAACAATACACATGGTTATAGGCTGCAACCCTGAGGTAAGTTCAAGAAGTTTTTGGTTGTACTTATAAGGTTGTGATACCACCATACACTGGGCATGGAAAACTAAGAACAAAGGTTCTCACTGTGGAAATTCCTTGGGGGTAAGTATAGGTGTGGAGTGAAGAACAGAAAAAAGAACCATCCAAACACTAGAGAAGTATCTGCTTAGACAGAGACCAGCACTTAGAGCAAAGCCCACAGCCCTGATGACATTCTGGACTTTAGCATTCTGTGGCCCACTTCACATAGCCCTGCCCCTCTACCTCATGTCTGTACCTTCAATCGCCATTCCTCCTCTATCCCTTTTCCTGCTTTCTCCTCTGCCAGGAACCATCATGCCCGCAGGCTATTGGCCACTACTTAGCAATGTTTCCATTATTCCAAACCCAGTCAGGATAACGGAGACATGCATGGCATTTTAGATGAAAGAAAAGTCAGGTTTCTTTTCGTTCCTGCATGGCAAGATGGAAGATTTCCTAGAAGAATGGGAATATGACATTAATTAGGTAGAGAGTTCTTGCCACAGTGGCAGAAGATGGTTTTCCCTGATGTTGGTTAGTGTCAGGGGTGCAGCTGATAGGAGCATCTCTTTGGGGCTGTATTCAAAGGCACTGGCTTCCTGTGTTATGAATTTTCCATGCACTGAACAAATCCCTAAGCAAGGAGCACCCTAGTTCTCTGACATGGCATTAATGTAAAGCTTTAGATATATTACAGAAAAGCAGAGAGAATAGGATCAGGGTTTGATTCCATGCCATGGTGATAATGAGGATGGGCTCAGGAGGTCTGCTGCTGGCAGAGCTGGTGTGTGCTTTAAGACACACAACAGTGCCAAGAAACAATACAGTGTGAGAAAAAGCAGACTGAGTCACGCTCTATTGCAGGCTCTAAATTGTACACTTCTGTCTCTATATATAGTATGTTCAAAATGTCATTTCTACTGTCATCAAAACTTTTTAGTTTGTCGTCACTGTAAGAACAGCAAAAGCAGTAGCATTTCTTTATACTTAACTGCATCTGAACCCTGCAGGAAAAAAAACAAATGTATTTTACAGGGACATGTTTGATGTATTAATCTGGGAAACTCTGGGGAGAAGGTGATTCTGAGTCTTGATTCTGTATAGAGGTTTCTGTTTGACACCGACCACACGGTGTTGTACTTTTCTGGATCTAGCTGTCAGAAACCTCCAACTATGGTGTGAAAGATGTATAATAATCTTTCAACAAGACTGTTTTTTCCACCCAGTATTATGTGGGTTTGAAAACAGAATGAGAGCACTCTTATTAATAATCCATCCACATCTTCAGCACACAGCTGAGGTGCTGGAGGCAAGGGGCTGTCATATTTCTAAATGTTTGGGGAAAGAAAAGCATGTTCAGGGGTCATGTAGACTTCTCTTATTAGCTTGTCTTTTTATAAAAGACAGTTTTGCTTCATTTAGGGCATAAGCTCTCTATATGAAAACATATTATAAAATAAACTTTGCTTTTGTTATAAGAGACAAAACAATGCTAGAGAATGCCTTAGGGGTGCTTTTATGATTTCTCTTATGCCTTCTGTGTCTACAGCTGTGAAACGATTGAAACCACAACCAATGTTCTCCCTGACAGCCCTTTGTAATCGCTCTGTCCTCAACACTAAACCATAGACACCACTAATTTGTTTTCTGTCCCCATTGTTTTTGTCCTTTTCATATAAATCAAACCATATGATAGCATCTTGGGAATCTGTCTCCTACCACTTTACAAAATATGTTTAAGTTATTTATATCATTTGGTGAACTTAAAGTGCACTCATTTCTATTGTTCACTAGAATTTCATTACATGGATGCTTCAATCTACTCATCCATGCAGCAGCTGAAGGGTATGTAGTGCCTGCCTCCCCCCCTTTGCGTCTGTGTGTGTGTGTATATGTGTGTGTGTGTGTGTGTGTGTGTGTGTGTGTGTGTAAAATCACTATAAATAGTAATATAAAGTTTTTTGTGTAAACATGAGCTTTTATTTCCCTTGGTTAAATACCTGCAGGAGGGTAGCTGTGTCATATGTTAATGTATAAGGATGAGCCAATTGCCATCCACAGTAGCTACACCCTTTATATTGCCCACCCTCAGAAACACACAGCAATCTATTTGGTAAGCATTCTCACACACACTTAGTATTGCCAATCCTTTTAAATATTATGCATTCTGATTAAGAGCTAGATAGGATAGACAGATGATAGAACCTGGCACACCAGCACATATATAATGATATTTCACTGTAGTTTCAGCCTGAATCTCTAGGGATGATGAACATTATTGCATGTGCATATCTGGGACCTGTGTGTCTTCTTTGATGATGAGTTTATATGTTTTTATTCTGCCTCTTTTAAAATGGATCCTCAAGTGTAGTAGTGCTACATACCTTTAATGCCAGAGCTGGGGAGGTGGAGGCAGAAGAAGTTCAAGTCCAGCCTGGACTACACAAAACTCTAACAGGAAGGAAGAAAGAAAGAAAGAAAGGAAGAAAGAAAGAAAGAAAGAAAGAAAGAAAGAAAGAAAGAAAGGAAGGAAGGAAGAGAAAATCAGATAATAATAGGGAACAACTCAGTTTTCTTACTGAGTTTGGAGTTATTGTTTATTCTGAAAGGAAGTTTTTTATTTTTGTCTGTTAGTTTTTTGTTTTTCTAGACAGGGTTTTTCTGTGTAGTCCTGGCTGTCCTAAGACCAGGCTGGCTTCGAACTCACAGAGATCCACCTGCCTTTGGCTCCCCAGATTAAAGGTGTGTGCCACCACCACCTGGTTGTGGATGGAAGTTTATTAAATATTAATATTGTGATGAAGCTTGGAGCTTTTAATTTTCCTGACATTGTCTTTTACCAAATAAGTTTGATGAATTGTAAATTGTCTTTTTTTTTTCTTTTTTTGCTGTTGGTATTTTGTGTATTATGCCAAAGAAAGCTGCTAGGTTCCATGTCACATACTGTTTGTCATAGAAATTCAATAGTTTTACATTTTCTATTTAAATCTATGATGACTATGAATAATTTTTGCATAAAGCATGGCATGTGAGTCAAGGCTCAGCTTTTAATACAAATATCCAAATATTTTATCATTATCACTTGGTTAAAATACCAAAAATAGTAATTGATATTGCACTATTTAAAAAAGCCAACTGTTCTAATGTATCTATGCCCACTTCTGATTTAATTCTGTGTTGTTGATGTATGTGTCTGCCTTCTACCAATACCATGCTGTCTTGGGTACTGTGTGTTGACAAGAATTCTTGAATAAGACTATACATCTTTCAGTTTGCTTTTGTTTGTTTGTTTGCAAAATTGTTTTTTTTTTTTTGTTATACTGGTTTCTTTGTTTTTCCATTTGAAATTTAGAATCTGCTTTTAAGATATTTTTTTCTCTCTCTCTCAAAAAAATCACTCCTTGAAATTAGTTTGGGTTTGTGTTCAATCCATATAAAATGGTGTTGAGGACTTCAAGAAATGGCTGCAAACCACAGTTAAAACTTCTAAGAGGCTGGGGAGGGTGAGATAATTAAGTGGTTCAAATTACCTGCAGAGAACCAGTGTTAAGTTCCCAGCACTACAATGGAT
Source organism: Cricetiscus sungorus (assembly GCA_030556225.1). Taxonomy (NCBI): domain Eukaryota; kingdom Metazoa; phylum Chordata; class Mammalia; order Rodentia; family Cricetidae; genus Cricetiscus; species Cricetiscus sungorus. Next base: position 11,225,846 of record JANBXA010000600.1, on the reverse strand, counting down.
GGATCATGACCCTCTGTAACTACAGTTCCGAGGAATCTAATACCGTTTTTCTGGTCCCCCTGATTACCAAGCACACATGTGGTGCATATACATACAGGTAGGCAAAACACTCATGCACATAAGATAAAAATAAAATAAAACCAGGAGTCATCTTAGGATCAGTCTATTTGAGCTAACATTCCTATTTATACACTTGCCATTTGATTGTTATATAACATCTGCCCTTACAATAGTATCAGTAATGGAGAAAACACTGAAATTCCAAGCTAATTTCCTTGCTCAGTTCATCTTAGTGGCATGTTTATCATAAAAGAGAACCTGTTTCTCAGGTGGGTACCTCAGCTGAATAGACCTTAATCATTAAGGCTACCAATTAAATAAAAGGCTATTCATTCCCATCTGTCTGTTTGTGTCAAACAGCACATCTTCAACTGGAAAAAATGCTCTCTACCCAGGAGGACTGAGTGATAGCACACAGAGAATCACCATTTCCTTATGTTCCAGCATGCTTATCCCGTTTGAATAATGACAACACAGCTGCTTAGAGAAATGGACTCTAACTCAGATTACAAAAAAAAAAAAGTGTAAAGTAGTATCCCACCACATTAGACTAATTCCTAATTCCAAGAGAGCTTATGTAAAGCAGCCTGAAATAGATGTTCACAGTGCTGTGGGCTCACTACCATGCTTCTATCACAGAGACAATGGCAGGCACCCTTTCTAGTGTTCCAGCTACACAGTGCCTGCCTGCTTCTTTTCAATTGAGTTATTTGATTTACTGCCGGTTTTCTTGGTTTCCTGTAGAATTCCATTATTGAAGCTGCAAACATCTTTTAATTGCACCCAACTAAGTACCATCCTTTGTTGAGAGGAGGGTAGCTTAAATCTTGAGGAATTTTCAAACTAAATGTGTGGATGAAAGTATAGCACCATGTTGTGCATATCGAAGAGGGAAGAAAACAGCACAGAATTATTCCCCTTTTCTTCATCACATGCTTCCTGGCAACGTTTTAAATTTATTTATAATACTGCTGTCATTAATATTATGTTCACTTGGTTGAAATTATTTTGTTTCTGCCTTTGGAAATAGAGCCGCTCAAAGATGATAAATAATAACACATTATATAAGTACTGTGGATTATTTAACATTCTGATTAATGAGATATTTTCTAACCCAAAATGACAATCTTTAGAGCTATGCAGATGTAAGCTTGTCAATCTCAGATCATGAATAGTGTTTACATTTGAAAGATGAATCTGAAACATTGGTAAAGTGGTTCATTTTGCCTTCAAACATTTTTCATATAATAATGGATGGAATAATCAGAATAAAAGGTTCTCATTAGACACTGACCTTGTCTGTATGGCACTGAGCCAGACCAGATGACACAAGCTCATCTGAAATTTCAAAGAGTTATTTTAGAATGTAAAATCAGATTCTGCTGTTAGCAGAATCTTTCTATTTTTGTTGACTATCAAATAAGCACAGCAAAAGCTGAATAGGGAGTGAGGGGGTGCGAGTGGGTGGAGTATGAAAGAGAGGGTGCGTGGAACTGAGCTCCCTCCCCTGTAGTCTCTATTGCTCTGTCCTTCTACAAGAATACATCTGGTGAGAGGATATGGAAACCAGGCTCTCTTCCGCCTCATACAGTGGGAGGTTGGAGGGTAATAGCACTTGAGCCTTCACCCTGTTGGTTATGAAGATTCTCACTTTGCCTGATTATAAATGCTTGACTGACATCGTCAGCTTTTACTATCTAGGCCATGACCTGACACAGGTGTTCTCCTGCAACAAATGGGTTGCACGTAGAACCTCATTTATTCTGTCCTCATTAGGCTCTCTGATGCTTTGTTGAGCAGAGTCATGAGCAGCCATCTTGAAAATCTTTATCTTTGCTTTAAGAGACAGGTGTATTCATGAGAATGTTTTAACAATTAGATTCCTGTCTTTGTGTTTAATTTTAGTAAGAAAAAGAAAGTCTGTGGAAGAAGAGTAAGATGCAGGGAAAGGGCAGCAACATGGCAATCCTAAAATCAGTTCAACCCTGACTGATTCTGGGCGCTTTTTTTTTTCAGGGGCATGTTTTTAAAATGCTCTGTGCCATCCAGAGTCATGAAATATAACAAATAAAAGACACAGATATATCAAAAGAAAAATCTTTAAAATTGCTTTAGAACAAAATACCTCCAATTACTCTTCTAGGCTTTAAATATTCCCATGCCTTTGGGTTCTTGGTTCTTAAGTCACTTCAGGGTTACAAAAAGTAAAAGTAAATTTCTGGATAGCATACTTTAGTCAACCAGATTGAACAGAATAGAATTATTTATGTGAAAAGTAGTTTTCGTAATGTCAGGAGCATTTCTATTCTTTCAGTAAGTGAGGAAGATCCTTTCCCACCTCGAAAGACGTTTTCTAACTTGTGACTCTCCTGCCTGATGTGGATCTTCAGCATATTCCCCCAGAACTCACAAGAGCTGCCTTCTAAACACATACTGAACTCAATGCAGTTGAGCATCATGGTCATTACCATCTTCTTCACAGTAGTGTAGCGGTGTTTTGTCAACCCTCAGGACCCCATGTGAAAGATGATAACTGATGACAGAAGAAAGTGTTAATTCTTTTAGGAATGTTAGAGAATACATAAAAAGGGAGTGCTCATTATGTACAGAATCCTGGAGAAATCAAAACCTGGACAGACAAGGAAAGGAAAAACAGCAAGGAAGGGCTTGAGGGGACAACCCCACCCATACCTGAAGATGGTGCGTCATTGAATGTAATGGCAGTGGCTTTTGAGGGAGACAGAAAAACCAGGAATGCCATCAGTTAACTTACTTTTAACTTACTTCCACCTCTGACAGCTAAAAGCATGGCTATGGAATGCAAAGCTATTATGCCAGTCCCAGCATTAGATATGAGAGAAATGCACATATTAGGAAAATGAGTATTTCTACTTCACTGTAAGTAACATGGAGGGCTAATTTGTGGCTTCTATATCACTAGGTAACTGGGGAGTAAAGGACCTGAAGAGAGGAAGAAAACATTGACACCCTACAACTCACAAGAATGAAGAAGGCCATGAGTCAGCAACCACACAAATAGAAAGTTGATGGATTTTTTATTTTTTTATTTTTTTTTATTATTTTTTGGACTGGAGCAGATGGTCCCAAGGAATAGAAACAGAAGTGAAGCTGGAGTCAAAAGGAGACTGTCTGAAGGAAACAGCTTCCCCAAATAGGTTTACTACAAGAAGGAAATATCTAATTTGGGCCCTCAAATATATATTTCAAATATCAACAGGAACAAGAACAAGTCAAGTCAAGAGAAATACAATTCTATGAAGAGGAAAAAGAAAATTGTTCAAATAAAATCTGTGAGGAAGTATGAGCAGCAGGCTGTACTGAGAGGGAAACTCGGTGAAGCAGAAGCTAAGGTTGAGAAATGAGCCAGAGATAATGGGAAAAGGCAAGAAAATGAGTTTTTTTTCTATGGGAAAAATATCTAATTATATATGCAATAGATTTGGGAACAATGGAAGCCAAAAGTAAAAGATAACTATAAAAGCCGATAGTCAAAAGTATCAATTGGTAAATACCAAATCTACACAATAGAAAATCAACCCAGGAATAAAGAGAATGAATTTTTTTTTCTGTCGTTGTTGTTTTAATCTAAGGAAATTTTATATACATTAGTATCCTCAAAAAATCATGCTGCTTTTGAGATGGAGCAAAATTGTATCTGAATAGGATATCCTTTAGTGATATCTCGCCACCATTAAAGCAGAACAGATACTCATCTGCTAAAATGTCTTTCAAATGCTATGGAGGTCAGGCAAGGGGTGTAGTATGCAATGGGAACATCAGGAAGGAAAGAGTCCACTCCAGCCTGCAATCTAGAAAGCTTCTCCCAGCACAGGAAGAGAGGACTAAGGGCTTGACCTTAGAGGACTCTAGCACAAGAGCTGTTGACCATTGTAAAACCCAGTGCTAACTATTGCCCAAGCTTATTCCAATGGGCTCACCTAATGGGATAGGTTCAGACCAGGTGGTCACTGACTCCACCATCCCACCACAACCTGAGGCTGCCAAACAAGGCATGGAATACCACCTGGTACAGATTAGAATAGGAAGTTCACACGGTGATTAGGTTGGATGGAAACATATGGCCCCACACCTGTGACACAGACAGGTTTTGGCAGCAGGATTTCTGGTATTGGTGTGGACAAGGAGAATGCTATCCTACCATCAAAGACAACAGAGGATCTGTGTGTGGGGGCTCAGTTACCCACCCAGCTTAGCTTTACCTTTGTTGCCAGGGAATGACTTGCTTGAGAAAAATACAATTCAAAATCTTTTCTTTGAGATCTTTAGTAACATTGAGTGTTCCAAACAGTATGTTCATCACTGCACAAACCTGACTCTGAACATTATATGGAACTTTTCATCATGGTGCCAAAGAAGCCCACCTGAAACCTAATGATTTTTACAACAATAAAATTAAACTGAAACTAAATCTAAGTATGTCAACTAAAAATACAAGGCTAATTTAGGGTGTGTGTGTGTGTTTGTATACCCAATGAAGATCTTGGTAGTAAAGAAATTGCCTAATTAAATTCAAATTTGAACGTATTAGGTTTTCCATATAATGGAGTAAAAAAATGTAAGGAAGTGTCATGGTTTTCTTCTTATTCAAAGAAAAATGTTTTAGTAATTTATTCAGCTCAGAATGGGATCCATTGTATCTGAGGAAAGCATAAGTTGTTAACTTCCATATCAGTATTTCTTAGATAATGAAGTCAGAGGAATGTATTACTACTATTTAGACTGTTTATCTCTTTAAGCTCATGACCATGTTATTGAGCAAGAGAAATCCTGACCTCTTTCTGAACTTGACTTGTCAACACAAATGTATGCAGGTTATTCCTCAAGTCTTTTAAAAGTACTAGTGTCTTGTTTCTAGAATTAACATATCTTTCACCACTGAGCTTCTGGGAAGAATCAAAACATAAAATGGTGCATTCTTTTTTCTTTTTGTGCATTTGGATACATTTCATATTTAGCCTGTGTTCTCTCTAGGTCCTCAGATGGTTTGGAAGCCAGGTAGCTGTATATAATCCACAGAGAACTTTGTGTTATATTTTTGGTTAGTATTCTGCAAGTAATCTGGCCTTCCTGGTTCCTTGTCCCCAAGGAAAAACAATAAGAAACTAGAAAAAGAAAGCATACTGTCAGAATTTGTACTAGAAAAAGGAGGGTTAGGGTAATAACCATGAAAGCCAAACACAAATAGCCATAGGGAAAATGGGCTGTTTTCTTGGGTTTAAACACAACATAGAGATGGTTGAAGAGAACTCTAACTTCATTGAAACTTTTTCCTATATTCCTTAAGGTTGTCCCTTCTAGAATTCATTTAGTCATTGTTGTATTCAAAAACCCTCTACCAAATGCCCACACAAAATCACTTTCATAAAACTAGGAAGTGGGCATTTGTGATGATAAGGGTATGGGTGGCGATTGGTATGCTAGTGTTCACGTGACCAGATGTCCATGATATCATTCCAGAACTCTCAGAGCTAAGGAGATCAGAATCACCAACCACCAACTGTTCTGTTCCAAAATGGAACTAAACTATGGATGCTACAAAGTTTCTCATTTCTGTTTTGACAGAGGAAGTCCACCAGGAAAAACAATTCTGACTCCACCATCCCACCACAACCTGAGGCTGCCAAACAATGCAAATACCATCTTGTCTACCTGGAAAGCTACCAGGACTAGGGGGCCACTCGCCATAACTTTATCTCCTGTTAAATACCTGCAGTTAGAACTCCCTACCTCTGTCACTTGGCAAATTGTGGGGGAAAATTAACTATATTTCTAAAAGGGTGGCTCTCATACTCTGTTAAAGAAAAAGCTATCTTCTCCAGGTCATTTTCTGTGGCATTCTAGTAAGGAGAAAGGCCTTACTAGACTTCTTAGTTTGCCATTTCCAACTGGATTTATATTCCCATGACTCTTATCGCCCTGGGTCTTGGGACCTTAGTTTCTCTAGTTTGCCTTTAACCCCTGACACATCCATGCAGTTCAGTTAGACTTTACATAGACATGACCTATTTGAAATTGCTGAATTTCAGAACATCTGTGACTGTGTTATTGAGAAATCTAATAGTCGTATTAATAATTATTTGAAGGGAAAAGCAGAAAAGGACTTCAAAGCACAAATCTTAGTATCTTTCCTTTTGGAGAACACAGCTTGTCATTTAGGATTTGCTGTTATGTGTGGATAAGAATTCGAGCTTACCTGAAGCAGCTGCTGCCACCTCATTTTATGTTCATGATAATGAAGTGAGAATTTTGGCAAGTGAAAACCGTTGTTTAAAACCTAAGAGGCTGGAAGCATCTGTCAGACAGTGTATTGAGGCCCGAGATGAACGGTTTACAAAGCAGATGATAAATGTGTACATGTTGTGAATTGTGGATGTATGTTGCTTTCCTAAGTTTTGTATACAAAGTGGTGAAAGTTTTCATTCTCTTAATGTGACTCATCAATACAGCAGATGAAATGTTTGATAGAAACATTGCTGTCATTTCTAATGAATTCATAAGCTATTGTTCAACTCCCTTTTACACTGCAAGCCCAGCTGAGAGCTCAGGAGTTCGTGTTCAATCAGCAGAGTGTCTGCCATCCTCAGAATATTGGGATAATGAACCAACATCTTTGTGTGTGTGTGTGTGTGTGTGTGTGTGTGTGTGTGTGTGTAAACAAATGCAAAATTGTCAAATTAGATTTAAGAAGACCCAGAATTTAACTCTTCATTGGCTTGTTCTTTTTGATGGCCTGATCTATATGAACTCTCTTAGCTCCCCTACATATGTTTGAATATAATTTGACTTTCCTATCAGAATAGCCAAAAAGTACCTTTTCGCAATCTCAAGGATAATACCCAAGAAGATACAGTTGGTAACAGGAGTCAAAGCAGATGTTTTCATTGAAGTTTGAGACCCAAAGAAAATATTTAGAAAACAAATGCCAGTATCTATGGCCTGCAAGCAAGGCAACTTCAACTCATACCTATGTGCCAATGAAGATGAGACTAACTCGTAGATAAGGGGAAAAATACAATCATCTCCTATACCGAGCAAATTGGCCATCACCTTCCCAATAGCAATTTCCAGATTTTCTCCTAAATGTCTGTAAAGCCCCATACCACCTCCTCATTTTCCACTGTCATCTCACTCATTTTTGGCTTAATTACCTATGGACTGCCATTAGTATCAAATAGCTTCTGCCAAAGAAATATGGCTGCTTGACAAAGAGCTGTTATTCAAGTTAGAAACTTATATGAAATATCCGATTTTAATTAGCTTCATCAAGAACAATTTAAAGTAGAGAACAAACAATGTGAAATTTAGAGCCCAACACAACTAGAGAATGTGAGGACAGAAGTGGTGTCAGGGGAGGTAATGGGAATGAGAGGGTTGGAGGAGAACCAGAATCTCCTCATGCATTTTCTCTGATTGCAAGTGTCTTGAACATATTATCTTCCACTGTTGCAGGCTTTTATCCTCATGGCAGGGAGCCCAGCCTCTGGTTATTCTGGACTCAAACACTTTCAGACTCAAAACTCCACAGAGCTTCCCTGTCAGCTTGAAGAAATCCCAAGAGAGAATTGTAACTTGTCCAAGCTGAGACTCTGTGCCTACACCAGTCATATCAACCTGAATGGATGCATACTATGATGAGTTTAGTGAGACAAAAGGAGCACTTTGTTTAGCAGAGTCCATCAAAGAGACATAGTTAGCATAGGACACTTGCATGAAAGGAAACAGAAAGGTCACAGGGAGTAATGATGATTGACATCAGGAGTGAGGGTCCTAAAGAGCAGTCAGAGTAAATGGTTTCAATGAAGCAGAGATCAATACTAACAAAAATTTTCATGGAAGCAGAGGAAAATGCTAACATAGATGTGGTTCATATAGTGGGTCTGCAAAAACAATGAATACAACCAAGACATAACCTTTTTGATTACCTTATGTTAAAATGAATTTGTTTTAAAAATACAAGATACTAACTATATATAGCTAACAATTCATTTTATTTTGATAGCAGACTTATTAAGTATAGCATTATTATCCCCATTTCCTAGATAAGTAAAGTAAAGCATAAAGGTTAAACAAGTTACCACAAATTACAAAGTCAGTAACTAAGCCAGGTAGTAATGCACAGAGACTGCTTTGCTGTACCTCAAAATTAAGACGCACCCATTCTATTGATAGATAGTCATAGGCAAGAACAAAAGTGCACTTAAAATTTCTATTTTTGGCTATGTGGTCACCAGTCTTTGTGGAAACCATAGAGTGAAGGAGGTGAAACAAAATATCCTGCCATGTACCCTTTCAAGGACTTCTGTTGTTTATTTAAACATAAAACATTCATTTGCTTTTTCTCTGTCATACATTTTCAACATGATCTTGTGTTGTTATCAAGATGCAAATATGTTAAACTTAATCTTCCAGAATTCGATATTAGAAAAGAAGCAAAACTACAAAATGGGGTGCTAGGACCTCGCACTATATCCCCATGGCAGTCTCGGAGCAAAAATCCCCATATGATACTCAATGATAACCAGATATAACCGCAATAATTGGGATCCATGGCAACTGCTAGAATTGAGGTGAATCAGAGGGAAAGCAACAGGTCTATGTATCTTAGTATAACAATTCATAGTCTAGATATGCATTGCAGTAAATAAATTAAAGTATACACTAAATTATCTTCAGAAGAGTCAAATCTCTTTGCCTTGGGTGAATATCTTCATGAGAATGAGTTCACCAACAATAGAAGACAGATATAGTAAAATACTCTAAGAAGAAAAGTTTTGGCATCTAAAAGCACAGTCAGGAAGACAGCAGGCTGTTGAATTATTTTTGTAACACACATAGGGATCAAAATGTTAATTTTATTATTAGAGTGATCTTGCTAGCACAAAGAAAAAATAGCAGCAAAAAATATTAGTAGCTAAATCACTAAAGTAAACAATTCACAGGGCAAATAAATTATCAATAACAGATGAAATAATACTTCATCAAAGAATACAAAAAAGTAAAAGAATGGAACTGCACTGAATTAAATAAAATTAAATATAAGTCAACAGCAAGATTAATCAGACCCGAGTTGATGCATCTTTACAAATGGAAAGGCCATCCTGAAGCTGTGGGACCTCAGTTTAAATTTCATACTTTTACTGCCCTGTGATGTTTCTTTTAAAAATTTATTATTTTATTTAAATCTTTAAATAATGGTTAAAGAAACAATTTGAATCTGGGTGCTGGTGGCACACAGGCTCACACCTTTAATCCCAGCACTTGGGAGGCAGAGACATGCCAATTTCTGTGACTTCCAGGCTAGCCTGGTCTACAGAGTGAGTTCCAGGACAGGCTCCAAAGCTATAGGGAAACACTGTCTTGAAACAAACAAACCAAAAAAAAAAAAAAAATTGGGAAAAAGTTAACAGATAAAACATTGTGTCAAGAAATGTGGGAAAGCTAGTTTTCTATATCAGTACACATTGATCTAAATTCTCCCAACCCCTCTGGTGAGTATTATGCAACAATTTATACAATTAAATATGTATACTATGACCTTACAATTCAATTTCTAGAAATGTATTATAATAATTTAAAAATATATAGTCAATGATAATCACAGATTACTTATGAAGTGTAGAATATTGGAAGAGACTAATTATCCTTCAATATGCTTGGTTATATACTTAAAAAATTTATGAACTTTGAGTTTTATGTATATAGAAAGATAGAAAGAACCATGCCTTTCCTGTTGCCTATTTTTACAAATACATAGTAGTTGGGTTATAGTCATTTATTCACTCATTTGTTATGGCCACTTTTTGTCTAAAGGTTATGAACATAAACCCTATCATCAATAGCATTTGGTCTATTACAGAAAGTTTTGCAATTCCTTCTTTCATTGACATGCAATGTATTGTACTTATTAATAATGTACAACAATACAAACAAAGCTATATATATATATATATATATACATGTATATTTAGAAGTATTTAATGAAAACAAAATCATATAAAAACATATGAATTGGTCTTGGATGATACAATTTACTTTATTGTGCCTGGATCATGTTTCTCATTATAAATATTCAAAACAACAATGACAAGTCATAAAGAATATAAAGGATCAATGCAAACAGGTATATTGTATAGATGACTGAGCTGAGTTTGAACTTAGCAAAGAAATAAGCATAAGCACTCTACTCATGAGTAGTAACACTTAGATACGAAATGAGTAGTGACACACTTCCTCCAAAAAAGGCCACACCTATGCCAATAAGTCCATACTCCAAGGCCTTACCTCCTAATGCCACTCCCTAAGCATTCAAATATATGAAATTCATTCAAACCACCATATAGACCATGACTATACATCATAGCATATTCTCTATGGGCTGATTTTGTGTGGTTGTCACATAATTTCCCCTCTGTTAAAAGTTAAATTGAAGAAAAATAAATGTTTTTTGATTAATATGTTAAGGACATGTTGTTAAATATGTATGCCAGAATGTACAATAGAACATTGAATCAGAAAATGGACATATTCTTGTGGTTAATTTTTTATTCAAGCTGTTTTATTAAAATGATTGTTCCTTTCATAATGTAGTAGAATCTTCAAGTGAAATTCAAAGAAACCTAGATGTGTGCGACTGAATTATCTCCTAATTGAATGCAATAACTTTTGATTAGCACTGATAAAGTTGGAAGTGTTGCAATTTATTATAATACATTTTCATTGTAATCCTTTGTGCTATAGCCAAAACATTTTTGGAATGGTATAGTTCAGAAATGAAAAAAATTAATTCAACTTCATATTTCAAATCACTCAAGAGCACCTTATTTACTCCCATATAGACCCTCTTGTATATTTTACCACTTCCAGCACTTAGAAGGAAATATTTGACATTTCCTTCTACAAAGTTCTTTCTCAGTGGGCTATTTCAAATGTCAACAAAAACAGCAGGAGAGTCCATGATTTGGAAAGAGCAATTGAACAGGCACAAATGACCCCTGTTTGCTTAGAATAAAATTAAGTGTTTACCTCCATGCTTGACAGTTTTAAAGAATTTTCATGAGTAAAAATTATGCTTTAATTCAGTACTCATCAAATCCTGTTCCTCAGCCTACAAGACTTTGGTGGTAGTACTTCAAGAGCTATGAGAATTTTAAATTTCCTTTTTAAAATATGCTTTGGCTATTTTTAATGATATAAATAAAAAGCAAGCGTATGTTATTGAGTTCTTTCACACGTTCTGATTCACTAAAGACCACCAAAAATGTTTGTATATATAATATTTGTTTGGGCAATATAGCATGGTACATTTTCTGATATGTGTTATGTGCTTCAGCCCCCAAATAACACATGAGACATTACATTAATTATAAAGCTGTTGGCTGTTGACTATGGCTTCTTATTGGCTAGCCCTGTCTTAATTACTAACTCATTTCTACAAAACTAAGTATTTTCAGTTTTTTTTTTTATCTTACAAGAGTAAAGGTCCAGTTCTTTTACTCCATTGTGGTCTATATTGAGTCTCTCTATGCCTACACTTTCAGAATCCTTCTCATCTCCTAGACCCACCTAACTTGCTTCTCTATTGGCCAACAGTGCATTATTCATCAACCAATAAGAGAAACATATTTACAGAATGACATCTCCCATAAGATACGTGCAGGATAATCAACACAAGTCTTTGTCATAGAATTTATGGGTGGGCTCATAAACCTAACATTGGGCAGATCCCAATGTGTCTCATCCGGAGCATCTTGCAGACAGAGCTTCTGCAGCAGCCTAGAGGAAGTTATGTAGCCCTGGTCAGTTGGGACTCTATTCTAACTAGAACCTCTTGTGGCTATTTGCACCAGTCTTAAGTCAATGATACCATTTTAAGTACTGTGGACATAGGGAGTGATATATCACTTGGTGGTATTAGTGATCATAGATGTAACAAAGGGAATCTAGGGCGGGTTCTCTGAGAGCTAGGTAGTATCCCACAGTGCTTGACCTTATGCTAGTAATGGGTCAGAAATCCAAAACTAGCCTAGGCCTGGAAGGAAACATGGGAGGGCATAGATTGCTTCTTTTTAGTACTCTTCTTGTTCTTTTTGAACAATGCACTAAGAGTGTATAGGACTTGCTTTACTCTCTGTTACAGAAACAACAGCAGTACACCAACAGCAGACTCATACACATACACATCAGCCTATATTCTAGTGCTACAATAGTAGAAAATGCTACTAACTCATAGAAAAACAATTTACTTAGAATTTCTGGAAGGACAAAGATGAATAAAGCTAGGTAAAGGAAGAGTTTAACAAATACCTGATGCATCAATGCCTCCAAGAGGTTGCACAGAAACAAACACCAAGATTCTCCTGGAAAGAATAGTTTCACTTAGTTCTCAATGTCAAGTATGAAATAGTCATGAGTCTGGGTGAATTCACAGAGCTATTAAGAAAGAGCTGCCTTGGGGAAACTCAATGAGCTTAAAGAAAAATAAAACCATTTCAGTGCTCAAATTAAAAAAGACACTTTACAAAGAGATGAAAGTAATTAAAAACATAAAACCAACTTCTTGAATGAATGAAATTAAGATACTTGCAGTAGGTTTGACTCTGGTCACACATTCTATGTAGCAGCCAAGTTTAGTCAACCCACCTGTGCCTTTCCCAGCTCCCAGCTTTGTTTCCTGTCTGATACCCTGTGTGCAGTATTTCTTTACAATACCCAGAAATAGCCCAAGTCACACATCCTGTGTACCATCCCAGTGTCCTCAGTCCCACACACACCATTCTTAGCCCCAAAGGTTTGGCCCTGGATGTACCCCTCTATGCTGGTCCAGTCTAGTGAGTTCCCAGGACCTTAGTCCATATGTACCATATTCATCTCCAGACCTAGCCAGGGACACACATGTGCATGCCAGTACAGCATAATGAGTCCCTGGAACCTCACCTTCCTATGGCATCTCTAATCTTTAGGTGCAAGCCTCATGTGGTGAGTATCTAAGACCCTGACCCACCCATGCTATCCTCTCACTCCCAGACATAACTGGAGCAGCATAGTGTTGTGGAGGAAATAAGATTCCAGAACACAATATAGGCTGATCAATGTTTATTCAGGGAGAAATCACTTACACCAGAAACGGATGACAGCTGCAGGTTTCCATTCCAAGGATGCCCCTGGATGCTCTCTCTATCCAACCAGGAAGTAAAAGAGTGAGCTGGAGTCTGGGACCCCAGACTTAACCCCCACTGGTCATGTCCACAACTGTCCTCAAGCCCCAATGGGTGTGGTCAGTGTAACAGGTGTGAATGGGTTGGATATCTCATTACAATTTCCCTTTTAGTCTAAAGAAAAGATACAGGCTTCATACAAAACCATATACAAAGATAGTAAATATCAAGTATGCTCTAGGAAAAGGAAAAGTAAGAATATACACATGTAAGACCTATTGTCATTGAAGTAACAAGAGCAAATGCCCTATGGTGAAGGAATAACAGAGATTACTATAGAGTTGTCCTAAGCTGGAAAGCTTAAGTCTTGTACCTAATACTATCTAGGAAGAAAGAACAATAATTTTGATAGTCTAATCTTCACCCTCATCAAAATCTGAGAAGGAACATAAAAATACTAGGGTAGGCAGAAAGTGCAGACAAGCTCCTTTCAAAAGGTGCAATGAAGTCAGAAACAGTAGGCTACCTGGACAGTCACCTAAAGTCTCATAGCAACATTGGGACAACCAGCTTTGGCTAAGGCCTAGAGTATCTGACAGACCAATACAGAAGCAGGGAGGTGGAAAGTCTGTCTTACCCTGACTGGGCAAAGTTTAGCAGTCTTCTGTTTGTCTCCTGCAAACATAGTAGGACAGCACGTCCAAAGTCATCAGTCAAGGTAGGGGCAGTTCTTTGCTCAAGAGGCCATTAGCTGACAAGAAAATGGACTCCAGAAAGAGTGACATTAGTGCTCAGCATACTCATGGGAATAGCTCAGTGCTCTCAGGATCAATAGTGACTCATGCCAATGGAGTATTAATATTACAACATTTAAATTGTCATATTCTGCAGGTCTATGTTTGAAGATCAAACACCTATGTCTGACTAATCACATAGGCATAAGAAACATGGGTGATAAATATCTATAATGCTCAGGAACATAGTTGTATAAATTGCTGAAACTTTCCAAAATAATTTAGCAAGGACAATGATTTTAGCAATACAACTATATACATGCATGCATACATACATACATACATACATACATACATACATACATACAAATCTCTAAAACAGAAGTAGAATTGAAATGTCTTGACCTGAGGTAGAACTGTATAGTACAACATGATAAAAAAATATTCTAAATTGTATCAATATACAAAATATCTTGAACCTATGTAAAAGTATACATACATATGATGAAGATATTTGTGCACAAAACATTATAAACAGAAAGATCTTACACAATATGACAAAATATAATATACAAATTATCTGAGAAAGGAATACAAACTTAATTTTATATAAGTTACAACACAAGAATCTATAACAATGTAAGTTGTATATAACTAATAATTACTAAGATAATTCACAAGAAGTTATGTTAGCCTAACTATATCCCATCCTAACCATACCCTTCCCAATGTATACTTATCTAAAAGCGATATCTGACTCTGAAAATTACTTTCCATACCCAACTTTAACCAACTAAAACCAACCCTATGCAGATTAATATTATCCCTTAATTCCAACAGTAGTGAAAGCAGAAGTCATTTTCTTAAGATTACTTCCTGCTGAAATGGGACAAGGATAACTCCATAGGATCCTGTAGGAAAAAAAAAAATTAAGGCAACAAAATTTCTTGAGGGAACTAAGTGTAACATTTGTAGCTAGCCTCTGCATGGCAGGAAATGCTTGACTGAAGTTCTTATCTGAAACTCTGGCCAAGGTGTAATAAGAAGGTGCACAGTTTCAGTTAGCTAGTTTTAAGTTGTCTTGAGCGTTATAATCCCAAACCAGTTTTAGGGTGATGTTGTAGCCCAGATGATAGGAGATGTTATTCTGTAAATATGTTTCTCATACTGGTTAATAAATAAAGCCCTGTTGGCCAATAGGAAATCAAGATAGGTGGGGCTAGGAGACTAAAAAGAGGAAAGAGGAAGTAGTTAAGAGGAGTCAGCATGTAGAGCCTAGAGGAAGCAAGACACTGGCCACGGCTCTCCGATAAGATGACCATGTGGAAATTCTTAGATAAGTAGAAATGGGTTAATAATTAAGACAGAGCTAGCCCATAAACAATAATGGTAACTGGCCAACAGGATTGTATCAAATACAGAGTCTCTGAGTGTTATTTGGGGCTTGTGTGGTAGCTGGGAGGGATGGCGGAAAACACACAAACTACAGCCCAGATGCATCAGGTTGAATCAAGTAGAATTGATGAAGTTGGGCCCCATCTTCTTTCCAGAGAGTTCAGAGATTGCTATTAGGAATTGTTATTTTTCATTTTGGAAAACTTAAACATTAACATCAACACAGAAATTGCAACTTTTATAGCTATGCATATTGGAAAAACAACACTAAAGATGAAAATAAGTATGAGGAAATTTAGAGGAGTAAAGCCAAATGCAACTCCAAATCCAGCACTGATTTATGTGAATTGGGACTAACAGAGTACTAGGAAGTAAAGAGAAATAGATTTTTTGTATAGAAATAGCTCACCAGAATTAGAAATTGGTACCACATGTCAGATTCAGCCCAAATCCTACAATCTAAAATACATCCTGAGCATCTGAAGGATTGGTTTACCAATTCCTCATACTTAATCTTAAATCAACTAATCTTGGGCAGCAAAAGAAAACCCCAAATCTCAGTCAATGGAGGCAGTTTAGATCCTCTCATCAGACACACACAAATACAAGAAGTACATATGCTCAGGTCTACTTGCAAAAGCACAAACAACATGAAAAGCCAATACAGCACATCTCCTCTCAATCTACCAGTCATATAAACATTTTCTTAAGTGAAAATTAACTAGATGAACTGCAGGACACACAAGGTAAAAGAATATCATAAAATTTCATCAAAGAACTCAAGTGCTTTAAATGAAGACATGAACAAATAGCTCAGTATACTTAATGAGAATAGCAATAAATGTCTGAGTGAATTAAAAGAATGTATGGCTAAATGAAATAATGGGATTGAAAAACTCAATAACCCAGTTAGAAAACTCAGAAGAACACCTAAGTATATGTAGAGTGTTAGGACTTGAAAATAAAGGAGAGTAATTGGATCAAACAAGGAAAGAATATAGAAAAAAATTCTAACCATGGTGGTGCACACCATTAATCCTAGCACCAGGGAAGCAGAGGCAGTGGGATATCTGTGAGTTTTGAAGTAACTGGGTCTACATAATAAGTTCCAGGACAGCCAGGAATGCATTAAAAATTTCTAGTTTCTGAATTATATAGTGGAATCCTGTTACAGAAAACTAAACTAAACTAAAATAATAACCTGACTAATAATAATAACCAACAAAAGGAATATACAGGATCTATGGGACACCATGGAAAAACCAAATTTTTCAATTACAAGTTCCTGGTAGAAGGCATGTGCCAGATCAACAAGACATAAAAGAAACTTCCCCAAATTAAGGACAAATACACACATAAAGAAAAAAGAAGCACACATAACACAAAATAGACAGTACCAGAAAAGTAAGTTCTGTGTCATACTTAAACTAAAATAATAAATCTAGAATGTAGGGTGAAGGCTTCATGTAAACACAAGTTTGACTGATCCATGTTCAATGAGTTGTGTGGATGTTGTCCTTGGCTGTGTCAGCTGCTATCAGTTCATAGAGAGCAATTTATTGTCTTAGCAACAGCCTGGGTTGTTTAGGGATTGCCATGGGACCCCTTGCCCAATATCTCAAATGAATGTGACCCAGTCCTGCTACTAGAAACCTCCTTTGGTGACAAGAGATGACCAGTTGGGACTCTGTCTCCCTTTTTGTTAGGATATCTCATTAGGATCGACTTCATATACTTTAGGAAGTTTTCACTGCACTAGGTTTTCATATTGGCCCTCATATGTTCTGTAATTCCAGCTGTCTCTCCCACACATTCCCTATCTCAACTTTATCCCCCCTCCCCTCCCCAACTGATCCTCTCATTCCTGTCCCTACAGACTCTCAGTCCACCTGTCAAATCTATGCTATTTTCCTCTTTCAGGACAATACAGCTGTCCCCCTTCCCCAAGTCCCTTCCAAATTTAAACAACATAGTAAAAGGAGTAAATATTATAAAAAAATTTATTTATCCATTCTTCTGTTGAGGGACATGTAGGTTGTTTCCAAATTTCTCACTGTTATGAGTAGAGCATCAAGGGACAATAAAATAACTTCTAATGATATTCTGCTATCATTGTCTTATTCATCATCATCAGAGAAAAAAATGAATTTCTAGATCATCCAAATCACCAAGAAGAGGTCGACAACCTAAACAACAAAGAGATCAACAAAAATATAAACAACGTAAATTAAAATAAGGTGATAGAAATAATATTAAAAAGTTGGTTCCAGATTCATAGGAATTACCAGACTTTCAAAAAAGATCCACAATTAATTAATACTTCTTAAAGTATCCAAAAACAACAGAAACAGAAAACACACTTCAAAACTCCTTTTTGATGGTTATTTTACTTGAATATCCATGCCAAAAAAAGACATACCAAACAGGAAGATAAAGGAATACACATAGTGAAAAGAGCCAAATTATACAGATGACATATTACATGTAAGAGTCCCCAAATAAATCTACCAGAAAACTTCTACAATGATCAACAATTTCAACCAATTGTCAGTATATAAAATAAACTTAAATGTTGATTTAAAAAATCAACAAAACGTAGTTGCCTTTCTATACATCAACAAGAAGCATGCTAAGATGAAGATCATGAACACATTCTCATCCACCATATAATATAATGTATCTAGGAATAACCTTAGTTAGGGTTTCTATTGCTGCAACAAAACACCATGACCAAAAAGAAAGTTGGGCAGGAAGGGGTTTATTAGGTTTACATTTCAACATTGCTGTTCATCACTGAAGGAAGCCAGGACAGGAACTCAGATGGAACAGGATCCTGGAGGCAGGAGCTTATGCAGAGGCTATGAAAGGGAGCTGCTTACTGGTTTGCTTTCCCTGGCTTGCTTAGTTTTAGTTCTTATAGAACCCAGGACCACCAGCCCAGGGATAGCACCTCCCACGAAAGACTGGGCCCTCCCCCATTGATCTAATTGGGGGAAATGCCTTCCATGCAGCTAGATCTCATGGAGGCATTTCCTCAACTGAGGCTCCTTCCTTCTCTGTTGACTCTAGCTTATGTCAAGACAAATTGAGACAGAAACCAGCCAGTACAAAACCTAACAGTGAATGAAAACAAAACAAAACAAGAACAAAAAACCAACTCTACAATGAAAACTTTAAATATCTGAAGAAAGAGATTGAGGGAGACACTAAAACACTGAAAAGACACCCCATGCTCATAGACTGGTAGAATGAATATCGTGAAAATTACCCACAGGCTGAGGACGAGCTCTCTTTGGTAATACCATGTTCTTTGTCTGTTGTTGCCATGCTCCCACATCACTCCCATACCAACTTCAATGGTTTGAAAGAAAATGGTCTCCAAAGGGAATAGCACTATTAGGAGGTGTGGCTTTGTTAGAGTAGGTGTGGCCGAGGTGGTCTCTGAGCTCTTATTTCTTCAAGCTATGCCCAGTGACACCGTTCAGTTCCTGTTGCCTATGGATCAAGATGTGGAACTCTCAGCTCCTTCTCCACCTTCTCCATCCTTCTCCCACCATGATGATAATGGACTAAACCTCTGAAACTGTACGTCACCCCAATGAAATATTTTCCTTTATAAAAATTTGCATGGTCATGGTGTTCTTCACAGCAATAGAAACCCTGACTGGGACACCCTACTTAACCACATCTGTAGTTTCACCATTGTCCCATTCTTCCCCCCTGTTCTGCCATCTTTCTTTCCATTTTCCAGAGATACTGAGGGCTCTGCAGGTTCTACTCTTCAGTTTCTTGGCAAGTGTCAGTGACTATAATGATCTTCAATCACAGCCATGCTTCATCTTCAGTGGCTATCACATGCTCCCAGGTCTAATTCTGCACCTGCTCCTTCTTGGAGTCAAACAGCTTGTAGATGGAGTAGTTGTTGCAGTTGACCGACTCTAAGCACTAGATCTGGGTCTATGTGGCAATTCAGTTGGTCAGCCACGCCCCTATCTGTGTGGTGGCTCTTTTCTGGCTGCTATATGTTAAATTAAAGAATTTCAGACCAATAAAATAAAAAAAGAACATATCTTTACCAGGCCTGTTGTTACAAGAAACGTTAAAGAAATTTATCACAGTGAAAAGGGCTATTAGTGAATAAGAAAAAAAAAGATACAAGGTATTAAACTGTTTGAATTAATAGAGTTAATTATAGAAACTAATTTAAAATGTTTTAATACTGTATATTAGTTAGGGTTACTATTCTTATGATGAAACAACATGATCAAAAGCAACTTGAGGAGGAAAGGGCTTATTTTACTTATGATTTCACTATTTATCATCAAAGGAAGCCAGGACAGGAACTCAAACAAGACCAGAATCTGGAGGTAGGAGGCATGGAGGGTGCTGTTTATTGATTTGCTCATCATGGCTTTCACAGTCTGCTTTCTTATAGAACCCAGGACTGTCAGACCAGTGAGAACATTACCCACAAGGGGCTGGGCCTTCTTGTACCAATCACTAATTAAGAAAATGCCCAACAGGTTTGCCTATAGCCTGATCTTGTGGAGGCATTTTCTCTATTGATGATCCCTCATTTCAGATAACTGACTTGTATCAGCCTGACATAAAACTAAGCAGCACATACTGTAAGTATGGCATATAAAATATTTATGTCCAGAAAGACCCCCAAAGAAAACAAATAAAATGATAATCACTACCTTAAATGGATTCAATTATCCACTTATAGGAATAAAGCAATGGTATGGATAAAACACAAGTCACAACTTTGTATTACTTATGAGAAACTCATCAGTTCTCTGGACGATATAAACTGAAAATAAGGGAGGAGGATAAGATTTGGCATGCAAATGGAATTCAGCGGGAAGCATGAGTAACTATACTTCTTGCAGGTGAAACAGACATTACATTAAGATGGGAAAGGGAAGTCATTATATATTGTTATTGGAGTCTATAGAGCAAGAGAAAATAACAATTTCGATGTACTATATGGCTCATTAGTGTGCCGCGCCTGCCCTCGCCAGCAAGGAAGACGCGACTCCAGGAAGATCTTCTTCATGCAGTTTTAATCAGGATCCTTGAAACATGTTCTTCTAACCCACAGGAGCCCAGGGGACCCCTGCACAGGCTTAAATACCCTTGCGCTAACCAACCCCAGTGAGCTACGTGGACCCTGCAAATAGGCTACTCTAACACGGAAGCAGACAGGCTGAACAGACTTAACCAAATAAGGGCTTGTTTATACCAGAGAGCACTCACCCTAGGGAAGGTGGAAGGCGGAAGCCAGCACCATCTTTAAGGCATGGCACTTCACAGCTCTCTACACATTAGAGCATTCAAATATATGAAAATTACAATAGCTTTAACTGGATAGGCTCCCACACACTAATAGTTATGAGTGTTCAACTATAGTTTTAACAATAGGTGGAGTGTCCCATTTCTGTCATCCTAGACAAAATAAGCAACAAAGAAATATCAAAATTAAATTGTGTCATTGACAAAAACAGCCCAAATGACATAGATACTAAATAAATATTTTTTTCTCATTAGCACATGAAACATCATCTAGAAGAGATGATGATTCTTTTCAAGACGGGGAATAGGAAACCAAGAAATTTTCTATGATATTTTAAAAACTGAAATCCATAAACTTATCACTTATGACCACAGAAAAGACTAGCAATTAATAACAATAAAATACAAGTATATAAATGTGTCGAATTTAAAGAACCACTTTTGAGAAATCAGTGGATCATGGAAGATATCAGTGGAAGATAACACCTGAGAGAGACAAAGAGAGAGAGACAGAGAGAGAGAGAGAGAGAGAGAGACAGAGAGAGAGAGAGCAGCACTGAAATGGAAGGCTGACAGCATTCAAGTCTCATATGGAGAAGAAGAAAGATGTGAAACAAAAACCAATCTCAGAAGCCAAAAGAATGACAAACTAAAGGCCAAGCTAGTATGCAAGAATAATAACAACAATTGGAGCTGAAAGAGTATAAATGGATACTAAAAAATACCACAAAAGACCAGGGACAAAAACAGTACTACCTTCTGTTTCAAAAGATGATAAAAATGACACAGTCTTAGACTAACAATAAAACAGAGGAAACACAAATAAAATCAGAGATAAAGAGAGACATTATAACAGTTACTGCCAAGACAGACAATTAAAAGTTATTATAAGCAAGTATATGCCAAAAGATTTCATGACATAGAAGAAATAGGGTTACTAACAATAGGCCATGAAGAAAAACAGACCACAAGGAGCAATAAGACTGAACTAGTAATAAGAAGTCTCCAAAACCTAGGACATATTCTTCATACTGAATTGTGCCAAGTATTTAAAGAAACCTACACTTATTTTCTTTGTGTTATTTTTTAAAAGTATAATAGAAAAGAATTATTTAAAACACATTACATGAGGCCAACATGACCCTGCTTCAAAACCATGGAAAGATATGACAAAAAGTAGGCTATAGACTAATAACTGATGAATATAGATGTGAAAATCCTCAACAAAATTTCAACCAAGTCCAATAGCATGTTGACCTAGGAATGAAAGATGAATTAATATCTGCATAACAATTTAATATACTACCTAAACAAGATTCAAAGACAAAATCTATAGGATCATCTCTTTTCAATAGATGCATTAAAGGCATTTTACTTTACACAAATAATTACAGGCAGATAAGGAATGCTAAGGGCAAGATGAAGAGTCTTCCCCATGGAATAGCACACTACTCAGTTATTGAATACCAATTGATCAGCCCTGAAAACTTACATATAAGTAAGTAACATTCTATTGCAGGCTGAAACTTGTATTTAGAATATATGAGTGTGTGTATGTACATGTGAATGAATGTATGTAACAATCATCAATGCAAAAATGATCATGAAATTGAAAAAGAGCAAGGAGAGGTATATGGGAGGGTTTAAAGTAAAGAAAAAAGAATGATGCAATTATAATCTCAGAAAATAAAATAATTTTTAAAAGACATTTTATAAAATTCCACACACCTTCATAACAGTATGACTGAAGAAAAAAATACTAAGCATGTAGAAAATGTACCAAAATAAAACAAGAGCCAATTCTAATAAGCCAACAGCAAACTTACTAACTACACCTAAATTTGCTACAGGTATTCCTGAAAGAATGGAGAGCAGTAACAATTCATGGGTTAGCTGGTTAAAGAATTACATGGAATAAATGGATCCAATACCCTTGATCAGTGTATGTGAGATGCAAGGGATACAATGATTTTATATATGTAACTTTCGAACAATTCTGACTAAAGAATAGAATGGTGTGGGCTGGTTGCCTCTAGCTTCTCTGGATAAAGCAACAAAGGAAGGGAATGAGCTCAGAAATTCAGTTTCCTGCCTCCAGATGCATATGAGCAATCAGAGCTGTTATGTGTGTCCTGAAAGAACTATCTTTCCAGTAGTCATCGGTAGCAGACCAAAATGAAGTGCTCATTATGCAATTGGCTGACTTACAATGCAAGTTTAATTTTCAGCCCTGAAAGTTATCTGTAGTCAGTGTGGGTCACTATGCACTGAGTGGGAAAGTGGGATCCAGGAACTTGGGATAAAGTTGTGAGGGAGGACTCTATGATGCTGAGGACACCAAACTTACAGTTTGATAGGGTTCTTTTGTCTAGTAAGTAGCCTCTTCACTATTAAGAGGCTTCACCTGGCCCCTCAAGATCTCCCCAGTAGCACTGTCCTCCCCACTATTTGCCAGAGGGAATTAATGTAGTATTGCCTATGGAAAGAGCAGCGAGTTTCCTGAAGGATATGACAAAGGACCTGGAATCAGGTAGACAATGATATGTTTCCACGGAAGAAACAGCAGCTCTTTACACCTTCTGTAATACATACTAACGCTGGATATTAATTTATCTCTCCTACACGTAATATTTCTGAAAAACTACAATCCATGCACTCATATAATTCCTCATCTAATATAAGAGTATTCCCCTGTACATTTTATCTGAAGGAGAAAAATTAGTAGCACTGATAATAACTCCTTGGTACTGTTACATAGTAAAACAACAAATAAAAGAAAACACACGTATCTGTATAATGTATGTATATTTACACAAACATATTCTTAATAAAATAAAAAACTAATAAAAGTTAACTAATAATTTTGTAACAGATCATGTGGCCTTAATAGGCATTTATTAAGTACCAATTTCTATTATTATTTTGTATCATGCATGGAATTGGAGACCATTTAAGACATCATGTAGAAATTGGAGACAACATTAAGTGTAACATGTCAAGCACAGAATTACAAGTACCACATGATTTCACTGACATAGAGAATCAAAAGATTGATCTCATGTCAGTTGACAGTGGAATGATGTTTTGACCAAACACCTGAGAGAGTGCATAGTGGCTGTGCTAGGAGTTAGAGAAAGGTCTAGGTTGGATTTAGCTGGGAGCAGGAACCATAGACAGCAATAATGTACTATTCATTTTTAAAAGCTAGTAGTCGCCCTCATCTAGTAGCTGATGGAGACAGAAGCAAACACCAACGGTTAAGCACTAAGCTGAACTTCTGGAGTCCAGTTTAAGAGAGGGATGAGTGATGAGCAAAGGGGTCAGGACCAGGCTGCAGAGACCCACAGAGACAGCTGACATGAACAAGGGGAAGCTCATGGACCCCAGACTGAAAGCTGGGAAAACAGCATTGGACCGACCCTGACTCCCTGAACATGGGTTTCAGTTGAAGGGCCTGGGAAGGCTACAGGACCTCTGACAGTGGAACCATGATGTATCCCTGGTGCAGGAAAGGCCTTTGGGAGCACATCCCCATAGAGGGATGCTCCATTATCCTTGAGACAGGAGGGAGGGCCCTACTCCAAATGACTTGGCAGATTTTGATGATCCCTCCTGGAAGGCCTCATCCTCCCTGTAGAGTTGGTGGGGAATGGGATGGGAGGGGGGTCAGGGACATGGGAGGATGGAAGGGAGAGGCAACTGGGATCAATATGTAAAATAAGAAAAAAAATTAGCTAGTAGTTGGCCATGGTAGCACACACCTCTAATTATAGCGCTGGATGAGAGGTGGTGGTGAAACAGGTGATCATGGCCACCTTGGCTCATATAGCAAACCTGAAACCAGCCCAACTACACAGCGAGACCCTGCTTCAAACAAACAAGCAAAAAAAAAATAAAAAGTGAAAAGAAAGGGGTTTTGTCAATTTTCATCATAAAGAAAAAATATAAAGAAATTACCTATATTTGAGGTACATGGGTGTGTCATTGCATCCAGGCAAGCGTTACTCTAGAGAGAGCAGAAGAGGAAAGCAGGGAGGGCCCTTGTAGCCTATGTGATTTCTAATCAACTGTGGGAGCTATGGGATCTCTGAGAGAAAGCATTTCTGTGGCTTGGCAGGGGGTTACAAAAGAATGGAGGTGGTCTAAGAGGAGTGGCTAAAGATGCCAGTAAGGAAGAACTGTGGGATACCCGGAATTCATACTGAAGGACAGAGTCACAAGAGGATGGAGGCGTGTTGACTTTCTTCATCCTGTGCAGATCTGTGCCTGCTGGACCTGGGTTCTGAGTACCTGGAAAAATAAGGCTGTAGACAACCTTACTTTAGTTTCAGTGTACTTATATACATAAATGTAACAAAGAAAGCAATGATCCAAGGATGGTTGCTTGAGTTCAGAAAGGCAAACATGTAAATAAATGTCAGTAAGCACATAGTAAATATTAACAGAGCAGCCCTTTTCCAGAACTTTCTCAGGACAGGCCAATTTTAATTGCCTGGCATGTAGTATAAAATATGCCTAGGAAAGCAAAAAAAAAAAAAAAAAAGAACACACACACACACAAGGCCATATCCAGATTCAGGGTACACTGGCCAAATTGGGTTCTATAGCTATGATCTAACATCCAACAATAATAAACATGTCTTATAAATTTACTGTAAAAGTTTTCACAGGAAATATGAGATCACATCCAAGAACATTCCAGGGGAAAAAAAGTGCACCTGAGGTAAAAAGACCCTCTGCCTTTTTGCTGAGACCATTCCTCATAGTTCCCTAAGGCATTGTTCACCATGGGCCATTATTTTGATGGGGGATGCCCTTCTGTATACTGTGAATATATGTTTCTATAATTGGTTGATGAATAAAGCTGTTTTGGCCAATGGGTAAGCAGGATGTGTTCAGGCAGGAAGTATAATTGGGGCTACCAGACTAGGAGAATTTTGGGAGGAGGAACTAAGAGAGTGAGTTGTGATGGAGACCCCATGTAGCTACTGGGAAGGTAGGATGCCTGAGAATTCTCTGGTCATTTTCCAAGACCACATGGAGATACATAGATTAATAGAAATGGGTTAGTAATTAAGAGTGAACCAGTCAATAAGAAGCCTGAGCCATTGGCCAAGCAGTTTATAATTAACATAAGCTTCTGTGTGTTTATTTGGAACTGAAGGGTTGTAGGACAGGGCGGGACAGAAACTTCCATCAACATTCTTTTGATTGTGTTCCAACATAGGTGGTCTGGGAGAATAGCAAGCATCCCATTTCTTGATTGATCAATGTTATGTATGAAATTTTTCTGCACCTGATAGCCACTGCCCATTCATTAGTCTACGATTGTCTCTATGTTCTCATAGAGTGTAAAATACTAAAAGAAGTAAGACATAATAATGATGGAGACTCTTAGTAAATAGAATTGTTTACCTAAAGCTAGCAATAAATGGGGAAAATGGCACTTAACACATCTCCCCTGCCCTCCAGAAATGTAGGGGCCAAGGAATAATCTCATTAAAAGCTTTCCATTGAATTAGTCCATCAACAACTCTTTCATGTTCTTTCCATTAAACTGAAAATCAAAATCATTTAGAGGGAATTACAGCATTGACAGTATCAGAAAAATGAGAGGCAATGACACTGGAGCATGGGTGCCTTTAAAATGAGCCGCTGAATAGGAGTGGGTTGGGAACAGACTGAAAATAAGACATGACAGTGTTAGATTATAGATTTTTCTACAAATCCTATTGGAGCAACTCCAAAGAGACTGAAGCAGCCCACAATGGTGGGCTGACTAAAGAGTCATTGTCCTCCTCCCCTTCTAAGTTCAAAATGACTCAGGCTAGTTCATATGCAGTGTGTGATGGATTTTGAGCAGCACACGATTATTGTGTCTGTATTTGATAATATGTTGAAAGTTAAGTTCAGGACAAAGACCAAAGGACCATGTTTATTTTTTCCTACAAACTAGCTCCTGGTAAAGTATTGTATATTTAGCATTGTTTGAGAAAAAATGAAGAATTCAAACACAGATAATCATAAAAATGCAAATACACACATATATGCCTGAATATATCAACTTACCCTATGTGTGTGTGCTAATTTGTGTGTGTGTGTATATATATATATATATGTATATATATTTCTGAATACATCAGTTTATGCTATCTATGTATGTATGTCAATGTGTATATATACATTTCTGTAACATTTTTTTGAACACACATTGATTCACCATTTTCATTGTTTTGGTTTGGGGGTAGAGAGAAATGAAACAGGAAAGAGAGAGAACTGACACATATTGTAAATAAAATGAATCTTGTTTATTGCAAGTCCTTAGTATTTGTTTTACAACAGTTATTTTCATATTCAGCCCACACCAGCTGTTCCCCAAACATAGACTTTTTAAAACTAATATGCTCTGCACCAGCACAGTCCTCTGTGAACTGTGTAGTGCATGGTGATTTTTGTCTTAGTGCTAAACTTCTAACTACATGCACCTCATCCAAAATCACCAAAGAGTTTTTAGGAAAATAGCCATGAGTGGAAGAGAAAATATGGCTTACATGTTTCAAACAAAAAATATCAGGTGTCTGAAGAACATGACTCACTCATAAAAATGTTTCCTGTACCAGGGTTGTGCTTGGCCTTTAAATTCAATTGTGAATGTGGAACCAGATGCGTTATTAATAAATGTCATCAATTCGAGTGAGTTCAGTATTAATATTGACACAAACTTTCTTCCTGCTCTTAATTTGGCATCTCAAAAAAGATATGAATGTTGGCAAGCGCTACTATTGACAATTGATAAAATTATGCAAACACAATGTTTTTTGCAGCTTTTGAGTAAATACTGCATGCTAATGAATTCAGAGTGTTTGCTGTGTTCCTGCAGGAGCTGAGTTTGTGTAGGTGGACCACACCACTAATGTGCTTTTCTAAGCCTATTGCACTTATCTCAGCAGAGCTGGTGCTTGTCTTCTAATAAGCAATTTGGTGGTTTCATCATGAGCTCTGAGGCCCTCCAAAGACCATTTATGTAATAGCATCTTGTGGAAGCAATGCTTTTGAAGAACTTTTTAAAAGTAATAATTATTTTATATATTTGTGCAGCATCAATGGGGTCTTTGAAAAAGCCCCCTGATAATTTTCACTCTAAATTTGATGCTACAAGTTTATTTTTCAATTGTAATAAAATGCTTATGGCCATAAAGGGACAGATATTTTTAATTAAAATTTTAAGATGCTATTTGCAAAGGAAAACATTTAGCTAGCTAATGATTCTTTTATTTTCCCATTCTTGTGCTTTTAGAAGATAATTCAAAAACTTAATGTGTCAATACACTGAAGAAAATCCAGAAGTAAAAATAATTAAGAGTAGTTTACAAATACCCAAATGAGGTCTTTCTACTTCTACACATTGGTTACTTGTCTTCTAAAAAAATGCCAATTTGTGATGCACTGTTAATAAAGCTGTGATAATTCTGACCTACTAGGGACTCTCTGGGATAAGAAGAAATGAAGAAACACTGGGTGAGTTTAGTAGTTATATCAATTAGTATAATCTTAAAAACACTATGTTCATACTCCGGTAAGTTTGACTCTATATAATATGTAATTTGTTACATATAAAGAGTCTTTCTACAAAGAACCAATTAACATTATATTTTAAAACAAAACCATAACATCTCTGGTGGTTTTTCAATGTTTATGGTGGAGAACAAAAATTTCCACCTACAGGACACAAATGCGTGTGATAATTATAAAATTCCTATATAAATTACATATACATAAGTATTGTATGCATTAGAAGAGATTAAGCATGGGATGAGGAAATAGATTTTACTAACATGTTTGTCTTATAAACATGCAGACCCGAATTTGATCTTCAAAATCTATAGAATTAAAAAAAAAGCCTAACATGGTGGCACATTTGTTAAAAAGAGATCCTATCTCCAAAAGCCAAAAGCAAGGTGAGTGTCATGATATCTGGGAATAATAGAAATGGCTAATGTCTAGCCTTTACATAAGCACAGGTGTGTACATATGCCATATGCACACACACACACAGTGAGACACACACACACACACACACACATATACACACACAGTGAAACACACACACACACACACACACACACACACACACACACACATACACACACAGTGAGAGGGAAGGAGGGGGGAGAGAGATAGAGAAAATATAAAGTCAGACGCTAAAAAATGTTGGGCTTCCTAGTTTCATAATAACAGTGAATACCTTTCGGGTCAATTCCTTGCTAAGAGTTCTAGACATATTAACCTGCCCAATACTCATCGCAGCCCTACAGTGAGTGATATTAGCATCTTCTAAATGATAGATCAGAAATTTGGAGGTCTTAGGTGATGCTTAGTGTTACACATTAGGACTTGGCTGGTGGTTTTTAGTTCACCTGGACGTTTGGCATGCTATTACCGGCTTATTTACAGTTGACTACACTCTTTGAAATATAAACAAAATGTCTCTTTAAAGTAAACAATAAATGTCCAAAGGAAGGAAGCTAAAGGTGCTTTCCATAAGAATGCATCTTTTTTAAAATAGAGAATATTTTTATTGATGCATAGTAATTAAAACACTGGGCTTCCTTACAAAAGAAACGCCTATTTACTGTTTGTAAGAATGTAAACAAATACAGTCACTATGAAAGTTCCTCACAAAAGTAAAAATACTAGTCCTAGTTATACATTTACAGAAGAACCTGAGTCAGCATACCAAAAAGATACCTGAACGTTGATTCATATATGGCAATACACAATAGACAAGTTACAGAGCCAGCATAGCTGTCTACCTATAGATAAATGAAGGAAATACATTTACACAAAGATTATTCATCCCTAGAACACATGTGCTTTTTGCTGTTTATCTCCCACAATGTTTCACAAACTTATAATTTCTTTGGAGCATGCATTGACAATGCCACAAATGACCTCCTAATGAAAATGAAAGAATATATGATCCAGGAGTGTTTTATATTCATTAATTATGGCATCTCATTGATTTAACCTCTATTGTCAAAATGGTAAAGACAGCAGTGTAATTATTTTCCTTGAACTGTGGTTCGTGATCTAGTTTCAATCTTTAGTTCCACTTAAAGAATAAAGAGGTCCTTTGATTGTTTATAGTTAACATTATAAAGCACAATCCTGGAGGAAAATGCCTCTGTTGAATATGTGGTCTCCTGAAAGGCAACATGAGTCTAAATATTTGTTTTTTTATTAGTAACTATCACTGCACAAACATATATGTGGAATTGGCCTCATTCACTCCTGATGCCTGTACAAAAGAAGCTATTTAAGGCATCATGAATTCCTAATGCAGGTAAGAGGCAAATGGACAAATCACAGGGCATGCCACACAGACTTGCCATCTTCTTTTGTTCCTCTTCAGATTTATTTTTGCTTTTCTGGGCAAACCCCATTTATTTAATTAGCATTCTGCAAGATTTTTATCTACCTCTCCTTGCCTATTCCATTCTCTTTCTGTTTCCCTCCCCATCATGTTTCACCACCAATTGTTTCCATTATTGAATGATTACATTTCTGAGACTCTTCAGGGTTGTATCCATACATAAAAATCCACTTGTCTCCTACTTCTGATGTTGTACTTTACTGAGAATATGACAATGTATCGCTTTCCTTGACCTTCAAGAAAGGATGCAAATACCTGCCAGTTTTACATAACAAAAATGAGCCCTCCCTGAAGACAAGTCCTTGGGCCAGTGATGTTGCAGTTTGTATAAACTGCAGTCACAAAAGAACATAAGGCAGGAGCAAATGTGCAGTACGTACACACGCTCGCTCACACACACACACACACACACACACACACACACACACACACTTGTGTTATAGTATAAAAGTACTAGGTAGAAATAGATTACCTTGGACAAGCATTACATTTAACATGGAGATCATGTTTTTAGCTCCTCTAAAACAGCATCCTTTTTCTAATATAAAAATGGCAAAGAAAAAAAGTTTCTTTTTAAATTTGGCCATCCTTAAATAATTTTTTTACAGCAAAGCTTAGTTGTACTTTATTTTTAAAATTAAGGGAGAAATTGCCCTAGTCTTTGAAATTCAGAAGTCAAGTCTCAAAACAAAAGGAAAACCCTGATGTGAAGGACTAGCTCTTCTGTGTAGCCCTCTGTTTTGTGAGCTCATGTTGTTTCCTAATTATACCCAACATCATTTCATCTGGCCATTTCCCTCTAAATTCAAACTACAACAGTATAATGATCAGAATATTTCTGTTTGCTTTGAGCTACATGACACCCAAAGGGTATGAGATATAGATATATAGGCATTTAATAAATACTGCCCAAAGGTCGTATAAGCAAGTCTTGTTATTTCAAAAAAATACTCCAGAATAAAATAACTTCTTATGAACTCATTTATCTTAAACACTATATTAGAATTGGAATGAAGTTGCTAGCCAAAGAGCAGTAATTTTCAAAGCCCGATTCTAGAGTTTGATTTTGTCTTTATTAATGAAAGCTAATGTATTCTTAAGAATTTTGCCAAACCTTCTTCATTTTTTTATGGAAACATTGAGAAGACACCTCTGAAGAGCTAAGTAGTTCAAAGTTCATTGAATTTCCAGTTGAGTTCGATGCCCAACATGCTGAATTCTACATCTAGTCAGACCATGAAGCAGCTGTGTGATCTCAGCTGAGTTTCTTCAATATTTTGAAATTAATCCTACGATGATTGTACATAGGAGACAAAGTATGAATGAGGACATTATTGACAGCAAGAGAATCTAAGACTCTGATGTAAGGAGCCCACTAGAGAGTCAACATTAACATCATTATTCTGATTTTACACCTAGAAAATAATTTCTTACAAGGAGGGAGAGGAGACAAAGATGACAAGGGGAGGATGAACAAGTTCAGATTCTCCAAGATTATTTCAATAAACACTTGAAATCTGGATGTGTAACATCAGGACTTCTCAATCCCAGTGCTACAGCCTCCTGGAAGAGCCGTAACCATCTTTTAGCATTGTTTTAACAGTTATCTAAGTGAACTAAAATTTCAATCTTCCTGTAAAAGTCAAGGCATGCAGTGACTTAAGGAAAAGGATTTTTTGCACACTGAAATAAAGGTGCTGGAGCTGTAAATGCCATGGAATGGCTGTGATTAGACAACTACTATAAAAGCTGAGCAGTGTTACAGTGCTGAATGCAGTCCCTGGTGACATGTTACTTGACTCATCCAAAATCATGCCCTTCCCACTCCAGTTAAAATGTTATCTCCCATCAAAATATGACATCCCAAAAACAACATGCCAGTAACTGTAGGCCTTTAGGGAACAGCAATGAATATCATTCAAATTAACTCTGACTGACATTTTGGTAAATCACCTCTGGAAGTCAGAATGGGAACATTTCTAAAGCACTCAAGCAGTGCCAAAATAGTAAAGAAAAAAAAAAAAAAAAAACCACGTTCAGCACTCGGGAGGTGAAGTGCCAGGTGAGTCAGAAGCCAGGAAAACATCAGCCATACCAACTAAACTGGAACATGAGTGATGGGTCCTCATCAACAGCTCTGTGTTGATTTATCAACTCCTGTGAACTCTTGTGGTAGAGCAAGTGAGACATATGCAGAAATAGTAATACCTGCTTACACACATATCTTAGAAAAGCAAAGCCTTAAAATCGGCAAGAACCAGTTCACACATAGGCTCTACAGTTTACCAGTTGTTGGACTTTAAGAAAGTTAAATTTCTAAAGCTTTTGTCTTTCTTTCTTTCCCCAAGATGCAGATGATTGAAACACATATTTTATATGGTTGTCAGGACTCCATGAGAGAATGCATGCGACAGGCCCAGCCCTGCCAAAGCATAAATTAACAAAGAATTAGTGTTGGCTATTGTTTCTAGCCCATGTATGCCAAAACATATGCTGAGAGTAAATGCACTTGCTGCACCTTAACTACCAAATGCCACAGGTTAGTGATGTGGACCATTAAACTGTTCATTGCTTACAATGTGATCATGGAAGACTGGAACTGCTACTCACTAGCAATTCCCAGCATCATGGTGTTTGACTACCATTGGTCAAGGAAAAGGCAAAAATGAAAGGCCTTTCATGCATGTGAAACATAGGTATGCATGTGTGTAGATACCTTTAATAAGTCGAAAAATCACTACATTGAACATAATAGATCAGGAATGGCCTGCATGTGCTTTTACACTAAAGTCACTAAAAACTGAACTCAGTACCCAGAATTCCACTTATAATTCTGTTTATAGATAACAATTTTCTCAATGACAAACTGGTACTTATTGAGTTGACCTTGGGCTCTGCTCATCACTGTGGTGGTCTTTACATATCTCTCCAAGTTAGCTCATTTAATTCTATTTCTATGAAGAAACTAGTTTTAAGGTTTATAACAATTTGCCAATGGTAGCATAGCTGATAGTTTTTACAGCCAGGATTTGTACCTATATCTGACCTATATCTGAAGCCAGTAATCTTAAACTGAACTTTAATTGGAGGATCAAAACTGTTAGGTGAAAGAAATCACACCACTCAGATTCACTACATTCCTTCCTATCTCGCACACACTGCTCAAGTTCAGATGAGTCTCCACACAACATCACCATAACTGATAGAATACTGAACTGACTAGGCTTTCCCCACAGGATCCCCTAGCCACAATCCATTCTTATTTCTAGAGTCCAAAACAGTCCTGATCAGTTTCTGGTGTGGTATCACTTCTATTCTTCAATGAGTAAAATCACCAATGAGAAAATTCAATTCACATACATACACTGTCCTCCAATCTTCTCAACAATAGGTGCAAATCTTTCCTTTCATTCATACTTCCCAGTTAAGTGTTACATATTGGACTTCAGTTTACCTGAATTGCCCAAGGTTTCCTGGTTGATACCCAGCTACCTTAGATAACCTGCTCATGCTGTTTTGTGACCTTCAACAATAATCTAAACCATATCTGTGTTCTGGATTGCTAGCTCAAATGGCACTTCATTGACAAGCCTTTTCTGATATTTTATCATACTCCGTGATCATCACCTCCTCTCTACCTCCATAGCTCTCTATGTTTTTCCTCCATTTTTGTACTTTCATTTTTGTATATATACAGTCTTGGGCTTCCATTTTCAAAAAAGGTAAAAACTGAATCTGTTCATTAAGCATTTCAGTAACTGAAACTATAAGAATAGTTACAGCTAACAATTATGTATAATTTCCCCAAATGTTGTTCTAAGATAGTTTATATAGTCTAACTGAACCTGAAGGATAAACCTATGAGGAAGTTATGGTAAGCAACCTCCAAGGTAGCCTACAACTATCCCAATTCCTGGTATTCACATCTACCTGCTAACACCAGTTCTTGAGTTTGTAGTTAACAGGTTGACTTGCAGCTAATAAACACAATATGGCACAATGGACAGGATGTTACTTCTAAAGCTAGTTGCAGAGGCTATGATCTCCATCATTTTTTCCCTCATTCTTGTTTTATTGAGGGAAGCCAGCTGGCATGTCATAAGTTATGTTACAGAGGAGGCCACATGTCTGTAGACTGGGAGAGACATATGGCCAACATCTAAGAAGAATCTGAAGGGATCAGTCTGATAGGTTATCAAGAATTTAAGTTATAACATGACCAGAGAAAAAGTAAACTGGGTCTTCCAGATATGCTGCCCACAGAATTGAACTTACTAAGAACCAAATGGCCTTGAAAGTAGATCCTTACCCAGGCAAGACATGAGATCACACCATGACTTTATTGACTGCCTCAATGCAGTTGTATGATTGACCTGGACTTGGGGTTACTTATAACTGTGACTTACGGTTGCATGGTCATTTGTTATGTGGCAACATAGAGTGCAAGTTACTGGTTCATTACTTTTGTTCACATGACAACATTAAGGCTTATTTACTTAGTAAATAGCAGGGACAAAATTTAAAACAGCATAGTATAACTCCTACCTACACTCAATAAATGTACTCTCCCTCCTAAATTAAAATGAAAGCACTTACCTTAAATTGGATTATGGACTTCAATATAGTCAAGTGATTTGTAGTTGACTGCAAAAAGGCTTTGTAGTAATAGTCTAGACTATTACTAATGGTCTCTGCTGATTTTTATGTTAACTATTCTTATTCAATATTTACTCATCTCTTGCTTTCTTTAAAATAATAGGCTAACTGTGTATCTTTTAGGGACATATATAAACCTCTTTGTGGTTTATCTTTACCTCATTGTGTATTTTGAGCTTACACATAGTTGGTACTAAGTATGGTAATGTTATAAATGACTTAGGAATCTGGCTTGTCTGGACTAGAAGCCTACTTTTGACAAGCTCTGCCTGCGCAATATAGATTCGATGCATGAGCAAAATCTTTCTAATCCAAGGCTAGCCAATGTGACAGGACAAGTATGATACATAGTACTGTCCTCTCATAAGTCTATGGTTTCATTTTTAATGTATAGCACATTTCTTGGGCCTTTACCTGGGCATTTTCTCTCCATAGTTGTTATCAAGTCTCACAATCTTCCTTGGCCACAACAGTTTAAAATTGCTGATCCCTTCTCCAATTCTACCCTCCATCATTTATCTACCCTGTTTATATGGTCACACAATTATTACAATGTCACCTGTAAGTCAGAAAGACATCTTAGTGTCCTTATGGTATTTGATTAAGTAATTTAGTAAAAAAAAATCTTAATTGAACACCTTGTACAAAACCCATGGAAGGAAGCCCCAGTAATGAGGAAGTCTTTAATACAGTAGTCTGAAGAATGACAGTCGCCTGGAAATACCTGTTAGAATAATAAACATTTATATTTTACCATTTCATCATAAAGATATTTAAAAAGGAAACAGATTCATGTGATGCATTTGAAAATGACTGACCTGAGATGATTGACAAAACCAAGTCAAACAGAGACAGCTGACCCTTTGAATGTGGTACAAGTTCCCAACTTAGTGTAGCAGTGGCATTTCTCCATCTAACCCATTTTTACATTGTGGGAAAGAGAGCTGCAACTGCATTTCCATAAGTCATTTGTTTTTGAAAGACATTCAAACACACAAGCACATGTGTCTATGCCAGCACAGGCCAGAAGTACCATAATCTAAGCTGTTGTCTGCCCTTTACCTCTGAGTATCCCCACCAAAACGTGACCACTTGGTGCTGTGGTCAATTGCAGCCATTACATGCAGCTACACTGAAAATCCTGTTAATAGCAGGATTTCCTAAAGTACTTCCTCCAAGGTTCCACCCTCATCCTTCTTAAGATGTCCAAAGTGTGTGTGTGGGGGGGGTAGAATGCCATAATTCCACAAAGATGAACACATAACTTCTAACCAAGCACATCTTGACTGAACTCAGACTGACATGCCAGGCTGTGATTTCATGACCTGGCAGTAATGGTGGTGTAATTCTCTAACAGAAGATGTCCCTTAATCTTTTTCCCTGGGAGAAGAGATGGGTTTCCATTATGAAAGTTGTAAGCACCCTTCTAGTATGTGTGAGTTACATTAGTGACAATTCATCACTTGCAATTTTAAAAATTCTTCAAATTCTCTAAGGAATGGTTGTAAAGAATGTAAATTCAGATAGTATGTGATACAGATTACAATGAAGAGCCAATCTACATCTAATAACAACACTACCCTGTGTCTCAGACACAGAACTAGGCTGCTTGGTTTCTCATTCTATTTCTTCCACATACTCAACCATTATTTTTTTCCTTTTCATTAAATGGAATTAAGATCAGGTGGTTCAGTTGAATAGAATAAAGGAGTCAATATATGACACATGTTTCAAAGTAGTGTCCAACAATAGAGTGAGAACTCCATACAAGATTCCTATGCTTATATCAGTTCATATCATATTCTTGCTGTCAAACACAACCAACAAGAAATCAGAATTCTGTACCAGAGATCCTCAACTGTCATCTGCTACTACCAATTCCTATGGCAGGTTACAAATAGCACTAGCAGAGTCCCAAGCCAACTGCCTACTTCATGACTACCCTTGGGCTTCTTTTCTAACTTTCCCGTGTAAGTGTGTGTGTGTGTGTGTGTGTGTGTGTGTGTGTGTGTGTGTGTGTGTGTGTGTGTGTGTGTGTGTGTGTGTGCACTAGTGCAGGAAAACTCATTGATAATGATTTTAGCACAGTCTTCATAAAACTTATTTCTTTTATCTCTAATGACTTGTAAGGGCTTTAATGTATAGCTAGCTAAATCCTTAAAGTAATGGACACATGCTTAACATTTATCTTGTGTTTTATTCCAGATGCTATGCTAAATAGTCCTTGTGCACCAATGTCTTTAAACACCCTAATAAGACAATTTTAAAAGAGGTAAGAAATACATCAAAATACCAAGTGCAGGTAAAGATAAATGAAAGGGGAACTCTCCTACACTGTTAGTGGAGGTGGAAATTGGTATAGCCAACACAGAAAACAGTATGGAAGGTCCTCAAAAATTAAACTATGAGCTCACAATCCTACTCCTAGCTGAGCTGTGTATCTGAAGCAAATGAAATCTAAATGTAAAAGAGACATCTGTATTCCAATGTTTATTGCAGTTCCATTTATAGTAGTCAAGAATTGGAGTCAACATGAATGATGAATGTGAATGCTGTCAGTATATATATATGTGTGTGATAAAATACAGTGCTATGTATATCTACAAATATTAGGGAATTCTACTAAACTCTAAAATGAATGAATTCTGTAATTAATGGCAAATTTAATGGGACTGGAAAACATTATGCTAAGTGAAATAAATCACAAACAGAAAAAAAATACCAAACATTCTTACTGATGTAAGGAGACTGAAATGTTGATCTCAAGTAAATAGAGAAGAATGGTAGAATGGTGGCTACCCAACTGTAGGAATGGTATAGGGGCAGAGCTATAAAGAATGGCTAACCCTCGCAGGGGTGTGGGGAAATGAAGAGTGGTTAACCTATACAGTGGTTAACATATACAGGGGTTGGACAAGAGGAATGATTTATAATGCTGTATAACAAAGAAAATATTTTTTTCATATCTATTAATGTATATTTTAAAATAATTAATACAGAAGATTTTAACATTTATACATATGTAAGGGAATAGAGTCACTGTTTTCTGTCAATTTAAGGAGCATTTCTAATTAAAATTTAGCATTTCAACTAATATGTACTATGAAAGGTAATTTTTTTTTGCATTTAAAGAAACACAGGTAATTCAGGCTGACCTTGAAGTTGCCCTGTTACTCAAACTGGCCTTGAACTTACAGCAATCCTCCTGTCTCAGTCTCCTGAATGCTGGGATTACAAATATGATCTCAAGACACTTGGTATTTTGAAAGCACAGTATATAAATAGAATGAAAAATAATCTCATTAGTAACTTTGAATAGCTGATTAAACGTTGAAATCATGGTGTTTTGGACATGCTGGGTTAAATAAAATGTCACTGAAGCTGTAAAAAGAAGAAACAAAAAGAAAAACATCGAGGAAAGAAAAATGTTATAGACATCCAGAAAAAAAGTATGTATAAATCCAATCCCAGGAGTAATGAATGTCTTGTTCAAGGGCACATAGCTGATAATAGATAATGCTGGTTACATCCAGAAAGTCAGTCTCAAGTGGCCTTGTTCTTGGTCATCACATGATCACCCTGACAGTGATCTTGCTTGGCCTCCTGATTTCTACAGCTGAAGGAAAAAGCATTTTCTCAAATCAGTGAAATTATTAAAATCTCTGGGCTCTTCCTCTGTCCACTGAAAGATGCTTTTTTTCCCGTCTATTCTGTAGCTCAGTTTGTCTATTATGCATGTTCCTCGATTTAAGAGGAAGAAAAGGTTATGTATTTAAAAAAAGGTGAGGAAGCCATCGGAAGATGCCATAAATTTATTCTGTCAGCAGGCCGAGTTGTGTGACAGTTAGAGAGATGACTTGATACAGAGATGAGAAGTGTGACTTTTTTGACTGTCACACTGGATGAGATGGATGGATTTTGGAACACATCCCAGGAAGCTGAGACATTCATGTGGTCAAGTGTTGGTCTCTCTGTTCAAATCTGACTTGCTGTCTCTGAGTTACAGGATTCTGCCAGCCCTGCAGATGCTGCACTGTGTGCCTGCAAATGCAATTGGTGTGATACCATCTGCAAGACCCTGCATACGTCCTCATAGAGACAGCCATTGTTTCCTGTGGAACTGATGGACATTCTCACATTCTACCTGTGCTAATTGAGTTATTTTCACACATGCTAATGTGTTGGTGGCTTGGGGTCTAGTTCACATACACTCTGTACTGGGATGCATGTAAATGGGAGAAATCCTAGACAATTGCTGCTAAAATCCAGATAGCCAACAATTTAGTGAACAGGAATAGCTAGTCTTTGAATTATGATTCCAAACATAAGTGTGCCAGATGCATGTTTTGAGGAGTTATCCAGTATGAACTTATCTAGACACCCAGTTTATAATAAACTGATCCTGAATAAGCCTCTCAGTTTGCCCATAATTTAGTTTCTCACTGTGGAACACACAGAAACAATGATATCTTTCCATGTCCTAAAGTTTCAAGCTAATATCACCAGGAAGCAAAACAGACAAAAATATGCGTCAGTCTGACCTCCCAATAAGAGATGTTTAGTTAACAAATAACCCAGAGTACTACTTGGGCATGAGGAAAGTTCACTTATCTGCTACAGTAGATGATGTGTGTTCTGAAGCAGAGGGGAACAATATTGATTCAATTAACATCCCACAACTTAGTTAATGGTGAATATGTTTATAAGGATATACATCATACCCAAGAATTTTACTTTATATTAAAATATATGACAGTGCATCATTTTATCAATATTTTTGATGGGAAACAACATGTCTTTTTCTCTGAACGGGCCTTTCCATTGAATGTGGATTAGTATATTGACCACTATTTCCTTTCATGTTTATTGTTCATCTAAACAACACCCTACACAGAAATCTATGTTTTTGGAAGCCACGTTTTTCCAAAGCATTCGATTTAATTGTCACAGAAACATGGCCTTCTCTTCTGCATTCATAGTTCATAAATAGAAGACACAATTAAAATTGTAAGTAAATTATGTTGTTAAAATAACAAATAAACATGACACACAGACTTGGGGACAAATGAAATATATTCATGATACAAATGCAACTCATATTTGGTCAGAAGCATATGGGGTCCCTAGCAAGGACACCACTGGTTACCAGAACTACAGATATGGTCGTCTGTCAGCATGTTTCACTAAAGGGAGGGAGGTAGATAAATCCAGTAGCTTGACTATATCACCCTGGCTGCAAATCATCTATGTTTGAAGTCCCTGCTATGTAGGTCTGCTTGTCTAGTAATTACACTGACTATGTAAAGGACATGTACATGCTTTACTAACTTCAAAGGTTCAAAACACATTTGGAAACATAAATATTATTTTATAATTGTGGCTCATGTGAGCCATTATTTATAATATGTAAATAATATATATTTACATCTGTTATTGGTTATCCAAATACAAAAATATAGTTACTAGTCACCCAAAATACATGTTAGATAAAATGTACAATCTTATTACATGTCCTGGAACTAAAACAACTAACATTTTACCTTCATCCTTCCCTTAAGCCACAATAAAGAGTTTCTATTTTCACTTTTTACCCTGATGGAAATTCTTTGAGTGTCTTGCTGCAGTAGGATGCTTCAGAAATCCAAACATCTCACCCATCCGATAACTTCTGGTAGTTTCAGTGCACATAAAAGCACACCAGAATTCCAGAACATAATCAATTATATTGCTTAAGTCAGACTGGATGGGTCCCATGGATAAAAGCAAAGAAATTAAACAATCAACAGATATTTATTGGAGATTTCCAGGCACTGACAGAAGAGTACAATGCCTGGGAGGAGTGAGAACCAGTCAATGCCATACATTGTCTGCAAAGCTCAGAGGTAGACAGTTGGATAGGAATTGCCTATCATCTTGCTGATGATGTACAGT
The DNA here is from genome assembly GCA_030556225.1 of Cricetiscus sungorus. Lineage (NCBI taxonomy): Eukaryota > Metazoa > Chordata > Mammalia > Rodentia > Cricetidae > Cricetiscus > Cricetiscus sungorus. Next base: position 11,185,146 of record JANBXA010000600.1, on the reverse strand, counting down.
TATTTCTAAAATTCTGTTTGAAAACTGTGAAGGAGGGATCATGAGACAATCTATGTTTTTCTCCGATTATAGAACAATTCCACAATCTCTGGGAATTGAAGGATTATAAAATTTGCTTAGGTGACAAATTACCACAAAGTTTTTGTATTTCATTCTCTGTGTTCTTGTGAAAAAGAACTACTTTTAACATTTTTTAAAGTGCCTAATATAGAATGCAAGTGGATGGAAAAATTCAACAAAAGATATGAGAAAATATTATTTGTCAAAATTTTTAATATGACCTGCTACTTGTCTGTTTAATATTCCTTGCTGTGCACAACATAAAATCAGTTTGTCATAATCTTAAAGCATTCGTTGCTGGTTCTGAAAGCCCCAGAAAAAACTGCCATCCTTTTACTTTCTCAAACACAAAATGAAAACAGAATGTTTTCCTTTTTTCTTGGAAAAGATGAATTACCCTAGCTTGACAGAGGGTAATTAACACACCCAGTGCAAGTTAAGAGAATGGGTTGACAAGCACAAAAAATGCTAAGAAAACATAGGCACATTTTGCATGTGTTTTAATACATAAATGATTAAAAACATAACTATATATGTTAATTGCCACCAACTGCAACACAACCCTATTGGAAGACAATATCAAGTCATGGAAAACAGTACATCTTTAATTATTTGTCTATTCTACAAACAAGTTTAATTGGAATCTAAAAACAGCAAGGGACAAGAGCTCAGTTCATTAGGGACCAACTAACTGTAAAGGGCAGATGAAAACCTTTTGTCTGATGTAGCTGTACCTCCTGAGCGCCATGAGCGAGCACCGGCAGGGCACTAATCAGTAATAAGAGGTGTTCTCATTATTAAGCTTATAATGCATAAAGCAGGTCACCACAAGCTTTGAAGGTACTGATCATCAATTATTTCGCTAATTGTTTGTTCTGTTTGCATGTCTCAGGGTAAAAGGGAAAAGCCACCGAAGCGAAAAAGAGACACTGATAATTGCTACTTCAGTGACAGTCGGTCTTTAGTATCTCATTATTTATGATTTGTTTTGTTGTGCATATGTGACTTTAAGTCTTCTGTATTAATGTATACCCAAGAAGCCTATTGTGTAACACTTGGAAAAAGAATTATACAAAGTAACCAGCAGGCACAGGCACAGAACTCAAAGAAGGTGAGAGTGTGTGTGTGTGTGTGTGTGTGTGTGTGTGTGTGTGTGTTTTGATGTGTGTGTGTGTGTGTGTGAGAGAGAGAGAGAGAGACAGAGAAAAGAGAGAGAGAGAGAGAGAGAGAGAGAGAGAGAGAGAGAGAGAGAGAGAGAGAGAGAGAGAGAGAGTTGTGAATTCAGGAACCCTCACTTAAAATTTCTTGCAGTTAAAAAAAATAGTATATAGCATTTTACTGATTAAAATGCCAAGCTTTCTATTTAGCAGACTCTCAAAGTTTACAGATGTCACTAGATGTTGAGTCAACCTTATTTAAAGAACAGCTGTAACATAGGTATCAAATCTAAATTAAAAGGACACAAAACCACAGAATGTCCCTGAATTTTCTAATAGAATTTAACTTTTCAAGCCTCTCCCATTAAGGAGTGAGTTCCGTTAGGACAATCACAGTGCTTGCTTGGGAAATGGGAGTCACCATTCTCATGACAGCCATATCTAGACAACCTTAAGCTGTCAGGCAAGTTGTTTGTTTAATGTCCAATCAACATATAAAGTATTTTTTAAATGAAAAGCCACAATAGTTCCTATACTGAAAACACAAATTCACTAAGAATGTTTCAAAACATGTTGTGGGATATTTGTGCACCATAAAGGTGCATTTCTGTGATTGGTGTAATGAAGAGTTGAATGACAATAGCTAGACAGAAGGGATAGGAGAGACTTCCAGGGAGAGAAGGGAAGAGGAGGAGAATCTTGGCACACAAGAGATGCCAGGATATATGGAAAGGAAACAGGAAGAAAGGTAACGCCGCCTGATAACATGTAGACCAATAGAAACGAGTTACTTTAAGTTATAAGAGCTAGTTAAAAACGAGCCAAGCTTTCATAATTAATGAGAAGGCTCCATGCTGTAATTTGGGAGTTGTTTGGTGGGACAGAGAAAGACTTGTTACGAAAATGTATATAGAAGCAAAAGTATTCACTTTGCAAAGGTTTGGATAATGACAAGATATATACCATGATTATGAAAACACTATCTTTTGTGCACATTTGACTTTTAAAAACCTAAAAAGGGTTTTCTTTGTGGATAAAATCTTCAGGGTCCTCTTGTTCCCACTTTACTCTGACTTAGTTCCACAAAGAGTACAAAAATAAAATGATATCCAGTTGCATTTGCACAGTGTCTTTATGGTATGATATTGAAGTGTATAAATCTTTAGTAACATCACTCATGAGCTTGTCCAGAAAACACAAAAGTCAAGAATTATCATGGAATTAAACAGCAGTTCTAGCAACTAGACAAAGCCATGGCCCTTCTCTATGAAGTCAACCTCCTTGATGGAATTAAGCAGATGAGGAACATTTTGTATTCCACAGGAAATAAAGCACAATTATCCCACTAAGTAAGCAAAGGGGAAGAGGTTATTAAAAGATACCCAGTTTCCTTGTAAATTAGCATGAGGAAAGAAGTGTTTAAGTACTTTGTGAGAGAATACATTGCAGGTAACTGCACCTGTACTGTAGAAAATTACTCTTCAATTGCGCATAGTAATTAGAGTTGTTGTTTAACTGTTATGAAAAGCCTGCAGTGTGCTAGAAAGTGCCAACAATTCCTATGAAGATTCTGTCATTGGGGTAGATGAAAGAAGATGTAAAGAAATGTTCTGGAGAGCAGTGCTCACTCACGCATAGTCACAATGACCTGAAACACACTTAGCCAACATGCACTATGCATCCCACAGGATTACTGGAATAACTAAATGCATATTATTAAATTTTTTCATAAAAAACTATGCTCTGAGCTGAATTATTTAACATAATGGCCATCATATATAATAGATAATATGTTACTTTGAATTTGGGTTTTTGGTTTCTGTTCAAGCTTATTTTAAAACTCACTTTTTATGAGACCCAAATAAAGGACTGCACGACACTTCACTGTCACAGAGTACACATAACAAATATTATCCCAGTAATTATCTGCTATTAACTATGCCAAACTCTTTACCCAAAAGGGTCAAGATTTCAAGCAGTTTAATTGACAATTAGTAATAATAACAAATCATACTGAAATACCTCCATCCCACCACAGTTGTCTCCCACGCCCCTGTCCTGTCAGGTGTATCACCACAGTTTTGAAACATTGAGTTTTTGAAGGGACAACAATTATCCTTGGCAATATAAATGCTGCTGCTGAAGCTATATTTCTGGCTAAAATGAAACAAAAGACAGTAAAATATGATTTGTCATTGAATTCCAGTAACCACAGCCCAAAAAACCCAAGGGAAGGGACCTATTCTAGATCTGCCTCCTGCCTTACTCTCCCTGTATGTTTAGTACTGTGTGCACTTTTGTCATTATTGTCATTGTCCTCAACAACAATAAAATTGATAACTACTGTAGGAAAAATTGAGACAAGCACCATTAAAATTTGGCTCAGTGTTGTTAAAGAATCATAACTGTTAATAGCAATAAGTCCCATGTGTTCCAGCCTCTCTCTTTCATTTATGCTTCCAATGAATTGTAAATCCGATAGTTGTTTCTGAGATCTTTTACTTTCTCTTTCCCTTCATGATATCAGTGACTGAGCATCGCAAGTTCCCATTTGAAAGCAACAGTTTCATTGTTATTGATACCAGTGTGAAACCCACACTGAATGCTTTATGTTGAATGGGGGCTTAGAATTGAGTTGTCTATGTTTTATGCCTTCCTTTACTAGCTGTTCAGTGGGGTAGGAAGCATGATTTAAAACCATCACCTCTCTCGGGACTGATTGTGCCTGAGTCTCCCTGATGTCAAAGGGTGCTTTGTGTAGACTCAGACTGCACTCATAATGAGCAGAGCTGATGAGAGTCCAGCTCTCCAAGGATGACTAGTGCTGAGTCTTCAAGGTCATTCATCATTTTCGTCTGAGAAGGAGGACCCTTTATTTGTGATCTCTTTTTAAGTAGGTACACAATTAAAAGAGGAATTATTCGTCTCAGTGGCAATCACTTTATTTACAAAGGGCATGTTGAGCCTCCATCTCTTCCCATTGCCAGATGGTCTGTGTGCACAAGAAACTGAAGGCAGCCTCAATGAATATCTCACATTTTCCTCTCTGAACTGCTGGCTCTATTACTTCTTGACAGGCCAAAATGAAAGAAAATGCTTCTTGTAGGTTTTCCCGGCATCACTTAATTTTTCTGTAAGCTCTGAGTTAAGAAAACCAAAATTGATGTCTTTTTAATTTGTCTGCCCAATAATTAGATCAAATTTTTATTTCAAGAACATAGTTTTACTACAAAAGACTCTCAAATTATGAGCACGCATTTAGAACTGTCCATTGTGCCTTGGTCAGAGAAGCAGCTCTATCATAATAGAGAAAAACTTCCATCCCGAATAATCTGCTTCCTCAAACAGATCTGAATAGCAAACTGCTCATGTAAAGCAATTACAGATGCATCCAGTAGGATGGTAGGATTCTGAACTTCCGACAGTGTCATGAAGGCTGATGTGAATCAAAGGCTGAATACCGACCACGAATGAACTGAACGACGTTCTGGGTGGAACCTATAACTGGCGGTGGTGCTCTATCCCAGAAAGCTACCACCTTCCTGCAGCAATATATAAAAGACAAGGAGGGGCTAATGGGCTACATCAGCTGGGACAGATGCCTCCGAGGAAGCCTGACTACTTGAACTCAGTCTCTGGATCTCATAATGTGTCAGAGAAATAAATCCTGAGAGCAGTACTCTGACTTCCACCTGCTCTTTGTAGCACATGTGTGTCCATACACACACACACACACACACACACCTTGAAGAATATCAATAAAAAGATATTGAAGAATATCAATAAAACGTGTGTGTGTGTGCATGTGTATGTGCACATGTTTGTGTGTGCACGTGCATATGTGTATGTGTGTGTGGTGTCAAGGACATGATAGGAATAACAAACTGCTCATGTAAAGCAAGATGCCCAAGTCTTTGGAACTCGACAGAGTAAAAATTCCTACTAGCACTTTAGATGAGGGTTTCATTAGCGTTCTTTGAAGCTGTTCTCCAAGCAGCGACTGAAATGCCAGCACACCTTTCCATCTCAGAACTTTGTCACCTTACTGGACTGTCAATAATGTGTATCTTCCACTCAGTCCTTGCCAGTAACAACCATTCACATGTTCCCTTTCATAAGAAGGGTGGCTGGAAAATGTAGGGGGCATATTGCTATTTGGTGATCATGAACTTGTACTACTACATACATTTTATAAATAACAATGAAATGAGCAATATTTTGATAAACACATAGTGATATTTATGCCAATGTGCTGCCTAGTACACTTTTATTCTCTGAGGTTTATGCCAGCAAAATCTGTAAACATGGACCTAACCTTTGCTGTTTCCAAGACAATTGCCATTGGAGATGCCCTTAGCTTTCCCAGACAATGCTACCTTGCATAGAGTAAAATTAATAATAGATTTTCTGGCAAGTATTTACAGCACTAAAATAAATTTGGTAAGAATTAAATGAGAACATATATCAAACACTTGAATAACTCATCAATTTAATATATGCTATTCTTTGCCATAATAAAGAGCTACATAAATTATATATCTATAGACATAGATATAGATATAGATATAGTATAGATGATATAGATATAGATATAGATATATAGATATAGATATAGATATGTCTAATACTACTTTCAGTTGGAGGAATTACAAGGTAATTAGGAGAATGGACTCTTGAATCCAAGTCTTGACAGTGTGAGAGGACTCACTTAGTCTGTGACTTCCTGTTTATCCCTTCAATACAAACTACACAGTAAGAACACCTAGCTTATTCCTATCCTGAGTTTTGTTATTGACCTAAATCCAATGCTTAACCACAAAGAAGTATAGTTTAGAGAATAGGGAACATATAGTCTCTGTAGACATTTTTCTTTTACACCCTAGTATTTTGAGTTGAAGTGTCTCCTTCTGGGTTTACTGTTCCAGTCTTGTCTGGCCCAACTAAGGCCTACCCTTGATCTGATTGGTGTATGCTATTTTTAAACCAAGGACCCAAAATATAATGTTGATCTCTGTGTATGTTGGCTCCCTAAAAGTGGATCCTAGATATACTTATTATATTCTTGGACATATCCAATCACTCCTAAGACCTCCAGAAGTAAGTTTCCAGAAATAGAAGGAAAAGTACTTATAGCTAATACCTATTCATTTTCTATTTGAAGTAAATGAAAGATTTGTCAGGATGGTCTGGCCATGGTTAAATTTAAGATATCATATACATGAAGATAAGATGAACTATAAGATGCAGAGTTTGGTAAGAAATTGATTGCAATGAATAGAAGGAAAGACAAAGTAAGGGTGCCTGAGGTCAAGGTAATCAAGTTTTCTCTTTCTACTACGTTTATTTCTCTCTGCATATGTTTTCCAGAAAAGGAAAAACAGAATTAAATTACATCCATAATCCAACAGTTCCTCTGGGGAAATAACTAGTGAGCTATCTTGTGACTTTAGCATAGTTCTTTTTGCCTTTCACTTTTTCTAGTATTTAAGTTCTTATGTCTGATTTTCCCTTAGAAATGGAATGTCTCATCCTTCTCAGCACAGTGATGAAGGCAGTGAATGATTTTTACAGGAAGGTTTGAGGATATAGCATAACTCATTATGAAAAGTATATCTTATGTTAATTATGAATCTTTGAGCAATACTATATACTACACAGTGAACTACATACTGAGTCCCCAAGACTAGCATCCCACCTAAGTGGGATCCCACAAAATAAGGAAGTGGCCTTATTTGGAAATCAGGTCATTACTAGTTAAGACCAAATCATCAGTAGTGTGATGAGCCCTTATGAAAAGAGAATATATTTCATGAAGAAACAAGCAGAAGGAAAGGTCACCACTTGACAATGAAGACAGACAGGCATTATTCAGCTACTGGTCAAGGAAAGACAAGGATTATCTGAAAGTTCTAAAATTTAGTAGAGAGACAGGAACACATTCCCTTCAATCCCACAACAAATGTCAGTACAACTAGATTTTGGACTTCTGTTTACAACTGTGCAAGTACACATTTTTGTTGTGTTAAGTAGTTTGTGGTAATTTATTACAGTAGCTATAGGACACTGCATGAAATATCTATCCATTTTAATTCAGGAAGTGTGTGCAGAGTGTCTACTGTAATGACAAGTACTCATCAGTGTAACACAAATAAATAAAAGACCCAGAGACTGATATTGGGGTTCAAACTTCAAGCTGAATATCAGAAAAGAAAGGTATCTGGCCTCTAACTCTCATCTCAAGATCAGGCTGAAAGGGATGATCCATGCATGAGTTCTTCACTAAATCTCAAACTGCTGACTCTCCTTGGCATGGCTAGAGAATCCTGAGACTTCAATATCTTCCTATCTTCCTTGATACTGAGCCTTCTTATGATCAGTGTGGCTTAAGAATGAATGCCTAATACTGACTCCTTGTCCTGTCTTATATACTTCTCATGAGTCAAAGGATTAAAGGTGGGAGCTATAATTCTATTCTAGACTGATTCAGTCTTGGGTAGATCTGGGTGGCCTTGGAGTTACAGAGATCCATCTACCTATTAATCTTGAGTCCTAGGATTAAAGGTGTGTACCACAACCTCCTAGTTTCTGGCTGTTGGGATTAATGGTATGTGCCTGACTTCTATGGCTGTGACTGACTTTGCTTTCTGAATCTCCAGAGAAGCTTTAATAAATCATAAATAATATATCACTACATGGCAGCAACCTTGTCTCTACGTATTTGCTACAATTATTCTGCACAGAATACCAGCACTGTCCACTTTATCCAGACATTTCATGAAAGACATCACAACAATTAAAGTCCTCCTCTTTAAATTTCAAGAGTAAACTAGAGCATGCAGCTAGAACAGAGTATAATTGTTCTGAGCTGGAGTTGGGACACTCTATATGAACCACTTTACAGAATAAATCCAAAACGATCTCACCAAAGTAACAGAGAAAGGTGAATCTGAAAAGTTTTTCACTGCAAATCACAAAGCTGGAAAGCAGTAGCCATACAAAGACTTCAGGCAGGAAGTATATAGCTATAGATTAATTGTTGACAATAAAATCTAAGGAATTGATGAGAGAAGACAAATACAATGCAAGTTTGGAATGAGCAGACTATGAACAAGAGGACAGACTTCACAAGAAGAAGATTCTAGATAAGCGTCCTTCCTTCATCCCTGTATCACATCTTAAAATGAAAGCTTATTTACTTTTGACTCTGAAATCTTATTTTCAGAAAGAATTCCTAAAGATATGAGAAAGCACAAAAAATAAAGTGCTTCCTAGCATTCATAAACACGACCTGTTTATAGCCCAACAAGTTAAGTTCTTTGGAAAAAGGAGCATGTAGATCTTGCTTATTGAAGTCTCTTTCTCTGTAAGCAGGAAGTCTGGAAGCAATAAATGTTCGATAAAAATGACAAAACAAGGTTGTTTAGTGTATCTTTTCATGATTTATTTTCAAATGTATATACCTTTGAATGGACAACTCCAGCTGTTCCACTGTGAACTCAAGATCATGATTCCTACCTTATTTATTACAGCTTACACATGCTAGTCAGGCTGGCCTCTCCATGTATTGAGAAAGCTATAACAACAGTAGTTTGATGAACATTTGTGCCATTGTTAGTTAAAAATTTTAAGATTTATTTAATTTCTGTCTGTGTGTATGTGTTTGTGTGTTTCTCAGTGTATTTGTGTGTACCATGCATGTACAGATGTCCACAGAAACCCAAAGAAGGCAACACATCCTTGAGCTGGAGTTACAGGCAGGTTGTTGTGAACTGCCCTGTGGGGGTGCTGGGAACCAAACTCAACAGACAAGGTCTTAGCTACTGGGTCATCTCTTTAGTCCAGGCACTTAAAGGTTTATTGTCTGCTCTGATGCTTAGCCAAGGCTAACATGCAATGGCTTAAGTTTCCATCTGTTTTTTTGCTCTCTTGCTGTTATCTCTAATTTATTCCATGCAACAGTTGCCAGAACTATTTAGCACATTGTAGCCTACTACATTTTATTATGCCATAATGTATGCTGAAGTTTATACTTAAAGATGAATGACGTCATCCACTAAATGTGTGTGTGTGGGGGGGTTCAGATCTTCTGACAAACATGGAAATTCACAATTGAAACGTTGGTAGGCAGCCACAAAATGTCTGTGTGTGTGCCAATGCCTTCAAGTGCTTAATCTAACTTACATTTAATAAACACACCCAGATACCCAGAGAGCAAGAATTCCTGAGACTGTGTAAGGTCTCTGCTTTGCATGAAAAGCTGTAAATGATTCTCATGAGACTAAAAACAAGAAAGCAACTAGGAAGGAAATCCCCCTGAGAAAGGAACCATGTGCCCCAAACACTAAAAAAGAAAAGTCAGAAACTAAATAAAATATCTTTGGTTCCAACATAATTTGATTGATTTTGTTTTTGAAATGTTTTTCTTCTGTTGACAATGATCCTTTCGTCCGAAGTTCAGAACAGAACTAAGAAACTTCTTGAAAACGTTTCTTGGAGATATTTCTAACAGGAACAAAACCCTGAAAATTACACCCTTTCAGGATGAAGCCACGACAGAAAGTTATGTGAGGCACTTGAACTAAATGAAAGCAAAGGCTTGGATTCCACCCACTGCTTTTCCTAAGAAGAGAATTTCATCTCATGTAACTCAGACAGGTGGGACTTGACAGAATAATACACTGCCATGGGGTTCTTGCTTTGTGCAAATTTCTTATCATTTAAAAATGTTTATAAATTCCATGAAAGGATTAATATCCTGCATAAATATGAAAATAGACTTAGCCCTTGACATTAAAGCATTTTTTAACAGTTCTATGAAGCAAATAGTCAATAGTATTACCTCAATTATTCTGCTGGAATAACTAAATCATAGGAAAATTAAGATGCTACCGTTATTATTTATTTTCAATTACAACAAATTACCAAATTAGTTCACAATCACTGTGCTTTAGAACTTGAAGAAAATGTTAAATTACAATAAAATGGCAGAGATTCCATCATCTGAGGATTAGCATCATGATACTTTCATTTATTTCCACTTGAATAAATATGCACATATGAGTAAACCTTTTCAACCAAAAATTAAACGAAGATATCACACACTTTTATGCAACTTGAACCATGACAAAATTGAATACCTGATCTGACAATGCCTTGATGTTCTCTAATGTGGATGCAGCACACCTTAGCTAACATTCTGTACATTGTTAGATACAGACATTATAAACAACACTGTGACAAATACCATTGTTTATAAATCTTTAGGTATCAGTGTAATCATTTCTTTCTTAGAAGTGTTAGCTTAATTATTTTAGAGCTTTAAGAATTCACCACCAATCTGCATTAATAAGGATGTGTTCATTCATATCTCTACCAAGATCATGAGAACATTAGCTCACATTCTCATCCATTCACATTTTATCACTTGATATTTTTTTCAGTTGGATAGCTACAGAACAATATATCAATTACAGTAGACAACAATATGTATATTTTTGAAACAAGCCTAAATCAGCCATTAAAAGAAGAAAACAAATTAGTCCATCATGGGCATAAAGTGCAAAGATAAATGTATTAATCATTCTAATAAAAAAGATGAAAAAGAATAAAGTTCATCAAAAGATAGAATTTAGTAAATTAGTAGTGCAAAGATAGATTTAAACTGACTAATAGCAATAATTAAATGTAGAGTATTTGAATACTCTGATGAAAAGACAGCATTTCCAGATTGCATGTTTTTTGGTTTTTTGGTTTTTGTTTTTTGGGGTTTTTTTTTGTATTAGAATGAAAAAGTCACCACATATAGTGACCATACAAAGCATATTCTCTATTTCAGTAGACTATAGTTTGGATCCTTAACAGAAAACTTTCTGGAAAATCCTTCAGAAGTTGGAAATTAAAAAACCTTCTCAATAAACTATGGATCAAATGAGATTGCAAGTTAATTTAAAATGTTTGAAAAGAATGAAAATGAAAAAAATGGTATATAAAACTGTGAGATTATTCTAATCATATGATTAAAGAAAAGCTTCTAGCAGCAAATATTTAAATAAGACAAAAGAGAGTAAATGACACTCAGAATAAATATAAGAAGGGAAATTTAAAAACTAAGCTTGTTATTCTGGGTCATACTTTAAATCTTAATTTTCTGGGAGGCAGAGACAGAAAGACTGTCACTTATTTGAGTCCAACCTGCTCTACACAGCATTCCATACAGAATAGCCTGGGATATGATATGTGACACACACATATCACTTATATAAATGGAGTAAGTAGAAGGAGTAAGTATACTCCAGAAATATTAAGATTATGAAAAACTTCCTCCCAGTAAATACAATAATTTAAATGAAATGCATAAAATTTTTGTAAGATATGTAAACTACGAAAGCTCAACAAAAACTGAATAATCAGGGCTAGATGGCTTCATGACATAAAGAATGAATAACCATGTGATCAGTTGGGTTTATTTCAGAAATTCATGATATTTGACATTCAGAATCTATTGTCACAAGTAATCAAATTAATAAAATATAAAGAATCATCAGTTACCTAAAAACAGAAGTTTAGCAATCATTTGACAACATGTGCTATCTACTCATGACATCAAATGCTCAGCAAAGAAGGTGGAGAAGATATTGTCCATTTGATAAAAGTGCACCCAAAAACTATTGCTAACCTGTTGGAAACTCATTCCAAAGACCTACAGAGGATGAGGCCAGCCTAAACCCAGCATGGAGCTATGAACAACTAATGGCTGTTGTGGGGAGGAGAGTCAGCTTTCTCTGGCCTAAAAACCTATTCTCAATACCTGTGTACATAAAGGCAACCCTAAGTGGACTCCATGGGCCTAATAGCAGAGTTCACAGGGTTGAGACAGAGAGGATATGTGAGAACTTGGAAGAAAGAAAATGCGAAAGAGGATTTGATCAAAGCATTTTACATGCATGTACAAAAGGGGTGGTGAATTGGATCAAAACATGTTTGCATGAGTAAAATTCACAAAAACTTTCTAAATTCTCTACCAAGAAAAGCCCTACCACTAGCATTTTGTTTGTGCTGAAAATCCAATGCTCTTTCTTTACCACTGGGAAGGCAATACAAGTGTCTGATCCTACGACTTCTCATCAGAGTAGCCCTGGGGATCCTAACATCACAACAGGGAATCAACAAATCAATACATTCTCACAGATTGGTAAGAAATAGTAACATTATAGCTATTTATGGTCGACATTATGACAGGTGTAGAAAACTCTAATAAATATTCAAGGAGAAAGGAAAATATGGTTCTATATACCTGCAAAAATTGAAAATTAAAATTAAGACACTCTAAATATATCATAAAAAGAAGTAGCTATTAGAGATATGGCTGACTGAAGAGAGAGAATTGTACACTGAAAAGTAGAAATTAAAATAAGCTCCAAAGGGACAATATGTTCCTGGCTTAAAAGATTCAATAATGTCAACAAGTCACATCTTCCCAAAATTAATCTCAAGATTCAACCTGATTCTACCAAATACTTTTGTAGGCTTCTTTTTTTTTTCCAAAAGTTATCAACTTGATTCAGAAATTTATGTGCAGGTATAAAGGTCATAGAATATTCTAAAGTACCTAGGATCAGAAAGCATCACTAAAGAACTTACACAAAAGAGAACCACAGTAAGGACTAGAGAGATGGCTCAGAAGGCAAAGTACTCATCACACAAGAGTGAGGACCTGAGTTGACATACAGAGCCCAAGAAAAAGCTTGGCATGATTGAGTGTATCTATAATCCTAGAACTGTGGGTGGCACAGACAGGAGTATCCCTGGAACTCACTGACCAAACAATCCAGCCAATCAGTGGATTCTGGATTCAATGAGACAGCCATCTCAAAAGACAAGGTGGAAACAATAGGACAAGATTCCTCACATTAACCTCTGTCTTCCACGTGCATTCAGATACATATGCACCTGTATGTACACATGCAGACACACACAGACATATACACATATACTACAAACAAAAACACAATGAAATCCCACCTGAAAAACCATTATAATAGCTAAAATGAAAAAAGTAGAAAGTATAAGAACTCCCCAAATAAATGAAATCCTCAAATTCATATGAAGTGTGAGTATGAATGTGAAACAGGCAGACCTCACACCCTGATGGAAAGTTTCTCTTTGGAATGTAGTGTGTCAGTATCTTGATAAGATTAAACATACAACCTGTTCGTTTCACTAGCCCAAGAATCAAAACTATACTTCCACATAAAGATGTGTACCCTAATGTTCAGCCTAGAGTTATTTATCTCTCTCTCAAAACAAAACAAAACAAAAACCCCAAATCCTGACCCTCCAAATGTCCCTCATTATGTAGTAAACAAATTATGGTACACCATAAAATCAAACTGAGAAAGAATGAACTATCCTACACACAACACAGATGAATTATAGTTAGATAATTATACTGAGTGACAGAAGTGAGACAATAAACATGTGCATACACTGTGATTTATTTATGAAAGTCCCAGAAAATGCTACCTAATTTATAGTGACAGAAAGCACACCACTAATTGCCTGAAGAGGAGTAGAGGTAGATCCATTACAAAGGGGCACAAGCAACCTCAAGGGTGATGGATATGTTCGTTATCTTGATATGGCAATGGCTTCACAGGTATGACAAGTGTGTCAAAACTCATCATGTTGTATACTTTAAATACATGCATTTTATTTTGCATCAATTACAACCTTAACGAAGCTGCAAAAGTAAGTATAAAAATGACCATTCCTGTGCTCATACACATGTCAGAGTACATGCACACATTCCATCTTAGTTTTTGCCAATTCTATCACTGTAAGATTGTATTTCACCCTTGAAAATCTGCTGAGAACAATCATGGATAATTACTTATTATATTCCATTCCACCAACACAGTTTTCTTACTACATATTGCTCCTCACAGAAACTTATTGAGCTATGGTCACTAACTTTTAAGATTCCTACCTGAAATGATAAAGAACAGTATAGTCATGTGAAGTGTCCCTAATTTTTGTCTTCTAGTTGGAAATGCCCAAACATTAAGTTTAATTTCAATTAAGTGCTTGTCTTGAAGGTTCTTATCTAGGATGACAATGGTAATCCTAGTCTGAAATGAATAAATCTGTCCAAGTTTGTGCTCTGCCTTCTCCAACTAGCTATGAAATAAGAACACTAGGATCTTGATATATTTTCCAAGTAATGATAAAAATAACAAGAGAAATATGCACCAAATAAGTAAAGCAGCCTAGAGATGAGCACATATAGATGACAGCTGAAACTTAGCTCGTGCTTGCTTTCTAAAAGGCTAGTGTTAACTTTAATACCACTGACTAAACTGTCAGTGTAGACTAATGAAAGTGAAGGGGATGCTGAGAAGTTAGTGTAGTAGAAAATTTGCTTAGACATTTTCACCATTATCCTTATGAGTGGTTGATGGTCTCTCAGGTGTGAATCCAATTTCTCCTTTCTTAGAGACCTTCAATTAATGTGTCTAGTAGTGTACCCTACAGCCATATGCATTTTCTTAAGGCACTTGTTTCAAGGAACATTTACTAGCTCTCAAATGAATATTACTTTTTTTCGAATAACTAGTTTTTATAATAATTTACATCCTTAGTAAAAGTCATAATGATAGCGCAGGCTACTTGCAGTGAATCAGGCACTATGGTAAGTTTTCAGTCTTCTCTAGTGATCCACATTAGTTGTCTATTGCAGACAATGGAAGTGGCTGCTCACAGCACACCATTTCCCTTGCTTGAGGTTTCTAGTGACCCTTGAAGATGTCCCTGGTCTTTCCTGACCAGTTTAACCTCAAGGCATGATACCCCTCTTTTTCCCTACTAAAGGACATAAGTGTTTGGTTTTCTGAATAAACCCATTGAAGCAGAAAGAGAGTAAACCAAAAGTCTTTGCTAATAATCAGATGCCATTAATCTGTCCAAACAAAGACACTTCCCTGAAAGGAAGGTAGAATAGATTTCCATTTTCATCATCATCATCATCATCATTATCATCAACAACAACAACAACAACAACAATAACAACAACAAAACAACAACAACAACAACAACAACAACAACAAATGTTGATGGCTGAAATGAGGAGAAAGCTCAGAGGAAGAGCACTTGCTTCCTTTCATAAGGCCCTAAATTCAATCTCCAGCCACAAAAATAAACTACAAGATGTTATGCGCTTTTGACATTTTGGCTGTACTTAACATCATACAGCTTCCATAATCATCTGGCCCTAAGCTGATTCCTATAGAACACTTACTACAGACCATGATCTCTGTGGTACAATGACAGCTTTCTTTTATTGATCCTTACCTAATACAGGCAAATTAGAAAGAATATTAAAAGAAGACAACTGTAAGAGCAGAGCACTACAAGTGAGAATGATTTTCTTGGCCAGCAGAATAGTAAGAAAAAAAATCCAATTCTGGAGGGACAGAAGCACAGCTGTCACTCTAAGCTCCATACAACAATACCCAATCTGGACCCAAGAAATATCACTTTCTTACATGCATTCTCGATCAGGGGTTTTCAACCTGTGTGTCATGACCCCTTTGAGGGTTGCATTAAGATATCCTGTGCATCAAACATTTATACTACAATCATAACATGAGCAAAGTTACAGTTTTGAAGTAGCAATGGAATAATCTTATATTGGGGGGGTCACCATGACATGATCAACTGTATTAAAGGGTTGTATCATTAGGAAAGTTGAGAACCACTGTGCTAAATCCATGGCCCTTTTTAAAAATTATATTTACTAATTTCAAGGAAGTTCAGAACCCCATTGCTTATAAACGTTTTAATTCCATTCTAGATGTGGGCAAAGCATATTCACTGTGTTCATCATGGGCTAGAGACAAAGCATGGGGCCATTTTTAAAGGTGCTTTCAAGTCATGAAGGATCACAAACAGCTCTGTGGGACTGTATTCCTCAGCAAGACTCTGCTTTTCATATTAATATAGTATTCAAAGATAGCCCAAGGGATTTTTATTCTATTTTTTCTTCCAGAATGTCCATTATGTGCCTTTGAGTGGGTTTCTCTACACAACTGTCATTCTGGCTGCCACATTTAACTGGAAACATTAACGAACTATTTGTACCAATATTAGAATAAGAACAAATGAGAAAAAACTCAGGAAAATAATGTAAAGATTTTGAAGTGAGGTGACAGAGGCCTGTTTCCTTGAGAGTACATGGTCTGATTATTAAAGGGAATTCAGTTCATAATTTCAAAAATTGGTCAGTTCTGTGTGCAACTTTTTCTTGTACACAGAACGTTTTCAAAATCATATTTTCTCCCAATCTGCAAACTTTGGTACACCTTGCTTTCCTTCTGGTAGGGAAAGCCTCCTGGTTGAAGTCCTCTTGGGAATGGAGAACCCAGCCTCTACAGCAGATCAAGCACTATGTCTTGCTAGCCTACGCTCTGCTCCCAGAAGTCCAACCAAGCCTTCTCTTTACCACAGCAAGAAGGACACGCTGTTTGCAAGGGGTGAAAGAGAAGGAGCAAAACACACAAGAAAGCAGAGAAACCCTGAAGCCCACTTGCACTTGCGCTGCTCTCTGCTGAAGCTGTGGGTGTTGATAGCATTATTGTTTAATCTCTCTGAAGAATATGTGGGAGAGGAAAGCACAACATCCCCAAGTTGTTACTTTGTCACAACTTTACAGAATACATAAGCACTTCAGTAAATACACAGATTTTTTTTTGCAAACTGTAAATCATCTGTGAGCCACCACTGTTCGACTAATTACAGCAAGAAGCTGTGCTCATTAGCTGTTCTCATCTGGCTCACTGCACGACCTAAATAGTCCGTAAATGAGCCGGCAATTATTGCTGTATTACCACTACCAGCTCCGCTCACATCAAAATATCTCCACCAAATGTTACGCCTGTTGGTATTATCAGGTTAGAAATTTCATAAACATATTGAAGCAGTTAATTGGGAGATTATTAAAAAAATGTGAAAATAGACTCATCGGTGAAGGAGGTTTCATCAAAGCCCAGATAGGCGGCACCACCTATAGATGAGAGGCTCAGAGTGCGAGCTCTAGATGGCTCTTGTAGCCTGCCGCTAACCTCTGGGAAATGAAGAAAGCAACAGAAATCTACCCACCTCCAACAACAGGAAGGCAAACCATTCACTCTTCCTCCACCTAGAGACTGTCTCCATAAGGTCAAAATGAAACAGAGAGGCCTGGGATGGAAAAAGTTGCCACATCAGCAGCTTTCCATTTCCAAGTGCATCCTTACACATACATACAATGAAGGAGATAAGAATCTGTTGTCTGTTGATACAATCTACTTTAAGAAATGTTTGCATACATGTTAACGGTGGAAAGGACAGAAGAAAAATAGTTTGAAGAACAATCACCCAATACCCTCAAATACTTTTTAAACATCTATTTATAATATCAAATGAATAGCTAATTAGTTGCATTCTTATTTATTCATTAGAAAGTCCTCTTAGAGCTTCATTTCACTTTTGTGGATATTCAGAAGTAATGCATTAACATTTTTTGCCATAATTCGTATTTTTCAAATTTATCCAACTTTAATTAACCCAATTTAATGAATTCTTATTGTGAACACTTTCTTCACAAAAAATAGGGGACCTCAAAATTGGGATACTTTATCTTGCTTTTCATCATTACCGTATCAGATTAGTCATTTATTATGATCCTAAAATATACAGAAAAAATTAAAAAATGCTAAAAGTTAATGAGTGCTATGGTTCTATTGGTATCTCCTGCCTTATCAGTGGAAATAACAGTTTAATAAATAAGCTTTTGATTTGATTCTTATGCTAGTTGCATTCATACAAAGCAAACACCTTAACAGAGAAAATAAGTCTAATAAATAATCATTTTATTTTATTCTTGTACTACTTGTACTCATACAAAGCAAAACTGGCCTGCATTTGGTCAAACATTGTCATTTACCCAGGTCCAATTCTGGCACAGACTGACAGACTTCAGGCAGGATGTAGAATAGAAACAAACACTGATTACTAATGATAACCACAGCAATGACAAGCAATTCTTTTAAAACAACAAACCCACATCTGGACAAAGGAACATGCACCTCATTTCTTCATCTCTTCACAACTACTGATTTTAACAGGGAATCCTCATTCTGATCAGTGGCTTTTTTTTCCCATGGCCCTCATGATCTTATGACACAATACACAGCCATGGCATGTTTTGAATTGTGCACTAAGTTATACAGTGCAGAGAACATGGTTTTCCCTAACTGCCAAATTCACCAATGCTATTGTCATGTTCTCTGTGTGAGAGTTATTTACCCATTTTCTTTATTCTTATAAATCCTTAGAAAGACAGCTCACTTCCCTTCTCACCTCTCTCCTTTGATGGTCTTTGTGTTGGGTAGTTTTGTGGCAATTTGACACAAACTAGACTCATCTGAGAACAAGGAAACACAATTGAGAAAATGCCTCTGTGGGACTGGGTTATAGGCAACATGTGAGGACATTTTCTTAAATAGTGATTGATGTGGGGAAACCCAACCCATTGTGGGTAGTGGCACCCCTTGGCATGTAGTTCTGAGATGTACACTAAAGCAGGCTGAGCAAGCGGGAACAACAAGCCACTGAGCAGTGTTCTGCCATGATCTCTGCCTCCTGTGTTCAGGGCTCTGCTTTGAGTTTTAAATTCCCTGGATGATGGACTACAAACTTTAAGATGGAATAAACTCTCTCTTCCACAAGTTGATTGTACCCATGATGTATTATCATAGCAACATATAGTGAAGTAAGACAGACTTGCCTTGATACAGGAAGTGACAACTGCAGAACAATTTCAGCATCACCATGAAGAGTCCAGGAAAGGCGATGTCTATACCTTTATTCCTAAACCAAAGAGGCAGAATCAGCAGCTTAATTACCTAAGAAACACTGGCAAGAAGAGTGATTATTGTGACCCTAATTGTTCTTTTCCCTTCATGAAAGAAAGGCCAAATCCACGTCTAGCCATAAAACTGAAGATGGAACAAAGTAAACACATGGTCATTCATGACTGTTAAAAACTCACATCACTGTTCTCTTAGGGTTTTGTTCAAAAGTCAGTCTTTTGTGGAGAGCTCATTATAAAAATAATCCAATAACTGTTTGCAATGTAACATCATACCAACAGGCATTTAAAAGTGCCTGTCTCATGCCTACTGCTACACTCAATACAATGGAGGACTTACAAGCACTCTTACCCCTTGCCATTTTCAAGGGCCTTAGCCTTCTATGGCTATAGTTACCCTGGATCTCAGGTGCCAAGTATTCTTGAAAAACTCTCAACTCTTCAATCATTTTATATCTATGGTGCTATTTTAACATAATATATTCAAGCAAATGTGATCTATTTCAAAAATACACTGAGGAATTAAAAGCCTGTGGTTACTTAGTGACCTTCAAAGCCACCATCAGACTAACAGTCTGGTTTAAATGAGGTCTTCTAAATCTTGACTGTGTATAGCTATGATACAAATGGACTACAATATCTTTGAAAATATATTAAATTGCCTAATATTTGGACATCTGACTGTTCATGGGAGCTATGCATCAAACAGCTCTGTGTGTATCACTCAGTGGTAGAAATAGACACAGGATATTGAAGTTTTACTAGCTGTAGTTGGATGATGAAATAAGAGTCAAAAAGGAACGTAGAGAACTTCTCCAAAATAACTCTAGAAGGAGGCACTTTTCAAGTCCTTGAAAAAATAAGACAGTTCCCGGGAGGAATAAGTCCAAGCTGACATATGTCCTGAATTTTCTAAACAGAATCTCTGCTTAGGACAACATAATTGGATGTTTGCTCATGAAGCTCAGGGTATTACTTTGCCCTAGTTTTTGGCTTAAAGAAGGAAACAGAGGGTGGGAACTTAAGGAGCTCATTATTCCAGCTCATAAGCCTGGTACCATGGGGACATGTACATCTGTTTATGAAGGGAAGAGGGTCTAGTGAAAAGGAAGGCACATTGGTAAGATCATGTCCTCACTGACACTGGGTGGGAACCACCCTCCTTCATGAAGCTTTGTGACTCCACGGTTCCCAAGCTCATTCACAGAAGACAAGGAAGGATTTCAAACCCTGTGAGGTCAACTAACAATCCCAACCTGAGAAGAACTAGAAACTTGAGTTGTTTGATGCAAAAATCTATTTCCTTTTAAGAAAAAGGTAAGAAAAGATGTTTAGCCATTACTTACTATTTAGATAAAGAACAACTTGTTTTATGATGATGAGGAAGATGAGGAGGAAGAATATGTTTAACATAAGTATGTTTTGAGGCTCCCCACTCAACTCCTTAATAAATGTTTCTTTGGGAGAAAGTGTTACACTCTGCTCAGCTGAATTATAAGGAAAAGAAAATTGCATCCTCTCCAGTTGGGATACATTTAGTATCTCCAGAGCTTGTTATAGTAGTGCAGCAGCCCTGTGTAAGCCCTGGTAGTGAGGCTTACCCCTTCTCAGAAACCTGCAGTGCCTCTGGACAGGAGAGCCAAGAGCAGCTCCAGTGTGCCCAGTGGGGGGGGGGGGTGGTTTCTATTAGATACCTCCATATTCCCTTCCTAAAAATGTAAGAATGTTGTATATTGAACATGTTCCTTGCCTTCTGAATTTCAAACCACCTAGAGACACCTAAAGAGTAGGCAGAGGAAACCATAAGCACTATGGGAGATCTTGGAGTTAGCAAGCGCTAAACACCACTAAGCTTTCCATGTGAGAATTTGTCAAACTGGGAACAGCTCCAGTTAGAGCTTCTCATGGGCAGTTACTCACAAGAAAAGAGCAAGGAAGGGGAAAAGCTGAGACCCCAGCCACCCACCTTTTCTATTTGTTCTGTTAAATCTCCTATGTGATTCAGTTAAAGAAAGGAAGAGCAGTAAAAGGAGTCAGGAGAGTTTTACTAATCTGTCCCCTTCAGGCTGTCAGGAACATGAGGACAGGATAGTAGGTTTCTATCACTCAGCTTCTCTTGTTCTTCAAGTCCTGAATCCATCAGGATAGCTGTCAAGAAAATGATAAACTGAAAACAGTGCTCTCAACTAGAGTATAATGTACACTTTTCATACTAGTTCTCAGGAGACTTGGATCACAAGTTTGAGGCTAGCCTGGTCTGCATATCAACACCTTGGTCTCCAGAAAAAAAAAATAAAAGATAGCCCCAATTAGGAGATCTGCAGTATACTATGAGTCTACACCAACCCAGATTTTCAATAAGCCACAGTTCAACATTAACCGCTGTCCCATTTTGGACTTTCTTAAATTAGCTAAGCACAGATTAAGCCTCCAGAATGTTATAAAATATACCAGAGCCATGCGATTCATTCAAACTTCTAAGAACACTTGTGTTAGACTTTTTGCTACTGTGGCTTATACCTAAGACAAACAATTTTGAGAAAGAAGGGTTTGTTTTGACCCAGGACTGGATGAATTTGTTGCTTTTAGAGCCAGAGCAAAACTGAAATAGAATAGAAATTGACATAGCAGACAAAAACCTGTTTTTCTAACAGTAGCTGGAAAACAGACAAGGAGGTCAAGAAAAGATAAAGCCCCAAGGACATGCCTCTGGTGACCCTCCTCTCAATAAAGCCATTATGCTACAAATCCATCAGGGGATTAAGCCATAGGTGAGAGCTATGAAGAGCCAATCAGTTTTCCAGTCGACAACCAACACAGCAATACATGAATCCATGGGAGATATTTCATATCCAAGCCAGAGCACTAGTATCTAAAAGTTAAACTTTAAAGCTATTCTATTTCTAATCCCAAATAATTATAACTATCAGGGGTTCCACAATGACATCAAATATAGTACAGTAACAAAATAGCAGTTAAGAGTCCTCAGATTTGAGTATTGACTCTTTCCAATTATTCAGTTCTTAAGATACTACAAAATGAAAACTCTCTGTGCCACACTTTCAAAATATCTCAAATTAATTACAACATATATGAAGTATAACAAAAATTTTCTTACCACTGAATGTTAAATTACAAACATTTTAGGAAAATTGAGCTCTGGCATCCTTTTCTGTTCAGTCTCTGATGAAGCTTCTTCATTAGAAGACTTGAAATGTTTTAGAAGTTTCTCTTGTCAGGTGTGTCAGTCTGTCTTCAATAGATGTGGAATAGTCCTTACAGAGCCTAGGATCTGAATTGACCTATTTCCAACTCCCTTTCAAATGAAGTCCAGAGTCTTTAAAACATCTAGTACAGAACTGGCACCATCCTCAGTAAAATTTGAATTTTAAAAGTCTGAGCAGTTATTCTAGGAAAACTAAGGACTTGCATATCTCCAAAGACCACAATGGAGGTGGTGGAAGTGAGCACTTTCATAAAAGTCAAATAGTCCACCGAAGGTGTCCTTATCCATAAGACAACATGTGAACCTTTCAGCAGAAAGATTGCTGTTGTCATCTGTTTCCCAACTCCATGGGACAGTATGGGAACTGGCCTAATACATATGCATATTCTCACTTTCCTCGGAAAGATGCATGAGAGGATCCTATCTTCTGGTGAGTCATCTCCTAACACTCTTGGTATCTTTTGTGGAAGTATCTTCTTGTCATCCCTGGTTTTGTGGAATTGCTTTGGTCATCAGTCCTTAACTAGGAATGATTTTTATCCCCAGGGGACAGCTGACATTATCTGGAGATAGTTTTGGGTTTTTTGTTTGTTGTTTGTTTTCATGACTTCAGGCAGAGAGTAAATGACTCATAGAACATAGACACTAGACACATTTACTAAATTACCCAGAATTCTTGGTGCCCAGAGTTTCTCTCTGTCTCTGTCTCTCTCTCTGTCTCTGTCTCTCTCTGTCTCTCTGTTTCTCTCTCATACACACACAAACACACACACACACACACACACACACACACACACACACACACACACACACAAACTATTGAGCCCCAGATATTAATAGTGCCAAAACTTGCAAAATCATGGACTAAGTATTTCAATTGTTTCACAGAAAAAAATCTGTAGAAGGTTCAAGTGGAGAGCAACCCTGAGGCCAGTCCTAAACTGCACAAAGGTTAAAGCTCAGTTTTGTAAGTTCTGGGACAGAGCCTGAGCACTAGACTTGTCTGTTCCTAGTGATGCTTACCTTCTCAGTATTCCCAGCTTTTCCTGCTCTTCTTTTTCCATCCTTTGGGTTGGTTGGATACATCGCACAGACTTGACATAACAATTTATTTCCAAGAATTTATGTGAGTTTGCAGTATTTTAAAATACTGTTTTGAGCCTTTTCTACTGTAGGAAAATGATTTGCTAGGGTTGAAACCCAAAGATTCCTTCTTCTTTCTATGCTTCGTGGGATACGTATATTTTTGCTCTAATATATTCATTGCAGCTTTAGGAGCAGGGTTATCTCCTAAAGAGGAAAATTAAACCAGTCACTTCTTATCTTGCCAAATTATTTGTGGATTTATGCATCCACCTTTACATATGCAAATATAGCATTTATCTTTTCTGACATTCTATTCTTGGTCCTGCCCATATTTTAGGACCCTTTAGAACAGCTACCCCTTTTTTAGGAGTAGCTGCCCAGATGCTTCTACTGTAGACTATAAGTAGCAGTGAATGAAGTTGCTGTGTTTCCAGGAGTTTTGCCCCCTTGGGTTGAGTTCCAGCTTTTTATCTAAAATCTTGTCTGCTCCCTCTGATAGGTATCTATAGAGCCATTCTTGATCTAGTAGCAATTGCTCTCTACTAAAACATATTCCCTTTTGATAATACAGGTTCTACAGCAAGGGGGCATAGTTACTCACTGATAGTGAGTATTGACCTTCAATATTTGTTTTCTCCTTCATTTTTGTCTGCCCATTGAATTCATCCACCCTGCTGGGGCCATTCTTCACTGCCATCAGAATCCAGCATCTTCAGCCTTCCAACACACGTTGAAGACTCGAAGTTCTCCAGGAATCTTCAGCCATCAGCATCAGACTAGAGCTGTAGAAGCACCAGACCTAGCAGTGTGGAGCTCTCAGTCTTCCCCGTGTGAAAACAGCCATTAGACTATACAGTCCACATTATGTCAGCAATCTAATAAATAAGTTTATATATAGTCATTCCATTTGTTCTGTTTTTCTAGACTAACAGCCCTATTATATTCCTGAGTTGAAATTACTTCCTAGAGTCATAGCCTCTGTTTTACAACAGGCAAAGTAAGCCAAGTGTGAATAGCCTAAGAGAAGGACCAGAGGGATTGAGTTGAAACATTCATTTCTGTAACCAAACATGCCAAGGGATGAGTGAAGGAGCAGAGGGAGGCCATTTTTTGGTATTCAAGCTTCCCCATCTGAAGGAAAAATAAGGTGGAGAGAGAAAATAGCCTATAAGATATAAAAACAGAAAAAACTGCATTGTTTGTATTTTGAGACAAGGTCAGTGCTAGTAACAAAAGGTGTTTTTTGTTTTGTAGTTTCTCACTGTCAGCAATATTTGAATCCTGTGTGCAATCGGTCAGGGCCTTATTTTAAGGACATACAAGTTTCCTTTCTTGGATGCCTGGTACTCTCAGAATAGATGAGGAAACTAGGAATAAATTTCAAGAGAATTAAGGAACTAGGATACTGTAGGAAGAGCAAAGGGTGAGAGCCAAGACAGAAGAGACTCCTGGAATCAGAAGACTGACTCTGAGACTCTGAGGCTAGAAATAGGAGATGACTAGACAGTCAGCCTAGCTAATCAATAAGCATTACAGTTTGTAATAGGCCTTGTCTCAAAATAAGGGGGGGTGGGACAGACAGCTATAAAGAATGACGTCTAATATTGACCTCTGATTGACCTCTGGGTTTCCTCATATGAGCACAAGCACACATGCACACACATGTAGGCTTGCATACATGAATCCAAACATAAATTGCTATTTTCATTGCATTTTTACCTTCAACAGCTCACCTGAAAAAGCTTGAGCAGTCTATGGAAACAGAGGTAAGACAGGAGAAAGGAGCTGTGTGTGAGAAGCAGGGAGTTGTGACTCTCAGCTGCCTAGCACATGCTTGTGTATACGTAACTCTGTGTTGCCATGTACAGTGTTTTATTGAATATCCTAGAGAGGATTTAATAAGCCAAACATACACCTCCAAAGCTGTTAATTAACTTTTGGGGCCTCTAGGGTGTGAGCCAGTGAATCAACAGGGTTCCTACACAGTCTGATACTGCTGAGAAACAGAAAAATTTATGACGCTTCCAACCGTGGTTAACAAATTTAGAGACATTTAGAACTCTCATAAGTGAACTGAACTATCACCCTTTAATACTGAAGCAATTTCTCCTTTTTGTATTCAAATGCATTAAATCCGATTGACCCTGCATTGTTTATAGGTAGAGGTTATCTTTAACCCATAGTGTTCACAGGATAGACAGTTAACTTTCCATTGTCCTAAGTATCTTAAATGTCAAAAATGTCTGAAATAAATCAATTCATAAAGAAAGGAATTTATTTCAGCTTCCAGTTTCAGTTCTTCGTCACCTATCTCTGCTACTTTGGTCCTGTAGTGAGACAGTGAATCCTAGAGTGCATCCCAAAGAAGGCTGTCCATCTCATGATAGCTCAAAAGCAGAGAAACAACAAGCAGGGGCATGTTCTCAATATCCCCAATAATTTAACTTCCTTCAACTGGACACTGTAGTGGGATATTCACTCTGTCTGCTTCTGTGGCACTGACCACACCCATTGGAGGGTGGAGCCAGGGGCAGAAGTGACCCACGGAACTACGTCTGAGGAGGAGCCGGGAAAGCTATCTTTCTGGTAGACAAGGAGAGAGAAGCATCCAGTTCCAACTGCTGTGTTCATCTGCCTGTGTTGGAGTTGTTTCTCACTGATTAAACATCTATTCGGCCTATTTGTTTATCCTGACCCTTATTAAACCGCAATAGGACACCACTTCCTGAAGGTTCTCAGGCTAGAGACCAAAGCATCAATATGAGGGTGGGTGGGATATGAATTCATGTGGAGAGCTTTTCTCATCCCTGAGGCCCCGGATTCACTTTCAAAAAAAACAAAACAAAACCCATAAGCCTCTAGGAAACATTCACATCCAAACTTACCTATCAGCTTTGCCTTAATGATGGATTTTTCAACTGATGTAACTCATTAGTCAAATGTGTGCTGAGAAGCACATACAGTTATTGGTGAGAACCTAACATCAGTACTGCCATTCCCTCTTTTGAGGGCAAGAATAATGGTTTATTATAACCCGGATACATTACAGAGACACACAAGGCACTATGGATGCACGGATGTATTGAAGTCACCGTGTGAGTGTCCCCAGATCTGCCCCATAAGTTAGGATGATTTTTTTTTTTTATCAATATTAGTACCCTAAACATTCTCTTCACTTGGTCTATTGAATCAAAGGCTTTCATTGTGCACTGTGGTTGGAATGAAAAACAAAAGCTCAGACTCTGAAACTCCAAATTTTACAAAATTAGTGTCAGAAACAATTTATTACATATCCTGGTGGCCAGAACTTTTGAAGAATTTTATCTGAGAATTGCTTATTTGAGAATCAAATAAAAAACCCATAAATGAAAGTTGCATACAGATTTTTCTTTTAAAAAAGAAGTTTAGCTTATATGTATACTTATCTAGATTATCCTACTAGTCTGAGAAAATTTAGAGAGGTCAACTGATAAAGAAACAGTCTATCTAGCAGGAAGAGAGGGATATGGAGAGCAAGGCTCAAATAAGCACACTGAACTGTTTCATTTTGTTCTTTCCTTCTTTCTTTTATTACTTCTAACATTTTTGTTTGTTTGTTTTTGCTTTTGTTTTTTGAGACAAGGTTTCTCTGTGTAACAGCTCTAGCTGTCCTGCAACTACCTTTGTAGACCTGGTTGGCCTCAAACTCACAGAGCTCCACCTGTATCTGCCTCAGGAGTGCTGGGATTAAAGGTGTGTGCCACCACCACCTGGTCTACTTCCCATGCTTTGTTACATGAAAGACTGTGAAAGGCCAAGAATTTTAACACCTCCACTTAATTAACAGTTTGTCCAGGGTCAGAATTCTGGAACAGGGGTTCTCAGAGGCTTTCTTTTGTTGTTGTACTGTAGAGGGTTTCGTGTTGTTACTGAAGGTAATTTATAATATCTTATTTCTCATCTCTCTGGAAAATTTCCACATTCTTCAGACCTTATTCATCTAGTATCTGATAAATTTTAAAATATTCTGTTAGAATCTAATCAATACTTTTCTGTAAATTTGAGATTGTAAAGTTTGAATACTTTTTTCTTTGTTCTTTGTTTTTTGAGTTATTAATATAATTTAAAATTTTTACATGTCGCTCCCAGTTTTCTCTCCCTCCCTTCCTCCCTCTTACCTTCTTTCCCTTGTGACATGCTCCCTGGCCACCCTCCCCTCCCACCCCCCCCACTCCCATTCCACTTGTAGGGCTATGCTATCCAGGTTGGGTCATGTAATTTTTAAATATTGTTCTCTTGATGAAAATCAATGTGTTATCTTACTGGATCACCAAGACATTCAAGTCTTTTTATTAAAAAAAAACCATTTAGAATATTTTTGTTCATTTTAAAATAATTTCAGCCTATCCCTTTTGTCAATATTATTTTTCGGAACTTCTGTTGATTGGAAAAATTGCTCAAATGAATATATCCTCTCTCTTGATTTCATCTGCCAATGGTGGGTTGGGATTTAGTGCATCAATTAGCAATCAAGAAAATGCCCCCATAGATACAAACATGTACCAATCTGATGGAGGCTTTCCTCAAGTGAGGTTCAACAGACATGCACGTGCACCAATCTGATGAAGGCTTTTCTCAAGTGAAGTCCCTTCTTCTCAAATGACTCTCTTTGCTGTCACCTTGACAAAACCAACCAGCAAATTTGAGACACTTTTTAGTCTTTCAGTTTACCTAAATAGAATAAATAAATTTATGTAATTTCAAGTCACTATATTTGTGAAAATGTATATGAACATCAGAAAGCTAATACACTTTACTAGCATAATTTTAATTAAAAGCATCTATCCTATTCCCAAATATTGCCTTTTTATGCCATTCTGTATTTACACTATGAAATAAATTAGTTTGCCTTTGATAACACTAAATGTGGAGTGTGGTGTTTTGGGTTCATGTATGAGTTCTGTTTGTTTGTTTGTTTGTTTGTTTGGCTTGTTTGTTTGTTTCTGAAATATTTTCAGGTCTTTGTACTTCTTCCCTTGGTCTATTTGAAAAGTCCCAGAAAAGCCAAATGTCTGACAGTACTTTTGATTTTTATTCTTTTTTCTTTTACTGAAAATAGATTATTTTCACATAATATAACCTGACTACAGTTTCTCCTCCCTCTATTCTTCCAGTTTACCTCCATGCC
The DNA here is from genome assembly GCA_030556225.1 of Cricetiscus sungorus. Taxonomy (NCBI): domain Eukaryota; kingdom Metazoa; phylum Chordata; class Mammalia; order Rodentia; family Cricetidae; genus Cricetiscus; species Cricetiscus sungorus. The sequence goes on along the minus strand of JANBXA010000600.1, from coordinate 11,156,545 downwards.
ATCTCCCATCTGGCTGCCCTTTCTGTCTCCTACTAAAGAAACAAACAGGCTTCTAAGAGATAAAAATATAATATACTATGATATGATATAACAAGCAATAGCACATCAGAATTAGACAAAATAAGCAAACAAAAGGAAAAGGGTTTAAGGGAAGGCCCGAGAATCAGAGACCCATGAGCTCACACACTTGGGAATCCCATTTAAAAATAAACAGTAGACAGGAAGCCATAATATATATGCAGAGGACTAGGTGCAGACCACTGCAGGACCTCTGCTACCCCACTCTCTTAAGTTCATATGAGCTTCGATCAAGGAGTAAACGACAGAAAAGTGGGGCCTCTTTCCTTGATGTGCTTTATCTCCTCTAGCTCTTACAATCTTCCTGTCTCCTTTTGCACAGGATTCCCTAAGTCCTCACAGGAGAAATTTGATGTAGACGTGCCCCTTTTAGGGATAAGTGTTCCAAGGACTCTCACTCTCTCTGTACGTCTGGGGTCATTTTTCTATGTCTGGCTGTGGATCTCTGTATTTGTTCCCATCTGCTGCAGAGGGAAAGTTCTCAAATGATGACCAAGCAAGGCAATGATCTACTAATGTCATTATGAGCCACTTTATTACTACTTATTTTTCAGTACAGTAGAATTTTACCCTAGGTTCCTTTCATATCTGGTCTCAGGTTCTTGGTCATCCAGGGCATCGGTACCATCTCATGGAGTGGTCCTGAAGAAAAACCAGTTGGTTAATCACATAAGCTTTTCTGCCACCATTGTCTTAGCATGTCTTTGTAGATCGATGGCGTTGTGGCTCAGTTAGTGTTTACATTTTTCTTTTGGTATGGTGTCAAATGCCTGTACCAAAGACTCTAGAACATAGGGGTGAAAGCTCTATGAAGCTATCAACTGGACATTTTCATTTTTAGTGAGTTGTATGAGTGTTGTCTTCATAAATAGGGCCTTGCTCTAAATTTATAGAGCAACAAGCTATTAATTTTGGCAACAGCTTGGTTGTTTGGGATTCCCATGGGAATCCTATGGCCAACTTCTCAATTATATGTAACCCAGTCTTGGTACTGTAAGCTTCATTTGGTGACAAGGGACAGCCAGTTAGAACTCTGTCTCTCTCTCTCTCTCTCTCTCTCTCTCTCTCTCTCTCTCTCTCTCTCTCTCTCTCTCTCTCTCTCTCACTCACTCTCCTCCATTATCTAGCAACATCATTTAGATCTCCTTCCTATATGTATATATTTCAGGATTTTCTACTATGTATTAGGTTTCAATAACACCCATCAAAAGGCCCTTAACTTTAACTATCCCTCATAATATCCCCCCATCCTCCTATACACCCCTGACTTGATGCTCCCATTACAGTACCCTTCATTCATCCTTAACTATTTATTCTGTTTCATTGACTGAATAGCTAATATTCACATATAAGCAAAGGCATACTATATTAGTATTTCTGGATCTGAAATACCTCACTCAGGATGATTTTCTTCTAGTTCTAACCATTTATTTGCAAATTTCCTAGTGTCATTTTTAATAGCTGAATTATATTACATTATGTAAATGTGCACATTTTCTTTATCCATTCTTCTATTGAGGTACATCTAGGTTTTTTTTTTCCAAATTCTGACTACTATTTAGCAGTAGTGAGCAATAAACATGGATGAATAAGTGTCCCTGTGAAAAGATGAAGTGTCCTTTAGGTATATTCCTAACAGTGATATAGCTGGATCTTGAGGTAGTCTGTTCCTATCTTCCTAAGAGATCACCATACAGATTTCCTTAGAGGCTGTACAAGTTTGCACTCCCCACGGCAATGGATGAGTGTTGCCCACACTCCACATCTTTCCCAGCATGAGCACTTGTTTTGTTGATCTTAACTATTTTAATATGTGTAAAAATAAAATTTAAAGTAGTTTTGATTTAAATTTTCTTGATGGTTAAAGTTGTTAAACATTTCCTTACAGGTTTCTCGGCCATTTGAGTTTCCTATTTTGAGACTTCCCTGTTTAAAACTGTACCCACTTTTTAATTGGGTTATTCTGTTGCTTGTCATCTAGTTCTTTTGAGTTTGTTATATATTTTGGATATTAGTCCTCTACCGGATGTGTACTTGGTAAAAATCCCTTCCCATTCTGTAGGCTTTCTCCTTGTCTAATGACAGTGTTCTGTCATTGCAGAAGCATTTCAGTTTTATGAGACCCAATTATTAATTGTTGATCTTAGTGCCTGTACTAACTGTGTTCTTTCAGGGAGTATTTTTCTGTGCCAATGGGTTCAAGGCTATTCACTACTTTCTCTTCTATCAGGTTCAGTGTATCTGGTTTTTTTTTTTTTTGTTTGTTTGTTTGTATGTTTTGTTTTGTTTTGTAAACCCTTTTATTTTCTTTCTTTTTTATTATTACTCTTTTTTTATTTAATTTAGAAACAATCTTATTTTACATATCAATCCCAGTTCCCTTTTCCTCCCATCCTCTCATGCCCCCCACCAATCTGCCCATATCACCCCCATCCACTCCCCAGGAAAGGTGAGGCCTTCCATAGTGGATCATCAAAGTCTGCCATATCATTTGGGGCCTAGGCTCTCTTCCATGTGTCTGGGATGAGAGAGTATCCCTCCATGGGGAATGGGCTCCCAAAGTCCATTTACACACCAGAAATAAATATTGGTTTCATTATCAGGGGTCCCATAGACTGCATAGACCTCCTAACTGGTACCTACATTCAGAGGTCTTGGTTCAGTCAGTGTGCTCTCACTTGTTCAGGTCAGCTGTTTCTGTGGGTTTATCCAGCCTGGTGTTGACCCCTTTGCTCATCCCTCCTCCATCTCTACCACTTGATTTCAGGAATAGGGCTCAGTGCTTAGCTGTGGGTGTCTGCTTCTGCTTCCATCAGTTACTTGATGAAGGCTCTAGGATGGCATTTAAGGTAGTCATCCATTTTATTATAGGGAAAAGGCATTTAATGTAGTCTCTCCACTATTGCTTATATTCTTAGTTGGGGTAATCTTTGTGGAGAGTAAGAAAAGATATACCTTAATAGAGGGAGCCATTATAGGTTTAAAGAGAAATCTACTACTAGAGAATTATCTAGAGATCCACAGTGTATCCAGTTTTATATTGAGGTCTTTCATCCACTAGGAGTTTAGTTTCATGTAAGGTGATAAGTATGGATCTATCTTAATTCTTCTATAAGCAGCCATACAGTTTATTTATTGAAGATGCTGTCTTTTTTCCAGGGAGTATTTCTGGCTTCTTTATTTAAAAAAAATCAGTTTGATCAATATATGTTTTGTTCCAATACCACACATTGTTTTATTACTGTAATTCTGTAGGACTATTTGAAATCAAGGATAGTGGTGCTTCCCAGACATACTTTATTGTACAAGATTGTTTCAGTCATCTTGTTTTATGTTGTTGTTGTTGTTATTTTGAGTTTCCATATGAAACCTTTCTAGGTCTAAGAAGAATTGTGTTAGAATTTTGATAGGGATTGCAATGAATCTGTAGACTGCTTTTGGTAGGTTAGTCATTTTTACTATGTTGATCTACCAATCCATGAACATGGGGGAATCTTTCCATCTTCTGATATCTTCTTCATTATCTTAAAGGTTTTTTTTTTAAATCATAGAAGCCTCTCATTTGCTTGGATAGAGTTACCCAAAGATATTGTATATTATTTGAGGGTATTGTGAAAGTTGCTGTTCCCCTGATTTCTTTCTTGGTCCATTTCTCACTGGTATATAGGAGGACTACTGATTTTTTGTGAGTTAAATATGTATACAGTTACTTTGCTGAAAGTATTTATCAGCTGTAGGAGTTATCAGGTGGAATTTTGAGGTTATGCATGTATCATAACATCTGCAAATAAAAATATTTTAAATTCTTTCTTTTCATTTTATATCCCCTTGATCTCTATAAGTTGCCTTATTGCTCTGGCAAAGAATTAAAGTGATAATATTGAATAGGTTTGCAGACAGTGAAAAACCTTGTCTTGTTCTAAATTTATTTGAATTTTTCTCCATTTCAGTTGATGCTAAGCATTGCAATGTCCTATTGTTGAATTTTCCTTTAATGAGTATGTTCTTCACTATCTCTTCTGATTAGTTTTGGTCTGAAGTTTATATTGTTAGATATTAAGATGGCTACATTTGTTGTAATTTAAAAAGCAGTGTGAGAAAGAAAGATGCCATGTGACACAGCTCACATGGAGGGTTTTTTACCTGGGGAAAGGGAATGCATAAAGGGGGAAGGGGAGAGGGACACCAGCCTTTTGGGTAAGGAGAGGCAGAAGAGAAAAGAGAGGTGGGCTGGGAACAGAGAGATAGCTAGAAAAGTAGAGGGGGGGGACATACAAACAGAGAGAAAGACTGGAGGTTGGCAAGGCCCTTTTAAAAGGGAACTTAGTAAATGCACACAGGTGGTGCTTTTAGTTGGAGCAGCTGAGGACATATCCCGTCAGAACTCCAAGGGCAGGCCACTACAGATGCCTGAATACTAACAATACTTTTTTGTGTCCTGGGACCATTTTCTTGGAATAACTTTTTCAATATAATTTTTCCCTGAGATGATGTCCATTCTTAATGTTAATTTGTTTCTAAGATGCAGCAGAAGTATATACCCTGTTTTCTCATCCTTTCTGTTAGTTTGTGTTATTACTAGGGGAATTGAGACCATTGACATTGAGAGGTAGCAATCAGCTGTGTTTATTTATTTCTGTTATTTTATTGTTGGAGTTGTGGCTGTTGTGGTGGCAGTGGTTTTGGTGGTATTGGTATTTCCTCCTAGGGCATTCTGTATGGATGGATATGTAGACAGATATTGCCTTAAATTTGGTTTTTATCTTAGAATGCCTTGTTTCCTCCATCTATTGTGATTGCAAGTTTTGCTAGGTACAATAGTCTGGACTGTCATCTGTGGTCTTTTACAGTCATTATAACATCTGTTTACCTCCTCTAGCTTTTAGATTCTCCATTAAAAAGTCACATGTTATTTTGAAAAGTTTGTCTTTATATGTTGCTTGATATTTTGTCCTTACGGCTTTTAATATTTTTTTCTTTGTTCTCTTAAGTTTAGTTTCTTAATATCATGTGCTAAGGGGACTTTCTTTTATGGTCTAGCCTATTTTGTATTCTGTATGCTTCTTGTACTTTTATAGACACCTCCTTCTTTAAGTTGATCAAATTTTCAAATACAATTTTGCTGAAAATATTTACTGTGCCTTTCTTCTCCTTCCTGTATTCCTATTATTCTTATATTGTTCTTCTCACAGTGTCCCAGATTTTCTAAATGTTTTTTTCAGGGTGATGTTCTGATTAACATTTTTTTTTTGACTGAGGTGTTTGTTTACTCTATTGTGTTTATAATGTCTGAGATTTTCTTTTTTTATTTTTTTGTAGTTTATTAGTGAGGCTTGATTCTGAGATTCCTTTTTGAATTCCTAAGGTTTCTGTTTCCAGAATTTTTTCTGTTTGGGTTTTCTTCATTGAGATTATTTCCACTTTCAGAGCTTGAAATTTTTTTATTGATTTCTATCCACTGTGTGTTTTCATAGATTTTTAAAAGGTATTTATTCATTTCCTCTTTAAGGACCTCGATCATATTTGTAAAGGCTGTTTTGATTTTTTTCTTGTGCTTCAACTATGTTAGAATACTCATGGCCTCATGTGATAGGTTTGCTGTGCTCTAGTGGAGATATATTGTCCTGGTTGTTGTTGATTGTGCTTTAATGTGTGTGTGTCTAGGTACCTGGTTTCAGGAAAATTGTAATTCTAGGTGCTGATATCTGGTCTTATCATAGTTTGGTGGGTGTTTTTTGTTTGTTTGTTTGTTTTGTTCTGTTCTGTTTTGTTGTTTGTTTGTTTGTTTCTTGTTGTCTGCTGTCCTCCCTGATTTTTCAGGCAGTGTGGTGGTTGGGTGTTGGCTGATAGGAAATTCTGGGATCCAGATTAGTGTGGCCACTGGGAGTTCCAGGTAAAAAAGTTAAAAAGTCTTTCTAGGTTTTGGGAGCTGACACATAGAAATGGAGATAGGCTAGGAGTGGCATGTACTCTTGGAGGTCCACAAGAGGGAGGGAAGCAGGGCATTCCAGGAGGATCAGCTTATTCCCCTGAGAATCAGAGTAGATAGTTCAGAGAGGTCAAAGAGGTGGTTTGCTACAGACCTGGGGATGAGAATAGGGGGATTGGGTTTGGAGGATTGGAGGGAGAGGTGAAGATCTGCAGTTATCCTGCCTACTTTCCTGGCCAGAGTGACCTGCAGGTCCCCACAAGTTCCAGCTAAAGTTGGAGGCTAAAGTAAAGTAATGAGTGGGAAAGGGAAATTAAAAGGGGAAGGTCTATCTTATTCCCTGGAAATAGGGGTGGGGTGGGGATAGCAGGTGGTCTGGTGGGGATGAGACTAGGGGATTGTATTTACAGTAGGGGAGGAATAGGTGAACTGCAGTTAGCCTACCTGTTTTGCTAAACAGCCTGTAGAGTGTACTCCCCACCCCCCAAGAATGAGATACTTCCAGATGATTAGAAACTCTTTTGCTTGAAAAGTACTATTGATCAGTTGGTATCACCATAGGTAAACAGAACTGTTCATTTATTTTTGGAGATTTACAAATGTCAATATCTATAACATAATTCTTTTCCCTGAATTGTTCTCTAGAGAGCTGTTGACTCATCTTTGGCTTGAGGCACATGCCTGTGACCAATGTGTCAGCAATCAGCAGAGAGGGATTTTAGTCATTTTGATTAAGATGTAAACTGGTTGGTATTTAAGGATTAAACTAACAAAACCTTGTTGCTTATACAAATTTAAACCAACTGAATTATGGAAGTCCAGCTATCATCTTTCTTCTTGATTTAGGAAGAAAACAGTGACTTAAGAACAAAGGCTATGTGACTTTAAAACACCATGCATTCATGTAGGTTTGACTTTGGTAGCATTTTCTTAGTTAGTATTTCTATTGTTGTGAAAAGATACCACAATCATGGCAACTCTTATAAAGATAAACAGTTAATTTGGTGGCTTATATTTTCAGAGGTTTAGTTTATAATCATCATGGTGGGACTGGGTGTGCAGGCAGACATGATGCTGGAGTAAGAGCTAAGAGTTGATACATTTATGACTTGCGGGCCACAGGAAGTGGTCTGTTTCACTTGAAGTAGCTTGAGCATAGGAGACCTCAAAACCCACCTGCTACAGTGATATACTTCCTCCAACAAAATCAAACCTACTCCAGAAAAGCCACACCTCCTAATAGTGTCACTTCCTTTGGGGGTCATTTTCTTTCAAACTACCACAATCATCCATGAGGGAACATTTGGACCTATGGAGCCAACCATTTACCCATGGTAGCTGTGTCACATTGGGGATTGGGAGATTCCAATGGCTTGCTTCCTCTTAATCTTAAAGCATAGGTAAGTAGCTATAATCCAACAAGTGGATATTGCTGGTTTCCATGGAAAGATAGGGATAGAATGAGCCACCACAAATACTACTCTAAAGAAGACTTTCTACATTGTCCTAATTTACTTTTCTGTTGCTATTATAAAGCACTAATCAACGTCCATGTCACAGTCCATCATGAAGGGAAGCCAAGGCAGGAGCTTGAAGCAGAAACCAGCAAATAATAGTGCTTATTGGATTATTGAATTTCTCCCTCTGGCTTGTGCTAAGCCAGCTTTCTAATATAGCCTAGGCCAACTGGCTTAAGAGTGTTAAAGCCCACAGTTGGCTTGTCCACAGACATGCCCAAGACCAACAAGGTGAAGGCATTTTGTCAACTGAGTTTCCCTCTTCTCAGATGTGTCCTGCTAACAACAAAGATTGGCCATCACACACATGCAACATGAAAAATTAAAATAAGAATCTCCCAGAAGCCTCACTGCCTCAGTGAGTCCTGGAATCATGGCCATTTCCGGTCATTCTTTCACATAAGCACTCTTTTCCTCAAATGAGAGACCTTGAAAACCCAAGTGTTCTTTCACTGTATAGACTTAAAAGTGATCCTTCAATTTCCAGCCACTCCCCCCTCCCTCAGTCCCAACCCCCCATCCCCACTCCTCTACCTGAAATCTCTGGGCCAAGTTATTAAATTTTTGTTTGTTTGTTTTTTGGAGGCAGAGTTTATTGAATATTTTATGTGCTGTGCCATTAAATTTAGAAGCTCACAAATATCAGATGTTTAAGTCCTCCCTCAGTTATTTCAATTCTCTCTGATGTTTAATACCAGCCCCTCTGGTTCTTACCTTTTGAACCTTTGTTGACAACCCTGTCTGATGTCATCCTCTATTATATCTACATATCAACAAACTCTTATAGTTTTAATTTTTTTGTTTGTTGACATGTTGGACAATTTGTTATTTTGTTTTCATGGAAAAGTTAACTTTCTTCGTTTTTTTTTTTTTCTTGGTTTTTCTAGACAGGATTTATCTGTATTGCTTTGGAGCCTGTCCTGGAACTAGCTTTGTAGACAAGGCTGGCCTTGAACTCACAGAGATTCACCTTCCTGTGCCTCCCATGTGCTGGTTTTAAGGCATGCACCACCAATGCCCGGCTGGAAAAGGAAACTTTTTATCTATCTGGCATAATTTCAGTTCCTTTTGTGCTTTCTATATCTTAAAATTTTCACATAATAAATAGATAACCTTTCTATAGAGAGCAATAAATATTATATTTAAAGATTCAGACAACTTAGGTCTAGTGCAAATACTTTTACAATAAGCATTTATAATAAAATATCTTTCACTCACTCTAATTTATTTGATTTACCTTCAGTGTCTTCTAAGACAATCATTTCAAGGTAATCTCACATTTGTAAGTGATCCAATCATCCATTTGCTAATTTTTCAAAACAATCTTTATTTTTAAAAGGCAAATAATATTTGCAAAGGTGTTAGATTATTAGCATTTGATATACAACATATTGCACAAAGCATAGTTTACATATTTAGAAAATGTGAATTATACAGTGATAAGCTAATGTGCATTGAGTACAAACACATACAGGTATCATTTGTGTTTACACAGGATCCAATAGGTTTTAAAGCTTATGTAACTTACAAACTAATCAGATGGAGCCATTTCCTCAATTGAGTTTCCCTCTTCCTGAATATGTCAAATTGACAACTCAGGTTGACCATCACTTACACACAACATGATAAGTGGAACTAATTGTCCTCTAGCACCCTCACTGTCTCAGTGTGTCCTGAAGTCATGAACCCTTTGGTTCCTCCTTTTAGAAAAGGTATTTTCTGCTGGAGTGAGGGACCCTGAAAACACTTTTATGTCTTGGTTTTTAATCTTTTTAATAAAATGGGAAAGTAAGAAAAGGGAGTGTTAGAACACGAATTGAGCATCATGTACCAGAAAGAATTGTTCCTAGGAAGAGTTGCATCATGGGAAAGGCCTGGCCCAAAGAGGGGAACTACAAACCCTCTGCATTTTCCTGTGCACTTCAAGATTTAGCTGCTTTAGTCTTCCCTCAGCCTCTGTTATTATCAATGCTTAATTTTAATGGATGAAGGGAGGATCTTGGTGTGGGTGGCTTGCTTCTTCTTTTTGTTGTTGTTAAATGTAGCAACAAACAATCAAATCAGAGGAAGGAGAATACAAAGAAAATGGGTCGTGAATACAGAAAAAGGTCAGGGCTCTAGTATTTAGTGCAGTGTCTGGGGAACTATTAACTGTGTGGTGATTGGCAGTTTTAACAGTACCTTCTGCTCTCTTTTGCCAGCAACTATGCAATTATTCCAGGTGTTGTAGTGGAATGACTCTACCAAGTTTTATAGGATTAATCAGCATGTAAATGTTGGCAGGCTTCAGGCTCAGATCCCAACTTCAGGTGCAGCACTCAGAACAGATGGAGACAAACACTTCTTGGGTTTGTTTTTAAAAGGGGTTTATAAATTGGCCAAACTGCCTTTGCCCCAGATCCAGTTTACTTAGTGACATTTTACTGGGAACAGTCTCTTTTCTGAAATTATACAAAAAGATCATCTGTGTGCTAAGTGGTAAGATCAGTCCTAAGTGTATCCTGTGTGTCCGCATCACAACTGCACGCTTCCTCTGTAAACTTTGCAGATGTTTAAGTTTTTTCATCTGTTGTTTATAACTCCATCATGTGCCATAATAGCAAGTGAAAAAGACAAACAAGGTCTCTATTACCTCCATCTGTCAGCTCTTCCTTTGGTGGTGTCAAAGGAAGACTTAAGAAGGATTTGGAACACTGTGTGAGGCTCATTGTGTATTATGTAACTATTTGGAATAAATTCTTCTACTCATGGGCTTCCAGAGGCTCCTAATTGCCTACAGCAATAGGTTTGGATTATTTGTTCTTGCCAAAAGCCACTTAGTCTCTGCCTCAGTAACTACTTCCCTACATCAGAACCACACACTGCACCTTGGACATAGCAGGAGAGAGTAGAACAGAGCCATGTGACTTCACAGGGTCCTTGTAAAAGTTGGCATCCCTCTTTCATCTTGGGCTCTAGCTGAGAAGAGCTCGTCCTGACCACATAGTTCAAAGGACTTTGAGCCCTGGTTTAATCTATCTGCTTGAATATACTTCAGTCCTATTCTATAACAAAATAACTTTGGGGAAAAAAAAACCACATTCATCAACCATGTATTTATTGTTGTGCCTAGTATTTTTCTTTTTACTTTCTTTCCAAATGGAGGACCAGCTTGACCTCACCTATTTTATGTTTCCCCACGTTTCCCAAACAACCCATTCTTCGTATAAACCATTTATATGGGCCTCTGTGGGTCAATCAACATGAGCAGATTTAAGACTCATTGGGAACAGATGTCACAAGGCTCTTTAAATGCTAGGTCCTGAGTCCTGTGTGCCCTAAGTGTGTGCTTTAGTAGCATCACCATACTTATGTGAAAATCCTTTTGTATTGTCTGATTTTTGTTTTGTCTTCCTCGATGTTCTTAAGTCAATAGTAATTAAAGGACCATCAATAGTAATTAAAGGACCATCAATAGTTAATAAGGAAAGTTTCCAACCTGCAGTGAAATTAAAAGTAAATTTAGCTATCATGAATTTATTACTCTGTGGGAATAAAGAACTGTTACTTTTCTGTGTGAAAACACAAAGACGGGCGAGTGGCCTGAATTTAGCAACTTTTTGTGTGTTATAGTGCATAACAACACCATAAGAAGAAAGTACCCCAGGGGGACAAATGTCCTCCTTCAGAAATGGGAAGTCTTCTAGAACTTATGTATGTAATGGTAACAAAACCCACAAATATTAAAGTAAAAAAAATAATAATAATAAGGAAAAACAAGGCCAAAAAGTGAAACTAAACAGGAGAGACATTAAAATTTTTATCATAATACAGATCCTAGTTTCTATTTCCTTTTTACTTTTGTAGTCTTTATGGTCTTATTTAAGCACAACTAAAACATGCAAGTGTGCCATTTTGTCACAGTGCAGCACAGGGTTGGGACTGGTGACTCTGAAGGCCAGCTATGCTGCTCTTTTGAAGATGGTTTTGTGGTTCTTGAAGGACACATGAGTGATGTCAGAAGTAAAATCTGTTGCTAGGCAGCAGCACTTCAGCTCCTTGACAGTGTGGACCAGGGCCCTTGGAAAGCCACTGGGCAGAATGATAGTGTGGACCAGGACATGGCGCCTATGCTTCTCACAGTTGCAGTTAAAGACATTTCATCCACACACAGGCAGAAAGGCAATGACTCATGCGCCTGCTTGCAGGACATCTACCTACAAGCACCAAGCATTACTATGACTCACAATTCTGTAGATAATGAGTGATTCTTTAAGCCACAATTCAAAAGTTAGAAAATTATAATTCTACCATCTATCTGGAAAAGAAAGATTAGGAAACCTAGGTGATATCACCCTACTGATATGAAGTCATGCTTGTCAAGAGGTTATTCAGCTAGACATCCTGCAAACATATAAATCTGTTAATATTATTATACTACAAAGTAAATTAACTTTGAACACTTGCAGTTACTGACAGCTGTTTTGCCCTTTGAAGAACATATCGCCTGCAAGGGAGAATAACCATAATTTCCTAAGGAGTTTTGGCTGGATGACTAAGGAGCTGTAACAGTACATTATGCTTTGTTCTGTGCCATATCTCTAGGCTGTTTTGTCATTAACACTTTAAGCTCAAGGGATAGTCAGTGGCTTCTTCAATTATTGGTCAGTTCTATGCAGTCTTTTTGGTCCTGCCATGTACTGTTCATAAGCCTTTTACCTTCAAATATAGCAGCCTAACAGCTGGTCTGTGGTCCTGATCCTTAGAGTCTGAAGTACAATTTATGCTAACATTTTAATATATTCTACTGAGACCAACTACAAATGCATGATTCCATGCTTGCTTGCACAGCCAATGTCTTAAGACTATGTAGAAGGACATGAAAAGCCTCTTCAAGCAGTGATGTTGTTTACATTCCTGTTATGTCTGTGTGTGTGTGTGTGTGTGTGTGTGTGTGTGTGTGTGTGTGTGTGTGTGTTATGAGCTTTAGATGTATTGATAAATGACAGAATTTCAATGTTTATTGGCCATGTATATTTTAAGAACAGGTCTTTAAATTATATAAATACACTTATGTACAAACTTAAAGTCATTTGTAATAATCTCACTGTAATAATCTTGTACCCACCATATTATAAAAGTATTTGACTCTACACTTAGGAAAAATGAGTTTTAACAGCAAAACTTTTTGCTTCATCAGCATACACTCCTGTGTCTTCAGGAGAGACTAGTCTAGGCATGGAAGCAAAGCCAGTACTGGAACCCTGTTTGAATAGATATCAAAATCCCAGAAGACATCAGAAAAATCCACAAAGCCCTTCTAATTTCCGTAGCAATTAAATTATTCATTTCCTGCCCACAAGGCTTGTTTATCTTTGGACTGCAAAGCCCCTGTTAAGTCTTGGAAAGTAATTCCCAGTTAATTGGTTAACTAACTGTAGCCCACAGGTAAAGTCCTTCATTAACAAACATGAAAAACAAAGATTGGATATAGCAGAGTCCTAAACACAGTGTTTTGTTAATCTTTCACCAGAAATAGTACTTAAGGTACATTTTTTTCCAGTTTCCAAAGTCCAATGGCCATAATAAAATACTTCATGGTGTCCTTTCTGTACCTTGGGAGAAAAAGGTGAGATGTGATCATACATCAGAATGCATACCAGACCAAGAAGATCAGGAATAAGCTAGACCTTTCCTTGTCTTTTCTTCTAGAATTTTATACCCCTTCTCCTGTCCATAAACCAACCAGTTTTCCAAAAAGAAGCATAAAGATTTGCTTATGTACTTAGAAAAGTGGGAAATACATGTCATTTTTCCTTTGCTCTCTAGGCCTAAAAACAAGGTACCAATATTCCAATAGGAACTTGGTATCTAGGCTTCCAGCCACAGTCCAACACACGTTCCCCTCTTCACACAATAAAATATGAGCATAGGAAAAAAATCTTCAGGAATAAGAAAAACCTGACCTCTTTAAATGCACTTGACTCAATCGTCCTGTGTCAAGTTGCCCTCACACCTATCAGAGGAGCAGACTTCAAGCATTCTATCAGGATTATTTCCTGGAGACAATCCATTTTCCTAAGTAAGGTTTCCTTATAAACTCCAACAATTCTCTGTTCACATTCTCCTTAACTATGAAGAACTGTGTGTACATAACAAACCAATGAAATGGCCTAAGCTTCAAAGAGGGGCTATTTTAGTCAGCTGTGATAAATGTCATGACCAAAAGAAACTTGGGGAAGAAAGGGTTTATTTGGCTTACATATTCTGTTCACAACCTGTCATTGAGAGAAACCATGGTGGGAAATCAAGCTGGATAGGAATCTGGAGGCAGGAACTGAAGCAGTGGCCGGCCATGAAGAACACCGCTTACAAGCTTGCTCAGTTTGCTTTCCTATATAACCTAAGACTACCTGCCTGGAGTGGCACTATCCAATGCGGAGACTAAGGAGCTGGGAAATGCATTCTGTGAAATACTCTGTACTATCCCTATAGGCTGCTCTGCCATTCACACCTCAACAACAAGGAATACGCCAAAGACTTCTATAATCATTGCCCATTCTCAGGAGCCACATAAATTGTTGACCCCACATCAATTATTCATCAAGAAAATGCCCAACAGACTTGCCTATTGGCCAATCTAATAGAAACATTTTCTTAATTTAAAGAATTTAAGAGTTCCCTCTTTCCAGATGACCCAGCCTTGTATCACCTTGACAAATAAACTAACTAGCCTAAGGATCATACTCCTTGATGGGAGCAGTCATTGCTTGGGACCTGAAAACTACTTGATTGGAAGCAATCTGAGATATTTGTGTTCCCCCATGCTAGTAACTATGAGATTAAGCCAGTTTAGTTTTCTTTCTCATCTGCTTTTGCTGAACTACTCACTCAGAATGCAACCTGTTGTGTACACGTGTGGGAGTGTACACGAGTTAGGATGTGTGTTTGTGTATGTTTGTTTGTGTATGTAACCATATATTGTGCTTAAGTGTGGAGATCAGAAACCTACCTCAGTGCTGCTCCTTGGGAGTTTATCCAATTTTTTTTTTGAGACAGGACTTCTAACTGGAACTTGATGCTCACCAATTGGGCTAGGCTTGCTGGCCAGTGAACACTAGGGATCCTTGTACCGCCTATCCAAGGGTGGTATTATTTGCAAACATTACCATATCCAGATTGTGGCATTAATTCTGGGATGGAACAGGTTCTTGTGCTTGCCAAGTCTGTACTTTCCTGAATTTACTGAGTGAGCTACCTCCACAGCTCCTATCTTTTCCTGTTTGTTTATTTGGGCATCTATCCAATCTTCCAATCCATAGGTTAAGATCACCAAAAAGTGTTTTCTGAATTACCCCTCAAAGACAGGGACTGCTCATTCTATTCTTTCTTAGGTAGTAACCTTCCCTAGCATACTACCATGTAGCATATGCATTGGGTATATGCAGAAATACTGGAACTTATTGTTTCATATGTACACGTGACAGGGAAATGTGGAGCAATTGAGAGAAACTTGAATATTTCTCTGACAGACTCTTTTTTTTTACTTTTAAGTGCATGAATGTTTGACTACATGTATGTATGTGTATGTGTAGCACATCCATACAGCACCTACAGTGGACAGAAGAGGGTGCTGGATCCCCTGGAACTGGAGTATAGATGGTGTTAACCACCATGTGGGTGCTGGGAATTGATCCCCAGTCCTGTGTAAAAACATCAAGTTTCTTCTTTTGTGTGTGTGTGTCTATTTTTTTTAATTGAGCTATGCATTTTTCCCCACTCCCATTCCCTCCTATCCTCTCCCCTTCCACTCTACTCCTTTTCCTCATGCTCCCAATTTACTCCGGAGATCTTGTCTTTTAACCCTCCCTAGGTAGATCCATATGTGTCTCTCCTAGGTTCTCTGAGATTGTGGCCTGTAGGCTGTTTGTTCTTTGCTTTATGTCTAATATCCACTTATGAGTGAGTACATAATTATATTTGTCTGAGTCTGGGTTACTTTACGCAGGATGGCTTTTTCTAGTTCTGTTCATTTGTCTGCAAATTTTAAGATGTCATTGTCTTGTTTTTTCCACTGAGTAGTACTCCATTGTACAAATGTACCACATTTTCTTTGTCCATTCTTTGAGGGGCATCTAGGTTGCTTCCAGGTTCTGGTTATTATGTATAATGCTGCTATGAACATAGCTGAGCAAATGTCCTTGTGGTGTGAGCGTACATCCTTTGGATATATTCACAAGAGTGATATTTCTGGGTCTTCAGGTAGGATGATTCCCAATTTTCTGAAAAAACACCATATTGATTTCCAAAGTGGCTGTACAAGTTTGCACTCCCACCAGTAATGGAGGAATGTTCACCATACGCCACATCTTCTTCAGCACAAGCTGTCATCAGTGTTTTTGATCTTAGCCATTCTGATCAGTGTAAGACATTATCTCAGAGTTGTTTTGATTTGCATTTCTCTGATGACTAAGGATGTTGAACACTTTCTTAAGTGTTTTTCAGATATTTGAGTTTCCTCTCTTGAGGGTTTATTTTTTAGATCTGCACCCCAGCTTTTATTGGATTATTTGGTCTTTTGATGTCCAATTTCTTGAGTTCTTTGATGAACATTTTTTAGAACAAATATGTAACATGTGTTTTTAAGCATAAATCTTGCAATTTTTTTCACTATGTCCGAGCATCCACCAACATTTTAAAAGACCTTTACTCTCCACCTGTGTTCTCCAGGCACAGTAACCTTTGAAAACATTGGTGTATGTTAAAACCTGAATCTGAGATCATTTAAAAAGAAACTAGATTAATAGCACCACTAGAAAAGTCTAAGGGCAATTTAAGACTGATTGTGTATATCTTATACTCACTTCTCTGTCCTCCTGTGTTCTGAGCCTTGATATTTCTAAGATTTTAAAATATTTTTCATATCAGTACAGGTGAAATGCCTTAGCAATGCAACAGCAGAATATTATTCTGCAAATCTTTCTACAAAGTTCTTCATGCAAAAGCTAGCTATTTTTTCCTGTGAAGCTCCAAAATGTTAATGTGGTGCATATGAAAAGGATACTATAATAATAGAATTTTTGTAAAAGTGAAATAAAGTCAAATAAGAAATTCAACTGTAGATGGAACATCTGTATCAACACATTGCCACCCAAGGCTCACAGGACATTGCAGAAGAGGGGCAGAAAGAATGTAAGGGCTGGGGTGTAGGGAAGAGTGCTTTGAACTGCTGGATGTGACATGGCTGCTGCAAACATGAATTCATAGAAGCTATGGTTACCTGCCCAAGATCAAGCCAGTCAGCATTCTAGGGTGGAGGGATGGGCTCATAAGGCCTCACTCTTAAGAAGTTACTGAGAGTTATTGCCTGCTCAAGGACATAAAGTCACTTTTCTTTAAGGAAATACCACTGGCAGGCTTCCCATTCCCCAGTGAATTCCCACAGCACTATATAGGCAGCATCAACTGGTTTCAGTAGATTATTAAAAAATAAATAAATGTAAAAGACCTGAAGTTAGAAAGGAGGTATAGAAGGGAGGAGGTCAAGAGGATTGGAGAAAAGAATGTGGTAGGAATAAAATATATTACATAGAAAAACGGTACATACAAAAATTCAAAGAATAAATAAAATTTAAGACAAGAAAAAGAGCAGAGAGGAAAATACATAATCGAAAAATTTAGAACTTTTATTGTTTTAGGTGCAAAGAGTCACTAAGAAGAGCTAAAACACCCCCAGCACCTCAGTACCACACTACGCAATGACCAGCACAGAGGACTGTAAAAAAATGCAGACACAGGCGCCCGCAGTCTCTCTGTACAATGAGAGCCAATAAAGACATAAAGCAGTCTCCCTGCATGCCTAAAGCTTCACATTGCAAAAAAAAAAAAAGTATTAGCCTGGAGGAATTTTCCAGTTGCTGTAAATAGTGTCAATGTTCTAACCTTTAAAACATTTGTAGCAAATTAATGATAAACCTTAACTCTTTGAATAGCATGAGGGCTCAGACATGGGAACAACATGTTTCTGGTGAACAGGGCATTCAAGTCTTTCTTCCTTACAAGGTCAAAGTTAACTCACAGAGTTGACACCCTCCCAGTTAAAGTTGGAGAAGCAAATGATCCTTGAGAATGGACTTTGAGTGGTCTTCACAAAGGTGAATGAGCAGGAGAAATAGAGCTGAAACCTGCAAGAGGCTGATGCTCACTTCTGCTCCTAAACCTCTCAGACTTCATCTGAGAAGTACAATTTTTATATCTCAAAAGTTCCTTCTTTTCCAGTTGTTTTTCTAGAGCAACCCACATTTTAAAAATACATATAAAGTATTGATATCGACCTTTCCTTTTCCTTCCAATAGGTTGATGGTACCTAATGAGTTTTGACATTTTTAAGAAAGAAAATTAGAATAAAAGAGGCACCTTTTATGGTATCTAAGAAGTCTGTGAAATATGTATGGTTTTATAAAGGACTTTTCATCATCGTATCATTAAAAAGCAGTGGTGGCAACAAGAGGAGAGGAAAACGCCTCAAAGTTTTGAGCTACAATACCCTGAAATGATGCATCAAAGCCTACTGGAGACAAAAGTTTGGATTTAGAGTGCTGTGTGGATACCTGTTTTTCTCAGCAAAATAATTCAGCCATTGTAATTATTTTTAACAGAATTGGGCTTCACACTGTGGGATAATGAGCTGGAAAATGTATTTGTTTTAAATAAAGGCATTTTCACACTACAAGAACACACAAACATCTCTGAAACCCAAATGTGCCCGTCCGGCGTGCCTGGTAAAAGAGCCAATTTGATGTTATTTCCAACTGTGTGGAAATAATTTGCTACAAATTCTGGCTACAATGCAAACAGGTGCTTCTTGAAAGAAACCCCATGAGTCTAGAGTTGCCAAGGGCTGGAGACAGCTGGGGAACACGAAGATGTTTCTTCTCTTAAACTGCACCCAAGCCGCTCAAGCCTATTGAATCCCATCTCTACACAGTGCTTTCAGTTGGTCATTTGGGATCACAAGCTCAGGCTAGACTGCTCCAATGTTCCTGCAGGTGTTACAGAGCTGTGTGTCTGCAGGACTAACACAGAGAAACCACGATTTTAACTGAAACTGGATAGGAAAGAAGTTCGTAATGAGCCCCAGAAAGACACCAAGGAAAGTCAGATGTGATAACCGTGAGACCAAACTCCAACAACTTTGCTCTTTGAATCAAAGAGACAAGGTTGACACTACCAAAAATAAAAAAGAAAAGAAAAAGAAAACAGAAACAGAAAAACCAGGGTGAAATGAACAGCTGAAGAAATATAGATGGAGCAATTTGGAATAGCAAGCCATTAATGGAAAATCATCATGGTATGTGTGATTCAAAGAAAGAAGTTGAAAATCATATTTGAATTTAAAGGCAAACTTCCAGGAGTCCAAAATTATTGCAAGCAGAGAATGTTTATGTTGATGCCATGGGCAGCAGAGTGCTAATGAAGTTGTGTCCATGGTCATAATTCTTGCTTGGTTGGAGCTAGGATGTTAGCATTGTCGGCATTTACCCACAGCTCTGCCTAGCCTTTGCTGTTGATTTACTAAGCTGTTAATAAGTGATGATTTCAAGCCGTCTTCTTGCAGATTTGATAGCGTCTCTTCACCCCCTAAATCACTCATTAGCTGGAAACATGGTTACCTAAAAGGAGCCATCTATTCTGAACTTACAAAGGAATTCACCACTTTTTTAATGACAGAATTCCTGGTGAGATGTAAACAGGTGTCTACTCATGCCACATAGGGAACCAATAACAGACCAAAGGAAAGATACTGCCAAAGTTCAGTTTGGTGAAGCAATGAGGTTTGACTTTGTTTTTCAGATTACTAACAAGACCATAGATGACTCAAAGGCAGCTATATCACCAAAGCCCATCCAAGCATGAATGATGGTTCATAAAAGCTGGAAACACAGAGCTTGCTGCAGACCTGCAGGTAGCATTAAGGGCTAAAGAGGGTGGCCTGGTTGCTCTGAGTCTCTTCGAAGCAGCTCAGCTAGTCTCTGCAGCACCCAGGCAGCCTACCTTATTCCAGCCAACTAAGCTGAACTCTATTTCCAGAACTCACCTGGGCAGATCCTCTTCTAATGGCCCAGCTTGTCTGAGAGTATCTCTCAACAGTACTTACCACTTATTTCCCCTTGGGAAGGGAAGGATCTAGTGCATAGGTCTGTTTTCGGGAGTTCCTGAAGCCTTTGGGTTGTTTACTTTCTGAACTTAAGGGGTTCCCTCTAGGGTGGACTATGTCACCTTCTTTTTGAAAAACCTGTTGTTTTACCTCCTCTCAGCTATTCTGTCTCTTAATGAACTTGCTTGCGGGATGGAAGCTTTTCATTTCAGAGAAAACAACTACACAACACCACTACAGAGTCAAGGTCTCCAGAGTGGCACCGGTATAATATGAACAGCTTCCTCATTGTTAGAATAATATGCATGGGGAACCTTGGTGGATTCCACTGCAGGTGAGGGTGGCCAAGGCAGAAGAACAAACACGCCAGGCAGACAGAGCTTAAGAAGAAGTTTTATTAGAAAAGAAAGGCGAGGAGAGAAAAGGGGTTAAACAGACACAGAGACAGAGAGAGAACAGAAGAGGGAGATAGGAAAAGTCTATTTGTCTCAGGGGAACAGTAGGAAAGAGAGAGAAGTGGTTGAGGTCTGACTTTGAAAGGGGGGTCCTTTGCACTTGCCTGCAGACTAGTAGTCATGGAACCCTGGGCTGACCAGAGTACTGCCTGAGTGCATTCTGCCAAGTGACAGGGGCAGGCCAGCATAATGCCTGAAACCTTATACTCATCAAGGACTTTCTATATAACAATGAATAATCCCAGGAATTCATTTGAAAATACCCCAGATTTGCAAGGTCCATTTACGAAGGCAAAGACAGCCTTTTGGAAGGCAGCTGGCTGCACAGGCTGAATCATGTTTTCAGCTTCATTGTCACATGACTAATGTATCTACAGCCCAAATGTTAAAACAAATGTAATTAAGTGAGCTTTAAATGTCATACAGTGAGAACTTTCCCCTTTCTTTTACATTGTGTCATGAATATGAAAATAACTTGGTTGTATAAAAATGACTATTACTAAATTAGTATGTCCTAATGGCTCTCACACATGAAGCAAATATTTTCCTATAGAATTGTGATTTCTGCTTTCCCTGGTGTTTCTTGATTGCTTTGGGTAAGGAGTGTTGCAAAAAATTAAGCAAAAAGAGAATTTGGAAGCAAAAAGCATAGCATTTGAATTTGGCCAAACAAAAAGTTCCCAGGACCAGCTACTTATCCTTAAGAGAAGTGCATTCCTTTGGCCAGGGTGGGAAGTAGCCATCAGGAAAAAGAGTTGCAATTACCAAGACCTACGTATTTTAAATTCTCAACTCTTCAAAAAGGCTGAGGCTTGTTATATGCAGAGTTTTTTGTTTTACTAAGCCCATATTGGTTTGAGGGCAATTGAGGCAGTAAACTCAAGAGATATATCTACTTTGTAGAGCTGAATGGGAAGAAAGCCAAGACTATTGAGAGGCAGTTTCTCTCATGCCCCTTTTTAATTGCACAGATAATCTGTAAGAGTAAAATCTCGATTCCTCACTCATTCCTTGACTTCCTCTCAGTAATCAAGATCCTGATTCTTGCAGATATATGTGCAATTAAAAAGAGGCATGAGAGAAAAATATCCAAAAGTAACTAATAGGCTTCTAGTACAGGCATGATTTCCCTCCTGTTGAATGGACTTTAAGTCCAAACAGAGATTTTTATCCCTAGGATATGAGTCACATTATTACATCTATAGGGAGATATTTCCATGCTGATCATTGTTGTGGTTCATAGACATCATAACTGGATAGGATTACTGATTGGCTCTCTCCATTGACAGCTTATATAGCACCTTCAGGAACTATGAAAGGGAGACCACAGAAAGGAGGCTTTCAGGTTAGATACAGCCATCTGTAAGGCCCCTGCCATGACAAGCTCAATAGAGTCCTGAGTTTCAGAAATATCTGGTTACAGGAAAGACCACAAACTGAGACCACACAGGCACCACCTAGGAATGGACAAGCCAAGGTGAAAAGTAGCTAATGTTCCAAAGGAAACTTCTGATGTCCCAACCATTGTAGATAGGGTCACCTAATGTCCCTTAGCCTAGCACAAATACCCATCCCCTTTCACCAAGACACCCCTAGACAAATGTTAGCCAATTAGGGGTTCTGAACCTTAGAACTCCCTCACCTCAACCCTTGCTATGATAAAAAAAAAAGCCCACCCCAAACAGTTCAAGGCTCCCTGATCATTCCAATGCATTAGAAACACAGACAGTCCAAGTTCAAACTTGAATAAAGGCTCTTTGCTTTTACATGTAGGATTTGGTCTCGTTGTTGATTTTGGGGAGACTCCGTTACCTGGCCATAAAACTACCCATATCTAGTTGTGTCACAGATCTTAAGGGAAAGCCTATTATTGCCATTTTACTAGACCAGCATAGGTTCTAATTGCATTCAAAAACTTATCCTATATCCACAGGTAAGTGTAGCTCTCACACCTTATCTAATAACTTCCTCTTTGCAGTATATGGAGACAATTACAGAAAACCACAACTGATCAAGATACATAGATCAATAAATTGTGGGGTGTCCGGTCTCAACAGATAAATTTACAATACAACACTTGCACCTAAGGCTCAGTAAACATTAAAGAAAATGACTGTAAAGAGTTTAAGACTCAGAGGACCAGGATGTTTTCTGTGAAATTGTGTCTTCTAGAAATGACAGGAAGCTATACTCATAGTACCTCAACAGTATGGCTGCATAAATAAGACATGAACAATAGGAATGCCAGTAGAGATGTTAACATAGAAGGAAGAAATGTCATGAGCTCCACCCATATTCAAAGAACTATAGGCAATTGAGGAATACTGAGGGAGGGGAATATTCCTCCAACAGGAATAAGTCCCTCGATTGATTATCTAATAACAAGGGGTCTGTCCCGAAGTCACCAAATGAACTAGGCAGGTTGTATTCATACTTACTTATTTTCACATATGAATTTTGTATGAGTGTGTGGGGGGGGGTTTGAATGAGATATCTTCCATAGTCTCAGACATTTGGATACTTGGTCCCCATTTGGTGATGCTGTTTGAAGCTTAGAGGGTGTGCCCTAACTGGAGGAATTGTCACTGGGATAGGCTTTGGGGTTTAAAAGCCCTGCCCCCAATACCCCCAGTTTCATCTGCCTGCTTCTTGTTCTGAATTTGTAATGTGAGCTCTTAGCTGCTTCTTCGGGTATCTGGTCTGCATACTGCCACTGTGACAGTAATGAACTCACCCCTCTGAAACTATAAGCCCAAATCAAGCCCTTCCTTTCATAAATTGCCTTAATCATAGTATTTTGTTACAGCAATAGAAAATAAACACATACAGGTGTGTACACACACCAATGACAAAGGAAAAGACGCCATGAAATTAAATGGGAAAGGAGAAGACATTGGAGGGGTTGGGGATTGGTCATAGGAAAGAAGGCAAACGGAGGAAATGATGTAACCACATTTAAATTAAATTTTAAAGGTATTCTAAGTAGTTGTTATGTTTTCCCAATAGGTTGAGAAGAATATAAACTCTAAATAAATTCCCTAAGAGGTTGTGTGGTTTCATTTTGAATACGAAAATATGAAAAAAGGCTTTATTAACTTCTATATCCTCTTATATCTCTTATTTAAATAAAAGCATTTCATGTGTTCTTTAGAAGCTATTTTAAGTAGGTTCTTTTTTTTTTTTTGGTCAAAATAGGGTCTACAAAGTTTTCCAAACACAGGAATATCTTGTTCCTTCCAAGAAATGAAAGACCTTGTACCTCACAATAAACATAATTTTCTTGCATTTATCTCTCAGAGAAGGCACACACTGAACTTCAATACTTAAGTCAGCAGCTAGAATTTGTCCTTGGCAAACAGAAAAATGCTGGAAAATATTAATTTCACAGTACTAAAGTAGATTATATTTTTAGCAGGAAAAAGCTTAGACATTTTATTTTGTCTCTACACCATGGTTCTGACTTACTTGCATAATCAAATGAATGTTGTTGGGAGTATATGTTTTCTACAGTGTTTAGAAAGAAGGTAGACTCAAAATCTCATAAATAGCAGTAAATAGGTTCATTTAAAAATCCATTAATCAGATTTTAGCTGTACCTAACTTCCTCATTGTATCAGTATTATGCCTATAATACTCATGAGATTATCATTAAAATATGACTGAATATTTCAACTCTGTTCTGCTCATTCACCAAAGTTATATGTTGCTAACTGATTTTGTTTTAATACACTTTTATCTTTAATCACAGTGTAACATTGTAAACCCTCATTGCAAAAGTATATATTTTTTAAAGGAAATCCTGTACCTTCTGCTTACATACTAACTGAATTCTATTCCTCTCTTCAGAAGACTAATTTTCAATTATTAAAACTTTAATCTAATTCTTTGACACAATGATCCAGAATTTGTTGCTTGAATGTTTCTGCCTTTAGTGATGTCTCAAGGTTTTCAGCTGGGGGACATCTATAATGTTAGTATAAGATCCCCCAAAGTCTGTGTGTTTTCTAAGAGTGGACTACAGAGCAGCAGTAGAGGTAGACATAGAGATTGACATACATCAAAACACACTGGATGACTGTTACTCAGCTCTCACCTACCATCATGTTCCCTTGACCATGCAGATTCTAAAAGGAATACATTAACGTTTCAACTGTGATTTCAGATGTTAGCTTTTGCTTTTATTACAAAAGATTTTTCTTTATAATATTTAATTTCCTTCCATTCCTATGGACTTATTGGATGAAGTTTTATGTCTGAAAGTGTTGTAACTTTTCTCTTACATTTTAGTTGTAGTTAGGGTACTTGTTTGTATTAACACTTTTTTCACTAATGGAGTATTTTAAAGATTACAAAATGAGAGAATTCTGTCTGTGGGTAGACCTTAGGTCAAGAACAGGACTGTATGATCATCCTCTACACATAAAAATGGTACAGTAGATCAGTTAAATGATTTTGGTTTATTTATGGTGTTCTGAACTCACCATATTATGTCTTGATAAATTTCTCTTTTCATTCACTGTATTCAATATTTGTTTAGCTTTACACTAGGAATCTTTTTCAGTCCAGGAAAAATTTCTTCTTTTATTGACTGAGCATAACATGTTGTCCACCCAAAAGATTAAAAGAGGATGTTAATAGCCTAGTGACCTTTGCACTATCTGTATGTCCAAGACTACATGGGATCCCCCCATCTGTATCATGAATTAATAAAAGACCCAGAGACTGATATTGGGGTTCAAACTTCAAGCTGAATATCAGAAAAGCAAAGCACCTAGAGACTAGCTTTTTACTTCCACCTCAGGCTAAAAGGGCAGATCCATGCACAAGGTCTTCACGAAGCCTCAAACTGCTGCCTCTCCTCAGTGTAGCTGGAGAAACCTGAAACTTCAATGTCTTCCTAACCTCCTTGACAATGAGCTTTCCTGTCTTCAGTGTGGCTGGAGAATGAGTGTGTTCTACTGACTACTTGTTCCTGTTTTTTATGCCCCTCTAGTGCTGAGATTAATGGTGTGAGCTATAATTCTCTTTTCATTGATTCAATCTTGTGTAGTTCTGGGTGGCCTTGTGTTACGAGCAGGTTTTTCCACCGCTGGTCTTGTCCCGCTTCCACGCCAGCCCCCAATAACACACAGAGACTCTGTATTTGATATAAGGCTGTTGGCCAGGTACTAGTTTGTTACTGGTTATCTCTGTCTTAATGATTAACCCATTTCTACTATTCTAAGTATTTTCATGTGGCTCATCTTACTGGCCAGAGTGGCTGGCATCCTACCCTTCTGGGCTCTCCATGTTGACACTTCCTTTCTACTTCCTCTTTCCTCCTTGTCTCCTAGTCCCTCCTATCTTTCTTTCCTATTGGCCAATTAACCAATACAAGAAACATATTTACAGAATGACATCTCCCATCAGCCTTGGACTTCACAGAGCTCTCTCTCTACCTCTTAATCCTAAACCCAGGGTTTAAAGGTATGTACCACCACCTCCTAGCTTCTAGCTGCTGGGATTAAAGGTATGTATCACACTACATGATCTCTGTAGGTTGACTTTGCTTTTACTGAATCCTCAGTCAAGCTTTAATAATATATCGCTACACTTATCATAAGCTTGCCCCCCCCGACCTTTATCATAACTTTGTTTTTTCTGAGTCAATCTATAGGACCCATCTATATGGAGGATGTCACATGTACTTTGCAAAGACTTTTGATGTAGGCATGCCCATTATTCAAGGAATTGAGTTCATTATCATCAGGAAAGTATTCATCAAACTTTGTTTACTTAAATATACCTAAAATAAACTACTCTGGGTCAGACTTCTGAGGTTTGAAACAGCACTGAACTACTTTCTCACCTCCTGCTGATTGTTACTCTACTGGCCATATGGTGGTCACAAAGACTCCGACAAACATCAATTTCCTCCTTCCAAAACTTGTTGGGAACTTCATTTCTTTCCAGCATGCTTCTCAGCTCTTTCTGGGGCACCATGTTTTAATAAACTTTGCCTGGATCCTGGGTTATGATCTTGCCTTATTTATTTATTTATTTATTTATTTATTTATTTATTTATATTTTTTTAAACATTTATTTATTTTATGCTGGACATAATTATACATGCCTTTTTTAAAGAAAACAAACATTCATAAACAATATTTGGGAATTTGGGCATCATTCTTTCCAAACTGCTTCCTGCTGGTAGGGGGCACTGTTATGGGGGAATCCTAAGAAGACACAGAAATCCTGGCTGTAGTGGTCTGCAAGGCTGCATTTTCCCATTGACGTTGCTTCATGGGGTCTTGCTCGATCAAACCACATTAGTCTGGAAGGAATACACAGTTTTTCATTTTCTGTGGAAACAAAATTAGAAATCCTTTTCCCCAGTAACTTGTCCTTAGGCTTAAATTTTGAAGTCAAAGCATTTTAAATATATATATATATATATATATATATATATATATATATATATTTACATATATATGTAAATCCAGCAGCAATTTTCCTTCTTTTTTTATTAATAATATAATTTAAAATTTTTACATGTGGATCCCAGTTTCCTCTTCCTTCCTCCTTCCAACCCTCCCTCACTCTCTCTTACCCTGGCCACCCTCCCCTCACATCCCCCCACCCCCATTCTACTTGTAGGGCTATACTATCCAAGATGGGTCATATAAATCTGTCAAGTCATTTGATGTAGGGACTAAGACTTTTCTCCTGATAGTAGACTATTCTTGATATGTGGGTATCTCTTAAATATCTCTAAGAATTTGTTATGATTTATTTAATGTTCACTGACTTATTTCTTTGCTTTTAACTATCACATAATTTTACTGCCAACCATGTTTTTATTATTATTGTTATTATGGCCCTCCAAATCACTCACCCTCATTCCTCAAGAAATCTAACATATGGTATACTATCTCTCTACCCAACAGATGGCCTTAACTCTTGATAGTATCCATGTCTATACGGGTGAAATTCTTCCCTCTGGTACCTTAGAATTCACTGTTCTCAGCCATTAATACTAATGGTCACATCTTAGAGTCTAATAACAATTTCAGTCCCTTTATGGTTTTGATTTCGTGCTTTCTTGTTGCTAAACTTCAGTGTTAGAGAATTTCTTTAGTGTTCCAACCCAAATAATACTTTCACCCAACTTAGATCTCTACTCCATTATTTCTACCATATTTTCTTCTTTACCGAAATAGTATGAAGTTTGTTTTCTCTTGTGTCATCTTTAATTCTAATTTTAATCATTTTGTTAAGTCCCTTGATTATTTCCTTGATTTGCTTGCCTCTGCCACTTCCCAGAAGTTGATTAACCATTCACAAGTCCAGATAAATCCAACTTCTACTATTCGAAACCCATGCTTTTGTACATTCAAGTACAAAAGAACAATCACACTCTTATACCACAATGGAACATACAGGTACTCAACCTCTTTCCTTGCATGTGTTAGTCTTTTATATCTAGCTTTTGACTAGCTTATATAGCAAGCAGACTTCACTAAAATTTTGGAAGAGCTGGCAATAATTTGTCTTCCAAACAACATAACATTAATCTTTGTTCTTTTTTTTTAAAAAAAAAAAAAAAAAAAAAAAAAGCTCCTTAATTTTGTTTACTTGGGATCCATGCTCTTGCAATATTAGCCTGCTTCTTTTACTCTATCTTTCATCTCCCCTCTCTACAATTCTGTCTCAAGCAATTTGTCATGATAGTTGACTAAGCAAAGATTGATCTTTCCCTGAGGGGTATTTTGGTGGCAGCTGCTAAGATAATGAATTTACTTTGCTGCTGTTGATTGACTGGTAGAAGACATCAGTCATAGACTTGGTTAAAGATCTTTACACAATGCCTTTATATTGAAATGATAAGACAAATCAAAGCATTTCCTTTGCTATATTTCATGATGGGACATTACTTCAAGAAGCAAGAGCACTTTATGATACTAAGTAACAGGAATTAATCCAAAAGCAACATGTACATTGCAAATAACTATGTTATCATCTCTAGATTCTTAAAGTTGGCAATAAACATTAGACAATATGTTGCCTTTCTTATGTAGCCTGTACTTAAAGATAGATTAGTAAATGGCTATATTGGTATACACAGGTTTTATTTACATTTAACTGAAATACAAAATAGTTAACTTTTAAAATTGCAAATCTGTAATTTCTAACAAAGTAATTGAACCAGGCAACAATAATCAATATATAAAGTCATAAGAAGAAAAGTTTCACAGGAACTTAAAATAGAAAGTTTAGATTATTTCTACCACAATCTTCTGATAGAGCTATGTGTCAATAAAAATAGAGCCAATAATCATTTTGTGCATTTGCTCTGTGTTTGAGGGAGATGAATAATTTCAAATCCTGTGCTCACTGTTATTATATCCTAAATATTCTGCTTTACATTTTATTTTACTTTCATATGTGTTCCAAACTGCTACTCTGGTTTCAGAGGAACAAAACTTGCACAATTGGATGCTACTCAGCTTGTCACTTGATTCTCCTGGTGCCAGCATGGCAGTCTGCAGAGACAAGATGCTAGGGGAGAAATAAATAACAAACACCTCTCCAAGAAGAATAGTAAGAAAATGGGGGCATATTCAGAAGTCTGCATTGGTTACAATTCAAGGTATATGGCATGATAAGGATATGATGGATCAGTCTGGAAATAATAACTGAAAATTAAACAATAGCTTGATTACAAAGGACTTTGCATGCTCTGTTAAAGACCTTAATGTTTAGATTACACACTTCAGATTCTTGTTACTTTTATAAACTGAAAAAAGGAATGGCTTGTGTTTTCTTTTAACATGATCACTCCAGAAGTCTTGAGAATGAAAAACAAGTTGAGACAAGGGGAGAGCTGAGTGGCTGCCACATTTGTGTAATGAGACCAGAGTGGCAAGAAAGAGGTCAAATAAGAATGGATGGAGGACAAAAAGAAAGAGCACATATGTCCGTGTTTGATGCACAGGTGATGACATGTACTGATTTAGTAAGTACCAGCTCAAAATGCATGTAGAGGAAACCTCTCCCAGAGCATCCTCATCTGTTTGTATGTCCCAATTAAGAATATCAAGACCAGCTGCTGGAAAGCCATAGCTTACAGGTGTCATTATTTTACAATAAAATTGAGAATCAGAGTCTAGCAGACTCTCTTATGGTCCAGAACCAACTCTGTTTCAAAGTGCATTAACAACGACAATTGGAATGAATTAAGTTATCAACTCTCACACAAGAAAAAAAGAAAAGGGAGCCTGGAGGAGACGTGGTGGTATGTGTTAGTAGGGACAAGCCCTGCATTCTAAAGGCATCTTGCTGCCCTATTTTTTCTTTCTTTCTTTCTTTCTTTTTTTTTTTTTTTTTTTTTTTTTTTACAGCAGCACATTTGTGGCAGCTGCTGGGTGGTTTTACTTACATCCACTTCAGCCTGTACATTTAGCTGCCATGTACCATTAGGTTTCCTATCTTTAGAACATTATTCGGAGCTGTAAGACATATAATATTCCAGGGGATTTATCTACAGCATCAAGGGCAAATACCAAATGGATGGAAACGATTTCTAAAATCCGAGCTTTATTTCAGTATCCGCCTGGCTTTTGAGCTCCTGTGTGACACTTAAGTCTGAATATTATAGCACCATGCCTAATTCTGATACATCTATGTGCCTCAGGAAGGCAAATCTGATAGCAATATAATACCTGCATTTCCTGTAGGTGGTTAGACAATAAACATGGATGCATTCTACCAACAACTTCCCACCGATTCTTTCTCAAACATTTGGCTTTTCCCTTAATTTTATTCTTCCTTCTTATTTCATACAAACCTGAAGGGTAAGAATAAAAGTAAGAAGAGTGGAAGACAGGAAATTCTCATAAAGAAAGTGTTGGAGACAAAGAAATCTAGACCAGGGCTGTGCATCTCTCTCTCTGAACAAAGAATAAAAAGGGTACTTGAAATCCATTGCCCAATTCAACATACACAAGGAAAGAATTCCAAGAGGAAACTATAGAATATTTGCATAGTCAAGCAGAAGAAATAAATTTGCCAATACCATAAAAAAAAGACATTTATGTCGAAGTCTTCACTCTGCAGAGAGAAAGTACAGGACAGAGAGATGGACAAAATCAGTATGTCAAACTTTTTCACGTATGTGCAGAGTGACATTAAAGGTGTTGTTTAGACTTTAAGTATTGTCTACTTTATCTTTTACTTGGAATAAGGACTTAGAAGTGTGTGTGTGTGTGTGTGTGTGTGTGTGTGTGTGTGTGTGTGTGTGTGTGTGTGTGTGTTGGGGGAGGAATTAATGTCTGCAAAGTATTCTGTGACCTCCAGTATGGACACTGGCTGGAAGCTGTAGCTCCATAAACGCCAATGAACATTTGTTTCCTTGCTGTCCTAGAGTCCTGTAGAGGGCTGTCTGCAGGGGCTGCACAGGGCAGAGAAGAGCATGTGTCTATGGCAGAGTTAGAACATGAAAACAGAAATGAAGGTGAGTATAACATCTGGTTAGTAAAAGCAAAGCTGCCATTGTTTTGTGTGGACAAACAATCACTAATTCTCTAGGGCTGCAAACTAAGGCTTTTGCCCCCTTTGTCAGAATTCCAGATGTCAGTTGTGTCTTGATCATGACCATTGTCCTAAGCCATTTTCACATTTCTGTGCTTTTTCTTATTGTTCACTAAATAGCCTGGGTAATATTGTACCAATCAATCAATTGTTCAGTTTCTAACTTAGAAACTGAAAGTATCCCCCACCTTTATTGTTTGTTTTTTAATTAATATTTGTTTAAATTATTTTAAACAAATCTGATTTTATATACCAATCCCAGTACCCCTCCTCTCTCTCACATCCTCCCATTTTCTCCACTAACCCCCATCTCACTCCCCATTCACACTTCAGGAAGGGTGAGGCCTCCAATGAGGGATCATCAAAGTCTGTCACATCATTTGGGTGAGGGTCTAGGCACTCCTCCATGTATCTAGGCTGAGAGAGTACCCCTCTCTGGGGAATGGGCTCCTAAAAGTCCATTCATATGATAGGCATAAATACTGGTTCCACTGTCAGAGGCCCCATAGACTGCCCAGGCCTCCTAACTATCACCCACATTCAGGGATCTGAGTCAGTCCTATGCTAATTTCCTAGCCATCAGTCTGGGGTCCACAGCTCCCCCTTGTTCAGGTCAGCATTTTCTGTGGGTTTCTCCAGCCTGGTTTGACCGCTTTGCTCATCACTCCTCCCTCTCTGCAACTGGATTCCAAGAATTTGACTCAGTGTTCATCTGTGGGTGTCTGCTTCTGCTTCCATCAGGTAAGTAGTCCCCACTTTAATGCAAGGGATAGTGTTATTCTATCAGAATCGCCAAGCAAGGAAAGCCATGGCTGTCAGAGCTAGCATTTCTCAGCAAGCTAACCTAAATTAAGTGGGCTGTATTTTACTCTGGCCTGTTATTTAAATATGCCACAAACACAAACTGTGAAAGTGTCCAAAAGCCAACTAACTTTCACCCAGTGTCTAATGGTTACCATTCATCATCTATAACTATTCCAACAGCAGTGATAATGGCCTAGCCCTCTGTGACCTGGAAGCCCTCCAGGAATCAATTTACATTAGCAAAGCTTTGCTTCACAAGGCCTGGTCTGCTCCTTCACAGACCTCCCCTTATGCTGTGCTGGGAAGACATTGCCTTCATTAGCCATGGAGTTCCCCATTTCTTTTGGTGTGAATCCAATCCCAATGTGTTCAAATCTCCTGCAGTCCCACCAATAACACACATAAAATGACTATCTTGTTAGGTCTCAAACCCAGAACAAATGGCTGAAGTGCCTATTCATCATCGAAGCATCCGTCAGTCCCTGTCTGTTTCAGGGTATGGCTGGTATACACTCCCCCCCTACCCAAAACTTCTCCAGCCCAGGAGTTGGACTGCTCTTTCCCCAGTTGTCCCTCCCTATATAATTCAGACTTTTCATCTACCCTTTATTTTCCAGGTCTCCAGGCTCACCTCTTTCCTTCTTTCCCCTCCCTTCCTCTCCCTCACAAGGTCTGGCTCAGGGTCATGTTTACTCTACCTCTGGTTATGCTCTGCCCTTTATCCATAATAAGCATTCTCCTCCACCATACCTAGGAGTAGTCTTGCTTTTGTTCATATCTATAATATAATATATAATGATTAGAAGGCTCTTCACAATACCAGATTTGGTTGTCACATCATGGTGTGTCAGAACAGGAAAAGCATTGCTAGATTACCACCCCATCCATGCTCATATACCTGTGCTTCAAGGGAGGCTGCTATGGTCTGAATGCTTGGGTCCCAACACAGACTTGCATTTTGAAACCAAATTCCCAAGGGGATAGGTGTAAGAGGCAGAGTCTTCAGGAGGTGACTGTGTCATGGGACCAGAGCCCTCACAAGTAAAATTAATGTCCTTAGGAAAGAAGCATGGGGTAGCTTGTTGGTTCTTCCACCACAGGCTCTCAGTGGACCATGAACATGCCCATGCCTTGACCTTTGATTTTTTTCCCTGCCAAAACTGTGAGAAATAACTTTCTGTTGTTTATAAATAATCCAGTCCAGCTGATTTTGTTATAGCGTCCCCAAAGGTCCACAGCATACACTAATAGCACACAGCATCTCATAGTAGCTCCTTCTTGTCCAGAGTTGATCAAGATATTATGTGACATCATGGGCATGAAGCCTGCATGTAGTCTTCTAGTTCTAGGAAATCCAACACTCTTGTGCACTGGCAACAGGCATGAAAGTAGTGCACAGGCAAGCATGGCAGCAAAACACCTATCACATAAAATTAAACTTAATAAACTCTAACTAAAATTTAAAAATAAAATAAACTTAAAAGACTATGACCAGGAGTTTGTCTGACTCCCTCTGTGTCTCCTTGGCATCTCCCTCATTCCTAGAATAATCCTGAGTTCCTTTCTTTATCCCAGAAGTCCCAACTATCTTTCCTGCCAAGCTATTAGCCATTCAGCTTTTTATTACACCAGTCACAGAAGCACATCTTCATACAATATACAAATACCCCACGTTTCCCCTTTTTGTCTAAAAAGGAAAGGTTTTAACTCTAACAGTATAAAACTACATACAATAAGAATAAATAATTATCAAGTAAGAAATATATTCACAGTGCAGTCAATAAGTATTTGGCAAATTCAGAGAAAATATTCTATTTTCTATCTTATCTTGGTGTGTCTGAAGC
Organism: Cricetiscus sungorus; assembly: GCA_030556225.1. Taxonomy (NCBI): domain Eukaryota; kingdom Metazoa; phylum Chordata; class Mammalia; order Rodentia; family Cricetidae; genus Cricetiscus; species Cricetiscus sungorus. The sequence goes on along the minus strand of JANBXA010000600.1, from coordinate 11,123,213 downwards.
TTTGTACCTAATTTCTTTCTATCATAACTAAGGAAAACTATAACTGTCTAACTTTAGTCACCATCAGAGACCCAAAGAAAGATAAAATACTACTTGAGTAAACTGGAAGTACAAAGCAAACAACTTCAAAAGTATATAAATGATAGAAACATCTGGTGTCACCCAAGGTTCCTCTGAAATGTTGAGGCATCCATCTTCAGCCTAAAAACCTAGAATATCTTGTAGACTTTTCTGTGAAGCAGGAATTTTGAAGAACTCCCATACCTTGTCTTGGCAAAGTTTGGCAGTTGCTTTTGTGTGTATCCTGCCTGTTCAATTTGGACAGCCTACTGCCAGCAGTTAAAGCAAAGGAATTTTCTTGCGTGATAGCTAATTTTGCCACAATAAAAGCAAACATCATGTGGAGGTTCTTTGATGTCCATTATTCTTTTCTTTTTTTTCTTAAGTAGATTGGTGATACCAGCAGCAAATGTATCTTACTGTCATAAAAAGCCTGAGTTATTAAAACATTTTATATGCCATATTCTATAGATCTTTGAATTGTTTGAAGACCATCTGTCAAAAATATATTTCTTATAGACATGAAACCATATCCAACATGGCCACAAATTTCAATGTTAGATGACTAACTTCTAACTTGTATTTTTTATTTATCCTAAATAGTTTGTAAAAATAGTTTGTAAAAAAAAAAGGATTAAAAATTTACATTGTTATTGTACATTATATTGTTAAAGACCTGCATTGGTATAATACCTTAAACAAGAGTACAAACATATCTGCAATATTACAAAGATAGCTTTAATTTTTAACAATACACAAAACGCCATATCAACAAAATATTTGAGACTAGTTGTTGTTCAAAATTAGATACACAAATCTATTCGTTCATGTCATCATCTCTATCTTCTGTTTGTCCTTTCATAAAGAAATCCCTGAATCTAATCTCCATTGTTCAACTATTTTCCTGGCCATGATCAATAACAATTTGTAACCAACCCCTAAATGATGACAAACACTATACTCCACTGAATTGCCAGAATCCGCCCACCTGATCTCTTGGAAATTTGGGCATCATAGTCTCTAAACTCCTCCCTGTTGTATGAGATGATGACATCTTTAGGGGATCCTGAAAAAACTGGGATAAAGATCAAGTCTTGGGAAAACTAACTGTACCATTTGTTGTCTAGTCTCTGTATTATGGGAAAGTGCATAGCTTATCTGAAGTCCTGGCTATAGTAATCTATTAGTCTGGACCATCTTAGCTAGCAGATTTAAAGTGGTTCTGGATGCAGATTTTTGGGGAAACTGCAACAGAGGCATTCTGAGAGGTTGAACCACTTGACTTCCTTGTTTTTATTGCTGTCCTGTCACTTTTTTCTCAAAACACAAAAATTTTTAAATGTAATATACATATGTATTAACACAAGTATAGAATTGTGGTGGGCACAAGTCAACTAAAGATGTTTTTTTATTTTTCTTTTTTCTTTTTTTTTTGTTTTTTTTTTGTTGTTTTTTGTTTGTTTGTTTGTTTTATGTTTGAGCAGGTAAAAGGCATCTGGTAATTTTGTAAGTTTGTTTGAACTGTATAACCAAACCTCTATCCATGCCATATAAGCTGATGGCATATAATAATAAGTCATGAGGACTCTATAGTCAACAAGATTTATCATGTCTCATCCAGTCTCAAAACCGTTCCCATGTCAAGAGATCAGTTATATGTCACCGGTCTTGTAGTCTTTCTTGGCTTTTTCCCTCAAGACTTTTTAGGAGGTCTCCCCACAATCAAATCTAATCTTTATTAACATTGAAGAGAACCATAGCTTTTTGTTTCCTATTGAAACAAAGGCATAATCTCTTCTCCAATGCAACATATTTTCTATCTTCCATTTTGAAGTTAAGACATTCTTAAAATATATTGGATGATTCAATCTAGCAATTTCCATAATCTAATGTCTCTCAGCAGCTACTTTTTTATACATTAGCTTTTAAAAATTCATTATCAATAAAACACCATACAGTATCCAAATATACCATGTATTTCTCATCTTTATGTGGCTTATACTTTACTGTTTCTTTAAAGACTTTATTATTTTTAAACTATTTTTTCTATGACAGTTTATAACCATTTCCTTTTCTTTTGTATTTTTTTCTTTTTTTTTAAAGCATCTAAGCATATTTGTACACATAATATACCTTTTAGAGGTTTTCTGTCTCTGGACTTGGATTTAATAAATATCTGCAGCATTCTCTAACCATGTAAGACAAATCTTAATCTGTCATGTCAGCCACAGATCAGCTTTGCACATGGCATTGTTGGCTGGTTCCAGCCTTCAGGCAATGGCTGGTAACTCTGCCTTTGTACACTGAGCACTGGTCTGACAGAGAGACTAGGAAGCCACATTTGACTCCTTGTCCAGAGCTTTTCTTAGCTTTCTCAGGCTCTCTTTGGATATTTGAGTCCCACATTGGGCACCAGCCCTTTAACATCCATTCCCAAAACATCCCACTTGCTAAGATGGAAATGATTTGCAGCATTTGCTGGAGTATAGATCCTAAGCCCCACCTCCAAACACTTTGATTCAGGAGGTCTTTGGAAAGGCTAGGGGACCTGGTAATTCTCAGGCACACAATTTTCAAGATTGCCTTATCCTGAAAAAGTCACATTTACTGGAAACATTTAGTTTCTGTATTAGATGATCTTGCTTTTAGAATAATTCATCCTCCTCACAAGTTGCCACTTATCAAAACTCATTGTCACTGGCCATGTGACCAAATTAATAAGAAGTTTTGAAATCTTACAGGTTTTGATGGAATTTCCTGATCCATTACCCTTCTTTCTAATCCTGTGCTCACAGATATGAGCTAGATGAATCCATTTCCTGTTGATGTAAAGATTTATATCTTCCACTCTCTGATAAAGGTGTGTTCTCTGTCTCACCAAAAATGAAAATTAAAACAATAAGCACCAAGGCAAATAATTCACAGAGGCCTAGCATTCTGAAGGAGGTCAGGTTCAGAATGGTGTCTACTTGTGTTTCCATGGAATCTTTCCTTGCATAGAACAAGGCAAATATGTAAGTCATAATATTTCCAACATTTTTGAAGCTAGTTTGAGCTGTATTTCCTAGCCTTCAAAACCTAATACTCATTTATAGATTTTAGCCTACAGATAACTTCAAGTGTGTATGATCTTTCTTTCAATGTCACATTGAAGTCAAATATCATTGTGAAGAGCACTAACTACCCTGTTCTGATAACTCATAATTGAATTTGATGTGCTGGTCTTCTCAAGTCTTTAAGGTATGTCTCAGGGATTGCTCAGGATACTAAACTTAATTAATGTTCTTCTTGATTTACTTGTTAGTCCTCTGTCAGCCTGTCATCTTCTCCAATTCCAACATTCAGGGCTCATATCACTTCTCTCCAATGTCTTCACTTATTCATCAAGGATCTCACTTAGACACATTTATGAGTGAGATATCCTCAACATAAGTTTAAATAGATCAGTTTACAGATCAGATACACTGAGATGTCAAACTACCTATGTGACATTATCTTCCATAATTGACAGACTCCAACTTAGTGTTCAAAGATGACCAATCCACTGCTCTCTTCCCCCATGAACCCTGGAAATACATGCTGTATCTCAAGCCTTTATCTTAACTTATCTCACATCTGCTTTTCAAACTGTTTAACTAAAAAGCTGTGGCAACCCAAGTACAATCAATTTCTACCTTTCCTCTCATATCTTACATTCTGTCAGTACACCCCTCAGCCCTGCCTTTAGAATGTTTCTAGAATCCAGTCACTGCCTCACCAACTACACCTCTACTCTAGAATGAACTAGCTGAGTTGCCTGTGAGTGGAGTCATGTGTCTTCAAGAAATAAACCTATCTTAGCAACACTTATAAACTCTTGTTCTAGTTAGATTTTGTCAAACTGGAATGGATAGCATTATTAGAGAAGATGGAATCACAAATGAGAATATGCTTCCACAAAATTAGCCTGTAGACATATTTCTGGGACATTTTCTGAACTAGCAAGTTATGTTGGAGAGCCCATTCATTGTTGGCTGTGCTAGTCCTTGTGGCACATGAACCTGGGGTATGAAAGAAAGCAGGTTGAGTATGCCATGATGAAGGAGGATTTCCTTCTGTATGCTGTGCATATATGTTTCTCTTATTGGTTGATGAAGCAGTTTAGGCCAATGGACAGGCAGGAAAATAGGCAGGGCTACTAGGGTCTAGGAGAAGCTAGGGAGTGAATTAAGAGGGAGACACCATGTGGCCACCAAAGGAGTAACATGTAGGAGCATTATGTATAAGCCACAACCTCATGGCAATACATGGTTTAATAGAAATGGGTTAATAATTAAGAGAGAGCTAGTCAGTAAGAAGCCTGATCCATCAACCAAACACTTTATAATTAACATAAGCCTCTGTGTGTTTATTTGGAAGTAAGGGGCTATGGGACCATGTGGAACAGAAACTCTGTTTTCACCATAGGGAGCAAGCCAGTAAGCAGCACTCCTGCATGGTCTCTGCATCAGTTCTTGTCTCTAGGTTCCTGTCTTAGTTCCTGCCCTGACTTCCCTGGATAATGGGCTACAAATTGAAGATTAAATAAACCCTTTCCTCTTTGAGTTGGTTTTAGTCATGGTGCTTTATCATATCAATAGAAACCTTAACTAAGACAACTCATTTATATATATATATATATATATATATATATATATATATATATCTTTGACTTCAAAATTTAAGCCTAAGGACAAGTTACCGGGGAAAAGGATTTCTAATTTTGTTTCCACAGAAAATGAAAAGCTGTGGATTTCTTCCAGACTAATGTGGTTTGATCTAGCAAGACCCCATGAAGCAACGTCAATGGGACAATGCAGCCTTGCAGACCACTACAGCCAAGATTTCTGTGTCTTCTTAAGATTCCTCCATGGCAGCGTCCCCTACCAGCAGGAAGCAGTTTGGAAAGAATGATGCCCAAATTCTCAAATATTACTTATAAATGTTTGTTTTCATTTTTTTTAAAAAAAGGCATGTATAATTATGTCCAGCATAAAATAAATAAATGTTTAATAAATAAAAAAACTCAAAAAAAATAAAAAAAAGAAATAGAATTTCAAAACAAATAAACTAAGAAAGGTAGACGTACTACACAAAATGAACTGCACTGGCTCATTTTATATCAACTTGACACAAGTTAAAGTCATTTGAGAGGACTAAACCTCTATTGACAAAATGTCTCCATCAGAACAGGCTGTAAGCAAAACTGTGGGCATTTTCTTAGTGATTGATAGGGTGAGCCCAGACCATTGTGGATGGCCCTGTGTTTTAGAAGAAAACAGGCTGATCAAGCCATAAGGAGCAAGCCAGTAAGCAGCACCCCTCCGTGGCCTCGACCTCAGCTCCTGCCTCCAGATTTCCATGCAACTTGAATTCCCCTCTTGTCTTCCCTCAGTGGACTGTGACTCAAGATGTGTAAATCAAATAAGCCCTTGCTTTTGGTCATGGGTTTTATCACAGCAATAGTAACCCTGACTAAGACGGGGACTGTTGTTCTACTGGAATTTGAAAGATGTATTTTGAGTGCATACTTTTATTCTTAAATTTTCTCAAATTGTTTAGCACCTTACACTTTATTTAAGCAAATAGAGGTTTGGGGGAAATGAAGAAAGCTCTGAGTGTTTGAAAGCCTGAGTGGGCATGTGTTGTTGACATGAGTCAGACATGACTATGGCCAAAGCTTCAGACCCACATGAAAAATAACAAAGCCTTCTACAGAATAGACTCAGGGAAACAGTAAAGCCTTCTCCTCTCCTGGTTCAAGTGTAGATGTTTATCATGTATACAGAAAATATTCACCATAGTTTCCTCCCTTGCACCTCCAGTATTTATGGCCTGAAGACGGCTCCCCTACAGAGACATCTCCTACTGAGATTAGCTGAGCCTACGACCTTGATCCAGCTGTACACTACAAATCCACTTCTTAGTTAAGCTATGCACAGTAACCCTGAACTCTCTGTCCAGCCTTATATAATAAACACACTGAGCTTCCTATATGCCATGGCTTCTCTGTCAGAGCGGCTAGCCCACTCAATCTAAGCTTTTCTGTGTGCCCTGTGATTGTCTTTTCTTTATTCTCCCTCTGTCCCCATCAGGTCCATCCCCAGACTTGATATGAACATTTCATATATTCATGTTTCTGAACGTCTCATTAGAAAATCCCATGTCCTACTCTATATCACTAGAAATATATATCACATGTTTAACTAATCTAAATTTAACTACAGAAACACACCTGTGTATTTGTATCAAATTCAGACTCTCCATCAGGCTTTATGAAAAAAGTAGCCAGAACTCTAGCATTTAAGATAGATAAGTTATCTCTTGTGATTTTAATTTCAACACAAATTATGACTAATCATACTCAGTTTTGTGTTTAAAATACATACTTATGTCATCAGATATGACATGGTTTTGAACTTTGACAGAGAACTGAGCAGACTCTTAAGATTTTATTTGTGGAAGACATTACTAAATGACTTAATGAGTGATCAAATAAGTAGATACAGACAGAATTCCATTTTCCATATGTCTACTTAGTGTACCTTGTCATCTGGTTTGTAGAATTAAATCACTCATTAGAAAATACAAGGTTGTTTTTTTTTTTAAAGAAAATGTGTTTTTTTAAATAGTTCTTGCTCCAAAAAGTAATTCATATTCAACAAATCAAAAAGGTGGCATCACTGGGGTATGCCTTTTATTTAGTATAGCTGTCATTTATAGTGCTATATACCAGGATAAAGTAAATTTTAAACATAAGGTGGAATTTTTTGTGGGGCTCACACTCATTGTGTGTTTGCACAAGTGCCTATGGGAGCACACACAGTCATGAATTCACCTGTGAAGGCCAGTGCTTGATATCAGGGTGCCTTCTCAGTCATTCTCCACTTTATTCTATGAAAAGGTCCCATTTTTTTTTACAGTAAAATTTATTTCATTATTTAAGGTTGTTGTTGTTGTTGTTGTATGTATGTATGTATGTATGTATGTATGTATGTATGTGTGTGTGTGTAATTTCAGGTGCTCTTAAAAAAAAAAAAAAAAAAAAGAGGACACTGGATCCCTGGAGCTGGAGTTAGGCAGTAGTTTTAAACTACCCACCATGAGTAGTGGGAATTTACTCAGTCAGGCCATTGAAAGTTAAGACAGCTGCTTCACTGTACCTGAAGCTCACTTTTTTGGCTAAGCTAGAGGCTAGTGAGTTCTAGGGACCCAACTGCCCAATGCTCTAGGGTTATAGATAATATGGCCAAGCCTGACTATTTATGTGGATTCTGGGGATCAGAACTCAGGTTCCCATGCTTGTGTAACTATCTATTTACCAACTAACTCATCTCCCTTTCATCTAGAACATTTTAAAAATTATATTATGGATTCTTTCAAAGACCTCACATTCAGTTCTCAACTCCCATATGGCAGTTTACAACTGTCTATAGCTCCAGTTCCAGTTGCCATCTCCTGGACTCCAGGACACCAAGAATGCATGTGGTTCACATATATACATGTAATATTCAAATGTTTTTAAATTACATTACAAAAAAAGATTATCTCGAACAAATTGGAATGTGTACTATATTTTAAATTCCCTTATAATAGTTCAGGAATAGGTTAAATGCTAAATTAGATGTCCATTTTGAGAAGGTATGCTTATTAATCTAGATTTCATTAAGAAAATGAAGCCTGCCAACTAAGGCCATGATGATGTCTGAACCTATGCTGACCTCAGAGGGCTATATATGGATCTGTGGTCTTAATGTAGCCAAGAGGCCTATGCTACCATTGAAGGTCATAATGATGTCCATGGTCTGTGCTGCAGCCTGAAATCATGTTTCTGCTCCTAGGCAATGCTTCTGCTAAGGGTTATATCAATGTGGGTAGTTTGCATTGGCACCTGGGGCCATAGTGATGTCTGACCCACATGAGGCTGAGAGCAATGACTAGGTCTGTGATCTTACTGTGCCCCAGGTCTGTGATGATATCTACAGTTTGTGTTGCCACTGAAGGTCAAGGAGATGTCCATTTTTATGCTGCTACCTGAGTCCATGTTTATGTCCATGATCACAGCTACATCTGAGGGCCTTGTCTGGGTCCATGGCCCTGCCAGGACCCTATTCATGGTCTGTGCTGACACTAGGAACCATGTGAAAGCCCATTGTCTATACTCCCATGGACTGTGAAGAATAAATAAGCTGATTTGACAAGGATATTTATGAGTAAAGATATAGTTAGTTGGGAAAGAAGGAACTGGAAGACATCTGTTACAATTTCTACCTCCAACCCAACCCTCCCCAAAGTAACAGCCTAACCAGGAAGCCACTGAAGAAAACTCTTAGAAAGTCTGATCAGATGTTGACATGTAGGAAGGACTCAGTTCTAGTTAAGGGGCTGCCCTGGGAGTTTGACCATACCGCAGTGACTGTATAGATAACACAAGTTGAATTGGACTGTGTTTTGTTTTGTTTTGTTTTTGCTTTCTGGGGAGAGGTCATAAGGACAGAAGGTAGACAGGGAAGGACTGGGAAATGAATGTGATTGGGGGTGTATGATGTGAAATCCCCAAAGAATCAATAAAAATATTAATATATTATCTTGGGAAAACACAAAGGAAGAAAATGAAGCCACTCAAGTATGTTGACTAGACAGAAATTGAAGACAGGCCTGGGCAGTCGGGGTGAGAGACTCACTCTCAGAAATCTCAGAAATGGAGTGATTGCAGGGAAGCTGTAACCTGTGACCTTAGCCACCTGCAGACCCCAAATGCAAAACACTCAGGAGAAGCCCTGAAGTCAAAGAAAGCTACCAGTCATCACCCTGGTTATCTGTTCTTGGCTGTTTACTGAGTGAAACACAAACCAGCACAGAAGAGGGTAGGCAGGTGTGTCAGGAGCACCTTCACTTCATTAGGAAAACAAAGAGCAACTCCCATACAATCCTGTCAAGCAAAGGAAATTGCACATATCCCAGGAATGTGACCCTATTCCCCTTAGTTGTATCTGGAAATTCTTCATCTTTTGAAAAACTATCCATGCCGGTGTGAAGATGTGAAACTGGCAAGAAATGAGCTTGTCTTACCTTGAATGGAAAAGTTCCAGTCTTAGGTCATTTAGATGATTGTGTCACATCGAGATCATTTCGATTCAATTTATTTGACTCCCGTCAACAGACATTTAATAGTTCCAAAAGTAGTTCGTACCAAACCTCACCTCCTTACTTCAAGACCCCAAGCTCAATGTGTTCTTCCTATACAACTCATTCACTCTGATAACTCCACACCTGGACCTTTCTGCCATGGTGCATGCTTGACTTAGCTCCATGTTCGAAAGAACCTAAGTATAAAGAAAAACGCTGAGGGCTAATATTTTGTGTATGCCGTGCAAATTTATGTGTGACAAACCCATCAGGGAATTTAGGCAGGGGATGTGATAAAAATTCTCATTCCTTGAATCTACTAAAGCGGAAAAAAATACCAGAATGTGGCGAATAAGAGAAGCAGCAATAGTTAATTATCATGACACACAGCTCATCTGTAATTAATCCTTTTCTTCAGCAGGATTCTGCAACTGTAGCATATAAAAAAAAAAGCAGGTCAGATGATGCTTTAATTAAGGCTGTGCAGTGTTGCTGCTTCTACAGCAACAAGAACTGTTTTTTGTCTATAGGTGTGTGTGAAGCACTACAAATATTTTCTTAACATCTTTACAGAGTGCTGTTTAAGCATCTTTGCTAGCATTATGTCTGCAGACAGACTGATTACAATTCAAAAGAGTTTTCAGTGCTCCTCACACCCATCATAGGAGCCACTAAAACAATCTAAATGCCATGCCGGTGGGAGGAGACACTCTCACCAAGGAGCTATCAGGGAAACATGAGGTGCTGCTGCAATCGAGAATGGCATGCCTTGAAAATTTACAACTCGCTCACACTGCTCTCCAGACTCAGGGGCAAGGGCCTGCAGTGTATGCTCACTCGACAAGATCTGATTGTGCTGGATCTCCTACTGTCCTTGGGAAATATTGATCCACAGTGGCAATAATCAGTGTTGGAATGTATGTGGAGGCATGGTGACACAAGAATTCCTTTTTGCAGGCACTCTCTTCTGTGTTCAGTTCATTTACAGGTTATTACATGATGTAGGACTGGTGGAATGCCTGAGATGGGTACCATAATTGAATAAAGATACCCTGGCCTAGAATACAAAAATCATTTCCAATGCAGTTGCCAAAGCTGAGTGTGCTGTTATAGACAACAGGGGTTCACTGTCTTCTCTGGTACACAGTTCAAATCCCCAGACTCCTTTGGTTGTTATGGCCTTTTCTCATAGTTGAACCTAAAGGAAACTATACATGGCATACTGACGTTGAAAGCTTTTTAGCTGTGCCTTCTCCATATTGTCTTTCCTCTTTGTCAGTTAAATTTAAAAGAATGGATGGTGTAGTTTGAAATTCTTTAAGACATAAGAAATTTGTAGAAACAACCTCATCCACTCCACTAACTTGTGAGTTTTCCTCATACTGCCTGACCGATATTGACTGAAGTATGCACTGTGTCACCTGCCTAGTCGTCCAGCACTTGGGATTTACAATATAAATTTATAAAGTAGCTGGATAAGTAAAGGGATCCACGAGAGTTCTGTGTGAGTCTATCTTTGTAGCATGGTCTCCACTAAATGTAAACCTATTGATCTTACAAGCCCTTGTGTCCCCTTGCCTATGGTAATCAATTTTGAACCAAACCTAAAAAGTGACCAAGACCTGTTGTTAAGCAGCACATTTGTAAATTGTGCAGGAAAGGTATGCAACACTAACTTCAGTTGGTTTTCATGTTTTATGTTCAGTTAATTTGCATGTTATATGTGCTGCCTTATCCAGAATTGTGAAGTGATTCTTACCTAGAGGGCTTAGGAGATGGCTGGTGTTGGCCTTTTGCTCTATGTTGCCCATCATCAGTTGACACTCATTCTTTATCTAAAGCAGCATACTTTATTTGGTGGGGAGGTGTATCTATAACTAGTAAAGCACATGACAAAACATGGTAGGGGAATCCTTTTGTTGACTGCATCCTAGGCACAGAGAAATTTGTCTGATGTTTGTCCCCAAGAATAAAATTCTGTTCTCATCTACTGTGTTAATAACTGACTCTCTGAGGCTAAGCATCTGAGGCCCTCAGTTTGATCCAGTGTTTCTGAATATATAAAGACTGGAAAGAAGATAAGGATGAGGATTACATGTTAAAGACTTTGAGATATACATACATACATACATACATACATACATACATACATACATACACACACAAAAGTCTCACCAAGAAATAACTCTTGGCAGATTATTTCCTTGTGTGCACTTCACAACAGTGTATAGTGGTGGCCACCTCAATTCTCTTGCTGTCCTGCAATAGCAATTAGAACTGTGAAATATAGAACTGATAGTCAAGCTCTTTCTATCATTTGTCTCAGTCCTTGTCATAAACAGAAAGCTCAATCTCGAGATTAGTGGAGTTATAGAAAGCTAGAGTCCTTCTCTCTACCTGTTGGTAAAAGTTGTCATAGGCATATATAGCAACTAAATTTACTGTGAGAAGGCATATGACAAACATATGTCACTTCCTTAGGAAATGAAGCCTTTTTGGCCAGCCATCCCATAGTTGATTTGTTGTCTGCTTTCTATGCATAGGCCACCCAGATTCTGTGGTTTTCCTGAGCTCTAAAGCCCCATCATAATAGACTTGAAGAGTAATATTCTTGAACTGTAGAAGCTAGAAGAGTAAGCTGTGTTATTGGTGTTAAACTGTTTTAGGCCCTGGAAATGAGTATTAATTGATCTTTCTTGTATGTGAACGCCAACAATGTTTTGGAAAGTCCACATTTTTGCCGTGCCATAACATATGCAAAATATGCCCCAGGGCTCATACTATTTGTTGGCAAACAAAAACAACATTGCAACAGTTTCTAGAGCACGTTGACTAGATTATGAAGATCCATTGTTAAAATAGTACCATGCTAGTGGCACTCGGAATGGAAATGTTATAAATGCCTTCTTGGTTCTCATTATGGCCAGAGGCCAGACGAGCAGTGACTGTCTACTCCTAACACACACAGCTCTTCCAAGCCTCCTTTCTCATTCTTCTCTCAATTCTCCAATTGTAGCAGGGAAAGAAGAAGGAAAATGAGACAGTATAGAGGAAAAGAAAGAAGGGAGGGAGGTAGAAGGGAGAGAGGAAGGGAGGGAGAGAAGGAGGGAGAGAATAAGAGTATAAGTAGATACAGGTGTGTATTATTCTATGCAGCTGGGCAGCTACAGCACTCATATTTTATATTTTATTTCTAACTCTTACCTAGAATAATATTGGCTTTTATGTACATATTTCATGAGGCTGTCTCCTGGAACCCTTGCAAATAGTAATGCAAAATGCATGTGTAATTGAAAACCAGATAATTCAAAAACCATTCCTGGAAATGGTTCCTCTGGTTCTCCAAGAGTTGACCACAAGACCAGAGTTTTCTTTTATAAATCCTGTGCATAATCTATAATCTAGTGTGAGAGTATGGTGCTATAAGTAGACCAGGAAGAAGACTCAAATGTAGTATTCCACATTACTCTTGTAGACCAGACTTGCTCTTTAGATAAAATAACCAATTCACCCATAAACCAATAAACTTTTCATTGTAAAGAGTATTAAAGAAAAGCTATAGCATGAACCCCATACAATAGAAACAACTGTGAGAAATGGCATGACATAGAATAAAATTTTCCTTACAGATTCTCCAATTCTAATGGCAATCTAGAGTCACATGCTATCATATACGAACCACATAATTTTCTAGCCCATTTGAGTTGCCACATAGAATTGGTTAGAAGAGCACATTAACTGAAGACACACACTCCCAGCTTTTCTTATGCCCATGGCAGGCACTTGGGAATGCAATGGTGTAAATTAATACCTCTCCTGTGTCTATGCAACAGCATTATCCTCCCTGACTCTCCTGAGGTAGGACAGGTAAGATTTTCCATCCACACATACACGCACACATGTGCAAACACTTCATGCACACTTCTTTACTGTTGCCACCCCCACCTCACCTCATACCACATACACACAAACACACTCTGTCCTTTGCTTTTCAATCTTCTCCTTAACACAGTTGAACTTCAAGGATACTATACTTCCAACACAGAGCTGGTTCTTTGGCAATTGAGGGAGTTAGGCTGTTACTTCAAACAGTTTCAGCATTTTAAATATGCTCCTCATAATAGGACCCAAAGGTCTATTAATTTTGTAGATATGATGTATGCAAAGAAATTGTCAAGTGACCCAGACACAAGCATGATACAACACACAGGTAAGCATCACAAAGGCCATGGGTACATGGCTGCAAGGCCCACACTCACTCCCACCCTGTGCAGCTGTGTTCTCTCAAGGGCATAGGAGCTATGAAATGGTATGTTTCACTGAGTCTCTGGAAGGCAGGCTGTGAGTCAATGTATAAAGGAAGACCTGGAAGGCAAGAGCCACTGGCGCCATGGACCACTTATATTGGCTGGCCCTGTGCCTCAAACCACTGGCCCAGCTGCTAGGACAAAGGCTGAGATGGGAATTGAGAATTGAGAATTGGGGCCTTACCCTCTGCTTTCTATCACCCCACAAAAACTTTGAAAGTAATAACAATGTGATCCTGCTTTCTTTGGACTCCTGATCCTTTTATTTCTTGTCTCAACATCTTCCCCTCATTTAGGAAAACACATGCTAAAGGAAGTGTGAGCTACAGGCATAGTCTTCTTGCAGTGGAATTAATTGGCACTGTCAGGCTTGATCTCACTTATTCTACGAGAGACTTCCTTCCCTCTCCTAAGGGCAGGTATACACACACACACACACACACACACACACACACACACACACACACACACACTGTCTGGCCCTGGGAGCTTATTTGCAGAGGTGCTTTTGTTACCTGTTGCGGACTTGAGACTTAAGTGGTCCTTGAGACTGAAGGGGGACCTTGGGACCTGGAAAGAAACAACATGTTCACTACCTGTCCTAGATAGGCTGTGGACTGTGAAGTTCCAGCAGGGAACTCAAACCTGAGCCTGACTCCCTCATTTCTTAGGATCAGCCTTGAGAAACAGGAAGGTATTTCCATATTCTTAAGGCACAGGTAAAGACTTAAAAGGAATTTTGAACTGTTCCTCTGAGTATATAATGCTAATACAGGAAGCGAAAATTTAAAACTTTCTCAAAACATGACCAGATTCTTTTTTCCTTTTAGTAAGAATTTCCTGGTTTTTATAGACTAGAACTCCTATTCGTAAGTCATGCACCTTCCCATTTTGCCTTCCTGATTATTCTCTATAATGATCTAGTGGGGTAGTACAATACTGGGTCACATTTAAGCAAAATAATGAATTACCCTTTGCTCTTCATTTCTGATGTCCTTCCAGGTTATTGGATCCTGCATGGGGATGCTTCCCAAGGCTGCGGGCAGGAGATGGAAGGCTAGAGTTTGTTTTGCCCAAATGTAATCCAAGTGTGAACTTAAAGAAGAAGATCTTTGTCAGTCACTCTGTTGGAGGCTTGTTTTGAAAAGCACTGAGTGAATAAATTAGTTCCATTGCATGCTAAGTTAGAGGAAATCAACCTCTTGTTCTAGTATCTTTGCATCTGAATTATACCACAAGGTGTGTTTTCAATTTCTAGATTCTACAAAGTCTGTGCCTGGCTTTTTTCTCCTATAGCAATATGACCCTATTTGGACACTGGTTGTCTGCAACTGGCCCTTTATGACCAGCTAAAGAAGACGTGGACAGATATCACTAAAATGGGCAAACCCCTGAAAATAAAGCAGCATGCTTCTTTGTTGCCTTTGAAAGACCAGCCAATTGCATCTCCACACCACAGCTCATGCTCAGGTGCCTGTAGATAGGCCTGATCTAGAGTGTGTCCCCTCAGAAGGCACATTCACAAAGAATTTACAGATTTAGATACTTGTGTTGTGAGGACCCAGCATCTTGATATGACATAATGAAAAGCACCACCTTCCCAGATGTGATACTTTGTCTGGGAAACTCGCTTACATGCAACAAAGGAGTAACATCTAAAGACACAATCTGGGTTGTGTGACAATGAACCATCAGGCTACAGACACTTTGAGGGCAGACTGGGGACAACTTTGTGCACTATGATTTGAGGAAAGTTCTGATTTGAAAGCATAAAGAACTCAGGAATGGGCAGGAGGTAGAGCAAATGAAGGCAGTGAATGGGGAAGAATGCTTCTAGCCATGTCATCCATTCATTGAATAAGTGAGATGTCTTTATCTTTCCAGGCAGAGCCTACAAGGTGATGAGGATTCCACATGAAGAAAAACACAGAAAAGCAAGGGAGCCAACAAAAGAACCAATAGTTATTTATGTAAAGTCAATAAACGAGATACTTTTCTTTACCAGAAAAAAAATTGTAACCCACATTTAGAAAAAAGAATACTGTTGAAAAAGATGGGTTGTCTTATTTGTAAACAAGCAATTAAGCAAAAACAAACCAAGGGAGATATTTTTTTCTTTCTTTCTTAGTACTTCACTTATTTCAAAGTTAGTGGAGTAGTTAGATTTCTAAACTTTGTTTCTAAATAATCACACAGTGCTTGAATTCCAATGTTTTTAACCTAGATTTTTGAGACAGATGTCTTCAGTTAGGAGCCCAAAACGGTATATAACGTATAACACTCTTCTTTATTATGGTTTTTTATTTATCAGTAAATGTCACCATACATGTGTGGGAATCAGAAGACAACTTTCATGTGTAAGTCACTGTATGGGTTTCACGGGTCACACTTGAGTCATAAGGCTTGGCAGCAAGCACCCTTCACTCTGAGGTATCTCACCTGTTAAACATTTTATTTATAGTTACCTAACATCGTGGAAAGAGTTTACAACTTGAAGGCAAAGACCAGTTCATGTTCCATTGGTGTACTAACTTTAATCTTAAGCATGTTACTTGTCATTTCTCAACTTCAGCTCTTAGTCTGTAGACATATAATGAAAAAATGCTGAAGTATCATGAGGCCCAAGTTGTGGAAATGCCTTGTGTACTATATAACTGACCACTTATAATTATCACTATTGTCTTTGTAGTAGAGATGTTGTGTTTTGTGGTATTTGAGTATTCATTTTGTTTTTAATTTTTATCTTTTTCATTCTTAACTATTATGTGCTTGATAACTAGTAAAAAGACAAAAGTTTGTTGAATGGAAGAATGTATAAAAAGATTTTGCTTTGACTGTGATGGTAGGATTTTGACTTTGAGTGGCTTAGCTAAGGAGAGTAAAGAAGAGCCCCCCATGGTTAAGCAAGGTCTGCCATGCATGGTTTAGGAAATGTTTGGGTTTTGTGTCTTGGCAGATTGTCGCATGAGCCCTGCTGAAGCAAGCTTAGTGTCTCAGACAGCAGCTTGTTCTGATCAAGAAAACTCATAGCCAAATACTGTAGCATGTGTCAATCCTAGCCCTCTAGATGAGAATGCATTCAGGCTTAAGGGGTCAGTTTGTAAGGAGTAGGTAAGAGTGTGAAAAGCATGACATGTGTCTCTTTAAGGAAAACAAATGTAATATGCTCACACTTTCACCTTCCCAGCAAAGCATGAGCTGGGAATCGCAGAGGGCTTTCTTCCTAGAATCACCGCACCCAGACGTTCAAACATACCGTACCCCTCACTTCCCTAAATTTTCACCTCTGTGTAATGCACACAGACATATGGACAGATCAACAACAACCCTGAAGGAGGCTGCAACCACCCAGCATGTATGTTTTGCAGTTCCTTCAACCTGTTTTCCATCCTGCCCATCCCCTACACAAATCAGGTTTGAATGCCCAAGCTTGTCACCTGGTATACAAAAATGCAGTCTAACACTGTATTTATTAGCAAACCCTTTCCCTTATGTTTAATTTATTGTTACAGTTTTTAAATGTACAAACAGTTATACCAGTTTTATACACAAAACCACAGGTACCGTTTTGTATCTGTCAAAATTCCAGCAGCCTGTGGCGAGAGACCGTTGAATAGGCGTCCTGTGCTGCCACCTAGTGCTTTCGTTAAGACATGGCCTTGTTCACGTCTCTGGAAACGAGGAAACAAAAGCAACTCGAGGTGCACCAATTCTGGAATAGCTACTCAAAGGCATTATCAAACAGATGCATTTATGATACTTGGACCATATCCTCTGCAACCACAAAACCTAGCTTGTTTTCACACAATGGCAGCTTACATCCCTGCTCGTCACTGGCAACACTCCGGCCTTCTACCCTGGGGGCACCTGGTTTAAATCCAAACTGACTGGGCAAGCAAAACGCTCTCAGTTCTAAGCCTTTCTGCAGTTCCCATCTGGCCAAGGTTTCCTTGGCAAGTCTCTTCCTCCTGGAGGAACGGTTTGATCCGAATGTCTGGCCTATTACTTCAGTTTGAGTGGAAGGTATAAAGGAGTCAGACGGCTTAAAAAAAAAAATACCTTTAAAATTGACTAAAACAGCAGCCATTTTCTTTGCAGCAGCCAAAAGTGAAGCTTCTGAATCTTCTTTCTTAGCACACAGGGCTTGTATCACTAGCCAGACGCAAGGCCTGCTTCTGTGTCTCTCCCCTGGTCTCTTCCTGAGTCTCCAAAGATCCATTCTTCTCCCCAATTAATAAATTAGCATGTTGCTGTTACACAAACAGTATTCTTAAAAGTGCTACGGTAAGTACTGCTTAGTGTGAGGATAAAGGAAAAGAAAAGGGCTTTTCGGTGTGTCTGTGGATCATCACCTCCTATCTCTTAGCCTCCACAGTCCTCCTTTCCAGACCTGCTAGAACCTCTTAGACTCCCTGACTCTGTCCTTGTAACACTTCTCTTTCTCTACTGTACCTGTGTCTTTGCTGGTAGGAGGAAGGCTGAATGGGCTTGCCTTCCTCCTACCAGCAAATTTCTCTTTTTCCATATTTTACCCGAATGCAGTGAATTCACCAGCCCTTATGCCATTGTCTAAATGTGCAAATTAGAGCCAGCCCTTCTACTGAGGCCTGGGAATTCCGTGCCAGGGTTGGGTCCAGCTTCTGAGCCTGATTTCTCACGGCAAAGTTACACTAGGAGATTTCAAAGCTTCATCCGGCCTCAGCTGTGTCTTTCCCAAACAACATTCTGGCAATCTGCCTCTCTAGTCATGTAAGGAAGTTCAGCCTCTCCTCTCTGGCAAACGCCCTTTCCCTCTTAGAATTCACTGCTGTATCATGGCTCCCTGACTGAATCACTTTCTATTTGTTCACTCTATTTGTCAAATGTCCCATCATTCCCCACCTTTTATTTTTTTTTAATGTGAACTCCATCTAAATTTGAATTTTGTTCACCCATATGTTTAACTTTATAAATATGTCCACCCATCCCTCCCTCCTTGGAACTAACATAGGCTTTGTGGTGGTGTGACAATGACAGCAATGACCTAAGTAGTTCATATGCTGCCCTTTCTTCAAAAACATACCCTAAATCATCCATTTCTACTGGAATTTTTCTGACCACTTTCCAGGTTCATTCCACACTTATCTTCTCAACAAAGGGCTTGTCGGTTGTAACACATTCATGATTCTCACTCCTAAATGGTACTCTTGCTAAGTCCGTCCACTGCTATCAGAAGCAAAAGCAGCCTGAAATTTCAATGATGTGTAGCTACTTAGACTCAATGGGTTCATACTTATCTAACCCCTTAATCTTTTTCTACATCTGCATCCAGTGAAAAATCTGTTTAAGTCCTTTCAAGTAGTTATTGCCTTACACTGATTTCCATGGTAGAACCTTTGGCTTCCAATTCAACTTTTATGCCCACTCATTTCAAAAAGAAACTTGGCTAGGCTTTCAGCTACTTTGCTCTCATGTAACTTGCCTATAAGGTGCCCTAAACACATCTAGATTCTCACTGTCTTATTTGTAGCATTTCTATGTGAGTGTGTGGTTATAGTTCCTACACTAGACCCTACACCAACTCCATCCATTCTCCCCTACTTGTTCTCTGAACATGCCCCACATGCTAGTCACATCTGTCTTTGTGGCATCCCCTGTACAGAAATATTTTTGCACACAGCATTCCTTGCCCCCCCCCAAATTCTCATTCATGTATTCTAAAAACTAGGTCTCACTAATGTCTCAAAATGCACATACAGGGAGTGAAGACACAACTCAGCTGATAAGACATTCTCTGTGAGAGTGCATGGACCTGAGTTCAGATCCCTACACTCACTAAAAAGCCAAGTACTATGGAATCCACCTGTAATCTCAGAGATGCGAAGGTGAACACAGGAGAATGCTGACCAGAGAGTCTAGACAGTGGGTGAGCACTAGATTCAGTCTAGACAAGCGAGTAAGCTCCAGGTTCAGTCTAAGGAATGGGTGAGCCCCAGGTTCAGTCCAGCCAATGGGTGAGCTCCAGGGTCAGTCTAGCCAATGAGTGAGCTCCAGGTTTAGACTGGCCAGTGGATAAGGATCTTAACTGAAGATCCTTAAGGTGGAGAATCTACTAAGGGAAATGCCTTATGTCAAACTCTGACCAACTTACACACACACACACACACACACACACACACACACACACACGCACGTGCGCGCGCACATGCAGGCACACATGTACACATGCAACAAACAAAATTCCAGAAACCTTACATATCAGATTACAATTTAAGATGGATCATATCTAAGCATAGTGTCCCTCTCTGCCCCTGTCCTCTCATTTTCCAGGCAAAGCTGTTCATTAGATTTACAATGGGCCATTGTTTGATAGCTACCTTGCTCTAGTAGCTGTTTCTCACATCCTGGCACAGTTGCATGTTTTTATGCCTTACCAGGGCAGCCAAGTGAGATCTGACTTATGTGTCTTGGTGCTGAGGCAGGATATCCATGTCATTTCAGTCTGATGAGCAGTATCCAGGAAGGACATCCCTTCAACATGTCAAAGGCGAGCTATGAAGATGATGTAAGAGGGTAGTCCAAGGAGACCTTTTGAACATTGCAATTTGATGTCTCCATTTACACGATCATTTTAATGGTGTTTATTCTACACCAAACTGGTGGTCTTGATGTATAAAAGCATTTTTATTCTTGGTTAAACCCTTAACAATGAACACAAAATCATTATTCTCTAAGTTTCCCCTTAGATCTCATTATCATGCATGTTTTAAGCCCTTAATGTCCATTGAAAATCAAGAAGCTAAAATGTTGAGAATAAAGTCAAGTCATGTTCCTATCTTTCAATTTCTTGGCACTAAATGACTATGTCAAAGTGGCAAGGTTTAAATGTCATGAGGCAGCTGACACTTTGAGGTGAGATGCTAAATGAGACACAGAAGCTCTCAATGGCTTTTTTGTGGGGACAGCACCTGGTGTATGTTCATTTTTCTTAAGCTGTTGGACACAACACCCAAGAGAAATCATGGCCAGTTGATGGTGTTCTTAATGAAGACATCTTTAGATGCAGATGCATAAGTAACTGATCCTCCTAATAATATCTGTTGTCCTTATACTTAATAGAGCAGATGGATATTTAGCACCCCCCAAAAAAAAGATAGTATCTGGAGTTACCTAATCCTCCCATATCTAACATGAGCAAAATCTCAGTATGAGTGTCACTGTCCTACAAATTTGGAAACAATGAGAGAGAGAATGTGGCTAAGAGGGTTCTAATGGTGTGACCTTTAGTTTTATCAAGACTCCACTAAAGGAAAGTTCTTAGCATCCAACTTGCTTATTTTTCTTGGATAGTATTCTATCATGTCTATATCGAATGTGATAGCCTGGGTCCTGTTCTTGCTCAAATTCAAAAGCTGAAGTTGCAATTTGAAAGGACAGATCACACAGAGAGAAATGGGGCTGGGTGGATACAGGAGATTAGAGAGAATTTGTCAACTAAACCACTCTTCCTTGTTTATTGTTAACATGATGCCTGGCTTCCCACATCACACCTCACTAGGACATCAGCTCTAAGAGCTAGGGCCACACTTCATCATTGTTACCCTAACACTTGGCATTGTGTCTGGCCATAGAAGTTTGGTAAAAGATTATTGAACACATTAATGATTTTCCACTAGGAAAATTAGCACTTAGAACTACATGAAATCCAAAAAGAGAATGATTTGGTCCATTCCAAAACAGCTTTGTGATTTGCTATGTTTTTCTCTGGCCTTTTACTGCTCAGAATCCATGCCAAGGAAGAAATGCTAAAGCTCCCATCTTTTAAATATGTAGATCCCTGACATTTGGTTGCTTCATGAATTTTGCATTGCATAATGACAAGTGTTTAATTTTATAAACTGCTCCTGTAATAGATCATTTTCAAGGAGAGGCCTAATCTGGAAATGCAGTGCAAAGTGCTGTTGCTGAATTAGACAAATGTCTTCCCTGAGCCAGCGATCCTTTCTGTAGTAAATGTTTTCAAGCATTGATGGATTGAAAGCCATGGAAATATTCTTAACACCCAGCTGGCTGAGTGTGTCAGAAATGAGATGTCCCATGGATGCTAGTGTATAACAACCCTTAGAAAATCTCCAAGTGAGAGAAACACAAACAATTTATTTGTTTTTGGAGGTTCAGATGACCATACTTGGTCTGATTGCTAATTCATTTTCATAATTGCAAAAACTAAAAGCTGAGAGAGAAGGAACAGAAATATTACTTCTGGGCTTTAAAAAGAGGCTAGTGCTTTAATGTAAACTATAAGGAAACAAGTGTTGACATCAGATCAGAAGAAACTCCTAGACAGCTTCATGCTCAGCTAACCCTCTTTGTCCCTTGGTTTCTTTACCCAAAGTATATCTTTGAGTTTTACCTATTTAGCAGAATTCTGATTCAGAAAAAAATGGGATTTATCTTCAAAATATGATGTCTAAAATATGCATAGATGTAAGAAATAGAATTGGCTTCATAAAATACTTGCAAAAGTTGTTCGTTACAAATGTTACGATCAAGATTATCCTCATTGTAAATATATATATGAGTTCAACAGGAGCTATGAAAATAAAATATGGTGTGTCAACAGTTAAAGATGTAGATTCATAAGAAACATATATTTAGCATGGCTTCTAACCAAATGATATCGTAGTCATCCACAACCACTCTTTAGGAAATCAGTCAGTCAAGAAGGTATCATGTAGCAAATAGAATTGTGAGCTAGATTTAGGAGATCTGGGGCTAGAGAGATGGCACAACAAATAAGAGCACTTGCTGCTCTTGCAGAGGACCCTGACTGGGTTCCAAGCACTCATGAGGGGTGGATCACAATTACTTCTAATTCAAGCTCCAAGGAATCTAATGTCCTATTCTGGCCTTCTTTGGCTCCTGTACTCACATGTGTATGTGTATGTGCACATGTCACACACACACACACACACACACACACACACACACACACACACACACACACACACAATTTTTGAAAAGCTTAAAAAATAAAAGAAAAATATGAGACAAAATCTATGAAGTAGCTACGATGTTTCAGGCATTAGTCTAAGAATGCTTCAAAGGTGACCTTATTTAACCCCTATAAGATATTATAATCATTATTATTATCTGTTTGTTATCAATAACAAGACTAACTTTTACACAGGCTAAGAAACTTACTTGGGGCTGAAAGTGTGGATTTAAACTTCGAAAGTCAGATGCCAGAACAATATTCTCAAGCACTGTAAGACTCAGGATTCAATAAAAACCACTGATATCAAGGCGTGCTCATTTCTCATGCCTAAGTTTCAGTTAATCTAGATGATTTCTAAAGTCATTCTGCACACAAAGTAAGTTTATTTGATGTTATACTATATTAAGTATGCCATTCTGCTTTCTTGATGGACTGATGAACACATTCTTCTTTATAATAAATCTACTTATTTCATATGTATATTACATACATACATACATACATACATACATACATACATACATACATACATATCACTAGTTCTTTCATCCCCTGTTTCCTCACCTTTGTTTGACAATCTGTCCTCACCAACGTGATGCTTTGCCAAAACTGATAAGAACTGTGCATAGAATTTTCTGGGAATATATTAGACACACGCTTTCAGATATCTCTCTAAGTGTGCCAATGTCAAGCTTCTTTAGTAGCCTTGTCTACCTTTGAGAGCCGTTTTCCCTGTGTTGAGTATCTTTTAGCCTGTTACACAGAACAGGTGTGTGAAGGTAATCTTTCTTCCAACTTCTCTGAGACTTGGTTTTCCTAGAACCCTCTGTAATATTACCTACTTCTTTTAATCTGGTTTGTGCATTTAAAGGGAAATAACACTGTCTTTCCTTTCAAAGGCATGCCCTTTGCGAGCTCCATATGGAAACACATTCCATTATTTCTCTTTCCTCTTATACCTTCCATCTCTTAGCCTCTTTTTCAGTCTAGGAACATGTTCAAGTTAGGGTCTGTGGCAGGCCTGGGCACGTCACCTTAGTTCATGACTAACATTGTTGAAGATCTCCTGTGTGCCAGATATTAGACAATTTTCACATAACATTTCATTCAGTCTTCACAGAAACCTCAAAAGGTAGCTTTTTATTACCAGCATGTTATTCGTGAGAAAATTATGCTTAAGCACATAAGTACATTGGCTAAGGTCATGTAGAAAATAAGTGAGTGGTGCCAGGATTTAAACCATGTTTGATTCCAACTTACATATTCTTTCTGCCGTGTCTTACTTGTTTCTTAAAATAAAGAAACCAACCCTCTGCTGCAACCCTGCTGTGTGAAGCTCTCATTTTGTCTTTCACTGCCAAACTTCAGTTAAATACTGCAAGTGTTTATTAAACATTAGTTCTGTGCAAGTGACCGAGCTGTATGCTTCCCCCTGAGGGAAGACAGAGATGAACAGAACCAACTTGATCTGCTAGAAGCTGGCAACCTAATGACTGTATCAGATATGTAAATAACAATAAAACCACAGAAAGAAGTGCTAAATAAAATCAGCGGAATCTTTAGAGAATTCACATGAAAAGCAACTAAATCTGACTAAGGGAGAATAGGAACAAAGAATGCCATAAATTAAGTTATGGAAGTCTCCCTGAAACCAGCTAACTATTCCCAATCAACCTGTAATGTCACCTCCCTGATGTTTCCTTCATACCCTCTGCCATCCTACCATAGAGCCTCAGAATTGGTCTTTCCAGACCTTTCCATTTTTCACTTCCTACAAGTTTATTTTCCCATTGAGATGCTTCATTACACCCAGCTGAGAACCCTCACAGCCTGGGTAAATACTTTCCATGGATTTCTGCTACCCATAAAACAGGAACACACTTTTAAATTTCATTCTAAGTAATATTAGCCCTACTTTACAGAGTTATTACACAGATCCAATGTGATAATATATGGATAAAAGATGTGAAAAGCATAGTCATCCTACAGATAAGCTGTTATTAACATTATTATGTAGTCAACACTTGGGTTAGCATCTATTTCCTGAACTACCCTTTGCCTTAGCCCATTTCACTTCTGTAAATGTAACTTAGATAGGACTTTTCATTTCTAAGTCTAAAACTTTGTTTTTGGTGTGCCTTGAGCTTCTGAGTCAGAGTCAGTCCAGAGAAAACAAACTTTAGTGACTCAGTGGATGCCTTTGGGTTTCCAGATCATCCTGACTGCCTTGCCTCTACTTTTTCCAGGGCACATGGCACAGCAATCCATATACACACAGTCGTGTAAGCCATAACTTTATTGACTGCCTATAGACTATTTTAATGCTAGGCCCACTCTATTTATCTTGGTACAATTGGTGTGCTCTGTCACAGAGTTCAGTATATTTACTCTAATATTGTTTCATAGAAGACAAAATTGGGATGTTATGCTGCTCTGTGGTAAAATAATTTCACCAAAAACTAAGGGAGGAATTTCTCATCCATCCTTTACTGGGATTTAATTCAGATGATATACATCTATACAAAATAACCCCATTGTGACAATCATCCCAGTGAGAAGAAACGTTGCTCTTCCATGATTTTTCCTGTATCATGATCTACTGGAAAAGCCTAAATGGAAATCATTAGCTTTGTCATCTTTTTCTCAGAAATTCATGATTCATAAATGGAAGCTATTTTGGAAATCAAAATGAGTTGCAGAAAGTCTCAGCAAAAGCACTCATCTTCTATAACTCTTGTTTCTCTCTGTCTCTCTCCCTCTCTCTCTCTCTTCCTCTATGCTATTCATCTCAAGTAACTAGGGGGGTTTACTTTAAGTGAAAATCTTGTTATAAACATTTAACTCAAATGATACTTCTAGGAAAGGCTGGACTCGAAAAGATCCACAATTATGGTCAAATTTAAGGGCGTTCTTTGTCTGGTGTCGCCCAGAGAGCTCAGTTCAGCCTTTCCAAACTGGCTGTGACTGGCTGTGACTCAAAGACCTCAGAAAGCCAGAGGATATCTGAGCTCTGACTCATGTGAACAGTGGACAATGCCAAAAATCTACAGCCAGCCCCCAGGTATACTGACAGTAGATGAACATTGGCCTTTTACCAGGCTGAAAGTTGCCAGAGCATCATCTACTGGTTCTATCTCATGACTGTCTTTATTGCCATATTTAGAAACAGATGCCTCCTTCCTGCCTTAACTTTGCAGTTCACATCAGGGCTGAGAAGCAGGCCATTGCAGAAGGGGACTGAGGTAGATTCTCATCTGGAGCCAAACTGTACATTGACATGCTTCTCACTGGTACTAACCCCAGTGTCTCTTCCCTGAGCAACCTCTAGTAGCTCACACACAGCTGGAAATGTTCTGTCATCTACATCTGCAGAAGCTGGTGCCATGGACATATGGTGCTGAGAAAGTCCCTTTTCTGTCCACATGTTTTAAAAGAAAATTAGATTTTAAAGATGCACAGGACATCACACTTGGAAACAGGGTCAGCATAAGGAAACAAAACTTTTGTCTAAGTGTCTTTTTTGTATGGCTGTGCTGTCAAATTCCAGGAAAAAAAAACAACTGAAAAGTTCCAATCAACTTCTTTCTAGAGGAGAGGAATCAGACCCTGGACAATAACAGAGCAACTTCTCGAGGCTATGGTTGCAAAGTGGCCACATTATTCTCTCATAGACCAGTGATGTACAAATCCAAGAGTTTTCCAGACATGCCAAGGAGGAAATGCAATCCATTCATGATTCTTCCAGCATCCCAGAAGCTAAACATTTTGCTTTTCCAGGCTGTTGACAGAGACTGTCACTTTCTGGGCTGTACTTAGTCCTTGGGACCTCCAACACTTCTGAGAACCCTGTTGGCAACTGATTTTACCAATGATTCTGTGAGCCTCCCTCAAGCCATTCTCAGTGATGCTGCCTCTGAACTAAGCAGTCAGCAGTACTGGGACACTAGAAAGACTTGCTTTTATGAAGAATCAGAGAACAGTTGCTAATTGGAGAGGAGAACATGTGGGACCAGGAAGATTGAGTTGGGGGACAAGTAGATGAGAGCAAGAAAAGAGATACCATAATAGAGCCATTATAGGTTTGAAGAGAAAACTGACTCTAGAGACATGTCCAGAGACATACAAGGATGACCCCAACTAGCACTCTGAGAATCAGTGGAGAGACTAGCTTAAATGCCCTTCCCTGATAATGAGATTGATAACTAACTTATATGCCATTCTAGAACCTTCATGTAGTAGCTGTTGGAAACAGACATCCACAATTAAACACTGAGCCGAACTCCTAGAATCCAGTTGCAGAGAGGGAGGAGTGATAAGAAAAAGGGTCAAGACCAGGCTACAGAAACCAACAGAGACAGCTGACCTGAACAAGGGGGAGCTCATGGACCCCCAGACTGATATCTGGAAAACTAGCATTGTACTGACCCAGACCCCCTGAACATGGGTCTCAGTTAGAAGGCCTGGGCAGCCTAAGGGACCTCTGACAATGGAACCAGGATGTATCCCTGATGCATGAAAAGACTCTGGGAGCACATCCCCCATGAAGGCATACTCCCTTTATCCTAGAGACAAGAAGGAGGGCCTAAACCCTACTCCAAATGACTTGACATATTTTTTATGATCCCTCCTGGAAGTAATCACCCTCCCAGTGGAGTGGGTGGGATATGGGATGGGAGGGGCTTGGGGGCATGGGAGGGAGGGAGGAAGAGGGAACTGGGATCAATATGTAAAATAAGAAAAAATAAATAAAAGCAGAGCCACAAACTTTAGCTAGCAACTAAGTGATGGAAGAAGAGGGTTGCCTTATTTAAAAGTTTAAAAGAAGTCTGTTTTTAGGATATGTGCAGTCTGGATGGGCCATAAGGAGGTGAACCAAGCAAGATTGTGGAGATGGTACCAACACAATTACCAACTATATCTCTTCTCCTGTAGTTCTAATGCCTACATTTGGACAACCCTAGCTCCAGTCAAAGAGATAAAGCTTTTTATTTCCTATGGCTATATTTTAAGAACGACTGTATTTTAAATTTAAAGCGACATGATATTTCAGGACATTGGGAAAGGTATCTAGAGCTCTTACATCTAATCAGTGGAACTTCAAAGTGTTTTAGGTTCTTTTATCATGAAAGTACTAAAAGAGCTATATAAATGCAGATTATGATTACAATCGAATGACATTCCCCTCAAACAAAAACTGATAAAATTCACAGGCTGCACAGTGAGGTGCACACACATCCTATTAATTAATTAATTAACAAATACATAAACAATTTACTCAATCACAGGAATATACACTAATCATAATTAACATGCAGTATAGAAAATTCAATTACAATAGCTGTAATAGATGCAGAAAAGAAAATACTGAACTTATTTTCTTCCTATCCTTCCTTCTCCTTCTATATCCATCACACACAGACACTTGCAGACACACACACAGTCAGACACACACACACACCAGGACTAAAGAGTAGACTCCTCTTTGGGTTTGACACTTCCCATTGACTTAGGATACTTACAAATAGTCTGTATTGAACTGGGAACTCACCCTACTACAAGGTGCCTTGTGAAACTGCAGAACTAATACTTGCAACTATATATCAACGCTGCCAACAATGCAAGAGGAAATCAGACAATAAATATAAACTACTAGAAAGTTTTGTTTTTGATTTAATAACTTGTATTTGACTTTAAAATGTGTAAGATTGAATTTAGAATTACTTCATCCCAAGCAAAGCATGTAAGCAGGGGAAACAGACCAGAAATATAGTAAACAGAGCAAACAGCTTAGACTTCCATGTACCACTTGCTACAGTTAATGTTGGCAGGTCATGGACAGCCTCTTCTGTCTCACAACCCATACAAGTTGTATAAACATCTGCAATCCTATGAGTATAAATGGAAGACAGGCACACCCAGATCCTTGTGAGGGTACTTCTGAAAGAAAGCCTATGTCTTTCTCCAGATCCCATTTTCTGAATGTGTTCATCACTGGTAAGTTTTTCTCTCTTTATTTTTGAATATGTCTGTAATAAATGGAACAAGTTTTCTGGTCACCATATTAATCTAGGAATAAGGCATGGGAAAAAATCCTATTCTATAATTTTAAATACAAAGTAGCAGCAAAACAAAAAAGCCCTCTAAATCTCTTATGGATTCGGATGTTTCAGAAATACGCAGAGTACTTGAAAGCAATAAAAAGAAATAACCTAAGAAAATTAAGCAAAATGAATTTGCAATTAGTTTGTGAAATTGCGATAAATGCATTTTGAAAGCAAAGAGTAAAATGTAACTTTCTTCAGTATAATTTGAAATTGCCTTTTGTGCTTAATATAGTTCATTTATAATTAGATGAGGATTTTGTTCTGGTTTGAAACATTCAAAGTTCCATCTTGAGATTGCTATGTACTATGTACACAGAACTTTTCAGCATGAAAGTCTGCTGCCGCTGCCGCGTTTGCTTTGACAGCCTTTATCCTAGTTTTATAGAAATGAAAGACTGAAAGAACACAGCTGGTTTGAACAATGGAGCATGTTCAACATTAGGCCAAACACTTCAGATATTGCAAAATATTGCAGGCTATATTTATAGCTCTTAGCAGGTTTTTGAAATTCATGCTGATACCTCCTTACTCCTTCTTATTGGACCAAATTGCCATTTAATGATTAAATTATCTTTGGGTTAAAAAAAAATGTTTTCAACGGATATGACACTCACACTAACCTCTTGGCAATATCCAAACAACAGTGACGTGAAATCCCTTCAAAAGTAGTTCAAGGTGTCTTTAAAATTCAGATCACTCTAGTTACTGAGGGTTTAAGTTTTTATGTTGATCTGATTTTTTTCCATAAAGAAAGAGAATACAGTCTTTCTGATGACCTTTCTCCCAGTCATAAAGTTGTGCATTGACTCATACACTAGCAGTTTCCAGAAAACCTCCCAAGGGAAATAACAGAAGCAGCTTTCAGGTAATTGCCACATTTGGCTTAAACTTTCTCCTTCCATGGCCATTGTATTTAATAGAAAACTGTTGGGTTTTCCAATAGACTCTTGTGATTTTGAGGGGACTAGCAAGGTCTCATATTTTTTCACATTAATAACACTAGGAGCCATAAAAGTGGGCAGTGTTTATAAGCTTAATGACTAGAAAGAAACTGAGCTGGGTAGTTCAGGATAATAGAATTTCTGCAAATGTAATCAACTGCCCATGTGCTCAGAGTAAAGTTCTACAGCCACACTCTCCCTCCAGCCCAGAACAAATGTCCACTGTCATTTGTCACTGCTGTGCTAGTGAGGCCTCAAAATATGTTCACTTTGCTTCATAATTCAATAGTAATTATGCTGACTATTCAGTACATACTCACTACACACTGAACAATGATTGTGTATTTCATATATATACATATATGTGTGTGCATGTATATATATGTATACATATACATATGTATATATATATACATACACATAAGAAAGATGGCTTTTCAAAGTTCTTTAGCTTTTATTTCCAGTTGTGTAGTAACACATAATAAACTATGTCCAAAGTCAGCAAGTATTATTTCTTACGGTACATGGCTCTTATGTTGACCTACTGGGGGATCACCAGGTGGCTGGTATCATCCAAAAGTGTGATGAGGGTCAAAGAGTTCAAAGTAACTTCATTCACATGCTAGAGACTGAACTGGCTGTCAGCTGCGGAATTTTTCTGATCTGAGCTAGTATACTTTGTACCATACTAAGTATCACTTCTGTCTAATAGAGGAAAGGTTTTCCTCAGTGTTGTATCTGATCACCCTTGGGCAGTGGTTGCCATAAAAGCTACCCAAGACATATTTTAAGGACATAGATTATGAAGACATACTAAAGGAACCCAACAAAGTGTTGTTGACTTGTAAGAAAAATATTTACATAATTTTTGATTGAGTACAAAATACTCTAGCTAAGCCTCCCTAGGGTAGTTTGTCTTACTAAGGCACACTTTCTATATTAGAGGATTCACCCTTTGAGAATCAAAGGTAAGGCCTCCTGAAACACTGAGGCCTCCAAATGCTACTTACTCTGTGCTTCTCAGACCTAACTACATGTAATGTTCACACAGGTACATTTAACAATCCCTTCCTTGTTTGCTGTTTTGAAATATGAATCTCCTAGCATGAGTCGAGGACTCCTAGCCTCTTAGACTTCCTTCAGGAGCTCTCAAGGCTGATGTGTATCCATCAGATCAAAGGAATCTTTGGAATAACAAGCCAACTCTACAAAGCAAGAGATAAAAATGTTTTGTCTCTTCCTTTGGGAGCCACAAAGAGTTGGGAATCACAGTTGCAGGTCAGACAGGCAATGAGTTCAATCCATTCACTTGGTGGTTGGTGGTAGATGCTAGAAATGAGCCCATCATAATGTTCTAGTGAGCACCAACCAGAAATATAAGAAAACTATCAACTTTCCCCATACCCTCAATACTCGAATTTCATACAAGAAAGGCAAGTGTCTGAAGTCCTAAGCTTGGGGGGGGGTGCTGAAACACAATATTGAAATCAAGCATACCACTGATCTCATTGAGTCCTTCAAACTCAGGCAGACAGGCATTCATTCTAATAGTAAAATAAAAATGTATTTCACTGATTCAAACTAAAATATTAGTATTTCTCATTTTTGCTGTTTTATTCTTAGGAGAGTTTTGTGGTAACCATGCCCTCTGAACTTTAATTTTCTATAAAAATAGATACAAAGAAGGTTGTTGACACTGTTGAACCTTTGAAACAGCATTTTTCTAAGCCGTCATCTTTTGATTCCTTTATATTCTCTCTGCCCAGAACAGTCATTTGAGGATCTGTTTAACAACCAACCTCCACCCACCCTGCTCACTCCCAAATAGAAGTCCAGACAGGCAGGAATTGATTGCTTTGCATCTCACAATTATCCCAACTAGCTGCTTAAGTGACTGTTACATAGGAAGCATGGCATAAATGTCTTTTGAATTCAATCATTCTGAAAGTGTTCATAAAAACAAAGATGGTGTTGTGGGTGCAGGGAAGGAGGGTAAATCCTGTAGATTATGTGGAGATCTTGGAGTAAAACAGTGAATAAAACTTCCCTTTCCCAGATGTGCATGGGGATATGATAAAGTATTAGTCACCAAAGGCATCCAGGTGGAAGCATCTCCTTCTTTACTAATCTTCCCATGCATGGGTTAGCAAAATAAAAGCCTTGGTTGGATAACTTTTGTCTCTCTTCCTCTTGAGGCATAAACAATTTCTCATGATACACAATTCTGTACACAAGACACAGTAAGATACCTCCTGCAACAAGGGACCATGCATGACAAATAAGCTAGAGAATATTATCTTTCTTAATTTTTACAAACAAGTTATAAGATATCAGGATATTGAACTCTTAGGGTAGTACTCTGGCATACAGTCTGGAGGTTGAGGAGATGAAAACATGCATATGTATGATAGTTCAGCTGTATGTCATATTAAGAAATTAATAACGGCTTTAAAAACGTTATTTATTCCACTCCTACATTCCAAGGCTTGGGTCTTTAAATATTATCAACATTTACTCATCAGTGTTGATGCTGTCGTTTACACATAAACATCACTACATCACTCACCTGCTGACTGAAGGAATAAGTTAGTTGAATTACTTTCCATTTGATTTAAGTGGGGAACATGGTGTGCACCATTTCAACTTATTTTATGCACAAACATCATAATATATTAATCTTGAAAACTATGAAATTGAAGCATATTTTCAAGAATGAGTTATCTTTAAAAAAAACTAAGCAAAATCAGCACGTGATAATCCTCACAAAAATGAGTTCACCAATGTCTGAAAAGGATATGACTATTCCTCAAGGGGGTAAAAAAGGACAGATTCTCTAGGATATAAATATGTCTTATAACATCACTCCTTCCTCAATCATGCCTGCCTTTAGGACAAAGATTAAATGCCACCTTCTTGTAAAACCTCAACCTTGCTCTTCTCTCAAAAAAAAAAAGAAAAAAAGAAAGAAAGAAAGGAAAAGGAAAAAAGAAAGGAAGAAAGAAAGAAAGAAAGAAAGAAAGAAAGAAAGAAAGAAAGAAAGAAAGAAAGGGAAAAAAGAAAGGAAGGAAGAAAATAGCCCATTGATAATCCATTGATTCCTCCCCACACCGTGTATTTGTGTGTGTGTGTGTGTGTGTGTGTGTGTGTGTGTGTGTGTGTGTGTGTGTGTGTGTGTGTTTTACTCTAGCACTATGGTGATGAGCAATGATTGAACATTTCTCAGGGATTTTGTATGGCACATGAAGATCAGGAAAGCATGGCACCAGCTTATCGCATGGCTTTATATTTTGTTTCTCCCACACCTACGTTACATAAGGAATAGAAATGTCTCTGCTCAAACAGCTGAACAAGCTAAGGGTGGCAGGTGGGAAAAAGGCCCAGACCCACAACCCTATCTACAAGGCCTCACCTGTCCTAACTAGTTCCTTTTGCACTCTGTTCAAACTCAGTGTCTCCCCTCTTCTGTATATGCATCATCTGATCCCATTTTCAATATACCTTCATTCACTCTCAAGAAAAGCATTTCTGTTATTTTCTCTACATAGAAAGCTGAGGAAACTTTTCCTTCCAAAACTTTATAGAGCTAAACATTGGTATGTCTCACCAAAAGGTACTGGAGTGTTCATTGCCCTTTTTTTAACATCCATTGGTCCCGCATCAGCCTCCTTTTCATTTCCCAGGGGTACTTTGCAGCATCTTATGAACTTGGTGCTGACTATGTGCTATCACCTCACATACTTGTTTCATATTCTGTGACAGAGTTTTATCTCAACAGTACAAATGGGATGGTTTGTTTCTCAGTACCCATTTCCCCCATAAAGGTCTCGGATATTTTTGTCCCCTCTAAAGTTTTCAATATCTTAATATAAGGTGCTGAAAAACCCAAACCATGAAGGAAGGTCCATAAGCTGGTCTTGCTGCTGGCTGAACTTTCTAAATTTGTGTGACTCACTCCAAGTGAGAACATGGGTTAAAGGTGCCTAGGGCTGGCTTCAGGAAAACTTGATTTGGACATGTCTAAATTGCCTTGGAGGTCATTTATCATGCTGCTTCAGGAACAAGAACACTATCGAGTGTGTTGGAGAGAGTGATTCCATTCAACACAGACATGGATAATTCCATCATGGTCACAGACGAAGAAAACACCCAGCACAAACTGAAAGGGGCATCTTCTGAGCACCTCCCTTTCTTCCAGGCCTCTCATGCCCTGTGTAGAATATTTATATTCATAACACATGGTCATGGACCTTGAAAACAAAACACTAAAATAATCAAATTCAATCTCTTCATTTCATGGGTGAGAAAACTGAAATCAAGAACAATGAACAGAACAGTCTGTACAAACTCACAACCAGTAAATATTCCTTCTCTTCCCATAGCCCTAACAATCATAAAAGGAATAGGTTTTATAATGTTGAATAATAGTTTCATTTGTTCTTTTTTTTTTTTTGAGGCTCAAGCTCATTTGTATGCCAAGGCTTCTGTTCCAATGTGGCTTCCTTGCTGAAACTCACTTCTTATTTTGCATTTTCAATTAGATTCAAGGTGAAATGTCTCTTTATGGAAATCTTGACTCACTTTTACCTGTCGCTGTGGGTGTATTAAAGTATATGAAGTTATAAAAAGATATGAAATATGAATATAATCTAGTTTAATTATTTCCATCCTCCAAAGACGATGATTGCAGTTGGATGTCAGTGAAATCTCCAGTGGTTGAACTCCATGCTTAGAAAAACAGTGAGCAGCATAAAAGGCTAGAGAGCAGGGAGTGGATAGAGGACTGCCAATAAAGAACATTTAGCTCATTGAAAAGAACCTGTTCCTATCATGGAAGAACTGCAGCTTTGGATAACACCAGTGAGTCAAAGCTGACAGCATTTGGCAAAAATTAATCCAAGCACAGTCAATGCCTATAGATAGAACACTGAGCTTTTTCTTAAATAGAAAAGGACTTAAAAACATTGTTTGATGACCTTTGTTAGACTTCCTATCTGTTCTTTCCATTAGCAGAGGATAAATCCCTTGAGAAATGAAGCTCTGATACACTTGGGCAATCTTACTGTCCAGCAGGCTGGCATGAGCCACTCCTCTCTTTAAGGCTGATCTCCATCATTCCATCATTATAAGAAGTTGTGGCTGAGTTCTAAACGTCCCTATCTGTGTTGATCATCTTTATCTTAGTGGAATATTTTGACACCTGGATCTCACAACCTAGAGAGCTAGAAATCAGTATTTTCCAAAGAGACTTAATCCATGGGCAGTAGCTTCTGTAGCTCCCATGCTACAAACATCTCTCTCCCTGACTACATATTTTAGACAAGTGTTCTTAACCATTGACCTCAAAACCAAGAGTCTTTGGGGGTTTCCACTTCCTGTGGTGTTTTCCATGCCTGTGCAACATTCTTTTTCTTCCCTTCTCCTTTACTTTTACCTTCTGCTCCTAGGACTTTTTTTTTATACATACATGGCACTTAGTATCTTCCTTATCTCCACGTCCAACATACATGGCTAATAGAGACATCTTTACTTGCTATCTTGTATAAATTTAAACATACCATCTAAGTTTCAATGCACAGCATTGTCCCCATGCTTAACTAGAGAAGAAAAGTGATTTCTAGAACATTGTCTAAAGCACAGCCTTGCAGAGTGTGGGAAGGATACTTTGCAGCTATTATAAAAGCTGAAAACTTTAGAGGTAGTCTCATCCATCAGGACCTTTGATATATTTTTCTGAATCAAGGAGGCAACAGACAGAAGTAGGAAAGGGAGTTACCCACAGGTGTCAAAAGACTTACATGCACACTCACACTTGGCTTGCCACCTCTTATCACCACGGTGAAATGATAGCCCATCAGTAGCTCCCGTGCATGTCTTTCTTCTCAAATTGCTTATTGACTGATTACTTTTCATTGCTATTTCCCTTCTAGGCTCATTGAATTTCATCATTTCCTGTGAAAAGGGTTGGCAGTAAATAGCATAACTTTTCTCAATAATGTACCTTTTTAAGGGTGATGCTGGCTGCTAAACTAAACTGCCCTGCTCTGTGTTCCTCCACGACACACTCCTCAGTTAGAACTTCATGAAATCCAAATGAAGTCTAAACTCTATCTCTGTGGCCTCAAGATATTATAGGACTCCAAATAACGTAAAAGTCAACATTAAGCATCTTAATGTATCAGTGACTTGATTCTCCTGAGTGACCTCAATTTCCTAGCTATCTAAGCAATTTTTATAAATTCACTTTTTACTCCAGAATTTTAAAAATCAAAGCATTGTAGCATGGGACCTAATTAATTTGTCTGTTTTCTAACAATACTTGCACAACATAAAAGAATATTCATTTTGTTGAGTATAAAATCATACTTTAACAAAGAAGAAAGATAAATATGCTCCCAAGTGTTCATTTCTGAAGTAGATAAAATAATTTTGCCTTCTAGGGTTATTATAGAGGTTAAATAACATGATATATTTAATGCTATAGAACATATCATTATGTGTGACACAGGAAGATACCAATTAATTTCATATAATTATTGGATCAGGGATCTTAGAAGTATTTATTGTCTATACATATCACAACTAATGTATTTCAGTGGTTTGTGCTTAAACACAGAATGGACATGTTGATGACTTTGCATTTAGTATCAAAATAACTAATTGATTGACCCAATTTTTCTTTTTCCAGTGAAGTAATGTGATTTTATATAAACCCAGCCTAAGTAGACCACTTATGCAAAAATAATTGAATGGTGAACCCATGCAACTGACTTGCTTTCTACCCCATTATAGTGATGGTAATATTTAGAGTTGAATCCAGTAGGCATTTAGGTGCTATTGACAACTGAAGAGCCATATCCCAGTCATACATACTATCACTTCACAGCTCATGGTTCATGGGATTGCAAATAATTTTGGCTCTTGAAATTATCATTTGTTCTTAGTGTCTCTCTCATTTTCTCCAACTTTCCCTTACTCCCTGTCCCCCTTTCCTTCTTCATATCCCTCTGCCCTTTCTCCCCTTATATTTTCCTCCCCCCTCCCCTCCTCCATTGTCAAATTAGTGGAGATTACTTCCATCTTGCTGACTAACTATCATCAGTGGAGGGTTCTGCCCCCACTTAGAGATTTAGATAGAGTTAAGTGTTCAAACATTCATCAGGAGAGGGTATTTTGATCTATTAGTGACTTTGATACACTAGTAGAAATTGAAGATGTTCTAAAGGCCATTCACTTATTCTGGACTCTAAAAAATCTAAATTGCTTTTAATTTTTAAATTCTCAAATGTTCTTACCAAAAGACATTCTAATAAGGAAGCCTGGGGTTGCACCACACTTACAAAAGTATTTTTAAATTTCTTTGCATGTCTTAAATTGATAAATGTAATACACAATACAAACAAACTGAAAAACAAAAGCACATGATCATCTCATTAGATGCAGAAAAGGCCTTTGACAAAATCCAACACCCCTTCATGGTAAAAGTCCTGGAGAGATTTAGGATGCAAGGGACATACCTTAACATAATAGAAGCAGTTTACAGCAAGCCAACACAAACTTAAATGGAGAGAAACTCAAAGCATTTCCACTCAAATGAGGAACAAGACAAAGTTGTCTACTCTTTCCATACCTATTTGCTACAGTACTTGAAATCATAACTAGAGCAATAAGACAACTGAAGGAAATCAAGAAGATACAAATTGGAAAAGATGAAGTCAAAGTATCTTTATTTGCAAATAATACATAAGTGACTACAAAAATTCTACCCAGAAACTCCTATAGCTGCTAAACATATTTAGGAAAATAGCAGGATACAAAATTAGTTTATAAGAATCAGTTGCATATTGAGGTTTAATAAGGATCAGGAGAAACAGATAGGCCGAATAGATGTTTATTCAGGGAGAAATAACTTACAACATAGACAGATGAACACCAGCAGGTTCCTCATCCCAAGGATGACTCCGGATGTTCTCCTGTCTCTGTACTGCAAGCAAGAGAGCTCCCAGAGCCCCTTCCTCAGACTTAGTTCCCCCAGATAATATCCACCCCTGTCCTCACCCCCAATGGGCGTGGTCTGTGCCACAGGTGCAGACAAAGTGAATATCTCACTACAGTAGCACTCCTATATAAAAAAATGACAAATGGACTGAGAAAAATCAGGGAACGACACATTTCACAATAGCCTCAAATAATATAGAATATCTTGGGGGTAACTCTATCCAAGCAAGTAGAAAACTTGCATAATAAAACCTTTAAGACATTGAGGAAGATACCAGAAGATGGAAAGATCTTCCATGTTCATACATTGGTAGAATTAATATTATAAAAATGGCCATCCAAAAGCAATCTGCAGATTCAGTGATATAACTCTCAAAATTCCAACTTAACTTTTCACAGCTCTTTAAAGGACAGATTTTAGTTGTATATGGAAATGCATAAAATCCTGAATAGCTGAAACTCTCCTGAATAACAACAACAACAACAACAACAATAATAATAATAATAATGCTAGAGGTATCACTATCACTGGCTGCAAGTGTACCAATAATAATAGAAACAGCATAGTATCAACACAAAAACATTTTGGTCAATGGAATTGAACTGAAGACCTAGACATAAATCCACACACACATGGGCACCTGATTTCTGATAAAGAACCCAGAAATAACCTCTGGAAAAAAGGAAGACAACAACTTCAGCAATGGTTTTGGTCTAATTGGATGGCTGCATGTAGAAAAATCCAGATAGATCCATACTTACCAACCTGCACAAACTCAACTCCAAATGGATCAAAGACCTCCACATAAAATCAGATACACCAAATCCAATAGAAGAGAAACTAGTGAATAACTCTTTGGCACAGGACAAGACTTTCTGAAAAGACACCATTATCACAGACACTAAGATCAACAACTAATAAATGTGACCTAATGAAACTGAAAAGCTTCTGCATGCCAAAAGACACTGCCATTCAAAGTGTCAGCCTATAGAATGGAAAAAGTGTTTTGCCAACTATACATCTGATAGAGGGTTGATATGTAAAACATATATATATATATATATATATATATATATATATATATATATATCATATATATATATTGCACAAAACTAGATATCAGGAAAACAAATAGCCCAATTTTAAAATGGAGTACCAATATAAACAGAATTCTCAAAAGAGGAAACTGAAGTGGCTAAGAAACACTTAAAGAAATATACAATATCCTTTGCCATTAGGGAAACACAGATCAAAATTACTTTGAGATTTCATCTTACATTTGTCTGAGTGGTTAAGATCATTAAAAAAATAAAAGTGGTAAATCATACTGGTAAAGATATGGAGTAAGAGGAACACTCATCTATTGGTAGTGGGAGTGAAAACTTGCATAATCAGTATGGAAATTGGTGTGTTAGTTCCTTGGGATGATGGGAATCAATCTACCTCAAAATCTAGCAATACCACTCTTGGACATACACCCAAAAGATGCTTCATATTATCACAGAAACACTTGCTCAACCGTGTTCATTACTGTTCTCTATTCATCATAGCCACAAATCAGAAAAAGCTAAATGTCCCTAAACAGAAAAAGTGGATAAGGAAAATGTGGCATATCTAAATATTAGAGCATTACTTAGCCCACTAATAAAAATGAAATCATGATATTCACAGGTATATGGGTAGAACTAGAAAAAAAAAAAACTCCTGAGTGGAGTATCCCAGATCCAGAAGACAAATATGGTATGTATGCACCTGTATGTGGGTATTAGCTGTTAAGTAAATAATACCCAAGCTACAATCCATAGAGTCACAGAGAGTGGGTACAGAGTAAGGAATTAGTGGGGAGCAGAGAGTTCTCCCTAGGAAAGGGAAATAGAATAGATAGTTAAGAATGGATGGGGGAGGGCTAGAACAGGAAGGTCAGAGGAAAGAGGGAGATGAGGGAGTACAGGGAAAGACAGGTAAAATTAAGGCCCATATGAGGATTAGTATGAAAACTCAATACAATAGAAACTTCCATACATACATATGAGATGCTAAGCTAACTGAAATTGCCAAATAATGTAGGAAGACAGAGTCCCAACCACCCATTTCTTGTCACTAAATGAAGCAACCAGTCCCAGAACTGCCATATATCTAATTGAATTGTTTTCCAAAGGGGTTCCTTAGGAATCCCTAAACAACCAAAGCTGCTAAGACTAGAAAGATGTAACTCTCTACAAACTGATGGCAAGGTCCCATTACTGAAGATAACACCCATACAACTCATCTAACATGGAGCAGTCAAGCTTGTGCCTACATAGAATGAACTCATACATTCTAGCATCTTTGGCACAGGAAGATCCTCTGCATACTACCAAAAAAGAAACATGAGCACCAACCCAGCCACAAACCTTTCAATCTACAATGGTGTCCTGCCTGCAAGATATTCCAATGCAATGACACAAATTTGGTGGAAGTAACCAAGCAATGTCTATTTTGACTTGAGGCCCACTCCATGAAGTGGAAATCATACTCAAAACTGCTTAAATAACCAAAACTCTGAGACTAAATAGCACAGGGAATCAGGCAATACCAAATACTAGTGTTAAAAAAAACCGTAACAATAATATGACTTCTAATTACCTTCTGCTATACCCATAGATCCATTCCTGTTCAGCCATCCCCAGAGAGGCATCCTCATGAAGTGGGTGGAAATAAATAGAGACCACAGCCAGACATCTGAAGACAGTCAGAGATCTTGTAACTCTCAACCCTACAAAGGAGTCTATCAGATCCCTCTTCTCTGGGAGCCGGGAACCCCTCTAAAGTGGAGGCGGAAAGAGTCTAAAACCCAAAGGGATTGTAGGACACCAAGAAAACAAGGCTCTTTCTAAATCAACATGAGCAAAGCCCATCATCAACAGGGCCTACACAGGTCTGCATTGTGTCCTTTGTGGATATATCATGGCTTTCAGTTTAGTGTTTTTATGGGATTCCTTAGTGTGCAAATGAGTGTTTCTGTTTCTTGTGCCTTCTCTTGGGTCCTTTTCCTTTGGTTCATTTTGTTCAATTCCAATGTATTAGTTTTCATTTTATCTTATTATATCTTATTTTATTATCACTGAGAAACATGTTTGTTTTCTAATGAGAGACAGAAAAAGAGTGGACCTGGATGGGAAGGAAAGTAGAGATGAAGTGGGATGAATAGAGAAAAGGAAAACCATTATTAAAATATATTACCTGAGGAAAACTAATATATTTTCAATAAAAGGAAAAATTGCCATATATGTGACTGCCCCTAAAGATACCTCCATGTGTACCTACAGAGTTGCCCCTGACTTGGTCTAAAGCAGACAGATGGTCCCCTGAGATTTGGGCTTTCACTAAATCACAGTTAGAACAGATGCTGAATTTTCTCCTTTTTTTTTTTTTTTTGGTTTTGTTTTTCCCCTGAGGAAAATTAACTCCTTAGTCAGAAGAAAAGAAACCCTCTATTTTCCCCAATTTAGAAATGATGAAGATGGGTGGGAATAGAATTTTCTTGGGATATGATGTTTAACTTATTGCTCAGGACATTTTGTGCTTCACGAGTTGAAAGCAGAGAGTTTTTTGACTTTGGAGAACATTAATATATCAAAAAAAAATGGCAGGGGTAGGTATTTCAGGCCCTTAGTTTAAGAAGTGCCTGGATTATATCTTTTGTAATGTGTATGGAGACAGGTGTTGTGGATTATAGGGTTGTAAGAGTTGAACTGACCCCACAAGTCATGATTCTGGCATGATTCAATATTAGCCTGGCATCTAGAGCTAAAGGTAACGATCCTCATGATAGCCTTGCACATTAAAGACTGATGTGTCTCCATCTAGCAGGGCAGGTTAATAGCCACAGTGAATAGCAGTGAGAATCAAAGTACTACAGGAATCAAACCTCAGGTTTATCCTAATGAGCAAACTACCAAGAGTGTGCACAAAGGGTAAATCAAGTCTTATGGAAGAAAATTGAGAGATGTGGGCATATTTATTCCCACAAATTTTAAAATCAGTACCTATGGGTTGTAATAGAACTATAATTTACACATAAATCCTGATATATCTTATAGCATTGTTTTGTTATTTATCTGTATAATCAAAATAACTCGTAATATTCCTAATTGCATCTGGTTAACATCCTACCTTCAAGTCCCTGTGTCTGTCATTGTGGGCCTGAATCACTCTTCAAGTCAAGAGGCAACAAATCTTTTCCTAGTGTTAATGACTTCAGTTACTCTGTCACCTAATCTCCCTTGCCACCTATCTTTTAACTCTGTATCAGTCAAAACCCTACTTCATATATGTGGATTGCTGGGCTCAGGACTGCTATGTGGAGGTAAGTGCATAGCCAGATGCTAGACATGTACATTTTTACCAGCTGTAAAATCCTACAGAAAGTACTACATCTGAAAAGCATCTGCAGAGACCAGAGGAACAGGGACCCCTTGTGGGGCACTGAGATATAGAGAAATTCATAACTGAAAAATAGAGCTGGTAGCAAAGTCAACTAAGGAAAAACTGGCACCTGAAGGGCAGAACCCAACATAAAGAACTTCCCTTTCAACAGTGTGCAGTAGAAGTGTCTGGATCTGCTCATCAGGGTAATGATATTATCTGAAGATAAGAAAAAATGCTTACCATCTTCTCTATTTTAATTCAATTCAGTATTTACAAATCTCCATGCATTGTGCTCACTCCTGAAAGTGTTACTGGAAATGGGGAGTGGGTAAAACAAAGAAACTCAATGATCTTCAAACAAAAGTATTGATTTCTGCCTGAACTGTTAACTGGAATGTTACAGGATAACATCGAGCTTCCTTCCTCACCATCTGCACCTCCAGACCCATCATCTCCTTTCTGCCCGGTGCTTTCATTGAAAGTACATCAAAACTGTGCTTTATCAGTCTCTTACTTTCTGATTCTAGGCTCCAAATCCCCCACCACTCCTTCTGCCTGCCTCCCTCTGCTACAATTCCTGAGTTGTGATGGCCTTTTCTAATAATGTGAAGTGGCAAACGAGCCTCTCTTGATTCCATCATCTCCTGGAGTTTATACTCCTGTCAAAAATCTTAGGATAAGTCCACCCAGATTTCTTTTTCTATGATTTAATTAAGTCATAGGGCTTAATATGCTGACTTTCCTAAGGATATTACAATCTTATAGGTGACAAAATCTTAAGCACAGGAAATAAAGTTTTAAGGCAAATTTTAGAATATTGGAAAACAAAGGCAGGAAACCCTGTGATGTCAGTTTTCCTGAAGCCCCCTTAATATAACTGAATCTCTATTTCCATTATTCAGAGCCCTTCTCACTTGTCAAAGATGTGCCCGCTGAATTGTGTGGCCCTGATTTGGGCCTGGCCTCTGCCTTACCTGGGTGAGTTCTCTCGTAACAACCAGAGCTATTTATCTGCAAGATACTCCAATACAGCCTGAAAATCTGGAACACTTGGAAGCTTCTCTAATGCCTGGAAGGCTTGGGAATGAAGGAGTTAATACTCTTAAGTGCCCATCAGGGCAAAACTAATGGTCCAAACAGAAACCTGAGCAGGAGACCAACCACCTGCACTCGGGCTGACCACTTTTCTATGGAATCTTGGGTGGTCTGCCTAAGCAGGTTTCTCCATGCCCTGGGAGGCTGAGACACTGAGAAGAATTGGGTTCAATAAAGGGCAAAAGAATGATTAATAGTGCTTCCTGCCCTCAGGTAGAGACAGTGTACAGCAGGGTGCTTGAAGAAAAGCAAACAGCTGGCTATTGGGTTGCAATGGGGACAAAAACCACTTATGACTTAGATTTGATATCATACTGGTGATTGAGGAATGGA
This sequence comes from Cricetiscus sungorus, assembly GCA_030556225.1. Taxonomy (NCBI): domain Eukaryota; kingdom Metazoa; phylum Chordata; class Mammalia; order Rodentia; family Cricetidae; genus Cricetiscus; species Cricetiscus sungorus. The sequence continues at coordinate 11,079,843 of JANBXA010000600.1, read as the reverse complement.
ATCCAAGCCCACTCAAAGACTAGCAAAGCAAAGAATTAGTTCCTGCTTCAGTTTGTTGAATTTTGGTGATTTTAGTCACTAAAAGAACTTTTTCACACTCGGTAGCAATGTCTTCCTTATTATCTGAAAAGGCATAGTTAACTACTTCATAGCTCCTTACACTTCAAGGGGAAAAGGAATTACGTGTGTGGGCCTTCTTAGTGGATGTCTATTCTATAAATATGCAGAAAGCATGTTTGTGTTTATGCATAATAGATTCTAAACTACTAATGAGTCCATACTGTCAAGTAAATCTGGAAAACATGGGCCTTAGTAGGAGTGTGGAATGAGAAACAGAGACTCTAATGAGGGATGCCAAGTCATTTCTCTTGCTCTGTCTTCCTCGTGCTCCTCCCATGAATCAAGGTGATGTGTGGCATTACAGTTGACAGTGTAAATAATCATGAAAGAAATCAGATGGAAAACAATGCTGGTAACCCAGCAGTCAAATTTATGTCAGAAATCAAATCTAAAACTCAGAGAACTCTCAGTTCATACCACAGAGTACGTATGTATCATGAGGGCTTGTGCTGGCTATCTGCATATCCACATGCTCTTGCACTTGAGTGTATGGGTGCATACACACATTCATTCACTCACACACACACATACACACACACACACACGCACACACACAAATGAGAGAGAAAAAGAGAGAGAGAGAGAGAGAGAGGAGAGAAATTTGTTCAAGAATACTTGCTTGTGAACGCAAACTGACTTCGCTGTTAACTGACTAATTCAGTAACTGAGCTTCACATCAACTCTTGCTCCCTATTTACTCATTAATAAAATGAAACAGCTAGATAACCACAAGGTCCCTTACTACTTGAAGAGCCTAAATACCTTGTGGCAGAGATCATTATTAAGCAATTGTGAGGAGCTCTGTCTTTAACCCCATCCCAACCCCATCCTTGAATGCCCAGCTGCAGATAAACATCAGGGACATTGAGGTTCTTTGTTCTTGTAGCTATGCGAAAAAAAAATTGGAATTTGGTGAGTAGAAAGCAGGCATCTACACGAAGAGAAAAATGATTACCATGGAAGCACACAGGCTTTGTTACATGGAAGAGCTCTCTCTGGAGTGTATGATAACTGCAGGTGAACAGACACAGGCTTGAAGTCAGGGATTTATGACCAAAGGTCAGCAGTACCACCTGCCAGCAACATATCCCTTTCTACAGGTTCTCATTCTCAGGGTTTTCTTACCTGAACAGAGTCCATCCTGATGCCTAGTTTCAGCAAGTGCTCTTGAGGCTCACATTATAATGGAGATGTCCAGCACTAAGCAAGTGGATAGTAATGCAACTCGTACTCCAAAAGATAGTAATGTATGCATTTCACATACAGACATATAGATACATGCATTTATGCAATACATGTATATTCTTTGATAAGGTTTATTCACTGAGTTTTGTGGAAAAAAATATTATGGTTTGTCCATGGAAAACTGAAATTAACCATTTGTGAAGGATAACAGTTTCATTTTCCAAAAGGGTGGGGGGTATTTGTAAATTAGGAGAAAATACAGTGAGAATAAATAGATGGACAACTGAAAACTATTTTTTGAGACATCATCAAACCCTGAGAACTGCTCCATGGAACCTCCTTATCTGCCTCACAATGACTGTTAATAATATGGCTGACTGCGGCTCGCCCTTTCCTCCCCAGGCATGTAGTCTTAAAATTGAAGCACGCTATATATCCATGTATTTGCTAAATATTTCTTTCCAATTCCTCCAGGGTGACACCTCCAGGGGTATCCATGCACTATGTTATTCAGGGACCAAAGCGTAGAACAATGGCTGGTCTGTGGTGGATGCTCTGAGTGTGCAACTACAGACTTGAAATGCACCATTCCATTGTTCCTTGTCCATCCCTGCTAAGGAGTGAGCTCCACAATTGGTGAGCATTGCTTTGGTCACCCCATGTGCCTAGGGTGGCACCTGGCACATGATGGGCACTTCAAAAATGTTTTAGGATGAGGTCTTTGGAAACGAAGGGAGTTTCTAAATTCCTGCAATTTAAAAACATTAAAGTCTCAATCATCCTGCCTGCTCAAGGAGTTTCTTAACCTTTAGTTTCAAATGGATGTTTCAAGGAAAATGATTTCCACTGCCCCTTAAATGCAGAGCATTCAGCTAAATAACTAGACCTTTCAGGAGTTTCTGAGAAGATGAAGACAAGGGAAAAAATTCAGCTCCATATCTACGGTTGCAAGGGCTGTGCTGCATTCATCCAAACTCTCGCTCTCCTACACCGGTTTGTCAAATCCTTTATTTAAATATCTCATTATCTAAGACAATTTTGTACTTACTGTCATGAAGGCTTATGAAACCTGCAAACTTGTCTTGCTGGAACAGGTACAATTTAAGCCAGTGATTGTTCTAGAGAGAAAGGAAAGGTGAAGCATGGCACCATTGTAAAGATTAGAGCAGAAAGGTAGACAGCCCTCACAGCTAACCTCTGTTCTCTGGGGTGTTTGTTTAGGCTCCTCAGACAATGCATGTAGCCTAAAGAAAGAGGGAGAAAAATTGTAAGTCTTCATGTATAATTTTTGTTGTTATATCTAAACTGATAGTTGAGGGCTAGGATCTGAAACAATATTTTATAGAAGTATCATGTTGAAGTTTTTGCAGGTTTCAAAATATTTAAATATGTAAATTTCAATGGAGAGATGTTCAGATTTTTTGATAGTCTAATGATTTTAAGCATCTCATTTCTAGTCACACACTGACAAAAGATGTTCAGATTGCAGTGTGAGTAGGTTTCTATGGTTACAGTTGTTTCCTAGCATTTTAGTGACATCTTTTGTGAGCATTGGCTGCTTCACTTATTTGTCACTAATGTATGTGTAGAACTATAGTTAATAGCCTTGGGCGGACAAAATTTTTTTTTCTGAATGGCTGTATTGTTTTTTAGCAGCATTTTTCAATAAGGTGACAATGCATTAGAATACTAATGGTATGTATGGTATTTTAAGATGTCAAGTTTTCAATAAAATGATAATGAAAATTTTGCATTTCATTTAATAGTTAAATATTCATGAATTTTCACAGCATGATGAACTGAGTGAAAAATAAAGAAACTGTATAATGTATAATACTAAACATCATAAATTAAGTTTCTTTTCATAGAAGCTATTCAAGAGTGTTTAATATATGGTTCTTCATGAATTTAGACCAATGTGAGCTAAATTAAAGGCATCTAAAAAGGAAACTTGTTTAAACCAATTTAACATATTTTAACACAGCATGTTTACAATGTAACACTATAAAGGAAAATGACACATTACAAACAATATGTACATTATATAAAAATTATGATGACTAAGTGAGGGTGTAATCACTAGGCAAGAGCATTTTGAGGAAAAAAAAAAAGTAATTATGAAAGAGGAGATGGAGGGATCCAGGAGGTTGGGACTGATGACACAGCCGTGAGTAATGGGATGGAAACAGGCAGAATTTAAAGGTCCTGTGCACTGATTCATTCACCCATTAGGCTAATTTCTTGATGACATAGGGGTGAGCACTGTGTCATCCTTTGACTCTAGACTAGTCCACTCCTAAGTGATGGCTAGAGTAAGGTAAAATCATTCCCCCAGTGTTGGAGGCTAAAAGACCTTCTCATTCAAAATGTATAGCAATTCCTTATAAACAGATCTCACTGATATCCTTCTACATAATCTGCAGCAGGATATTATTAAATCTGAGCATTTTATATATGTATACAAAATAAATGCTTGTTTCTGATTAAAATGTGCTAATAAGACTATACAGATAATTGCAAGTAAATCAAGTAGGTTTTTGTTTTGTTTTGTTTTCTTGACTTTTTTACAAAATGAAAATAGTACTAAATAGAAAAGGATTGTTCGGTACCAGTAGTCAAATATTCTATGAAGAAAGAAGCATCCTAGCGCTGAGCATGGTGGCACATGTCTATAATCATAGCACTTGTGAAGTAGAGGTAGAAGGATCAGACCTCCAAGGTCATTTTCTGTATTGTAAATTTTAGGCTGGCCTGAACTACATGGGATCCCATCTCAGAAAAATAAAACAAAACCACCACAACAAAAAATAAATAAAACAAAAAGTATCCCCAAAATTAAGATATATGTGTACTCAACTTCTCATATTTTAGGGCTCAATAATCTCTACCTTGCCAAACTAACTATAACAAATCTCTAATATAACAATTTAATAGAGATAATTTTTCCCTTTCAGTAGCACCAACTCCCACAACCTGTTCCTATGCTAAGTATTTGAAGATGATGTATGAGGAGTTTGACTGTCAGAGAAGTGAAAAATGGGATCCTACTAGCTAATTTCTATGATATGGAAGACTGAGAAAGATGTTATCACTTACATTCTTATCACTAGTTAACTTGTCTGCACAGCTCCTGGATAACAAGGCTCAGCTGTTTTCTGCTGGCTGACAAGTGTCCCACTGACCCATCCCATCAACACCTGTACAGAATTGGGAGAGTTCTTAAACTGACACAAAGAACACAGACATGGCCCCTGCTCAAGGGGAAAAAAATCAAGAATACAAAGTAGATAGAAAGCTATATCCTGATAGGTGCTACTCATCTGCCAAAAAATGTAGACTTAAAGGACACTGTTTTATAGATTCTATGGCACCATTGCTACATTTCTGAGCTGAGAATGTCAATTAGCTCACTTCCCCAGAGATCTTTTGGTAGTTAATTCCCTAGGCTTTGTTGTTTGTTTGATTGATTGATTTTGGACAAGGGCTCCCTGTGTGGACCAGTCTAACCTCAAACTTGACATCCTCCCTCCTTTCCCTCCATGATGCTCTCATTCAGATATGCACCACCATGTCCTGCTACCAAGTCCTTTAATGTCTGGGATATATGTGTAATAAATATGGGAGATCAAAGATAATCTTTTTAAAATTTCATGCATTTGATACTACTTCAGCCCTATTATTGGCATTTCATTTAGCAGCAGCTAAAACGAAAGCCTGTAGGGAAATGATGGATGAGAGATGTTATAGATTTCCTGAACTTCAATGTCATTAAAATTAATATAGGTCTTAGTCAGTGTTCTGGTGCTGTGGAGAGCCATGGCCAAGGCAACTGTTATAATTGAAAGCATTTAACTGGGGGCTTGCTTACAGTTTCAGAGGTTTAGCCCATTACCAAGTCTGTCCAGACCATGGCAGCATGCTGACAGGTACCAGTGCAGTAGCAGAAGCTACACCTTGAGTCTAAGGCAGAAACAGAGAGACACAGGAGTGCGGGGGGGGGGGGGGGGGGGGGTGATAAGCTAAGGCCTGGCATAGTCATTTGAAACCTTAAAGTTCACCCCCAGAGACACACTTCCTCCAACAAAGCCACACCTCTTAATCCATCCTCCTAATTCTGTCAGAGTTCCACTCCCTGGTGACTAAGCATCTAAATATATAAACCCATGGGGCCATTACTACACAAAACACCACATAGGTATAGTTGATGATTTATATCTAACTGGAGTAAAATGCATTTTAAACTAGAAACCAGCAGAACAAACTAAACTTTCTAGTTAGCAGCTCTGTTCTCCATGAAAGTAGGTTGGCATTATTAATCTTTTTCTGCTCTAACTGTGATTTCAGGATTTAATGAAACCAGTTGTTTAAAAAGGACAGACAAGACAAGAAGACAAATTAGTATGATGCTCCTTACACAAGGTACCTAAAGTAGACAAATTCACAAAATTTAAAATAATGGTTATGGGGATGTGGTAATGGGGAGTTATTATTTAATAAGGCTTTAGCCTGGGAAAATGAAATGTTTGTAAAGATCAGCAGTAATAAAGGGTACGTGACATGGGTGTATTAATACTTGATGACATAAACTGTGCACTTGAAGGAACTAAAATAGTAAATGTGGTATGTGTATGTTGTCAAAATAAAAGCTATATTAATTGTTTAAAGGAAAGTGTGTGTGTGTGTGTTTGTGTGTGTTTAATCTAATATACTGAGTTGAGAAATGCCTTATTCACAATTTTGGACATGTAGTCAAATAATGAGCACATATTTTAGTCTATTAGCTTTGTACCCATGACTCAAAGTCTTTGATTTTAAATATAGTTTTATCAGAAAGTCTCTCATTAATTTTAGATAAACACATTTGGCTTTGGGACTGTGGAATAAAACAATTACAACATACACAATCAAAACTGTCCACTCTGGAGCCTTAGGAAGTGTAATGAAGCCACTATGATTGGTGCTCCCAGCAAGGCAGTCTCTTTAGAATACATCTGTGTCTGTAACAGAATGAGCAAAGAGAACAGTATCAACACAGATTGTGGCTAATGCATTTTTATGCATTTCTGGGCTGAGAACCAACCCCATTAAATAGCACCCCAAATGGTTAGGAATGTTACTGAACTGGAAAAAAGGAGACATTTTTCTCCCACATAAACATCATCCAATGTGAGTGTTAAGCTGATGTTTCTCCATTTCTTTAGGGAGCAATTCTGGTAGGCATCAAGAGAAATGAGACTAACGTCCTGACTGTAGAGATCTCACAAGAGCAAACACTTTTCGTCGCCAGCTAGGACTAGGCTAACAGCAAATGGCATCCTTGGTTTTGAATCCGTATGCCTTTACCCCAAGGTTGCCCTGATTGCAAAATGCCCACTTCTCTGTTTTATCAAGCAGCAGCAGTCTGCCACCACCACTGTTATTATGGCATTTCCGCCAACTAGTTTCATTGCAGTTGGAGAAAACACGTTGTTGAGACCTACAGGAAAATCTGCCACGTTTCCATTCAGACATATGGCAAGAAAAAAAAAAAAGCTTAATAACCGGTAATCAGAGTCTGCCTTCTCTGGGTGGAAATCTACTGCGGATGAAACAATTTGTGATGCACTGGACAAAAATAGTTCATTGATGTTGTTCTTCAAGAGATAGTAAAATAACCCCTGCTCATCTGATATCCCAAAACCAGGGGGAAAGAGTTCAGATAATGTTGAGATCGATAGAGTCACAAAAGCAGAGTCAGGTAGGAAATACATCTTGAAATTACTGTCTCACTCCCTTAGCGCAGAGGCAGCCAAAGGGCCATTATGAAGGGCAGTATTACAACAAGTTTTACTCCAGAGAATCACCGAAATTAAAGACAACAAAGCTATAATATGTACCCACCTAGAGCAGTGATTGCAATGATCAACAATCTGAAGTGTTTTTCCCTCTCAGAAAATAGACCTCTGATTATTGCTTCCAGATGAAGTTGTTCAGAAAACTGAATCACCAAAATTTACCTTTTAATGTATTTCCAACTGACATTTGGATATGAATGTATATTTCCTACAAAACTAATTTAAACAAATTAAAGAGGCCTCATTGAAGTCCAGACCTAGGTGTAATGAGAAAATAGCCTTTCTTCATTCTGTGTTAGGCCCTTTAGTGCACTTCTCAGAGTATTCACATCTCAGAACAGTTTTCTTTTGACCCATGCCCTGTGACCCCATTAGCCAAAAATGAACCTCCATCAAGCTTCTTGGAGCTACCCAGAGCATGCCACCCAGCAGCAGAGGTTTCCCTGGGTAGATAGTGACCAGTGGGATTCTAATGGCAATCAAAGAATAAGTGTATATGTTTATTATTTTTTCTTATTTTACATATCGATCCCAGTTCCCTCTCCCTCCCATGACTCCCGACACCCCTCCCATCCCATTCCCCCCTACATTTAAAAAAAATTATTATACAAAGCTTCTTTTTAAAGGCCCAGCAGGTATATATACTGAAACACCTTTTTTAAAAAACTCACTCTCGGGCTGGAAATATGACTCAATTGTTAAGAGTACTTGCAGCTCTTCTAGAAGACCCAGTTCAATTACTAGTACAAAAAAAGGAAGACAGAGAGAAAGAAAGAAAGAAAGAAAGAAAGAAAGAAAGAAAGAAAGAAAGAAAGAGGGAAGAAAGAAGGATGGAAGGAAGGAAGGAAGGAAGGAAGAAAAAAAGAAAGGAAAAAGAAAAATTGTGTGATTTTGTGATTTTTACTTTCACTGCCAAAGCAGGATATCTGAGTCCTTTAAAGAATGTGTGCATCTCAATTAAATGAAAGTATCTGCAAGTAGAAGCCGAATCATTGTTTTCTTTTTAATTTTCTATATAATTTCAGACTGCAGAGAAGTTTGAGAAGTGACAAATTGTTATTAACTATTTACTGATAGACCATCTCTCCACACCAATATTCAACGTAGGCATTGTTTTCTTTCCTAGCGTTATACAAACTTTAATAAGGTCTAGAATGTCCACATGAAGTTGGTTTATCTTTAACTCAGTGCTATGCTATGTGTGATCCACAAGATACTCAGAAGTTTACTTTTATGTGTATGTTTTACCATCCATTTTCTAATAAGGCAGCTTGGACTCTAACATTTACCCCTACTAGGGCAGGGTTGTATCTAGGAAGCCTGCACTTGTCAGTGTGCTTTAGTTTTCCAGTGTGGCCTTAATCCTGTTCTTGTAAAAGGCAGAAAAATCCAACTATACCCACTGGCATCTAGTTTTTCTGTTCTCAGATTCCAAATACCTTATTTCCACCCAGAAGCATTATGTAGATTTACCTTACACCTTCCATTCCAGAAAGTAATACAAACACTCATCACTTAAACTTGTTTTCCACATTTCTGTTCATTTTTCTCAATAAAACAGTTCAAAACTGATGTTCACTTCTGTATTTTGGTTAAAAAGCATAAGTTGGTGGATATTTTCATTTACTGTATTCATTTAAAAAAAAAAAAACTACTGAGCTAGAGTTTGGAGATGGCTCAATAGGCAAAATACCAGCTGAGCAAGCATAGAGACCTGAGTCAAGATCTCCAGCATACACACAAAATCCAGCCACGGCAGCCTGTCCCTGGTGCTAGAATGGTGGAGACAGCTCCTGGAACTAACTAGACAGCCAGTTCAGCTGAATCACTGATCCCCAGGTTCAGTGAGAGACCCTGTCTCAAAAAATAATATGAGGACCAAGAACTATACTTCTGTACATGTAACCTTCCTGGTCTCTCCTGTCATGTTGGTTGATGCCTTTTGGAAATAGTCAACTTTATTAATACACTTTTACCTTGATAAATCTGATCATTATACTTCTGTCTTTGCTGTCTCCTACTTTTGCTTTTTCTAATAATTAAAACATTTAAAAATAAGAATGTAAGAAGAACAGCACCTGAACAAGCCATCTTCTGTAACCAGGTGTCCTGGTTATGGTTTTTATCACTGTGAAGAGACTCCATGATCATGACAATTTTTATAAAGGAAAAACATTTAATTGAGTGGCTTACAGAGGTTCAGTCTATTATCATCATGGTGGGGACATGGCAGCAGGCAGGCAGACATGGTGCTGGAGAGATAGCTAAGAGTTCTACATCTTGAAGTACAGGCAATAGGAAGTGATCTAAGACACTGGGCGTGGCTTGAGCATATATGAGACCTCAAATCCCACCTCCACAGTTACACACTTCCTCCAACAAGGCCATAGCTACTCTAACAAAATCATACCTCCTAATAGTGCCACTCCCTTGGGGGGACATTTTCTTCCACACCACATCAGGAAAGGTGTCCAGTGGTGGGACTGGGACAGCCTCAAAACAGTCAATCAACGATTTGTCCTACCTGTAAAATGTGCTGAGGTAATAAATGGTGACACAGAACTTGAAGGACTGTCCAACCAATGACTGGTTCACCTTGAGGCCCACACCACAAGAGAGAGCCCATGCCCGACACTGCCTGTATGAGCAAGAACCAGAGGCTGGATAGGTCAAAGACTTAGGATAGAACCAAACATGACTGACAGTGGAAAGAAAGAAAGAAAGAAAGAAAGAAAGAAAGAAAGAAAGAAAGAAAGAAAGAAAGAGAGAAAGAAAGGAAGAAAGAAAGGAAGAAAGAGAGGGGGAGGGAGGGAGAGAGAGAGTGAGGAAGAGAGAAGAGAGGCAGTCAAGGAAGGGGAGGAGAGGGCAGGGGAGGGAAAGAAAAGTCAATGAAATGATTCCTAATGATATTCTGCTATACTCAGATCTATTCCTAGCCCAATTGTCAACAGAGAGACCTCATCCAGCAACTGATAGTATCAGATGCAGAGACCCACATCCAAACATTAGGCAGAGCTTGTGGAACCCCCACAGAAGAGGGGGAGAAAGGATTATAGGAGGAGTCAGAGGGGTCAAGGACACCTCAAGAACATAGTCCGCAGAATCAATTAAGCAGGGCTGATAGAGGTTCAGAGACTGAAGTGACAATCAGAGCTTGCGTGGATCTGCATTAGGTCCTCTGTATATAGTATGGTTGTATACTTTGGTGTTCTTGTGGGTCTCTTAACAGTGAGAGTGAGGAGTGTGAATTGGTCTCTTTTGCCTTCTCTTGGGACTTTTTCCCTACTACTGGGTTGCCTCATCCACCACTGATATAAGGGTATTGCCTAGTCTTATGTCTTGTTCAGTTGACATCCTTGGGATGCTTGCTCTATTCTGAAGTGAAACAGAGGAGGAATGGATCTGGAGAAGAGAAATGCTAGGGGGGAATGGGAAGAATGGAGGGAAGGGAAACTGTGGTGAGGATGTAATATGTGAGAGAAGAATAATAAAATAAAAAATTAAAAAGAAATTTAAGAAGAAAACCTAAACTGCTCCTTCAAATCATGGAGCTAATTAAAAATAAACACTAATTTTTAAAATATAGTCAACTGAGTTAATTCTGTCTTATACCATTATATCTGAGTTCATTTCCTGGAGACTCCTTAAGATATTTTGGAAGCCTATGTGAACTCAGAGTATTTTGGTTTCTAAGTTTTCATGTAATATTTTTTTTCTCAAGTTTGAAGGACTTATACCTACCAAGTCCCACTTGCGAATTAGTGTGTCCTGAGTTCATTTGAGTAAGGTCCAGGAATGAGCAGCACGGGGGAGACTGGAAAGACAGTGAGAGGGGAAGAGAAGCACAGACATAGTCACGTGTGTCATTCTTTCCCAAAAGTTGAAGCAGTGATGAGCTACCTAGCCTACCATGAGTCTAATTGGAGGAAACAAAAGTCAAATTCTTACCAAGGAACAGAAGAGTGCTATACTCTTCAGAAAAGGCAAATTAAAATTGCCCCTGGAGTTGTGGACTGATACAGATTAGAAGCCACTGTTGATTGTAAGCATTCTGTTCTCTAACCAGTAAGGAAAACAAGCAATTGATTAATATTTGCCATGCTATGGAGGCACTGATATTACAAAATAGTTACTGAATGTTGAAGCAATGCAGCAAAAGCCTTGGAATCAATGACATAATATACATATTTGAAGAGACCAGAAATGTCTGGCTGAGTCCAGCAGAGTACTGCTATAGAAGCCTTTGCAGCAGAAACCACTACAACTACCAGATTGTTATTTGTTAATCACAAAAGCAAAGTCTTCAAAGAATTTAAGAGGGTGTGTGCATTTCCTAAGTTCAAATGTCAAGCCCAGTTGGCAAAATCTTTCTCGTTTCCTGTTTTTGATATAAGAACTTCAAATGTCACCTCCACACCTGGTTCTCATCCTGCATTCAAGGCATCTCTCATACCCATCTATCTTCAGTTTGCACACTTGGTGTGACCTTACTTCTTCCATGTTCTCTACCAAATCTTTCTCAACACTGAAAAGATGCATCATCCATACCCACAGCTGTACGCACAATGATCTCAGCAGTGTAGGGATGGCAAGATTACTGGTGGTAAACTACTTAGACTGGCATTCAATGCCTTATAAGATCTAACCCAAACAGACCTTCTGCTTTTTTTCCTATGGAAACAGAAATTCTCCTAACATGTTTCTATTTAATGGACTCATCAGATCAATTGTCTCTATTCCTTCTGCACAGCACAGCTTTGGGAAGCCTGGCTGATTAAGCACTCTGGACAAACAACTCATGCTGTGCTATATGTAGTGGGTTTTGTTTGTTTGTGTGTTTGTTTGTTTGTTTTGTTTTTCCCTACCAACTGGTGTATACTTGCCCAAGTTTATTTATGCCAGTTTGACTTGTTCTTACAATTATGTGATTTAATTAAATATGAAAACTGGTAAAAATGTGACTACAGAAAGAAAATTGCTTCTGTAAGAACTGTTATTGCTTCACTTTCAGATGTAAATAAGAGATGATGCCCAAGTATGAATGGTTGAAGGGTGGAGTAAATTGAGGAGACAAGCCCTAGACATCCCAAAGGACATCTCATCTCTTGATTTTGCTCCACTTCAAACAAACCAAGCTAAAATGTGCATCACTAGTCCAAAAGATGTAAAATGCTTCATTTGACTCAGAAATGTCAGTTGCAGATTCATACTTCTAGAACTTGATTTGGTCAGGAGTAGTGACATGTGCCTTTAGTTCTAGCACTGAAGAGAGAGGCAGGGGGATCTCTGAATTCAAGACAACCCTTAACTACATTGTGAGTTCCAGGCCAACCAATGCTGCTCAGCAAGACCTGGTTTCAAAATATACAAACAAAAAACACCATATTAAAAATGGGGGGAAAGAAAGAAAATGTTTTTCACCCATCAATGAAAGTGCTCATACATTTATGCTACAGGATTTATATCTGATTCTTTCTGATGATTTCCCCAATTTGCCAGACTTTCAATGTATGACATAGCCATTAGTCCCAACACAAAGTAGTGTCCCACACATAAGGAAATTCCTCAAATTATTTGTATACCAAACACAAATAAATTCAGCTCCTACTCTGAAAAGGTCCAAGGCCCTTACTACTTCTTCTACATGAAACAGACCTTTTCTACACTGCATGTTCATTAGCCTCCTGGAAAGTGTACTACATAGTTCCATCTCTTTGGAATATTCCCTAAAGCCTTCCTGCTGGAATTGGACACAGTCATCTAAATCTTTTAATGTCAGTCCTTGTGTGATGCTAATCTAATGTAATAGCCTCAATTTCTTCACTTGTAAAATGAGGATAATATTTACTACAGAGGTCACTGAAGGATTTAACATATGATAGAATAAGCACAGTTGCTCATGATATGCAGAAAATGACAGATCTCTGTCTTCATCTTATCATTTTTTGGAATTCTACAGATTTTTGCTATTGTTCATGTTTCTCATTCTCTCTTCTATAGTCTCACAGTTTCAGCACCTCTTTGAACCCTTTATTGAACAACAAAATCTAACCTGCTCTATGGCACACAAAAATAATTTAGGATGTCTCATATGATCTACATTTGACTTGTACAAAACTTCATTCAATGGAGCATACATGTTCAATTACAGCTGTTTAAGGGTGCATGCTTCTCTATCTCTTTCATCTTTGTTTTTGTATTCATTTTGATTTCTCCTAAAAAATGTTGATGGGTTAGATCACACCTGACAGAAGACCTGGCAGCCCCTAGAGAATTCCATCTTTGCAAAGCAACATGCTCTGGGAAATGGAAAAAACTGTACTCGCTCTTCCCCTAAAGGATTGAAATTCTGCATTCTCTTTAGTTGACAATTGACTGGAACATGTTGCAAATAAGTGCCAGGCCTCGATGAGGTGTAAAATCCTGACTGTATTAGCTAGTTATTTAGAGAGATGTGAAGATGCTCTTGCCAACATACATTCAATTTAGGCTTTGGATGCTTCGCATGATCTCCCAGGCAGCACTTGTTTGAAAATGTTGGAATTTAATTTAAGTTTTCTATTTGCTTTTTGTTCTGATGTTTAAAAGCTGCAACAACCCTTTATTTCTTCAAAGAAGAAACTCCAGAGTTAATCTTGATATTTGTTTCAAGATCTTCACGTTTACAGGCACAATGTGGAGGAAACCATCCTGTCTTGATGTTTTATGTTTTTACTGTCTTCTAATTTTGTCATTGACCTTAGACTCTCTCAATCTCAAAATGCCAAATATAGATTTCCAATGATATTTTTGTTGATATTATCTTTTATAGTCCATACCTTTGGGTTTGATACATAGATTCATGAGTAATTTTTTATTAATAGGCTACAAGGTTGCTTAATGGCCCTGAAGCATCTTCCTATTCATCCACCACAAGTGGCATGGGGCCAACCCCATCTAAGTCACATACAACCAAAAGTCTCCTCCAACCAGGAAATAAAAACCCAGGTATTTTAATAATGCCATTTCATATTACCAGTAATTAATATTTAAGATAGTGGCACCATACATTTGTTTGCATATGAGGAAGAGTTTCATTATATCTATCAGAAACCTCTGGGCATATTTGAACAATGTTGAGTTGGGTTTACTCGGGGCTCTTATGTTGTACAAGTTCTGAGAAACTGTTGCACAGTTCTAGAGGGGCCAGTCACATAGCCTAGTCTATGATAACATTTTCTGGACAATTACTAAGTAATCTTGGATGGTAAGATTCAAGCATATTTAGAAAACTTGTGGGATGTTCCAACAAAACCATTATTTGAATATACAGGGGGAAAAGGTGTCATCCTAGAATGAAAGCTGCTGAATAATAAAGCAACAGTCAAGCTTCTAGGAATTCTGCTCCTTACTGTATCTCATCTACTGTCATGACTTTAGAAGAATCCCTATGAATGAAACTAGCACAGAGCTATGTCATACATTCAGCAACTCTCTGAAAAAGTCAAATAACATTACACTGAGCATTCTGTCTCTTTGAGAAGAAAGACACTGCTATCTTACTTTAACCATGACTTATGACTTATTATGGCCTCAATATGAACAGTTTGGCCATTCAGGAAGAAGATTTGATGTTGAGAAACAAGAGCCCTGGGTAGAGAGGATCAGTAACAGAAAGGGTAGCAGTTTGAAGATGGACAGCAATAGCCCTAGATGTTTGAATGCAATATTCAAAACAAAGAGTGTCAAGGCCCAAATAGGGTCTATGCTGACTCACAAGTAAATAAGACTTCCCCTGGAGACTTCCAGATCTGCTAGGGAGTAAATTGGTCTACAAACAAATGTTGTTCCTATGTGAGAATAAAATAACTTTCCAAAGCCACACAATTACAAAAATGGGGTTAGAAGTTTGAAAATTTTATAGTCACACATGACCTCAGATATTCCACATAATAGATGATAACCCTTGCATCTAGTAGAAGATGGAAGAGTTTGCTATAATGTACCCAGCATTATCTTTTTAGAACTAATTTGAGAATTATCTCACAGATAATGTGTTTTAAAACACCAGTAAACAGAAAAATAGAAACATACATTCTAGTCTCATAAAATTATTACACTAAGAGAGCCTCCCCCACCCAACCCCTTGTGGCAGTGACTAAAGCCTGCCAACACGGTTCATGACTCATCTACCATGTACAAAATTCAGTGTCTAAAAGAACGTTGAAGAAAAGTGTTAGAAGTATTTATAGTCTTCCCCACTTCAACCTGCTGGAATGACTAATGACTCAAATTAAGGAGACTATTTGAAAGTTTTTTTAAAAAAATTGTGTATTGGTTCATACGCTTCTACTGATCACACACAATTTCATGGGCTCTGGAATCAACAAACCTGGATGGGAATCCTAGCCCTTCTATATGGCCTTTGAATCATGATGGAGCCTCTTCCTCCACAGAAGACAGAGGGTAAAGTAAGATATGGAGGGGAAATGCTAAAGCACTGGCCAGCTCCTCAGCAAAAATATCAGTTGTTATCTCCTGTATTTGTGGGGCTCTGAGAGATGACTTTTGTTTTCCCATCTACACCTGAGGATAGGAAAGTAGATTATTTCCAACTCTTCCTACCTCACTTGTATTGGTGACTTCCATGAAGATATTGATACTTCCTCTGTACTTTCAGATGGAGAAGGCACTGAATAGCATTCTCTTGTAAGCCAGCCCTACTGCCAACTCTATTTGGTAGGATTGGTTCTCCTGATATCTATGGGACTTGACAAGCAAATAAGGAACTGAGAAATGTGCTTTGAAAACTGAGTATGCTATACATTAACATCTCAAGCAGGAAATTTTCTGTTTACACTTTGCATGCAATTTGCAGGATGTAAATGTCAAAGCAAAATCTTAGCAAAGTCAGAACACACATAGTTGGGTTAACCTGAGAACTCACACAAACCTGACCACCAAGATCAATGAGCTTTCATACACAATCACACTGAACTCTCCACATCATAAATGGCTGATAAAAGTCTCATGATCAGGAATAGAATTAGATGTCAACTCCTATCTCTGAAGACCAGCTAAGTATCTGTAATTATCTTCCTCTGAACACTTTGAAAGTTCAAGTTTCCTGACCCAAGCCAAGTTCCTCCTTCTGAGGGTTATAAGGATAACATGGTCAGATTTCCTGTAAATTGTTCAAATGCTGAGATATCAGACAACTTTCCATTTTGTCACAGCCTTTGGCCAAGCAATAAACTGCTGTATAAGATAGCATTCTGTTCATCTAGGGCTACATTGTGCAGCTTCTTGAAATATCATTCCATATAATTTCCTTGTCAGCAATCTTTCCTGCTCCTTTTTTTTGGGGGGGGGGTTGGAAGCTCAGTAAAGTTTTAAAAGTTTAAAGAGCTCTTGATTAGTTTTCCTGTCTGCCCTCTCTATGCCCACACACCTTTTACAAGAAATAATCTTGAAATCTCTCGATCGCATACTCTAAGATCCAATCAGTTTTTATAACTGGAGACACTGTAAATGCTTTACATTTAGTCCGACTGTCTTTCCAAGGAAGAAAACCTCTTGGTATTCAATATCCTAAAGCCCTTAGGCAGAAAGAACGTGTCCAAGATACTCAGCAGATTGCAAGTACAAGACCACTCTAAGTCACATAGAATGTCAAAAATTAAAATAAAATAAAACCACTGTAAATAATGTAGCAAGTCAGAGACTCAAAATATAAAAGTGTATAGCTCAGCGGTAGGTTTGCCAAGCATATATGAGGCCCTAGGCTCAATTCCCAAGAGCAGAGAGAGACAGAGACAGACTACAGGGAGACAGAGACACAGATAGAAATTGGCCTAGCTTTCATTGTCTTTACTTAATGCTAACTACAACCATCTTCAGGATAAAAACATGTTACTCCTACCTCTATTTCTATGACATAAAGTGATTTGTGACCTACATACAATAGTCAGGGAATTCTTAGTAAAGGAATAAACACATCTGTCCCAGCCACTGGTCCTCATCCACCACTTTTATGAAGTGATCTTTTTGCTTTCTCCCATTTTAAATTACAAGCATTTCACAAGCTTTTGATGAGGACTTGGAAGGCTCACTAGGACCTCTCACAAAACATTTCTCTTGTGTTTCCAAATGTGTCTGCTTTGCATGACAGTCCAGATGTCAGCCTTTCCATATTTCCCTAGAATTACCTTGAGTGGAATATGTCCCTCCTGTGTAGTTCCAAACCCTCTATCTGGGCAGGCAGCTCTGTTGTTCAGCTAATGTCGGTGTTACACTGCCGTATTCATAAACGATTGTCAGCACAGTGCGGTATTATTATGCAAGATCACTTGCTAGTGTAAAGACACATTCAACCTAGCAGTTGCTTTGTCTCTTGTCAAGGGAACTGTGTGCTGCCACATTAGAGATGAGACTTTGCAACATCAACCTGCTGCTGCTGTTTCTGCTACACTCTTTGAAAGAATCAACCATTTATGTTCATTTCCTTGTTTCTCTTCTCCCATAGAACTTAGCCACTATCCAAACAGGAATTGTTTCAGAAAGATAATATCCCCTGGGGAAGAGTCATATCATGCATAGTAATCTACTGAGGGCTTATGCTTGGAGCTTGATCTTCAGCCCATGAATAAGGCTGCTGCTACTTCCAACTAGGCTGCCCTGCCCCTTTCCACTGGGGCTTCCCAGCTGGCATTTAGGACTTTCCCTTCTTTTCTCGATTTCCTCCAGGCTTTGTGCTACATGCCTCCTCCAACATGAACTTCTGGTTTGAAACATTGGGTCCTTGTTGCTCAAACTTTCAGAAACCTGATCTGCTGGCCTGACAAAATTCACACTGTCACAGCCCTGTAGCCCTGGCACATCCCTGAAGGTAGGCTAACTGGTCACCCAGCCAGACCCGCAAAAATAGCTTGGAATATAGTACACACTGGATACATGACAATTCCATCATAGAACATAAAACCACTGAAAGAAAGAAAAATCCTAGTTTTTACTTCTGCTTCCCTTAAGATTTTCCTCCCTCTACCAATCTTGCCTTGCTTCCCTAACCCTACCAAAGATGCAAGGTTCACACTAGGAAAAAATAATGAGAACAGAATGAAAGAATCAGAGTTTTTTTGGGGGGGGATAAACTGAGTTTGTAGATTGGAAAAGGTGTTACTGTTAGCGTACGCATTGGTCAGGCACTTTCTTCTGCTTGGCACTGGGGTATTTGCTATTTTTAAGAAGCAGGCACATTAAGAGAGAAAAAAAAAAAAAAAACAACAACAATCTGTATTTTCCTTCAGCAAGCCCCTTCAACAATATATTACAGTCTGTTATAGAACAGCTGAATTGCATTAGTCACTTTCTTCAAGATGTAGTTGTGGCAGATAATATATATATTTTAAGCTTTGAGTTTTCTGACAAAAAAGAAACCTGTCGAAAGCCATCCCTTTCCACTCCAGGACCAGCCATAAAACACAATTCAGGAAGACTTCAGTGACTTGGTGCTCTGTACTCTCGGGTCTCCTTCTGGCTTCCTAGTTTTGTTCTTGTCTCAGATTCCATAGGATAACAGCCAGGTTGCCTACCTACTCATCCTTCTGGATACATATTTTATGTATCCAGCAGACCATAGTTCTCAACCCTCCTAAGGCTGCAACTCTTCCATGCAGTTCCTCATGCTGTGGTGACCCCCAGCCATAAAATTATTTTCACTGTTGCTTCGTAACTGTAATTTTGCTACGGTTATGAATCTTAATGTAAATATCTGTGTTTGCCAATGACCTCAGGTGAACCCTGTGAAAGAGTTGTTTGACTCCCCCTGCCCTCAAAGGTGTTGTGACCCATAGGTTGAGAACCACTGCAAAAGACAGTGTACCATAGGACAATTTAATCGTTTTTTGTTCTAACTCATGGAAAGTTAGAACTTTACAGATGAGAAAATTTTGTCTCCACAAACACATCAGAGCAGGTGGTTTTCACACAGATTCAATATGAAATGAGTCTTTAGTAAATAAATAATTAAATGGGATGGGGCTGTGAAGAGACAGCTAAGCACTTCAGAGCACGTAATGCTCTTTCATAGGACCTATGCTCAGTTCCCAGCACTCAAGTCAGAAGGCTCACAACTGCCTGCAACTCCAGCTCCAGAGGATCCAACACCTGCTTCTGGCTTCTGAGAGCACTGCACTCACCTAAACACATTACACACACACACACACACACACACACACACACACACACACACACACACACACAAATGGAGTGGCATACAGCACACTGTCACTATTCTTCCAGTTCAGAGAAACCTTGTGTGTTCATTCCCAGACACTCAAGCTCATTATATACATCCTCACATAGTACTGATGTGTTGTCATTTCTAGTATCTGTATCCATATGCTGTGGTTTTAACCAAGTTCAAGGTACACATTTATAGTTTGTGCTGGATTTCTAAAATTTTTATGAAACCAAATTACTTTGAGCATCGCTTCTTAAATTGTTATTCTCAGTTATTCCCTTGAGCCCTCTGATTACTTTTCAAATACAATGCTTTTATTTTCTTTTACTTTTTTACTCAACTTTTCTCTCATCCCAGTACTTCTATGATTTTCAGTGAGAAAACACAAGTTTTAAGCATTACTTCCTATTGTCAGTTTTCTCCTAGGGGTTCCACGATCTGGATCTATTTATCACAGAAAGGAATTCCAAACACTCCAGAGATAGAAATGCAACACAGAGCATATATATATATATATATATATATATATATATATATATATATATATGCTGTTTCTAATGGTGTATTTGAGTAAAATCAATTCATTCAACTGAGAACTTAAAGCAGCCCCTCTAAAATGGGAGATGATAGAACTATTGCCAACAGCTAATTGTAAACATGGTATTTAAACACACACACACACACACACACACACACACACACACACACACTTATTAAAAGAATAAAATTCTTAAGGAAATTCAAGTTAACATAGCATTAAGATGAAAAAGTGTTGCCAGTGAAATGGGGAAAATGATACTTTATAAAATAGGAAAGAAAATAGAGTAATCAATATGCCTATCTTCTTACAACCTAGAGTGCTCATTGACAAAAAAAAAAAATCTCAAATCTTTCTGTGAAACATTAAAATGAATGTGTTTGAGCTGGAAAGATAGCTCATCTCTTCCAAAAGACTCAGGTTTGATTCCCAGCACACACATGGCAGCTCACAACTGTCTATAACTCCAGCTCCAAGGGATCTGACACCTCCTATGCCTTCTTCTGACTTCCAAGGGCATCAGTCATGAGTATGGTGCACAGGCATACATACAGACAGGCACCCATACAAATAAAAAATAAATACAAATTTCTAAAAATAAAAACACATATCTAAATAGAGTGTATCCTATGACCAAGGGACTTCATGCATATGTTTTGTGTACAAATTAACACAACTGTATTACAGTGTGTTTTCAAAAGTCTTTGCTGCTAGTATTAACACTAGCCCTGGGATCACAAGGCTTGGACTGAAGTGAGAGCTTGATGATTTCAAAGCTTCTACATGAAATGGCTCCTATACAGTATAGAGGGTGCCTAGCATGTCACATGCACTTAGTGAATATGCATTGTTCCTTGAAATGATGAAAATATTACTTAAAATACTACCCTATATTATTTACAATAGCAAAATATGTAAAAGAAAAATTATCTACCAATCAAGGAATTGGTTAAATAAAATTATGTCTATTCAAATGAAATATAATAGTCATTAAAAAATCAAATCAATCCACATGGGTAATTAAAATATACTGCGAAAAAAGTCAAACTTTTTCAGCATTAATTTTATGTATGCTGCAATTTTGATTTGAATGCTAAATTTACCCCCACCCAAAGACCCATATGTACATAGGAGACCTTCTCCTTAGGGTGGGACTATTATGAAGCCTAGTGGCACAGAAGGAGATTGAGAGACCCCAGTCCTCCTCACTCTTTTTTATAATTTTTACCTCTGCCATACCCCCTCCTCCATCTGACCATAAAGAAAGTAGATTTAGTCTGCCATGTATTCCTGCCATGTTGTGTTACCTCCTGTGAGCCCAAAGTAATAGCATTAGCCAATAACAGGCTAGAACACCCAAAACTGTGAACCCAAATAAACCTTCCTGCTTTATAAGTTTGTTATCTCAGGAACTCGTTATCATGGTGTCAGACTGACTAACATAATTGAACTATTCTCTGCATATTATGAAAACAAAACACTATATTTATACAAAAAAGAAGAATGAGAAAAACAATGTAAACCAAAATATTAGTGGCAATCTATAGTAAGTGGAATAAATTAATACTTTAATTTTTCTTCTATCATAAATTTCTTTGACATTTAATTTCTGAGAGTGATTATGCAATTGCTTTGTAATTAATAAAAAATGTTATCTTGAAAGAGTAAAAATAGAATATGTGACATAATACTTCACATTGAACCATCTAATCAAACAAAAGAGGGTAATACCTGTGTTCTTGTCAACTCCAGTGAAAAAGGTGTTTCAAGATGATAAGTTCTAGTACACAAGGGAATAGACTGCCAGGTGCAGGCCTCAGCTCAGAGCTGCTTTTCTTTCACTGTATTGACTATGTAGTACATGGGAAGAAAATGCCAAGGATAAACAGAACTATATAGGATACATATGAACATTTTCAAATAATTTCAAAAAAAATATTTTCAGCTAATCTCAATAAAAGGGATTTAGTGTGTTTATCAAGCCACCTGTTCTAGATTCATATTCATAATTTTCAGTTGTAGAACTGCTCAGATCATTTCATCCTAGCATTTTATAAAATCTAGTTTATAAAGCACGCAATTATTATCTACTGAAGGAGTGAGTGAAACTGCTATCACTCATATGCACCTCCCACCACTTCCTGAGTAGCTGACGTTACCTGTCCTCCATTACCAAAGCAGAGAGCAGGGATGGGTGAGGAAAGATGAAACTAGAAGGGATTCTTGGCAATGTGGAAAACCATTTTGTGACCGGGGAACTTTGCAGATAGAAAACTGCATAAAACTGCTGTGTGGGCCCTGGTCCTATGAGGAAACTGAGTCCCAGAGAAAGTGAGTCGCTGTAGGAGGTCAGAGTCAGGATTTAAACCCACATCTCCCACTCATGCCTCAGCTTCTTGCGTGGCCAGCCTGTCATTCCCCACGAGAGTGTGATTATTTAGAGAAAATGCCATTTAGTTCTCCTTCCCTGTGGAGAGGGTGACTATGGTAAAGAGGAATAAAGATTTATTCTAGTAAAGTTATGTTCCTTTATATGTGTATCTCTTCTTGGCTTATGTTGGTGTTTTCTCCCAGTATTTACAACTGGTAGATAGCAGACAGTTGTGGTCTTTTGAAAATCTGTCTGCCTTCCTTTCTTATGATCACATCCTCTAACTCACATAATTGCCATTTTCTTAATTCTTCCTAGGGAAAAAGTAGGAACTAGTAATACAGAACGTTTTCTTTTCTCAACATATAGACTCAGTGAGCATGCCACGATGACACTGGAAACCCAGTCTCGCCTTCTGCCCATCCGAATGCATTCCGTCTCAGTCATTATTTAATAGCACTCCTTCTGCCTCTGCTATAACAGCACTTATCATACTAGAGAAGACGTGTCAAAGCAAAATAAAGGTAAATGACTGGAAACGAAAAATACAAGCTGAGCTTGGCATGCAGGCAATGCCAGCCAAGGAGGGAGAAGAACTAACTCTCTGAGCAGTGTTGGGGAATTTACTTAATGTGCTGGCAAATGTGTGTCTGTCATAATACATTAGATCTTTTTTAAAGGGCATATTAAACAGCTGATGTTTTTGAGACCTGGTATTCGTTCCCACCCCACCCAGATTCCGATCCATCTGAATCAGGCAAAAGGGTGACTGAGTCAACAGTGTGTCTTTCAGTTACTCCAACCCAGTTAAGTTTTTCCCTGTTGCCATGTTCCATAAGGGCAACCCCACACTGGCAGTTTGTTGTTAATTACATTTGATGTGCAGTAACACAAGAGAGCTAATTAACTTGCATCATAAAAGCTTTATTTACTGTGACAAATTAAACAAACTCATAAAGTGTTCAGCCACAATGGGTCTCAATTATCATGCAGTCCAAGTAATGTGCTACAAACATATTCTCAGGCCTCTCTCAGGTATCACTTCAGCCTTATAATCTTATGAACATTACAATTAAAAATGGTTCTTTTACTGAATAGAACTAAAATCAACTTTCACTTGTTTTGCTTTCTTAGCATGTGTGTGTGCCTGTGTATGTGTTCTTTAAGGTGGTGAAGCTGGATACATTGGCTAAAACAGATGCACACTCATGCAACAAAGACATAGCAGCACTGTTTGTAATAGCCAGAACCTGGAAGCAACCTAGCAGCCCCCCAACTGAAGAACAGATACTGAAAATGTGGTACATTTACACAATAGAGTACTACAGAGCAAAAAATAACAACAACAACAACAGAATCTTGACATTTGCAGACAAATGGATGGAACTAGAAGAAACCATCCTGAGTGAGGTAACCCAATCACAAAATATGAACATGGGATGTACTCACTCACATATGGATTTTAAACTTAGAACAAAGGATTACCAGCCTACAATCCATACCGCCAGAGAAGCTAGGAAACAAGGAGGACCCTAAGAGAGACATAAATGGTCTCTCACAGAAGGGGAAAAGAACAATATCTCCTGAGCAAATTGGAAGCTGAGTGTGGGGGAAAGGGAGGTAGGAGAAAGAGAAGGGGAGAAGAGGAGTGGAGAGGAGAGCATGAGGGAGCAGGATTATTGAGTTGGGGAAAAAAAATAGAGGAGAACAAGAAAAGAGATACTGTAATAGAGGGAGCCATTATAGGTTTAAAGAGAAATCTTGCACTAAGGAACTATCCAGAGATCTACAAGGATCACCCCAACTAATAATCTAAGCAATAGTGGAGAGGCTACCTTAAATGCCCTTCCCCTATAATGAGATTGATGAGTACCATATATTCCATCCTAGAGCCCTCATCTAGTAGCTGATGGAAGCAGAACCAGACACCCACAGTTAAACACTGAGCCGAACTCCTGGAATCCAATTGTAAGGAGGAAGAAGTGATGAGCAAAGAGGTCAATACCAGGCTGCAGAAACAGCTGACCTGAACAAGGGAGAGCTCATGGTCCCCAGACTAACAGCTGGGAAACCAGCATAAGACCGACCCAGAACCCCTAAATGTGTGTCTCAGTTAGGAGGCCTGGGCAGTCTATGGGACCTCTGACATTAGAACCGGGATGTATCCCTGGTGCAGGAATGGATTTTGGGAGTCCATTCCCCATGGAGAGATACTCCCTTATCCTAGAGACACGGGGGGAGGGCTTAGGCCCTACCCCAAATGACTTGACAGATTTTGATGATCCCTCATTGAAGGAAGGCCTCACCCTCCCTGGAGAGTGGATTGGGGATGGTATGGGGAGATCTGTGGAGGGCATGGGAGGTTGGCAGGGAGAGAGAACTGGGATTGGTATGTAAAATTAGAAAAAAAAATATTACAGGAAAAAAATCACATTCCTGCTTTTTTTTTTTTACCTCCATGCTATTATCAAAACCTAGGTCTTTCACATGTTAAGCATATGCTAGATAATTGAGCAATATCTCCAACCCATATTTAATATCTTAGTCCTTGCTTACTTCATGGATCAATGGAAAAGTCTTAGACCTCAATTAAAGAACTCTTACTAATCCAAAGAAGAAAGATTCTAATGTCTGTAGTCTGCGCTAAACATGGTGGTCTAAAACCAGTCACACCAAATTCCTCTAGACAGTGTGGAGTCCTTACAAATACATTACAGTTCTGTGAAGACTTAAGTGATACAGGCATGATGCAGCTCCTTCCTCTGATGGCAGAATGAGAGAGTAAGACTTGCCTACCAGTAGACTGTAGTTGAACTGCATGTCTTTGGAACGAGAGCTTTTGCTGCTGTTATGGAACAGCTAGTCAACATTTGAACCATTTTTTATGAAATAGGGCCTAGGATTAGTTTATCTATGTAGAGAATTTAAGAAGACATTTTTAAACTACCAAACCTTCATTTCCTACTCTTCAAACTGTAAATAGCATTTAAGACAGTGTTTAGAAATGATAGCCACAGTGGATTTGGGTGAAGTGATGGGTTATTGTTGTCTTCATGAGTATTTGTTGATAGACTCTGTACCTACCAGAACACAGCACTTTCAGGCCAATAAACAACTAATGAGATAAACTTTTCAGGGGACGGTTTCTTTATCTACAGGACAGCTTTGCATACCTGTGTCTCAGGATGAGATTTATGGGGATTTGGCCATGCTTGTAGAATTCTTCAAAAGAAATAAAGGTTTAAAAGAGTTGCCTAGGAATTGATTCTCTTAAAAACAAACAAACAAACAAACAAAAACCTGAGCTGGGAGAGGGAAGGTCACTACATAATTAATCCAGGGATCACATTTGATCATTTCTTGTTAAAGCTCTCCAGAAATGGCTGATACATCACCTTTAAGACAAGGTGTCACCATTGTCCATCTCTTGTCTGTTGACATTTATAAATTATCTGGTCTGCAGCTAAAATCCAGAATCACTATGTACCTAAAAGCCTTGGTTCTCTTTCTACCTAAATGGTGTTTTTGTCTTCTGATCTTCCATGAAAAGAAGCTCACCAATAATGCCTTGTATTTGACAATAGGTCACAGCAGGGGCTGGGAAAGAAATCACAGTAGGAAAGGCAGCTGAGTGTGGGCATAACAAAATGTACTTTATTTACAGGGGCACAGACTATAATATGCAATTTCAACACAGAGCTACACCAGAGGAAGTTGAACAGACCGCTGGTTCTCTAATGAAAACTTTGAATGATTCCAAAGGTCTAGCTCTTTTGCACTGGGTGACTATTATGTAATAACAAGGCAGTGTGATTAGTCTGCCTCCGAATATTCATAGAAGCCAATGGCACATTTGCACCTCTGCCAGTGTTTCCCATCCAGGACATAAGAGCTCACACCACCACGTCGGTCTCCAGATAGAAAGGATAACAGAAGGTGGAACAATCTTGTTTTCACTTATGACTTCTCCATAAACTACATCTCACTTAAACATCTCCTGAAGACATGCAGTTCTCTCCCATCCCCAGGACAATTATGAGATAACATGAAAACAAAGACTCAAAACAGAAATAAAATCCTAAATAAATCACTTACACAAATGAAGAGAAACAACTAGCCATACGGAAAATCTTCCTGCCTAGTTTACATGGAACAATCTTATCATCCATATCCCATCAGGAAAGATAGGCACATGAGAGGCTGACCAATTTATTATAAACAGGCCTTTTTATGCTAGACTGATTGCAGCGATGTTACTATAACTGAGAATTCTGAAGAGGACATTAAAATACAGCTACAATGCCAAATGGAGTGGTTGGATTTTTAGAGCTTTATTCAGCCTGAGCATGACACTTCCTTCCTCGTGTGGCAGTCCATGGGTGGCCATTAAATCAAACTGAGCCTCTTACAAGCCTATTCATATTGACCAGAGTATGGTGGCTCATTTAGCCAATTCTGCAAGTGCATATTGCAGAGAGATGGAGGGCATGTAAAGACCCTTCTAACACAGCTCAGAGCTTGCCTTGATTACGGAGCTCCCTGTGGGACTCAGGTGCTACCCACCCCACTTCCATTGAGAATGTTAAGAAATTCCAAGCAATGACAGCACATGTCTCTCTGCTCCTATCCCTCCATCAAGATTCAGTCAATCAAACTGATACCAGTTGGTCATTTCTCCTGAATTTTGGAGGGCAAAGCTTCAAAAAGCCCCAAATACTTTTGACTTGGTCTTACTTCTTTGCGCAAGTCTTGCTGTGACTCTCTTATATCGATGTGCCTTGCTTGCCTCAGGGAAATGGGTGGAAATGCACAATGCTGCATTTTACCCATGGGTTTTTAAGGCTTTCTATGCCAGATAAGTTGATCCAGCCTACTTTACAAAATTTAAAATTAAGTGGATTTTCTCTGCCTGAAACTTCCTGTGGGTCAGAACTAGAATTTCCCCTCTCATTTTACAATTCTACTAGAGTTATATTTTGCTCTACAACTCCCATGGAAATGTTTGAAGCCTTGGAGTAGAACCAGAAATGTTGAAGTTCAATAAAGAAACCCAACAAAGAACAACAGTGAGAAAATGCATACCCCTTGACTGCTGTCATTTGGAACTTGTTTGAGAAAGTTGTCTTTAAATACTGTCAACGAATTCATGACTCACCCAAAACACCTTGAATTCATTAAATTTTAATGAATTGGGTATCAAATTTACTCTCCTGGAAAATGTTATTTACATTTGACAGAAAAAAAGGGAAGAAGGGGGACTGGAGAGATGGCTCGTGCTTTAAAGGTTAGGCACACAACCAAAAAAGAAAGGAAAGGAGGAAGGGAAGAAGGGAGGGAAAACAGAGGTGGGACTGTAACACTGTAACAATAATTTTCTTATGAGGTTCTAGAATTGATTCTAAAAGCAGACAGAAAACCTACTTAAGGAAGAAAAAAAAAACTTTTCTGCACCCACACACATGTCTGCTTCTTTGCAAAATACTTATTTAATTTCTATATACTTATTAAAAGTTGGCCAGTAACCAAATTGCAAAATATTTTACAACAAATAGCCCTACTAGTTCATATGAGGCATTGATTCCAAACTTACGACATGATAGCCAAGCCTTCTGAGGCTGGAGACGATACAAATTGTAAGGAGAAGAGGATATGGATTGATACCAGAGACAGGATACCGTAAGTGCGGACAGCACAACATAGAGGTGCTTAATTATAATGGTGAACACATAGCCCCTCAGCTCTCCAGACTCGTGCCACTGTAAATTAAGACATATCCCTTTATAGTGGTATAAAATAAGCTGCAAGATCTCTAAGCACACACATTTTGTTTAATTCTTAAATCAGACAAATGTGGGTTTTTTTCCACCCCAGCTCCCAAGAGCTGAGCACACAAAGAGATTCCATCAGCTAACTTCAGGAACAGCAGGCAACTACAGTGTGCCTCTTCAGGTCCTTGGAAAAGCTTTCCTGGCATCATCCTGTTTTAAGCCTGGGCGGCTCGGTCAGCGAGGTGTCCGCGAGCGCCTCCTTGTGGCGAGAAGGTCAGCGCCTCTGCTTACAGCTGCACTGGCTCCCACCCCTTGTGGCTGGCGCCTGCCCAAGCCAGCCCAGAGAGTGGAGGAGAAAACACTCCTGCCTGTGCTGCCCAGAAAAGCTTGATAAATATCTGGTGTCTTGGCTCCTGGAAATCCGAGACACTCCATTGTCCTAAGAGAGGTCGGCTGTATGGCCTTTAACTGAGCCTCTATTCTCCACCGAGACCATGGCTCATTCCAATCCAAGCTTGTTTGTGCCATGACCCTAATAAACGTGCTTGAATATGTTCCGACTTCCTAGTCGTTAGTGTTGCTCAAATACAGAGTAATTATAAAGGGATTCCTAGCTAGTGATTTTTTTTTAAATCTCCTATAACATTTAAATTAGACTAAATTCAGCTGTTTGAGTGCCCTCTGACAATGTATTTTCCCTCAGCCCCATGACTGCTTTATCGCTCTGTACATACATGACCCAATCGGCAACATCCTGCACTCTGAAATGTTTATACTGTTAAATGAATTTTTAATCTAACTTTTACAGCATTCAATTTCAGTTTCATCAGCCATCCACAGTGCAATATCTAATGTTTTAAAATAATCTAGACAGTTAAAAGGAAGGAGGGGGAGGGGGAAGAATCGCCGTGTTATGAAGCAAATGATTAATTAAAGCAAATTAGATTCTGGCAGCTCTTGCTGTAATGGTGAATTTCCCGACCAGACTAATAAATCTTCGTTTGAGAATGTGCGCTTCCATGGGTTCAAGAGTCACCTGGGAAAGGACATTATTGACTAATGCAGTCGTATTGCTATTAGTTTTATTTTCTCTTGCTCTATGGAATAACAACTAATATTTCTCAAACGTTCAGAATGCATCCACGAGTCTGCTTTTGCTCAGTCTGTAAGGGTGGGTTCGAGGGAGGCTGGAAAGCTGGGAGAGTTCTTATGTGACTGAAGTCAATTATGGTAACTGATGGATGCCGGCAAACATCAGCATGTCGGAGGACCACTGCACCATGACAGTCTGCCCCCGCACAGTGGCTGGGGCAGATCCAGAGGTTTCTGTGCACCTTGCAGCTCTGTGGAAATCCCCCCCTTCTGTTTGAGAGGTTTGCATTCTCCCCTGTCTTAATAGCAGGCACCCCCTCCTTGACACAAGTAACAGCTCTCCAAATCCAGACAAATGCGGGCTGCCATGCATACTGCAGTCTTTGCACTGTTTCTGGAGGCACAGAAGGGAGAAATTGACAGCCATTTCAAGAAAGGGTCTACACCCTTGCCTTTATTTCGACTGCTCAGAATGTTGCCACTTAAGTCAACCTTTAATAATTTCTAATATCAACTGTTGCATTTTTCCAAACTCATATTTTTGGTTGCCTAATTTATATGTTTTAAACGTGTATTTTCTACAACTTTCTGTCTGCTTTACTCCTGGCTTGGGTCCTTTTTGCCCAGACCCCAGCAAATATCTGTGTAAAACCTAAGTGCTATTCTCTATGTCCTTCACTTACTGAATGTCACATCGTCTCAAACTTATCAAGACGAGGCACAGATTTATTTGAAGTCTGTGGTGTTGTGACAGGGAGAAAACAGTTTTAAAACAATAGTGTGCATACCCAGAATACATTTACCTTGAGGCTTATTAAATGGGGGGAAAGGGGAGGCCATAGATCTCCAGAGTAAAATTTCAGATTGCAATAAATAATCACACGGCACTGAATGTTTGTGCTGGCTTTTAAACAGTATGCCCATGAAACCCCAAGATACAGTCGAGTGCATTAATAAACCACAGACCTTCAGGGTTCCGTGTGTATGGAACCTCCACCTCCTGCCATCACTTTGCTAATTTTGATTACTAAGTGAATTGGCTGTGGGAGAAAAAAAAATTTATACAAATTCCACTTTGTTCCTTTTTTTAATGGCAGATTGTGAAGTGAGCTCCGATTACCCACCAATGTGATTTCCTGGGCCCACCACCTCATCACTTTCCCACCCTCCACGTCTGAGCATGCTTCTCTTCCCTGGGCTGCTTTCAGCTTCTGCAGCACAGACTCCTGGTGCTCTGCAGAATGGAAAGCAGCCTGTGGCGCGGCTCAGCATGGCAGCACATCCCCTGGCCGCAGGGTTTTTGCAGACAGTTTAAAAATGATCCGGTATTGCATGAGTTAAAAAAAATTCCCCCTGGAAAAGCTAATTATTGCATGCAGATACTTCTTTGTGTGATCAAGGAGGGGACAATTTAATAGGCTCTGTAATACAACCAAGAACAAAATTGCTTTAAAGGAAGTCTCTTGTTGAGTGACAACTCTGTTGCCTGAGCCAATTAGGTCCCAATAAAGAGTGTTGAATTGGCTCCTGCTTTCTCATTAATTATGTTCTGTCACAGACATGGGGCTTGATTTAGCAATTTTGTATTACATTAAGATACTGAAAGGCTGGGAACAAATGGCTCACTCTGATAATAGGCATTCTCTACACGGTGTGACATTTACTATCCAGCTGTCCGTAAGGCAGCCTAGCACTTCAGTTCAGGGGTTTATTTGTCATTGCTTCAAAGGGACACTCAGCTTTTCACAAAAAAAGAAACAGAGAGGCTAATAGATAGGACAAAATGTACTGCTGATATGCTTTATTAGAGATGGGATGCTAGGGTTTTGCTAACAAGCTCATCCGTTGGGACTCAGCCGAGTTTGCTGCCAATCATCCTGCACACAAAGGCGCACTAGTTAACAAGGAGAAATGAATTACAGACACTTATTCTGCCGGTGGGATCACAAATACACCAATCTGTGAAAGAGGCACAAACTCCAGAGACAAACTACATATTTGTCAATAACCTCCTAGAAAGAACCCTAGTAATTCTTTGAAGACCTTTGATTTCGCATCCCTCTAAAATACATGTATAGGAAATGTTTTCGTTACCATGACATTCTTTCTTTGTTATTTGTACAAATTTTCATCACATTAAAAACAGAAAACCAAGGAGGTCTGCAAATGTTTTAGTGGGTCTCTAGACACTACTTTTCATATCCCCCCACAGGGAGCTGACGCTTTGGTTATTACATTAAGACCAGCAGAAAATTAAATCTTTAAGCTTTAGGTTTGAGCTGGAATTCAGCACCACACTAAATAATCTATAACTCTGGATGTATTGTGCATTCAGATTAAGAGAATGGGGTTGGGGACCAAGTGGAAACTGAGTGCCTTTGGGCAAACAATTAGATTATTTTTAAGTTGAAAATAAGCACAAATAAGCACATGTACACACACACACACACACACACATACATATATACAAACATGTACACATATATACACATATGGATACATACATATAAAATATACCCACATAAAAGGTTACAATCCATAAATATGAACATGAATCAATATTCCTATAGAGTAAATATAGCAAAGCATTTTATACACTGCACTTAGGAGCCTAAGCCAAATCTCTGGCAGTGACATGGTCAGCATTTTTGTACTTGTGTTATTTAAGAAATCTCCTAAAAATACAGCACAGATCAGGGTCTGTTTCTTTGTTTTTTGTCTTTTGTTTTTTTGTTTGTTTGTTTGTTTGTTTTATTGAAGTCAATAACCTTCAACTCGAGTTTATCTACTGACCACATGAGGTTAATCAAATCTGAATATGTCAGAATATGTCATGTTCAGATTAATTACAAAACAGCTCTCCAACACAGTTCCTGGAAATAGTGCTGTGTTCATCTGACTGCAAGCTGAATCAATTCCCTTGATTTAGTCTTTCCTCCATTTTGCGTGAGAGGATATGAGGCTCAACAGTGGAAGAGATAAAGGATGGGAAGGTTAGTAAGATGTTCTCTCCTCTAACAGAAGTTCAAGGCGCCTACAGATTTTCTGGGATCTGTTTCAACTTCTGAGAGAACCATCCATCTCTCTGCCTCTGCTGTTTTCTGTCTGCCAGTGTCAGACACTCCATGAGAAGCCCCAAGATGGGAGAGCCATCCCTCCTGGTTGCTTGGCCTCCTCTACTTACCTGTGTTCTCTTAGTTTCTCTGACTCTGTAATTATCTCTGCTGACTGATTATCATTCCAGGAAAATGAGGCCATCGTGCAGAAATGCAGGCTGCTACTAGTCCTAGTAGTATATCTTTTTTTGAGTTTTAGCCATTGTCCACAGAAAAGGCTGGGCAAAAATAATATTTAAAATAAAACCTTCTTACCTGTAGGGCACCGCCCTGCCGCCATCTTGTTGTTTATTAGTTTGCTGCCGCCATTTGGCGATCCCGTTTTCGACTTGCTCATCACTGTTTCATGTGCCTTGCTCAGCGATGTTTCACGTGCCCTCCCGAGTGGCGAGAGAGTAGCGAGACCCAGCCTTGGCCTATCATGTTTCAACCCCTTTGCTCAGGAGAGGCCTGGACCAATCAGACACGGATATGTCATGGCTTTTGTTCGGCACTGTATATAAGCAGTGCGCGCCTGGGGTCTGGGTCCTTCTGCTTCAACTCTTCAAAGTAGTGTGCTCCAATAAAGCGTGTGCTGAGAAGAATCCTGTTGTGGTCGTCTTTTCCGCTGGCGGACAGGGCTCACCACACTTACCTATATAATCTCTAAAACATTCCCTGATTTCTAAGTACTAGAGTGACTCTTGATAAAGTACATGCCAAATATCTACTTTATTTTGAAATGAGACCACAAACTAGAGGGATGGATCAGTGGGTAGCTTGTTGAGCAGGTGTGAGGACCTGCATTCTGAACCCCAACACCCACATGAAGGCCAGGTGCGATGGCCAAGGCCTGTATCCCAGTGCTGGGGGGGGGGGGAGTCAGTTTAAAAACAGGCAGATCTCTAGAGCTTTCTGGCCAGTGCATCTAGCCAACCAGTAAGCTCCAAGTTCAGGGAAAGACTCTGCCTCAAAAATCAAGGTGGAGAGTGACTGGAGAAGACATCTGCCGTCAGTCTCTCACCTCTAGATATTCACACACAAGTGAACACACACACACACACAACATACATGAAATACACAACACACACACACGACATATATGAAATACACACACACAACATACACAGACACAACATACACAACACACACACACACACACACACACACACACACACAATACACGGACAAACATGAAACAATGACCTAAAAATAAAAGAGGAGAGGTAAACCAGAAATCAAAGAAAATACAGTGTTGATACTTAGCTCATCCCTTCATTCCCCACCAGAAAGCACTTGTACGTAATTTCTCCACACCAATAATGCTTGAGAATGACACACTTTTTAAAAGCACATATTGAACACAGGTCTGATTGAAAGAGCTTACAATCTGAAGGGACGATGAAATTCTTTTTTCTCTAAAATTTACTATGTTTCTATTTTAGAAAAGCCTTCACAACAATAATATACATAATAGAGGCAAGAATCACTTTATCCTCACTTAGCGGGGGCTTTATCTTTGCAATTCAGGTGCTCCATAAGGTTGAAATCATTCAAAAAGCCTGGCCACCCTCAGGCAGAAGCAAAGGTATTTATATAGACATTAAGTATTTATGCAGCAATTTACACTTTCAGAGTCTTTGTAACCATTCATTAGTTTATCCAAATAACTTCCTTCTGAAGTAGGTGAGTGCTTTGTTTCCTAGACACGGAGAGCCAGGTTCAGGGAGATGACTGACATGCAACGTGGAGGCCTTAGGTCAGACACAAAGAATTGTATCAAAAATTGCCTCGGCAGGGAAAGGTTGCAGAACCTTCTCTTCTTCAAGACTTTGAAAACAGATTGAACCCCTACGGAAATGCTTTGCTTGTGATGAAATGAGAAGGTGGTTCCAACTCTCCCCCGTAAAGGATGTACACCCACAGAGAAGCTGGGAGCAGGCTGGATCTCAGAGGACATGGGTAAGAATCACACAAAGTACAAAGGGATGCCTGCGGAAACAGTGCTCAAAAATGTCTTTCTCGAAATGTAATCAATCCCATGGCCATGCCAAACCAAAGGTGGAGTGTAGGGCCAGCATTCATGGCTGAGCACTCTCAGAAGACTCCCCCCCGCTGTCACTCACAGCAGCTAGGGACTTCAATTCATTCTCTCTGACCTTCTTCTAGACTGACACCTAAGGTACAACCTATGACAGCCTTCACTACTAAGGCATGGCTGTACAGACACAGATGTGTGAGTGCAGAGCCCTCAAGTGATCTATCCTGCCTTACTCCCTCACATATATCAAAGAGTGTCTTTCTAGAACCCTGATGACTTTCAAGACTATTTCCTGACTCTTGGAAGAATCAGTTGCAATGCTCTCAGGTACTGACTGAGATCTATGTAGCTACAGACCTATATCCTTATGTTGTCCCCTTTGATCATGAATGAACATGAGCATCATTTGCTCTCTGTTATAAACACTGAATCCAAACAAAAGGACAGGGTTTGAAGAAGGAAGCTGGGTTGGGTCAACATCAGCAGTCTTCCCCATGTCAACAGGCTCCTCAACTGACTAAGATAGAGCTCACACCTACCCTTCCTCTCATCACCAAGGCTGTGCCTATACTATTAGAATGGCCCAGTCTTTTGTCTCCTTTCCTTTATTTTGATAATAGTTTTATTGAGGTATAACTGGCATATCACATAGTTTATTAATTTTAATATGCAATTCAACAATTCTTACTATATTTACAAGAGTATACATCTATCACTTCTATCAACTTCAGGAGTTATCTCACCCCCTCAAAAGAAACCAATAGCTAGAAACAGTCATTTTTCCACAGTGTCCTCCCTTCATCCCTTTCTCCACCTCTAGGCAACACTAGTCAGTTTTCTTTCCACATATCTACCTGCTGAGTATTTCACACAAATGCAATTATGCAGTATATGGTATTTGTAACTGGCTTTCACTTAATAATAATGTTTGTAAGATTCATTCATGTTTGTAACATATTGGTACTTAAGGTACTTTTTTATTGATTCGTAATATTCACTTATAGATATATCACATTTTATTTATCCATTTGCCATTTGATGGACACTTGGGTTGGTTTTGATATTTAGCCTGCATGACTAATGCTACTATGCACTTCATGTAAATGATGTTATGTGACATGCGTTTTCCTTCTCCTGGAAGCATACCTAGTGTAGACTTGATCTCATGGCAGCTATGTTAGCAGTCTGTTTTCCTGAGTGTATGCACCACTTGATAGTCTCACCAGCAGTGCAAAGGCTTGGATTTCCCCACATCTTCTTCAGCATTACTATTCTGTCTCTTGAATTATAGTTATGTAACATGCACACATTGTAGTTTTGGTTTTGATTCCTCTAATAACTAATAATGTTGAAAATATTTCCATTTGCTTATTGGCCATTTATAAATTTTCTTAGAAAGATGTCTCTTCAGAATCTCTATGTATTTTTTTTAATTAAGCTAGATGATCTTCTTGTCATTGAGTTATAAGATAACTGGCCTTCTAGATAAAAAGAAATCCCTTAGACTTATGATTTACAATTATTTTCTCCCAGTATTGAGTTGTCCTTTAACTTTCTTTTTACTGAACATACATTTTTCTCATAAATTATATTCTGATAACGGTTCCCCTCCCTCACCCCTTTCCAGATAGTTCTACTTCCCTACCTATCCAACTCAACACCTTCTTTCTCTTTAGAAAATAAACAGGCAAAAAAAATCAGAATAAAACAAAACAAGCAGAAAAACACAAAGAAAAGGCAACAATAGTAAACAAACACGCATAGTCACACCCACATGTACAAAATAAGAACACAAAATAAGGAACCATAATATACAAACAAGCAAAATAGTAAGCCCTAAACAAAGAAATATTAGACAAAAAATGTCCACATACCAGTGAGTTATTTTGTTGTTGGCCATCTACTGCCAGCACAGGGCTACCCTTATGTGTCATTTGTACATACGAAGAGACTCCATTAGAGAAAACATATTTTTTTCTTTGCAAGTGGTTATCAATTGGAAATAGCCTTTTGATAAGGGATGGGAACTCGTGTCCATTTCCCCCTCTCAACAATAAGACCCCATCTAGTTTGGAAGTGCGAAGGCCCTGTGCATGTTACCACAGTCTCTGTGAGTTCTCTGTGTGTTTCAGTCCTGCTGTGTTTGAAAGACAGTTTCCTCAGTATCATCTATTCCCTCTGGCTCTTACAATCTTTCTGCCTTCTCTAAGATGAGTGATTTGGTGAAGATATCCCATTTAGGACTGAGTGTTCCAAGGTCTGTCACTCTCTGCATATTGTCAAATTGTGGGTCTCTGTATTAATTTCCATATACTTTAGAAGGAAGTAGTATTTTTTTGATGACTGAGCAAGGCACTAGTCTATGAGTACAGCAGAATGTTGTTAGGAGTCATTTTATTGCTATGTTCCTTTAAGAGAACAATATTATGTGGTTTCTCCATAGGCCAGTGATCAGTCTATTGTAAGATTCATGGCCACTTGAGCAGTGTCAGGCATGGGTTCTCATTCATGGAATGGGCCTTAAAGACAACTAGATAGTAGTTGGTTGTTTGCTCCCGCGACATCTGTGGTACTATTATACCAGCGTACCATGAAGGCAGGTCACCATTGTAGATAACAGGGTTTGTAGCTGTGATGGTAGTTATCTTTCTCCTCTGGTAATGTGAAGAGTACCTTCCAGTACTGTGATCACAGTCTCTAGTTAGGCACTGGCTCCACTTCTCCGTGTTCAATGAAATATGTTAACTGTTGCCTTCAGCAATAGAGCCTCACCATCAGTTTGTGGAGAGCAACCAATAGCCTTAGCCAATAGACTGAGTTGTTTGGGGTTTCGAAGGGGTCTCTGTGGCCAATTGTTATTCATCAGGTGTAACCCATTCCTACAATGGAGGTTTTACTTGGTGTCAAAAGATGTCAAGTTGGGGCTTTGTCTTTCTATTATTTGGTTGCTACATTTAGATCAGTTTTATATATGTATATATTTAAAGAGGCTTCTGCTGTGGTAGGTTTCCATATAAGTCTTCAAATGACTGATGTGGCCCTTAGTTGTAGCTGTCTCTACCTGTATTTCCTTAGACCTCTCTTTCCTCCCACTTTCCATTTAATCCTTTCATTTCAGTCTCCCCTATCCCATTTCTCCATAACTAGAATATACATACATACATACATACACATACATACATATGTATATATATATACATATATATATATACATATATATATATGTATATATATATATATATATATATACCCATCCCTTCCTTAGGTGTTCCTACCCTCCCACTAGTCCCTTATTCTAAACCTAACCTCTGTAATTATATAGATTATGGCATGCCTATTGGAGGTTTAAACACTAATAGTAACGTATGAGAATACATTACTATAATGTATTGTTAATAAATATTGTTAATAAATAACATATTGGTCTTTTGGAGTCTGGGTTACCTCACTCAGGATGATTTCTTTCTAGCTTCATCTATTTACTTGTGATATTCATTTTGACAGCTGAATAATATTTCACTGTATAACATAATATTTTTATGATCCATTCATCTGTTGGGACAAGTATGCTGTTTCCAATTTCTGGCTATTATTGAATCCTTCAAAGCAAAGAGGGTTTTATTTTGATGAGCTCTAGTTTTTGTTGTTTCTTAAGTTGTGTGTGCTATTAGTGTCACAGTTAAGAAATAATTCACAAGACCAATGTCAGGAGGGAGCGTCTTCAAATCATCAGACCATGCCTGCCCTCTACCTGAGACACACCTACAAACTGCACATAGAAGCCTCTACACACCCATTCTGCTTCTTTTTGGAAGCCCATGAGTACAGTGAAAGGCCCTTAGAAAACCCAATACTTGAAGCAGGGTGAAGGTGTATTTACTTTTCACGGGCTATCTAAAGTTTTTCTCATGTGATGAGAACATTGTTGAGTATATCAACTCCCTTACATGTTTTATGTACATAACCGATGATTATTCGTGTACCTCAAAAACAGTGACCAAAAACCCCAAGGATTTTAAAATTACATTAATTCACTTACTATTTTGTGGGCCTGTGTCAGAGGATGTCTGCTTTCCTCCACCATGTGGGTCTAAGGGGTGGAAATTGGGCTATAATCTTGGCAGCAGATAGAACCATGGAGCCAGACTAAAACCAGTTGTAAAGGTCAAATCTAGAAAATAAAATAAGATAATTCTGTTTACTTTTCACTGAGGTCTTGGGTTTGGCGGCTGAGGACACAGCTTAGTAAAGTACTTGGTGCTCAAGCATAAGGACATGAGTTCAATCCCAGCATACCCATGAAAAAATCTAGTCCTCACACTGGAAAGGAAGAGGCTGGTGGATCCCTGAGGCCAGACAGACCTCCCTCTCAGCCAGACAGACCATCTAATAATTAAGCCCCAGGTCATGTGGAAGACCATTCTCACAAAGCAAGGTGGTTAGCTCCCGAGAGCTGATGCCTTAGACATACACACGTGCACACACACACACACACACACACACACACACACACAAATTCACATGCACTCCAATAAATAAATAAATAAGACAACTAAAATTCATATTGAGTCTCTACAATATTTTTTCTGTATATTTTTTAGAATGCAGTTTTTATTAGAGAAAATATTATGAAATGATTCATGAATTAATTTTCTCTTAAATATTTTTGGCAGTGTCATTACTGCACACACATCAGTTAAAATTCTTGTCCTTAACTTTGATCAATTGTGAGTTGATGGACTAAAGAGCATAACTATGAATCTTTTCCAGTGATAAAATTCATTTAGGAAGAAGGGTAAGTAAGATTTTAAGCTGATTTGGGATTTTTCTAAAGACTAATTCAAGCAACTGTCTGATTGATTATAATGCCTGTCAATTTCACATATTATTTTTGAATTCTCTTTTAAATGGTGTCTTCTGGTTTTCCATAAATTAGCATATTTTCTTTGATATTAAATAGAGCACTTGCTTTCTTACATTTGACTATGTCCATCATGAGAAAATCTTCTTACTTAAAATTTTTAAATAATATCAACTTAATGGGAAAAAACAGGAATTTGGAGTGAATTTCCAGGTTCTTTTGATGTGAACTTATTTGTTTTTGCTGTCATCTATACATATTGCTGTATTGCATACAATTGCCAAACAATAACCACACAGTAAATGTGAGTCTCTCCTGAGATACCATCATCCTTGAGTTTTAGCCCAGACCCAATCCCTCAGGCATATATTACATAGTTGCTTATTTTTCCCTTCACAACATTGGGTATCTGATGTTACATGTTCTTGTTTAAAAGTTGCCAGTGTTGGTCTACCTGCTGGCCTACTGGACTTCACAGGTGCTATGCAGAAAACAAGAAAATAATGTCACAACAGGAATATGTTTCTACCATATTCCCTTGGTATCCTTCTCACTCACAATGAGTGCCTGTAAACTCATTGATAAAAGCTTATTTGTCTCTGAGCCTAGCACTTAAGCATCCCCTAAAGAAAGTGGAAGAAGGGTGGAGGAACATGGTCTTAGCTCAAAAACTCGGTCAATTCAGGTCCATCTGCTCCAGGCATTTAAGGCATTTAATCAGAGAGAACCACAAGCCTCTGTCATCAAAGGGCCCTTCCTGACCCCAGTGCAGATTCTAGAGGCCAGCCCAACTGGTTTGGCACTGTTTGTTCCTCTCCCTGTTCTAATTTTAGTCATTCCTGAATAGTATTAGCTAGCCTACCTTTCCACGGAAGTCTTTCCTAAGCTTTCCTGGGCCCCTTTAACACCAAACACTGCCATAGTGGCTCCCTCAGCCCCAACAGGACACTTGCAGAAACCTAACTGCCTAGCCTGACTTGGTTCAATACAGACTTCCAAGGAGGTCAATTTGTATGTATGTACAAAAATCATATTTAACATTAATTCTACATTTTATTCTGAAAATCAGTTTAAGCAAAATAGTAAGGGCAAGAAAGAAACTTTCTGTGGCATTGTACCCACGGAATAGGATAGACTTACAAGATAAGCATCAGAGATACTTATTTCTGCCTCCCATTGTTGTAGCAGCCCTAGTGATGCCTAAATGGGTAACCCTCAGTGAAGATTAGGTAGCAAGTCCACCTTGTACCCTAACAGGAACCACAAAAATTAAATATATACTTTCATCCCAAATGTATTTTGTCTGCAAAGAAATATATTAAAATGACATGATTCATATTTTTGAAGAACAAAATATGTACATTCTGTATATTGTCATTTGAAGAATATCAAGGAGTCTCACACACAGAAAGAGAAAGAGACAATGAGAGAGAGAGAGAGAGACAGAGAGAGAGAGAGAGAGAGAGAGAGAGAGAGAGAGAGAGAGAGAGAGAGAGAGAGGTTGAAGCCAACATTTTGGTTAATGGATGAACCATGAGGAGTCTTTTTGTTATTATTTTGGGCCTTTCTGTTCACACTGAGATTTCTTAACATGTAAACCAACAACTTTTGTTTCTTC
Source organism: Cricetiscus sungorus (assembly GCA_030556225.1). Taxonomy (NCBI): domain Eukaryota; kingdom Metazoa; phylum Chordata; class Mammalia; order Rodentia; family Cricetidae; genus Cricetiscus; species Cricetiscus sungorus. Next base: position 11,039,100 of record JANBXA010000600.1, on the reverse strand, counting down.
TGAGGGTAAGAGATATCAGCAAGATAGACTAGCATACTTTAAAGTCTTTATATTTAAGAAGCTAATGTGCCTGAGATGTTTAATGTTTGTTTTCATTTGTGTGTGTGTGTGTGTGTGTGTGTGTGTGTGTGTGTGTGTGTGTGTTATGGGGAAGGCAGAGGACAATATGAGGAGGTCAATTTTTTGTTTCCCTTTCTGTGGATCCCAGGGATCAAATTCAAATCATCAGGCTTTGTGACAAGCATCTATCCACTGAAGCATCTTGCTAGCCTTTGAGGATGAAGGGAGAGGAGAAAATATTCACACTAAAAAGATCATATTCAACTTGACATCAAAAGTATAAATTAAAATAACAAATGAGACAGAGTTTTATTGGCTTCGCAAATGACAGAAGGAAGATACGGAGGAAAAAATCACTTTCCAATGATGCTGAGCACACTGAAAGTCATCTGGCCTGTTAACACATAAAGCTTCTGTGGTTAATGCCAACCATGGTAACATTCAATGGTATTCTTTTAATGCCATTAATAAGAAGCCATAGAAATTTTAAGGTAATAAATTGATTAAAGAAAAGTGAAGCTTAAAAAATGTAGCTCCTACTCAGGTTTTCAACTAGTTAGAATGTGTTTATTAAGCTCCTCATGATTGGAGACATAGTTCATCACGTTTTCCACAGAAAGAAAGGTTTTCCCAAGTCCTAAACAGCATAAAAGTCACATGGAGAGGGACTTATAGTACACCTCCATTCCATTCCCTTTGGGAAACAGTATGTCAAAGAGCAAGGTCCTTATTAGGAGCTATTTATACACTTAGAACTTCATAGCAGTCTTGCCCCAAGTCACCAGTATTCCAGTGGAGAAAAACTCACAGCAAAGAGATCATTACAATGTTCTACACACCTTAGGATGCAAGAGCTATTTTTAGGAGAGTGAATAGAAAACGTTCCACTGAAATGTGTTAGATAACATCTTATAAGACTGAAAACCAAACCACCTATCCAGGAATGAGTTCAAAGTGTGACAAGGGTTACTGGAGGTACTCTAATGGGGACTTAATAACCTGAGTTTGAGATCCAGGTCCCACAGGGTGGTGAGAACTGATTAGCTGTCTTCTGACTTCCATGTGTACACATGCACACTGGTGCACACCTGCACCTGAACACACACATGAAGAAAAAAAGAAGAAAGAGAGAAAGGGATGGAGGCAGGGAGGAAGATGGGGGGGGAGGAAGGGAGACAGGGAAGAAGGGAGGGAGGAAGAGAAGGAAGAAAGGAAGGAAGGGAGAAAGGGAAGGAAGGGAGAGAGGAAAAGGGGGAGGGAGAGAAGAAGGGAGAGAGGGAGAAAGGGAGGGAGTAAGGATTTTTTATGCGATAAAACAGGAGCATGGCACTTCAGATTCCTAAAACAGTGGCCCCAAGTTCTATTCCCTTCCCTTCACCATCTCCTCTCAGGGGTCTGTGAGTAGTGTGTTCCTGACAGGTGGATATCCAAGCATCACCGGTATATCACAATTTTCATGGAATTCTTTCCTATGGCTGAAGGTCTTTCATTTCTTCCAAACACCACCCTGAACTGGCCAATTGCAGCTTCTCTCTTCCTGGTCTTTGTTTGTTTATTTGTGTTTGCTGTTGTTGTTTGTTAACAATGAGCATTGTTTTAAACCCTGCACAGGTAAACTAAGATCCACCACTGAGATACGCAGCAACATCATTTCCATTTCACAGATGACGTGACTGACACCCAGCAAGGTCAAGTAGTATGCTCAAGGTTACACAGTAATAATGATTTTGCTTTGAGAACAAATTGCTGTGCAAAGTTGGTTTATTTTTTACTCCTCACAACTTTGTAAATGAGTCATCCCTTTAGGTGAGAAGGTGAAAGGAAGCTGAGAATAATGTTAATCTACCTGGCGCCACATGTTTCTGCCCAGAACAACTGTTTGTGCCTTCCTTAGCACATGGTCCTTTTTTGTCACCCTTCTGATGAGGCTAACCCTTTGATAGGAAGTGGTCATCATTTTGACCAGCACCTAGAACTCTAGACCCGAGAAGTGCCTCCACACTTACTGTGATACAGAAGCAGCTTGGCTTCAACAGAGGGAGTCATGACTGAGAGAGGGTTCAAAACGGGAAAGCCATTGTCTCACTTGTGCCTACAACGATCTCAGGTCATCGCAAAGCTGCATAACCACACGAGCCCTGCTTTCCAGCAAGTGTGCCCGAACTCGACACCCCCACTACAACGCCTCTGCTCCCCAGTTAAATTTACACTGTCCAGCACCGTGGGAATGAGCCCGTTGCCTATCCTGTTGGACCAGATGGGTTGAGAGTCTCTGTCAACACCAATACTATTTTGTACTACTGACTAAAATACTTTCAACATTATCCCTGAGGAATTTTTTCATTATAGAAGCAAAATTCTGAAAACTTAACAAAGTATTTCTTCCAAAATATTGGCATTTAAAAAAATCTTCTTCACTGTTCTGTATAGCCATTGATGAAATGGGGTTTTGTATTAGACAATCTTAGTTTTGAACCCAAAATATTCTGTTTATTATTTACAGCTTCTTAAACAAGCTATTGGGCCTTGCCAAGCCTTATAATCTATAACGTTGTACATATGTTTCAGGGTCTTCATGGATGTTAAATTAAGGGTATGAGTGTGTGTGTATGAGAGAGGGAGAGAGAAAGAGAGAGAGAGAGAATGTGGTTGTATGTGGGTGGGTGGATGGGTGTGGACAAGTGGTGTGTGTGTGTGTGTGTGTGTGTGTGTGTGTGTGTAAGAGAGGGGGTGAGTATGTGTGTGTGTGTGTAAGAGAGAGGTGGATGTAAGTATTGTGAGTGTGTGTGTGTGAGAGTGGGCATGAGTGGGTGTGTAAGTGTGTGACCATGTGACTGAGTGTATATGTGTATATATGTATGCAGTTGTTAGCATAGTGTGTGGCAATGGATGGTTACAATAAATAATAAATGCATCTTGTTCTATAGAGTACTCCAGGACTCATAAAGGTAGGATCCTCGTTATAATGATTGAATATAAATAACACCCTGGGCAGTTAACTGTCACAAATTTTTATTTTTCCCACCTCATGAATACTGATTGAAAGTCTGCCATGATCTAAATCATAGGTTCTTCTAAGAAGTCTAAAATACCTTTCACTTTATGGAGTTTAAAGACAACAGACATAGGATTAAATTATATATGATATATATATAGAGAGAGAGAGAAAGAGAGAGAGAGAGAGAGACAGAGAGAGAGATTTAAATTTTCCACATAGAGGATCAGAACTGCCTGTAACTCCGGCTGTAAGGGATTTGACCCTCTTCCATCCTCTATAGGCACAGGACCAGCCAAGCACCCAGTGTTTTGCACCCCACCCTCACCCCACACACATACACACTTAAAAATAAAAGGAAGGTAGCTGTGAAATGCTGTTCTTTGTGACATGGCTGCAACACATCAGCTCACAATAGCTGTGGTTATTTGCACAAGCCCTACACAGTATAAAACCAATAACAACTTCATCATAGATGGTGGGGGCTCCTAAGGCCTCACTCCTAGTAGAGGCATTATTGCCAGATGATGGCTGATAAGGGAGGGAGACTCACTCTCCTTTGGGGACATGGCCAATGACAGGTTGCTTGTGTCCCACAGGATGGCCTCACACTCATGTGCATATGGCTGCACTAATTGGATGCAGGAAATTATTAACAATGAAAAAAAAGAAGACAAGAAGTTGGGAGGGAGAGTGGAAGATACAAGGGATAGTTTGGAAGGAGGAAGTGTTACGTGGATATGATCAATATGCATTGTATAAATAAATAAAAAAGCTAGTAAAATATTAATAAAATCAACTTCTAATAATAAATATACTTATTATAAAATCTGTCACCTCCTGGTGAATCTACTGATCCAAATGACTGAAAAAGCCCAGTATCCCCTTGGAATTAACCCTATATCCCAATAAAATCCATATATACATATACATATATATATATATATATATATATATATATATATATATATATACTGTTGTCAACAAATGACATCCTCCAACAAACATTTTATTCAACAAGTATTCCTAGCTATTAACTACCTCTCAGTGCTAGGATTCAAGCCTAAGGCTTCCTACACATATTGAAGACACTCAACTTCTGAGCCTCATCCCCAAGTCAAGGTCATGATCCTTTGAGATTTCTTCTCTCAGCTTAATGCCAACCTAATACCAGAGATGGGCATTGTTTGTTGAAAATAAAATTTTGTGACTGAGAGACCAGACCATGGCATAGTGTTTAATTTTAAAGCTAGAATTTCACAACTTGTTTCCTTGGAAGGGAACACAACCTCTGTCATGAATGCTGTTTAACTCACTATGGCCAGAGTTTATCATATTCATATTCTACTGCACAGAAGGAACAAGGGAGAATGAGAAATTAAAATCCATTGACAAAAGAATATAATTCCACTAGGTACCCAGAGCCTCTAGCAATTGATTTCAAGTAGATACCACTTGATTGCTTGTCGTCTTATTTATATGCAGAAATCTCAACTTCGACTCCAGTTAGAGGCAATCTTATTAGCATCACTGCATCCTCCATTAGCAACTGTCATCTCAGCTCACAGTGCTTCTAAGACACTCAGTGGAGCACAGGGCTGAGAAAATGATCTCACTGATTCTGGCACTATACCAAATATTTGCCACTTCCATTGTACATGGTACAACAAATAGGCATTTAGACATCCTGGTTACCTATGAAGGCCCACAACCGAATATTATTTTTTTTTTGTAATAGGAGAAATGCTAGGAAGTCACAGAGAGATGGGCTCACATTCAGTCAAGTCCCACTAATTGAAAGCTTATCTTCTAGCAATCAAGCATTTCGTTCTGAAAAAAAAAAAAAAAAAAAAAAAAAAAACCACTCTGGGTTTCGGCCTTTGTTTTCTTTCTTTTTTCCTAATTGAAGTCTTAAATTGAACAGGAAGACTTAAGACCTAGTTGTGCATAGGTGATGGAGTCAGTATATCAGTTATAATACCTAAAATAGAAGAACATATTTATATACACTTTTGCTTAAAGAAATAATGTACTGGATTCTTTAAAAAGAAAAATTAAAAAAGAAAAACGTGGTTCAAAGAAGTAGAAAGCAGGAGTAGAGGTGAGGCTATCAAGCATACTGATGTGATACTTTGAAGTACAATACAGTCAAATTCTTGTTCCCAAAGCAGAAAGCATTTCCAGGGTGGGTTTGTTTGAATAGCATCTGAAAGTGTGAAGTCTAACAAGATTATATATATATATATATATATATATATATATATATATATATATATATTTGTCCCCCTGGTTGTTTTCTTATATTTAGCAGCTAAAATCTAACTTCTGGTATAGAATTCAAATCAAGATGTGCTAAGGTTCAGTATTAAATGCTGCTGAGGAGCTGTCTTCTCCAGAACAAAACCTGTCGTAAATTAATTCTGATCTTTTGAATACAACAAATGTATTTGTTTTCCTGACTTTAGCTCTGAATTCAGGAATGAGTCCCTTTATAATTGTAACAACAGTGACTAATTTCCGTAAACATTAATTGAATGTTAGGTAACTCTTTCCTAGGTACTAAAACACATAAGGCTGTGACCTCTCCAGAGAAAGAGCAAGGCCTTATTTATTTAGTTAAGGAATAAAAATAGAGAAATACTAAATTACTGTGCATGGTATAAGTAGTGGGAGAAATGCAGAAAAACAAATTGCTAAGCTGTTCAAAGCAGGGGAAAATCACCACTATTTGTGAAGACAAAAATAGGCACCAGTGAGGAGGCAGCACTTACATGGGTGCTGATAGATGGAGAGGGCCTTGATGGGCACTGAAGCATGGCTAGAAATTTGACAAGAGAAAAAGCAAAGGCCCTTAGAGGGTAAGAGTATAGACTCAAGCCCATATCCCAATTCTGGCTCTACCATCTCTTAGTTCTGTGATTCAGGATAAGCTACTAAAATTGTCTCACCTTGGTGCATTATAATATTGAGAAAATAAGTTTACATACATCTTAGGGAAATCACAATAGCCAAATTAAATTAGTTAATATATACAGATTGCTTAGATTATTGCCTAGAACATGGAAAGTACTATAAAAGAGTTATTAATAATTTGCTATTATTATTCTAGCAAAGGCATAGTTAAGTGCAATGTGTCTAGGATAATGAATAATTGACTATAATGGAGACCATAAACAGAGAAATAATAAAAGACAATGCTACAAGGATAAATTGACAATTTATTATAGAAAGAACTGGATGCCAGTAAAAAAAATTGTTCTTAATTATATGGGAACTATAGTGTCAATGAGATTTTGTTTTTGCTTTTTTAGCCTGGATCAAGGTTACATTAGACATTTTCCTTGAGAAGATGAATCCAAGGATTGGTGGTGGGACAGCAAAAATGTGAAGATGAGCTATCTTAGGAAGCAAACATGAAATTGCAAGAATCTATCTAGGGCAGCAGTGACCAAGTTGAAAAAAGAAGGTATTCCCTCATCTGTCCATGGTAAATATTATTTTGGAGAATTGTTAATGAATTGGACTTATATATAGATTATGTTGTTACAAAAACAAAACAGAAAAGTTGTAATACACTATGGCTAGAAAAGTCTTGGTTTCAGGAGAATAAACAACTTTGGCTAAGTGGGCATATAGCTAACTTGCCTTCTAAATATTCATGTTTATAGTCACAGGCTAGTGTTAGTCTCAACCTGGCTCAGAGAACTATCTTCTCAGCACTGGACAGTGGTTGACACTGTGATTCATATGGCCAGAGTTCTGAGGGTAAGTGACTACTGGAGGTTCAGCCCTAAGCAGGACATTTACTTTATCTCCTCGAAGGCCCAGGGGACATTGTGGATGAGTGGGTGGAAAGAATGTAAGAAAGAGGAGGATGGGGAAGAATGCTCTGAGTTGCTCTCCTCTGGTCACAGCATGGCCTTTTTACTTGTGTACACAGAGCAGCTGTGGATACCTACACAAGTCCTGTGAAAGTTTTTATAATTGACCCTTCCATTATGATTAGGAAGGGCTCACTAAGCCCCACCCCTCCTTGAGGAGCTATTGGCAGCTGATGTCCATAGGAAGGGGAGTCATTGTCTTCAATGATGTGACTCCTGGTGGTACCTTTCCCTGCTCTAGTCAATAATCCCAACCCACGCACATGCAAGCAACTCTAATCAAGCTCGGTGCTCAAAAATTTAAAGACAGAGAAGCAGAGGAGACCTAATTGGTAATTAGAAGAATAGCAGGGGGAGGGGGATAAGAAAGTTTAATGAGGGGTAAATATGATCACAATATAGTGCAGATATATGTATGGGGTTATCTACAGGACACTTATAAACACTTAAAATTGTGTGTCCAGAAATAGCTCCATGGAGTAATCCTGGAAGCAATTGTTAAAGAAATAAGAGGACTCCAGAGATAAAGCCTTGAGAAACTTCACTCTGTAATGAATGCCAAGAGCTGGAGATCTGAGCCAGGTGTGTAAGAAGTAGACAAAATCACTCGTGGTGTCTCCAGCCTTGGTGTGTGTGAGCTCATTGGCATCTCATGTGGAAAAGACTCCACTAAAATAAAATTTCTTAGCTTTGGGTGGAGGAGAAACACCTTCCTCCTGGATCCATGCTTTCTGAGCAGTTGTGCATACTATTCCTGAAGGATGACTTTTCTGCCCTGGTGTTGAAACTGCAAACCCGTCAAAGCTCACTTATAAAAACAGCTCTTGTGTTGATGTGCAAAACTGGAGACTATTCTGCTCCCATTCAAATCTTTCCCAAATAATGATGATGATGATTTCTGGAGAGATAAATACTTTAACTTGCAACATTTTTGTGGTTGTTGCTTATATTTCTTTATGAAGAAACATTCACCATATTTTAATTTTTTACTGTTGCTTTGCTATTGTTGTTTTATACTGTCTTGCTGTGAACCCCTGACTGTCCTGATACTCACTACATAATTCAGGCTATCCTTGAACTCTCAGAAATCCTCTTGCATCAGCTTTGTAAGTTCTAGAATCACAAACTTGTGCCACCACGTCTAGCTCAATATTTTTTTAATGTAAAAGCTTTGCCAATTTCTCCAAACTTGTTGATTTCTCCAAATCAACAAGAAAATCAAATTATATGTGTGCTGCCTCCAACTAGCATTGGTAACCTCTTGGTTCTCTATCTGCCCTTTCATATATTTACTCAAATTGATCCTGTGCCCGAGTTTCCTATTAACTATGTTCTAGATCCCATCAATGCCACAAGCCAAGAATTTTCATTGTCTCACTACCTCTATTGTCTCTACAGTAGTCAACTACAAGCTTTAGGACTTATGCTGCAACAACCAGAAATTGAATGTTTTTCACCTCATTAGGAAGAAGCCTCTCGTTTTAATATGGCCCTTGAACCATCTTACCAACATGCTCCCAGCTCATGCCTCAGATCAGTTTCTATTTGTGTGATTTTAGCTTTTACTTTTCTCTTTTTGATTTGTTTTAGTTTGGTTTGGTTTTGGTGGTTTGGGTCATGGTTTCTCCTGGGTAGCCCTGGCTGTCCTAAAATTTACTCTGTAGACCAGGCTGGCCTTGAAATCACGAAGATCCACCTGCTTCTACCACCCAAGTGCTGGAACTAAAGGTTTGTGCCACCACTGTCCAGCTTTTTTTTTTTTAATGTTCTCTTGTAATTCTTACTCAACCAAGATTTATCAAGGATGATACTACAATTGAATTTTTTCTTGTTATGATTAGTACATATTTTAGTAGACAGTTGTTATTTTTACATTGCTTTTTCTTTGTAGGAAGGCCTCAAATTTTACTTTGAAATAAATTGTTTATTCCCATTCTTCATACAGTCAGTATGTTGGCATGGGTGCAAAGCAATCATAGTGTTTCATGACCTGGAACCAAAGTTCTTGATACAAGGATGAGCAAGTGACCCAATCCAGACCGGGAAAGAGGAGCTAAAAACTAACATGGGAACTAAAAGAGGGTGTTCTTGGGGTCTGGGTGCTAAGAGGTATCTAGAGTTGCTTGGGGTCACCCCTGAGATTTTTCAGAAAACTAACTAGTACCCTTTGGAGAAAAATAAATCCAGTTTGAGTTGCGTTTATGTAATATAAAACTATGTGTCATACTGCAATAGCTATTATAGTCAAACACCAACCACCTTAGGCACAGATTGGAAATAAAATGAATACATTTCTACTAATGACTTGTAGTATGATAGTTCCAAAAAGATAGACGTAAAGATCACAAATCACCAAAGACAAACACTGGAAAGAATCATGGACTCCAAAGCCTAAATAACTTGGTAAATTATAGCATTTCCCTGGTGAAAAGGTTGAGGGTGTTGCATGTGAGGGATTTTAAATTTCCAGTTCATACCAACCATCCATTAAAAATTCAGAATAAGTAATAAATACACAAACCCCAACTAGAGAAAAAAGATAAAGTCTAATAAAATTATAAAATGAATTATAACTCAACATAGAGGTCACAGGGTCACAGCTCTGTGGCTAACACTTGGTCTAAACAGTCACTCACAAAAGAGCACTGTTCCAGTTTGAATATTAAGGCTTGGTCACCAGTCTGCATGCTATTGACTGGGATAGAATTTCACAGTGGGACATCAGTTAGAAGAAGGTAAGCCTTAGGAGGAGTAGATGTCCTAGAAGAGGACACCAAAGGCCCAGCTTCTCTCTCTCATCTCACTCTGCCCTGTCCCTGACTCTGTGAGATAAGTGGCTTTCACTGCCCTGTGCTGTTGCCATGCTGTGCTATGCTGCTACAAGCCCAAAGGCAACAGGGTTCAGCAACCATGCACTGCAACTTCTGAAAACACAATCCAAAATGACCCTTCTCCTTATGAATCACAGATGCCACAGTTTGTTATAGTGACAGAAAACTGACTAACACAAAGCCATATAGCATGATACTACTTATGTAAAGCTCAAAACCAAGGGAACTTGAAAAGAAGTCTTGCATAAATGTATGTGCGTTAAATTAACCCAAAGCATCACTGAGAATAGTGGGCACTGGGATGAAGGGTATCAGCATCACAGAGAGTGCCAATGACTTTGCTACTTTCCATCAGTTAAGTTTGATGCTAAAACTCATAGGTGTCTGTCCTACTTACACCTGTGATTCATAATTTACATACACAACATACATTGAAGCAGCAGGTATTTTTAATATGCTTTTGAAAACCATTCCCATAATGTGCTAATTCCATATTTACCTTCCATGTCTATAATTTTAAACCTTGTCCTCAGACATGTTGCCTCAGTTTTAACATATCTCCTTAGTGTTCATTATATGAACCCCTCTTCCAGACTTATGCAATGATAGAAGATGGCTTTAAGTTGCGAAGACTGTGTTGTCTACTTAGTCCCATGCTTCCATGGTGTAGTTTATATCAAAGTGACTCAATTCTGAACAGTGAAATTTTAAAAACTACATTTATACCAGTAAGCAAAATGAACATGCAAACATCCCCAAAACATTTGTCTGTAAGTTCCTAAATCCCCTCAAACAATAATGATAGCAGAGTGAACCAATGACAGCCGCAAATGCAGTTGTGTTGAACTCCTGGGTTTGTTTCATTTGCGTTTAATTATTCCTAATGAACCCTCTCCTTCTGTTTGGCCCTAACTAAGGTGTAGCTCACTTGAGTTGTGCCGGCAGGTCTCAACTTGTGAGCACAAGTGGCCTCTTTAGCCCACAGGCATGCTGCCTTACACCTGGTACCAGCAGATAGAGCGATTGGGACCGGTGGGTATAACTCCATTGTATCTGTCAACACCAGTCAATGCCAAGCTGTGGCAACAATTGTCAAAAGTGTGGGATCAGGCTCTGCTATGAATTAGCTTTTCATTCCATCTAATCATGTTGCAAGTACCTACCACATGCAAGGCACTCAACCAGGTGTTGAGAGTGATTAAAAGGGTGATTCCCAGTTCCCACTTAGGTATATGGTGAAGCAGTTATTCTCAAACCTCATTGTGCACCTGGGTCATCTGGAGCACTTGTTGAAACTATTTCCTGGGGCTTAAGAATGTGCATGTCTACTGGATTCCCTAGCAATGCTGATGCTGAGGGTCCTGGGGAGCACACGGTGAGCAGCCCTGTGATTGTTTCTGAGACCCAGGAAGTTTCCCCTGTTGCTAGCATATTTATTTGATAGTCACTAAAAACTTGGCTAGAAAGCCTTTTCCTTCCACATGTACAGCAAATATTTTGGAAAGTATTATTGGCAAGATCAAGTATTACAACAATGATCATTACCGACACCTGGTAATTCTTACATGCCAGGCTGTGATAACTGGGTCTGGTTCACACACATTTTGTTCACTAGATCCTTGCCAAAACCCAGTGAAGTTGGTGTTATCTCCATTGTTTCAGATGAAGCAACTAAGGAACAAGGATATTTAAAAATCTTGACCTAGTTTGGGCTCTTCCAATCTAAGCACTTGACATTTGAGTCTGGAAGTTTCTTTGCACATGAGGGGCAGGGGCTTGTCCTATGCCTTTAGCAGCTTATCTGGCTTCTACTCACTATATGTCATAAAAAGCAACACTCTGTTATAACAACCAAACGTGTCTTCAGGCATTGCCAGCTCCTGCTGACTGCAGAGAGCCACTGTCCTAGACAACAGTTGAAGGAGTGGCTAGATTCAGCATCTTATCTTCCAGGAAGTTGTCTGTGTTTTTACTTCAGAATCTCAGAGTGCTAACACTGGAAAGAGAGTTACAGACCATCTGAGTGAATTCTGTTACTATCCAACAAAGAGCACAGTCCGAAGAAATACCACAGCCGAGATGTTAGAGCAATCTGCCAGGAACCAAGAGGAATTCAGATCAATACCGACTTCTACTACACAAAGTTCCCTTCATTTTTGTTGCCCCATTTTTTTTTTCCCTCAAGAAAGCCTACCAGCCCATGTGCGTCCATGACAAGTGTCTTTTGCTGTCTGCCAGCCAGTGCTCACAAAGTAAATGGCCTGGCTTCTTATCATTGCGTGCCACAGAGTGGATGAGAAAATGTAGTAGATTCCTGGGGAAGTTTTGTAAAGTGGCAGGTCCAACCAGAACAAATTGATGGGAGACAAAGACACTTACAAACCTGCCTCTGTCTGCCTTTCAAAGAGACAGCTTTTTTTGGTAACATACAGAGTTTGCCCAATATGAGAAATTCTTGTAGCTATATACAATTACAAGACTATAAAGGTTAGCAACTTGAGTCACTCAACCAAATAGTTTCCCTTGTCCAGAGTGCAAATTGCAGTAATTGGATGAAGACATCTGTACTACTTTAACCTGTCATGTTAAATATCTGTATTTTGTAACTCATCTTGATAGCTAATTTTCATGGAAATATGTGTTAATTGAGCAAAAAAGACATCTTTAAGGTGGTTATCATAAGATAATCACACCCTAGGGCATTGTGAGGCAAGAGGTATTGCTCTGATCTGTGATTCTCCAAGGATATGATTATCACATGATAGCTGCCACACCTCCCAAGTGCGACCTCCCTGGGCTGTCTCCCGACTCAGGTGCTGGTGGTGTACCCTTCTGTTTCTCACAGCACTACATCCACTTCTTCCCAGGAGGTTGTGCAGTTTCTCAAAAACAATACCTTAGGGTAAGACACAGTCAGGAAAATGGCATTCTTTAGAACAAGAAGCTCACAGGAAATGTTAAGTTGTCTTTTTGGAAAACATATTACAGGCTCCCAGATTCTGGTCATATTTCCATGAACACCCTCCCCAAATCTCAGACTCTCAGTCTATATGCTTTGTCCCCAAATATGATTCAATAGCTCACAGCCACTTTGGTAACCTCTGTTTACAAGTCTTTCTTTTTTTTTTTTTTTGAAGGATAAGGAAGGGGCAAGGAGGAAGAGCAAGAGGAGAAGGAGGAGGAGGAGAAGAAGAAGAAAAAGAGTTAGATTTTTATCAAGCATATATCCCCTGGTCCTAGAATTTCAGGATATTTATCCACCCAATCTCTTGCTTTTTACACATTCCATTTCTAATGAAAGGCAACTTAATGTATAAAGTTGAAAAATCAATTAGCAATGTTAAAAAATGACCCTTATTCAGTTATGACAATTAACTTCCACAACCAGCCAATTTACAAATTTACATACAGACTATTTCTAGGTGTTAGCAGGTCAGTTGGTTTTGTAACCTGAGGAATAGTAACAGGAGAGCCAATGCACTGACAGTACCTCTCACCTTAGGAGTTCTAAAATTAACATTCAAGCAATAACAAAATTCCTTAAAGGTGACGCTACTGAAGTCAATATGGAATGAAAACTGCATTTTCTTAATTTGTTATTTAAGTCTTCGGTTTCTTCAAATAAAGTGCTGCTATTATTGTAATGTTTACTTTTGAATACATAAACTGTGAAATAATGGCAAAAAACACTTGAAAAGTAGCCAGAAGATAAGGGGACAGCCTCTCCATTAACTACATACTAGATTTAAAGAAAAGGAATGCTTTACGGCTGATCTTCAAACTCCAGTTAGAAAAAGGGAGAAAGATTGTCAATCTTCAGTAATGTATAAAGATTTGAGGTGCTGGGTGCGTTTTCCTGGTTGAGTGCATGAAGTCGTCTTTGTTTCGGGTTTCCTTGGCAACCCTTCTCAAAGTGTGTACAGGAAGAGCAGGACCTAAATGGAGTCTGGTCTTAAGAGGACCATAAAGGGGGGGGGCGGTGTCTAAGTTCCCTATTTTTATTCCTGTAGAAGTGAGTGTGCAAGATGAAGGCTGTGCGGGACAGAGAACACCATTTTCTATGGCTGGGTACCCACGTGAAAGCGAGGCAACAGTGATCTTTGAAAGCCTGTGTTGTTTTTCTGGCTCTGAGATATCTACGGAAGCATGGACTCCTTAGACAGCTCCTTTTAAAGGCCATTTTCTTCTCCAAGCTGCTTCAGCAGCCCGAGATAAGTAGAGAGCTGTCTGCTTTGGGTGAGGCTCCAGCTCCATGTGAGGTTTTTTAGTAGGAAATTTTCCTGGTGATGACAGGGGTGGGGGAAAGCATGTCGGAATTTTTAACAACTGACTTTCTCAGTTCTAAAACAATATCTTGCACAATTGTTATCAACACCTGTGGTTTCTACCCTCCTTCAAATCCAGACCTCCCCTCCTTTCCTAGGCTGAATGACCGTTCTGGTGCAGCTGGTACCCATCGGTCGGATGCTGTCTGTTTTTCTGCCCTTCCTCAGAAGCCTCTTCCTTCTCAGCCTGTGACTCCCGTTTTCTACTCTTCCACTTTCTTGTTTGCTGAATAAGTTGGCAATAAGGAAGATTACCTGAGTGATTGAAGAGAAGGAAACTGAATGGAGTACCAACTAATCTGTAACCAAAAGGTACATTAATGCAGGATTTTTAAATACAAGTAAATACAAAAAAGCAATCTGCGAGGAAACAAATTATCAAAATTACAAACAGAATTCACTCTGACTTGACCAAGTCTCTGTTCATCACAATGCACCTACTTCATCTTTTCTGCACCCCACCTGCCGTGACTACACCCCCAATTTTACATCAGTTCTATTTCAAGGATCCTTAGTTGGCACTGACATAACTTGTGTCCCTTCACGCTATTGTTGTCTATTCATACACACACACACACACACACACACACACACACAAACACTTGCATGCACACACAAACACATTCATACATCCATGCACAAACACACACTTTTTCACTTTCACACACATACAAACATAACCACACAACTCACAGTCTTTCCGCATTTGATATATAAGTTTTCTTATGTCTTTTCCCATAGATGTGTTTCAAAGATTCACTGGCCTCCAGCTCAACATCCTCCTGCTTCAGACACTGGAAGGCAGAGACTGTAAGACCATGCCACCATAGCCAACTTACACTCAAATAAATGTAAATGCTCTCTCGACCTAGTGTGGTATTATTAAAGCATCTTATTTTTGTTAGTAATCTTCAGATATTCTCTGTTGTCTTCTAGCCTCTGTTGCTTAGCTCTGGTTCTTGCAGTTGGCAGTTTATTCTTTATAAATAAGGAAATAATATGTGCTTTCTCTTTGTGAGAGTGTGTCATTTTTTTCTTTTATGCTTTGCACTTACAGAGGACTATCAGACTAAAACTATGTTGTTTTGTTGGTTTTTTTTCTTCCCTATAATTATTCCTGGAACCTAGTGAGCTCTTTCAATGCCTGGTTCAAATCTCACTTCAATACAGAGAATTTGTGTTCTATTATTTGTTTAGTTATTGTTTCATCTCTATTTCCTACTATTTTACCTTGTGGAAATCCTATCATTTACATCTCGAGTATGCTGTCTGTCTAGGGACTTACTTGTTTTTCCTCTTCTATTCTCTTCTTCTATTTCTATTCTCCAACATGCTGAGTCAGAATTTGTTGGGAACTCTTTTCTCCTTCAGTCTACATATTATCCCTCCACTCCTTGGAAAATTATAAACTTTTAAAATTTTGAGCTAGACGCTGTATGTTATTTGAACTTCAAGTTATCCCATTAATGTTTTAGTAGATGTTTTGGCTTCACCAGCAATTCCATTTTTGCAGAGACTGCAGTCCCAATGCTGTTCTTCTCCCAAGCTAGTGCCATAATTTTCTTTCTCAATTTGTACCTCAATATCAGACATAAATTTGGAGTCTCAGGAGTTATCAAGAGATGTATCGTGCCTCCTCAGTCAACAAGCTGTCAGCTTGTTGCCTAGCCATTAGAAGAAAGACCTCATCTTCCACTGTCTCCTGCAGTCAAGTTCTAATAGTTCATGTAATGTGTCCTTTTGGCTGGGCTAAGGAAAACCTGGATAGCTGGGGAAATAGAGGGAATAACTAGAAGAGATTAGCATTGAGTCTAAATCATTAAACAAGGAAAGGTCTGCCCTCACCAAGTTGTGCAACAGAACAAAAAAAAAGGCAAATTTATGCCCCCCCCAATCCTTTCTTGAGCTGGAACATCTACACATCTATTTTCCCCTGCTCTTGGACACAGAAGACAGAAGTTCCTGGATTTGAAGAATAGCAGTACCACTTCTACATCAAGTACTGTTCCTGGGCCTCAGACTTTCTGGTTCTCCAGTTCATACATTCCATGTTTCAGGTATTCTTGGGTTCCACAATCAACTGATACAGTTCCCATCAGAAATTACATATATCCATTCTGTTTATAGAAGAAAACCATGATTATTACACAAGATGTGAATTTTCACAACCTCCAGAGCAGAATGCCTGCATTACCTACTTGGTGTCCCCTCAGCTCCTGAAGCATAGGGTCCAATTCTTTGGAAGGTTCCCTTTCCCAGCAGATGGATGAGAATATCTCATGGATGCCCATGATCTACATCCTTCCAGAATGGAGGGCATTCTAGTATTTGCATTGAATGCTCTGTGATAAACTGTAGACTCTTCAGTCCCCAAACTAATATAAGATTGTTATGTGAATGAAGGCTTATCCAAAAAGTAAGAGTATGAATTCCTCTCTGACAGGAGTTAGTATAAGGAGTTATATGTTTTATGGTATAAGTGAAAATTGCTTCCTAGTTAACATCAGTTTGGGAGCAAAATAGCATTACCGGTCTGTTTATATGGGAAGGTTGATTACTAGAACACCTGCCTCTCTAGTTACATAGTGTGTTGGTCTGTGGCTCTATATATTTCAGATACAGAAGTTATTAGTTAGCTATGAATCTTCTGGAGATAATAGAAATGAAAACAAAGTCAAAATTCCATTTCAAAGATTTTGAAGAGCTGAAATTTGGGGGTGGGGTTAGGGTATGTTAATTGCTGAGTGTCCAGCAACAAGAGATAGAAGAGTCTGGATTCTTTTGTTTACCATCCACTACTGTTTGGCTGAACATACAGCTATTACTTCTCCAAGTTCAGTCAAGTGGACTGATAGACAATGATTCCAAGAGTACCGTGACTGCATTTGAGAAGGAAGAAACGGGTTAATGTCAGGAAGCCATTGACTCTTTTGAATTCCAGTATGTAAGTGGCTATTGTTCCTCTCAGAATAGCATTTTCTAGAAGACGAAACACATACTAAAGCTCTATAAAGAAAATATCCATTAAAGATACAGAGACTGGGGTTCCACTAATGTAAAAGAAAAATCCAACTTGCAAGAAAGATGCCAGAGCTGGATTGATTGCTGTGTACAACAGTGACATGAATATAAAGACTCCCCGAGGTTAAATTGGGCTCCTGCATTGAAATTCTAATTAGAAATATGAGTGCCCCAACTCTGTGCAAGTACATGTGTGTTTAATTATTCCCCTTTTCCACCTTATCTCTTCCATTATTTTATACCCCTTTCCCTCCTCCTTTCTTGCTGTTTTCAAGCAACCCATGCTCCTCACTTAATCTAAGTGTAGGGCCTTTCTTTAAGTTGGCATTAATTGACAAGCAGTGGTTAATTATTATTTTTCATGTGTGAAGAGGGCTAATATTAACTCTCCATGGGCCTAAAGGTGACTTCAGCCCTCTTGTTTCTGGTGGCACCTCTTTTCCTTCATCGCTGGCATTTCTTTCGTCAGACAGACATGCCGTGTATTCTTCCTTGTAATGGTATGTACCGATACCTGTGCTAATTGAGGCTGCTGAGAGCTTCATTTGTCTTCTATTATTGCATTTGCAAAGCTGGCACTTTGGACAACTGAAGAATAAATCAGCTTCACAGATTCCAAATGGTGAAGAGGGGAAAAGCAATTACTAAGGGTCTCACTAAGGCTAGGAGTCCCTTCTCAGACTGGCATGCTCAGTGAAGATCCAGAACCTAATATGGCTCCATTTTTCATTGACTAACAATTAATATCCAGAAGGACATGGAAACTGTGAAACCAAGATGGCCTACTTGGTGAAGGGTCTGGTTTCTGCATCGAAGCTGAGGGAGACTTTATTGTTTTTAATTATGAGATGATTCACGTTTTAAGATGAGAACACATTCAGCATTCTTTACCACTCTATATTGTACTTAAATCCAAGGAATGAATGTATCAAGGGATGGAATTTTCTGACAAGGGAACTGAGATAGCCTGCTACCTGATACCACCCTATGGTGTTCTTTGCAGTGTAAGGAAACCCCAACTGCAGGGCAAATGTGAAAGTCACTTTAGTGAGTAAGAGGCTAAGCCCAGAAACAAAAGCAGGAGAACATTAAAGATTCAGTAAATGGATCAAGTAAAGTTTTACATTCTGAGTCCAAGTTCATAAACCCAGGAAAATCAGAGAAGACAGGTCAAAGGGTATTTCGGGCCAGTGGTTGGAGTGTCAGTGTACGCGCCTACCCCTGCCAGCAAGGAAGACGTGACTCTGGGAAGATCTTCTTCATGCAGTTTTAATCAGGATCCTTGAACATGTTTCTTCTGACCCATGAGAGCCCGGGGGATCCCTGCACAGTCTTAAATACCCTTGCGCTAACCAACCCCAGTGAGCTATGTGGACCCTGCAGAAAGGCTACTCTAACGCGGAAGCAGACAGGCTGAACAGACTTAACCAAATAAGGGCTTGTTTACTCCAGAGAGCGCTCACCCTTGGGGAGGTGGAAGGCAGAAGCCAGCACCATCTTTAAGGTGCCGCACTTCGCAGCACTCTACAGTTCCCCCTTTTTGTTTTAATAACACAACAGGCAAGGGTAGTGGTCTGGTCTCCAGTAAAGCAGTGAACATTGTAATGACCCTGAATCCTGGTAGTCAGCCAAGTCAGTGCCACAACCGTCCAGTATCTTTTTCCTGGAGGTGGGGCTTCGGACACCAACCCACATGCAACCAAACTTGCCCTTCTTGGAGTTGCTCACTTCCAGAGCTAACTCGGAGTGCAGTGCTAAGCCATACAACCTGATCGTGAAGGATCAATTCTTGTTCATGACTGCGAGCCATGCTTGGGGAGACTGTCCTGCCTCAATAGCTGTAAATACCTGGACAACCATAGCTGCATACCACTTCTGAGCAAACCTCATCTTGCAAAGGCACCGCAGGCCCACGAAGGAGATAAGCAACAAAAGGACAGCCATGGCTCCCATTCCCACCCACTCTTTCAGATGATTCATGGCAACGGGAACCACGATGACAATCCAGCAGCCAATCCTGCATCCACACGTGTGTGTGTTGAATTTACTGCAATGATGGCCACTCACAGCTGTATCATTCCTAAAAGATAGCTAGACAACTGTCGTGACAGATTAGCAGCATGTGAAAAGTTCTCATATTGAATGCTGGTAACACACAAACCTGGATATTTCATTTCATATCCCAATTGGGCCAGCTGCCACAAGGTATCTATTTGCTCCTGCACCAGATCAATTCTTTGGTTTACAATCATTAAACCTCCTTTTAGTTGAGCGCTGATTGTGGATTGAGCATCCAAGGTGGTAGCCACATTCTTGGCCAACTCATTTAGCTTAGAGGCTGTCTGTACCGATGTTCTCATAGCCACCATGGCAGCCTTGACTGAATCCACAACTGCAAAAGAGATAGCTGCAACTATGGCTGCTGTAATGCCAAAATCTCTCTCTGCAGCCTCTACCTCACTAGGAGTCATGCAATGTCTATTTAGGGCTTTAACTTGAGCTACAGTAAAAGAAGCTGAAATTCCAAATGTTCTCATGGACTCAGCCAAAGCCTTGATGACCTTAAAGTCTAAAGACTCCTCATATCTATTGCCTTGGGCATCCTGGAAAACTGGATAGGCCAGGCTTAAGTCATTTCGTATGGCTTTCCAGATCTCAGGGCAAAAGGAATGCCCTGTACCTCGGCCCCGCCCTTCCTCATTCTGATCAGGAGAAGGTGCCGAAGGCATTGTTCTAGGAGGGTCCCTCCCCTCCCCACATCGCCATTTCTTCTCTCCCTTCCCCCTCTGCCCCTTAAGGGATTGTTTCTGAACCTTTTCTACGAGGGCTTGTAATTCTTCCTCAGAATCTGTTTCGTCTGCACCTGACTCTCCTGTGCTCTCAACCTCCTCCGATCTTTCTTATTGCAACATTTCTAGTGCAGCTTTCCCTTTTTCCATCGCCTCTTTACAGTACCTCTGGTCTTCGATACAGCTATGCACTAACTTCCAAATAGGTCAGACTCCGAACTTTAGTGTCCCTTGTTCCCAAGCAAAATCAAGATCCCTGCCTAACTTGTCCCAGCACGCTACCGTGAAGTCTCCCGAAACTGTGAACCAAGGTACAATGGCATCGCATTCGCTCAGGAATCTTTCTAGTGTGCTTTTCTTTATTTTAAGTTTCTATGACAAAAGTAGCTCCTGAAGAGCCAGAAAAATTGGATGAGACTGAGAAGTCCCCATTTTGAAAATTTTACATTCGGTTTGTTACAACCTCTCGCTCAATGCCTGAGACTTCATTGCCGCTTATTTCCACCGTCTTTAACTTAGTCCCAACTTACCTGGGACTTTATTGCTCCTTACCAGGAGACCTTATTGCCTCTTTACCGAGGGCCTTAGGCTCAGTCCAAACCCGGAACTTCACTGCTCCTTATCGGAGACCTTATTGCCTCTTTACTGAGGGCCTTAATTTAGTCCCAACTTACCTTGGGAACTTGCCAGCGCTGCCCTGACTGCAGGAAGTTCTGATCTGAAGATTCCCCATACGGGCCGCCATTTGTACCACGCCTGACCCACGCCAGCAAGGAAGACACGACTCTGGGAAGATCTTCTTCATGCAGTTTTAATTGGAATCCTTGAACATGTTTCTTCTGACCCACGAGAGCCAGGGGAACTCCTGCACAGGCTAACCAAACCCAGTGAGCTACGTGGACACTGTAGATAGGCTACTCTAACGCGGAAGCAGACAGGCTGAACAGATTTAATCAAATAAGGGCTTGTTTACGACAGAGAGCGCTCACCGTTGGGCAGGTAGAAGGCAGAAGCCAGCGCTGTCTTTAAGGTGCGGCACTTCGCAGCTCTCTACAGTCAGGATAGAGTTATGACTCTATCTTGTCCTATGTGGCTCACATTCAACTAGATGAAGACAAGGTCAGGAGTCCACGAGCCTGAGTAGAGAGATGGCTAGTATCTCTCTGACAAGTACTGCTCTCAAAGAACCAGAATTCAATCCCCAGCATTCACAACAAGCTGTTCATGTCTGTCTGTACGTCCAGCTCCAGGGAGATCTGATGCCTCTAGCCTCTGAGAATATGTGCACACATATGCACATACCTGTCTGTCCGTCCGTCCATGTGTGTGTGTGTGTGTGTGTGTGTGTGTGTGTGTGTGTGTATGTATGTATGTATGTATGTATGTATAATTAAAAATATTAAACATAAGAAAGGATTCAAAAAGCCTTAGCCCCAACTCAACTATATACTAATTATATGAATTAGCAATAACTTACCTTTAAAATTATTATAATGAAGACATTATAGAAATATTGCATAGGGTTAATGAAATTATATATATATGTGTGTGTGTGTGTATTTGTAAAGTTCCTTTACAAATTTTAACTGTGATTTTGTGGTGATACATTGTTTATGATTTATTAAAGCCACTGGAGATCAAAATAGCAAAGCAGACATACCAGTTAGCCATAGTAGACAAGTACACACCTTTAATCCCAGGATTCAAGAGACAAAGGCAGATGGATCTCTCTAAATTCAAGGCCACCCTGAACTACATTAGATTGAGTCAGTCTAAAAGAGAAACAAAGCTCATGTCTGTAATCCCAGCAGTAGAAATGTATAAAAGATAGGAGCAGGGTCTTCAGTAGTCAGTCTCCTCCACACTGAGGAGTAGAGGCAGAAGTCTGATGCTTGGTGAGAGCTTGTAGAGAGAATCAGCCCTTTTAGCCTGAGGTAGAGGTAAGATCTACTGGCTTGGCTACTTTGCTTCTCTTATCTTCAGTTTGAAGCTTGAACCCCAATATCTTACTCTGGGTCTTTGATTTTTCATGCTACATGATTTACTTGGGACAAATGTTTTCTTACAAGTAGGAGATAATATGACTTTAGTTGGTACCTAGCTCAGACTCATAAAGAATTAATTCCCTGCACACACATGAGGTTGTTCTACCTTCTGTGAGACACTCAACAAACCAACCAACAAACAAAAACCAGTTATTCACATAGAAGGAACTACCTACATTCAACCTGGGATGGAAATCTTCACACTGTTAGAGTACACAAGAGCAGAAACACAGGAGGAGGCTTTTATTAAATGTTCTTCTTTGGATCTAGACCTATACACTGGCCTTATTAGTCAAAAAAAATAGTCAGCTTCAAATCTGTCACTGCTGGGCTCAACAAATACCAACTTGAGTGCCAGTGGGGGGAGGGGGCGGGGAGTCCCTCACTGTTCCTGAAAGTGTGATCCTCACCAACAGCTTCCTTGTCACTGGGATAGTTGGTAGCTAAAAGCTCTAGGATCCACTTACATCCACTGCAGCAGAAAGTTGAGGAATGGAGCCCAGCAGCTGCATTCAGACAAGTTCTCCCGAAGACCGATGTGTGCTGCAAAAGCTGAGAGCCTCCCTTCCAGGTGGAAACGCCATGCATCATTTGTAGATTACTGAGAGACCTTGACTAATTTTAATGCATTTTAGTGTGAATAATATTTAAATCCAACATCTGTAAATAAAATATCATTTATGCATACACACCTAAGACTATGTTCTTTAATTTGTACTTGTTCAATACAGTTCAATTTTCCATGCTTGATTTGAACAGGCGAATGGATTGGTCAAGTCTAATTTCCTGTAATACATGAAATTCAAACACTCGTAAAATCTGAGCATATTTTTGTTTTCTGAAGATTCTAATCAAGGTGGGAGCTCTTACAATTAGCCTTAGTAATAGAAATGTAAATTAGATTCAGTCCATTAATTTTAGCAAAATCCTTTCTTATTCTGCTTTTAATAGTATTTAAGCCTAGCTATTATGTTGATATCACTGTAAAATTTACAATATGCTTTATTAATATAGAACATTCAACCACAACATAGTAAGATAAGTACAAAATAGATTTTTGGGAAAACAGAGGTAATATTGTTTTTATAAACTTAGTAAAAGGAAAACTATTGACTAATAATGAGAGAGAAAATGTCCATTTTCCTTCTTTTATCCATTTTATAACAGTCAACTACAAAAGCATCAATTAGCATAAACATCTCCTAAGAACCAGTCACCCATTTTCCTATTTGAATATATCATTGTTTTAAATGTTATATAAAAATGAAGTTTTATTGCACAGGTGGCACCACGTTTGTTTAACATCATGTTCTGGCATGAGCCAGTGAGTGGGTGGGCAGAAGGATCCAGATCTCTCTGCTCAGGAGTTCCACCCCTCTTCCTTCATGCTCCAAGACTCTAGAAGCTATACCCAGGCAGTTTGAAAGAAGCACTCTGAAAATATTCTCACAGTAAGTTGACGTTTCCTGAAAATTCCTCATCAACAATTATCAACACTGAATAAAAATTTTCTACTAAAAAGTCATAGTTTTCAATGTCAAAAACAAAGCACATCATAGGAATTCAGTTTCTTTCACCAGCAAACCCCATCTATATACCAGCAGTGAGACTTTGTGCCTTCCTCCTCATAAGTCCATTAGCATCCATCGGGGGAGGAAGGGGCATTCAGCTACATGCTTCAGCTTTACTGGGTTCAGTCTCCAGGAAGGCTGCAGCAGAGTTTTTAGCCCTTATACTCTTATTTGAGATGTTGCTTCATATAGCTCGGCATGACACTCCTTGCTTAAGAGAAAGTTCTGATTTTTTTTTCTCTCAAATGAAAACTGAAAACTAAAGACTAACATTTCTAGCCTTACAAAATCTACCGATGAGAAACTAATGGCCTAGGATTTAACATGCAAATCTTATGGTTGTGGAACCAAGGAGAAGGTATATGACAATACCTTATATCACAAATTGTATAGATTTAAAACTTAACATAGCTAGATGTTTTAAATAACCTTTCATAATAGCCTTTTATAATTACAGTGGGACCCTCCTGTGTGTGAATTATGGTGTATTCATGTTTAGTTGCATTGACTGCACTCAGCTTTGAGCCATGTGCCTAGCAACACACTGGGTATGAATTAATGTGCAATAATTCATGGCCTGTTGTGCCATATTAAATATAGCATTGATTCAATTTTAGAACTGCAACATAATGACTCAAATATTTTTCAGAATGCTAAGTACCCCATACGATTTTCATTTAAGAGCCTGTTCACATTTGCAACCTCCACTTACAACAGTGATGTTTTCCTAACTGCAGAGAAAAAAAAGTGATTGTCCCCACCAAAAATTAAATAAAATGTCAATGGGAATTAACTCCTGAGTACCCCATTTCCTCTAATAAATCTAAGTTTCCAAAAATCTGTTTTAAATGTAGACAATAAAACTGGGAATCTGTCATTGTTGTTGAAACCATATGAGAAAGTCTTCTTACAAGCTTTGCATTTTTTTTTGTCCTCTATTATTCTACAATTCACAATGAAATAGTAACATGTCATATGTAGAGGGGGAAATGCCTACTGGCATGATGAAAGGGCTATAAGTTTGTTTTAATTGTGCTAATGAATGCCAAGAAGTCACACAATCCCTTTAATGGCTCAGTTTCCTCACCTATAAAATAGTTTTAATGCTATCTTTTTTTCTATTACAGAATTTGTTGTAAGAATAAGTGAAGTTTCTATATAAATACAGGTAAATGGTCTGGGGGTAAAACAGTTGCCTAGCTTATACTAGGACTTAGGTACAGTCCTTAGAATGGATGGGAAAGCAAAAAATAGATAGAAAATAGATAATAGATGGATGGGTGGATGGATGGATGGATGGATGGATGGATGGATGGATGGATGAGACAGATTAGTAGAAGGACAGAGTCTAACACATACTAACCACTCAGAAGTGCTAACTAACATTAGGTTAGAGAAAGTATTAAATATTTGGTTAGACTTTAGAAAGATTACTACCATCCAGATGAAGAAACTATATCCAATGTTACATATTATAAAACAAAAACATTTATCACTTTTGTTCTCGTGACGGAGGTCTTTGTTACAGAAGGTTACTGAATGCATCAGTTCCTAGTATTCTCTTATGTTACCACTGTACTTGATTATCATCATCCTCAGGGTGTGCCTGCATCCAATTTACACTCTGTTTCACAAGTAAGGAATAGCTATCCTGCTCAAGGGACTATAGGTCTGTCTAGAACCATAGGTCTGTCTAGGTGGAACCCAGTGAAGACCAGTTTTATTGAATTGAAGACGACTAGTCTATGTGACATGGTTGATGATGTAAGATTGAAGTTAGGACACCACAAAGGCAACCCCAACCTTCTATCTGTGCTTGCCCACCACATAAATAAATGTCTTAGGTGGTACAGCCATTGCATTCTCTGTGTAAGAGGCCTAAGTGCAGACTCTCTATGGTTACACTCATGAGGAGGGTTCACTGAGCTAGCTTAGTTCTACCATAAGTGAATGTGAATGGTATTTCGGATTAGACTTTTAAGAATTCTAAAATATTATTCTGCACCCTAGAAGACCCTTTGGTTAGAATCTTGTGATTCTGAACAGCAATGACTTTTTCACCCATTTAGACTTTCTTTTGCAATTATCACCTATTTGAATTCTGGTAACACTTATTTAGTTAGCAAACTAGCTCCTTTCCCTATTTAAAAAATAAATAGCTGAATTGGGTTGCCTTTTCATTCTTGTATTAATATGAGAGAACCATGATCTTGATGTTTAACATGACAAGAAAGCCTTACTTAGCTGCAGCTTACCTTCTGAGGTCTGAATTCTCTCTATATTGGAGAAGGAGAAAAAAGAGCAGAGGAGAAAAGGAGAAGACAAAAACCTCATCCTCAGGAATGAGGAAGTAGGAATTGCCTCTTTCCTAGACTTTAGTGAACAATTGTGTCTATCTCTCCAGGAGTCTTGAAGGAATGTGAACAGTTGAGTAGGCTGCAAGGGGTCCTCAAACATCCCTTATTTTTGTTTCCTATGGGACACCTTGTTATTCTTTCCACCTGCTATTCTTTCTACCCTCTTCCTCATCGACTGTGTCAACCCGTTGATTTAATAACCATATAACAATGTAACTGAATAGGTATATATGTAGATTATGTATACAGGTTATCATGAGGGGAAAGGAAGTTGTGCCTTCTTGGATCAGAAACATGCTATGCATGAACCATGGACTCAACTGATATCACCTTGCTGCCTTGGAGAGTCTACATCCTACCCCTCAGAGCACCATAGGTCCTTGTGGAAAGAACAGCTAAGAACATCACCAAAATACTTGGACAGGTGTGCATGAACTTTACTCCTTCCTCAACACCACACAGGTATAGACATATAAACATGCATGTGCATACATTAATTACACACACAAACCACAAACACAACTAACTGCATATCCATTCAATAAAGTAGTTTTCAGCCTTCTGTCTCAAATTTGGCCCAGAGTGGTACATGCCTTTAGTTAGAGGCCTTAGGAGACCAAGACAGGAGAGATTGATTAAATCCAGGAGTTCAGGAATAGCTTGGCTAACACAGAAATCACCATTTTTAAATCCATTTTCAATGGTCTGTCCAATTTAACACCACTTCCTGCTGGTTCTTTTGGAGGCCATCCTGTGAGTGACTTGAGGCAATTGGCAAAATTGTCATGCTTGTGGAGTATGAATTCCAACAAGTAGATCTAGATTCTGCTTCAGTCACAAACTGTTCATTTTACAACAACTTTTTTAAATCGTTTCATGCTGATAGATCTCTCTGAGTTCAAGGCCAGCCTGGTCTGCAAGAGCTAGTTCCAGGACAGTTAGCGCTACACAGAAAAAATCCTGTTTCAAAACAAAAACAAGCAAACAAAAAATATCTTTCCATGCCAATTTACTCATGGGTAATAAAATTTATGTTAATAACTTACATATTAAATATATGGATACCTGCTAAGTATTCAGAAAGTGGCTGGCAAAGAGTAAGACTTCAGCCAATGTTAACTCTGGCAATGTCCTATTTCCCGTCACCTCTGCGTTTCATTTAATGTCACTCTGCTTCTGACTTGTTTTTTAATATTAATTTAACTCTGGATTTCTGATTTGTGTGTGGTTTATTGCTAACATTCTCTGGTTTTCCTTTCAGTGTTTGAAGTCCTTGGGTTGTTTAGAATTGTTGTGATAGAATATCAGGCCAGGAAGGAAAATGGAAAACTAAAAACAAAACAAAACAAAAATTCCTCAAAGTGGAATTTGTTCAGATAGAACAAAAATGTTAGGGTTAAAGATACCAGTATACCAATATGTGCTGAACAAACAAAATAATTCCTTTTACTCACTGAACACAAAGCAGGAGGGATGAAAACTCTATTGTCCCCATTCTACAGCATCTGTTCTCCACTATAATTCTGAAGGAAGATTTTGAAGTATCGAATATGACTTACTGCTCTAGTCAGGTCTTATAACTGGTTGTGTTAATTGAGTGCCTCTGCAGATAGAAATGGGATCTCCCACTCCTTAGTTTACTTCCTTCCTTGAACCAATAAACACCTAGCTCTTCCCTCCTACTCTAACCACAGCTTGGCAGTCTCATACAGATACTCTTCTTGGGTTAAACCCTAAATGATGGTTTACCCAAGACCTTTATCGCCAATACTCTTACCCTAGCCCTTTATACTCTAGTTGACTTCTTTCCATCTATGACCCAAAGTCAACCATCACCTCCAGGACATTTGCCCTGAGCTCTAGGTGTGAGTATTCAACTACCTACTTGCCTCCCCATTTAGATCTCTAATACCCATTTCAAATTCAACACAGTAAAATTGGAAGTCTTCAGATCCTATTCAAGATTCTTCCTTTCACTTCTCTCCAGAACAACTGG
This sequence comes from Cricetiscus sungorus, assembly GCA_030556225.1. Classification (NCBI taxonomy): domain Eukaryota; kingdom Metazoa; phylum Chordata; class Mammalia; order Rodentia; family Cricetidae; genus Cricetiscus; species Cricetiscus sungorus. The sequence continues at coordinate 11,011,229 of JANBXA010000600.1, read as the reverse complement.
AATCATTATTTCTCTGGCTCTGTAGACCCAAAGCTAGTCTTTGTTCCTGGTGTTTCCTTCACACATACACATTCAGCAACAAATTCTGTCTCTCTCCCTTCAATATGGGTCCCAAATCCAAAATTTCCTCAAGGCTTCCTCTGATACCAAGCCACTATCATATCTCAAACTCAATCATTGAGATGGCTTCTTGGATGATCTCTGTTCCTATCTCCTTTCTTCCCAATTCTAAAACTGCATTCAGTGCAGCCACGGGGGTGGTATCCTTTGAACAGAAATTACATGAGGTCACAGGCCCGTTAAAACACTTCCACTGACTCTCATCTCTCCCCTCTTTCTGCTACTGGGTCCCTTGACTAGCTGATGCCCACAGAAAGGGCTCTATATCTGCTCTTCTTTCTGTGTGCAATCTTCCACATAATTTGCCCTTTTCCATCCTTTTGTCTTTGCTCAAATAACGTCACTTTAGAAAGGCTTTTCTAAAATAACTGCAGCCTCTGCAATTCCCTGGGTTCTTGTCTTGTTTTATTTTTCTTTATAACTAATGTGGCCTGAAATCTTTATAGTTTTCATACTTGAGTGGAAGACCTGAGAGGCCAGAGATTTTTGTCTGCCTTGTTTACTGTTTGTCCTTGGCAATACAGAAGTACTTGGGACATAAAAAATATCAGATAAGTGTTTGCTAAAGTGCAAGAGTGAGCAATAGCACAATTAAACATTCAGGGAGAGTTTACTTCAAACTGAATTCTGAGAACATCTGAAAAACATAACATACTTTGTGTCCTCATGTGGTATGGTAAGTACAAGTATTCACATATGTCAATATTCAGAGATGTGATCATGTTACATAGGGAAGATGAATACTTTTATGTTAGCTTGATGTGAACATGGTTTCTAGTTCTTTAGTCAACACCTAAGGGTGTTTCTCAGATGGAATTCCCATTTATCAGTGGACTTGAGGTAAATGAGATTACCTTCCATAATTCAATTGACTTCCTCTAACCATTTGGAGGTATTTGATAAAACAAAAATTGACTTTCAAAGAAGAAAGAAAACTCCAGTAAGTGGCCTTTGAGCATAAACCACACTTTGTCCAGTCCAGCAGAGTTTGGACCATCCACCTCTAACTTCCCACACCCCACTTTATACTCATATACACACATGCACACAAATGCACGAACACACACATACATGCATGTGCACATGTTAGCCCTGCTTAAAGGCAGAACTCTGCTACAATAGGAGGGTGTGGCACACACATTAGTGGCTCCTTCTTACTTAATTTGGGAACTTAGTAACAACATTTAAGGAAGTAAGCCAAGGGGCAGGTCCTCCAAGATGCTGGTAAAGGAGAAAACAGACTTTCAGGCAAGGGAGGCAGGCTTTTCAGTGACCCTTCGGGAAAAGAGAGCAGCATTAAAAGAAACCAGCCAAGGTCTGGCTGGTGGACTTGCCTTGCTGGTGAGGGGCAGCGTAGATGTTTTATTTGGCAGGCCGTGTATTCCAAAAGTCAAGCACACTATCACACAATCCCTCTCAGCAGAGGTCACAGACAGCATGATCCAAAGAAAAACACTATACATATTCATTCCTCCTGCTGGCAAAGTTCATGCCCTCCCTCTCCGCAGAGTAGAATCAGGGAAGTCTGACACAACTCCAGACTGCAGACACCCCAGAGAACAGCAAAGTCCTCACGAGGAGAGACCTCATGCAGCCTGGAGCAGTCCAGTCAGCACTCACTCTGCTCCGAAACCTGTCAGACACCCGTGCTGCTCCAGGCTGTTGTTTTGACATTAGCTCGACACATTCACATGTCGCCCTCATTGTGTGAACTCCTACTCAGTGTTTTGTAATAACAGCAAAGACATCAATATTTAAAAACAATCAAATGTATGTTTGGTTTAAATACGCAGTTGAGCCACAATCACTTGAGAAGAGCCCACATGTATTTGCTCATTAAATATAATTATAATTAACCACTCATAGTGGACATCTCTCAGCAGTATCAATTTACCACAAAGAGTCAGTCATCTCATAGGTCCAGAGTCCTAGTTCCCTCTTTTAAAATATCTGAGTCTGGGGGTTCTCAAGATGGTTCAGGGGTTAAAAGCACTTGTTGCTTTTGCAGAGGACCTGGATTCTGTTCCCCCAAACCACATGACAGTTCACAATGTTCTGTAACTCCAGCTTCAGGGAACTGATGCTCTCTTCTGACCTTGATGGGCACCATACATGCCTATGACACACTTCAGTTCATGTAGGCAAAATTGTCATACGTGTGTGTGTGTGTGTGTGTGTGTGTGTGTGCATATAATAAATCCTCCCCACTTCTCGATTCAGTGTCCAGCTTTTATCATCCCTTTAATGATGATCTGGTGATCCTTAGATGGATATTTTCATAACTACCTCTAAACAGCAAACACCTCAACAGACTTCTTTTGCATGAAAAGGCAAACTGCGAAACCCATACGTTTTATTTTTACTCTTTTTCTGGAGCAACTGCACATGAGAAGTGACAACAGGTGTCTATGGAAATGGTTGGTGGCAATCAACCCTACAGCTTATTTCTTTGAGGCCCCTACATTTCATTACAGAGTATGCCTCTTCTTCTTGAGACACTGATGGGTGAAAACTTGTCTGGAGGTTGTTATGTGGGCTGAATTAGCTTACTAACACTGTGTCAAACAGTTTAGCCCAACATTGTTTTAATAATGTTAGAGGAAGTTAAGAAAATCATATAAAAAAGTACGTTTACTTGTTGCCTAAATACAGCTTTTGGCCTAAGGAGTAGGCATGCCCTGTTGAGTCCTCTATGGCTTGGTCCTGGAATCCTAACTCAGCCGATTTGGAATGAAGAAAACAACAGATACTTAAACAACAGATGTCTTTGATGAAACACTGGGATTGAGCAGGCTGGGCTCTCTCTGAGGGAGGGTGCCTACTATGCAACCTGGAAACTCAGAGCATTTATTATGCACAACAGAAAGAGAAGGGGTTAGCTTGTCTCAGTGGGAGGTCTCTATAGATCCATCTCAGGTTTCAGTCACCTGAGAGGAGAAAGACATACTTACTAGTCCCACCAGGGGGTCAATCATTCATAAACTTTCCTATTTGGACCCTCAGAAAGCTTTTCCTCTTAGCCTCATCCCAAAGGTAGGCTTTGCCCATTTCTGTGGGCTCATCTCAACAACACACACTCACTCACTCGGGACTTCATGAGTTCCACTAGATACCCCCCCACACCATTTATTCCCAAATTGGCTTTTGTCCAAAAGCTCCAAAGAAGTCTCCAAAAATACAATGCATCTCTCCAGACATGCTTGCCCCTCTTAGACTCCAAAAATTATTTTTCCACCTCACACTCCTAAATTTCTGCATTCCGCAAAAATTAAGCAAAGATAGATAGTAACCATCATTGTGAACTATATTTAACATTTTAAAAACCTAATTGAAAACACACATCTAACTAAAATAAACATAAATATGCACGCCAGTTTTTCTTTCAATTTTTGCTATGCTTAATTTCATGGCATTATATCAAATCAATAATGATGTTTATCATATGCCAATCAAAACTGATTGGCAGTTTTTTCTCTAGCATATCTTAATAAACAAGGAAAACAAAGCAATTATTATTTGATAGATGCTGTTTGGTAAATAGATGTGTTGAAGCACCAGGCTCCTGAGGGAAGCAAACTGACTTTGAAGACCTTATGGCAACACACATGAATTCTGTCTCCAGATGTCTGCACAGCCGCCAGAGTTGCTTCATTCAGTGAAGTAGGTCAAGTGACCCTGCCAGAGTCACAAGCTCGATTGAACAAGTCCCTTTTGGTTCCCATTTCTGCCTCACACTTCACCCACACAACAAAAACAGAAATAGCCTGTCTAGTGGCATCTTGCCTGTGAACCTATAACAATGGGCATACCCCAATGCCCCCTTTCCCTATTGTTGGCTTTAAGGGTATTAAGGGTATTTTGAGTTTGTTTGCTTTTGGGGTTTTTTTTCTGTCTTACACCAATTGACTTTTTGATATGAGACAGAAACTCTGAATTTTATTTTAACAACATGCTTGAATTTAGAGAAGGAAGGCCAAATCCAACTCCAAGCCTAGATATGGGATTAGGAGAAATGTGATAGTCTCTTCAGAGAGGAGCACAGGGTCCATATGGCTGTTTTCTGAAACAGCTCTTAGACAGGACACAGGATGGCAGGCAACAGCACAGAACGTGAGAGCATGTGACTTAGAGAAAGCAGCACATGAGCAGCAATGGTTCCTCCAGGATGGATTTCTGCCCTTGTTTCTTAAAGTCTTCAGTCCCAACTCACTGTTAGAAAGGCCAGACACTGAAGTAGAACTTACAGGTGGCTGACTCACATGAAAATATTTAAACTTCTCATTTTTCCCACCAGCATTTGGGCTACTTACTGTTGTCACTGACTGACAATCAGACTCATTAACAGTAGGAATGAACAGGACCATCTTAGAGTGCATCTGTGGAACCATGCATGGGAATGAACAGGACCATCTTAGAATGCATCTGTGGAACCATGCATGGGAATAAACAGGACCATCTTAGAATGCATCTGTGGAACCATGCATGGGAATGAACAGGACCATCTTAGAGTGCATCTGTAGAACCAGGCATGTTGACTTTAATACTGGGAAGCCTTTGCTGTTCTACTCCAATTCTTCTTCTGCCAGGTGACTCATATTTCTCCAGGTCTCCTCCCACCCAAGCACGTTCATAAAAATGTCTTCAAAACTCATTCAATTACATCTATAATTCCAGAACTCAAAAGACTATAGTCAGAGAACTGTCAGGCCAGCATGAGCTACAGAGTAACACCATATCTCAAAACACACACACACACACACACACACACACACACACCACACACACACACACAGGACAATAAAAGTCTTAACAGTGAGAAGGTTTAAACTGTGACTATGCTTTTATACATGCTCATCCTAAAAGCACTCCTTTTTGGACTAGAGTTGGGGTTCAGGTACACCTGTTATGGAAACTAGCAGCTCTCTTCATTTTGATAATGTTCTGTGTTTGAGTGATCTCCCTGGACTTTGGAGAAAGAAGGCTCCTGGGGAGGAGTCACATGAGATCTGTTATCCTACTGTTATCTGTTTTTTTGCCGTGTTCACACAAAGCCCAGCCTGGGCCCTGATTTTTAATTCCTCTGAGATAGAGGTTAGCACAAAACAAGATCTGATTGTGAATGAGGGAACTTTCATCTCACCTTTACATCAGACTGAAGTCTTCATGGCCAGTCAAGGTACAGGGGAGGGCAGTATACTGGCAAAGTAACACTCAGATAGGGCCACCAGGACCAGATAATGTCACGGTCCTTTGATGAGAGACCAAACTACCAGAGAAGAATGTAAGGACATTGATAGAGTAAGGAATAAGAATTACTTCTGGTAAGATTACCCTCCCAGTTGTGCAATGTAGTGGAAACACTAGGTGAGATTAGCCACATTCTGGGTGGTGTGACCATAGACAAACAGGGGTGTTAGGAAGCCATTTACTAGTCTAAGTTTACTTCTTGTGAGCCAATTCTGTTTTAGGGAAGCCCTTTCGCCTCCTGTGCCTTCTAAATGGTGTGTATCATCAGTAGCTCCACCATTATCAACAATTAGCATGTATAGTTACATCCTTCTTTTCAGTATTTCTTTCTGTTTTTTCAGTTACTCTATGGTATGGCAATAAGTACCTTTGAAATTGGCATATCACTTTCCTTCTGCAGCAATTTAGTTGCCTGGTAGCAAAGCTTGAATTGAAAATAAAATAACTATGACTGTACATTGGCCCTGCCCATTAATGCCCAATGAATGCACAGCCATATCAGTAAATAGCAAATTCATTATGGAGTGTTACTCAAGCTCTTGCAAACGAGCCCAGTGATTCATATCAGTTCTCCGTCTCTGTGCCTGCCTTTGCGTGTCATCTACCTTGGAAAGTGATGCTTGGAAATCGTGTTAAGAATTTTAATCACAGATATTCTATGCACATTGTGCAGAGAAGAGAAAAGGGGGCTCCTGCCTCCCCAGACTCATGTACAACCCCTGCAGTTTTCCTCACCTTAGATGATGTATTCAGGACTTGGAGTCATTTTTCCATATTATAACCATCTCTTTCACAGCTGGGGTGAAGGCTAGGAGAGAGAGTGTGTTAGATAGCCACAGGGAAAGACATAATTTAAGGGTCAGAGCCCTTTTAAAATTGTCATGGGGAGATTCGGGGTGCTTTTCTTCTGTTGTGTCCAGAAGGGTTGCACTCCAGCCTTTGATCGTCAGCACATCCTGCCTCGAAACCAGACTGGCTAGAGCAGAGATTTGCTGGAGCAGAGCTGCCAGCTCTGCCCTTCTAGCTATTGTCAGTCATTTAAAAATTGTTGAGCATAATGGGGATTATTTCATTTAATCCTTCCAGCAGCACTAAGGAAAACAGGCACTATGATTAGCCCCTACTTCACACGGGAGAAAATGGGGACTTGGAGAGCTTAAATAGCCACATCTGTGGTGTCACTGGCAATAAGTAAATGTTCGAACCCAAGTCCCTGTGCTCCAAGCCTTAGTGCTTAACACTGTGCACTGGCTTTAGATACCGAGCAGCTCCAGCCAGAGGACAAGGAAATGCAGGAACCCCCTGTCACTGACCCACTGTGTTGGTGGCTCTTAAACACAATCCTCTACTGCACCCAAGGTCTGTGTAGGATGTTCAGGGCAGTACAAGGATTCATGCTTGCCTGTGGGTTGGCTCTACAACTTCTGTCTCTCACGAGAGATTGGTTTAAACAATTCTTTTCCTCTTTTTGAGCATTTCTTATGTCTAGCTATGAACTTAGCAAAGGTAATTAATTGGTTACATCAAAAATGGTATAAAGTTTATGATAATGGTTGTCAAATGTAGGCTCTATTGTGTTATACAATGTAACCTCCTGGAGTCCCTGTAACTATGGACCAGTGTCTGCGACAGTAAGATCTCACTCTATTCTTCACACTGGTGACAGTCCGCAGCTGTCACTGATCTACCATGCAGAAATGGAAAAAGAAAGATGAGAAACTTTGAGACAACTTGACAGGATCATTTTATGTCTGTTGAAATTAAGAATTAAGAATTTAAGTTTTTCTAGAAATTAATCTATAACAGACTGAAATAAATAAGAGAGAGAGAAACACTCAGGTCTTTCAACACAGACCTTTGAAGAAACACTGGAACTCATATAGCCATGAAAAGTCAGTATTCACTAGAGAGGTTCAGTATTTTAACTAAAGACACACAGCCAAAGGAACATGGAACAACAGTCACTTATAATCCCTGTCCCTGTGCTCAGGTTATAGAATTCTGCTGTGTGTTTCTTTCTTTTATTGAATCCTTGACTCACAGGCAACAGGAAGTGGTCTGAGAAACTGGACAAGGCTTAAGCATATATGAGACCTCAAAGTCCACCGCCACAATAGCACACTTCCTCCAGCAAGTTCACAACTATTTCAACAAAGACACCTCCTAATAGTGCCACTCCCCCTGGGGGGGGCATTTTCTTTCAAAGCACCACCTAGCTAGAAGGGACACAGCAGAAGGCTTGTGGGTCCTTTTTCAGAGCACTAGTATTCCCACCTCACCCCTGCCTTGACATTGGACTTTGACAAGGGAAAAGACAGTCATGGCCAATGTAGCAAATAGGAGTACAGCTGCTTTTCAAGACTGTAGGACATGTCCTCTTGATTCGAAAGTCACTGGAGGAAATCTGTTTAGTCAAGCACAAGAACATTACTGCCAACAGAAATGAAACTTGTCTACATCCAGAAGCGCCGCTGAATGCTGGGCAGACACAGAGAGCCGAGCTGTCAGCTGTAAGGCTCGTCCGTGTCTGCTGACTCAGGCTGGCAGGGTTAATGCTCTATATGGAAAAGGCTCCTTGCCTTTTCACCCTTCTTCCCCTCAAAGAGAGAGCAATAGATGAAACCAAATGAGCATGGACCCGGGGTGCTAGAAGAGATTCTGTCTGGGGGTCCTCTGGCTTTTGAGGCTGTGTTGGAGTCCTTGGTGGGGGAGCAGGGAATAGAGGCAAGGAGCATGGTGAATGAGGGTGGACCCCTCTCTTCCTTCTGTAATCACAAGAGCCCTGCTGTTGTGTGCTTCTCTTTTTAATCCTCTCTACAAAATTCAATTTGAAGAGAAGATTCCTCTGGTTTTTTTTTTTTTAAGTACTTGTTTAACTACAGTTTTATTCCTAAACATTTTGGTTTGAAATCAGCAAGTTATAAGCCTATTTTAGAATTGAGCTGGGTTTTATTTTTTTTTATTTTTAAAACCCCAAACTTTTATTTCAGAAATATTTGGCTGTAGAAATGAGTCAGACATCTCATTTTAGCTAAGACATTTTTGCCAAACAAAATGAAAAGAAAATATGAAAATCACTTCTCCAGAAAGAGAGATGTTGCTACAAGGGCTGGTTTGCTTTTGCTCAAAGTGGTTTTTGCAGACCAGTTAGCAGAGACTTAAAACTAATGACCAAGTTTTATTTGCATTAAAAATGTAATAATAATATTGGTAGTGGTTTATGTATAATATACCCATAATTCTAGAAGTCAGCATGCTATGATAAAGGAATTGTAGTGAATATAGGACAACGAGAGCTTAAAAAGTGAGGCCTGGGCCAACCTGGGCTACAAAATTGACTGAAAAATTGAATGAATGAATGAATGAATGAATGAATGAATGAATGAACGAACGAATGAATGAGTAGTATTTTGTCAGTTAATCTTTAAGGTCACAGTCTACAGAGGAGGAAGATCTTCTGCAGACAGAATCAAGGCTCTCTAAGACACTGGAGCTGACTAAGAACAGATATTGATAATGTTGAATTTCTTGTAAAATCCACCTAGAATCATGAGTAGAAAGGAGAACCTTCCTTATGAGGTCTGCAACTTAAAAACCAGAGAAACCAGATGTGATGTGGCCATGCCCAGAGGTACTTGCTTCTTTAAACATATCCAGCCTCCAGAACTATGAGAAATAAATTTCCATGTTTTATGAATAGCCAGTCTCAGGAAGTTTGTTATAGCATCATGACTTAAGCTTAAATACATTACATCCTATGATCTGTGTGTCTACCTTGAAAGCATGAAGTAAATTATGTGGCATCATTTATCTATTGAGGGCTTACAGCTCCAGAGTCTAGAAAAAGTACCTCACATAAGTCATCCTCTTCAATGTTTACAACTCCCACACAATAGGTGCAGTAATTATCTAACAGGATGAAGGTAACTATGATCAGGTACAGTTAAGTATTTCCAGCCATATGTCTTGAAATATTTTAGATCCAGTTCTAGCTGGATCTAAAATATAAACAATACCAAATATTCAAAGAATTATTCTTGAAAATGAGCATGTCTTGTTCCCTGTTGCCTCTATTGTTTAAAAAAGGATTTAAACTCATCTTTTGAAAGTGCCATTTCAGAATTAGTCTGTGAACCACTCAAGGATAAACAGTTCCCCTAAACCCATTGTATAGCATGTAACATTTCAGATGACTTCTTAGTATTTTACAAATCAAATTTACCCTTAATAGGTAAGTATTTGATATCCATGATAATTTTCAAATAATAGTCTCCTGACTTTGAAATAACTATGAAATTTTTTTTTAATTTCAATATTATTAGATTAAGTGTGTGTTTTATTTGAGTGCTGATCATGAAGGAGCGACAGGCATTTGGGAACATAATTTCCATTTGGAGGTATAATTTCTATGTATTTTTTTAATTCAGTATTTTTGAAAGCTGATTTATTCTGGTGGGTCTTGATATGTCTGTGGGACAGTCCTCAGCCACATTCACACATGCTCACCACTGCAGGTGTGTTTCTGCGCCTATCCTCATACACTGACTCGTTGGAGAAAATTAACCACCCATGTAGGCAGGGGAGGAAGCCAGACAGGGAAGCTGTACAGTGCTTCTTTACAGTGACATTTTAGTCCTCAGGATGCTTCTCATAGAATCCAACCTGATAAAATGGAATCCACCACATTCTCTCAGAAACAACCGGTCACTCTGTCTCTCTGTATGTGCCTCCATTTTTCTAGAAAACTTCTCAAGCTTTATACTTACAGCTATTGAGCATTCTGATGAAAATTAGTATAAAGTTGAAATTCCAAATCAGTATAGGATATCACTTTTGAGCTAAAATCCAACTGAGTTGGGAAGAGATTGGCATTTAAACAGATGTCAGCAGTGTTTTGGGAAATGTAAATTGAGGTGCAGATGGTGACTGCTAGGGAGTTAAGAGCATCTGTGTTCTATGGGAAAAAAACTATATTTGTGAAAAAAATTTTAAATAATAACTGAAATTTCCAACTTGATTTTGGAAGAAGACAAGAAAATATCCTCGTTGGATGGCACTGTTTGATAAGTTTCCTATTAAATCAAAAATGCTTGAGTTTCTGCATCCTGCTTCTAACATAGGATCAAGATGAAGACTTTGCCCTAGCTCTAAGCCCAAACCAGAACTAACTCATGCTCTAGCAGAATTCCTACCAGCCTTGGAGAAGAGTTCTAACTTCTCTCTTTCAATCAAAGTTTTACCTCACTGAGATCTATAAGGAAAATATCAGTTGTCTACAGTGTTCAAAAGCAGAGGTTCTGAAGACAGAAAGTCTAGTCAAATTCCAGTACTTGCCCTTTTCAGCTGTGACACTGGGACATGTTAATTTCTTGTTTTAGTCTTCAAAATGTAATAATTCTGTGAATATTTAAGCTATGTATGGCATGTTTATAACCTACGGTCAGTATTTTGTTGTTGCTGTTGCTGTTATTGTTTTTTAAACAAGGTCATGCTATATAGCCCATGCTGGCCTGAAACATGATCCTCCTGCCTCAGCTTCCTATGAGCTCATATTATAGGCATGCATCAACCAGTACACCTAGATTAATGTTCTTGAGCTAATAGTACTATGGAGTTTCTATATAATCTTAGGAGCCCTGTAGAGAACTGCTTGCAACTGTTCTATGCTCTCTTCCCAGCACCCATATCCTTAACCTATCTTGACCTAAGAGGAACAACAACCTAGAACCCTGCATCCTGAACCAGTAAGTCCACAGTTGTGCAAACCAGCACACCCTAACAAAGGACATCCTCATCAATAGAATCAGCTCACTAAATTTAAAGAGCTAAAATAATTTTTTTTGTTTCATTTTGTTATTGTAGAGTCTTTTGCCATAAAATTTGCCACCTTGATGTTTTAGAATGTTTGGATGTTTGGCTTTTAGATTAGTTCTTTTAGAAGACACAGATTTTAGGCCATCAGGAAAATTCTAAGAGTCAGACTTCCATTGTTGAAAGTAGTAAATTAGAAATCAGGTGTGCCTAAATGCTTTTCCTACTGAAAGACATAACTTGCAGCCAATCCAAAGTAAAGCATTACTACATTTTGGTGTGTGTGTGTGTGTGTGTGTGTGTGTGTGTGTGTGTGTGTGTGTGTGTGTGTAAGTATGTGTTTGTTTGTTTGTTCCAAAGGATTCTCACACTTGGTTGCTCAAATTAATCCAAATTTTCAATGAGATTTTCCTTTCAAGGAAAATCAAGAAACCAAAAGGTTAATCAATTCAGTCACATGAGAAAACGTAGGCACCATGTTAAAATCCAGACTCTCAGGTTACAGTTTAATGTGCTACACACCCTGCCTGATTGGAATGAGTTTATGCATTAGATCCCATACACAAATGGATGCATTTAGCTTCGCTCACAGCACATCCGCAAACTCATTTACCAGATCCATAAGCACTTGTAAACATTGCTAATGGAGTTTGCTAAATGAATATTATAAACGTAATCCAAATGAGCTCTCCATGGAAATTGCAAATCATATGAAAAATATAGTGTGTTTGGTTACAGCACATCTCAGGAACGGTATATTTTAGTTAATTGTGTTAGTACATTATACATGGCTAAACATCAATGCTAACACCTAGACAAAAATTAGCTCTTCCTTCTTGTGTGATACTATTCGCTGTTAATGCTCACATCTCGGTAGATCATTTTCCAAAGCACTAAAGTCACTTGTGTACATAAAGAAACTCCCCAGAAAAAGAAAATATAGGCCAGCCTCTTATAGACAATCATGAAGCCAGCTACTCGGGAGGGAGCTCATGTTTCTGGAGTCAATACTTGAAGAACTATATAACTCAATTTGATTATAATCTATTACCAATTTCATATGATCCTGACCTTCAAAATATATTTATATAAATCTACATTAACAGGCTGAAAATGTTTCCTGTGCACATTACTCATCAAAAGTCATGGCCAAGTAGCACAAGAGTAAAGGAGGCATTTTGTACTTTGAGCTCTGGTGACTCACTGGGACTTGGATGACTTTTCTGGGGCCAGCATCTTGAGTGCTGAGCTGTGTGTCCCCTAAACCCCCATAAGCAAAAAGTTCAGGTTTAACATCTGAAATAGCTTTTCAACAAAATGCCTATCACTTTTACATCATTGTAAAATTAAAAAAAAAAAAAAAAGTCAAGAGATTCTTCCACCAGGGCCTCCTGGGTGTCTGAGACTGTAGGTGAACACCCCAGCTGTTGTTTCTCAGGCCTGCTTCTAAGGAAATTCTATGTGCACACATACTTGGATGACAGTGGAAATACAACCCCTTCTACTCCATAGTTCTCTGGGCAAGGAGGAAGCAGCCTCTGTCAGAACATTGCTTTTTTTTTTGTTTGGTCTCAAGGTGATATTCATTCTCGCCTAATTTCTCTTCCTCATTAATATAAATAGAATTCTCCATTAATATGTATATGAATACACTTACCAAAATTAATGCCCAACTTGTAGAAAATTTGCTCAAATATTTTTCTTCAATTATTTGCAATAAAACTTGTTTTAATTTATCCATAGATTTATTTTTAAGATTCTGAAAGTGTTTTAAGGAGCATACAGTGATCTTATATTATTATTATAATTTATAAGTGACACAAAAATATGCATTGATTCAACCCAGATAAAGGGCTGGTGGATTTTTTGTTTCTTGTGCTTTTTTTTTTTTAATAACACACACCAAGTTCTACTTCCAACAGGACTCAAGTCTCTACTTGAATCTTGATTACCCAAGTCCAAAGTCTTCAGTAGAAAATGTCAGTGTTTATTTCTTCTTTAATGGGAATACCCCAGATGCTATTGAGAGTTGTAAATGTCTGCCTTTTACATCACTATAGGATTTTTGCAACAGGAGATCTTTAAATTGCACAAAAATATTCTCCTCATAATGAAGCTTATCCTATAAATCCAATTAGTTTAACTGACCATCAGTGCATTTTTCTGTTTCTTCCATTCCGTTTTTATGATGAGGTGACAAAAATCCACATAATATTCTAGACAAAAATATGCTATCAATTTATATAATAGCACCTTAATATCTTCCACATTATTCTCACTCCTCTTCCACTGACTCATTTTTAGCCCTGTTGCACATTGAGCAAAGCTCATGATCTTTTTCTTGGAAGGTCATGGCTAACTCAATACCCATCACTGTGTATGATTAGCTTAAATTGTTCTTTCAGGCGTGCATCACCTCACACTTGCCTGTTTCAAATTTCTTCTTCATCACACCATCCAATTACCTAGTTGTGTTAAATCTTGCTGGAGTCTCTTCTGGTCCTTTATTGGGCTGAAAATGTAGGGTCACTGAATAATGTCACTCCTTTACTCAGTTCATTGCACAGATGGTTAAGAAATATATTCAACAACTAAGATCTTTCTGATATAGATCTCCAGAGCATCCTATTAACCTTATTCTGCATCCACAACTGAACCTGATGCCCATTATCTTAGGGCTCCTCCCTTGTCTTTTTAGCCCCTGCTCTGGCTTTTACTTCTAAGGGTACAATCAAGTTTCCTTATCAGCTGCTTGAAACATAATTTATCAGAATTCTTGTAGGCGTCAAAGAAATTCATGTGCTCTCTTGACATTGATCAAAACCTAGGTAGCAACCAGTGTATACAATCTGGCAGGCTGAGTTTCATTGGTGAGACATTTTGTATTCTGTTTCGTTATTTCCCCCACTCCCTTGTTCTTTCTATCTTCTGCTGTATGAAATGAGTGTTTTATTTGGTTATGTGTTAGTCTTCTTCTTCATCTTGTGACAGGTGTCATGGCTTTTGGACTTAACTACCACCAACCATATCTCCTTATCTATTTAGAATAGAAACTAGACTCCCAGGATTTTGAGATGGTGTATGAGTCATACTATGTGACTTATATACTTTCTCCTATGGGAATCACTTATGCTAAACAGAAAAATAATGTTTTAATGTCATTTTTAAAAAAATGAAAGATTTTACAGTGGAATGTCTCAAAATGGAGTCAATCCTAAACTCATCCTTCTGAATCTTAACCAAATAAAGAGATAAGATATGTTCTAAATAGGTAGTTATTTTCAATCCTATGGCAGTTTCAACTATATGTAACTTTCCAGCAAGAGATTCTTAACTACAGAAAGCCAGAAACATCTCTCTGTACATGTTTAGCTCTCTATACTTACGAATTATTCATTCATGTTTCACATCCATTAGACCTTGCCATTACCTATTCAGAATGTTTTACCATGACCACACCTGATTCAAACTCTGCTTAACTCCTCTCAGATAAAATCCAAAATGGCTGCCTGGAATTCAGAGGTAAATTATAGCTCATTTTTGCCTCATAATTTACAATCTGAACGCACACAAACAGTAATAGGTAATATTTATTTTTCAGACTATAGCCATAGTTAAAGGAACAAAGAGGAGGAAAAAGTTACCCAGATGAGGCAATCCATTTCAAAACATGTATTACTCCTCCAATAAGCCTAAACTGTCTAAGGACATGCTGCATCCTGTCACAGACTCTTCATTAAAGTACATTTTCCTTGTCATCCTAGTGGGGCATCCAAATGCACAGAAATAAAATGCACAAAAGTAATGGAATCTCATTCTAGCAACTGAAATAATGCAGAGAAGTACAAATAAATAATACCTCTCCATTAGGAAACTGAATTCAGTTGTCCCCAGTCTCTGGCCAAACTTACTCTGCAAGTTCAGAGCCACATCCAGCTCATGTGTAGGTTTGGGCCTGCTACTTCAATTGTGATGGATTTTGAAATCTTCCTTGGTATCTATTACATTTGTTGTACATTTCTAGAAAAAATAGTTACTTTTAGCATGGTCACTGCTAGTGTAAGTCAGCAAATTTGGGGTTGCACAGAGTAGAGAAAAAATCAAATCAAGTCAAGACAATGGATGTTAAAAACAAGATAGGACAAATGCAGCATCAGCTATAAATAACTTGTATAATAAATAATTTTTATTTATTACCTTCAGTGCCTTATAATTCTAGGAATTTTGTTCAGACTCTTTACTGAGTTAGACAAGCCTGAGTATACTCATTTTGCATTGAACAAGTTGGCTACATCTCTGCATTAATCACAATACTCATGAATATGAAGAGGAAAACTCATGTCTGAACTAAATAAAGGTCTACCTTCGTGATCTCATTTTTATGTGTCCTCTCGCCCTAATTTTGATATTGCATTTTCCATATTGACTTTCCTATGTCAGTGAGCATGTAGTCATGTTGACCAAAGTAATTAGAAGGTAAAGGACAGCATCATAAAGAGCCATGTTTAGGGTCTGACTAATCCTCAAAAGCCTGAATAATCACTGAAGATATTCACATAAAAACATGACTGATATCACCAACACATCAGATCCCTAAAATTCCAAGTTCTAGTAGAGTTCTATATTCAAATCTATTTAGCGAAATGAAAAGCATCCAAAATTATTCTTTAACGATGAAGTATTACTGAGTTCAAGGTATCATCTCAAAGATATGGAAGGGAAGAAAACCCCCCCTAGGTTAACACTTTCCATGCTACAGGAGGACTTGGAACTAGGTGACTTCATTTCCTTTTTATTTTTGCATAAATCTTTCATTCTGTTTTTATTTCTAATTTTAATACAGAGAAAAAAAGATAGCCTGGATTATTGCTTCCTATTAGCCTATTTTTTCTTATAAGGTTTATGTGGTCATATTAAGGCCTTTTTAAGTTTTTGCTACCCATGAAGCCTCTGGTTGCTTAACATTAGGAGAGAAATCACTCTACTTACTCAAACTGATAATAGGTGTTTTGACTGCTTTTTGTCATAACGGTACATGAAACTATAGTATTTTCATCTTTATGAAGTTATTTCCAGTGTTTCCCAAACACTAGGGCACAACACAATCCTAGTGTCCTACTTACACTGCTCTTTCTATGGGAGCCACTGATTTCTCCCAGAGTCAAAGAGGGGTTCATGTGCTGTTTCTGCCAGTCCACACTCCCCTCATCTGGACCATTTTACTCTTTTCTCTTCAAAACTCCATGTAAAATCATCAGGGTGGGGAATGAAGAGTAAGGCACGGGGAGGGGGGTGAATGAAAGAAAGGTCAGGAAACTTGTCTCTGGTAACTTTGATGAGACACTGAAATCACAAACTGTGCTTTGGGATTCCCTGGAGTTGCTTCAGGAAGGCCATTGCCATGACAGAAAACAGCCTATAGTCTGTTATTTTATTGATACAAGAGAATTAAGCAAGAGATGCAAATGCGGCAAGACAGTCCCTTTCATTCTTCTTCCACTGTGGCAATGTGATCTCAGAAAGGGTTGAGAAAGGAAGGATTGGAAACCAAAGAATGCAGTGGGGGGAGGGGGAGGATGAGGAGAATAGGCTTTTACCACTTAAAAACCCCAATAAGGACTTAAGGTCATGATGCTTTGAAATCCATTATTCATCCATTCATAGTATTGTTTCCTAATAAACAGTAAACCAATAAAGAAACAGCCTACTTCTATTTCTTATTTCTTTAAACCTAACACAAATTTCAGTACAGTGAAATCTTGGAGGGGAAAGGACTGTAAAGAACATACAGGCTCTATGGGGGTGGGGCAGGGGGTCGTGCCTGTAATCCAAGCACTGGAAAAACTGAGTCAGAAGGGTAAAGCGTTCAAGACTAACCTAAGCTACATATCAGGAACCTTTCTCAAAACAAAACAGACACATTTAAAAACTGCATATGAAGTTTAATTAGAAACTGAAATGATAATGATCTAAACTTTGTCTACAGATTCTTTGAAACATTTCCGCCCTTTCCTAAAACAACTTTTTTGTGAACTGAAACAAATTCTTCTCCAAAACACCAGAAGACATGAAGTTGAATGAGGAATGTTGCAGGGGGCATTGAAGAAGTTAGAGAGGAGAAATGGGATGAACATGGTCATATCTGATTGTACATTGTCCGGAATTCTTAAAGAGGGAACTATAATTTAAAAAATTAAAAAATAAATGGTAGCTAATTTGAGTCAGTTTTGCTTCTAGTTTTATGCACAGCCCCATTTCAATAGCAGCTTAGGTGTTTGGATCAGCACAACAGGAAACCAGCCCCTAGTACTCACAAACTGCATATTAAGGTATTGGATGGCATAAAGCATACTAGGTTAATGTCATACATTTGCAGCTCAGGTATGGCGTTTATCTCATGAACAGCAGTATGGAGGGTGGTGCGGGTATTTATTGGCTCACCCTGAAGTCTAACCACTGAACAGTTGCAGGTATCAATGGTGATAAGAGCAGTAGGAACAGAGAGATAGCCCAAGAGCCCTTGTGTTGAATGATCCGGTGACTTGGGAAGTTCCTTCATGGTCGCCAAACAATTACTAGGGAAAGTGGAAGCCGTCTTGGGGTTCTTAGTGTCACTCATGAAAGACTTAAGGAAAGTGCTCAAATGGAAGCTTATGAACAATTTTGCTTAAATTAAAAAAATAAAAATCTCACCAGCTTCCTGGAGGAGGCACATGGAGAAAAAGGAAAGAGAAAGCCTGGCTGGCTTCAGCTGAGTCCACCTTCCTTCTCCCTTCCTGCCCAGCTGTAACATTAGGTCTCACCCAAACCAGAGTTCTCATTTTCATAACCAGAAGAAAACAGTTTTCTTTTGATGGGCTTTCTACTGTAAAAAGCCTTACTCCTTAACAGGAAAGCAAAGAAGAAACCTGGGTGGAAAGCTATCCCTTAGCCCCAGCCAGGCCTGAGTAGCTGATTAGGTCTGCACCAGCAGGTTCTGTGGAATTCTTACTCATTTGTTTTTTGCTGAGGGGTAGGTAACCCAATGCTTTGGCGGGGGTCATTCATTTGCCAAAGTAAGATTTAGAACTTAGTCACTTGATTAGAAAGCAACAGTCAAGAAGAGTCTGAATAGTAAATATTTCTATCCAAAGTGTGAACACAAACATGTTTCCTAACAGTTTATCCACTGCGAAGTATTTTTAGAGATGGGCAATGTTGTTCTTGCACTGACTGCTCCTAGAGCAAAGAATGTGTGTGATTCCCTTCAACCCCAAGGAAAAGCCGAGAGCCATGAAGCAGACAAAGCCACACCATGCTTTCAGCACCCCTGAACTCTTCCATGAGCTCTTGTGGTCATCTGTCCTATTCTGCATCACACCAAATGAAGTGCATAGCAAGCCAGCTAATTCATTTATTTCTATAAATAAATTCTATTACTTGTTTAATAACAATGTAAATATATATATACATTATACAATATGTATTATACACTTTCATTTTTTAATTACATCACTAAGTCCAATTTGTACTGCCCATATACTCATGGATGTGAGGGCAATCCACTGGAACATGATCAACCTACCAAGGCTCATACCCTTAAAAAAAAATCATCCCCCAGTAGCCATCAAACTATTAATAGCTTCTCCTGAGTGGAAACTTGTGCCATAATTCAGTGGAATATTGACCATCTTGATCTTGTTCATGACTTACACAGTCAGCCACCTAACTTCGAGTTCATGAGTGCAGTGATTTTATCATGTCCAGATTAGGTTCTGCTCTGGTCCTCCTGTCCTCGGCTTTTTACAATCTTTCAATCCTACTACGAGCCTTGAGGTGTGTACATATGCATTCACATGCATATATGCGAGTGTGTGTGTGTGTGTGTGTGTGTGTGTGTGTGTGTCCATGCGTGCATGTGCACGCACGTGTGCATGTGTGCGTGCACACTCTCGAGAGCTCGTGCTGGGCATGTACACTTGTGCACATGTAAGTGTGTACCCATATGTATGTGAGGGCATGTACATGTGTGAGTATGTGTGTTTGCATGCATGCATGTGTGCACGCACACACATTCGTGGAGGGGGTGTCTCATATAGGTGACTCATTTGTGACTGAGCAATCCAAAGACACTTGTGTTCACTTTGATGAAGAATGGATTTCTGCATTAATCAATGTCTGTTTCAGAAAAAAATTTCTCTGATAAGGACAGAGAGCTGCACTAACCTGTGGGTAGAAAGAGTGGACTTAGATGGCTGCTTGATTAATATATACACTTAGCAAAATAATCACAGCAGGTTCATGCCTGGGACATAAAGTCCCCCAACATAGGTTCTTGACCAGAGTAACTAACTCTTAAGAATAACTGAAATCTTCTCAAATATGAGAACTGTTGAGGTCCCCAGCACTTCCAAAAATTTAATAAAGTCAAGAGATCGTGAAACTAGCAGATATGTAATATTCCGTTGTCTCAGGAAGAAAGTGCTGACTGTGATGTAATACTACCCAGGTCTGGAAGAAGGGTTGTCCTGCCCAAGGCCTGTCAGAAGCAAGATCAGAACCAGGGCCCGGTTCTAGATGTGTTTTCATTCTGTGACTGTGTTAAGCTTTATGCAGTGAATTCTGAAGCAGTAGCTTTTCATGGAAACAGAAAACAAGGGGAGGAAATGTGCAAGGTTCATAACACAGATAAGGAAGTCCTGCAAGGGTGATGGCCCCAAGAGCAGGGCCAGGGGAGTCAGCCTGGGGCTGTCTACTTTTCATTTGATTCAGGTTTATTGTAACATTGAGTCACTATTCTATCACCTATTGCATAGCTTTCACATTAACCTTATTAATCTTTTCTGTGCTTTCAAAACTCATGTCTAGTATTTTGGTCATACCCAGTACCATTCTGATGGGAGGGATCAGCTCTGACTGACCTAGATTTGGCTATTCAGCCGACCCTGAAATGATCCTCCTGCCTCCACTTCCAAGGTGTTGGGATTACAGGTGTCTGCCACCACACCTGGCCTCTCATCTTTTCTTCCTAAAGCCAATGTCTATGTTCACCCTTTCTACTCTCTGTGCCCATTGTTGAACCAAATCCTGTAAAGATCCAGGGTTACCTTTAACTACCAGTCATTTAAGTCCAGCCCCATCACTAACTTACTTTTCAAGTAATTTCTGAAGCTACTTTCCAAGCCTGTAAAATGGAGATAATAACATTTACATAGTGATAATATCTATTTCAGCTTCATTGGGGAAAATAAGTTAATTCATAGAGAATGCCTCACTCAGTGCTGGCTCATGGCAAAGTACTAACTCACTGTTGGCTATTGTTTTTAGACTTTTCAGAGAACTGTACCTGTCACAGTCTTCTCATGAACTTACAACATCCCTCCACTAATCTGACATAGCAGGAAGATACAAGGCAAGTTTCCCAATCATTTAAGGTTATCTGATGTTGAAAATGTAAAAGATAACTTGAAAGGAGATAGATCAGAGCATACTTCTTAAAGAGACACCTCCTCCTGGAGGAAAGCAGAGGCATGAGATGACTTCAAATATAGAAGACAAATTGTCTCTGATAAATCCATGCCAAGAGTAATGACTTGCATTTTTCTGGGGGCTAAATAATCTTTTAATCTCTTATTTATTTTGGGTTTTGTGTTACTTGGCTTTTTTTGTGAGACAGTGTCTCCCCCATGCAGCCTAGGCTGGCCTTGAAGTCAATCTTATGCCTCAACCTCAAGAATGCTGGGCTTACAGATATGAAACACACCTGGCTATTTATTTAGCTTTTAGATGTAACATGATTCCTGAACACATTTATGAGTAGGTATTTTTTTTTCTCATTGAATGATAGCATTCTCCGAATGATTAGGAACTAATGGGCACTATTATAAATTATCTCAGGTGTGTCCAACAATGCAACATGACATTTTCATCTACAAACTTCATATTCAAGAACTGAGCAGTTGAGTTACCAAAACTATTGCAAAGTAATCTAGTATCTTAAGCAAGTTTGTGATTTTGTGCTCGTGGCACTGATAGCTATCCATAGCCACATGTGGGTTCACAGGTTGATACATCTATCTCTATTGTCCCAATAACCATTTTACAGAAAACTGAACTAATGCACAGAAATACTTTTAAATTTGTGACAAGTTATATTCTTAACGGTAGTGAAACTAAAACTCAACCTAAACTACTAATTTGAGACTGGGTGTGTTTGTTGTAATTCCCTATAACACAGAGATGTGATGCTCTGTGAGGAAAAAAAAACTCATTCTAGTAGTTTTAGACATAAGTATCTCATCTTGCCAGTGCACTACTATGAGAAAAATGTATTATTTTCCTTGTCATTGAGTGGAAGAAAGAATGAGGACTTTCTTAATTTGCCTTTGTTGCATTTTGTTACTAAACCCTGACTAGAACCAACTTGGGATGGACAGGTTTATTTCTTCTTGAAACTCTCAGGTCATGCTCATCACAAAGGGAATTTAAGGCGGGAACTGAAACAGGAACCTGGAGGCAGGAACCAATGCAGAAGCCATGGAGGAGTGCTGCTTACTAGCTTGCTCCTCGTGGCTTGCTCAGTCTGCTTCCTTCTACCATCCAAGACCATCTGTCAGGGAAGATATCACCCACGGAGGTCTGGGGCCTCCCACATCAATCATTAATCAAGAATATTAATATTCCCCCACAAACATGCCCACAGGCCAATCTGATGCAAATAATCCCTTGCTTGAAGTGACTCCAGTTTGTACCAACTTGACAAAAACTAACCAAATACCAAGCTGCTTTCTAGAAGATTCATCTGTTACTTAACTTTTCTCTAGAATTATTTCTTTTTTTCCCCCACCCACCACCTCTCCCCATTCTCTGTAGCAGCAGCTGCAGATACATCTTTTTCTTTTGCTGCATTGTATGAGTTTATTGTGTAATGTATGAATATGCATAATGTACATATTTAATACATTCACATATGTGCATAGTCACATTCTAGGGCATTCCTGTGTACTAACTTATCATAAGAAAGAGTAGCCCTTGTGGGGGAAACAAAATGATGGCAAGCAAGTTCTCTAATTAAGCAATGGTATTCTTTTCTGTGTAGCTTTGTGCTCAGATGAGTCCCTTCCCCTTCTCAATCCTATACATCTAAAGCCTGTTCCCTGCCTTTACACTATGCTATCCTTTATCAACTGAAGCACTCAAATCAACCCATAGAGTGTTCTTAAAAGCACCATATGCCCAACAGAAGAGCACTTGAATTACTCTGTGAATCAGAACCTGCTGTACATCACAACAGATTATTAACACAGACCAAAAACTAGGGCACTGTGTGATCCTATAAACCGTCAGGAACTACCAGCTGAGAGCACTCCTTGATCTCTTTATTGTCTCCCAGAATCTCATTTCTACCAACTAAATTAGACACCTACGGGACTCTTGGATGCAAATGACTTCTGACCTAGAATTTGGCCATCCTGCCTCTTTAATTTAACATGAGTAAAGAAGGGGCATTTTAGTAAGCTGGCTTCTCCATTATGGAAATGAAAACAATAACAACAGTCATGGCAATAAATGAAAGAAAACAAAATGTTTGAAGTATATATTTGAATATTTTATTATTATGATTAGAATTCTCTTATGAAGAGGGACAAGAAGACAGTGATAGGGTCAAGACAACTGCAGAGCTTAAGGCATTAATATGCACATTATTTTTCCTTTTTTGTAACATACTCTTGATAACTATGTTTTATTCTCATTTTTATGAATTGTCCCTTATATCCAAGGCCTAATCTTGTCTTGAGAAGACTTCAGATTGTATCCAGTGTGTTTCATACACTTGGGCCTAAAAGTTGTATTTCTTTCCCATGGGTAAGAAAAATGTTGTACTTCAGAGTCAGAAAGAAATTGTGTGGCCTTCCTCCACTCTTCTCCCCTTCCAGTAGGAAGCCATTTTGAAATAAAAATAGGAAAGGCAAGTCATTCTCAGTCTGCTTGTCCTACAAGGCAAAAAAAAAAAAGAGGAAATATTACATTTGGTGGAAATTACTAAAATGCAATTGAATCCTGTGAGACACAGCAGGTATCAGGAAACCATAGACACAGCCTGTGTGGTGACAACAAAGAGAAACGACAGGACTGGCAGATGTGGGAAGAGCTATGGATAGACACATACACAGGGATGGTCATGCTACAGTAAGAGTGGCTGTGACCTTTATATATACATAATTTCTAGAAAAGAAATACACCCACAGGAATGAGTAGCTGATCTAGACTGTTACACTATACTGCCTAAAATATACATTGTTGTAAAATGTAGTAAAACACATATCAAAGTTCAAAAATCATAAAACTATTCCTCTGTCAGTTATAAAAGTGCAAAATGAAATTAAATTCTTAAGATTTATTATGCCAAATTTATTATTATGACCATTTCAAGCATTCTACTTTTGCTAGATCTATTATAGATGCAAATGAACACTACTAATATTTCTCTAAGTCTTCGTTAGTGTAATAGAAAGAAACTTTATTAACAGTTCAGAAGTCTGAGTTTGAGATAACATTCATTCTGCTCCATAATTGGAACTTGTCATTTATTCTCACCAATCCCGTCACTGTAGGGCACCATGAAACTGAAAGATATTAGCACATGCAGGCTTGGAGGTATATTACCTAGACCCACAGTGGACCAAGTGCAAAGTCAAACTGTTTCCAATACAACCTTCTATGCTTTTGCTTAAATGAATCAATTTCTTTCTCAGGAGGCTACGGATGCAGCTACCAACTTCTCATTCAGAATCCATATTGTGCCGATTTTTTAATATCTGGTTAATTAATCATACGTATTTGCACTTTTATTTCAGCCTTACATGAAAGTGACGTTAATTGAATGAGTGCCAGAATAATAAACTGCCACAGGAAACATACAGAGTAGTCCCCATTAATTCAGCTAAGAAAGGGTTAAAATGGGACATGCTTTCCTGCCTTATGAGAGGGGCAGACAGGGTCATCAGGCAAAGGTCTAAGTGACCCAGCAGCACCAAACTGCCCAGAATCAAAATCAAAGGAGTAAAATGAACTGCTGACCAGGAAGGAAAACCACAGAAAAGAAGGTAGGGTCCTCGTGCTTCCTGCCCTCTAAGGGGAAGTTAGGTCTCGGAGCCCTCAATCTTGGGATATCCTTCAAGAACTATGTCCTTCAGTTGGCCTCATACTCTGCATACAGGTTCTTCAGAGAGCCTCCCGTACAGCCCGGCCCTAGAGTCCCAAGTTTTTTGCTTTCAGTACATAGCCTAACTTCGTTTTATTTCCTGGACTGAAAATCACCTCTGAAGCTTCCCTTGAAGGCAGAATTCTGGCTGAAAACTGAGTTTCTTTGGTTTAACTTAAGTAGTGGCATTGCAGCTAAAGCTTTTCGAGTTGGGTCTGTGGGCAGCTTCTGTTCCAGGCTTTCAGACCTCTAGAGTTCAGCCACAAGTACACATTCTGGAACCTGAAAAGTCTTCTGCGCAGCCGCTGACTCCTTCCATCCCTGCTTGCAGCTGCTAACAGCTTCTATGCATCTGTTCTGTGATGCTCTAAGAGCCAGAATGAATGTCCAGCTGAGGCCTGCGTTCCCAGCCCTTCTAGCAACATTACCAAGACTGCATTCCTTCGACTGCTTCCATTTTCGGTGACAGTATCTAAGGCAGGTTCTATTTTGTAACCCAATGATGATTTCCACTCAAATGTGTACACCCAATAATTCACAATGGCTGCCTCTAGCGCTGAGATGAACCAAAATCTGTGGAAACCATTTCCCATGTCTGTCTAAAGAGAAGGTATCATTAGGCATTTACCACTTTGGCATATTAGTACTTGATTGCACCTCACAAATAACCGTATGAATGGGGAAGTATAAAATTTGAAAGGATGAGTAAAATTTCAGATTTTCACTTTTATTCAAACAGAGATACATGTGAAAATCAATGAGGCAGACCAAAATTAAGCAAAGATTGCTTACCGGGAAATGTTACATTTATTCACAGGAATGCTAATTGAACCATATGTGAGTTACAATTTATCATACTCAAAATAGCAAAATTACTTTAATGTTACTTTGAAGTTACTTTAATCCCACCCCTCTAAATTCAATCTTCGGAGATAAAATGGACTGACATTTTCCCCCCTCTGAACTTGGTTGTTGAGGGGTTTTTTTGTTTTGTTTTGTTTTAATGCACACCGCTGGAAATAATTTTAAAGAATTAATTTGAAACAAATTCAAACTTTAAAAGAAATCAAGCAATTAGAAAGATTATAAAAACAGCCTCACTACCCTCGTTCCTGTTCCTTTGTAACTGTTTACCCGGCTTAGGTGGGTGGGAGTGCTGTTTTTCCCCCATTCTGAAAGGCAATCATTTTTCCCCCTGGGAGTGTTAATACTTCAGTCATTTAAGCTTCCTAATTTGATGCTTTTTGGTGAAGAAGGAACCCTTAAATGAGGAAAGGAAATGCTGAGGGGAAATTGCTTGAGCAGAACTTAATCGTCCTGTGATGCGAAGCTGTGAGCACATTGTTTTCACAGTGTGAGTCAGTCATATAAATGTTTGGTTTATTTCATTTCTTAATTTGATATGAAACTAAACTGGGCAAAACTTGTCAGCAAAATGTTGTTTTTCATGAGTTACACTGCACTCGTTTCATTGTTAATATAACCTCTCATCTTTGTACGAGGAACCGGTGCAAGTGGGCTTCAGGTTGGCACGGAGCTCATTTTAAAAAGCCCCTTTCTAAATGAATTACTGGACCATGTTATAATTTCAATAAACCTTCCTCCTATATGGGGACTTGAAGATCATGGTTATAGTCACTATTAGTGTCAACACAATGTAAGTCGGGTTCATTATGAAGCTCTCTGGAGATGTCTAACGTGATTACATGCTCTTTGTAATCTGCAGAAAGGAACTCTTCAGAGAGCATTCAGTGTGAGGAGATGGAGACCATCTGGTTCACTTGTAAATCACAGCCTTCTTCTTACAATTTTTTAATATGTCATTGCTTTTCTCTTCTATTAGCACCGGTGAATGACATTCAGGGATGTTGGTTTTACTTTTTGTCCTTATCAAAATGGAAAGGTGGCTGAACATTAGCTATCAGGACAGCCCCTGCCTAGTGTCTGCCAGGCGCCTGCATCAAACCCAATTCCCAAACCACTTTTCTTCATGCAATCACATATATCCTCTAACAGAATCATGTTACAAGCAAACACCCATGCCTTTTTCTTCTCGTATTTATGACAATCTTTTCCCAAGTTTTTATTGCTTGCATATGTTATTCTCAAGTCAGTGGAACAAGCAGTAACTTGGTACCTGGAAGACTCCCATGACAAAAGCCCTCTCCTTCTATCAGGTGCCAATGGAAAACCTACCATCACCAAGACAAAAAGCATCACAACAAATTTAGTTAATGGCAACCAATGTCAAGAATCATTGCCTGGATTGGCTTCTTATCAGCCTGAAACCCTTCAAAATAGGGAGTTTCTGTGCATGGCTTTGGATTAAGCACCAGGTTTTTAACATCAGGCTATTGGTAAGGAGAGCACATTGTCTTATTTCAGCTTAGCCACACCTGGTTGTCAAATCTCTTCCCAAATAGGTATAGCCCAACAGAGCATACAACTGATAGGATCCCTTGGGTCTGGAGATGAAAGATGCCATTTCATCCATGTCATGGACTTGATTCCATGTCCCTGAACTAATTTCAAAAATTATTTTTAAGTTCAAAGCCTTTTACTTGTCCATGGCAGTGTGCACACCTCATGGAATTTACTTTCCTGATTCTCTGCCTTACCTCTTGGGTGAGGAATTACCTTTCCAGATTCTATTGTTGTTTCCACTGCATCCAGCAGCTTAGTACAGTGAAGATCGGGTCCACTTGGTGCATGACCTAGAACAGGGTACTGAACTTCCCTGAGACGCCAGTACTTTTCCTTTTCTCTGTACCAAGGTTGGGCACATCTACCTTATCAGCTATGGTGGACAGAATAAAGGCCACACAATATCTACACTCTGTCCCTGGAACATGTGACCTACAATTTAATGTCACAGAAAACAGATTTATAGATAAGAAATTGCCTAAGCCCTCATCTAATCACAGAGGCTTTGGAAGTGGACATCCTTTCCAGGCTAGAATGAAGATAAGCAATGGTGCAAAGAGAACTGAGAAACTGCAGTGTGAGAACTCTACCACTGTAGGCTTCGAAGATGAAGAAAGGAGCCCTGAACCAGGGAACCCAAGTGTTCACGGGGAGTCTAGAAAGGGAAAGAAGAGAATTCTTCCAGAGAGCCTCCAGGAAGGAGCAAGACCCTGAGGGCACTGCCTGCCTGGGGAGTTCTCACTAGAATTCTGACCTGCGAACTCTTAGATTAAAATGTTGTGTTTTAAATGGCAACATTTGTGGTAATTAATCGGCAATTTAAAATTTCAATACAAGGGCTGGAGAGACAGCCCAGCAATTAAGAACACTTGCTGCTCTTGCAGAGGACCCAGGCTTGATTCTCAGCACTTGACAGCTTTAAATCACATGTTACTCCAATTCCAGGGGATCTGATCCCCTCCTCTGGCTTCTTGTGATGCATAACACTGATACATGAAAAATACATAATTTTAATGTCAACACAAGGATATAAAAAGAAACCATGAGTAGTGGACCAACCACATTGCTCAGTTACAGATTAAATGCCAAACAAGCATCACTTTCTTCCTGCAGCTTATCCAGAGAGACTTATTCTCTCACCACCACCACCACCAAGAAGCTTTTCTGTGTTCTAACCACTGTACTCAAGGAGCTTGCAGAGTTCCCATCATCAAAGAAAGAACAATTAGTTTATATTCTTGGGGCAAGTTCTGCTCTCTGCTTATACTGTGCTCAAATAGATGCTGTTTTTCTCAATGATTTGCCTCAGGCCCCCAGCACATTAAACACTTCAACAGGACCTGCCTAGACAATATGGCCTTTGACCAGCTTGCTTAGGTTTTGGTAAAATTCAAAATGGAAGATATGGTTTCTGTTCAACTTTGTATTCAGGAAGCAGATGACAATGGTACCGAATGGTAGTGACAGGCTGTTTAATGTGTCTTTCTGCTTGTACAACACCCCAATCCCAGACAAAAATATCACTGTGACTGCAATGCAGTCAACCAACATTTAGGGGAAGATAGATGAGGAGACAGGAATCAGAAGAGGTAGGTAATTGGCAATGGAGAAAAGAGCTGAGGCAGGAAGAATACTGGAATATAAAAATGGAATTCTTGCCTTCCCTCCTTAAAAGTGTGGTACACACACACACACACACACACACACAATCTTATTTTGCTAAATTCACATTCACAAATTGTATTTATCTAATCATCTGAAAGTACTGAATCCACCACAGAGGTGACACAGTCCTTTGACTACTCCCTTGATGAAGAGTCACTTGTGCCCTAACATTCTGGAAGGGGGTGCTAGGTAGCTGAATATCCCAGAGTAACTTCTCTTGGCAGTATCAAAGCAAATCTGCTTCTCCAGCCCATAATTAAAATCTGCTCTCCAGAATTGAGACCCTCTCCCTGGACAGGATCAGGTGAGAGTAGGTATCTGCCAGAGGGCACTTCAAAAAGCACATTCTCACTAGGAGGGGGCCCCAGGATTTCCACTCGGAATCCTGTGATATTTCCACTATATTTGTGTCTCTGTGAATACAGAGAGGAACGAACACAGCATGACCCCCTGGATAGGCTAGGGCCCTCAGCAAAGATGTGCCAGTCTCACCAAGTGATGCTTGCCCATGACTGTAACATCCCTCCATCTAGGAAAATCCAGCCCGGCTGGCAGGGACTGAATCCAGGTGCTCCAATCTGGAATGAATTCTGAGTGATCTGTTAAGAGTGGTGGAGCTCTTTGTCGCTCCCTTTCCTTGTCTGTGTGTGTGTAAACATCTGTGTGGTTCTTTTAAGACTGCTTTTATTGATGTCAGAACATTCATGCAAAAGCAAGACTAACACTGTACAGTTTGGACTCCTGGCTTCCCACATCACCCTTCTCCTTCAACAGCTGGCAGAGCTTGAAGACTGTTTATTCCGTAGCTTACTTCCCCCTTTATCTTTGATGTCCCAGAATGTCAAAGGTTGTAAATTTAATATTGATTTCATAAAGTAGTTTTACTCTAACATGTCAGTTATGATTAACTTCATGCTGGAAGAAGCTTAGCCACTGATCTGGATTTGCACGCAATGTGGCGGCCCAGCTCTCAAGCTCTCTGACTGAATGCTTTATTTATTAGCTTTGCAGTCTTTTGTCAAGGCCAGGACAGACCCCCACCCCCAGCCCTCTTTCTGCTCTGAGTCTCTAGCACCTGGGCCCTTCTGTTAAGCTTGAAAACCTAAGTAGATCGGAGAGACATATCATTTGCTGGTATGTCAACAGACAGAGGAGTTTATGGATCACATTATACCCCAGTGGACAGAGTCAGAGCTGGAGGAATGAGACATCTTCCTTGAGTTTCAACCCCTCCCTTTCTTCAGGCTCCCAATGCCCCTGTGTGCCACCACAAGGATAGGAGCCATTACTATAACAGCAGTGATAAAAGATGACATTTATTGAACATGTGTTGTGGATTGACCATTTAGTACTCATCAGTCATGAAACTAAGAGTGTTCACTTAATCCCATATGTGTCCTATGAAGAAATGTTTATTAATCACTATCTTTGTTACTGATAACACTACTGGGCCCATTTCTCCAATGGAAAAACTAAGGAACTCTTGGTTCACAAGCAAAGGAATTGAATCCCAGGCCTTCTAAGCCCTGGAGTCCATGTACTAGCCCCCAGTGCCAAGATGATCACTCTTATCAGAAAACAGAAATGGCATTTTTGCTCTACTCCTGCCAAGACAACATCTTTTACTTAAATTATCACCTCCTGTTTGTCACTTGTATCTTCTGATCCAAACTGACCTGGATCCCACTGCTCCCGGGGCAGTAAAGGAGGGAAGTGGGTGCAATTACCCTCTCTCCTTCCTCTCACCTTGGATGTGGAAGCTCAGGTGCTTCTTCTCTGTGGCTGGACTCCTTTCTGGAAGCCCCAGGTTGATGCTTCTGTTCTGAGGCTTTGCATTGAAGGTGCAGGCAATGGTGCCCCACCCTTCTTGCCTTCTCAGGTCCTCTAGCTCCACTGGCCATTAACCTGGATGTCACTATACTGGCCCTTCCACCTGTTGATTGATATGTGTGTGCTCTTTGTGCTGGACGTTTGTTCCTCTCTTGCTACCTCCCAAGGAGAGACAGAGCAAAGTGTCTTCCTAGGTCTGTGTCTCCTCTCTGCTCTTACTGTATCTTAGCAAGAAGGGCAAAGGGTTGGTTACAGCACATGAAATACGGTGCAAATTCTTTGTCTTATAAGGTGGAATCAAAGTGCTGAGGAGATGATTTTGTAAACAGCATGAAGATCTAAATCTGATTTCCTGCAGCTGTGTACCAAGCCAGGAATTACCCTGTGCACACTTGTAACCCTAGCACTGTGGAGCCAGAGACAGGAAGATCACTGGGGCTCTCTGGCTGTCAACCTCATAAGAGATCTTCTCAAAAAAATAGGCAGGAAGTGGCAGAACAGGACACCTGATGTCCCTTTTGGCCTCCACACATGGGTTTACAAACTTCGTACACATGTTCCTATGCAGCACCTAAACAGGCTACACACATTCATACACACACATACCCACCCACCATACACAGTAAGTGTGGGCATTCTGTCCCCTCTCTTGCACTGTTCTGACCAATACAATTCATTGGAAGTGATAGTGAACCCATCTGGGCATTTTCTTTTATAGATGCTAGCAGTGCCCGCCACATTTTCTATCAGCTGCCATGATGGAAAGACCACAAGCAAGGCCCTGAGACTACATGGACAAAGAAAGGACTCAGTTGAGCCTGTCTTGAATAAAGCTGTCCAGGTAAAAACTGACGCCAGTTGAACACCATAGGAGAATGCCATTAAATCATACAAAGTAAAATCAATCGCCTGCCTTCTGGCACACAAGATTCTTAGGTCTAAAGAAAGGTGGCTGCTACATGGTACAGATTATGTAACAGTGGGTATAGTGCTTGTGCAGAATCCCTCCGGTTTTATGGCTCCTGGACTTTATTGTGTGCCTTCTTTCCTGGCAAGTCTATTTCTATTCACCACAGGTAGAAGGTGATGGCGGAGAAAAGAAATTATTCCATCCAAGTTCAACTTAGTAGGCAATAAGTTTAGCAGAGTTACTTACTGGAGTTTGGGTAAGGTGATGAGAGATGTCCTTCTGTATATATCTTTCTCTTATTGGTTGATGGATAAAATACTGATTGTCCAGTAGAGGCAGGAAGATGGGTGGGGCAAGGAGATGAGGAGGACGCTGAGGAGAGAGGAAGAGAGGCCAGGGAGAGAAGCCATGCTGTCAAAGGAGTAACATGCCAGATTATGGGTAAGCTACAGCCTTGTGGCAATACATAGATTCATAGATGTGAATTAATAATTAAGACAGAGCTAGACAATAGAAGTGTAAGTCACTGACCAACAGTTTAATAATATGTCTCTGTGTGCTCATTTGGGAAAGGTGGTGGAACATGGAAGGATAGAAACTTTCATCTATCTTCAGTAAGGGGTTACTTGCAGGAACATGGATAACATGTTTTGTAGATAAAGCTTTATGATATAAAACCATATTGAATCGTATGGTATTGAATATTAGATGTGATTTCATAGTGTTAATCAATCGAGACCCATTTTAGTCACTCTTTTTTTCTGCCAGATACTGATGTTCAGCGTAACTGCTTTGCCTGTTCAGTTACAGAAAGTGATGCTCAGTTCAGAACATATTTTACCTGATGTGTGTATCCCATGTAACAGAGGAGGTCAACAGTAAAATAGCAATCCTCAAGAAAGAGTATGGCAGGAACAAGCATAATGCACATAGAAAATTCAGCTTATGTTATGGTCCATAATACTCCTTCATTAAAATAAAATAATTTGGAGATGGGAGATGACTCAGCATGCAAGCATGAGGGTGATAACACAATCCCTACTTTTCTGCACTGTTAAAAAAAATAATAATTGAGAACTATAAATAAGGCTTTCATAATGGCATCTGGAACACTGAAAATGAAAGGTTGTTTGGCTTAGTTTCTTTGTAATTAATTGGGAAAGCATCTGAAGGGCTTTGGATACTGCAGCCTTTGGGAACCTACTCATATGTTGCTTTTCTAGCTTTTCCACTCCTCAGGCAAGATAGCTTTTTACTCCCAATAATAAGGAAAGAAGAAGGAGATGGAGCAGAATGGAAAAGAAAAGACAGAAAATGAACGAAACCACCACCAAAGCTCTACCTGGATACTTCTGGTGCAGGATAGGCCTGACTGGTGTCCCTCTTCCTGCCCTGGGTGTCTTGGTGTTCTGAAGGATTCTCCTGCCAGCTTTCTGGCCACCTGAGTTCTTCAAGAAACGCTCAAGTTCAAGTTACTGATCTATGTTTTCTAACTGAAAAGCAATTGGTAAAATAGTACTTGTCACATTTCCTAGACTCCAGATTAAAAAATAATTTTAATTAGTCATAAATGAGAATATACACACACCATCCTGAAACTAGCTCCGTTGGAGTTTGCTTCCAAGTATGACACATGTGACGTTAGTGCCAATTCCTATTAACTGTGCAATACTGTGTGCTGACACCCACAACACATTTCCCAGAATTCAGTCACAAAAATACTTCTAATTAGCCATAAATGAGAATGTACACACATTTCCAATAGCCGCTGCTTCTATCGAAGTTCACATCAGAGAAAGCTCAGACTGTTGCCACCAACCTGCCTTGTTTCAATTCCAGCAACTCGGGTTTCTGAAATGCTTAGAAACTTGACTCTGTTGGCCTTGCTGGGTAAACAGATCTGAGGTAGATTTATTTCAGTCCAAGCCCTTCATTTGATATACGTGCACTCTTGAGCCCAACCTAAATGCATACCTTAGCCATTTCAAAGGCAGTGATAAAATTACTTGGTTAAATATTTTGGCTAGATTTCCTGTTGTCAGAGATCTGAGCTTTGTATCTGTAGCTTCTGCATTTGTATGTAGCAATTGGGGGCATATTAAATGGCATCACATGAGCCAGTCTCCCTAAGAGCCATGTCCCATGAGGAGGGCCCTGGGCACCCATCACTACTGCAAGCCACACCAATGAAGAATTCAAACCTCAGTAACAGCTTTCAAATCTCCAGACCTTGAACTTTCCTGAGGAATGTTGGCTTTCTCAGATGATCACTGTGCCTCAAGCGCTTCATTCAGCTCACAGGGTGGAGTTAAATCACAATAGCTATAATTCAGAAATTACAACTAAAATTCAGAAACTTGGGGCTGTGGAGCATTTTGGCCGGCTCTTGGATTTTTACATAAACTTTCATACACTTTAGAACAGGCTTTGTCTTCCACTGACACACGTGAGTAACAAACACTCTAGGTCCTATGGCCACCATCTATGCATTGGACAACTCAGTGAAAGAGGGGTTTTATGTTAGCAGAGAGAAAATGGTCTATTAAACTTCACTTACTTTCATTCCCTTTAAAAACTCATTAAACAGGATTCTGCCTTTTTACTTGCCGAAGTGTTTAAAACCCTTTTTAATGAAAAATTCTAATCCGATATAATCACGCCATAAGTACTCTCTTTCTGTTCTAAGAGGAAACAGTGTTAAATTTTAATGCATACCTCTGGCAAGCTATAATAAAAGTGTTCAGTCAGTCTTAAATCCGATTAGTGTAACTGTTACAGATTAGAGCAAAACTCCAAGAGATTGGAACAAGTCTCCAACTCAAGGGACCTAACTCAGGGGCCTGATCGTGTTTAGACTCAAAGTGTTTAGACATCTAGTCTCTTAAAAGGTGTTCACTCAAAATTTGTCCAGTAGCTGCTAACAGAAGCAAGGAGCTAGGCAAGGTATTACAGAGAGGCAGACAGGCCTTCAAATAGGACAGGTGGAGCAGAATGTTGCCTGAGCAAAGCTAGTAAGAACAAGGGTAGAAAGATTCAGAAATGACAAAATCATCCAGGGAGGGAACCACTGAGGTTTGGAGGGAAACCACTGCCAGCAGAGGCCTTAAGGGATGGGCAGAATGCCATAAGTGCATGGATGAGGACATATTTGCTAGGGTGAGGAAGTATGTAAGATTTTCCAGACTCCAGTTGTAGGAAGCAGTCCTTGTTATAGATGATAGGAAAGGAAAATGCTTGTCAGAGGGTACTGTAGCAGAAACTGGACTAGACACTTCTATCTGATTCCACGTTATTCCCACAGCAGTCCCCTGAGAAAATTATTATCCAAATTTCATAGATGAAAAAGGCTGAAATATTGGGGATTGCAAAACTTGCTTAAGGTGACTCTATAGAGATGATTCTGTGGTTAAGAGCACCGGCTGTTCTCCTAGAGGACCTGGATTCAATTCCTAGCATCTACATGGCAACTCGCAACCATCTGCAATTCCAATTCCAGAGGATCTGATACTTTTATATCTGACCTCAGAAGACACAAGGCATGCAGACGGCACACAGACATACATGTAGGTAAAATGCATATATACATAAAAATAAATAGAATAAAACAATTTGCTTAATGTTGAACAGCAAGCAACAGGATACCCTCAGAAGAAACACATCTGCAGCTCTTGGTACGTAGTCTCAGGAATACCTCCAATCCAACTCTTCTGCTAGACATAGTGAGGCTTGGCTGGTTCTAACACCTTATTAACTATCTGAGTTAGAAAAAAAATTTCTGAGCCAGGCATAGTGGCACACACCTTTAATCATAGCACTCAGGTGGCAGAGGCAAGCAGATCTCTGAGTTCAAGTTCTCTGAGTTTGAGGACAGCTGGGTCTACAGAGTGATTTCTACAACAGCCAGGACTACATAGAGAAACCCTCAAAAAAGGAAAGAAGAAAGGAAGGAAGGAAGGAAGGAAGGAAGGAAGGAAGGAAGGAAGGAAGGAAGGAAAGAAGGAAGATTCTGAGTTCTGAATATCATTCTACTTGCTACTAACAGACACTGCTCATAGCACACAAACTGGGGTTATTTCTCGTGAAAATGCTCACCTTGATGCTTCTTAGTAGCTGTGTAGAACAGGCATATAGAAGCCCCCTGACATAATATGCTTCTAAACATTTTTATGTGTTTGTATTTGTGAGTTCACCTAGCCCTGCCTCACTCTACAACCTAAATAATGCAATAATGGAGGTAGACATCTAAACCCAGAGAGCACTTGCCATTGTCCTCAGTGGGCATGTGGATGTATAATCCTAGCAGGACTAATTCCCACCCTTGCTCAGTGAGAGCCACCAAGCCAGCTATTCTCAAAACCAGGTGATTTGTCATCAATTCCCAATTGAGCCACTTACTAGCTGTGTAATTCCAAGCAAATTACCTTCCCTGAGGCCAATTTTATCATCTATAAATTGAAAATGATCAGATCTGTTTTTCATTTCAGGGTTATTATGAAAATAGAATGAATAGAGCTGTAAACTTTTCTGTACTGTTATCATGTTGATGCATCTGGATTTGCAAACATATAGATCATACATACATATCTTTAATGACTACATATATATCAGAGATATTTAATCATATGTGTTTCTTCACAGATTTTTCTACAAGTTTGTGAGCATGTCCAATCAGTGTCAGAGGGAAGAGCTGTGACACATTCTACTGAAGCAGGCACTTGCCCTGTCTGCCTCCTCCATCTGGATAAATTATAAAAGCCATAAGTCTTCATAAATCATGGCTGGCTGGAGCTATGTGGACCTCAAAATAAGAAAATTGTGGCTGTTCTTCCATATCCCTTTCCATGTTCTCTTTTTTCTCTTTCCAAACCACAGTACCCACCCACACCTCATTAGAACCAAGAAGACACTACTTAAACCTTAGACCAATTAACAGTAACTCAGTAATGAAGAACACCCTTAACTACCTCAAAATAATGGATCTTATATGGGAGCAACCAACTGCTCTCTGATTGGATTTAAGACCTTTCCTTTGGAATGAGTACATGCCTGGTACTATAAACCTGCTCCAATCCATGCCAGGGGAGATCACAGGCCCTAGGAAAGAATTGACTACTGCTGTTTAGCTAAAGTCACACAGTATCAAACTGCCATCTAAATATGTATGTCTATACTCATAGACAAAGGTTCCTCTTAGCCCTAACCTAAAGAGCATTTTTCCAGTGAATGGTGGTCAAGGCAACTAAATGTTGAGCTTGAGTAATACATGAGTGCTCATTTCTAAACAAGATATTTACAACATACCCTTAAGGACCGAGAAACATTGCAGAAGGGGAGGTGGAAAGAATGTAGAGCCAGCACATTGAGAAAAGGCTGTTACCACCAGGAACTCACAGCACTGGTTCTGCACAAGAAGGGGGCAAGAAGCCTATCAGCCAAGCTCAGGGTGCCCCACTCCTCACTGCTCAACTATTTGCTATGGAGGAATTCAGGGAGGAGGGAAGCCATGGCTTTCAGCTGTGTACTCTGGTAACCCTGCCAGGCTCCAATATATAGTTCCCATCCAATGGCCACACAGATGGCCCTGCTTAGACTAAATGGGTCACAAAATTGAAAATCATGAGTCTGAGAAAAGGACTGGGAAAGGTTGGCTGACAGGAATAGGAAGGAGATAAAAGGGTAGGGGATAGAGAAAACTGAGAATGCATTATATTCATGTATTAGGCTGTCAAAAACAAAATTAATCAATAAAAAATCCACATATCCTAATGAATAAGAAGAAAACAATTTCCTTATTAAAAAGGAGCCAAGAAAGACAATAAAAAAGTTTCAAAAACTCAAATCCCTAGGAGAGAAAAGATTCACTTCCTCTCCCTCCCAAAAA
Source organism: Cricetiscus sungorus (assembly GCA_030556225.1). Lineage (NCBI taxonomy): Eukaryota > Metazoa > Chordata > Mammalia > Rodentia > Cricetidae > Cricetiscus > Cricetiscus sungorus. The sequence goes on along the minus strand of JANBXA010000600.1, from coordinate 10,974,158 downwards.
ACTTTTTAATTAAAAAACAAAAAGAATTGATGAATGCAGGAAGAAGTTAAAACAAACCTGTAGGCCCTCAGAAGCAGCAATCAGCAGCCCCACGCATGCAGCCCATATTTGATTTTTATTTTGCATGAAGTATTTTTGTATCTGCTTTGCCTAAATTTGGCCTCTTACCAAAGCCTAATGATGCTACTTTATGTTAAGCTTTTTGAAGGATCTAAACTTAAAGCTAGAAAGAAAAAAAAGGGGGGGAGAAAAACCTGTTAATTTATCCTGCAGAAAAAGGTGTTATAATTTGAATGAAAAGCACCATGCAGACAGATAAAAGGAACTGGCACAAAGCTTAGGCAATCAGGAACCTTTTTTTACCTTGCAGGCCGAGAAATCATCTCTAGTGTTGTCTGATGTTATTACCAACGCCTATTTTCACTTGTGCATCAGTTTCGAGCATAATTGTGTGAAGATTTGAGCCCTCTCTGCAGACTATTTTAATAAGTTCACCACGCTGAAACACCATATGTGTTGATGTTGGTACTTATACTTTATTAAGCAAACAAATCAAATCATTTTCTTTAAAATGCTGAGGCCTAATTTGACCTTTCTCCAGTCGTGGTTAATTCTGAAATGAACTCTTACAGCAGCAGTCCTTTCTCTGACCTTTCCATCTCCAGCCTCTCCCTCAGAAAGGACCTCAAAGACTGTGAACTTAATCACCCTTGTCCACCCTTGTCCTATTCAGGTCATGGGCAACATGGGGTGGCTGTGAGCTCTATCATAGTTGCCAAAGCTAAGCCCAGGTACCAAAAAGAAGATCTAGTTCATAATCTGAGTTTAAATTAATCTGGAATAAATAGATTGTGGCTGGACTGAGACAGGCATTGAGCTCAGGAGGCTAAGAGGATCATAAATCCAAAGCAATCTTGGGCTGCAGTGTGAGAAACTGACTCAACAAAACAAGACAAAGCAAAACTGAGTGCTTACTTGCCCAAGCAAGAGGGAGCATGGCTGATGTAGGTAAATCCAGACTAACAATAAGAAGCAGACATGGCAGTAAGTCTACTCTCAGCAGATCCCCTGGATCCCTCCATTTATTTTACAAAATAATAGTGTTTTTAAAGATATGGGTTTAGTTTAGGGAAAAAAATAGAAAATGGATACAAAACTAAAGCAAATCATAGTCCTGCCTCTAGAAAGAACCTTTGTTCTTGACTTTACACTTTGTCCTAGGCTTCTTCTATGAATATTTTAATAGCCCAATATGTCACATGATGATTTTTTCACTTAATGCCTTATTATCTTAATCTTTATGTGTCATCAACTATTCTTCAATTTTAGGAGGTCTTGAGTAACTATATTGTAGTCCATGAGAAACATGCTGCCTACAGTTGAACATATATGTACTTTCACAATCCAGTTAAGATGGTGATGAGTTTTACACAACAGTATATTATTTCTTATTGCCAAAGCCTAACTATGCTGGTTACTTTTCATTATCAGCATGATTAGAAAACCCAGTTATGCAAACACTGAAGCTACATAACCCTGGTTGTGATTTTGACAGAATTTCCATGGTAGCTTAACTGAAGAAAGAAGATCTACCCTAAATATGAGTGGCATCTTCCATGGAGAAAGGGTCCTGAACTAAATTTTTTAAAGGAGAAAACAAGCTAAGGAGCAGCATTCCTCCTTCACTGCTGATTGCTGATGCAATGGAACCAGCCCATCATACTTCTCACTTCTGCCACCATGCCTCCCTCCATAATGAGCCACACCCCTGCTTAAACTGTCAACATATGTCTTTCTGCTCTTAATTTGCTTCTGCCATGTATTTTGTCATAACAATGAGAAAAGTAACTAACCCAGCCCACACAACTGAGCAAACATTTGAAGATCTCTTGAAGCCCCTGAAGCTTATACATCTATCAACACTTGCTTTACCATTTACTTCCACTTAAATTTAAGGGTGCATTACACACACACAGGAACATGTATCCTTTGTCATTTTAAAAGCCATAGAATTAATGGCCTCTACATCAATTAATGGAGTTTTCTTCATAATTCTCTATGAGCATTTTACATATCTGTGGCTGGAACATCATAAATGTGGTATGAGATAATATACACAATTGAGAAGCATTGCAGTTATGCTGACCTACCATAAAGAAGTCATCATTGATTCATTCATTCATTCATTCATTCATTCATTCATTCAACAAATAGTTCTGGAGCAGCTGTTGCATCCCTTGCCAACCAGTTTATTAATAAGAAGAAATTCTAATGCATCCACCCAGACAGAAGTCATTGTAGTAGACTGAGAAAAATGAGTAGGGATTTATGCAGTTCTGTTCTGTGGCCCTTAGGTATCAGATACGTGATTGGGTCATGTTGACAAGTGAGATAAAAAGTTATGTTAATAGTGTGTAAGGTCCTATCACCTCCATCATGAAGGTTCAGCACAGACCCATCAGGGAGCACCAATGCTTCCTCTTTAAGCATGCTCACATCTTATTTTCTTCACTTTATATGTACCCTCAGCCTTTATTTTCTTTCCCCAGCTTTCACTTCACAGTGTGCCTCCCTTTCAAGCCTCAGGTCTTCAGTGGTTCAGTTCTAAACCGAGGGCTCCACACCTCCACTTCCCAGGCTTCAAACACTTTTCCTTAACTCCCATCGGACTAAACAATGGCCTCGGACTTGGCACTTCAAAGAACACTCAAAACCGGCCTCAAAATCTTCCTGGACTGGTTGGAAGGCAAAACAGCTTTCCAAAGCGCCCATCTCTGCAGCATGTCATTCCCCATGGAAAGTGGATTTGGATATAGATAGTGTTGTTACATATGTATGAGAATATGTTTCACTTATTCACCTGCCTTTTTTCAGCCTGATTGTGAGCCCCTAAAGACTGGGAACATGTTTTCTCTCTGCTCTGTAATGATCCCACCCCCACAGAGTCCTACTGCTAAATGTTGGTACCGCCTTTCTTAAGGCAGCTATGGCTAATTACACTGAAAGTAGTTGAGCCTGAAAACTCAACTTAAAAGTTGGGAGGTGACAGTAGAGGTGGCCTAGTCTATTACTCTCTTTTAAATTCACATTTGTTCTTTACTGTGTGCTACACGGGGCTAAGTTCTTTATACGAATTGTGTGAAATTCACTAAAACATACAGGCAGGAGCTTTGTCTATAACAATTTTGTGTGTGCCTCAATGCTTCTTGTGTCTTCTAATAATAAGACATACATAAGTAATAAGTCACCCAGGGTCAGGGCTAGATGAAGACATGCATCCATGGAACAGGGTTGTACAGGTGGCTTCTTAAATGTTTCTTACTCAGTATCTCTCTGCCCTCATCCCAGTTAAAGCCCTACCCCAGATCTTACTGGTGCTAGATAGAACTGTAAGAAATCTACATATCCAATATTTTCACAAATAGACGTGAAAGTAGAGATTGAGTAATATACCCAAATTCTCAGCATTAGTGAGTGACAAGGAAGGATTTATACCCAATCATCTTAATGAGAACTAAAAATAGCTGCATTAATATAACACTGGACTCTGCACTCTAGTCTTCTGGTCCTTAATACAACAGAGTAGCCGCATCACTATGAATATAAAGGTTTGGGGTGAAAAACTGCTTAGTCCCCAATTATAAAGATAATGATTTTTAAATATTTGAATTAAACACATTTAGAAGGTACCTTTCTATAACTTCTAACCTTAATAGATGGTGATTTTACAGAGATTAAAATCTCTTGGATTATCACCCAAACTCACAGAGTCTGGACTGACAGTTGGGGAACCTGAATGGAATTGAACTAAACCCTCTGAATGTGGGTGACAGCTATGTGGCTTGAACAGGGTGGGAAGCTGACAGTGAGACCAGAACTTATTCTGGGTGCACAAACTGGCTTTTTGTATCCTATGGTAGAATACTTTGTTCAGCCTTGATACAGAGGGGAGGAGCTTGGTCCTGCCTCAATATGGTATACCAGACTTTGTTGACTCCGCAAGGGAGGCCTTACTCCCTCTTAGGAGTGAGATGCGGGGAGGTGCGGGGAAGGTGGGAGAGGGAGAATTTTTTAAATAAAAAAGATGATTATTTCAGAAATTAATGTTTGTTCATGGTGCATGGAGCACAAAAAAGTTGATCTCACAAAAGATGACGGTAGTTGGATAGTTTCCAAACTGTGGTAGAAAAAGTATGTTGATGGATACTAATTCACAAGTGGCTGAAAATAAGAAGTTTTGGTATGGTTTAGCGCAGTAGAGTGACCATAAGTAACAGTTGTTATGTACCATATGAGTCAAACAAGTGAAAAAGGATATCACGTAATTTGTCCAAGAAGAAATAGTAGCTAATTTTGAGAAGAGTGAATTAACATGATTTAAAGTACACACATTGTGAGTCCATTAATAGTAACTGTCAATATTTCAATTCATAGTAAAAAATTAATTAATTAAATGAATATTGATATACATGAGTCAAAGTCAAGGTTTCAAAAATAAATGAATATAGACATGCCTGAGTCAAAGTCAAGGTTTCAAAAATAAATGAATATAGACATGCCTGAGTCAAAGTCAAAATTTCAAATCATCAAGAAGAAATGAAAAGTATTAATACAAATATAATTATGTTTTTAGAAAGGTGCACTTTCTGTCAAAGTCACAATCTTGAGGACCTGCTTGACCCAAATTTTGGCTGACTTTGTAGGAGACTTTCTAATTTTAGCAGATCCTACTTCTTACAGATAACTGTCTTCATGTGGGATCTACCACTCCTCAGGATGTTGCTGCCGTATCCATGCGACAGCCTTGCTTTATGCCAAAGCATTGTTTCTCCACAGGAGCATCCTTGCTTTCGAGTAATTCAGTGTGGTATCATCTTCATTGTTGACTTGACTGGACTTAGGCTCATGGTGGAAGTACACTTGTGTAGAGGTGTTTCCGGAAAGATTTAATTAAGAAGTGAAAACCCATCCTGAATGTAGATGACAGATGACACTATCCCATCAACTGGGGTAGCAGACTGAATACAAAAGAAAAAGTGAGCAGAGTAACAGTGCTCATCTCCCTCTGCTCTCTGACTGTGGACACAACAGGACCAGCTGCCTCTTGATCCTGCCATCGTGCCTTCCTCATTGTCATAGCTATATCCCTTTTTTAACTGTGAACCAGTTGCTTCTTCTCCTTCACAGCAAGGAGAAGCATAAGTAATAAACTTATTAACTGATATTGTAGAAAATGATAATACTTGCTTCTCAAAAAGTTCGAAGATTCAGTTTAATTACACTTCTTTTGTTATCATAGGGACAGTCTGGTGTTTAAATCCCCTAACCTTTGACTGTTAGAAATGAATATGGTTAATCCAGATCATCTTTTCCAGCTAGGCCAAGGTCCAAGGTAACCCACCATCTGTCTATGGCCAATTTTAACCAAGGCTCCTCCACCAACTGGAAGTTCAGGGCAGATTCATATGAAATCACATGACTGGAAGCATTAAATGTATAAAACTGAGGGTTGAGCATGATGGCATATGCCTATAATCCCAATGCCATAGAGGCTAAGGCAGGAAAATTATGAGTAGCCAGTCTGACTATGTAGCAAGACCTTATCTAGATGAAATGGGAAAAAATAGAATGAGGAGTTTCTTTACACTGGAATAAATGATCTCAGAATCAGTCTAGGGGATAAGGAACTCTTTGTAAATGAGTTAGCAATAAGTTGATTTTTTTTTAACTTCACAATGGTTTTTATTCTTTAACTCAATCAACAATACAAACTACTGGAAACAATGGGGAAAGGTGGAATGATTCAGAAGAAATCTCCTCCAGGAACATACCAAAGAGGGAGTCAATAGAAGCAGCTGCCTTGACGTTTTTCCCCTGATGTGGAGTAGTAAAAGTGGTAAATCATATATCAGAATTCAGGTGTAGATCTAATAGACACTGTTTGAAACCCATTCACATCCAGCCATTTCTTAAAGAGTTACAACATGTTTTATATGTATGAGTGTTTTAATTATATATTTGTATGTGTACCACATTTGTGCCTGGTGGCTCATTGAGGATAGAAGAGAACATTGGATCTCCCCAAACTGGAGTAACAGTTTTGAGCTACAGTGTGGATGCTGGGAACTGAGCCATGTCCTCTGGAAGAGCAGGAAGTGCTCTGAACCACTGAGCTGTCTCTCCAGCCTGCTTGTAGTCATCTTTGGCCTAGTCAGATTTCCCCTATCCGTACATGCGTTTGCAGCACATATAGCCTACTATTTCTCATGTTACTAATTCAAAACCAGCACACCCTATAGATGCTGACCATGACAAAATTTAATAATCAACAGTCACATAAGTTGCCCTGCTTATGTCTTCTTTAAGCCACAATGCCTGGGGAAGAGAATAATGAATTAAACCTAAGGATACTCTCAATGGTTTTCAGTCTCCCACCAACAGAGTGAGCTCTCCGCCACCTCAGGACTTCCCTCCAATCTGTCAGCTCCTTTAACCTTGTGTATTTTAGCTTTTCACCCACATGGTGTCACTTGACTGAAGTATCCCAACTTGATCATCAGCACCACCCTCACCCCTACCCCCTACACACACACGGGCACACACACACACACACACCATATGCACTGGCCAGGGTTCTACTAGCATGCCTTTCTTGGCTTAAAAGTCATTCTCGGAGGACTTACTTTAATGCTATGTCAGAAAAAGTCGTGTGTTGGTTTGAATAGGAATGGCTCCCAAAGGTTCATATACTGAACACTTGCTCATTAGGGAATGACATAACTTGACAGGGATTACGAGGTGTAGACTTGTAGGAATAGGTGTGGCCTTGGTGGAGGAAATGCATCACTGCAGATGGGCTTTGGGGTTTCTAATGCTCAAGCCAGGCCCAGTGGTACTCTCTTTTCCTGCTGCATGCTCACCCAAATGTAGAATTCTCAGCTCCTCCTCCAGCACAATGTCTGCCTGCTTGCTGCCATGCTTCCTGCCATGCTGATAATGTACTAAACCGCTGAGACTGTAAGCAGGCCCCAATTAAATGCTTTCCTTATTAAGAGTTGCCATGGTCATGGTGTCTCTTCACAGCAATAGAACACTAAGACAAGCCATAACAATAGAAATCACAACAGACCTGAATCTTAAAAGTGTGTCAAGAAATTCACAGACACACCTGACAAGCCTTCCCAGTTAGACCGATCGCTTGCAACATCTGCCTAAGACTATATCTGAATACATTTACATATGATTCATGCCTTCTCAGAATAACCATTTCTGAAGACTTGGATTTTGACTATTTAATTATGATCATCTCCATGCAATACCTAATTCCACATACTCATCAGGCAATAAGTGAACAGAACACTATAAGCTGTTAAGGAATATCAAAATCTTGTAATATTTACCTTGTAGAAGTTTGCTTTTTAACCCATTTTTCTGTTCTATGGAACAGATATGAGCCAGTGCAGTGAGGCAGAATGGAGGAGAGCCCACAGGACTTCTTGAGGCAGTGCTTTTTTTCAATGTAGACTTGGGGATTACTTATCTGCTTAGGCCTGAATAAGTGAATCGTGTAAATTTTCAAAAGACTTATCCATAAAGTGTATAAAGAATGGGCAACATAAGCACTTACCAAGTTCTCCACATACCATATTTTAGATACATAGAACCTTGGTGTAGAAACTGAAAAGCTACTATACACAAACCTGCTCTAAGATGTGAACCACCTAGAAAAACTAAATTCTCAATAGTCCCAAATCAGTTGAGTAGACTAAATACAACAAAACAACTAACCTCAGTTTTTAGGAGTTTAACGAGTGTGGGTGTGATTCTCCCTCACTGTACCTGTCTGAAGCTAGCTAGCTGTGTGCAGCTTCAGTATCTCAGGGGTTCAGGTTAATAGATGCACTCTCTTCTACTAACTGACCTCTGCAACATGCAATGTCTTTGGCCACCAGCCAAGTGAAACTGAAAGTTTCACATTGGTAAGTACACTTCAGCATGGGAAGTCACATAGCCACTTCTATTCATAACTACAAAAACTCATGAACATGGGCCTTTCTAACTACAAAGTGGATGAGCATTTCAACCTCCCGCACGCCTAGAAGAAAAGGCATCAGATATGGTGAGCATCCCAGAAGCCTGCTACACAGTATGTGAGCATTCATCTAAAAAGCTATTGGAAAGTCTTTTTAATTCCCCAAATAGCCAAAGAGCTGATGGGAGATGTTATTCTGTAAATATGTTTCTCATACTGGTTAATAAATAAAGCACTGTGGCCAATAGGAAACAAGATAGGTGGGGCTAGGAGACAAGGAGGAAAGAGGAAGTAGTTAGGAGGAGTCAACATGTAGAGCCCAGAGGAAACAAGATGCTGGCCACCGTGCTCTGATAAGATGACCAGGTGAAAATACTTAGATAAATAGAAATGGGTTAATCATTAAGACAGAGCTAGGCCATAAACAATATTAGGAACTAGCCAACAGGATTGTATCAAATACAGAGTCTCAGTGTGTTATTTGGGGTCGGCACGCCAGACAGACGGGAGGGCTGGCAGGAAAACATACATACTACAAAGAGCTGATTCCTAAAACTGATTTATTATAACTGTTGAAGAAACAAACTATAGCTCGGGGTTTTTCTCTTTATATTTCTTCCACTTCACATAGGCTGATCTGGTCAGTATGAACCGAAGGAAAAGCATTACAGAGAATCATTGCTAGGGTTGCCTTAAGTATGCCAAAGTAAAACAAGCTGTCAGCCAAAAAGAACTTTTCACAATAAAGTGTTAAATGAAGTAGTACCAGGCAAAATAAGGTAATGCTCTTTTGCTGTCTAGCACCACATAAGATGCTAACTGAAAGAGTAAATAAAAACACTCAACGTGCATTTAGCTTTCATAATTTACCTTCTGCAAGGTTGATTTAGAGTATGCAGAATATGCCACATTATTTAGGCTGTAAAAAGGAGTTGCTTTCCACTACCTGCCATGTACAATTATAATAATCTGTCAGACAAATATAATTACAGAGTGTGATGTCTGTTTGAGTGTGAAGGCTCTGATTGTGTGGTATTGTCTGCTTTACACTGCGGCGCAGCATAAACAATTGTACTCAGTGGTAACTCTCAGCTAAGACTAACACTCAAGAGTCAGGAACACCCTGTCAAATAGCACAGATGGTTGCTTTGGGTTTGAGGTTGTTGGCTTTGTTTGCTTCCTCTCCCGCTCACATCCAAGGCATTTTCATGCACAGACTTGACCACAATGAGCATCCTTCAGCCCAGTGTGGGAGGTCCCTAAGATATTGTTAATAAATGCCAAATGTGAATGAGAAATAAAGCAGGATATGGTTAATTAACAAGTACCAACCACTTCAATGGTGGAAATAGGTTGAGAAAAGAATGCATGGATTGCTTTAATGATTAAAAATAATTAGATGACACTCCATGGGCTTAAAAGATAAAGTTGTTATTTTGTATACCAAGTTGTGATTGTAATTTGCTATTAGACTCTCACACCAGCTGACAAAATAGAAAAAGTAACTACAGTTAAAAACCTTTTCATTTAGTAAAAGAAATTGGAGTTATGTTTGATTTTGAAGTGAGTCAGGGACCTCCCTGCCATTCCAGCTATACTAACTTAGATCAGGCCCTTTAGAATTTATCATTCTGTTTATGATTCTTAGCACTGTAAGCTTTGTACCTGCCCATGTCTTGGTGAAACTCTTCCACATTTTCCTTTTTGAAGATAAACTTTGCTTGGATGAAATTTCAGAGGTATCCATGTTCCAGGTTCTACTTTGTAATTTACATGGTGGAACAGTTTGATGTTATAATGTGAAATATTACGCCTGAATTTATAGTCAGCTCAATGGAACACTCTGAAGTTAGCATCTTGTTTTCTTTGGAGCTATTATTTGCTAACGGTCTGGTAGAAGATGAACCAACTCAGAAATAAAAAAAACTTTATGTTAACACAGAAGGTTCCTTTCCTCCTGAAAGACATGAGAAAAGTTTCTATGAGATTAATTCTTAACTGCTGATGCTTTTATTTGAGAGATGTGGAGGATAAAACTGTCCCTGATGAGTCTGCCAGTGAGAGGAGATATTATTTTCACAATGTTTGAGCCTTCCAATATAGATCTCAGGAAAGGTAATAAACCTATCTAAATAACCAGAGAATTTCTCAGCTAAACATGGTGCTGTCTGTACTGGTATATCCCTTTAAGCTTAACATTTGGAAGGCAGGCAGATCTCTGTGAGTTCAAGACCATCCTGGTCTACCATAGTGAGTTTCAGAACAGCCAGAGCTATCAATATCCCAGCTTCTGTTTGAAGAGTCCACTGGCTTCTAGGGAGCTCTTATCTCCAACTGCAGGAGGCCATATAAGTTCAACCAATCATCAAACAAGCAATTGGCTGTCCATTAAGCATACCACTAAAATAAGATTTTTATCCAAATGAATCTCAAGATTATTTCTGAGAAGGAAGAGACAAAGATGCTTCTTTGATGCTGGCTAAAAATATGGAAACATGGAGTCCTGGAAGGTAGTGGCAATTCTCATGGCCATGAGAACAGATACTCTGAAAATGCAGCTGATACAAAGAAAGGTATGGCACAGGGAGAAACCGGGTGCTTCATTTGAACCCAATCTTGTCTTTTCTGTTACAAATAAACAACAACAACAACAACAAAGACAGACAAATAAGAAAACATCTATTTATTTATTTAATGTCAGCTTGCGCCACATTTTCTATTCATTGCCAAGCAATGTATTCCTGAACAATTGTGTCATCATTGAACAGATATGGTTTGAACAAAACAACATTTAAAAAAAAAGTGGCTTGAAATTATATATATTCTCCTTCCATCATTGATATAGTAGTGGGTACTCATAATCTTCAGTTTTCTGTAAATAAAATAATTTTTAAACAAATGTATGATTCCAGGTATACTATAGGAAACATACACATAGAGCAAGGAGTGTGCAGTTGTGCCCAATGGTGGAAGGGTCTCAGAAACTACTATGTCAAAGAAGTTAAGAGAAACTGAAATGCTGGCAGTAGCCAAAGATAGTACAACTTGAGCACTGAAAAATAATTTCCATGGGTTAAAATTAATCAAATACAAAAATCCACCCAAAATAATAGTACCAAAGGAGAAACAGAGATCCCTGACCTAGGGGAGGATTATACCAACTAAAGAAAGAAATGTTTGACTTGTCTTTCTTATATGAACTGTGCCACGGGGATCTTCTATAGTTGCCAAGGAGAGGCTTCTCTCTATGACATATTCCAACAAAGAAAGGAAACATCCATATTGTAAACCACTGAAACACAGGTCCACATGGCAAGCATCATAATATGCTAACATCCCCAAAGAGATACCAGAGATTATGTGCCTCTTGATGTAAGAACATTCTATTCCCTATTAAGTGGTTTTAAAACTTTGTTATAAAAACTTATAAACAAAAATCACACACTGATTGACCAGACCTAAAGACTATAGCCCTCCACTTACTATTATACATGGGAGTAGTCATTTGGAACAGAAGCTGTAATGCTTCACACAGAGTTTTATATGTTCACTATCTAAGATATTATGTACTTACCTGCTACCAAAAAACAAAAAGTCAGTGACATTTTGACCTAAATAAAAATTAGCTCCACATTCTTTTTCAAAACTCATGTCCATTACTTGCATTCAATCCTTCTACATACCCTAGTATTTAGCCTTTCTTGTTCTTTCTTTCATGTTGTTTTATATTCACATAAACATTTGTTTATTTTGTCTGAGACTAAGTTGATCTCACTTAATATTATACATTCCAAGACCATCCATTTTCCTGAAAATTTTGTGATTTCATTTTTATTAGAGCTAGATAGTATTATGTATGTGTATATATATATTTATGATATATATTTATGATGTGTATACAGTATACCTAACAAATTTTCACTGTCCATTCATCTGTTGATGGACAACTAGGTTAGCTCCAATTTTTTGCTCTAGTGAATAGAGCCACAATAAGCATGCTCTCTCCAGATTAAAAAAAAAAAAAAAAAAAAACATGAATCAGATCCAGCCTCTAAATCCACTTGTTCATCTGAAGCTTTTGTAACAGGGTGTATCCACCAAATTCAAATCATAGACATCTCTGTGAAGAAAATAACTGAATTTTGTCAATAAAATAATTCAAGAGGAAAAAATGAAACAGGAGGATGTATAGACTGAAATATTCTTAAGAGTCCATAAAAAGCACACATAATCTGAAGGGCTTGTTGATATTCTGATTTGAGCCAAACAATGATAAAAATATGAGACTATCATGGAAACTGGGATGCTAACTGGATACTTGCTGGTATTAGGAAGTATTAATTTATAAGTTTGATTTTGATGTGATGGCTGGGATTTTTAAAATTATCTCATGGACTTAGGCAGGAGTAGTTATAATGCAAAGATGTGAGATGCTGGACTCATTTCCAATCTTACAGCAGCAGTGTAGGAGAGGAGTGTGGAGAAACAGGACCAACTCTGACAAAATAGAGCTAATGGAAAGCACATGAAAATAATATGTGGCACATTCAATTTTTTATCATGTATCTTTCTATTGCCGCTCAAATCATGAACACACACCAGCCCCCTTGCCTTCACATAAGCAGGCTATTGTGCTTCGGTAGTACTGTGATGTTGTCTCTGTGTTCTAATTCACCCTCTTACCAAGCCCCCATTGCTGCTGCCTCCCTTTCTCCTCCTAAGACAATAAGCATTACACTAAAATGCACACTCATCCCTGCAGGGATGGTCATAGGACATGTGCATGTGAGTGGGGACTCACATTCAATCATTGCTCAATGCCTCTGATCTGTATTCGTAGCCCAGCTCAGAACAAGCCTCACCTCCCTCTTTAGAGTGGACCATGTCCCCTCACACATGCACACAGACATACATCCAGGGCTGGGTTGAAGGGTTCCCATTGGACAAGTCTCTATATAATCTGGCTCAGGCTAAACCTCTTAAGTGAAATGCTGCCCTGGAAATAAAACCTGCTTTCTAAGTTCTATTTTATTTCAAACTCAACACAAAGCAATGGTCCCCAAAGAAAAGTTATACTGGAGTTAGGTTCACACAATTTCCCTGAAATGTAACATGAGAGTTAAATACAGATGATGTGACTGGTTAATAAATGTCACCATTGAGTGGCTTTGTTCTCCTAATAATATCATTCAGATCATTATAAACAAAGTAAAAAAGGTTCTTATGTGAAACAAACGCACATTAAGGAAAGGACTTATTCCTGCGTAACACAAGCCAGAGGCAGGACAGCCAATCCTAACTGCCTTCAAGAAGGGACAAGGCCGGCATGCAGCTTTGTGGTATCCCGGGAGGATTTTATTTCCAAATATAAAATTCATGCCATGCTCACAGGCAGCACTTTAGAATACTCATAATGATCTAATGACAGCATTACCATTGAAAGCTGCTACTAATACCTTGAACTACTACCGTTCTATTCAGATCCAGGGATATGATTTCAAAGCTCATGTGGAAGGAAGACTGCCTGAGCTGAAAGCAATACACTCAAGTAAAAAAGAAGAAGGGAAGAATGCTACTGAAGCCCACAATTTGGGGTATCCAGGATGGGGAGGTCGGGGCTGGTGCTTTGACCGTGGCATATCTTTTATTATTGTTGAAGTTTGGGGGAAAAGAGTGCTATTTTATGGCAAAGAGAAAGAAAATGTCTTTAAACTAGAAAGCACTACCTGTCTGTGACTTTCTGAATTACCTCTCACCTAAAGAGTAGGATGTTTTTATTTTTCTCCTCCAAGGAGAGAGGGCAGAGAAATTGCCTTTCCTGACCTAAAGCCCTCCTCCCTCTGCTGTCAGTGACACAAGGAGCTCATGGCTTCATTGTGTTCAGTCTCCCCTCAACACTGACACACCCAAGGGGAAAGAAAAGAATGAGCACATTAACTGCAAAAGAGTTGGGAGTCCCTGTAAGTCCAACCAAGTAAACATCAGATGCCTCCTGAGTCTTTCCTTTGATGGCTAAGTTGAAATGTCTGTTGTGTTTCTATGATGGAAACATCAAAACAGGAAGGCTGCGGTTTAGATGTTAGACAAGTACCTGAATTTATAGGTAATTTTCCCCCCAAAGCTAACCTATAAAACTAACCTACAATTATTTCTTGGAGATTCTGATAGGGCCAACAGGTTTACGGTTTGGGGAGGGGGGGCACACGTACCCATGCACGAACACGTGTTAGTACATACATGTAATTTTTAAGTGACATTAAAATGTTCTCACATATAATGCCAAATCTGGTAACACCTATTTAAAGTACACTATAACATGTGTTTAAAATATGTTGAGCTCCTTAGAGAAAAGGTGCTATAGAAGTCTAATAAATAATAAGTAAATGATTGACAAAAGATAATATTAGACACTCAATTTTGAATCTTTACAGAAATTCACACATCTGAGTTTATTTTCAGCTAGACAATGTCACTGGCAGGTAATAGGCAGGAGGACCATGTGTCCCAGATCATAAGGTTCTGTCACATGGCAGAGGGAAAAGGTCATGACCTACAGAAGCTGCTTCTGATGTGAGAATAGTCTCAGCAAGAATGTAAGGAGGAATCCCAATTTTGGCTTTAAAAATGCATTCACTGATGCTATTTGGAAAGTGAAAGAAACGTGAAATATATAGAAAGTAGAGTTATAAAGGGCAGCTGGATTCAACCACATGGCCAAATTTGAATCAGCAAACTGACATTCTCTGAGATAACACACATTATGTCCTTTAAAAATTAAAAAGGAAAACAGGAGCCAAGTAGCATTACTCATTCGTTATTTTGTGAGTTGGTTCAACTCAAGAATGCATAATTTTCTGCTTATAATGCAAACTAAGGAAGGATGAGAGCCAGATATAAACAGTTTCCTCCTTCTGGAATAAAACCTATAGCTATCCAGGGATTCGATATGGCTATGAGAGGAGACCAGATGCCATGAATTTTGGCTGTTACAGGACCTGGCTTGGCAGTCTGGAGTATATTACCAGAGAAGTAAAGCTGAGTCTAGGAGAGCTACATAAACGATGGAAATATAGTACTTTGTAGGTAAGCCCAAGGAGAATAAGCCATCATACACACAGTGAGCCAGGAAGGTGTAAGAATCTCACTAGCGGATACTCCTATGTGCAATATGGCATTTGCCTCTTCATGCAGGAAGATTTGGCTTCAGGTTTTATTTTTGACAAACTTGATTTTTCTTTCTTTTTTTGTGTGTTATGGGGTATGTGGGGGTATGTGGTAAATTTGTTGAATATTGTGCATTGCTAATATGCAACATCTAGAGCAGTTGATGAATACATATACTTTGTAGAGACTCTATGTATGTCATTAAATGTACAACTTAAGTTGACAAATAGTGAATACACTATGCAAATACCGTATTATAGTGAAGTTGCCCTAATCACTTAACTTTCCTGTTGCTGAGTAATACACTTTTGTTTACCCCATCACCAGCAACTGACACAATAAATATATCTCTTTCTAATTATAAGAATGGAGGCAGCCATTTTGGGACCACGAGGAAACAGGTTTGATAACTAACGCTGTTTTCTAAGGATGGGGTAATCATTGAAGTTTCTATGCTATAGGCCAATGCAAGCATTAGGGAACACAAATTTCCTTTCATGTGAGATCACTAAGCAATTTTTGAAATTACTGCTAAAGCTACCTCTCTTGTTAAGTTTTTCTCTATTGCAATGAAAATCATCAGAATTGACACCTTAGAATTGAGGATTTTAACATTCCAGTGCCTGAAAGATTCAAAGCCTAAAGTTAATGCTAACCAAATTGGAAGCCGATATGATGTAAAACTGATTCCTCGAGGCAGAAAAAGAGTAAGAAAGCCAAGACACTCAAATTTACTGAGAACCCTTGCTTCTGTTCAGTCCCTAGCATGATCTCCAAATACAGAGAAAACAAGAGAAACCCATGTCATATCTGTCCAGCAAAAAGGTAGAAGAAGCAATGGAGAAAACCAGTTCAGAAAAGCTTATGGTCTGAATAGGAAGGGAAAAGGCCAGGCTGCTGGGAAGTCACGTGGTGACAGCTGGAGCTACTCAAGACCACAAATATCTCATGTTTCGTCCTCATTAGCATCAGTACTTCATAGTCTATCTCCAGATACGAGGAGGTGGAAAGCAGCAGTGCAGAAAAACTCAGCTGATTTCGTCAGCTTGTTCCTGACGTAACAAAATCTAAAATAAAAAAAGTTAGAAAAATCCAAAAAAAAAAAAAGGTCCAGACACAAGTTTATTATTTATAATTTATCTTTCCTGGTTAACTGAGCTCTGATAAAGAAGATAAAAATCAACACCCAAGAAACTCATAGGTAAATAGAGAAGACTGGCCAAAAAAAAATGTAACTACAACACATGAAGCAATTAATAGATAAATAAGCAAGGTGGCATAGGATCACACAGGGTGGATGAGAAGTGCAACCCAAGATGCATAGTTAACTACAAGTGGTCCAAGAAAATAGTAATTCTGTGTGGCCCTCTTTGTATCTGGGAAAAAAAGTGATACTTTGGTCTGTTTGTTTAATGTTAGAGGATTTGGGATATGTCTGTGTATTAAGGGAAGTAAGGTTGTTAAGGAAAAAGAAAGTGGCTAAAAATGGTGGTCCAAGAGCCCTAAAGAGGCATTGAGTACAAAGGAAAATCTGTGTGTGAGCCTGGCCACAGACAGAGTTAAGAAAGTTGAGATAGTAGGAAGAATGGGAACAGTGTAAACACAGATGCACACAGTGGCAGCTGACAGGATGCTGAGAGCTCACGCTTGGTGGCCTTTACATAACTAGTAGAACATGACAGGTTTTAAGAAGGGAAGTAGTGGGTTTAGACTTCGAAGCACTCTCCAAAAGGGACCCAAGGAATATTTTGAAAAAAGATGGTGAGAAAATAACAGAAGCTACAATATCCATCCAAAGATGGATGGAGTCATTCAGAAAAAAAGGAGGAGAAGGAGGAGGAGGAGGAGGAGGAGGAGGAGGAGGAGGAGGAGGAGGAGGAGAAAGAGGAGGAGGAGGAGGAGAAAGAGGAGGAGGAGGAGGAGAAAGAGGAGGAGGAGGAGAAGAAGGAGAAGGAGAAGGAGAAGGAGAAGGAGAAGGAGAAGGAGAAGGAGAAGAAGACATCTATCAATACAGTGACCATTCCTGAAGAAATATATAAGCCAAAGTCATTCCAGTGAGTTTGGTTATCAACAGGGAGAAAAAGGAAAAACCTGCAGATGGTACCTGGGACTGACCATTTGAATTCTTGACAAGCTCATAAGGGAGAAGTGTGGGTAAAATATCAGCTTGACTTTGAATACAGTTAGATATAAAGATTTTGATACAGTTATAGATTTAGAAAGAATTTGATGTAAATATAGGAAACCTGATTTGATTTAGAGACCCAGAATTCAAAAGAAGAGAGGACCTATGAGGTAGCTCAGCCAGTGAAGGTGGATTCCTCCAAACCTGATCCCAGGAACCACTTGATGGAAAAAGAGAATTCACTCTGTGTTGGATCATTCACCAGAGGAGAGTACTCAAACACTGGTTTAAACCAAAAGAAAGTCTTTATGAGCCAGCCAGCTCAACCTTTCTCAGGGTGAGCTTTTAAGCACAAAAAACATATCCTGAGTTGGCATACATCAGTTAACAAGAACAGTTAGCCAGAAGCAGAACCCCAGAATGTAAAAAAGCAACATTGATACATTTAGAGACTTTTTCAGAACTATTGACTTTGATGGAATAGGTCTTTATTTTCATTTTGGCAGCTGGTACTAAATGGTACTTGTATCATGGTGTTGGTTGTGATATGGTCTGGGGACCTGTTACAAGTCCAGGAAATTGTCCTCTAACAGCCACATGTGTGCTTTGGCACATTCATGTAGCATCTACAAATACATAAATAAATATAATAACATTTTAAAGCAAAAAGAGAGAGAGGATGGTTGGTCTGAATAAAGTATCCGACAAAGTTTGTTCCCAAAGAATGGTGACTGAATCAACAGGAGTGTAGATTGTCTCAGCTTGTAGGGAGGTATGCAAAGGGGACTCCAGAAGATTTCTAATCTACTCAGGAAATTTATCACTCTTTCAACCTTCAGAAAATTTTTACTATCCTATATTGGCCTTTTGGGTTACTATTGCTTCCTCTTGTTTGAATTTCTGTTGGCCAGGGGAGTCTTTAAAAGCCCACACAGCCTACAGAAGTTAAGATCCATATAAAAGCCCTATCATCATCAACTTAATTGTTATGGCTGCACGGTGAAGAATTTAAAACAACCAAATGAATGACCCTTTGGCAGCATCCAGCACACTGACCAAAGAATGGGACCTGTCTTCTATCACCTTGGACAACAGTTTCACTACATTAGAGAAGAGTGAAGTTAATAAGTTTAACACTCTTCTCATGAACACAGAACAATGCTTCCCTTTGCTAAGGTCATTTTATACAGACACACACATACGTCAGGTTATGAGAGATGGTTTTAATCCATTTTAATGCAAATATACATACATATATATGTGTGTATATACATATATATACATACTTATACACACACATACACACACACACACACACACATACACACACACACAAACACACACACACACGTGTCCTTGATTCCCATGGGAGGCCTTACCCATGTAAGTGGATGGGACAGGTAGGAGGGAGGTGGGAGCCATAGGAGAGGGAAGAGGGGAAACTGTGGTTGGTATGTAAAATTTAAAAATTGATTTTAAAAAATATATGTTCATCTGCCACACATACACACACACACAAACACCTAGTCAAACCACCTATTTTTCTCACAGTATCTCATAAATGACCTTGGTGCTGACCCAAATATAACCTGCTAATTAGCCTCTGTGTACCTTCCAGGTCCTGATTAATCGTCCTTAACATTGTGTAAGACTGTGATTCTGCTCTGGAAACCTTCCGTATAGCTTGTAATTCCCGGTGGGGGAAAAATTGCTGTGACCTATACAGTTGGAGAAAAGAAAACATAGCCACACTCTTCCAAGAGCAGAACAAAGCAGTGAAATAACATACCTTTCACCAGGGACTTGCTGTTATCTGAAACCCTATAATCCACATCCTTTCCTGCTTCTTCAATAGGTTAGATGATTTCAGTGGGTGGGTCAGAGAACTAATCAATTTTGAAACACCATCTGCAAAAAATAGATAATGTTTATCTAAAGGGCAACCTAGTCATAAAGCCTCCCTGGGTGAGTAAATAAACACATGGACTTTGTGTAGAGGATTTCCCCTAAGAGAAACAACAATTCACCAGTGGCAATGTGATATTCTGTGAATCCAAAGAATGTATCAGCCACCAACATGTAGAATGAAGTACATGATTAAATTGAGATGGCCTCAAACTCCTAGAATTCATACACTCCTAATTTCTATCTTCCTAATGGAACAGTTAAGAATTTAAAATTTCTGCAATCCAAATCTGTATTTGACTCCTAATTGCTTCCAATGCTGGTGAAGGACTCAAGGCATCTAAGATTTCCCCTAACTCCTCTTTAAACCATAGTAGCTCAGTCTCCTAATGATGCCTAAACTGTTGCCTTTTTGTTAATCTCTAGATTCAGCATCCTTTTCACTGTTTCCTGTAGTCAGTTGCTCCAAATCCCCCTTCTCATCTCCCTCATACTGCCACTGAAGTTACCTACCCTCCAAATCTCACTATGTCACTCATCTGCTCCAGTGTCTCCTAATCACATGTCACATGTAAAAGAGGAAAAGCAAAGACTACTTTTCCCTTGCTATTCTACCATACCTGTTAAGCCTCTCGGACTCATTTGGCTCCATTCAGTAAGTAAGTATAAGCTTTTATGTGAGGTGATGTGAATATTCATAAATAGGCAATGGCGAGAAAGACAATGACAGAACAATATAGTGTTATGAGTACCATGAAAATCTAACTTGAGCCTCAGCAACGTCAAAAGCATTCTAGGGGCTAAAGAGATAGCTTAGTGGTTAAGAGCACTTGTTCTTGCAGAGAACCCAGGCTTAGTTCTAAGCTCCCATCATCTCTTACTTCAGGGAATTGGTGCCCTCTTCTGGCCTCTTGGAGGGGCTGCATACACATGATGTACTAATATATATGCAACCAAAACATACATACACAAAAAGTAAAACATTTTTTAAAGAACTCTAGGGGCCTCCAGGATTTAAACCATAAGTAGGCAAAAGTCCCCAAAGGTCTGGAAAATAAGGTAGAATAGACTATATTGCCTTGAAAACTCAAAAGAAGAAAGCATATCTTTTGTTTTGTTTGTTTGTTTTTTAAAGAAAAAAAGAACAACTAAGTATATCAGATCTTCAAGAAGTCAAGGAAATAAGGAGCAAAGATTATCTTGGAATTCAGCAAAGAAACTTGAAAATGATTTTGATGGTTGACAGCAAACACCAGAAGGGACTGAGAAGTAAGAGGAAAAAACAAGAAGTGTAAAAGTAAAAATCGAACTATGGTGTTGACACAGATTTGGAGGTTAAATGAGAATTTAGGGTTGACTAAGATCCCCAAAGTGTCACTCAATAATTAAATACTTCCATATAATAGCAATTATTCTTTTATATAAAACACTGGGGGTTGTTGTTGTTGTTGTAGCACTAAGCACATTGGTTCTTCTTTACATATCCTACCCATAACACAAATACAAGCACTAAGTATCCATAAATGTCAGCCTCAAAGTTGACCAACAGGAAAACTGCTGTGTGCATACTGGAGATTTCTCATTTCCCATCCTATTGATTTGCCTTCCCATCTGTCTGAATGCGAATAAACCTCACAGGCTGAAGTTGGGGGGGGGTTGAAGATTTGATCCCCACCTGATGGCACTGTTATGAGGAGACTGTGGAGTCTTTGGAACTATGGTGTCAATAGTGGAAGTGAATCATGAGAGTGATGTCCACTTCCAGTCTCAGTTTGAGTTTGCTGTTTCCTGATCTGCCAAGATGTAAGCAATCCTGATGATGTGCTGAAACCAAAGCCAGAAGGCAGCTAAGAAGAGGACCAGGAGAGCCACTCCAAACCCTCTGCCCACCATGCTTTCTCTGCCATGATGTTGCTGAACCAGGAGCCAAAATAAGCCTTCCTCCCTCAAGTTTCTTCTGTAAAGTGTTGTGTCAGTCACAGGAAAAGTAACCAATGTCCAATCTTCCAAACTGTGGCTCCAAGGGTCTCAGCGTTTTCGGGTCTTTGATCTCCCATCCATTCTGTCATGTGTGTGCACCCTCCACACCAACACCTGGAAATTAACACCTGTGCAACTGCACACATTCATATCCTCTCTAAGTTGCCCAGCATTCTGAGGATTTTGTTTGTGGCTCCAGAAGGAGCTGAGGGCTGTCCTGAATACAGAATTGCAAGCACCTTACTTGCTCTAATGAAGCTATGCATGGTTAAATCCTGGATGTTTCCATTCTCAACCTTCAACCTTCCTCACATAGAAGCACATTTTCCTAGTCTATGCCCACCAGTGCAGTACAGCAGGTGTTTGTTTGACAAATTAAAACCTGAACTTTTGACCCAGGTTTTTCTGGAGAATGAGATAGGCTTTGTCCAAGGAGAAGCCTACCAAGAATAAATATTAAGTTAATTATAGCTTCTATTCATTTTCCAGTCTTTTTTAATGTGTGACTATGGTCTTAAGGTCATGGGATTAAATAAACAAATAATCTTAATCAATAGATACCCTCCTGCAAAAACTAAGAGTTTAGGAATTTTCTCTGGACAAAGCCCTTAAAATATTAATAATATTTTTGTTTACATGGTCTTAGTCTCCAATGAACAAAGCGCATGCCCTATATATTAACTAGCAAAGACAAGATAACACTCATGTTGCTATGGTATGACCGTGTTAGTATTGTTTTAGATAATCTCGAATCAATTACTCTGTAAGGAGTTACCTGAAAGCAGAACTTTGTCTATAATAATGTGGTTTTTTTTAATCTTAAAACAATTCTTTTAGAAGTTTTATCATTCAATCACCTTAGTATATGTATATCTTCTAGGTAATGCATATTCAGAGGATACTCCGAATGAGAGCTTCCATGACAGTGATTTTAATTTGGTTTCCCATCTTAACATTCCCCGCCTCCAAGCCACTCCTTTTCAGGAGCAAACTCTTCCAGGATGCCCTTTGGGTGCTCAGGGAAGCAGTCCTCAGGATGGATATTGTAATGCAAGAACTTATGCCTGAGAAAGGACTGGGAGATGGGCTCAGGCTGTATTTATATGTGCTACACAAAAGGCAGAAGACATGCCAGTTACCCAGATCAAAGACTCGAGTGAGAATGAGAAGGGCTGCTTACATGCAGAGCTGAAGTCACCCTTGGCAGTCACTGAGTGGTGTTCAATCACTACTACAACCGAGCTGGGGCTTCGTTGACCCACAGCCGACATAAACATGCGTAAGGTCACCCACAGTCTATGTTTCAGAAAACACATCATGAGCACATTCCGCTTAAAGAAGGCAAACTGAGGCAGTGTGCACGGACACACAGCGAGGCCCAGAGGCCAGAGTTCCCACCCCTTCAGTCAGTGATCCCCACGCTGTGACTCACTCCCGCCCCGCCCCCTCCCTGCTCTAACACTTGATATGTGTTGAATACACTCAGTGGTTCTCAACATGTTTTTTCCTTACAGTTCTTTATTAGCAACATTCATTTAGGTTTTGGACTCTTGTCAAATGCAATGTGAATGGAGAGCAGATGCCTTTTCTGAACTCAACAGAACAAGAGGAGAGTCACAGAGCCCATCTTGCCACAATCAAAACTAGTGCTTACAACAACACCCACTGTTGGTGACAGGCTGTGTGGAACCGGGCCAATGCTGATCTAGCAGTAGATGCCAACTCAGTGAGTCAGAAAAATGCTTCAGATGTGCCAGGTCGCTCCGAAATCCCCATCAGTTCCTGGGTAGAATAATTGCCGTGTTCCCCATGAGCAAGGAACCAAGATGAGAAAACACAACATCCCTGGGACAGTGTGTATCAATCACATCCTAGCTGGCAGCGAGGCCCACTGCTTTGAAAAGGGTACCACAGGCTTGCATGAAAGGCTAAGGTGGCTGGCAGCAATTCAGAAACACAAGATGGAGGGAGAAGCAATTGTGGGAAGGAATTCAAGGCGGACAAAAGGATTAACAGCAAAAGGATGCAGGGTGTACAGGCTGGGTGGTTATGGTTTGCCGTGGGTTTAGCAACACTGACGTGTTTTTATGAATATTTACAAGAACATTTGGAAGCTGTGTCTTGCCCACACAGCCTCCGCCCCCAACACTCTTGGTAGAAACTGCACCATATTTAATGAGGCTGGGGATGGGAGAGAAACTGGGTCTCCTTGCCTGGTTGCCAGGACTCCCAGGAGCAAATAGTAACTGAAAGAAAGTTTAGAGAAGACAAGCTAACCCTAAGTACTAGGAAGCCTAGTAATTAAAAGGCATAAGAAGGAAAATGATGTTTAGAAGATGGGAAACAAATGAAAAGGGCGAGACTCCGGTGAAAGAGTCACTGTAGTAGTTTGTTCTCTTCTTCAGGTAGGGAAAGGATGTTCACAACATCACATCAATTCTCAATGCTTGTGAGTGGATTAGCAGGTGGGGTTCCTTTCCCTCCTGAGTCCTGGCGGGCTTTAATTCAGTCTATCACTCCAGCCGCCAGAGAAGTCTTCTCTTCTCATTGATTTTCCTGGACTTTTTCTTTTGTGTTTGTTAGTTTTGTTTTGCCTGTTCCCTTGAAGCACTTTTTTGGGGTATACACTGAGCAGAAGAGCAATAATATAGACCAGGACTCTGACCTACATTGCCTTCATTCTCAGCCAAGCCCTGTCACTCTAAGTTGCCTTGGCTCTTTCAACCCTAGTTTCACCCATTGCAAAGCCAAACTGAAAGCAGCTAAGAATCAACAGAGATAAGGCAAGGCATGCAAGGAGGGTTCTACCAATGCTGGTGCTGTTACCACAGGCCAGCCTCAACTTTCATACATAGTCATTTTGCATATGATCCATGCATTCATTCATCATGCATGTGTCCTTTTCATGGGCTGACATCAGACTCTCAGTTGATACTTGACACAGAGATACCTAATGTGGTAATTTGGACTAGAATGGCCCCCATGGGCTCAACTATTTAAATGTTTAGTTATTAGGGAGTGGAACTGTTTAAAAAGATTAGAAGAATTTGTTGGTGTGCTTTTTGTTGTAGGAGGTGTGTCACTTGGAGTGAGCTTTCAGGTTTCAAAAGCCCATGCCAGGCCCAGTGTCTCTGTCTCTGTCTCTGTCTCTGTCTCTCTCTCTCTCTCTCTCTCTCTCTCTCTTTCTCTCTCTTTCTCTCTCTCTCTCTGAGCCTGCTGCCTATGGGATCAGGATGTAACTCTCAGTTACTGCTCAGTGCCACACATGCTGCCGTACACCTGCCAAACTCCTGCCATGATGGTGACTAACCCTCTGAAACTGTAGGCAAGCCCCCATTTAAATTCTTCCTTTTTTATAAGAGTTGCCATGGCCATGGTGTCTCTTCATAGCAATGGACCAGTGACTAAGACAACTAATGAGTCAAGACTTTTCACTTTCAGTTTCTAGAGAGGCCAGGCAGGTGGCTTCACAGTCAAGGGATCTGTGTTAAGATGAATTCTGGGCAAGTTGTGGCAGAGTTGTGTTGTCATCAGCCATGATCACCGAAGTTGAAAACCATGAACACATTTCTACAAAAGCTGTATCTTGGGGCTTGGAGAGATGACTCCGTGGTTAAGAGCCCTTGCTGTTCTTCCAGAGAACCAGAGCTTAGTTTTCAGTGCCCATGTCAAGCAGCTCACAGCTTCTGTGACTCTAATAACAGGGGATCTGACACATCTGGCCTGCAAGGGCACCTGCATTCATCTACGCACTCGCACGTGCACACACACACACACACACACACACACACACACACACACACACTCATTTATCTATACTTTTACTTTTTTGGGTCTTGTTTTATTTTCTAGGATAGTCTTTCAGTTTTGTCTTCTCAATTCTTAATTTTTAAAATATTTCTATTTCTTTTCATTTATATACATGTTTCTTTCCTTATCTTTTTAAATAAGTGTCCTTTCTGGTTTTATAATGTTTTTTTTTCTTTCAAAAGATATTACAATATTATGTGCTTTGCCTCTCACAATTTTTCTTATTTCTTATTCTGTTGGTTCTTTTCCCTTAATTCCTTAGTTCGTATGCTTGTTCGTTGGTTAATTTATTAAGTTGCATTATTTTGATTTGTGTCAGACACTGTCCTCAAATCTTTGTTCACAGATATCTGAGTGAAGATAGAAAGCTGAGCTGGAAGCCCTGGCAGGCTTGTACACTTCTCTTTGAGGCAATTAAGCAAAAATCCAAGCTTCTTCAGGAAACTCCCCAAGGACCAGTAGGGCCAGTACCCATAGTAGGCCTTTCTCTGGATCTAGCCTTTAATCTGATTGAAACAGATACATTTGGCAGCCAGTCTGTCACGATTCCATGCCACCTTCCTGTTGTCAATCAGTACCTTACCCGAGCATTCCACTGCATCTGGTGTGTCCAAGCTGAACTCCCTGATTTGGCTTAATGAATAAGTGATACAATCATGTTTTATCTGCATCTCATTCTCTTTATCCTAATACCCCCTCTCTTAACAATGTGATACAAAGACTTTTCCACATCTTGGCACACCTGAAAGCATATGAAAACAGCTATAAGATGTCAAAGTTCATCATCGTTTATATTCACCTATTTTATGCTGTCATTAACATCATATACATTCATGTTCTTCTTTTAAAGATTTATTTTTAATTTGTGTGTATGTGTTTGTGTATGTATGCATGTATGTAGGTGCATATGTGCATGTGTGTGCACGTGCGTGTGTGCACGCTTATAGGAACTTAAGTTGCAGAGACGTCACAGTCTCAGAATCTGGACTTACAAGTTGTGAGTCACCTGACATGGATACAGGGAACTGAACTCAGGTCTTAGAGAAGGACAAACTGCCTAACTCTTTACTGCTAAACCATCATTCCAGCCCCATATGTATTTGTAGTCTTCATCCCAAGTTCCTTATTGCTTACCAAACAACTAACTTTTGAGCACTTGTCAATTTGCTTTCTGTTCCTGTGATAAACATCATAACCAAAATCAACTCAAGGAGCAAAGTTATTTCATTTCACAACTGCCAGATCACACGCCATCACTTACAGAAGTCAGCGCAACGTCTTTAAGCAGAAAGCTGGAGGCGGGAACTGAAGCAGAGACCACAGAACTGTGCTTCCTGGCTTGATGTCCATGGCTTATTCAGCTTTCTTTCCTTTTTATAATGTATTTATTCTTTTAAATCTTCTTTTACATTCCAACCACAGTTCTCCTTCCCACCCCTCCTCCTGACCCCCCACTTCGGGCTAAAATCCCTCCCAGCCCACCCCCAGTCCATCTTCCTCAAAAGTAATGGCTCCCGTGAGGAGTCAACAAAGTCTGGCACAATAAGTTGGGGCAGGGCCAAGCCCCTCTCCCATGCAATAAGACTAGCATGGCATCCCACTATGCAGAATGGACTCCAACAAGCTAGCTCATGTACTGGGATTATATTGTGGTCCTACTGCCTTTGAGCATGGCATCCCACCATGGGAACGGGCTACAATAAGCTAGCTCATGTACCAGGTTTGTATCGTGGTCCTGCTGCCAGGGGCCCCTCTGATAGTTCAAGCTTCACAACTGTCTCCCACATACAGAGAGCCTGGTTCGGTCCCCTGGAGTCTCCACATTAGCTTGCCAGGAGTGCCACCACTCACAGTAAGCTGAGCCCTCCCACATCAATCATTCATCAAGATAATGCTCCCCAAGACATGCCCACAGGAGAATCTGAAGGAGGCATTTTCTCAGTTAAGGTTCTCTCTTCCCTGGTGTCTCTAGTTTCTGTTAAGTTGACAAAGATTAACCAGCATAGCGCCCAAAATCTTTCCATGAAAAGGTAATGTTTGACTCTATTCCAATCCCAGTGGAGGATTTCACATAAAGGAATAAGGAAAGATGTGTGTACTGGTGGAGTGGGTAAGATATTTGCAAATAATGCAAATGAATTTTAGGCTGTTTAGCGTGTTTAACTCAAATAGGATAAGAATCACCCCATCACCCACCCCCCAAAAAAAGGACAAGCAAAGTCAAAAAAAATAAATTCTTACTTTTCCAAAACATTGTCAATATTTGCATTTGTATGTAGGGCTTGTATTAGTTGAGGCATTTGACTATAGTCGATAGAGGCCACTCTCACTATGTTAAACAAGAAAGGGATGCAGAAGATGTAGGAGGCACCTTGCAGGACTGTTGGCAGGGCAGGAAAAACAAGCGAGAGGCTAGCAATCTAAGTGAAGCCATGACAGGGGAGTGGTCTAAGAAGAAAACTTCCTTGTTTCACCTGCCTTGTTGTTCCCCTGGAAACCGCTGATCTCTCTCCAAAGCTGGACATTGCTGATGCAAGCCAACAAAAGAGAAGCTCTCTTTGTCTTGTTGCTCATTTCTGAGTCAACAGTTCACTAAGATAATCTGTGTCCTAGTTCAAAAAATAGACTAGAGAGCTGAGGAGATGGTTCAATCAGTAAGGTGCCTTCTAGGCAAACATGAGACCTAAATTTGGAACTCTAACAGGAAGACCTGAATATGAAACTCCAGCATCCATGTCAAAAACCAGGATAGTGGTCTGTGCCTATAGCCTCAGCACTAAGGATGGGGGTGGGGTAGACATATTCCTTAAGCTCAAGTTTCAGAAATACAGAATGTATATGTGTGAATATATATTTATACACACCCCTATGAAACTATTATCACAGAAAGATCTATCCAACGGCACCAAAATTTTCTCTTACTGCCCTATTCCCAGGGGATTGAAAGTCTGAGACACACGGTTAATAAAGGTATATACATTAATGATGATTCTAATGAGGCCTTAGAAACAAATCAGAGTGTGAATCGGAGGAAAGGTGATACTTATTATGAAGTGGAACAAAATTTGGGTAGAAAGTAGATTTGTAAATAATAAGTATGGATGTGTAGTAGATGAGGGTTTTTTGTTTTGTTTTGTTTTGTTTATAGATAAAAATCCAAGTCGGGCTTTACTTCCTAATGTAAAATACAAATATAGGAACGTGTATTAAATGAGAAACTATTAAGCAAAGAAAGGAACTAGAGGTTGCAAGTGTGAAAGTTCTCATCCTGTACAGATAGCTGTAGATGAGGCATGCTGTAACTGACCAAATGTGGATTCAGTCAGCCACCTTAGCAAAAGTCAGGAGTAAAGGTGGATGGTCCAGAAGAGACAGCTGAAGACCCTCGTTATGTCTCTGACCCCACAAATTCCAGGAGCCCAGCGAGGCTGCTGAGAATTCCATGCGAGCAGAGACACTGTCACACTATGCTTAGTGATGTAAACAAAAGAAAATGAAGGAATCAGTCTGAGACTAGAGCCATGGACACTGAAGTCAAAATCACTAGTTTCTGGGCCCAAGGGTGGGTAGCACATGAGCCTATGAATTATCCTTCGAGGTTTTATAACAAGTGGACTTTTCTTCTCTATTGTTAAGCACTAGACAGTGTCAGACAACCTGTGATGTATTCTAGCATCTTGTGCATGTGTGTTGGTGATACAAGCACATTCTCAAGTGAAGGCTCTGGTTCTGGTCTCTTTTTGCCAAGATTTATATCTGGTAATTGTAAGATCTAGATAAAAAGAAAATGGCAAGATTGGCTTTTACCTGTCACTGACATTTTGAAGAATTAGATACAATTTACCTAATTGTTTCTTTTTTTGTGTGCTTGTTTGTTTGTATTTGTTTTTGAGAAGGAGTTTCTCTGTATAGCTTTGTAGACCAGGATGGCCTCAAACTCACAGAGATTCACCTGCCTCCACCTCCAAAGTGCTGGGATTAAAGTAGTGCTCTACAACTACCCAGCTGCCTAATTGAGTCTTACACCAAGGTAGTATTATAGGTCAGTTGCTTAATTCTCATTCAGGGCCTCTGTTTTGACTTATCAAATACAAATGCTAAAAATTAACCCTTTGGGTATGTTTATAATGAAGCAGTTTTATCTGGTTTTAGGGAAGCCAGGTAAGTTTTCTAATTGATCCTTATTTTGCTTGCATGGTCATTGTTGATTGATATATGGACTATGGTAATTAATTTCATGTTTTATGAGTTTTTATGGTATTTGTTGAAATAAAATTAGATCATTTCTCTTTCTCCAGTCTCTCTCAACCACTCTCCCTCAAATGCCTCCAAAGTACTCCCACTCTCTAGTTGATAGCCCTTATTCTTTTATTACATTTTTACATGCATACATTTATTTATATGAACAAATACATATAAATCAAAACTTTGAAACCATTTTTGTTGTTTGTATACATATGGTTTCACGGCTGACCTCTCTGTACCGGACAACCAGTAAGAGGCTTCATTCTTTAAAGAGGCTAATTTTCCTTTTCCCAGCAGCTAATAGTTAGTTTCCTGTAGTTCTCTGACACCACAAAACTTAACATTGATATTTCTATTGTTCCAGTCTTGATTATGTAGCTATTTCTAGGAGAGACTGATTCACAGCAGACTTCATAGTATTATATCTCTTATTATTTTTCTGGCCGCCTTTCTACCATATTTCCCAACCTAGACATATAGGAGAAACAATGGAGATATGTCCATTGGGACTGGGTTCTCCACAGTGGGTTGATCTTTGCATTGTGTCCATTTCTGCTTTTCTATGAAGGTCTACATTTACTGTAAAGAAAGGCTTCTTTGGTGAAGGTTAGTATATATACTTAACTGTTGGTACAAGGAAAATAAACAATTAGGTTAATGATGTAGCTCTCTGTTGCCTCTCAGGGATTGAGGATGGATTCCTATTGCTGAAGACACCATAGACTTAGGACATGCAACTCAGGAGCCCGTAACTGGATCTGACTCTTTCCTGCAGTCTACCTTCTGTGTGGTTCCAGAACATATATAAGCTGACAAGGGAGGAAAGCCACTGAACAGCCCCATCCAGCTATAACACCTATGAACCACAATAATTACCAGCGAGATAAGGTATACATAAAGGTGAAATCAGTGGCACTCGCATGTTGGAATCTTATTGGAGTTAAGCCCTGCTCAACAGGAAGGAAATCATGCCTGGTGCTACAAATCTAGATCGCTTCTGAAGGATAATGAGTTCACGGACCTTAGAAAATCTACTACCACCACTTTGCTAGACCAGCATAATTCCTTGCTACATTCTAAATCTTATCCTTATACCAACAGATAAGTGTGGCCATGACCTCTCATCAAACAAATATTGTTTTAATTGAAAAGCAATATATTTTGATCATATTTCCCCCTCCCCCATTCCTTTTAGCGCCTTCTGCCTCCCTACCTAGCCAATGTTATGTTCTTTTTCACTCTCTTTGAAAAACATACAAAAAGCCCAAGAAAAACCACAAAAAGAAAACAAACAAAAGATTAATGACACACACACACAAAAAATGCCAAAACCAAACATCAAAAGTCCACAAAAATACCATTGACTTCATTTTGTACTGGTCAACTACTCCTAGGCATGGGACCTGCCCTAGAATGCGGTTGATATAGCCAATGACACTTCATTTGAAGCAACTTTATTTTTCCTTTGCCAATAGGAAGCAATTAAAGAGAGCTTCTTAGTTATGGCTAAGGCCCCATGAGCACTTCCCCCTCTCAGTGCTGGGAGCCCATCTGGCTTGAACGTATTCAGGCCCTGTGCATGCTGTCTCACAATCTCTCTGAGTTCAGATGCCCGTCAGGAAGACATGGCTTTTTGAAGTCATCCATCACCTGTAGCTCTTACAACCTTTACATCTCCTCTTCTGCATATATCCCTGGGCCTTGAGGGTGGGATCTGATGACGATAACATCCCATTTAGAGCTGAGTGCTTCAAAGTCTCTCACTCTCTGAACATTGTCCAGTTGTGAGTCTTTATGCTAATTCCCATCTGCAGCTAAAAGAACTTTCTATGGTGTGGGTTGAGTGAAGCACTGATCTATGGGAGTAGCAGTATGTCTTTAGGAGTCATTTCATTGCTACGTTTCTTTAGCAGAATAATAGAAATTTTTCCCATCAGCCCATAAGCTATCTAGTCTCTGGTTCTTGGCCACTTTAGCAGCATTGGGTATGAACTCACTCCATCTCATGGAGTAGGCCTTAAATCCAATCAAAATGTAGTTTGCTACTCCTGTAACATTTGTGCCATTATTGTACCAGGATCTCTTGAAAACGGGTCAATGCTGTATATTGCAGGGATTGTAACTAGGAGATATTGATGATTACTTTTCTTCTCTGGTAGCATACAGAGTACTTTCTAGTGCCATGTACATTAGTGAAGGTAAGAGGGTAAAGCTTCTAGTTAAGCACCAGCTCAGCAACTCCATGTTCAATGGCAAATATAAAGTGCTGTCTTCAGAAATAGGGCCTTATCATCAGGTTGTAGAGAGTAACCAATAGTCTTGTCCATAGCCTGTGATGATCATGCATTCCTATGGGGCCCACCTGGCCAATGACCCAACAAGGTGTAACCCATTCCTAGCACTAGAATATTTTACTTGGTGACATAAGATGTCTAGTTGGGACATTTTCTCCCCTATTATTTGGTGACACCACTTAAGTTCCTACTATATATTTATATATTTTAGAAAGCTCCTATGATAGTAGATTTCTACCATAGTTTTCAAATGCTCTTTAGTGTTATTTGTCCCTCCCCATATTCCCACCTTTGTCCTTCTTTCTCATAACCCTCTCTATTTATTTATTTTTCTAGTTTCCCCCTTTGTGTCTCCATAACACTCTATTCATTCTATTTCCCCTTCATTGGGAGATCCTTTCCTGCCCCCAGTCCCTTATAGATACCTAACCTCTGTTCCTATTCATATTGTGGCATACATTGAAAGTTTAAAAGCTAATATCCACATGTAAGAGAAAACATACAATATTTGGGTTTTGTTGTTGTTTTTGAGTCTGAGTTACCTCAGTCGGGATGATTTTTTCTACTTCTAATTGTTTATCTTTGAATATCATAATTCCATTTTCACAGATTAATAATATTCTATTGTTTAAATGAGTCACCTTTTCACTATCTGTTCATCTGCTGACTAAAATCTAGACTATTTCCAATTTGTAGCTATTATTATTAGAGCAGAAACATGCATGGATGAGCAAGTATTTCTGCAGTAGGAGATACAGGGTTTGTCAACCTTGTTGAAGAATCAACTCTTCCTTTCATTGATTTTTTTTTTGGTTGATTATTTCTATTGCATTTGTTCATTTGTTTCATGCCTGCTTGACTGTCTTGTCCTCTACCCTTTGGGGGTATTATTTCTTTTTGTTCTAGAGATTTCAGGTACACTGGTAAGTTACTGATAAGGGATCTCTCCAATTCACTGATGTTGTCACTTAGTACTATTAAACTTCCTCTTAGAACTGTGTTCATTATGTCCCATGAGTACAGATACATTGTGCTTTCATTTTCATTCATTTCTAAATAGTTCACATTTTCTTTCTTGATTTCTGCCTTGTCCCACTTTCATTCAGTACTGAGTTGTTTAGTTTTGATGAGTTTGTATACATTCTGATACTTCTGTTGTAGATATTTTGCTTTCATCTGTGGTGGTCATACAGGGTGTTATTTCAGATTTTCTTACATCCATTGAGACTTCCTTCACTTGTGTCCAAATGTGTGATCAGTTTTGAAGAAAGTTCCATTGACTTGTTGAGAAGAAATATGTTCTTCCGTGTTTGGATGGAAAGCTCTTTAGATGCCTGTTAGGTCCATTTGATTTATGATGTTATTTAATTCCAATATATCTGCTTAGTTTTTGTCTGGGTGATCTGTCTCTTGGTGAGAGACACATGCTGAAGTCACTATTACTGTATAGGGGGTAATGTATAATTTTATCTGTACCAATGTTTCTTTTATGAATGTGGGTGTCCTTGTATTTTGGGCATACATGTTTAAAATTTCAAGACCATCTATCCTTGCCAGTAAGGTGTGTTTCTTGGATACAACAGAAAGATGGATCCTGTTTTCTAATCCAACCATTTACCTGCAAATCAGTTAGTCTATGTCTTTTCATTGAGGAATTGAAACCGTTATTAACATTAAGAGTTCTTAAGGAGCAGTGTTTACCGATACCTATTATTTTGTTGTGGTGGTGTAGGCTTCCCCTTCTGCCTTTGATTTGCTGTTATGGTATTATTTGTTTTTGTGTCTTCTTGGGTATGGTTAACCTCTTAACACTGGAGTTTTCCTTCTCATGCCTTCTGCAGAACTATATTGGTATATAGAAAGTGCTTTATTTGGGTTTCATTGGGGTATGTTTCTCTTTGCCAATCAATGGTGGTTGATAGCTTTGCTAGATAAAGTAATCTGAGCTAGCATCTGTGTCCTCTCAGAGACTGTACAACATCCAGGCCTTTCTGGTTTTCAGAGTCTCCTTTAAAAAAAATCAAGCATTCTTCTAATGGGCCTGCCATTATATATGACTTGAATTTTTTGCCTTAAAGTTTTTAATACCCTGTCTTTGTTCTGTATGTTTAGTGTTTTGATTATCATGTGTCACAGGGGAATTTCTTTTCTGGTCCTGTCTATTTGATAATTTGTGCTCTTGTCCAAGGAGATAAGGTGTATAAGCTATATGGTTCCTGAACTTCTCAAAGTTAATGAAGCAAACATACACAAAATGTAATGTTCTGAGTTGAAATCAGTGTTGTTAATAGTTTCACGGTATCATATCCACAGACAGAGATACCTTGATGATAAGCACTGAACAAAATTGATGTTAGTGTGAAGAATTTAAGTCAAAATACATATGACCTCTCAGTAGGTAATGAATCAATTTCATCCTTTCAAAATACACTTCAAGAAGCACTTCAAAATTACAAGTGAATAAAATACTTTTTTCATTTCAAAATCTCTTTGGAAAAAAATTGCTTGTCAAGGTCCAAATGATGTATCATTACCCACTTTTAATATGCCTGCTTTTCAAACAGAAAATGTCTATAACAAAAATCAGATTTACCTTCTTAATATTAGGCTTTTGTGGGGGGAAATGTAAAAGGTGTATTTTTAGATGTAGTCACTTCACTCAAGATACCTTATATCAAACGAACACATTTCAAATAAAAGTATTAGATTATTTTATCCCTAAGCTCAGCTGAAGTGAATCTGGAATTTTTGGTCATAGTTTTGTCTTCAGATTATGGGAACACAAACAGTAGGTCTGTGTGAGGGTACAATTAGGCCGAGCATTCCTCATGGTCACACTGGTTCAGAAAAACAAAAGAGCAGTGTTCCCACCTATTCTGCTCATGCTTTCTGGGGGCCAGGGACATTCTGAGAATTATATTTCTCCAGGTATGGAGAAGGCAGGAATCACCCTGCCCCTCTTCTAATTGGCCTTTACCAAATCAACTCTATAAAGTATTGTTTTGCTAATCCAGAAATGCCTGCCTTTTAGTGTTCAGCTCCTGCCAGTAGGCAAAAATGTAGTATAGACTGTGTGAGAAGAGCCTGGAGACAACTGAGGCTTTGGACCCCACCTGTTCCCTGGTAAGAATTTTATCACAACAGGAAAGTAACTAATAAATAAGGTCTTTCTCCTATGTATTTAGAATTCTCTTTTCTGAAATCAACATCAATTTTTAAGGCAATAAATTGGTATCATATGCCATTTGTATCAACTTCACCCCCTAAACTTAGCACCCACTGCTGACTCTGGATGTCACCAGTCTTTACCAGGTAGTGTAACATGCTGGTGCCCAACTCCACATCGTTCTCCACACTTACTGATGGACAGAGTTCTTTAGCAACAGTGTATGTTCATCTATTTCTTTGTAATACAAGGTTTATTCTGTTTTAGTATTTCTACCTTAACTCTTTTATCTTATTTGTCCATTTTTAGTATAACTGGTTTCATGGCTTATGAATATGCTCTATTAGGAGAGAATTTGTATATCATCACTATAATTTTAAATTATTTTCATACTTACTATCCATTTTATTCCCAGTTAAGTTGTCTGTTGTGAAACAAACTGTCTCAACTCATACCTTAACTCCATAACTTGATATCCCTTGCAATATTAATATAATGTTAGTCATACCTGAGTTTGTTCAAATTAATTAAATCAAGTGAAGGGGTTATATTGGGTGACTCCATTCATATGGTAATATCTGGGTCACCACAAGCTCTTGTCTAGGCTTTCCTGCATAGTGATTTTAGGGTTCTGTGAGAGCAAGAGTAGGTGTGACATGGAAATCACATGTTACTTTTTACCTAACCCTACTCAGGAGAGCATGTCAGCAGGCCACCCAGATTCAGGCAAGGACATGAACTATTCCACCTGACTGGATGATGTACAAAGAATACGTAGACAACTTAAATTCAGTATACTCCCACTGACAATCTTGTGAATGAAGATATTGGTTGTTATTTCTCTGGCACATGAGAAAACTGAGGTATAGTGTGACCTAAATTGTTGCTGTTTAGACAGTGTTCTAGTTAGGCACCATTTATGATTCCCTGTAGTTGTCAGAAACCTCCAACACTCAGATCCCATACTAAGTCTACCCAGTTAATCTAGACATATTACCTAAATTCTGGAGAAATTATAATATTAACATCATTCCATACCGACACAGATGCTATACCTGGGACAAGATCCCAAAAATCCTTGATAATAAACTTTTATGAAGAGCATCGAGTAACGAGATTAGAATTGAGTTATAAGCCCAAGTTGTCACTTGGAAACTTGGATGGGTTACATTTCCTGTTTAACCATAGTTTTTTTTTGTGGGAACATAGCTGCCTTGCCTACTTCAGAGGCCTGTTGTGGATAACAGATGTGGATAACAGAATATTGAAGGGAGGAAGGGAAGCTAACAGTGTAGCAGTGATGATATGGTCATGTCCAAGATGTCAGAGTTGACTAGGGATAAAATACAGTAACACAGCTGGATTCATGGATTTAGTTCACAACAATAAATGTTAATTGCCTGGAAGCTTTCCAACCTTTTCCAGATTCCCAGTGTCCCTGCAAGCTGCACTTCATGTTGCAAGGAGCAAGCATATAAAGAGTGGGGTATGATGTGCTCTCTGGAACCAAAGCCTCCCCTCTCCTCTCCAGCCTCCTGTCCCTAGGCAAGCTCACACAAGGTCCTGCCAGCAGGGCATGGCCATCTTCCTTCCTTTCTATAGGAGAGGATTACGGGTTGAGTGGGAAGTGTTGAGGACAAGTAAATGTTCCTGGGAAGTGGGAGGTGGAGTGATAATCCTGGCCTAGATTGTGTTTTTCAAGTTTGATGCATGTCAGTGAAATGGCATGTACAGCCTGCTGGAGCTTTCGGGGAGTCAGAATTTGAGAGCTGGTGGGTGAGAAATTATGATCCTGTCCTGATTGTTCACCTCCTCCAACCTGCATTTTTAAGTCACCCACTCTTAATTCTAATCTCTGCAAGAAAATTTCTAAAGCTCCAGGAGCCAGTTCTGTCTTCTTGGTCTTCCTCAAATTCAGGCTCATGGAGAAAGTAGTAAATTCTAGAAAAATCTCTTTTTCCTACTTAACTGAAAGCTGATAGGTTAAAAGGAGATGTACCCCGCCACTTACAAAGAAAAATACAGTTTACCCTGCAACAAGATGTAGCCTTGTCTTCCTGGGTTCAAGCCCCACTCCAACCTTTTGTTGACTTTGATATGTATTCTGCCCTTCCTGTCCTCTCCCTTAAATGAAAAGGTAACTGTAACACAGCATGCTTGTGAGAACTACATGAGTTAATATTGAAAAGCCCTTAGCACAGTGCTCATCACATCCCACTGTGTCCTTTTACACTGCTCTAGATTACCATAGCAACTGCCTACCTGGTCTCCTGCCATGAACCTCTCCTCACAGCTATTCTATCTTCCCAAGATTCACCTCCCATATCTCCACTCACCCACTTCTCTATCTTAAAGAGCAGGTGACCTTTTGTGCAAATTATCAATAACTATGCATTTCAGGTGCATGGGCCCTCTGTGCTGTTTTACCCAATCACCTTCTCTGATTCCTCTACCTCGATAACATCTGTGCCTGGATAACTTCATTCTGTAGATGCAGAGATGATAATGAGAAGCCTTAGAACAAGGGTTTGGCCGTGACAACCACAAATGTCTCCAGATATTGCCTGATATCTTCTAAGGGAATAAATAGCTTCACAGATTAAGCAACGTTTTTCTACAAAGTTTCTTCTTGTTTGCCATGCTTTCTACACCGTGTTCCAAATGTACTTAGAACAATATTATGTTGCTCTTTTTTCTTCAAGTACATCAATTCTTTTTTTTTTTTTTTTTTTTTTTTTTGGTAAAGTACTGTAGCATGAAATGTGCCATTCTAAATGGTTCAGAGCATGAAGTACATATTGCTGAGAAGCTATCACTAGGGAAATATTTTCTTATTCCTTAATGGAACTCCATACTCATTAAAAAATAATTCCAGTCTATCTCCCCTGGATCCTGGCCACCACCATTATACTTTCTGTCCCTGTGAATTTGACTACTCTAGGTACCTTATAGAAATAAGAAATGTGCCAGGCTATGATGGGACATGCCTTTAATCCCAGCACTCAGGAGGCAGAAGCAGTTGTTCAAGGCCATGCTGATCTACAGAGTGAGTTCCAGGATAGCCAGGGAAACCCTATCTTGAAATATCAAAACAGAAAGGAAGGGAAGGAGGGAAGGAGGAAGGGAGGGGGGAGGGACAGAGGGAGGGAAGGAGGGAGGGACGGAGGGAGGAAGGGAAAGAAATAAAAATCGTAGAATCTTTGTCCTTTCATGTCCAGCTTATTTCTATTTCTATATCTTCAGAATTCATCTTTGTGTGGCATGCATCCAACTGTTACTGTTTTTAAGGCTGAATAGTATTCCACAGTGTGTGTGTGTGTGTGTACATCTTTCATATGTTGTTTACTATTAGTCTGTCTATGAAGACTTGGCTTATTTCCAACTTCTAACTACCACAAATAATGTAGATATGATCCTATGTGCAAATATCCATTTACATCCCTGATTCCTCATCTCTTGTGTATGCATATGGAAATGGGGTAGCTGGATTATATGGCGATTTTCTAAAAGATCTATTATGCTGTTTTCCACAGCAGATGCACTATTTTACATTTCCCCAACAATGCACAGGATTCCAATTTCCCTACAGCCAAACCAACACTTGCTATTTTCCACTCTGAGTTTTTGTTGTTGTTTTAAAATAGTCCCTTTAATGAGTGTTAACTCATTCTAGGTGATGATTGGCCATTTGTACATCTTCTGTGAAGAAATGCCTAGTCAATTCTTTGTGAGCTTTTAATCAAGTCAGCTATTGCTGTTGAGTTATAAGAAGTCTTTGTTATTCTGGATATTAATATTATTAATGAGCTTATCAGGTGTGTGTTTTACAAATATTTCCTCCCTTCCCTGGATGGCCTCTTTGCTTTGTGGTGGTAGTCTTTGATGCATAGAAATTAAACAAACATTATTGTTTAACTTTTTTTTTAATGGCAACATAAAGACTTTAAGAGAATGGTGAAAAACGAACAAGCATTCAGTACATAACTTAGTACTTCATCCAGACAGTGTATACCAGTATTTTTTTTTACTGTGACAAATTACAGAAAACTTGGTGGCTTAAACAACACAAATGTCTTATCTTGTATCTCCACATGCCAGAGTTCTGAAATGAACCTTACAGGTCTGTAGTTGAGGCACCAGTGAGACAGCAATCGCTCTAGAGGGCCCAAAGGAAGTATAACCCTTTGCATTTTCTGACTTCTGGAAGTCAGCCACATTTCTTTCCTCATGGCCCTTCAATCATTTTCAAAGCACATAGTACTGTACTGCCTTCAGCGACTCAAACTGCAAACTCCTCTCCTCATTTCACAGAGAAAGACACTTTAGGGACTTGCTTGGTTAGTTTGGGTTCATTCAAATAATCCAGAGTAATCTCCCCAGCCCATATTTCTTAGCCTGTACCTTCCTTTTGCCATGTAAAGTGATATGTTCACACATTCTGAAGAGTAGAACATGAGCATCTTGGGGGCCTTAATCTGAATGAATGAAAAAAAGTGAAAAATTCACTTGGAGGTGGCATTGTTACATTACTTTCTGAACACATTTTCTCCTTCCCATCTCAGATGAGCAGCATGGTAACTGCGCCCCTTGGACTTTTGGATGCTAACTGAATTTCTATAGACTCTCAAGACCATCTGCTTTACTGACCAAGATATTTCATGAATTCACACTCTCTTTTCTGGTTTAGAATAATCAATATCAGAAACAGATGGGGTGAAATCCTTCAAAGTTTGTCATAACTTTAGTAAAAGAAGTTAGAGAAATCTAGCAAATTTGAGGGCAGCATTTT
Organism: Cricetiscus sungorus; assembly: GCA_030556225.1. Lineage (NCBI taxonomy): Eukaryota > Metazoa > Chordata > Mammalia > Rodentia > Cricetidae > Cricetiscus > Cricetiscus sungorus. The sequence goes on along the minus strand of JANBXA010000600.1, from coordinate 10,934,648 downwards.
GAGTTAAGATAGATGGATGATAGAGATAGATAGATGGATAGATAGATAGATAGATAGATAGATAGATAGATAGAAAGATAGATAGAATGCTAATTGTTTATAATATTATATAATATGTGCATTGGACAACAGAGATGCAGCCATCCAATGTATTTACAGAGGTTGTTTAGCGGACACATTACACAAAGGTCAGTCCTATCACCCCAACCACAACCCATGCTCCCAATGCTAAGTAGAAGAAGGGACATTTTTGGTTGTTTATCTAACTTTTACAATAATTTTTACATAATTTCTAATACCATTCCTTGAAATCTTTACCACTCTCACCTTGAATAGGCCCCACACTGTCTGGAATCTTCTTCCCTTACTTCCAAAAGAAACTCCTTCTCATCAGGGTTCAGCACAAATGTCATGGGAGCTGGGCTAGAGGGAATTCTAAAGGAAGAGGAATACAACCTTAGCAACACCTCCGAGATCACACAAATAACATACATAGAACTTGGGAGTACATTTCTACCTTTGAGTGTATTCTAATTCTCTGCCAAAAGAGTATGCACAGGCCCAAGTGTATACCTGAAATATTCTGGTCAGTCTCCACACGTAGGAGACATCACTGTATCGAGGTTTCCATATTTAGCTAATATCATCTATTGTCTATGCCTACATTGTCCAAGGCTACCATGAACTGTTTGTTTTAATTCAATTGTCTTCTTACAAATCAGTATCTATAGGTGGGCTGTGGTGTCACATGCCTTTAATCCCAGCATGTGGGAGGCAGAAGTGGGTGGGTCTCTGTGAGTCTGAGGTCAGCCTGGCCTACAAAGTAAGTTCTAGGTTATCCAGGGCTACACAGAGAAATTCTGCCCCCCGCCAAATAGTATTTATAAAGCTACTTTCTGATAGAGTCTTTAAAAATTGCTTATATCTAAAATAGCTCCCCACTATGGCAAAGAGATATGTGAAAGTAAACTCTACTTTAAAAGCATCCTTTATTTTTAAGCATCTCATTTGACTATCAAAATATATTTGACTAACAGTCAGCTCAGAAGTACATATTAGAAACCAAGTCTGAGGACATAGGTTAATAAATGATTTATTTCTATTACAATACACATGAAATGATCTTATTGTGTCTCCAGACTTTAGAAGTCACCCTGTATAACCTCATATACAAAGATAAAATTCATCACCATCGAAAGAATTCTCTGAGATGTTTTTTGTTAAGAGCCCACAATTTGCTTGTTCTCATGCAAAAATGTACTATTCAGGCAATGACAAACAATATCTAAGCCTCTCTGGTGGAGATAATACTATACCATTGCCCTGTCATTCATTTTAAGGACTTTTTATTGTATAATAGGAAGGATCTGATAGAAATGATGTGGCTCTGTAGAAATGTATAGTTCAGTAAAATCACACACATTTCTACAGATCATCTGTTCTTTTAGACAATCAAATGCAAATGAGTATTGGGAAGAAATATATTGGGTTTTTTTTTTCAAGATCTTCCTTTTGTAGAATAAAGGAAATGCCATCTTCTATAGAGGATGCTTATCACAAAAGTCTGGAGTTTGAGTTAAAGAGCACTCTAGCACAATACTAACAGAAGACAATCAATGTGTCATTCATTCTTGAGGGCCAGGTTGGGTTGTCCAGGCTTCTGCTCAGCCTCCTCCTAAATTATGAGGCCACATCTCTAAGCACAATTTTCTTACTGTCCCTTGAACTCCGACACACTTCGAGCAGACCCTTGCCACCACTGGGATGTTATTCTATTTTATTTACCTAACAAACTCGCTAGTCGTCATCTACAACCTGGTAGAAACTCCCTCTCTTACCAGTTTCAATGACTTTCTCAACCGTCTCCCTGATTTGAGCTGTGGAATCACTAACTTTACGTTTGTGAGTTCATACACTGACATTGCCAATGCTTCTGTAACAGTTGCACTCACTGTGTGCTGTTTGTTGTTTGTGAACCTGCATACATGTCACCCCTCTCTGGAATTCCTGCTCCTTGCTTTTCCAGCAGGCAGAGCTAGCACATTCTGTGATGTTGTACAGTGAACAGACTTGAACAGAAGGAATACGGAAGAGCTGAACTTTCTTTGCCCTGAGCTGATATCCATCCCAGAGAATAGAGAACTATCTTCACAAGGCCAATAATGAGCCTAATGGTACTTAATATCAATTATGCTCAATCTTCAATTTTAGAAATAGCTTCAGATTTAGTTTTTTTTTAACCAATGGCAGTTAAACAAAGATATTAAAGAAATTTTATTGCAGCAATTGCTCAAGTTAAAACAGGTTTGAGAACAAATTTGATTTAAATACTTGCCATTTACTTCTATTTACCTATAAGATGTTTAAAATGGAACACTTTGGGACAAAATTACAAAAGTCTCATCTTCAATTGTGAATTATGAGGAAGTCTTTCTTACAGCTTTTCAAACATTGTACTATAGTTGGTTATTCAAAAGTTCAAATTACTGCAGATTGTTCCTCTGCCATCAATTGCTAACCCATTCACATGCGAATCTACCCTCTGTGAAGAGGCCTGGCTCCAATGGATTCACTGTAGGCATTCACAAAATGGTACAAGTGGAGACAATTCCCTAGGGCCTTGCTCCATATGACCCATGCCTACACAGTGGTAGACATCAATGAGGGGCACCAGTTAATGAAAAGGGGCAATATCTTCTCCAACCATAAAATCATAATCTTGAATATGATAAAACCCAGCTGGTAAAACCTTGGGAAAACTAATATTTCCATGATATATGGATGAGCTTTGGTCAAATACTTAAATTAGTATGGAAAATTAAACCATGAATATATACAAATGCTTAAGCGCCTTTTTAGCAGCCAGGGTCCTTGTGTTTCATTCCTAAAACCCTCCCACAAAGGCCTGAGTAATGTTGCTTCTATATGACTCTTGCATCCTTCCCTCTCTTGGCACCATTTGCTCTCACAAACTAAGGTCATTCTCCATTTTCCAAACAAAACAAAAGTGGAAGCAATGTCTGTTGCTTTTGCAGCTGGTATGAAGTTCTATTCCTTTGTGTTTTTCATTTGTGGTATATTCAGTTGTTGCTTGAATGTCTTGATCAAAACTTGACATTCTGTGTGATGCAAACTAGGCTTGATTTGAGAATAATCAAGATTGAGGTGTTGAGCTGATAACATACAGCATAAAAATAAAGTGAACTTGGACATTGGTCAGGTTTTCTTAAGTCAAAGAGCCTTTTAACTAAGAAAACCCTACATAGTATGAAAGTAAAAATTTAAAGAAAGGAAGTGTAGAGACTCTATAATAGGAAAGGTGTTGAGGCTTCATAAACCATGTAAGTCCCACCATATCCTCTGCCCTGATGCTTAGCCAGTCCTAAATCCAGTATGAAAAACACTAGCTTGATTCTGGTCTGTACACTCACAATTGGCAATGAAGGTGTCTTGCTTTGAAGTCTGTTTGAATATGAGGAACTTCCATCAATTCCAAGATCAATTAGATAAAAGACTGGACTCCTTCAAGTATATGTCACTGTTATTTTCATTACTTGAGATCTTAAGATCCCATTCTATCCAATATCTGAATTTTCTCAGATAGTCATTGTAGGGCAAAAGTTTGTGTGGCCAGAAGTCTGCATAGAAGTCTAATTTAACTTTTATTTCCATGTGAGTTACTCAGTAGCATCTTCAAGAGATCAGTGAAAGTAGACATATATCAATACTTGATGTTTGCATTTGACAGAATAAAATCAAATAGAGAAGACACAATAGAAATACATTGGTTTTGTTCACTAAATTGTCTTAGAGTTGGAAATATATTTGCCAAACCTGAGTTAGCTTTACAAGAACTATTGCTTCTGCTACTGCAGGCTGATCCTGAAAAGACATCCCTGAAAAGACGAGAGAGTTTTCATTATTCTTCCTGTACTTCTTAGGGAGGAGGGCTGGCCAGGGAACCTCAAAATCTGTTCACCAAATGCATCCACTAAATGCCTGAGATCAGATTGTCAAGTGTTACTGGTCACTCAAGTGTCCTATCACACAAAAGACTGGTACCCATCCCTAACTCATCTTCCTCCCTCTGGGTATGTATCTTTTGGGAAGTGTACTAGCCATGATCTGTTGGTACCCAACGCTTCCTGAGCAGTGTAGAGTCTGTATAACTCATTCACTCACACACCTTGCTTGCTATTTTTCTTGGAATCAATTTTCCTGTTCATCATTTCACTTATCTGCTAAAAATTATTCAATTTCCTCCTGTATGCATACAAATTCTGGTGCCCTTGATAATCAGCTATCAGTCCTAAGTATTCAGACTTTACTACTGCCATCCAGGCCACCATCCACCAATTTGGGAGTCCTCTGAGTTGATTTCTCTGCTTCTTACCACTTGCTCCACATAGACCCTCCTCATGCTTCCCGCTTATCCCCTGGAAACTTACTACTATGGCAGTATGGTAAATCCCTCAGCAAACTTCCTACAAAACTCAGAAACAGTACATTTCATTCCTTATTTCAATCCTGTCCTTTCTGTTTTGTATTGTTGTCTCAGCTGGGCCTCCCCTCTGCAGCTATATGACAAACTCTTTGGTGTAGAAGTGATCTCTGCCACTACAATTACCGCCCACCTGGAAGGAAATACTGGCTGGCTGTGGGGATTACCACTTTTAATAGTTCATTGTCACTGACATACCAACTACAACAGTGGACAAAACTGCCAGTGTTTGCCTTGGGAAGGATAATGTGAACTTCATCTTCTTCACAGCAAATCATTCTCCCCTCCTTCAAGGGAGAAATAAGCCCCTAGACACATACTAGAATTTTTTGGCTGTAAGAATAACCATAAATTAACCCATTGCTTTATCTCACTAGAAAATATAAGCTATGCTTGGTTGGTGACTGTGTACTAAAGGTTAAGCTGTCTAAGACCAAAAAAAAAAAAATAGTCACAAACAAAGACTATATCCAGGTGAGCAAAAATTTACCACTAAATTGAAGTACTATTGTCTTTTCTAAAAATTAAATGTATTTGTGGGAAAATATGAGTCACATAAGTGTGGAAGTCAAAGCACAGCTTGCAGGAGTTGGTTCTTTCTTTTAGCCTTGTGGCTTCTAGACTCAAACTCAGGAGGTCATCAGGTTTGGAGGCAAAGCACATTTAATAGCTGAGCCATCTTGTTGGCTTGTCTGTTTTATTTTTCAATTGTTTTTTTAATCAATTATTGGAGAGTTGTATATAATATATTCTGATCATATTCATTCCCCTCTTTTAATTCCCCCCAAATCTTTCTCCACCTCCATACCCACTCAATTTCATATTTGCTCGCTCTCTCTTTCAAAAAAAAAATCCAGTACAATATTTATTGACTGACTAGCCCTGAGCATGGAGCCTGTCCTAGAATATGTCACTCCACTGAAAGAGAAATGACTCTTCTTCTCCCAACAGTAATCAAATGCCAATAGCTCCTCAGCTGGGGGTGTGACTTTGTGACTACCTATCCCTCCTCCATGCTGGAACAATCTGGCTTGAGCTCATACAGGTCTTGTATACACTGACACAGATTTCTGGGAGTTTGGGTGTACATTTGCCTTATTGTGTCTGGAAAATACCATTTATTATCCACCACCTCTGGCTCTTAGAATCATTCCACTCCCCTCTTTCATACAGATTCTTGTAAGAGTAAAACTTCTGTAATTAAGTCTGAGTGATGGTTTGATCAATGAATATAACAATATGTTTAGGAATCATTCTGTTCCTATGTCCATTCAGCAGAATAATAGTAGTAGGTTTTCCCCTAGGGCCCATGACCTATCTGGCCACAGGTTCTTGAATGGGTTCCATCTCAAGGAACAGGCCTTAAATCCAATTTTTGCTTTATGAAGTGGTTGGTTACACCCATAACATTCATTCTACAATTGTGCCAGTGGACAAACTTGCCAAGTAGGTTGTTACTGTAGTTCACAGAGTTCAGAGCTGAGTAAGACAATTATTACTTTCCTCTCTGCTAGTGTACATAGTACTAGACAGATGATAAGGATAAAGCCTCCAGTTGAGTACCAGCTAGATTTCTCGATTTTCTATGACTCAAGTGCATGCTATAAAGCAAAAGCATTGAAACCAATAATCAACAAATAGAACGACGTGGAACTAAAAAGTTTCTTTTCATACAGGCAACAGAGGCTTAGTGTCTGCAGTAAACAAAGAACTCAAAAAATTAAGCATAAAGAAAATAAATAACCCAATTTAAAAATGGGGCATGGAACTAGATGGAGTTCTCAAAGATGAAACACAAATGGCTGACTTTTATCCCCCACCCCCACACCCCAGAAATGTACACCACACCCTTAAATGCTGATTTCTTAAAGAGGTTGACTTGGCTTGATTTAACAATGACAAAATAGTATTTATGAGAATTTCCTACAGAGTTTTTCCTACCAGCAAAAACTTGTGACTATCTCTTAGAGGATAGACATAAAATGGCCACGTTTTATCCTAAAATGCTATCTAAAGTTTGCACTGTGTGTGTATTTGTTTAAGAATCAAATTAATGGCTCAAGCCAGTGATTACGCCGGCACACTTTTATTAATTGACATGCTTCACTTGCCAGTGACCTATTTGGGAAAATTCTACATATGTTTTCAACATCAAAATGTCCTTCCCTATAAAATTAGGCTAATGAATACTAAATATTCTCACTGACAAAAACAAACAAACTAACAAAAATTCTTTTTATTTTTACTGCTCTACTAAAAGTCCTGTATCTATTTTCATTTATCATAAATTCTCTTTAAATCTCTGGTAAATGTTCCAAATGAGTCCCCCATTTCCTGTCCCCCAAGCGCACTGCCTTTGCCTCTGAAGCACACACCTTTACACACCTCAAGTTATGACTCTCTGTTGGAAAGTGGTAGCTCTTTCAAGGTATGCAGAAGCAGGCAAGGTTTCTGGGTCACACTGAAAACTGGAGGCTTATACGTTCCTTATTATACTTTCTGATGAGGAAGAAACCAAATTGAATGTTAGGCTTAGAATAAGTACACCTGATTGTCAGAAGAATTCTCCCCTGAAAGGAAGTGGGAACAGCATGTATCTTGGGCTATCAGAGCTCTTTTATCTCTCTTCTATCTTCCTGACTACATCAAAAACTAAGATTTCTGAAACTAAATGTTGGCCAGATGAATTAGTACCAAACTGAAACAATAAGATAGATAAGTGTCCCACTAGAATTAAGTAGTACACAATGGGGGGGGGGGGAAGGCAGTGTTATTAGAACGTATTGCTGATTAAAATTAATAAACCCCAAAGTCAACACATGTGCCAATGAGCATTTATCCTCTTACTTAAAGGCCTCCAAGTCAGCTGTGGTTCTGTTCCACAAACTCTGTGGCCTTGCTCATAGTTCTAAATAGAAGTGACATATTCGTTGCAGGTAGGGAATGCCCTAGGTTCATTCTGCACAAGATCCACCAAAAGAAGCTCATCTGCTAAAGTATATGTCAAGACTGCTATGTCTACTAACATCCCATTGGCCAAAATAAGTCACATAACAAAGCCCCAAATCAAAGGGGCTGGAAACTACTCTTCACTCACCTGTATGCCACACCAAAGACAGGAATGTGTAGAAGGGTGTAGAACAGTGGGACATTGCATCTACTTCGTGTCAGATGGCTTTCTAACCACAGTCACAAAGATCAGTGGACTTTCTAAGGGTTTTTAAAAGCAAGCATTGAGATAATTTCTCAAAGTGGGAGGAGGACATCTTGTCGGTGTAAAGTGAGAGCTTCCAATTATGATTTATTGAGTAAAGGACAGTACGAAAGAAAAGACCAGGACTGTTTCCTAAAGCAGCAGTTGTATTCAAATGCATGTACAAGTAAGTTTGCTATAGGCTGGCTTTATAAGTGATAAATGATTGCAAATGATATTGACAGTTATTGAACATAAGTATTCACCACAGGAACCATCCTTAATCAATTAATCAGGGCACAATTTAACTTCTTCTTTTTTTTTTTTTTTTTTTTTTTTGCACATAGCAACAAGCACTTTTTTGCTTCTCCTCCCCCCTTACCTACTTTGTTTGCTGTTGTTGAAACATTTCAACAAATTAATTAGATGTTAGTTCCCAGCAATAAGTGAAACCTTTAAGGGGTTCAAAATGTAAACTCTGCAACAAAACCTGTACATTCCCAAAGACTTTCCTCATATACTGCATAAATCCAGACCTCCCCAAGGGACTGCATGTGAGGGACAGTTCCAGACATCTCCTCACCAGCATCAGGTAGGAGTGATTTCTCTGAGGATGAAATACTGGTCCACTTCTGCTTTGCTCCTATTTTAATAAAATACTTAAAGAAATGGAAATTAGGCCTTTTTTCAATTTCTAGCTAACCAGTCCCTAAGTTAACATTGCCACGAAGAAACATCCAATCTCCTATGATCCTAAAAATTAAATTAAGTACTCTCAGACCTGTTAGCACTTTGATGAGAGAAAGGCATAGCCAAAACTATGCTATGTGGACATATTAAGCATACTAAACACTTTAACATAAACTTCCTCAAGGTGGGAAACAGGAACTAGAACCCTCACCCTAAAGCAAGTGATAAAACTCACAAAGGTCAATATTTCCCTGATCCCAGAACAGGCCTGCCCAACATCTGAAAAAGGACCAATACACAGGAAAGCAGAGAAAAGGCCAGTCATTTACTATCGCAACAACCTTAATCCAGGTGCATTTCTGAACAATTGTTCATTCTTAATTGAACCTAAGCATAAAAATATAGTTTTCACTGAGCATTTAGGGCCTTCATTTCTGAAGGTTTCCATTTCGCCTAAAACTTTCATTAAATAAGTTTTTGTTTCCTTTTGTAAACCTGACTTGAGTTATAAAAATGTTGACTGGTACCTTTGTGATAAGAAACAAAAGGTTTCTTGCCCAGTCTGCCCCTAATATAGGCAGCATGTTAGAAATAGATCCAGATTCCTTAGTGGGCTGAATGCTACCCTGACACAATACAACAATAGAAAGAAAAGTCACAGCATGTTCTCCTTGGTGGTATATAGCAAAACCCCCATTAGGATGCAGGCCACAGAGAATCGGACCTTGCCAGTTAATATTGAACTGTCAAAATCACCAATGAAATGCACTTCAGCATCACTCCCAAATCCTTGGGTTGTGTGCATATTTCTGGTGTCCAAAGCAATATGTGTAATAAGCCCATTGTCTTCTGCAATAGTCAGACTCCAGGGGAAATATATCGAGTATCCAGTGTTACCACTTACACAGGGAATAAAAACACAAAATGGTGAACACCAAGGGTTGTTAATAGGCTAGAGAAACATTTCAATCCTAGACCACGTGAAGAGTGAAGGAAAAACAAGATATGACAACAGAAAAAGCAAGAAGCTGGGAAGAATATAAGCACAGTTTCTGAATGTTAATAGAATTGGCCTGAAGGAAAGAAATGAAGATGCATTCTGAGCAGAAATCTCAGAAACTCCAGGAAGACAGCATTCAGCTCAGCACCAATCACAGAGCACCTCTACCCAGTCCCTTGTCTCATGGAGGCGGTCCTCATACAGCTAGTTATCTGTGACCCAGGACCCATTCTGGCCGCTGTGTGCTGTACAACGCACTGTACAGAAGAACAGATGTGTCAAATTTGTTATGATACTGAATTTTTAAAGTTCTTTCCTCTATTGAAAAATCAAGTACATCTTTGCAAAATAAAAATAGAATTTTATTATAGCAGTACAAACATTTTATGCCATTCTTTATAGTTTCAAAACTATGAATATCCAATCAAACTTCATAATTGCTTTCATAAGTGCCTAATTAAACTATAAATATTATTAAATATATCCATGTACAATAAGGAATGGAAACATCTGGATGGAAAATGGAAAATTTAGACAAGCAGCTGGATATTTTACCTACACAATGCTAGACACCGAGATATTCAGAAACCTCAAATGGCTGATAGACTTTTTTGCATTTCATCTGGATTATATGACTTTATCATTGTCTTTTGTTCAAAATTTCAGCTTCTCTATTTTAATGGGAGTGTTCCCTACCCGCCTTCTGCTGATTGGCATTAACAGGCTACAGATAGAGATCACTGCCTCTCTTTCCTGCCAGCTCCTTCCTTCCTCTGAGCTCATCCTCTTGGTTTTGTGATTCTAAGAGACTGTGAGAGAAAGAGGAAGATCCTGGCTGTGGGATTTTAGAATATACCCCCTCCAGCTTCCCCTCAACAGCCAGTGCTAACTGATAGAAACCCCAAGCTCCATGTTCCAGGATGTCTCCAGATACTCCATGGCCACCAGCTCCTCTCAGGACCCTCCCTACTCCCACTGCTTTTTCCTTAACACATCCTTGATCCAACTCCAAAGCAGTGTCTTCTAGACCTGCTTCCAGGACACCACCTCCCATGATGTGCCCAATGCCCCTGTGTTCATGGCTCTCACAGTTAAAATAATAACAATAAAACCACTAACCCCAACTTAGTCCGCACCTAATTGCACTCAGGTGTTTCTTGCAGGGGTGTGCCTGAATGAACTCATTTCATTTCCCAACCCCACGAGGCAGGTACCACTTTGCATGGAAGGAAGTTGAGGCAAGTCATGCCCACATTCTTGCATATGTAGCACCAGAGACCTCCCATACAGATTAATCATTTCTAATCTGTGAGCCTCTCTCAGCTGTTACATGTACTCCCTGTGCAGTTAGTCTATTTTACTTTATAAGCACTTTACCTAAACTGAAAGAAGATAAGTGTACTGTGCATGTGTACTTGGTCCAGGAAAAAATGACCTTTTCTCCTTGAGAAATTCTAACAAGTGCATCTCCAGAATAAAATCACTTGGCCTTCTCAATATGATCTAAATGCAACAGACGGGGGGCTTCTGCAATCTAAAATGTTTTTACCTGCTTGGTCAAGGTCAATCCACAGGAATGAAATCTTTTAGATATCCATTTATTTATTCTCTGTGGGAGTAGTGTTTAATTGTTTTGTAAAACCCCAACTGCAATCCATCACACATCATTAATTAGAAAATATGTGTAAAATTGTAAAATAAACATTTACGTCTGCAAATGATGAAGTTTTTGCTCATTCCTGTGTCCTGGTGATTGTGGCCAATTTTCTGGGAATTGAGATTAAACTATAAGTTACATTGTTGTTCTTCTGTGTCTCTCCTAGGAACACAGTCTTTCTTAATTGTTTAACTAGTTCACTGTGTTTTTCAGCAGAAAGAATCCTGAGGACTGTGTGCAACTAAGAAGAATGCTACCCAGGCTGGCCTGAGATAGCACAGCTTAATCAGAGTCCTGATATTCATCATCTCCATTGCAAGGAGACGAGGCCAGGGCATGGAAGGTACCGTTGTGCCTTTGTGGGCTAGGCAAACACACAGAAAAGCTGAAGACAGGAGTGGTGGTTTGTCAGAGCTAAGCAAGTGCAGAGGATCATGGGACAACTTTAATATAAAGTTACATAGCTGATCTAAGCACCAATGATACAATAAAAAAGAACAGATAGAGTAAAAAATATCTACTCAACATAGCCCCTGTGTGTAAGATGGACCCCATGCATCTACATTGTCTAGGCTAGTCTTGAACTCACTCTGTGGCTAGTCTTGATCTTTTCTGTGTCAACAGATCCAGAAAGCATACACTCTTGTAGGAGATACAGAACAAGCAATATAAATATCCTATGACCTGCTAAATGGTAAGTGTATGTAAGAACATAAGGCAAGTAAAGAAGATACATAGTGTCGTGGAAGGAGTTGAAATTTCAGAGGCAGTATCCAGGGTATGCAAAAAACATAACTTTTTAGTAAAGACCTCTAAGAGATAGCAGGGGTTGTAGTCATGAAAGTTTATGGAAGTAGAATTTGCATGGCAGAAGGGGTAGCCTTTGCTATCTCAGGCACGTGCTAGAAACACTAGGACATAACTGGAGAAGAGAAGAGTGGAATGGGTGGGAGGGAGTTGAGTGTAGAACAGAAGCAGAACACAAAGTCACAACAACAGGAGTGGTATGTCCGCGCCATGAATGAACTTTTAGGCCATCAGAAAGAATCGAGTTTTTGTATTTTAAAAATTTATTTTTCATTTTGTACACCAGCCCATATTCCCAAAGGACACTCAATCATACTACAAGAACATTTGTTCAACTATATTCATAGCAGCATTATTTGTTATAGCCAGAACCTTAATAAATATCAACCAAAGAATGGATAAAGAAGAGTCAGATTTTTCCACAGTGATCTGGGGCTACTAGAGAGTTTCAGAGATAAGGAGTAAGGTCTGACTCATACTCCAGCAGGACCCTTGGGTTGATGTGGGAAGACAGCAACCAGCTGAGGCAGAAGTTATCACAGAAATTCATGTGAGAAATGACCATAGCTGGGCCTGGGGAGTAGCAATAAGGTAGACAATATTCCCCAAGGCAGGTGGAATTGAGAGTTTGGTGAGAGAAATGAACTATGAAAGGCAGAAGAGTCAAGGAAGGCAGAGAGACTTTGGGTCTGAACAAATAGAACAGATCTGATGATTAAAAACTCCTTGAAGAGAGAATCAGCCATACATATTCACTTAATACATAATGAATACAAATGCTAAAATAGCAAAAGAAATTGAAATTCCTCTGAAAGTGTTAAGTATGTATAAGGCAAAAATAGAGTAATATGAAAGTACATTATTTACATATAGGAAGCATTTCCATTTAAATATGACATTGATAGGCCCGTGCACCGAGGAAATAAGATAAGTGACATTATTCTTTCCACAGTGATGTGCCGATAGTATTAGCTGAACATGGCATTAAATATTTGCCAGAAAAGTCTGATAGTCAGATTTTGATATTTATTAAGGACTTTCCATATTGAGTTTAATTAAGGATTTGATTATGAATTCTACCTTGAAGGCATGATTACTACTTATCTCTTCACTCTTGGGCCAAAGAGAATTACAGATGCTGAATATCTTCTCCATCGCATCCATGAAAGAGTCATTAGTCTGGAAAGGCATATTCTTAGTGTTGCAAATTGCCTAGAGAAATTTAACTCATTCAGCTTTTATAGTGCTCCTTTAAGGAATATTTAATGTATTCTTAATATTATCAGATAGATTAATCTTCACAACTAATTCCTGATAAGTACACAATTGTCTTTCATTATTCTTTTGTTACCTCATACTATTAATATTTTATTCTTGTTAATACTATGAAATGTGCCTGAGAAATGTGTTTTTTTTAATATTTTATTCTTGTTAATACTATGAAATGTGCCTGAGAAATGTGGTTTTTTTTTCTTTTGAGGTGGTGTATGTGCAATTCACTACTCCATGCTTTAGCTTAACTTACCTTTACCATTTCCAACATGTCAGTGTAAGATCATCACCACAAAATGGGAGAATTACTGTTTAAGAGCTGTTAATGTACTGCCTTGGGCATCAGAAAGAGCCAAAAGGGTATGGCAAGCTATGCCACTTCCTGGAAACTTGTGAAGGACATTAGTGGTGTGTTATGAAGAGTCATGTGGGCATTCATTAAAGAGCTCCTAGGACGAAGTTGGTGTCTCTTCCCTAATCAATAGATAAGCTAGACTGTCATTAACTGGTAAATTGTAACACCCCATACCCACTCTAATAATTCATAGCACCTCACACCCACTCTAGTAACCCATAATACCCCACACTCACTCTAGTAACCCATAGCATCCCACACTCATGCAAAATATTATAGCACATCCACAGAAAGAAGGGCGCACATCTCCAAGTTCAGTAAACTATTTCTAAGGTTTGGTTCCCTTGCCTGGTACTCTGCCTGAAGAGGTGCTGTAGTTCAGGGTCCCCTCCCAGTGACCTACCATTCTGGTCTAACCCTCTACTCACTGTCCCCCAACCCAGAGCAAGGTATTATTTTTCCCTCTTTGGTAGGGATGTGGTGGTGGCTGGGTAGGGAAGAACAGATTCCATCTTGATAAATCTTTCCACATCATTTACACAGTGAGCTCAACCCGGGTTCCTATGGCTCACCAAGTGACCTCCCTAGGTATAAGTATAATATCTTGCTTGATTTGGTGGAGAAGTAGAAAGAAATTTAAACACATGTTCACATTATTTTTTTCCAATTTAAATCACCAATATGAATATATTCATTTTTCAAAGAAAAGAAAAGCAAAGTTATTTCATCCATCATCTTTGTCAAAATATAGCACAAACATTGATCTTTCTGGCTAAAATAAGGAAATATGAAAGGAAGGCTATTAGCCTCATCTTTCTCTGACAGAATTCCTAGAGTCTTCATCTCTCCTCTATTTCTTTCTCTATGCCTGCCCTGTCTTGTATTGGCATAAGTAACATATCCCTTTATTCTGTGCAGAGTGAGTCATGACTATCATCCTAGATAGCCTGGAACCACAGCCTTCTTTCTTTTTCTTTCTTTCTTTTTTTTTTTTTAATCTTCACTCCTTTTTCAGTTACCCTGCTAGGAAATATTATACATTCAAATAGTGTGTTCCATCCTCCATTAGTGACTGGTCTCTACAACATTCGTATGGGATGACAATATCATCACCATACTGAAAACAACTATGTTTCCTGATGTTTCTATAATTATCCTGTATATAATGATTGTTGTTGTAATAATAGATTGTAGTGCATCAATTCATGAAATTGAAATTAGTAGAATCAATTTTATTACAAATATTCTTTGATGAGAACCACGGTTAGAGTTTAAAAACACAAATGTTTATTTGTATTTAAAAGGACCAATAGCTGGGTAAACAGATTTAATATCAACAATAAATGTGAATGTGTATAGAGAGAACATATTTAGTACAGAACATATGTCACTGTTTTAAATGTAAACTAAAGAGCTTTACCCAAATAAATTTAAATGAAGGAAACACCCTCTTAAACAAAAACAAAAACAAAACAACAAGGATTCTAACTAATCTAACTATATTGTATACTAAAAAAAATAAAAATAAAGAATTAGGGTTTATACAAACAACACAAAAAATAGGACATGGAACTAAAGAGTTCTCAAAAGATGAAACACAAACATCTGGAAAACATTTTTTTTTAAATTGTTCAGCTTCCTTAGCCATCGGGGAAATGCAAATTAAAATTGCTTTGATTCCATCTTACCCCAGTTAGAATGACTAAGATACAAAAAAAAAAAAAAAAAAAAAAAACTATAAATGTTGGTGCAAATGTAGAGAAATTGAAGCATTCATTCATTGCTGCTGGGAGTGGAAATTTCCATAATGGAAATCAGTATAGAGGTCTCTCACAAATTAAAAATACATCTACTACATGATCCTACTACCCATTCTTGGACAGATTCCCTAAGGACTTTATAAGGACTTTATAATCTATATCCTACTCCATAGATACTTGCTCATCATGTTCTCTGCTGCTCTATTCACAATAACCAGGAAGTGAAAATGGTCTAGCCATCCATCAACTGAGAAATGCATTTACACAATAGAATATTACTCTGCTATTAAGAAAAATTAAACTATGAAATTTACAGGTAAATGACTGAAGCTGAAAACAATACTTCTGTGTGAGTAACCCAGACCCAGAAGAGCAAACATCATATATTTTCTCTCATTTGTAGATGTTAGCTTTGCGTTTTCAGATATGCGTATTTCATTTAGAATACCCACAGAAGTCAGGAAATTATGAAGGAGGCATGAAGGTGGGTCACGGAAGAGAGGATTGAATGCAGTGGTATAAAGGGTTAAAATGGAGTTATAGAACAAGAAGGGATCAACTTAAATGGGGCAAGGTGGAAGTGGGAAACTGAGAGGGATTAATAACATTGAAGACTTTTCAAAAGAGTCACATGAAAACACCCACTGTAGAAGCTTTCTGAAGTATTTCTATCCACATACATAAAAATGTTAAAATGAAGCTGAGCAATGGTGGCACACACCTTTAATCCAAGCACTCAGGAGGCAGATGCAGGCAGATCTCTGTGAGTCAGAGGCTAGCCTGGTCTACAGAGCTACACAGAGAAACCCTGTCTCGAAAAACAAACAAACAAAAAAAGTTAAAATGGAGTTACCCTAAAAGAGAGCAAAAAAGTAGACAACAATAGACAAACAAATAAAAAGCCCCATCTCAGGAACGGGTTATTTCTTTTATAGTTGTTGGCCAGTGGGGCCCCCAAAGCTGAGAAACATTACAGGCTATTACCAGTACTTTTGGTTCCTCTCCATAACTTGTCAGTAAGTCTCAATTGCTGAAAAACACACATACTTGAATAATAAAACATGTACAAATTAAGCTGGCAATAACCTAGAAGCTTCATCCTCACTGACTAGTGCTGGAAGGTCTTACGCATACTACCAAAAGATAAAGTAATCACCATCCCTCCCACATCCAGCTGTGGACCCTGTGAGCTACAGTGATGTCTAGCCTGGTGAGACATGCTCATTGGTACAATAGTGGCATAAATGCCATGGAAGTAATTAACCTCTTTCTGATTGGATTTAAGTTTACTCTACAAAGTGAAGCCAATACCCAATACCATCATCAGCGAGAACCTATGATTATACAGGTCATAAGCCCAAAAGCTTTCTATTATTCTGCTAAATGGACATAGTATTAAACCAGCTTCCGAACTTAAGTGTTACACCCATAAATAAGGCATCTCTCAATCACCATCAGAGAAGTTTTTATTTGCAGGAGATGATGATCAAACATAGTGACCCACAAGTAGCCAAGGTCCAGAGAATAAGAAAATTTTCAGCCTTAAATGGAGCATAAATATGTGAACCCTCCTCCCAAGGCGGAAGGCTCATTGTGGAACAAAGGCAGAAAGCATGTAACAGCCAGAGATTGAAGGTAGCTACAAGGAAATAGCATCTTCTGGACACAGCAGGGCAGCTACACATATGAACTCACGATGGTTGTGACAGCATGCACAAGACCTGTGCATGCTCACACCAAACCAAATCCCAACACAGAGAGGATATCTGTACATGAAATCCTACCCCTAACTGAGTAACTATTACCAATTCTTAGCTGCTTCGAGAGGAAAGTTTTCTGTAAGAGAAGAGCCCTTGATGAGTTAACGGTGCACCAGTGGAAGACCACACATCCAAAAATGTTTGAATAGCACAAACTGGCCATGGTTGGAGGAGGGACACAAAGTTGTGTGGTAAGGGAAGAAGGAGTTGATTTGGGAAGAGTTGGAAAAGGGTGAATATACTAAATAATAATAATAATAATTTACATGAAAACTTCAAAGAACTAGTAAAAACATTTTTGAAAAGAAAAGTTAAAAAACTGACATTTGTAGGGCCAGCAAGGTAGCTAAAGGGCCCTGCCATCAAGTCCATGAACTTGAGCTCCATCTCCAGAGCCCACTTGCTAGAAAGAGAGAATTAAGTGTAGTGGGGGGGGGCTACACATTGATTATCACATCAAGCTCCAATAGATAGTTTCCTTGCAATGGAACTATACCTTTCCCCTGTAATTCTCAGCTACCTGCACTTTAAATATCCTCAACCTCCCCCTGCTCCCTCTGTGAGACACCCCACTCCCAAAGATGTGTCTCTGTGCCTCTTGATCTTCAGGAACCCAGGTACTCTTATATGGGATTTCTGGAGGATGTGAAGACATTGTCTCCACACTCTCCCCCCATCTCTACCTTCATCTCCCACTGTTGGCTGTACCTGCCACCTTAACAAACCAAAGAAAAAGTGCTCAGAATCAGTGTGGCCTAAACTGGCCATCTTAACTCTCTCCTGTGTCCCCAAATCTATAATGAGTGTGATGTCACAACAAATATTCTAGATCAAAAAAAATGATAGTAATACTTCCTTATTCCCTGTATCCAATCAGTTGCCAATATCTATTGAGGCTGCATTCCTAACTGAACATAACCTCACACTTCCTAGAGTATCCTATTCTGTAGCTAACAGTATGTCCTATCCATCCTCCAAAACCTGGTTCAGATGCTACTACCTCCACAATATTTATCCCACTTCCCTCTGGATATAATCTCTACCTTTTCTAATGGCCTGGCACACTTTGTCTCTACCATTAGGATTATGAAAGCCTTGATACAACATAGAAATACTCTAAACACATCAACATAACCACTAAAATTTACTTTGTCATTTAAAATTCCTACTGCATTGATTTCTCTCCAACTAATTCTTAGAAGGATTGAAGACAACTGTTGCCCTCAGTGACTGTTGACTGGATGAACAAATGTTCACATGATCCTTTTTACAAGAAGTCTTCTATTAAACATTGCTGATGATTTACAGCCAGAATTCAAAAGATTCAAAATAGGAGATAATCATCACAGACAAGCTTCTGCTTCCCGTTGTCTTATCTCTACAGACAGCTACCCATCTAGACTAACACAGGTACCTCTCTGCTCTTACTATCACCATGAAGAGCTTTTTCTTGCAGTAGGAGCGAATCACTCTGCCCACCCACTTAGCTTACAATAAAGAGCAGTAGCCAAGATGAGGTCAGAACTTCTGGCCCATGGCAATTCTTTTTTCTCCCAACTCCTTAGCCTTCTTCATTCAACCCCTAATTCTCCTGAAATCATCTTCTTCCCTCTGGAAAAGTTACCACCAAGGCCTCAACTGCAGCATTCCACATCCCATTGCTCATAGTAAGGACATAACATCCCACCCCAGCTGGAAAGTAAAATAATGAACTGCTGTGACATTCTATAAAACTCAGAATGAATTATCCAACTATATGTGTATATGACTAAAAGAGATGGTTTTCCAGAAGACCTGGGTTTGAGCACCCACATGGTGGCTCAATACCATCTGTGACTCCAGTTCCAGGGAATCCAATGTCCTCTTCTGGATTTCATAGGCACTGCACACATGGGGCACACAGGCATACTTTCAGACAAAACACCCATTCATGTAAATAAAATAAAATTTATTCAAACTAATGATTACCTTCTCTATTTTAAATATGGTTTGCTCCAAGGAGAGGGAAACCTCGAATTTAGTCTGTCTGTCTGTCTGTCTGTCTGTCTGTCTGTCTCTCTCTCTCTCTCTCTCTCTTTGCATAATGTCTGGCCGTAGGTCTCTGTACCCACACCCATGAGGCTCTTCTACCCTGTCTTGTTTTGTTGTGTTTGGCTGTTGTCTTATGGAAGCCTGCTCTCTTCTGAAAGAAAATGGAAGGGGAGTGGATTTGGGGGTGATAGGAAGTTAGCAGGATCTGGGAGGAGTGGAGAGAAGAGAAACTGTAGTCAGGATATATTATAGTAGAAGAATATATTTTCAATAAAAAATTAAAATAAATATAGTTCACATACTATCCAAGAAACTAAATATCACATGTCATCATGGGGAATGGCTCCTATGTTTTTAGGTTGTATTTACAAATTAAATCATTGTAGAACAAAATATTCATATATGGTAAATACATTTACCTATGATTATTATAATTATTGTTAGTATTATTATTACCATCATCAAACTCTTGACTGTTTCATTGCTATTGTTATCTTAAGAGACTTAATAAATCAGGACAGAGTTGTCCAGTTAAATTAGCCAAGAAGTAAAATTTGAAAAGCAATGCTTTAGGCCCTCTGAAATAAAATAGATGGATATTTTGGATGAAACCCAAATGGATATTTGCTTTTCCGACTAACTTAAGTGTGTGGCCCTTTCACAAGTAAAGTCAGTCAAGATTTTAATACTAAAATGATGCGTAGTTTTCAGCCACCCTTCAATTTGCTTCAGACTCCTTCCATCACCTCAGAAAGATGTTACGCTGCTGAGGGCAGGTGTGATTTTGCCCTGTCAAAATGCATACACACCTGTGCTTAAGATGGGAAGGTGATTTGCACAACTCTCATGGTTTGAAGGTGCAGCAGGATGCATGGAGCAGAAGGTTTGATAATGAGAAATTACAGTTTCCTGTGATTCCTGAGGGCCGGAGGGAGGGAATTATTTGCTTTATGCTGGCAGCAATTTCCCTAAGCCCTGTGAGATGGCATAGCTCAAGCTGTTGCAAATGTAGACATAGTAGCTACCAGCCACAGCTCTTAGTTGGAACAAGATTCCCTGGGGCATGAAATATATTGAAAAACCTTTCTAAATAGGATTGATCACTTAATTTGAGTGTTTTAGAGAAAAATCCTACATAGTCTTCAATTTCTAGCACTTGTTCGCAGCCCCCTGGAACCTGAACAATCGTTTCTGCTTCTATGTGTGTGTATATATATGCATTTATGTCTTAATTAGACAACCTCATCACAAAGAATGCCATGTGTACAATGTATTGAAAGTGTTGGAAACTAAAATGAAGCACTGTAAACAGTAAGCCCTTCCTGAGAGGAAAACGTTACATCTTCCCATGCACGGTGTCTTTTGTCATCAACCACTGCCACCAGTCCTCAAAACAAAACCAGCAGCAGCACAAAGAGGCCCATCGTGTTTCAAAACAGAGGAGCTGATGGCTGTTTTGTTAGCTGCACACTTTATTTTGAGGGGTTAACTTTTGCCTCCCATTTGTACTTTTTTTTTTTCTCATGAATGAGCAATTAATTACTTTGCGGCTGTCTTCGCTGTTTCAAAGCTCCAGTTTACAATAGCCTTTTGTTTTCTCGCAATCGAAAAAGCTTTGAAGGATTTCAATCTTCAAAAACAGAGAACACTTTCTTTCCCTTTATTTCTGAACACACTGAAATGCCTATTCTTATGTATATTTAATAATAGGCTTCGAAAAGAGCCTTATTGTTCACCTTAACATGATCTGATTGATTCTTGCAGCTAAGTCAAAGGAACACATACAAATCCCAGTGCTGGGAAACGTTTTCTATTTAAAAATTTTAAACTATAAACTTTATAATAAACTAGGGGAGGAAATGTAAATATGTTGTATCTTATTTTAAATACAGTTAAGCACAGTTTAAACACAGCCGACTTTTTCTAGATGATCATTCGACTTGGATAATGAAGTGTTTCATCTTGAGTCACAGAGAGTTCACTGCAGCTAGAGTGTACAGCCAGAGAGAGGCACTCTGTGTGCCCTTATTTGTTTCTTTGCCGGAAACAAGGAGCTGCGTGTATTTATGTGTACACATACATATGTGGATGGTTGAGATAGCTATCCTACAACCAATGGGCACTAAGGCATTTTAAGATTCCTAAATCCCCTCTTGAGTTCCCTAAAAACAGACTGTGGGTGACGCAATGGATTTGGCTGGGGTGATGCAACCGCACATATTTAGAATGGCTATAGAATCGAAATGTTGATTTAACAGTCTGATATCCAGCCTACATATTTCTCGTTTCAGCCATGAGTAAATATGAGTAACTCTGTTAAATAAAGAGACTAACTTCCATCCATCCTTAGGAGAGCGAGGTTGAGAATCTATCTTAGCTTTGTCTTACTCCTAAAAGCAAAATTACAGTCTGGAGACAAGTATGCTAATTATCAGTCACTTCTTTATCTTATTACTGACAAGAGTGCCCATGGTCACACACACACACAAATCAGTTAATAAAGAACTCTAAGTGGCTAAACTCCAGCAAATTGAGAATGTACTGTAATTACCTCAGCTGTCCATTTCACTTTATGTTACTCAAGTGCAGTGTTTTGTGTCTTTAAATGTTAACATCTTCTTCCTAGTCCACTGGAGAACTTAATAAGGTGTTTTCTCTATCATTGTGTCAAAATCACATACAGAAGACAGCAAGATGAGAGATATCTACTGCACCAACCAGCTCAGGCCCTCAGAAATAGCTTCCATTCTGTCAGTGTGGCCAGCAATGATGTCCTGTGTTTTAAGGGAACCCTCCACCATCCTTCCTTTGCTCAAATACATATGTAAAACCACTGCCCAGCTGTATGAGACCCTTGGTAGATATTAGGAGTTACAGTTAGGCTCAGTTGATGAGACTCAGCTCTCTCATTATGGTTACCTATCTGTACCACCAAAGGCAACTGTGTGCATGAAGGCATCTAGAATCCAAGTGAGCAAGCAATATTATGGTGAGCTTTTCAGCCTTGTACTTCTACATTAATATAGCTACATAAAACCAGATTCATATAAAACATAATGTATCTTGGTTTCATTATTGCTTGGCCCATACTATCTCTAGGGTAATTTTTGAGATCCTGTGGCTCTAGCAGACCCTGCTCAGCCATTTCTTTGATGATGAGTGTCTGAATTTCCCCGTTTTACACTATAATGCAGCCCACTAATGATGCTCTAACATCTCTACACATTAGAGGGCAAGGCTCAAAGTCAAGAGAATGGTCTGTGATAACCAGCCAACAGAAATCTGAACACTGGTTATGTTGTTTGCTGACACTATCAGCCAGAACAAGTCACTTACCAGCTCAGCTTTAGTTCCTTCATCTACAGAAGAAAGGTGATTTCATTCCTAATCCTTTTTTTAGAAGATCCAGAGGGGAGGTCCATGTAAAATCATAGTCTGTGCTGCTATCATGTTAACAACCTGTAAGCTTGGATGACTTCAGAGACTGAGATGGATTTACTATGCTAATTGCTAAGGCTCTGGATATACACTAATTGTCCTCAGACAGCCTTAGCCTCAATTGTCAGTTCATGCAGTATAGTGTAGGCTCTAGTTGTTTAGATCACCCATATGCAGCACCTCTCAAGGTAGCCTTCAATTACTCAAATACTCTGAGCCTCAGGTGAAAAACACACATATACCAAATTCTCTTCTTATGGGAAATAAAGACAAAATTGCTGTGGGGATTATATTAGATGATTCTGTAGAGTGGCTGCTACGTCATCCAAATGGTCAACCATTTCCCTTTTCTTCTTAACCTTCACCCCACCCTTACTCACAACCATATCTTTCTATATAAATAAAACTGTCCATTCTCATATCTAATACTTAAATTTAGATATTCAAATACTTAAATTATCATCTTTAGATAATACTTAAATTTCATTAAATTGTATTTGTTAAGTAATGTAACTTATTAAAAAGTAATTTGTTAAAAATTACCTTCTGGGTCAACCATAAATACTATAAAGGAATCTTATGAGCCAGCATCTGTAGGAAAGGCTTTGAGGCATGGCCAGAGTTAACTTTAGCTCTTAAATAAAAATATTTATTATTTTATATTATAAGTATTATATTATAAATAGTATAAAATATTTATACTATTAGCTATACACCAATTATTGTACTGAAGTCTTTACAAAAAATCGTTTTTATTCAATCTTCAAAACAACTCAATAGTTCAGTGTCATTATCCCACATATTGACTGAAAAAGGATATTTTCCCCAGTGTCATATAAGCATGAGAGGAAAGCTTCCAACCAAGATAGAACTGGCAAAGCCTGTTCTCTGAAGGGTGACAAGATGTCACTGACAAGCAGAACAACATCACAAAGTTACCAGGACCAGAAACAATGGTGACTTATAGATTTAGAGAAGTTTCATTCAAGTGGCTTTTTAAATTCTGTGTGTGCATACATGTGCATTTGCGTGCACGTGTGCATGTGTGTGTACACACGTGCCTGTGCCCATGCATGCACTAATGGAAGTGAGAGGACAGGCACTCATGGAAGTAAGAGTACAGCTTGCAGGAGTCTGTCCTCTCCTTCTACCATGTGGGTGCCAAAGATCTACTTGAAGTTGTCAGGCTTGACAGCAATTCCTTTCCCTGCTGAACTATTTTGCCAGCACCAAGGTAGACTTTTAAAATTTCTAGTCACTGGTCTTTTTCTTTTTTCTTACAAGGTGGATGCCTGAGACAGATGTTCAGATGATAAACTCACAAACTACAGAAGTAAGTCATTAGGTGTGACCTCAAAAGAAAGTGTAACTTCCTTCCAGTGGACCTCTTAAACACTGATAAACTAAAATACCCATTTTAAACAGAAAAGTTTGAGTTGAAGAAAATGACAGAACACCAGTTGTGCTCAAAGAATGTACCAACTCTTCCCTAAGATTTGCTTTGCTCTTCAATCTGAAAAAGATAAATGTGAATTAATAGGCAGCTCTATGTATGTACAACATACAGTGATACATTCATGTAAAAGTGTACTTGATAACATTCATACAGGCCTTGGAAAGCCCTGGTTCTCTATAATGAAAGGGTTCAAGACACACTGCCTCAAAGATGGTATGAAAGGACACACTGACATTTTCCCAACCTCTGCCCTAGGAGAGAGAGAGAGAGAGAGAGAGAGAGAGAGAGAGAGAGAGAGAGAGAGAGAGAGAGAGAGAGAGGAGAGAGAGGGGGGGGAACTGGAATTCTCCCAGCCACTTGTCAACACCATAACGCCTAGCTGATCTTCCTCTGATGGATGTCCTAAGACTTTCATTCAGGAGGATTCCCACACAAACCCAAAAGAAACCATGTCATAGTAAAGGGTCTCGGCAGGCCTTGCCTAACTCACTGTTGAATCACTCTTCTGCATCCAATCATACTTACATTTTGGGGGGGACTTCATTTTGGAAGACTCCCATCTCTGTGAAAACTGTATTAGATAAACAAGCATGCTTTCTCTTGTGGTTTTGTTAGAGAAGTCTCAGCCACAAACATCGCCATGATTGAAAAGACAATATTAGTTTTGTCCCCTGTGGTCTGATTTAAAAGAATATTCTGAAGGGATATGCATTAGGTACTTTTCTCACTGCTGTGGCAAAACACCCAACAAAAAGCAAGCTTTATGTTGACTCTTTGTTTAATTTTGTTTTGTTTTGAGGTTGTTTGCTTGTTTGTTTGTTTGTTTTTCAAAACAGTATTTCTCTGTGTAGCTTTGGAGCCTTTCTGGAACTTGCTCTGTAGACCAGGCTGGACTCTAACTCACAGAGATCTGCTTGCCTCTGCCTCCTGAGTAATTCAAGGGATGCAACTTATCATGGAGAGAAAGCATGGTGGCAGGACCTGGAAGCAGCTGGCCATAGGGAATGCAGAGAGATGGATTCTGGTACTTAGCTTGCTTTTTCCATTTTTACTTGTGACAAACCCCAACCATAAGATGGTGCTACCCACATTAAGTGGGAGTCTTTTCCTCTCAGTTAAACATCTCTAGACACACCCAGAAGTGTGTCTCTTAACTGAATCCAAATCCAGTCCATTGACAAAGAAGATGAACCTTCATGCAAGTCTATGTGAGACCCTTTCCAGCATCCTTCACTGTTGGCTGTGACTCTCCTCAGAGCCTCTAATCACATGATGATCACCAGGAAAAAAAAATTAATTTTTCATATAATAATTGGTCATATTTTTAAAGAAGGACAGAGGAAGCTGGACATCGGTGGTGCACGCCTTTAATCCCAGCACTCCAGAGGCAGAGGCAGAGGCAGGCAGATCTTTGAGTTCGAGGCCAACCTGGTCTACAGAGCTAGTTCCAAGACAGGCTCCAAAACAAACCCTGTCTCAAAAAAATGACAGAGGAGAGTAAAGTAACAGTAAAGATATAAAAAATGGTCATAAGGAAATCATACAATTAACTATCTAATAATACCTATAATAATATATATAAGTTAGTATACAAATATGTGGTGATATATTGTTTATGATCTAATAAAGCTTGCTTGGAGATCAGAATGCAAAGTTAGCCACAGCCATAGAAGATGGGCAGTGGTGGTATACACCTTTAATCCCATGACTCAGAAGACTGAGGTAGATGGACCTCTATGAGATCAAGGCCACCCTGGGCTAAATGAGAGCGAATCAGTCTAAAAGAGAAACAGAGCTCATGCCTTTAATCCCAGTACTAGAGAGAATATAAGGAGTTCAGTGAAGTCTCAGGAGCAGTCTGAGATTTGGTGAGGAGCAATGCAATCTGGAGATGCAATCTGAGGTTTGGTGGGTCACCCCTTGGGTCTGAGCATTGGTAGTTGTGAGAGCTCTCTGGTGGCTTGGCTGCTTTGCTTTTCTGATCTTCATCTTGAACTCCAATATCTGCCCCTGTACTTTTTAATATTTTGTGTTACAAATTGTGCTACACAAATACACTTACATAGTTTAAATGAAATACCCCCATCTCTAGACTGCTAATGCTCCTTCCAAGAGCTAAGGACCATGTACCAAAATCCCAACACCAGGCACAAGAAGCTTTCCACTGAGGTTCTGGTCAAAGTTGCCCAAGAGACACCCCAAACATTACAGGCATTGCTATTTCCCTTGATTGCCCCACCCTCCAGCGCTAAAAGGTAAATCCCTATTATTAAAGACTCCATGCAACTCAGACACAGAGCCTGGAGGCCCCTGAGTTGAAACTGACCTGAATGCCTCTTCCCAGAAGGCGACATACAAACTTTCAAAGGAGAGAAGCAATCAACAGTTCTACACAGCTATGGTATTTATGAATCACAACAATGACCAGCATGGTACAACAACCCTAAGAGTGCAGCAGTGGCATGAATACCTTGTAACCAACAGGAAGTAACCAACAACTCTCTAATTTGACTTAAGTCCTGCTCAACACTAGAAAAATCAGACCTGATACTGGAAGCTAGCCAACTACCCAGGGCTAGTGAAGCCATAGATCTTGGAAGGGAACCTAAAACCACCACTTTACTAAACCAGAATAATCTGTAACTATAAATATTTGTTCTTATAACCAGAGTGTATTCCTCACCTCTCCTCAAGGAAATTCTCTTTGCAAAAGACAAATAACATTATGTAAATCAACCACAGAGTTGTGGAGCCCAGTCTCAAAAGAAGAATAAATATCTACAAGGTAGCTACCACACCTAGGGGTCAGGAAACAGAAAAGGAAAAGGAAAAGCAGAAATATTGTAAAAGCCAAAATATCAGGGAGTTTGCTGTGAAATTGCATCTCCTAGTAATGTTAGAATCTATTTCACAAAGTCGTACCATCACCTCCATAACATAAGCTCAACAAGAACAACAACAGTAGACATGCTAACATAGACAGGGAAAAATCCTTGAGGCCTCAACCCAACATGGAGAAGTATAAGCAACTAAGGAAAGTTTAAAGTGGGAGGAATAGTCTTTCCCAGAGATCCCCAATTGGCATCCAATATCAAATGGCTAACCCTGAATACATATATATATATATGTATGTATATACATATGTACATATATGTATATACATATATACATATATATATGCATATGTACATATACATATACATAACATTATACAGACTGAATAGATTGTATTTTATGTGTTTAGGAATATACTTACATATATGTACATATATATACATATAAACAACAAATGAAAAATGATACCTTGAATTTGAAAAAGGACAAGGATGAATACATGGAAAGTATTTGGAGGAGAGAAAGAAAAAGGAAAATGGTGTAATTATAATCTTAAAAAACAAAAGAAATTTTTAAAGACTTAAAAAATTGTTTTTTATGCAATATATTTTGATCATACCTTTTCCCTCCCTCAATTCTTTTCACCTCCTTACCCATCCAACTCCATGCTCTTTCTCTTTCTCTCCCCAGTATCTCTCTCAAAAATATCACGACAAACAAAAACAATGAGATTTTTAAAAAAATAACAAAATCAAACAAAAAACCCACCAAAAAAAGAGTCATTTTGTGTTAGCCAACTACTCCTTGGCATGGAGCCTGCCTTGAATTATGATTGATGTACCTATTAACACTCCAATGGAGAATTCTAATCTTCCCATCTCCAGTAGATATCAATCACAAATAGCATCTTGGTTAGTGGTGGGGCTTTGTGTCCACTTCTCCCTCTAAGGACTGCAATTTTGTCTGGTTTGAATCTGTTTATGTCTCTGCGAGTTTGTGTGTGTATCACTAATCAGACAACTCTTGATCCAGAGGAAAAGGTTCTGGATATTTACTAAACGTCTCAATGAAGCAAAGATGTTTGCTCAGGTAAGTTTATCTTTGTCCTCCTTCTTCCCATTGGAGACAGCACTATCCAGTGTATTTCACTGTGAGGGCATTAGAAATACAAGGTTTAAAAGATAAGAATGGGGAAAGAGACAAATGTGACAAAACAGAAATGTTTGGCACTGTCCCGAGTATCATTCAAGTGGCACTACTCTACAGATGAACCCCTTTGGGTCACAACCTACTAGACTTTGTCTGTACTTTCCCGGTTTATGCTGTGCTATCTACACGACTCAAGTTCTCATCGTTGAGCATTGGTATTTCCTATTGGCAAAATGGACCATCCATGGCTTTGTGTTTCAAGATCAAGACGTACTCTGTGTAAGTTTGTGGCAGGTCACAAGAAGAGCTGAGTGCTATTCTGCTCCCTGTGTGTTGGAACTGGTCTGACCTTCCTTGAGTCATAGAGCTACTGTCAGGAGGATAAGAAGCAACACCAGACAGTGGAAAGTACAGTCATCAGAGAGAAAGCTTCTCCATCCCAGCTTCCAGCCTATCCTATCCCCACCACCTGCTATGTGACTTTGCATACATTATTTAGTGTCTGTGAGTCTGTTTCCATGTATGCTAATTGAAAGCATAAAAAATACTGTCTGTTCATCTAGCTGTGTAAAACACTGGTAAAGAAATATCCTAGTCGGATGCCTTTAGGAAATTATAAAGCCTCATAAAAAGATTATCATAGGTTGAACATTTCTGATTCAAAAATTGAATATCTGAAAATTTCAAAAACCCAACTTCTCGAGTACCATCATGACATCGTTTTGTTCTTTTGCTTTTGCTTTTGTCTTTCAAGACAAGATTTCCCTGTGTAGCTTTGAAGCCTGACCTGGAACTCGCTCTGTAGACCAGGCTGGCCTCAAACTCACAGAAATCTGCCTGCCTCTGCCTCCTGAGTGTTGGGATTAAAGGCATGCACCAGCAATACATGTCTTTTTTTTTTTTAAGATTTATTTGTTTGTTATGTACACAGTGTTCTGTCTGAATGTATCCCTGCAGGCCAGAAGAGAGCACCAGATCTTATCACAGATGGTTATGAGTCACTATGTATTGCTAATAATTAAATCAGGATCTCTGGAAGATCAACCAGTACTCTTAACCTCTGAGCCATCTCTTCAGTCCCCAATATGACATCTTGAAGTGTAGAAGCCATACCTGATATCCTATTACAAGTTGCAATCCAAACATGGATGCAGAAAAAAAGTACTGTGTGGGGGTTTGGGATGTAACTCAATTGGCAGAATGTTTGCCCAGCACCCCATCACTGCCTGAACCAGGTGAGGTGATACACATCTGTGACCTCAGATGGAGGCAGAAGGATAAGAGGTACAAAGTCATCCAAAGCTACATAGCAAGTTCAAAGCCAGCCTGAACTTTTGAGACCCTGCTTCAAAATATAAAAATTTAAGTTAAATTAAAATATAGAGTCAGATATGGTAGTGTGGACCTTTAATCACCAGCTTGTGGGAGGCAAAGGCAGACAGAACTCTGTGTTCCTGGCTATCTTAGTCTATATGAGTTCCAAAGCAGTCAAACTCTGTCATTCATATGTGTGTATGTATATATATATATATATATATATATATATATATATATATATGTGTGTGTATATATATATGCAGTATCACCTTCAGACTATGTGTGCAGAGAGTGACTATTTTATTATTTATTTTTATGTATGTATGCATCTGCATCCTTGTATGTACACTATATGTGAGCAGTGTCTATGAAGGCCAGAAGAGTATGTCAATTCCCCTGGAACTGGAGTTACAAATAGTTGTGAACTGCTAGGAACTGAACTCTAGTCCTCTGAAGAGCAGTGTTTTAGTAATGTTTCAATTACTGTGACAAATCACCAGGCATAAGGCAACTTAGATAGAGTTTGTTGTGTTCCAAAGGATGAGTCCATGACCATCATGGCAGGGGACACAAAGTATACAGGCAGGCAAGGTTCTGGAGCAGTAGTTGGGAGCCTCCATTCTTACCCAGAGGTAAAAGGGAAAGAAAGCTAACTGGGAATGGTATGGGCTTTTGAAACTTCGAAGTTCAAGCCCAGCGACGCACCTCCTCCAACAAGGCCACACTTTCCAATCCTTCTAAAACAGTTCCACCAATGGGGATTAAAAATTCAAACATATGAGCCTGTGTGGATGATTTTCATTCAAACAACCACAATCAGCAAGTGCTCCTGACCACTGATCCATCTCTCCAGCCCCAAACCAGCAAAAAAAAAATTTAATCCCATTCCTAAGACACTGCATTACTGTAGAAATATTTCAAAATTTTATAATGTGAAATCCAAAATACCTTTGGCCACACACATTTCAAATAAGGATATTCAGTTTGAGTTATTTCTACTACTTTTAGTATCCTCCAGGCTAAGTATTCTTACAGCAACTGAATATATTTAGATGTGCTTGGAAGGAAGTGATTCATATAACATGCACCATTGGTGTTCTTACAGGCACTGAACTTCAGCTCCATAGAAGAAGCTCACACTGTTACCCACCTTTACCACAACAAAGCTTATCTGCGACCCATGCCATCAAGACCCCATGCCTTTGGAAAATGCTCAAAATACCTTTGCCAGCCCTAGAAATTAAAATTGCAGAAGCTGTTTCTCTGTTCTTCTGGCTATGCACATTTTTTTCATTGATCAGAAAAAGATTAAACTGCCGAAAGAATTAGTCTATTGCTGCTTCTTTAACAGATTCTTCTCTTCGTCGTCCCTGGCTTGTATTGGAACCAGATGGTAAAACCAAGACTGGAACATCCTTTGGTGTCCAGAAGGAGGCCGGTCTGGCCAAAGCATTGTCATTTCTGTCAGCAGCCAGAGTCAAAGCATTTGTGTAGTTAATCATCAGGAGTGCCTACTGGCTCCAACAGCCACTCACGCACTGTTTGTCAGCATGAAGGCTCCATCCACACCACAGATGATGCCATGTCGGCAAGAAATGTGTTTCAATATCCTTCAGCAATGAGCTGAGCAAATTTTCATGGCTGACACCCAAGGCAACATGGAATTTAGTGCTGAACTTCTTTTTGACCAAATTCTGTGAATACCAATGCCTTTCACTTCTAGAAACTAACCTCTCACAGAAAATTTTCCCTGGAACATTCACTAAAATACAGGATGCTTAAGGATTGCAGCAAATTAGCAAACTGTCTTTAAAGTAATTAAACACACACTCTCTCGCACACACATACACTTTCATAAACACACACACATTCTCTCTCACACACACACACACATTCTCTCTCACGCACACACTCACACACAAACACATTCTCTCATGCACACATAACTCTCTCATACACACACACACACACATGCACACAAATTCTCTCACACACACATCCTCTCTCTCACACACACACATTCTCTCTCACACACACATAACTCTCTCACACACACACATTCTCTCTCTCACACACACACATGCACACACACACATTCTCTCTCACACACACATTCTCTCACACACACACATTCTCTCTCTCTCACACACACATGCACACACACACATTCTCTCTCACACACACATTCTCTCACACACACACATTCTCTCTCTCACACTTATACACTCTCACATGCACATTCACATACATTCTCTCTTACACACACACACACGCACACACACACACAGTGTATATTGAACTTAAATTGAACTTAAATTTCAAAAGATGTAAAGTTAGTCTTAGACTCTGCAATTTCATGGGTGAGTGCCTACCAGTAAAGCTCTTGTCTACTCCAGTGGCAGCAATCAGCTGCAGCAGTGAGATGGTGAATATGAAAATAACAGAGGAAATGCACTGTGCTTTGGAGCTAAACTAGAGGCGTTTGGGTGGACACATGAAAGAAAGGCACTGAGTAATAACTGTTTAAAGTGTGCCGAGCGGTGAGCTTATCAGGACTTGTATGTAGCTGATGGAGGCTATTCATTTCTCAAGTACTAGAGAGAAGCAAATCTAGGTATCTGGAGAGAGACGTCCAAAAATGGCTCCTCCACTCTACAGTTGAGGATTGTCACCATATCAGAGCAGCTCAGATGAATATTTCATATGGAAGGTTTAAGTAAAGACATTTTCAAGAGATGCCTAGGGCAGAATAACCAAATTACAATTACGTACTACAATATTGCAAGAAGATCTAACACAGACCTGACCTCTTTGTGTGGTGAAATTGTACAAGCATAGCAAATGAAAGAGGGCTCAGAGCACAGTCCCCAGAAGTGTCAAGCTGTACCTCGTAAGTGCTTACAGAAGCTGGAACCCCCACAACGCTGAGGCTATTTTGCTCTCCAACGTATTTATTTCTGTGGTGCTTAAAATTCATAGTTTCTGCATAGAATAAAGTAAGGCTTGCATTTATTATGCAAGCCTTAGTAGAGTCTGGTTAATGGAAGGTAAAATCCCTGATGAAATATAGACTGCTTCTCTTTGGGTTGATAACGTCTGAAATATAATGATCCATGTCATACATCTCTTTAAAGGCGTGTCATAAACTGAGGTGTGTGAGTGACACTGCGGGGCTACTGGCTTGGTTTACCTTCCTCTTTATTGTTATTGGTAGCTGTTCACCTGTAATCAAGCTCAGTTACCATTAGTGATCTTTATTTTCTTCAATTGTATGCAGAGGATGTGGTATAATAACCAATGGAAGTGATAAAGAACACTTAACATTGGACGACAGTCAAAAATCTTTAATCCTGTGGATAAGGCTTAGCACATGTTATATTTAAAGGGTAACAATTGAAACAAGCATGGCAATTTAGACATATGTTTGTTTAATATTGTGTTATGGCTTCCTTTCCCATGGTGAAGCTTAAGCATGATAACATGCCACAATATAAACGCCGAACTCCACGGTACAGAGAAATGATTCAGGAGAGAATGCATAGGCTTCTTTTCCAAAGCCAACTGCCTAATTTAAATGCCTTTTGATTGGCTAGTCATTTTCATTCTCAACAGAAATGATTGGAAACAAGCTTCCTTAAACCCCTCACTTTAGCTGTTAACAGAGCCAATCAGAAAAAAAGACTGGTTTTGAACCTCCACAGTAAATAGGTTCGTATGTTTAAAGAAACATGGCTCTCAGTTGCCCTTTGTTAAAGAGACATTCATTCTTCCACTCCTCAGGAAAAAGTTATTGGCTGTGCTTCCTGAAGCATCAAATGAATTGCAAACTGTTTTATAATAAATTAAAATATTCCAGAAAATGTCCCAATAATATGTTTCTATTCATAATCCTGAAAGCTACAGGTGCCATAGTGGCAGCTGTATTCATCTAAAGGAACACACTTCTCAGGAAGGAGCTTCAGAATTCTGGCCTCTTTTGTTCTATATATTATATAAAAAGAGAGTTTGGAATCACCTGGAAATAATCATACATTTAAACAAGACCCTGATGTCAATTTTCCCCTCACAATCATATTAAGAAGCCAGTAAAATATGAATTATATAAAACTAAAGTATTCGTGTAAGCCCTCACCTGTTACATAAGAAACAGAACCTTATGTAATATGCCTTTTCTTACTAATTCTTCAAATTCTGAATGCTTTGTGTGACACCAAAGAACACTGAATAATGGTGTTTAAATATTTTTAACTGTTTGAATATGCAGAGCAACTACAGTAATATTGCAAGTAGTTTGGTGACATCTAGTGGAAATAGTGACTTGAAGCTCTAGACACTCAGACATTGCAGCAAATGGAGCTGCTGGGACCATAAGGATAATAAACAAGCAAAGTGGAGATTTATTTTTTCTTTTTGCCCTCTTCCCCAAGTAACAAGAATAAGAACAATTAGGTAGCACTTCTGGGGAAAAATAATTTATATATTTATCATCTATGTTATGTACCATAAAAATGTTGATTACATAATACAGAATCTTTGTAAAGAATTTGGAATAGGAAAAAAAACACAAGGAAAAAAAATCTGAAACACTTCCATCTACAAGAAGACACCATTCAACAAGTCACCATTCTATGGAACATCTTCTCTTCTGGGCTTCATATAGTTTGATGATTTTCCCCAATAAGTTTGAATATTCCCAATATATAATTTAATAACCTGATTTACAACTATGCAAGCATTTTTTCCATGTTACTTGGTATAAAAACGATTCTGAGAACTATAATGTGACTTCGTTTTCACAGTTGGGTGTTATAAGTCTACAGGTCTATGACTTCTGTGTGACAGACAGTCCAGGGCTGATCAAGAGCAGTGGCAGAGAGATTCTTTCACTACAATAGTTTTTAAAGTACCAACTGTTCAGAGACATGGCAAATAAGTAGTGTGCCTCGACAACATTTTATTAGGGACTTACTGTGTTATTAGTCCCTGAAGACATGAGAAATGAGAGGCCGGGGCCTTACTATAGAGTCAAATATTCTAATGAGAAAGAAGGAAGTATATATTAAATCACAGAATTATGAAAGCAACGTACAGAACTTCAACAAAAGATGGAGTTGGGTTTCTTAGAAAAAGGAGGAAGAGTGAATCCTCAAATGGAAGGTAACAGCTAGGCAGGACTTGAAAGAGTGAGCTAGAATGGAAGGTCCTAGAAGCAAGCCTGAGCAAAGTCAAGAATGGCCTGGTATAATGTGGGCCGGTATCCCCCAGGGAAAGCCACAGCAATGGCCCATGTGACTGGAAGGATCTTTCCCAGGGAGGTTAGAAAAGCCACTGAGCGTTCTCTTTTAAGGAGAGCAACAAGATTACGTTAGCATCTTATAAAAATCATGCCGAGGAAGTGTAGCACATGAATAGCAGAGAACAGCTAGTGGGCTATCACAACATTCAAGGAAAGACAATGAAGCCTGAACGCCTAAACACTGCATTTTAACAGAAAGCTGGAAGTCTAGGAACTAAGAGAGGACAGACTAGAGAGCTAAAATGTGCTGGATGGCAGATAGGGCATGCCAAGGAGCATACGGGCCTAGACTAAATGACTAAAGGGCAACCAGGCAATCATTAACTAAGGGGAAATGTATATTAATCTTAAACTGTACATTGATAGTGCAGTTTAGAATCAAACTAGCCTTAATGTCTTAACATTTTTATGAATACAAGGTATACTCATCTTTTAAGACTGGCCCAGTTATTAGAGGTTTTCTTCAGAAGATAGGTCAAAGGAAAAAAATAAGTAGTATGTCTTTACCACCTGATGCCAAAGAATGCCTGTGTACTGTGTGTAGGATGGTCAATGTCTCTAATAGGCCCCTGTACAATACCAGGACTTAGTGGGTAAGAGGAGTGCTAAAGGAGTTAGAGACATAATCAAAGAGACTCAAGGGGGAAACTAATGTTAGCTGTCACTAAGGTTTGTCTGTAGAGAGTGTCATTAGAGAGACTGAATGACCTGACGAACTGTAGCACTGAGAACACATTGCTAAACTGTGGAGAACAGCAAGATGATAGACTCCAGCTGTCGGCTCCTCTGTGCTGTGCCTACTTTTGCGCAAAGGGCAGCAGAGAGCTTAGAGAGGCCTGGATCCTCAGAGTAGTGATCTAATGTGTTAAGTCAACATCACCATGCACCGTGCCCTTGGCGTGTGCTCCCTGCACCTTGCACCAGCCACTGACTGCATGCTTATCTAGGAATGACTGCTTCACAGAAATGATTATCTCCTGAAATCCTCCCAAAAGTCTGTGAGTTTGACCCTTTGATGGTTAAGGAAGGTTGAGTCATTTACCCAGAGCCACTCAACCCATAAGTGGAGAAGCTTAGATTTCAACCCTGATCTCCAACTCTAGACCTCTAGCTTTAATGATGGCCCTCCCCCAATTTGGCTCTGTTCATTTATTTATTTATTTATTTTTAATGTATCAGTTGTTTTGTTTTGTTGTTATGTAATACTTTACAATGAACAATGCATGCCTTTAGCTAAGTTATTAATATCAACATAGACTTCCCTTCCTTCTTCAGGCTTGTGGCTCCACAATTGACTTTGTAGAGTCTCTTGTTTTGCTTCAGAGCAGACCGAGCTAGTATGTGAGAGACAGGTGGCAGCCAGTTGCTATGGCAATTGCCTGTCATTAATGATAAAGGGTAATTACTGCAGCAAATTTCTGTTTAGCTTGAAAATCTGACTTGCCCCCTCCCCACAGGGGGCACAACCCTTTATCGGCTCTCTACTCACAATGGCCTATCATCTGCCTGGACCACTCAGAATCGCTGCTAAGAGCTCAGCAAAGCCTGACTTCTTAAAGACAGAAGAAGGAAGACTAGATGAGTCACATATGAAAGCAGCTCCAAGGGGTGGGGAGAGATTCACATTTCCTTTATTTATTGACTATATAAACTTGCTTTCCCTTGATTAAAATTTGCCAAAATTACTATAACCCCACATATTGCCCATCCATGGACTATGTTCAATGACTATTTGAATGGTAACTAGGCTTAATTACAAAACATGCAGACTACAATAATAAATGACAGCTGAAAATTGACTTATAGTGCTACAAAAAAAACATATATATTCACTATTTTAATGTTGCCCCAAGTCACTTAGTAGCACTTAATTATTAGTGTGCCAACGGCCTTGAGAGGTGGAAATTTTCTTGAGTGTCTCTTTATTCACTGTCCTTTAAGAGTTCAAAAAGGAAAATTTTGACCATGTTAGGTTAGAGGCTGTGATAAGTAAACACCATCAGAAAATAAATGACAAAGTAAAAATGCAGAAACTGCAAAGCTGAGTCAAATAAAATACCTGTGCAGTCCCTCATCTCTCTCCACACCTAAACCTGGGGTCCAAATATGTCTCCTTCTTCTTCTTCTTTTGAACTGTAGCCATAATCACTTTGCATGCCAATGAAGAATCCCCAGGGACAGTTCTTGTAAACAAGATACATAATGATGGCAGTCCTGTTTCATAATTATCTTTTTCTTTGTTTAATCCTGAGTACACTTACATTTGATATTCTAGGTATGGAGAAACAGTCAAGATTTGAATCAGAGATAATGTACTGCTCTAATAACATAGAGTATACAGTGTATGTGCTTTTCCTGGAGACCAATGTGTCAACACATCCCAAATTCTATTCCCTGAGTTGGGTCTGCTAAACAAGACTGTGTTTTGCTCTGTCAAAAAAGATGCATATAACCACACTGTCCTAAAACAGAGGCAGGCAGTTTGGGAGGCAAGCAACCCCATGTCTGGGGTTGTGTAACAAAGATGGGAAGGGAAAACTAGGATCAAGTCATTTACACTCTAGTCCCTATAGTGTAATGGTCAGGTTTGTCACCTGGTGCAAGAACAGTTTTTTTTAAAACTGTAAATCAAGGTAGAATAATGATTTTTCATCTTGAGAAGATTCAACAGACAAAGAAGATGAGGAATTGAATGCATAAAGTTGTAGTCAGCTCTCTCTTGAGTTTCTGTTCCATGGGATGGCATATTAAGAGTATGGGAATGAGTATGGGAAGGGGGGAAAGGAATGAATAGCATTTGAGGTCTGCAGGCACAACATTACTATTGGCTATCACTAGACTCAAAGACCAATTAATTAGTCTCTCTATAGGAGGACAGTTCTGCCTGTTTTATGCCACGGTGCATTCCAAGCCTCCCCATGTGTGTTTGGAACATGGTAAACTCTGGGTCAATATTTACTGAACATGTGAATTACATCATTTTAAAGTTTCTGCCATTTTAATGGAAAATCCAATCTTTTTTTTGTTTAAATTTCCATAACCATAAAGGCCAATTGGGCCGTAAATTGCCACCTAGACTAGCTGTACCAGTCAGACCAAACAAGATCAGACTGAGCTTTTAACACACAGAATTGATTCCCTTGCTTACTTTCAGATTGGGCTGGTGTTTCACTTCTGCAAGTCACTATTAATTAAGATGGAAGGCAAAGATGGATCTTATTTGTAAGCCTTTCTTTCCTAGGGGTGCTGAATTCCACATACCATCAGTTGCTTTAAAAAAGAGAGACCATGTAAGGATTAGAGTACAGAAGCATTCTCAAGTCTCCAAATTCCACAACTACAACATCCAAAGATTCCTAGGAGACAAGAGAAAGCAACATTTCTTTCTTTGCTTTCCCCTTTTCCCTACCTCTTCTTGACTTTAGGCTGGCTTTGTCAAAGAGGAATATCACATGAGCACATTGCTGTTTCTCTGCCTCCCCCTGTCCCTCAGGATACCATTGATTCTTGGTCAAGGGCCAAGTTTCCCCTTTCTTGGAGGACACTGGAAAATATTTGGAGCTGTTCTCTGGTTGGATGATGCTCCAAGCCTCTGGTGGATTCAGGCCAGAGCAAGATGGTTGACAACAGAGAATGGCAATAGTGCTTAAGGTTGAAAAATCATTATCCCATTATCTGATACTCTGTCCCAAATGTTTTTAAAGCCAAATGTTTCCTATGCCTTATCTCAAGGCTCTTGAGATTTTCAGAACCGCACAAGACTCTCTGAAATGAAGCTTCTATAACAGAAGCTTACGGAGTTTAAGTGACATGTTCCTAGGTCACACAGCCACAAGTGGCTCGAACTCCTGTCTATATGGTTCTGAAACTACATGCTGCTGCCTCTCAAGTTCTACCAAGATGACTTCAAAGTTCAGGCTCCCACCTAGTAGATAGATCATTATTACACTAGCAAAATCACTGATCACCAGTAAGCTGTGTTTAGACACTTGGGTTACTTCACAATGTAGATGAGATAGACACAAAGCCTTGCTTATTCTATTAAGCACTGTTCTATGTGCTACCATCATGCAAGGAAATCAAGGCTCAGAGAGGTGAAGTTCGACAGCCAGCAAGGAGAAAAGATAAGATCTGGTTGCAAAAAAGTCTGACACTAGTTTCTCTAATCCTTCCTAACCACTACTTAGTTTTGCTAGTACATTACAAAGTTGGGGAAGTAGCCACTCAGTGAAATGTGACCCTTTCTCATTCAGAATCTGTGTGCACCTCAAGTATACCAGTGAGAAAAAAAATTTTCACTGCCTTTGATAGTTTTTAAATTGTGTGTATGGGTATGTGTCTGTGCACACACATGTGTATACTTGTACATATGCCTTTGCATGTGAATGTGAAGGTCTAAAATTGGTTGTTGGCCATCTTCCTCTATTGCACCCCACTATGTTATTTTTAAACAGAGTCCCTCACTGAACCTGGAGCCTGGCATTTTAGCTAAACTGGCTGGCCATCAAGTCCCCAGGATCTGCTTGCTCTCCCAGTGTTGCTACAAAAGTGAGCTCCATGTCTAGCTATATGCAGGTGTTAGGAATTCACACTCAGGCATTAATGTTTGTATAACAAGTGAACCACATCTCCAGCCCCATTTTATTTTGAATTGACATATAGTAATTGTACAAATGTATAGGGTATTATGTCATCCTTCAATACAGGTAAACACAAAAAAGGTCTGTGCCTTTTTTTGAGTGGTCTCACTCATATATGGAGTCTAAAAGTGTTGACTCCTGTGCTAGCTGTTGTGGAGATGTCAGGCCCGCCATCGTCCATGATGCTGAAGGTCTGAAGATGAGAAATAAACTCCTCTCCAGTGCCATTAGCCCCTAAAGCAAACCACTATCACCCTCATTTACTGCTTTGAAATTCTCTTTCATTGTTTGCATAAAATTTCCTTTTATTAAGTGCAGGATATGAAAAGGTTTTCAAATAATTAGTACAGTTAGTCTAAATGTAAAAAAAAAAGCTAAAAGGAAAACTGTGTGCGATTAGGATTTGCATAATTTCTTTAACACTGCTTAACTTGTCTACATTTGTACCTCTGAGTAGGACAGGATTCGAGGTGAAACAGAATAAAACCATGTGCCTGACCTTTAGTGTCCCTATACACACCTCAGCTTGTTATGGGACCCAAGCAATTACATCCTTGAGCACTCTGTCCTCAAGAAGTTTTTTTTTTTAATTCTTTCTTATTATATCTCAAATGAACTTCATAGGCACAGGAAGGTTAATGCATGAGTTTTTCAGAGATGAGTCAGTAGATCTTGTGAATCATCTGTCCCCATAGATAGTCCTCACAATGTCACAAATCCATTGCAAAAACACTCAACTCTTCACATTTAAAAAAAATATGTTTTGTGGGTACCCATATAAAAGATAAATTTACATAAATATATACATCGCCATCTGCCAATTAGTATCTAGTTATGAGCAGGGCCCAATAACCCTGATGATAAGTGAAAGTACATCAGTTCAGAGTTGTCCCTAGAAAATCAATGGGAATCTCAGCAAGTATTTAACTTAAGAGTAGGTGGAGGAGACTCATTACTGGCCTGGCTAGTTGCCTTGTTCTATTAGAAACCTTGATTAAAGAAATAAAAAAAAAAAACGTAGTATGCTAATTAAAATGTTTGACCAATCACAGTAAACAAGTTGATCTAATTTGGGGAGCAAAGAAAGGGGCTCAAACACTGCAGCTCAGCTGCTCCTTTCCTTACACCAGTTTTTCTGATTCCTGCTGTAAGAGTGCCTGTCCCCAAGGTCTACAGATCAGCAGGGTTGCTGACTCCAGAATAAAGAGAAAGAGAAAATGTGTCAACTTGGTGAAGCTCCCTACAAGCTTGGACGTGTAGAGACTCCCTGAGATCACAGCCCATGATTGCAGCCTGTCCAGCTCACGGACTGTCACCTAGTACAGCATGTTGTAAGTCGTGAAGAATGTGTTTAAGTATAAATAGTCCTGCCTGGCTGGAGCAAGCAAAACTGTTCCTTCAGTTTGGTGTGCACACAGCTTGCAGGCCAGGGTCCTGAGTGTACCAGTTGTATCTCCACATAAAATGAATATCGGCTGTACCCTAGTGTATAATATTGTCTATTAGACAGTGCATAAAGGCCTGCACTGTGTGTACATACTGCAGCCACACAGAAAACATTACCAAATGAACCTGCTTTTAGCCCACTGCCTCATACGGTGGTAATTAAGGAGAACTGCTTTTTGATTTGCAACTATTTGCTGTTCTGCAGGAAAAACAGAGCTCAGACCATCTTGTTCCTTGTGTTGTTTCCATGTTTAATCTTCTGATTCATGAGGAATTATTACACCAACACCTATGGGGAATTTAATTGTTTGGCTCCTACTTCTCTGGCAAGTATAATTATGGAGGAGGAGGATCTATAGATTAACATTTTTTAAAAGCTTCATCCAAGAAAAAAATAAATAAAAGGAGGTGGAGTTTTTTTGTAAAACCTGGTATTGAATAACATCCAGGTTTGAAGTAATGCCAGTACTGAGCTTAAGAGAAAATGTCAATGCCTAAGTGGGAGGTCAAACCAGGGACATAGAGCCTAGGACTTTGATCACATGGGCATTAACATGAAAACCAAAACACCCTATATATCCAACAGGCATTTGTAGATCATTGAGATACATTTTGTATTTGTGGTTAAAATTATGGAGTAGTTTTGAATGAGATGAGAATGAACCTTTAGGTCTATTTCCATTGTTCTTTACTGATGAAGCTTCATTTTCCCCACACCCATTGAGTAAGAGAACTAATGATTTAAAGGACAAGAATGATCTGCTATTTCTCCCTGTGTCAATAAACTTACTGCTAGACAGTTTGTGTCCAATAGATGTTAGCCAATAGGAAAGCATGATAGGCGGGATTAGGAGACAAGGAGGATTCTGGAAGGAGTAGGGAGGAGTCAGTATGTAGAGACTTGAGAGAACAGAGGTCTGGGCCCTCTCTCTGATAAGGTAAGACCACGTGGAAATACTTAGATTAATCAAAATGGGTTAATATTTGAGACAGCCAATAAGAAATGTTGGTAACAGGCCAACAGAATTATTTCTTAAAAAAAAAAAAAAAGAAGAAGAAGAAGAAGAAGAAGAAGAAGAAGAAGAAGAAGAAGAAGAAGAAGAAGAAGAAGAATGGGCCTACCTTTGTTCTTGGAAAATTCGAGAATCTCAGACTTCCATCCTCCAGGACAAGCACCACTGACTGTTTCTGGAACTATGGCAGTGCACATTGCCCTTAATGTTGCATCAAATTCTGTCAAAAGTTGGTGACTAGCCACCCTTACCCCTGAGAGTGAGTAGCTTGCGCATGCATCATGCCTTTCCCAGAGTCTCACCACAGGATTAAAATCTAGTTGCCCACATGGTACCTGGCCCAATGACACATTCTTTATTGGTTATCTTTCCTTCTTTCAATCACTCCCAATTGTTCTGCAGGTATAACCTGCATCTGACTCCTTGCCTTAGACTTTACTTTTGGTGAAGCCATGGTGACAAGTGCCTGTCCTCAAAAACCATGGAGCAGATCCAGGATATGCAATGAGAAAAGAACAAAAGTAACTAGTTTGGATGGAGCAACTGTAATTGCATCAACTTCCTCTATACAATCACACAGATGTGTAAATCAACCTACAAACTCCGAAGTCACATGGTGACAACAGTTCTAAAGAAAAATAAAACAGATACAACATTTTTTCTTAGGCCACCATAGTCTGATATTGTGGACTAGGAGCTTAAATAACAGAATTTTATTTTCTCACAAGTTGTAAAGACTATAAGTCCAAGACCAAGGCATCATAAGGATTGGTGTCTGGTGAGGCCTCTCTGGATTGTAAACAGCTATCACCTCATTGTGTCATCACATAGCCACATCTATGTGGAGAAAGAAGGAAGGGAAGGGCCAGGGTGGCTCTGGTGTCCTCTCCCTTCTTAGAGTGACATGAGGCCTATTAGGTTATGGTATGACATGGCTTGAAGATGAAATAACCTCCCAAAGTGCACATTTTAGATGCTTGATTCCCAGTTGGTGATGCTATTTTGGGAGGGTCTAGACCTATGTAGGGAGGTGACTGTCTGGAGAAAGTAGGTCACTGAAGGAAGTACCTGTAGAAAGCATGCTTTGTCTCCAGTCTTTATTTTTTTTTTTTATTGTTTTCTGTCTGCCATGGTCGAAGAGCCTCTTCTGATGTATATCCCAGATGTTGTGTTGCTGTCCACAGCACTTGGAACCTCTGAAACAGCAAGCACAATCAATTTTCCCTCCTTGGTAATAGACATACAAATGTAACTGACACAGAATCCCACTTTTATAACATCATGAATTTTTTGAGGAAGTATTGAGACCAGGTTTCTCTGTGTAACGCTGTCTGTACTGGAAGTAGCTCTGTAGATCAGGCTGGCCTCAGACTCAGAGATATGTCTGCCTCTGCCTAGGGAGTGCTGCAATTAAATATATGCACACCATAGCCAAACTCACAGAACTTTTTTTTAATTGTCTCATTCAGAGTCCAATCTCCAAACATAGTCACATGGGAGATTAGAGTTCAGTCTAAAACACTGTCTAAGGGGAAGAACAGTCAGCATCAGCTTGGCATTGCCATGACAGATAGGAAGACAGACTGAATAGTGTCTGATTAGAATTGGTGTGGCTATTCAGTAGCTGACTACTGTTTTCATTGTAAAGTTTATTTTACATATTTACTTATTTGTGACAGAGATGTACCACAGCTTACAAGTGGGGGTGAGAGGACAAGTTGATGCTCTCTTTCTGTCATGTGGGTCCCAAAGATTGAACTCAGGTCATTAGATTTAGCAGCAAGTGCATTAATCCACTGAATCATCACACCAGCCCTTCCTAATGAATTTTAATATGACAAAATATGACTATATTTGCATAAGTCAAAATGTCTTTTCCCAATTTTAGATATATAACTTTTCCCTTATCTTATTTCTGTGAATTTAATAAAGAGCAACTGATGGGAGATGTCATTCTGTAAATATGTTTCTTGTATTGGTTAATGAATAAAGCACTGTTGGCTAATAGGAAAGCAAGACAGGTGGGACTAGAAGACTAGAAGGAGAGAGGAAGTAGTAAGGAGGGTCAAGATGGAGGATGGAGAGAGAACACCAGCTCCTCTCTCTGGTAAGATGAGACGACGTGGAAGTACTTAGATTAATAGAAATAGGTTAATAAGTAAGACAGAGCTAGCCAATAAGAAACTAGTAAATGGCCAACAGAATTATATCAAATACAGAGTCTGTGTATTATTTGGGGCTGGCATGACGGTGGGACCATACTGGAGGGAAAAACTACTCATAACAAGCAGCTTGTTTTCAGATGTTAGCAGCAGACCATTTTAATCTTTACAAAAAATATACATAAAAGAGTAGTATCAGTTCTCAGGAGGGCAAAGAGACCTTTGGAGCTACTATGCCAAGTACCTATGGGCTTCTGAGAACACCTATATTTTGGGAGATTAAAAATATGCATCTTATTAGTAAGTTATTAAGCTATTTTCAAAGGCCACTTGTTTTTTGCAGAGCATGCTTGGCTCTCCTTCAAACAGTGCTCAGTATGATCAAATCAGAGAGCTCTATATAGACTACACATACTCACCCCCTCCCCAAAAGACAGTCCATGTCTTCAGCATAATTACATGGTACAAATAATAGAGGTTTTGTTAACTAGCAGCTCTTTTTGCAAAGGCTATCAAATATCTGGGGCAGCATAATGCTGTAATTGCATCTACAGACCTGTGTAACATTTAGACAATGGGTTCTAAAGGTCAAGGTACATATTACATATCCACTGTACTTCTCTGGTTAGCCTAAAATGCTTAAAGTGATGTAAAATGAAGCTAAGCACAGAACATATGTTTCTCCACAAGAGACGGAATCTTTTTAGCTATTAAAATGCCAAGTTATTGTTTATTTTGAGTAGAGGTTTTCTTACTTGCTTAGTAATGGTTTTACTTTCTAAAATGACAGAAGTATTTGATTCTCCATATACTCTTTTAGTCAGCAGTAGGTGGTGAAAAAAATCTTAGCTCTGGTTTGTTGTTGATACAGAGATCAAATCCCAGTTGATACCAATCAAATACAGATTGCTTGGTCCTATCAAGAACTAACCTCTTTTATTTTGGAGTAGTCTAAGGACCAATCCTCATATTCACATCTGCAAATTTTCATCTCAGCTTTACACCCCAGTTGTAATGGATCAACTCTCACTTTTACAAATTCAACAAAGCTCTCACTCCTGG
Source organism: Cricetiscus sungorus (assembly GCA_030556225.1). NCBI lineage: Eukaryota > Metazoa > Chordata > Mammalia > Rodentia > Cricetidae > Cricetiscus > Cricetiscus sungorus. The sequence goes on along the minus strand of JANBXA010000600.1, from coordinate 10,889,808 downwards.
ACAGAGGAATTGCATCTAATTGTCTGAATTAATTTCTACTTGAAGTCTACTAGTCATCTCATAGTCAACAGCACTTAAAAACCAAACTCTTCATTTGAACTCACCAACTCTGCCCCACCCAACTGAATCAGTAACTAAAATAAAAAACCATCATCACTCATCACTTTCTCCTAGACCCCATATCTTCTCCCTACCAAACCATATTAACTCTATGTACAAACAATATCCAGAACTCAAACTTTTCTTGCCTCCTCAATGATTATCTCCTTAGTTTAAACCAGTAAAATATCTTTCCTGGATTATTTCCACTTTTTCCCATGTGTGTGGGGTTAGTATGAACTCAGGGATTTATGAATGCTAGGCAAGCACTGAACAGATGGACTGTATCCCCACCCCAGACTTTTCTACTGTAACCTCTTTGCCAAATCTATTTCAACATAGGAGCCAAATAAATTCTTTCAAAAATTCCATGACAAATAACTCCCTTGCTTCTCATCTCACCCTGAGTAATCAAAGTTAAACATGAGTGATAAGACTGCATGAAAGGTTTCCAACCTCCTTTAGCCTAGCTGTGTGTTGTTCACATTGATCTCTCTGCTGTTCTACCTGGGAAGTGCTTTGATTAGGACATGGGTGCTGCTCTGACATCTGCCATAGTGTGTGCTCGCTCCAGATTCCTATATTGTTTGCTGCCTTATTTCCCTCAAGACGTTGCCCACATCAGTGTGACAATGAAACCTACCCTAACCATCCTATTTAAAACTGCAACTACACCACCTCTCTCCATGCTGATAGCTATACTCTACTGTGCTTTTTGTCTTAGCACATTTCACACACTATATATCTTTATTATCAAAGTTTTTGTTTATTGTCTATCTCACCCAGACAAACTGTAAGGACCAACAAACAGAAAACTCTCTCTTTTTTTGTTCCCTGCTCTATCTTAAGAACCTAGAATAATCTTTCCTCTCCCTCATCCTCACTGATCTCTCAACCTTAGAAGAGGAGTGTATGGTGTACATGTTCCATTTAGTGATAAGAATTCTGCAATATCTTATTTTCTGCACCTTGGACAGCTGTGAATCTTGGTGTTAATCACCAGTTACTGCAAAAAGAAGCTCCTCAGATGACAGCTGAGAAATGCATTGATCTACAGAGAGAGAATAAGTCATTAGGAGTCATTTTAATACCATGCCCATTTACTAGAACAATAAATAGTACTGCATTCTTCCATAGACTTATGACCTGTCTTGCTACATGTTCCTAGCCCAATAACATTGCCAGGTATGGGTATTATCTTGCAGAGTGGAACTAAAACCTAATCAGAAAGTTGTTTATCATTTCTATTATGTCCATGCCATGATTGTTCCAATGGCCATGCCTTTCCTGTCATTACTGTAGAAGTTCACAGTGTTCATAGCTGTGTATGATTGATGATTACTTTTCACCTCTGGTGGTACATATAAGAAAAACCTTTCATTTCTATGAAAGCTAGCCAGTAGGCATAAAACTACCAGGTTAGTGCCAGATTTATTTCTCTATGAGCATATATGGCATCTTCATCAACAGGATCTCACCATGAAGTACAATAAGGTAACCAAGGATATTGGCAATGGTCTGTGGTTGTTTGGCAATTGGTATTTGACACTTCATTGACCAACTATTCCAAAAGCAGTAAACCATCCTGGCACTGGGCTTTTTATTTGTTAACCTCTGGTGTATAGTAGGGGTATTGTTCTCCTGATATAGAATAACTCCATTTAAATTATAAATAGATGATAGATAGATAGATAGATAGATAGATAGATACATAGATACATAGATACATAGATACATAGATAGATACATAGATAGAGACATAGACAGATAGATAGATAGATAGATAGATAGATAGATAGATAGATAGATAGATAATAGTAGATATTGATATAGATACATTATAGATAGATAGATGATAGATTGATAGATGACAGATAGATAACTGATAGATAGAAGATAGATAGATAGATAGATAGATAGATAGATAGATAGATAGATAACAGATTTCCATATGTCTTTTTCAAATGGTTATAGAATCTAAGAGCCAGAGGTGGTGGATGACTAGAAGGAAAGAGTGCCTTCAGGACACGGCTTGGAAGTTGTTCATATGAACTTACTGTGGTTGAAAGACCATGCACAAAACTTGTGCAGGCCCAAGCCAGACCAAATCCAGCATGGAAATATGAGTTGAATATACAATCCCATCCCTAGCCATGAGCTACTGGTAATTGGTAGCTGCTCAGAGAGGAAGAGATATTTTCCTGGTGAGTCATCATACTCTGGTTGAAGACTACAAATCAAAGCATATGTGAGCAGCATATGGTCTTGAATGGTTTACAAAAGAAAAATGCATAGGTGGATGGGTATGGAATAGGGGTGGACCTGGAAAGAGTTAGAATGTGAACATAAGGGAACAAACATATGAGAGCAAAAGAAAAAGACATACCATAATAGAGGGAGCCATTATAGGTTTGAAGAGAAAACTGACTCTAGAGAAATGTCCAGAGACCTAAAAAGATGACCCCAACTAACAATCTGAGCAACAATGGAAAGGCTACCTTAAATGCCCTTCCCTGATAATGAGATTGATAACTAATTTATATACCATACTTCATGTAGTAGCTTTTGGAAACAAAAGCAGATGCCTATATCTAAACACTGGGCCAAACTTCTGGAATCCAGTTGCAGAGAGGGAGGAGTGATAAGAAAAGGGGTCAAGACCAGGCTACAGAAACCCACAGAGACAGCTGACCTGAACAAGGGGGAGCTCATGGATCCCCAGACTGATAGCTGGGAAACCATCATTGGACCAACTCAGACCCCCTGAACATGGGTCTCAGCTAGAAGGCTTGGGCAGTCTAAGGGACCTCTGACAGTGGAACTAGGATGTATTCCTGGTGTACAAATGGACTTTGGGAGCACATCCCCCATGGAGGGATACTCCCTTATCCTAGAGACAGGAGGGAAGGCCTAGACCCTACTCCAAATGACTTGACAGATTTTGATGATCCCTTCTGGAAATTATCACTCTCCCTGTGGAGTGGATGGGGAATGGCATGGGAGGGGGGCAAGAGGAAGAGAGGGAGAGAGAGGGAACTGGGATCGATATGCAAAATAAGAAAAAATAATAAATAAAAAAGAATGTGAATATTATCAGAACACATTGTATAACACTGTCAAAGAACTAATAAAAGTTTTTTTAAAAACATAAAAGAGTGTCCTATACAACAAGACAAGTTTGAATGAATGTGATGCCTTTCTTAATTTTTTAGACAACAATTATTAGGAATTCATCAACAAAAATGCATCATCAGTGAGAAGGGCCTGACTACAAAACATTAATAACACATGATAAAAATTCCAACTGAATGAATATTAAATTTTAAAATAGACACTGTTTTATTTAATGTCAGGAAAAAAATTATCTAAATTTTTTAAATAGGCAAACGAGTTAGCTTTTCTTTCAGTGAGTTATTTTCTAGTTCTCTGGGGCCAAAGACTAATGGCAAATGCTTTCTTCAGATGCAAATAATGTCTGTCAGAAGCCCATACACACACAAAAAAAATATGTAGTTCTGTTGGATACTAAATCACTTTGTATCTAAGCCAATAGCTCGATAAATGTCCTATGAAGCTCTTCCTACTAATGCAATATCTTACTGCCCCCCTCAGAATTTACCAGATAAATTAAAGTCTTTGCCATGTGCCCTTCAGTAAAGATTATACCTGGGCCTTGAGAAAATCATTCAGGATGTTCAATGATGGATCTTTTAGTATATGAGAACTATAGTGAAATAATTCCAGAACTTAGAAAGGAGAGAAATATGATTCTCAGACAATAAAAATTGCCATACTCATTTGCACAAACATCCAGTGTGATAAAGCTAGCATGTTCATACATCAATTTACACATTCATCAGAATCCTAACAAAGCACCATCAAATTTCTTTGGTCCTTTATTGACTTTTGAAATAATTCTTAAATTGTTCATTTGACTGAAAAAATAGAAAACCAATGAAAAGCAAGAGTTTATGGAAGGCCTAGATATTCAAATATTGAGACCAAGCAAAACCTTCAAATGAAAATATGTTATATCAAAACATGAACATACATTAGTGAAACTAACAGAAACGGGACTCATTTTATGTTACTCAAGGTTCTCTAGGGAAACTTAGTGTGTGTGTGTGTGTGTGTGTGTGTGTGTGTGTGTGTGTGTGTGTGTAAGATAATTGTTTACGAAATTGGATTATATAATCAGAGGCTGGATAGGCCCACAAGGACTTTCTACAAGCAGGAGAACCAGGAAACAATAGTTGCTTAGTCAAAGAAGATAGAAACCTCCGAACAAGATGTGCCAATAATGCAGCCACAGTCCAAGACTGAAGATCTGGAAGGTCCCCAGAGAGTCTAGGTGTGTTTCCACATTAAAAAGTTAAAGAATGGAATCAAATGACCACACCTAATGGCAGCAATGATATATGTAAGAGTAGCTTCCTGGTGCTAGCCTCCTCTTGCACCACCACTTCCCTTCACATCTTCCCCTCAGATGCTGTCCCACATGTCAATCATCTTTGGAAATACTCATAGACGTGCCCTGAAATGTGCTTTACTGAGCTCGTGCATCTTTTGTTGTTGTTGTTTTTTGGGTTTTTTGTTTTTGTTTCAGTTTTGGTTTTGGTTTGGTTTGGTTTGGTTTTTTTTTAAACAGGGTTTCTCTGTATTGCTTTGGAGCCTGTCCTGGAACCAGCTCTATAGACCAGGCTGGCCTCGAACTCACAAAGATGCAAGTGCCCCTGCCTCCTGAGTGCTGGGATTAAAGGCATGCACCACCAATGTCCGGCTTCTTTTGGCATCTTTAAATCCAATCAAAATTATAGCTATATAAAGGAATTAACATAAGTTAAAACTAGCAAAAGTGACATCTCAGGACTGGGTAAACAGCAGATCATTAAATGAATGGCATTGAGAAATGTCTTGGGGTCTACGGCCATACCACCCTGTATAATCTCGTCTGATCTCAGAAGCTAAGCAGGGTCAGGCCTGGTTAGTACTTGGATGAGAGAAATGTCTCAGGGAGAAAGTGACTTACACTGGACTGCAGACCAAACAAATCCAAAAGGCCAGTGTGCGAATGAGGTCATACACACCCTAGGAGAAAATCTAGAACCCTGGTGTTCTTGGAACAGGGGAGGTTTTGTCAGCTGATTTGAAATCCAGAAGCCCTGTGGGGCAAACAGGAGCATAATTTTTAAAGTATTTGAGAAGAGTGGATGAATTTTTCTACCATTGTGGAAAACCTGATGTCTGCAAAGTAGGAAGGTAGCCAAAAAATGTGCAAAGTTTTATCTCATGGCATAAACAGATAACTTGTCTTTGATTCTTTAAAAAACAAATAAACAAACAAACAAACTACCATAAATTAGCAAGAAAGCACCCAGTGGGAAGATAGGCAAGATAAAAAATAATAACCAAATTAGAGAAAATGAAAGTTGAATGATTCCTGATTATCTGTGTTGAAATTCAGTCTTTTACAAATGGCAAAGAAAAAAAAATTAGCTATTATTCTTCACTTACATTGGCCAAAAAAAAAAAAGCAAAGGTTTCAAAAAAAAAAAAAAAAAAAAAAACAGGAATTATCTTACAAAGCATTAGATGTCATTGATATTTCAACCAAATTTTGTTTTAGTTGATTTTCCTCCCCTGTCTCCCCAATCCTCTATTCCCATTTTACCCACCCCCTATAACATGCCTTCTGCTTTTGTGTTTCATATGCCATTTTGCCCTCCCTACCCATTCTTCAGCACCTCTGTTTCCTTCTTCTTGGTCTCCTGTCTGTTTGTGTAGCCTTTATCCACATCCGCAGTCATTTACATACATATGCATATACACATTATGTGGTATATGCATTGAATAGGAACGGCTCCCAGAGGTGCACATATTTGGATGCTTGATCTACTTGGCAGGGTCTAGGAGGTGTGGCCTTGTTGAAGTATGAAGTGTGCCACTGAGAGTAGGCTTTGGGGTTTCAAATATTCAAACTAAACAGAGTCTCTCTCTCTCTCTCTCTCTCTCTCTCTCTCTCTCTCTCTCTCTCTCTCTCTCTCTCTCTCTCTCTCTCTCCTGCTGCTTGCCAACATGGATGTAATACTCTCAGCTACTTTTCTATGTCTGCCTACGTGCCACCATGTGTCCCACTATGACAATAATGGACTAAACCTCTGAGTATAAACCAGCTCCAATTAAACTCTTTCTTTTATCAGAGTTGTTGTGGCCATGGTGTCTATTCACAACAATAGAACACAGACTAAAACACATAAGCTAAGATTAATATATGAAATTATAACATGTGATTTTTGTTTTACTGAGGAGTTAGTGTTGTCTCAATATTGCACTGTCCAGATCTACCCATTTTCCTGTAAATTTCATTTTTTTTTAACAGCTCGGTAAAATTCCATTTTGTGTATTTTATCACATTTTCATTATCTGTTTATCTGTTGATGAGTCTCTAGGCTGATTCCATGCTTGTGATGGAACAGCAGTAAGCATGGAGGTGCAAGTATCTCTGCGGTAGACCATGGATGGATGTGAGTAAATGCACAGGAATAGTATATCTGGGTAACACAAAAGTTCTATTTTAAATTTTTTTTAACAATCTCAGTTGGGTTTAGTGATGCACACATAATTCCAGCACTGGTCTACAGAGCAAGTTCCATGACAGCCAGAACTGCACAAAGAATCCCTGTCTCAAGAAAATGAAAGAAAGCCAGCCTCCATGCTGATTACCATAGTGTCTGTACTTGTGTGCACTCGTATCAGCAGACCCCAGCTGCACCTCAGCAGCCCACAGTCACCTTTTAATGAGTGGAAGATGAGACAAGTGTTGGATTGGTTTTATTTCTGAAACATATAAAATTACTATATAGCCAATAATTAAATCTAAAAGATTCTCAACCAATGCTTTTCAAAACACCATCCTAGCAATGTTCGAGTACCACTAAGGGCCCACTAAGGAACATCTGTTACCACTGAGCCAGAGAATGAAATCTACATCTAGGTAGTGAATGACATTGTCTTAGAGTTGAAGCAGTTGGGTAGGTCAGTGACCTTAAGGCAGATTCACCATAAGCCATAAGCCATGCTAAAGAAATAAAAGGAATAATTATCTCTTAATGAGAGAGAGTACTTTCCCTTCTTAGAACTGTGCTGGGGGAGAAAAGTCCCTACAAATCATCGTGAGGTTGTGCTTGATCTGCCCATCTTTCTGAGTTCTCATTCAGAAAAGCTAACTAACTTTTCTCTGTTTTTCTTTTCTGTCTCTTTCCTATGCTGGCCAGAGCCTAGACATACTTTTGATGGTACTCTGAGCTTCCATAAACTTTCTCTAATGTCCCCTCCCTCCCATGTGGCTATGTATGACTGACCTTCATACCAGCTTACTTCAGATAGAATGGTGTTTTATCCCTTCTCTTCTTCATTCTTCTCCTCTAGGAAGTTGCCAAGATTTACAATCTACTTGCCCTGAAGTTGTTTTTTAAAACTCTAGTAAATTGATCTCAGGCTTCTGTTTCAGTCCATTCTTAAACTCTTTTATTAATGAGACTAAGAACTTCAAAAGGGGACCCCAATTTCTCTGGTATCATCTAGTGACCATGAAAGGACTCCCCAAATTTTCTGGGATCAGAATCGCCTATCACCTCTCCCTGGACCCATATTTGAGTTCCTGAAAGTGTTTATTTATTTATGGTCCTGGAATATGCACTGCAATGTCACCCAGATGATACAAAAACAAAGAGTTAACTCACCTTAGATTAAATTATAAACCTGTACCAAACAAAACCATGTAAAGTGGACTAAAGACACAGAATGACATCAGCCTTGATTAGAGGGCATAGCCCTTCCATACAAAGAGCATGTGGAATGGGGTGCAGGGTCAACAACAAAGCATAAAAGAAGAAAGCAGCAAAACAATGTTTCTAAGAATTTTCCAAAACAGAAGGAGCAATACTCACAGATCTTTGAGTATGATGGGTCTACTGTTAGATAATATGCAAGGATGGTTCAAGTTGCCTTCCTGCTGCTGTGAAACATGTAACTGTTTGCTTGATAACTGGTATACCAAGCAACTTTGCAATGGCAACTTAGGATCCCCACTAATTTTGCCTCTAATAAAAGACCAGTAATTTTTAAAGAAAAAATTGTGTGTTACATCTCACACAAATATGAAAAGGGCTATATGTGACACATAACTAAATTCACTCAAATGACACAACATTTTTCTGTGTTTACTTCATTTTGTCACTGGTGTTACAATCAAAATCCAGTACTAGAAAAGCCCCTTCTTATAATTTTATTGCCAATCTTGGCTTTTTTCCAAAATAGTGAATAGGGAGGATTCTGTTTCTATTAAAAAATAGAAGCCTATGAAATTACCAGAAGTATTAGAACAATGCCTTCAAGTGTGCTTTATTTTTAATTGTATCACCATTAAAAAAAAAGCATAGGCAGTATTTTAGAGGCTCTTTTCTCATGAGCTATGATAAACCATAAAACTAGTAGGATTTTATTATATGTTCTTCATTCTGGCACCTACATCTGCTTTTAAGTTTGTTCAGCTTTTAGACATGGCCTTCAGGAACAGCTTGTGCAGTTTAGACACCCATGTGGCTACTTAGAATTCCAACTTTGAACTTAGAGCATAGTGTTAGCTTTATACTTTGGCTCAACAAAATGGCAATTTTCAATGATTCCTTGATCCAAATATCTTGGGTTGCCTTCTAGCTTCCACTAGGTCACTTTTGCTGCCATTTTTAGCAAGAATTCAAGAGAGAGAGAAAGGATAGAAACTGAAAACAGAATGATTAAACTATACTACAAAGATAAATGGATCCCATCGCTACACAACAGCAAACAGGAAGGCTGGGTGTTATTAGTTGTCAAAAAGAAAAAGGCCGGTAGGTGTTTCCACACTTTTGAAGTCTTCTTTGAAAAGCCAGCAATCCAGGAAACCCATTTACTGTCAGTGTGATTCTATATTCAGATGAAATCTGGGCTCGCATTGTAAAAGGGTAATTAGACCTCATGGAAAGGAGAGGAGAGCGAATGGGAGGGCTATCAAAACCACAAAGCATGAAGGAGATGAACCAATCAGAACGCTGGCTAAGATCTGATTCCCATGGGGTTTTCACCATGCGCACTTCCCACTTTGTCTAGGCCTGAGGAGTGAGGGAAACTTGCTGCATTTGGACTTCAGGTACAAAACAACCTCCTCCCCTGCTTTTCCCAGAGGAAAGGAAACCAAGGGAGTGAAAGACCCCAATCCTGAAGATGATCTTTCACATACTTCAGATAAGATTCTAAATCTCATTAAATATATTTAATGAAGAAAATTACTTCTTCTACTTATTTTCTTATTATAATAAAGGTGTTTGGAGAATTTTTTTTTTTTTTTTTTTTTTTTTGGTCCTAAACCAGCAAAACACGTTCCATTTATTTTTAAATGAAGAGTGAAAATTAGCCAGGTGTGTTAGATAAGCTTTCTATACACAGTTCTAAATATTGACAAAGGGAGATGTGTATTGGAAAAATCGTCAGCCTAACGATTATCACGTTAGCGTGGTAAGTGGAAAAAGATGCAAAACTTCCAAATGTGTCAATACAGATTATTTCATTTCCACTAGCTCTCAGCTGTATGGTGAATACCAGCTATTTAAGGCACACTGAGCAAGCAACGCCACTCAAGAATCTCTCTTTGTACACGAGCAAAGATCACAGGTCCTGGGGAAAGCATACCTGCTTCTAACTGCCACTTCACAGCTGTGACGGGACAGAGAAGAAGCAAATGCAGGCAAACATGCTTTTCTCTATTGTTTTCCTCATGAAGCGCATTTGGACTCATCTTTCTTTGGGCCATATGACTGATCCCCACAGTTCTCATCAATCCCAACACCCCCAGCATTTCAGAAAATAGCAGGGAAGTCTACCAAATCAGATCACATTGGTATATGTGTGGTTCTGAGAAAATACAGCATCTTGGTATTAATTTAATGACATATTTTCACACTTCAGATTTTGATGAGCTGCACTTGAAGATAAGAGAAAATGCTACTAATTGTTCACTGCTAACAATCAAGTATATTGAAGAGAAAATTCTAGATTTTTTTTTAAATCTGTCTTTTTATCACTAAGCAATTATGATAAACTAGGTTAGTGCTGCACCAGCTAAAGCACTTCTGCCCATCATACACCTTCGGGTGGGGTTCAAGAAACACTGCCCACATTATTATACCTCAGCATCTGCAGAAATAGAAGCAGCAAAAGGATCTGACTTTAACCAGCCCTTCCACCCTAACGTAGATGTGATGGTTAATGTTGTCATCTTGAAGGGATGTAAAATCACATAGAATATAAACCCCTGAATATGTCTATAAGGAAGGTTCTAGGTTGAATTACTTGTGAGGGGATAACCCACCCCAACAGTGGATGGTACCATTCCATGGGCCATGTCTATACTGAACCAGAAAAGCCAAGCAGCAGCATTCATCTCTAACTGCTTCCTGACTGTGGATGCATGTGACCCTCTGCCATGCTTTCCCAAACACAATGGCTTGTTCCCTTGATGGACCGGGGGGGGGGGGTAGAGAACTCTTCCTGCTTCAGATTGATGTTGTCATTAATTTTGTCATAGAATAAGAAAAGTTACTAATAATATAAATACTAATTTTGGAATTTGACCTTCACATACCCTTGGGAGGAAAGGATCACACTGGAATGGAGAATTTCACAAGTGTATAAACTGCCCCACCCAAGTTTATTATCATTACATTATACCAATTATACACTAATCTAAATCATATTTTCCCATAGCTACTCACTTCTTCATTGTTTTTAACCATGGAATGTAGACCTTTTCTTGCTTCTTTGGGTCTTAAGATTCTGTCACATAAAACCTATATTAAACAAATCTGTTAATGTTTTTTCCTGGATAATCTGTTTTTTGTTTTTGGAGCCTCAACTATAAAACAAGCAGCAGGAAAAAAAAGTCATATTTTCTGTCTGATATTCTCATTTTTCTTTCTTTTTCTATTCACACCTTTCTTCTTTCTACTCATTCTGTGGGTCACGTGCTTCTGGACCACTGCTCTATCTCTTGCTCTCTGCCTGTCTGTGTTTGTGTTGCTAACTAATTCTCCCCCTGACTTCACCCAACTCCCAGATGTTAGCTTTCTAAAACCCATGGGAATCTGACTTGGTTCTCTCCATCCCACACAGGGAACAGCCTTCTGAAATATCTCCTAGTTATCTGGCAAGATGCATCAAAAAAGACACACAAATGCCTTTAGTTCCCTTACTGAAATTCTAATCGCTACAGACGATCAGGCTGGTATTAGAAAAACTGAAGTCTGTCAACATATATTAACAGACTTTTGTCATATACCATTGTCTTCTGTTTTAGTTCCTTTCAGTATGCCAAAGTGAATTCTTGGTGACTTCACGGGGTCACACCAACGCAGAGAACATTTCACATGCTTGATGTTTTAGATTCATGTATTACATCAGAGTCCACTGTATTCTGACTCTTGATCTTCAGAGACTGAATGACACATAATACGGTGGATAAAAGCCATGTAAAGGCAAAGTTTCATTTGCCATAACTTGGAGATACTGCTAATTTCTGGCAATTTTGTTAGAAAATCTATACTGGATGAAAGAGAAAAAAGACAGTAGGAGGAAAAAAAAACCCGACCAACCAACTAACCAACTAAACAACACCACCACCACCACCAACAACAACAACAACAACAACAAACATGAACAAATGACAGGGTATGAAAATATAGAAGTTAGAGGTTATTGTCCTGGGGAAAGTTGCCAAAAAGGAACAGATTTTTTAAAAGGTGTCAATTCCAAATGATTATAGTAAAAACTGTAACTGTCCATGAATAAAAACACTGAAAAGAAGAAAACAACCAAGTGATGAGAAGCTGTTGTAACATTGCTTACAGTGGCTTCTCTAGAGGGATGAAAGCAACAGAATATACCAATATATATAGACTGGCTCACATAACCACTAGGCTGAAAAGTCCCAGAATCTGATCCAGGCCCAGGGAAGCTGACAGTGTGATTCCCATGTAAGCTGAAAGGCTTGGGACTTAGTCAAAACAAGAAACATGAACACTGATGTCTGTGGACAAGAGAAGACAGAATTTTCCCAGCTCAAAACAGAATGTGAACTCACTCTATCTCTACTTTTTCTGTTTCAGTCCTAGCCTCAGTGGATTGGATGATACCCTTGTGTGGTGTTATAGGATCTTCAACACTATGTCTACTGATTCAAATGCTGACTTCCTCTGAGAACACAGACACCCAGAAAGACTGCCTGACCACTTACCTTAGTGCAATCAACACTACACAGAAATGCACAGCTGTGGATCTGAATAATGTCACCTCATAAGTGGCTAAACAGTAACACAATTGGATATCTGTGGCCCTAGTAAAGTGTGTCATGAGTTAATTCATGAAAAATTAAGACTTTTATCCATATTTTCTATATTGATGAAATACAGTATTTTTATACTATTGTAGGATAGTTGAGTAGAACTTGTACTACATGGTTTATGTAGCTGCTGTTTTTGTTTGTCTTGAAGTAATTCCAAGCTACAAGAGGTAGCACATTACTGTAGTCATAGCTACTGAGGAGTAGCTTGAACCCATAGGTTTGGTCTAGCATGACTAACAGTGAAATTATGTCTTAAGATGGTATCCTTGAGATACCAATTTTGTAATTGTATGTACCAGTCAGAATTCGCTGGAGGAACAGAACCAATAATATGACTATATGAAGACTTTATTAAATCAGTTTACATTACAATAGTAACAACTGTTGTCTCACAGCCAAGAGGCTGGGAACCTGATAGATGCATGGTCTATGAAGCTGTGTGCCCTAGCAGTACCATTCTGGCACCAAAAGTGTGAAAGACTCCTGGAGACCTGCTGGTCCTGAGTCATCGATGGAAGTTTGGTTTTCTGATGTCAGAGAAAGGATCATCATCATCATCATCAACCATAACCAACATCACAGCAAAAGCAAGGGTCCTGGAGCAGGCCAATGGTGAATAATCTTTCTTCTGTCCAACCTTGTAAAATGTTTCTTCAATCTGGGCTGCTACCAAAAGGTATCATTCACACTTGGATGGGCCTTTCCACATAAATTAAGATAAGCTGAGAAATTCCTCAGTTGAGGGTCTCTACTCACGTGATTCTAATATGTGGCAAATTGACATTAAAATAAACCATCACAACATACAATTCAGTAATTTGTAGCAAATGGACAGAAGTTTGAATAAATGTTACCATGCTCAATTCTAGTACAGATTTCCAGCCCTAAAATGTTGTGCCTTTTTTTTTTTTTTTTTTTTTTTAAGTTAGTCTCATTATCCCTTTCAGCCCTAGAGGAAAATGTATCTGCTTTCCCCTTTGTAAATTTACCTTTTCTGGGACTTTCATGTAAATGTAATATATAGTGTTTTGAATTTGGCTTCTTTCACATAATGGTCAGTGTTCAGTGTTCAGCCAAGTAGAAGGTAGCACATGTCTGAAGTTCAGTCTTTTAATTGCTCAATAGTATTTCATTGTGTGGATGTGCATATTTATCACATCATTTTCACCTCATCAGTTTATGACCACTCAGATTGCTTACAAGTTTTGGCTGTTATAAAGAACATCAATATGAGTACTTATGCACATTTTTGGTATGTTTTCATTTGGGAGGATATATGTCTTAACATAGTATTACTAGAGCATATGGTAATTCTAGATTTTACCTCTTAAGGAATTGCCAAACTCTTCATTTCAATTGGCTGTACCACTTCACAATCTTACTGGTGCCGTTGGAGTGCTACAGTTTCTCAGAATCCTTGTCATTATCTGTGATTGTCACCTTGGCAATTTTAGTGTGTGGTTATGCTTTTCACTGTGATTTTGTATTTCCCTAAGGACTAATAACATTGACAATCTCTTTATATATACTTTTGGTGGAATGTTTATTCAACTTCTTCGACTATTTTTAGTTTAGTATTTTACTTCTTACTGAGTTGTAAGAACACATTCACACACCCCAGATACAAGTCTTTTATTTTCAGACATAGGATATGCACATATTTTTTTTTCTACTCTGTAATTGTTAGAGTAATAGTTAGGCACATACAAACTGGAAAGAAGTCACCTCTTTTGGTAGATTCTGACCCACTCATTAAGCAAGGAGTTAAATTTGAGTTAACCAAAAAAAACCCATGGCTATATCTTAGCAGTTGTGTCTCCTAATGACTAAGATACTATGCCTTGGTAATATTTTGAAGCTGTATATAGGTCTTCCTCCTATGTCAGGAAGTAAGCTGCCAGTACAGGGGCACACATAAATATCACTGAATATTCCAATAAGCCAAGAAGGAAAATATTACTGGGGCATTTATAGCATGACATGATTAAGTGAAGGCAGTGACCAAGGATGGTCAGAGAACACCATCGAAGAAGAAAAACCAATAAAACAGCTTTCCTATACCTGTATAGGCTCTATCCTACGTAAATGGGTACCTTCCCCATGTGCTATCATTAATCCCAACTCCAGCTCCTTCAGTTTTGAATGTGGACTCACAGAAGTGACCCTCTAGGCATCTTTGAGGCCTTCTGCCTCCCACTGGAGTTGCACCATTGTCCCTGCTTATTCTGAAACATCTAGTCTTTTTGATTAGAGGAGCTATTGATTTCTCTATACTCCTGCTCATAGAAAGATGTTGTGGGGCTGTGTAAGCCAACCTAGTTAGTAGCTCATCTTTCAAATTTTGTTTAGGCTCCATTTCTTTAGGTAACCCTTTATCATACAGAATATATATATACATATACATATATATATATATGAACATATATGTATATATATGAACATATATGTATATATATATATATATATATATGTCAAGTGTTGGGTAGAAGATGGAGATAAGTGCAATATAAATTACTACTGCCATTATGAAAAAAACAATGAAATTTTCTTAATGAATTAAACATAGATTAAGCCATATGTTCCAGCAATTCCACCATGAAGCATATATCTAAAGGAAGCATCTGTCTAAAGGAAATGAAATCAGTACATTGAAGAGCCGTCTACATTCCATGTGCACTGTAGTACTGTTCATAATGGAAACTATTGGAAACAGATGAATGGTTAAAGAAGATGTGACACACTGATGCAATGGAGTATTATGTAGCCTTAGAAATTCAAGCTTGTCATTTACAACCTCATGGATAGAACTGGAGATTATGTGTCTACCAAAATCAGCGAGGGGCAGACAAGTATATCACATGATCTGAGTGATATGTGGGGTCTGAAGGAGTGATCTCATAGCAGTTGAGAGTACAATTGCTTTACCAGAGGGTAAACAAAGTGAGGGAAGGGGATAGGGAGGAGTTGAGCCATGGATACTGAGTTATATTTGGTAGAAGGAAAGTTCTACTGTGCGAGTGAACATATAGGTAGCAATGATATTCTGTTGTCACAATCTGGAAGAAAAAGTTTCATGAGTTTCAACTGTAAAAAAACTGATAAATATTTGAAGAGATACATATATTTAACCGGATTTAGCATTACATAATATATATATAGTTATCAAAAGGCTGGCCAATAACCTGTTAATATTCATAGTGGTTAGGCTTATATAAAAGTTTTTTTGGAAGTGAAAAAGTCCCTGATGCTCCTGGTGATTCATTGGCTGTAAGCTCGTGGATGTATCTGTAGGCTGAGCCACTTTCTGTGTTTTCTGTCTACCTTTGCAACCACTACACTGCCTCCATATATTAAGTTCTGAAATGCATAGTATAAGCTATTTAAACTTGTTCCCTTAAAAGTTATTTGTGCTAGTTCAGGTCCTTTGATTTTCCTTTTCATCTTAAGATCATATTCTCCCCCCCCCCTTTTTTAAAATTTAAATTTGAAACAAGGTTGTTTTACATGCCAATCCCAGTTCCCTCACCCTTCCATTCTCCCATATCATCCTCACCAAACATGTTCTAAAGAGAAAAAAAAATGACTTCTTGGATTTTCATTTGAACTGCATCAAATCTATAACATTTAAGAAAATTGCAGATCAGTACCTTATCCAATCATCATCAGAGAGGCTTCCTCTGGCAGCAGATGGGAACAGATGCAGAGACCCACAGCCAGACATTACAGGAAGAGAGAGTCTAAATGGGCTGTCTCCATCAAATCCCTCCCCAAGAGCTCAGGGAATCCCATAGAAAAGGAGGCAGAAAGAGTGTAACAGAGCCAGAGGGGATGGAGGACACCAGGAGAACAAGAACCTCTGAATCAACTAAGTAAGGTGCATACAAGGTCACAGAGACTGAAGCAGCAAGCACAGGGCCTACTTGGGTCTACACCAGATGCTCTGAGTATATATTATTGCTATTAGCTTAGTATTTTCATGGGACTCCCGACTGTGAGAAGTGGGTGTCTGATTCTTGTGCCTGCTCTTGGGACTCTTTTCTTCCAATAAATTTGCTGTGTCCAACTTCAATATGAAAGTTTTTGCTTCATCTTATTATATTTATCTCACCATATTTGGTTGCTATCTCTTATACACCTGTTCTTTTCTAATGAGAGATAGAAAGGGAGTGGATCTGGAGGTGAGGGCAAGTGTGTAGGAACAGGGGGCTAGAGCTAGGGGAACTATAATCAAGGTATATTGTGTGGGAAAAGAATCTATTTTTAATACAAGAAAAAAATGTTAAAAAACAGAAAATTTCTATCTCCATGAAGAGGAAATATAATTCCATTTATTTAGGCCCTTAATTTCTGTCAGACTTATAGTTTTCAAAGGAAAAGTCTATTTCTGTTAAATTTGTCCTTAAACATTATCTTATTAATAATGAGATCTTTCTATGATTTCTGCTTTGGATTTCTTGTTACTATTATATAGAAATAAAACATCTGACTTTTTGTTTTTTGTTTTTGTTTTTGTTTTTTCTTTGAGACAGAGTTTCTATGTATTGCTTTGGAGCCTGTCCTGGAACTCGCTCTGTAGACCAGGGTGGCTTCGAACTCACAGAAGTCCGAGTGCCTCTGCCTTCTGAGTGCTGGGATTAACGGCATGTACCACCAACGCCTGGCAAAACACCTGACTTTTTAATATTGGTCTTATAGTCTATGACCTTGTCAAATTTATTTTTAGTACTATTTAAAGTTGCATTATTGTGATGGCCAATTCAGATAATTTTCAACTTGACTGGATTTGGAATCACCTGGGAGACATACCTCGGGGTAAGTCTGTTTAAGGTGAGGAGTGAAGAGGCACTGTGACTGTGGGCAAGTCCATCCCATGTCTCGGGGTCTGAGATTTAAAAATTAAGAACAGGGAAGGGAGGAGAGAGATAAAATAGGATTAGCACCAACACCCCCCCAACCCTGCTTCCTGATTGCTGATGCAGTATTTCCAGCTGCCTTAAGCTCCAGAGGCCATGCCTGCCCTGCAATGTCCCCTCCTAAACCCCAATCAGAAATGAACCCTGCTTTTCTAAATTGATTTTGACACAGCAATGAAAACAACGAGTACTGTTATGATCATGTCGACTGTGAATGAAGATAGTTTAGGTATTCATCTTTTCAATTGCTCTTCCTTGTTCAGCTCCATGGAACAGGATCCAGTATAAGAATAAGAGTTGTAAGAGTCTAGAACCTTCTATGCTTCCTAACTCTAGGGAAATAGTATGGAGTGTGCTACTATTGTCATGAGGAAGTTACTTTTCATTTCTGACTTTTTGAGTGTATGCCCTTCAGATGACATGGTGAAGAATTTGGTTCATTTGATGCAAGGGTTAAATGGATTATTAAAGTAATTTATAGCAGGGCATGGAGGTGGGAGACTGGAGAGAGGAAAGACAGCTCCAAGTCACAAGTAAATAGTTATCTGTAATAATTCAGGTTCTCAAAGTTTAGCTTATGTCAAAATTATCTGGAGGTCTTATTAGGACTCAGTTTTCTGGCCTCACCCACAGAGTATCAGCTTCAGTGGGTCTGAGATGGGGTTTGAGTGTCAGCAGTTCTAAGGAGCTCACAGGGTAACGTTGACACTGTCAGTTCATATTGAGGACCACTGGTTAAGGCAAATGAAACAGATGTTTCACCTTGTGTAGTGGCAAAAGGATGGAGGGCTATCAGAGTGGAATAACAAGTATTAACGCTCCAAGTAAGGTGCTTATGGGACATGGGGAATAGAGCTGGGGAATGAAGTCAGGGGTTCATGGTAGCACATACAGAATTCAGATATGTGTGACTGGGAGTTATGTAAGCAATGGTTACCAGGAGCACCAGGCTGGTGTTGCATTCATTTTAGACACAAGGGGTTTGAGCTGTCAGAGAAAGTATTTAGGTGGAGAGGATCAGTGCACATTTGAAAGTATGCATTCTCATCCATGATAGGCTGATGTCAGAAATGGAAGCTTCAGTCTTGAGGCCCAAGGCTGTGGCAATGGATGAGAGTGTAGCCAAATTGAAAGGCCTAAGCCAAGAAGAAAGCATGAAAATGTGTACATGCTGGAAGTGAGAGGAATAAGAAACAGTAGGCAAAAGAGTGCCTGCTGTGTTCCAGTGTGGGAAGGAATAAACAAGCTTTGCAAATAAAGAGCTTGAAGGATTGAATACTCCCCAGTGCTGTTACATTCCTGACGAGGCAGTTGTGGCCCTTAGACAAATAAGCAAGAAGCTGGGGAGAAACAAGTTGATAAAAGGAAGTGATTGCAACATGAAGATCATGTATGGGGAGAAAGAAAAATCCCTTCTGTCTGCTCTTAAAGGTCATCAG
The DNA here is from genome assembly GCA_030556225.1 of Cricetiscus sungorus. Lineage (NCBI taxonomy): Eukaryota > Metazoa > Chordata > Mammalia > Rodentia > Cricetidae > Cricetiscus > Cricetiscus sungorus. The sequence continues at coordinate 10,870,921 of JANBXA010000600.1, read as the reverse complement.
AATGAAGACAGCAGACAGATTCACAGAAGAAAACCCCCATGGTTATTGCCATGCTCAGGGGCCACCACAAAAGTTAAATTACCCATTAGCACAGCATAATTCAGAAGCTCAGGGACCCCTTTCTGAAGGGTAGGTGAAGATTAGGGAGTACAGACAAATTTTAGGGAGACTAAAAATTTTTTAGGGAATGGACTTGTAGAATATACAGCAGCCTAGAAAAAAAAAAGCCCACAGAACAGACATTGGCTTGTGACTCTGTTGACCCAGCCAACCATAAGGCCCTGGGAACTGTTAACCATTCTTAACTCATCATGTTTCAAATTCTGGGCTTTGTGGCTAGCTGTAATTGACAGAAGAGCAGCAATGACTCAGAAAAAGACCTATCTCACCAACCTTACATAAAGAATGTAGATAGAAAGAATCCAGAGAAAATGGTGACTGACCTGTTTTGTGCTTGCACTTTCCGTATTATCTCCACTCAGTTTTGTTATTCCCCACACCTAAAATACTTTCTCCTTCCTCAACAGGTAAGAATTTAGCCTACCCAGTTTGAAAATGAGAATCACAACTGCCATTGATTCTGGCCAGTTGTGTTATATCTGAATTCATATTATAACCTTGTATAAAATTTCAGACTTTTACCAGTTCTAGCAACTAAAATAAGAACTTTAAACTCAAGATAGAAAAGTTAGGATATTTCTACATCAATTTAAACAAAAGGCAAACCATTAGTAGGGATAACTGTGACTGACTCAGCAAGAATGTGGCTATCTGTTCCTCCTGTCAGTTCTTAGTCTGGAGTGGTCATTATGACACAAAGGAAGTTGAGGTGAAGCTTCTGAGAAAAGTTCAAAGAAGAGACAACAGCTCACGCTCCCCTGGAGGCTATTGTCTGGGTAGGAAACAGCATTGTGACAACCTCTTTGGGAAAGTGATCAGTAACAAACATTCTGAATTGGACCAAATTGTTTCTAAGATTTATTTTTGTTTTTTTGTTTTTGTTTTTGTTTTTCGATTTGTATCTATGGGTTAGATAGATACAAATCTAACCCATATGCATGTGAATGCAGGTGCCTATGGAGACCAGAGATGTGGTATTCTTCCAATGAGTTAGTTACAGGCAGTTGTGAGATACCCAATATGGGTAGTGGGAACCAAACTTAGAGCAGTATGTGCTCCTAACCACTCAGCCATCTTTCCAGATGCAGACCAAACTTCACTTATGCTCCTCTGAGCCCTGTCCTATTGTCAGTCTTGAGCTTCTATTTTAGTCCCTGTAGAATCCAGTTTTTGCCAGACTCTTCTATCCTTGATATCTGAAGACTTTTGATGTCTGACCAAATGTCCCCTCTTCCTTCAGGCAACATCTTATCACTCTGACCTGGCTTCACAAAGAATCCTATCAGATCATCCTGGTGAAGAACTCCTTCACCTCATAGCAAATTTCTACTCACCAACACCACCACCCTACACCTTGATCATAAATCCCCACTTTTCCTTGGTAAATTCAACACCAAGGCCTCCTCTACCCTGACGTCTTTTCCCTCCGATGACACAGCTTCTGATTAGGATCTGTCTTCGTTTCTTTCATCTCTGGTTTTCTGTGGCATCAAGCTTCATAAGGAACCAGTAAGAAGGATAGCAATGTGGGGGAATAAAGGAGAACTCGAGACTCAGTGGCCTTTCTAAGATCAAATTGATTGTCAAATTATCTTGTGATTGTCAAGGGCTTTCTGTTTTTGATAACAGGTTGTTCGATGTATGTTGGCACAGTAATCATCTGTGATTGTTGAGTGTGGGTTTTATTCGATGAATAAAATATCATTTAATTTATTTTAATATTATAGCCTCCTTCCTGCCCCCAATTTTTCCCAAACCAAGAACTGTCTCTACAGATGCTCTGAAATCAAGAGAAAACAAGATAGCCTATATTGTGAACAGTCCAGTTCTTGGGTTGACACCTCTATGGTAAACTGCCACTAATCTTGGCCAGCAAGATGCTGGAGAAGATGCCCCTCCCACTCATCAGAATAGCACAGAGCCCTTGAAGACCATATTAAATGCCTTACCTTTGCAGATCATTTTTAACTTGCTACAGTACTTTCAAATCCATTAGCTAATTGCAATCTTCAAAACAGTGTGCTAAGGTAGGCATTACCCCCATTTGACAAATGACAAGTGCAGAGTGCATGGAGAAGGTGAAAACAGTTGCTTAAAATAACTCGACTCACTGCACTATGAATCCTTGGTAGCCAGGATTTGCTTTGCCAGAAGAGCAAGTCTGCTGACGACCCTGATGCAAATGTACAATGCTCAGGGTTTTTCTAGAGCTTGAAGGGCCAGAGTCTAGCAGTGCACAGCTATACCCCAAATCCACACTCACCAGCTTAGCCTCCACTGCAACCAGTTTCCCTTCCAGCCCTTGAACATCACGTTATTTCTCAGTGCTTTTCTTCCATCCAGTGAAAACATGATCGATCAGGAACAGAAATCATGTGGGCATTTTTTGACATAGACGTCAAAAGGGTACTGACTGGGAGATACAGGAAGTAAAGGACTACATGTTGTACTATGTTTGGAGACTGCAGCTTTAGCACTAAATCAAGACAAAGAAAAATGGTGCACTCTGACTGGGTTTGACTTTTTTTTCTTCCTCAGTTCTGCAACTTTGTTTGACACTCAGTAAGTTAGTTCTCACCAACATTGGCTGTATGTAAATTTCTGAATGCAATAGCAGACACATAAGTTATCAGATGGTAGAGTTTGTTTGATAAGTCCTCAACCTCATTGAGTTTTCTGGACAAATGTACATGGATATTATATGAAACATTCCTTGTTCCTTTGTCCTAGTTGGCTTTGTTGAGCCTGGGATCAATGTGCACTTCTAGATTCCCCATCTCCTTCAGGGCAGATTTCTGGATTTCTTTGAGTGTCCAAAGGGCAGGCTTCTTGAAGTCAACTCCACAGATGTAGATGTGAATGTTAATGTATTCTCAGGTCACCATGTTGCTATTGGCAAAACAGCTATTCTCACCACCCTTCCTGGCAGAATCCACTCTGCATGACCCAAGTTGGAAAGGAAAGGTGCAAGGGATTGTGGGAAGGAAAGCCATCTTGCCTGGATTTGACTTTTGAATAAAATTCAAAATAAAAACAAATCCTTGGGCTGAAAGTGTAGCTCAGTAGTCGTGTTCAAGGACTTGGCCAAAGAGAAAGAAAGGAAGAAAGGGAGAGAGGGAGGGAGAAAAAAACACACACACACACACACACTGTAAAATGTAAATGCTTGTTGTTAAACCTCATCTTATTTTTAAAGATTTAAAGATGTAATTCAAGTTTAAATCAAGGAAAACCATGAAACTGAGAGTCATCACTGTCAAACAACCACTGATTACCAGCATAGAAACATAGCTTCAATGTGCACTGGGGTAAAAGGAATAAAATTTGAGGTACATGCTACATTGCATTACTTCTTTTTGCCTAATGCATTTCTCAGATTTTATAGAGACAAATATTTTGATATTTAAGCACAATTTGTCAGTATTCATAATAGTGGCTTACAATATTGTAAGAAATACTTCTTTCCATATTGAGCTTTATAAAGACTTGTAACTGATTATTCCTGAAATTTTTTTATTAGACACTGTTGTTGCTGGAGTTCTTTCCAGCCTGGTCCCTCAGCTAATTAGCTAATTAGCCCCAAATAAGCACACAGAGACATATTAATTGTAAACTGTTTGGCCAATGGCTCAAGCTTCTTATTGGTTATCTCTCTCTTAATTATTAACCCATTTCTACTAATCGAAGTATTTCCATGTGGTCTTATCTTACCAGAGAAGGGTCTGGACCTGTTATTCATTCCTTGGCTACATGGCATCTCCCTCTGACTGCTCTTCTCTGCCTCCTCTCCCCAGCATTCTCCTCATCTAGTAACCCCACCTATGCTTCCTACCTGGCTACTGGTCAATCAGTGTTTAAGTCATCAACCAATAGGAAAAACATATATACAGAAGGACATCCCCTGTAACATATTGTATGTTATGGAGAAATGTTGATTAGGAAATTATGTTTGTAAACAAAATGGTAGGAAAAAAGAAACATTAAAAATCCTCAGCCCTACTGGCTGTGATGGTCTACATCAATGCATTGTGCTGAAGAGGTAGAAGGGCAGGAGGGTCACGAGTTCAAGACCAAACTTATGCTGCGCCTAACCTCGCCAGCAAGGAAGGACACGACTCCGGGAAGATCTTCTTCTTGCAGTTTTAATCAGGATCCTTGAAACATGTTTCCTCTGACCCGCAAGAGAGCCAGGGGACCCCTGCACAGGCTTAAATACCCTTGAGCTAACCAACCCCAGTGAGCCACGTGGACCCTGCAGATAGGCTACTCTAATGCGGAAGCAGACAGGCTGAACAAACTTAACCAATTAAGGGCTTGTTTACACCAGAGAGCATTCATCTGTGGGGAGGTGAAAGGCGGAAGCCACTGCCATCTTTAAGGCATGGCACTTTGTGGCTCTCTACACAAACTGGGTTACACAGGGCATCAGTAATACAACTCAAAGGGAGAAGGGTCTTGATACCAAGTCTGAAAACCTGAGTTCAGTCCCTGAGGCCCACATGGTAGAAGGAGAAAACTGACTACAGCAAGTTATCCTCTGAACTACTCTACACATGTGTCCTGGAATGTGTGCATGCATGTATATACACACAAATAATGATGATGATGATGATGATGATGATGATGATGATGATGATGATGAATAAAACTAATTCTCAGCCCAAAGACTGAATAAGAAATTCTAGTCAAAAGACATAAAGCATGCTGGGTGTGGTGCCACACACCTTTGATCCTAGCACTCTGGAGGCAGATGCTGGCAGATTTCTGTGAGTTTGAGTCCAGTCTACATAATGAAATGAAGATCAACCAGGGCTACACGTTAGGTATCTCTAACCATACATTTTTTTTCTAGGAAGCTGCTGGTAAACATATTTCAGCAACAGGGTAGAAAGGAGAAATAACGGGCATTAAAAAGCAAGAAAATAAACAACCATGGCCAGGCAACAATCAGAACACACATGGTCCAGACTGAAGCAAGAGAAAAGCATGTTCAAGAGGGAAACTAGCACAGATATGTAATCTGTTATCACATTTAGAACTGTATTTTACCACCTTTTTAATGCAACAAATGTTTGACCAAAACAATAGCAATGAGAACATAAGAGTTAAAAGATTTTTATAAAGCACAATTAACTTCAGAGAAAACAAAAGATTTTATCATAAAGGAACTGCTTGCTACATCAGTCAAAAATGGTTTATTAAGACTGCAATTTCATAACTTTGGCTAGTAAATTAACTAAACATCATTAAATATCTATTTTGAGAAGAGAAAGTATAGAAATACCTAGAACCTTCATTGCTAATATAATATCAAACCTTGATGGATTAAGTTGAACAGCATTTTGAAGGGTCAAACAATGATAATTTTATTATAAAATTTTGAGTTCACTTTAATGACACTGATAAGAAAGCACATATTTTCTTGATTAATGATAAAATTTAGTGTCCAACAAAATGGCTCAGCAGGCTCCAAACCTGACAACCTGAGTTTGGTTCCTCAGATGCACATGGTGGAAACGGGAAACTAACTCCCACAAATTGCCCCATGACTTCATGCACATTATGGAACATTTGTACATGGAACACACACACACACACACACACACACACACACACACACACTTAAATAAAAATAAATAGTACCTAGTTTTCTTAAAAAAAAAAAAAAAAAAAAAAAAAACAAGGACACTGGTGTGGTTCATTACTGTAACCCTGGATACTCAGATGGCTGAGGGAGGAGGACCACTTGAGTTCAAGACCAACCAGAGGAACATAGCACTAAGGGAAACTGTCTTAAAAATAAAGTAAGGATAAAAATTCAAAGTGAGTAAATTGTGAAATAACTACAGCTTGGTGGTGTACTGAGAGGGGCAAAATCTAATCCCAGCATTCCAAATTCTAAAGGCTGTGTCTCTGCTTTAGTTTCCTTATTTGAAACATGAGCTAAAAATTGCTTTCAACTTTACACTCATATGCTCAGATCTGTTCAGTTTCAGCGAGGCTATTCCTTCTGCCTTCCTTTTGATGATTCATTAATGATTCATAAAAAATGCCAAATGGCAAACTGTCTCCAGTACCTTAAGCAGCCAAAAACATTCTTCTGTGACCCAGAGACATTCTGTGCTCCTGACCTCCAAGACAGGAAGCATCACCAGGTAGCAAAAGGAATGTGGCATTCCAAAGAGATCTTGATTGACTTACTAAGTTATGGAGATTTTAGGCAACAATTTACCCTGTTCTTAAATTTTAAAAGTAGTTGCCATAGCAACTCCTAGACACAGCATATGGTATGTCTGGTACCTCCAAGATAACTGAACAGATTCTTGAATTTTCCTTACAATATGTTGTGAACTTTTGTACATTTAGTGTTTCAGTGGGCAATGTCATAAGGTTCTGGATTTCACTGTGACATCTATATATTTAAAAGCTGGTTTCGAAACATTTATCACTTACAAAAACAAACAAGCAAGATTTTAGTGTATCCTTCTACCATAATGTATTTCTTTATTAGAAGCAAACAAACCTAAAACCTAAGTAGGAAAAAATAACAAATAATCAGGTAGCCTTAAAAAGAGCAAGTGTAAATGAAAAGAAAGTCATATGGAAAATATCCTGCTTGTTTATAGGGAAAAGAAGAAAAAAGTAAAACCAGATGTCATTTTTCGAATTAATCAGATTTGTAGTGCTGCAGAGTGGGAGGAGTTTAAATTTTGTATTGACATCCCAACCATTCATTTGGGATTATACTTCAAACCTTTAAGATGCCTTCATAAGACCTAGTCATCTTTCTGCTGCAAGTGTGTTCTAAAGAACTTTTTGATAGACATGGATTTAGATCAGTTTTTCTGCTTAAGAATCACATGTGATAGAGAGAAATTTGAAATAATATTAATTCACTAAGTGTGATGTAGCACATCTGTCATCCCAGCACTGAGGATGATGAGACAGCAAGAGTGTGAGTTTGAGGCCAGCCTAGACTACATAGTGAAGGCCTGTCTCAAAAGTGAAAAAGAAAAATCAGAAGTAATCTTAATCCATAGTAAAAAAATTATATAAAATTAAAAGGTACGTAAGCAATCTCCTATGACTGAGCTTAATATAGGATGCAACATTTTTCGGTTGGGATTGTTATACTTTATTAGAAATTATGACAGTATTACATGTCATAGCATATATGCATATGTATGCACTAAACATGTACTATATATCATACAGATACATGTGCTACATGTATGTATGCTAATGTTTAATTACTAATTAATGTTTAAAAGTAGATTCTTAAACAATTTTGACAAACAAATTTAAATCCATTAATACCATATTTGTAATATACTCTTGGTAAACAAGCATCTTGAACACTGTGGAAAGTTACTACACTCTGAACTGATGATTCATGTGTTTATACAATCCCTAACCTCTAACCAAGGTAGAACCCATTACTTGATTCTGACCAATAAATATGACAAGGGGGAGGGATGCAATGTCAGTTTCATTGTTATCATACATTATATGAGACCACACTCATAAACTAGAGAAAGATTACCCTGAAGACTTTGAAACTTCAAGCCACCACATGGCAAGGAACCGCAGGCAGCCTCTAGCACTTGCAAAAAGACTCCAACCAATAATCAGTAAAAAAACCAGGGCCCTCAGACTTGGAGCTACAAAGAAATATTCTGCCAGCACCTGAATGAGCTTGGAAGTATATTTTTCCCCAGGTGAGCCTCAGATGAGAGCAAAGCCAGCCCACACATGTATTATGTGAGGCCAAGAGGCAGAATCTGGCCATACTCTGTGAAGAATTCTAACCTATCAAAACTGCATGTGTACCATTGTCTCAGCTGCTAAGTTTGTCTCTAGAGAGTAGTATGCTTTGTAAATGTTCCTTTCTTGTTTGTACTTTTTAAATTTCTCTCAAATGTTATAACAGGACTTTCTTTGCTTTTAAAATAAAAAAATGTTATTTTCAACAAATCATCTGGAAAAAAAAAACTAAGTCTGCTCTTCAATTTTTTTAACTGATTTTGAATGTGGCAAAAGAATGTTTTTAAGTGTACAATGAAAATATAGCACAAAGATTACCCCAGATTTTTATTTTTTTAAATTATCTTAACAGAATATTTTATTTAAATTATGTTCACATAGACTGCTTCTGAAATTTTAAGCTTTCTATATTTAATAATGCCTGCTGGGAGGGAAAAAAGAAATCATACTTTAAAATTTTTCCTTCCAATTTTGACCATGACTTAAAATGGAAAAAGTTATGTTGATCGTGCCTGGATGTTCTAGTTTTAGAGACCATTATGCACTCTAAATGCTCTGTTGGCATTTTAATTCCATTTTACAAAATAAATCTCAACTGACAACAGAATAAAGCAAATTCTAAGTCAACTAAACGAAAAAGTGTCACCGAAAACAGAAAGAACTTTGCAAACTGATGCAACGTTTCATATGGCTCCTGAACCGAAATTTCCAAAGTTTCAACAAGAAAAAACACTGTGTGTGTGTGTGTGTGTGTGTGTGTGTGTGTGTGTGTGTGTGTGTGTTTGGGGGGAAGTATTGATAACTGAAACCTTCTCTACAACTTACTGTCTACAGCATGTAACTATTCAACTGTTTGCATTAGCATAAACTTACTGTTATAGGAAGCTCTTCTCAGGAAGGTTAAATTGCTAAAACTATTGCTTACTTCAGGGACTTACCAAAATTCCATTCATCCGACCACTAGATGACTCAGTTTACCTTCTTTCAAGCCAGATACCTCAATTAAGCTCCTTAGATGACAGTTTTATTTTCAATATTTGCCTGGAAACTCAAGCGAAGTTTCATCGAAGCTAAGAAAACATTACAAATTGTGTGGTAAACCCTGAAAACTTAACACATACTGGCTAATACCCTTAAAACTTCCCCCCAAGACCTGTGAAGGCAGTGATTGTTCACAGCAGTGGCCAATAAAATTGTTCTGTGAACAAGGTATCTCAGTAGTATCTTCAGGAATCCAATGTCCAACAGTCCTACAGTTGTCACCAACATGTAGTAGAGCTCTGCTAACTGCAGAGGTCAAGACTAGGAACAAGAAAATGGTGTTCTTCAAAGACCTTGGACCCTTTTCCCAGACTGCAGAATGAAAGTTTTTCCAGCAGATCCTGTAGCCTTTGAACCCCAAATAAATATGCAGACACTATATGAGTTATAAAACTGTTGGCCGGTGGCTTGGGCTTCTTATTAGCTAGCTCTGTCTTAATTGTTAACCTATTTCTATTAACCTAAGTATTTCTGCATGGTCTTATCTTACTGGAGAAGGGACCAGAACTCTAACTCCTTTGGCGGCTCACATAGTGACTGCCTCTGCCTATATTTCCCAGAATTCTCTTCCTCTCCTAGTCTCACCTATCTCCCTGCCTCTATTGGTCACAGTGTTATGTTTTGTTTTTTCATCAACCAATAAGAGAAATATATACACAGAAAAACTTTACCCCATCACCAGACATCTCTGTTATAGAGGTGAGGCATACCAACTAGATTTAAACTTCAGGTTCTTTTCTTTTTATAGTCTTCAAATACTGTTTATGTGGATTCCTAGAGTACTATATTAGCTATTTTTCTGTTACCGTGATAAAATGCCATGACCAAAGGCAACTTGAGCAACAGAACTCATGTTGACTTATGGTTCCAGAGGGATGCGTCCATCGTGGCAGCAAGAGACAGGAGCTAGAAGTTAAGAAAAGTGAGAGATCATATCTTTAAGAGTACTATAAACTCTCAAAGCCCACTTCCATTGACATATTTCCTCCAGCAAGACTGTACCCTCTATACCTCCTCATACATCAACACTAATGTAGACCACTTGTTCAAATGCCTGTGTCTATGGGGGACATTTCTCATTCAAACTACTACAAATACCAAATATAAAAATTCCTTATCTGAATTTGCAAAATATTTTTCCCTAAATGGAAAACTAATTGTTATGATTTAATGTATCCATTTCCTTTTGTTTGCATGTTAATCTAATAGAATTTAAGTGGGAACAGTAATATATGTGTTCAAGGTAGGAATATTCATGGACCTATTCTGAAGAGGACATTCATTCAGATGTTTTCTTACAGTAGTATCCTTCAGACAAACTCTGCCTTGGGTCACTTTTTTAAGACATCATGAAAACTTTCCTCAGTCTTAAATTGTTCCTAAGATTCTTCCGGAAATTATTCTCTCCCTAACCTCTCTATCCATCAACAACTACACATAATGCATAGATCTCACACATGGAGACAACTGACCTGAGCTTGTGGAAGCTCACAGACTCTGGACGGACAGCTGGGGAACCGACATGGAACCAACATAGGCCCTCTGAATGTGGTAAACAAACAGTTGTGTAGCTTGGTCTTTTGTGGGGCTCTTAGCAATGGGGCCAGGACCTGACCAGGATGTATGAGCTGGCTCTTTGGAACCTACTCCCTATAGGTGGGATGCCCTGCCCAGCCTTGATGTGAGGGGGAGGAACTTGGTCCTGCCTCAACCTGATATGGCATGTTTTGTTGACTCCCACAGGAGGCCTTTACCTTTTTGGATTGAGACTGAGGAGATATGTAGAAGGTCAATGTGAGGAGGGAATGAGAGGGGAGAAGGGAGGGGAAACTGTAATTGATATGTAAAATAAATAATCCATGTGGGGGTCATGGTTGGATGGAGATAAAGATTTGAAGTTGGAGGTAAAACAGTCAAATGACTACAGATGCTGAAACTCTCCTACTTACCTTTCCCAGGTTGTATGATACTGATTTTGCTGTACTCACTTTGCTCTTCATATGATCAAAACTGTTCATTTAAAGGATGTTGTGGTTTGACTGAGAATGGCCCCCAAAGGCTCATATATTTGAATACTTGGTTCTCCATTGGTGGAACTATTTGGGAAAGATTAAGAGGTATGGTTTTGTTGAGAAAGTGTGTCACTGAGGGTGTGAAATAAAGTTTCAAAAGCCCATTTCCATTCCCAGTTAGCTCTCTTCCTACCTCATGTTTGTGGATCAAGATGTGAGCTCTCAGCTACTGGTCCAGCGCCATGCTGGCCAGGCTGCTGCCAGGCTCCTCTCCATCAAAGACTCTAACCCTCTGAAACCATAAGCCCCAGTAAACCCTTTCTTTTATATACTGCCTTGATCATGGTGTCTCTTCACAGCAATAAAAAAGCAATTAAGACAAAGGGCATCAAAGGACAATGACAAAACATTCTATTGTGGTCTGGTTTTGTGGTATAAGGACCTGTTCCAAAAGAATTCAGATTATAAAATCGCTGTACTAAAACATTCCTTGGCTAATGTAAAAGAAAAAAAGAAAAACTGAAAACATTTTATGGAAGATACCTTAATTCTCAGCTTGAAACAAATGACCTCTATCCTATTCTTTTCTCTGCTGCTCTTAAATTTCCTTCTGCCCTTTCTTGCCTCCTGACCCATTTTTCCACCTTTACAGCTAATTAATAATGTTCAAAGTTCAATTACCTCTGAAATTAAGCTTACCTCGGAACAGGAAAAACTCTCATGGTTGATTTTCATTTCTGGCACCATTCTAAGGTAAAAACCATTGTCATAGACTTCTAAAAGAGAAAATTTCACAGAGGAATTCAGTGTTGTTTAGAAAAATAAACTGTAAAACTTCATTATACATACAATTGGTTCAAGAACTTTAATGTAAAAATTAAATGTAAAAAAATAAAATAGGAAGGCTATGAATGAAACTTAAGGACCCTGATGTATATAACCTGATGAGTTTAGAAAAACTATCCATGGTGGGAGGTATTTTAGAAGCACCTCAAACACACTTTGCATAAAAATGCATTTGACTCAAACTTCTAGGTTCCAATTCCTCATAGCAGGAACTTGAACATCAACACTTTATTCTTCCAAAAAAGCTGAGCAGACTGGAAATACAACTCCTCTGTTATTTTTAAGACACACCGGGAAAGACAAACTGCAGCTTGTCCAGAAAGATAGACATACAAATCCTGGGGCATGGCTTTCCAGAGCAGAAACTCAGAAGCAGAAATCTATACACAAACCAGTGCTAGGGAAGAGTCAAGGGCAGCCAATCGATCCCAGCACTGTGAGTTGAAGCTCACAGGGAAACAAGGCAAGGGAGAGGAGGTGCCCTACATAAAAGCGATGAACTCTCTGATAAATAGTAAAGAAAAATTTCTTCTTAATCCTGGCAAGGGTATAGGAATGGGGACCAAGGGGATCCTTTTAAAAAATATTCCAAAGCACATTATTCTACTCAGCAAGATTTCCCTCAATAAAAACTAGCTAACCAGATTGTCATCTCCTAAAGTAATATCAAAGCCTAGCCCAGCTAAGAAAGGGGAACTGCTGCCTTCCATGTGTGGAAAGGTAAAAAACCGACTTCAGCCACCCTAATGCTCCTCTACAACTAGGAAGGAAACCCCTTGTGAAGTTCACAGTCCAGAGTCATGGGCACACAGAAACCTGAGACCTGATCATTACAGGGCCACAGAACGTCCACCTGGCCCTGGGTCTCACCACTACAAAGCACAGGGCCTATGAATGGAAGCTGATTTTTCTCAGTATATCATATCAAAATAATGAAAAAATACTGTAAAGCACACCAAAAGCAAAAGCACAACAGAAAAACAAACAAACAAACAAAAAGCTACAATTTGAAGATACAAAGCAAGCATTAGACCCAAGCATGACAGAGATAATAAAATTACCAGACAGGGAATTCAAAACTATTGTTAATGGTTAAGAGCTCTAAATAAGATCAATGGATAGCAACAGTATGAGTAGGAAGATACAAAGTCTAAGAAAACAAGAGAAATCTAGAAATAAAAAACAATGTGATTCAAATGAAAAATGACTACTGGGCTAAGCAGTAGATTTGACAAGATTACAAAAAGAATTTCTAAGATTTGGAATAGAAACTTCTAGACCAGTGAGATGGCTCATGGCTCACAAGTAAAGGGGCTTCCTGCAAAAGCTTGGTGACCTGAATTTAATCCCTGGAAACCATGTAAAGATGAAAAGATTCAGTTCCACCAAGGTGTTCTCTGACCTATACACAAATGCCATTGCACATATATGCATTCCTCTTCTCTCTTTCTCTCTCTCTCTCTCTCTCTCTCTCTCTCTCTCTCTCTCTCTCTCTCTCTCTGCCTGTGTGTGTATGTCTCTCTCTCTCACACACACATATATACACATGCATATATGCCCACACACATGTACAAGCACAAGTCATATATACCACATATACATTACACACTCACACTCAAAAGCATACACACAAATTCACTAATAAAGTTTTATTTTAAAAAATAGAAATAAAGACAAACAAATAAAAAAATATGCAAGGACTGTGAGTCAGCTACAAAGGGTGTCTATCATAGCATAAGTGCAATGGAAAAAAGGAGGAAAAAAATGAAGAAGTGTTTTACATAATAATTAATGAAAATTTTCCCAAATTAATGCCAAACATGGAACTACGGATCCAAGAGGCTTAGACAGCACAAGGCAGAATAAATGCAAAGTAAGCAGAACACTACCTATAAGGCATGCCATAATCAAATAATAGAAAACCATAAAGACAAAGTCTTAAAGAAAGTCAAAGGAGAAAGAGCTTTATTTATAAAACAGCAATAAGAATTGAATCTGATGTCTGTCTCATTGTTAAGCCTAAAACCCAGAACCCAAATCATTGACTCTGATGCAAAAACAAAGAGTCTTTATTTGCAAGTTAACGAGGGTCCCTCCATCTGCCCAAAGTGGCAGCAGCAGCAACAGGAGCAGAACATGCTGGACCCAGAGCCCTCTGGATGGTGATTGGCTGCCCCATGAAGTGGTAGGGAAATCCCAGTCTAAGGGAATCCCCAGCCTGAGGAAATTACAAATCCAGGGGAATTCCAACCCTGCTGATCTGGGATTGGTAAATTTTTCTAACTCAGGGATTGGCTAGTTTTGAGTCAGGGCAGAGATGGCTCCTGTTCAGAGGCCAACCTGTGTTTCTTTCTCTGGTTCTTTTTAGCTTTTGGGCTCCAATTCTTGGACTTAGGAGAATTTCTTTTACATGTCCCAAATCTAGGGGCCAAGTGTGTTCTTTTGGCACTAGTTTCAGAGCTAGGGTATTTTTCCCTGGCACTAGGTTCAGGGATAACGTGTCTCTTTTGTTGGCTTGGGTCCCAAATCCAGGGTATTTTCTTTTTACTGGGTTAGGGCTTAGGGCCAAACTGTTTAGGGTCTGGGTAGGGGTCTTCTGATCAGAGATTTTCTGGGACCTGGGTCTTTCACTCATTAGAAACCATGCAAGCAAGAGGGAGCAAAAGGTCTTGTTGTTGTTGTTTTGTTGTTTTGTTTGCTTGTTTTTAAATCTTAAGAGGAAAAATATTCCAATCTAGAGCATTATACCATAAAACACAATTTCAGGCTGAGGCAGGAATGGAGACTTTCTCAAGCCACAGCCTAGCAAGTTTGTTTTCAGGCAACTTGTCTCCCAAGAATCATTAAAGAGATCCTTTAAAGTCAAGAAAATGACACAGAACAGATGATGGGGGATGTCCTTCGTATGCTGTGAATACATGTTTCTTTTATTGGTTGATGAGTAAATACTGATTGGCCAGTAGCCAGGCAGGAAGTTTAGGCAGGGTTACCAGACTAGGAGAATGCTGGGAAGAGGAAGACGGAGATGAGCTGCCAGGGAGATGCCATGTAGCTGCAGAAGGAGTAAAATGCCAGAGTATTATGGATAAGCCACAGCATCATGGCAATACACAGTTTAATTTAAATGAGTTAATAATTAATAGAAAGATAGCAAATAAGCCTGAGCCATTGGCCAAACAGTCTATAATTAATATAAGTTTCTGTGTATTTATTTGGGAATAGAGGGCTACAGGACCTGGTGGAACAGAAATTTCTGTCATCAACTAGAAAATAATATCTGCTAAGAAAGGAAGAATAATAGGAAACACAAATTTTCATTTTTCCTATCCTTGATTGATCAACAAACAAAAAGATCACAGTAAAAATATGTTTAATTATATGTACACACATATGCCTTGAGTATGCTTAGAACCAAAAAAATATTGATGGTGATGATATAAGGCATAGGATGAAGGCATAGGATTATTATGTTATGTTATACTACATATGACCCAGAGAGTGATATAGTAGTATCATATGGATTTGTAGGGCAATAGGAAAGAAGTGTGTGTGTTTTGGGGGGGGTGCTAAGAAAAGACAGAAAAGAGAATCTTATAGTATGGTCAACTAAAACTTAATAAGAGGGAGCCAGCAGGGGGCAGAGAGCTGGCTCAGTAGGTAAAGCCACCGTCCAGAATACCTGATAACCTGAGTCTGACCCCCAGAACCTACATGGTAGAAGTAGAAGTAGAGAATTCATTACTGCAAGTTAACCTCTGACCTGCACACATGTGCTGTGACACTTATCTACCATACACAAATTAATAAATAAATGTAAAACATAAACCAACTAAATAAATGTATTATGTTTTTCTAAAAACTGAAGTAAAAAACAGAAAAGCTGTTGAAATCAAAATCACAAGAACAAGAGCAAAAATATGAAACAGTAACAAGCATAATAGATGATAACTCTATCTACAGTCACTTTGAGCATGACCAGTCTAGATGGACCAACTTAAAGACAAAAATTATCAGAGTGGGAAAAAAAGAAAAGAAAAACAAAACCCAACCACATACTGTCTCAAAAAAAAACCTCTTTAAATACTTACTGGTTAAAAGCAAATTTATGGAAAAAATATACCTTGCACTAGTTTTTAGGGAGTGAACAAAAGTTATTCTAATTTCAGACAAAGCTGACTTCAAAGTAAGGAAAAAGGTCAGGGATAGGGGAAAATGTTACCTAATATTGGAGTCACTTTCCTGAGACATAACAATGTGCATTTAACAGCAACCCAGTAAGCTATATAAAGCAAAATCTAACAGAAGAAATAGATAAGCACACTCTTTTGGTTGGAGATGTCACCATATCTGTCCCCAAAACAGACAGATGCAGTGGCATAAAATCAGTAAGGACATAGTTAAATGCATCAAAGCCATGAATCACCTGGATTTCATTGTCAATTACAGATCACTACACTCATGGTCACATTTCAACAAAGAAAAAAATCAAATACATCTGTCCTCAGACCAAAAATTAACAGAAAAACAGCTGGTAAATTCCAAAGAACATATGAATTAAATAACAAGCTTTTTAAGTAGTAGGTTATAGATTAAAAAATAATATTATGAATAACATGGAGGTTAAAATGCACATAAATAAATTAATACTTTTAATAGTGTGATTTATTATACACTATGCTTAGACGAAATCCTCAGCACTGAATGTATACATTAGAAAGACATGAAAGATCTACAAATCAGTAATCTATGCTTCACCTTGGGAAATTCTGTATAAAAACAGAAAATTAAATCAAAAGTAAGCATAAGAAAATCCATTAGTGGATTTTGCTCAGGGAAGAGGTGAGCATGAGCCCTTGTCTCAGGCCAAACTTCTGCTTCCCCTCTTTGGGATCTCCTGGCCTAGGGACTGCAAGCTCTACAACCAAAAGAAGCAAACTCACCCCAGAGGAGTAGACACCAGGAAATGATCAAATTGAAGGCTGAAATTAATAAAGTAGAAACAAAGAAAACAATACAAAGTAACAAAGAGTTGATTCTTCAAGAAAATCAACAAAATATATGACTTTTATCAAACTAACCAAAACAGAAAACATACAAATTAGCAAAATCAGAAATGAAGAGGGAAACATAACAATGGACACTGAAGAAATCCAGAGAGTATTCAGGTCATACTTTGAAAACCTGTACTCCACAAAATTTGAATATTTAACAGAAATGGACAATTTTCTGGATAGATATCACTTACCAAAATTAAATCAAGAACAGATAAGTAATTTAAACAGACCCTTAACCTCTAATAAATAGAAGAAGTCATCAAAACTCCCCAATCAACCAAAAAAAGACCAGGGCCAGATGGCTTCACTGCAGAATTCTACCAGAAATTCAAAGAACAGATAATACCAATACTCCTCAAATTGTTCCACACAATAGAAGCAGATGATTCAATGCCAAACTCTTTCCACAAGGCTACAATTACCTTGGTACCCAAGCCACACAGACACAACTAAGAAACAGAACTACAGACCAATATCCCTCATGAACATTGATGCAAAAACACTCAATAAAATACTGGTAAATCAAATCCAAGAGCACATCAGAAAAATCATCCCCCATGATTAAATTGGGTTTATCCCAGAGATGCAGGTGTGGTTAAACATCCGAAAATCTATCAATGTAATCCACAATATAAACAAACTGAAAAATGAAAAGCACATAATCATCTCACTAGATGCTGAAAACGCCTTTGACAAAATCTAACACCCATTCATGATAAAGGTCTTGGAGATATCAGAGAAAACAGTAATATACCTAAACATAATAAAAGCAATATACAACAAACCAACAGCCAACATCAAAATAAATGAAGAGAAACTCAATGTGATTCATCTAAAATTAGGAAAAAGACAATTTGCCCACTCTCTCCATATCTCTTCAATATTGTGCTTGAAGTACTAGCTAGAGCAATAAGACAACAAAAGGATATCAAGGGGTTACAAATTGGAAAGGAAGAAGTTGAACTTTCACTATTTGCACATGACAAGATAGTTTACATAAGTGACCTGAAAAACTCCACAAAGGAACTCCTACATCTGATAAATACCTTTAGCAAAGTGGCAGGATACAAGATTAACTCAAAAAATCAGTAGCTCATCTATATACAGAAGATAAAGGAACTGAGAAAAAAAATCAGAGAAACATCACTATTTACAATAGCCACAAACAACATAAAATATCTTGAGGTAATGCTTACCAAACAACTGAAAGACCTATATAATATGAACTAGAGAAATTAAAGAAGATACCAGAAATTGGAGAGATCTCCCATGCTCTTGGATAGGTAGGATCAACATAGTAAAAATGGCAATCTTGCCAAAAAGCAATCTAAAAATTCAATGCAATCCTTATCAAAATCCCAGCACAATTTTTTCACAGATCTTGAAAGGATAATACTCAACTTTATATGGAAAAACAAAAGACTCAGGATAGCCAAAACAACCCTCACTTTAAGCTCTATTATAGAGCTATAGTCCTGAAAACAGCTTAGTACTGAAACAAAAATAGCCAGATAGCCCAAAGGAATCAAATTGAAAACTCTGATATTAACCCACAAACCTATGAACACCTGCTTTTTGACAAAGAAGCTACAAATATACAATGCAAAAAAGAAAGCATCTTCAACAAATGGTACTGGCATAACTAGATGCTGGCATGTAGAAGACTGCAGACAGATCCATATCTATTGCCATGCACAGAATTTAAGTCCAAATGGATCAAAGACCTCAACATAAATCCAGCCACACTGAACCTCTTACAAGAGAAAGTGGGAGGTACCCTTGAACAAACTGGCACAGAAGACTGCTTCCTGAACATAACACCAGTAGCACAGACACTGAGATGAACAATTAATAAATGGAACCTCCTGAAACTGAGAGTATTCTGGAAGGCAAAGGACAGTCAACAAGACAAAACAGCAGCCCACAGAATGAGAAAAAATATTAACCAACCCCACATCTGACAGAGGGCTGATCTCCAAAATATACAGATAACTCAAGAAGCTAGTAACCAAAACACCAAATAATCCAATTAAAAAGTGGGGTGCAGAACTAAATAGAGAATTCTCAATAAAAGAATCTAAAATAGCAGAAAGACACTTAAGAAAGTGCTCAACATCCTTAGCCATCAGGGAAAAGCAAATCATAACAACTCTGAGATACCACCTTACTCCTGTCAGAATGGCTACAATCAAAAACATCAATGACAGTTTATGCTGGAGAAGATATGGAGAAAGGAGAACACTCCTCCACTGCTGGTGGGAGTGCAAACCCATACAGCCACTTTGGAAATCAGTATGGTGGTTCCTCAGGAAAATGAGAATCAGTTTACCACAAGATCCAGCAATTCCACTCTTAGGTATATACCCAAAAGATACCTGTTCAACAATGTTCATAGCAGCATTATTTGTAATAGCCAGAACCTAGAAGCAACCTAGATATCCCTCAACTCAAGAATGGATGGAGAAAATGTTGTACATTTGTACAATGGAGTACTACTCAGCAGAAAAAAAAATAGAATCTTGAAATTCACAGACAAATGAACGGAAGTAAAAGAAACCATCCTGAGTAAGGTAACCCAGTCACAAAAAAAGAATAAAAACAAAAACAATATGTACTCACTCATATACGGATTTTAGACATAAAGCAAAGGATCACCAGCCTACAATCCACACCGCCAGAGAAGCTAGGGAACAAGGAAAACCCTAAGAGAGAAATACATGGTCCCCTATAGAAGGGGAAAGGGACAAGATCTCCTAAGTAAATTGGGAGCAGAGAGTGAGGGGAGAGGGAGTCGGGAGAAAGAGACGGGAAGAAGAGGAGTGGAGAGAAGGACATGAGGGAAAAGGAAGATTGAATCAGGGAAAGAATAGAGAAGAGCAAGAAAAGAGATACTATAATAGAGGGAGCCATTATAGTTTTTAAGAGAAATCTGGCACTAGGGAAATGTCCAGAGACCTACAAGGATGACCCCAACTAAGAATCTAAGCAATAGTGGAGAGGCTACCTGAAATGCCCTTCCCCGACAATGAGATTGATTACTACCTTATATGCCATCCTAGAACCTTCATCCAGTAGCTGATGGAAGCAGAAACAGAAGCAGACACAGCTAAACACTGAACCAAACTACTGGAATCCAGTTGCAGAGAGGGAGGAGTGATGAGCAAAGGGGTCAAGACCAGCTGGAGAAACCCACCGAGACAGCTGACCTGAACAAGGGGGAGTTCATGGACCCCAGACTGATAGCTGGGAAACCAGCATAGGATGGGCCCAGGCCACCTGAATGTGAGTGTTAGTTAGGAGTACTGGGCAGTTTATGGGGCCTCTGGTAGTGGATCAGTATTTATGCATAGTATACAAATAGACTTTGGGAGTCCATTCCACATAGAGGGATACTCTCTCAGCCTAGTCTCATAGGGGAGGGCCTAGGCCCTGCTCCAAATGATATGACAGACTTTGAAGACTCCCCATGGAAGGCCTCACACTCCCTGGGGAACAGAAAGTGTTTGGGATAGGGGATTGGAAAGGGGCAGGAGAGAAGTGAAGTGAGAGGGAACTGGCATTGATATGTAAAAAAAGGTTGTTTCTAATTTAAATTTTAAAAAATAAATAAAATTCAAAAATGAAAATTTAATAGTAACAGCTAATAAAATAATAAATCAAAAATATCAATAAAATTTAAAACAAAAATGAACAAAGCCAAAGGGTGGTCTTTTAAAATCAGCAAGCCTCAGCCAGGCTGAGAAAATACAAAGACAGAAGTTGTGAATATCAGGGAGACAAGACAGCATGCAGCCCCCGTGGCGTTGAAAGGGTAGTAAAAGTGCTGTAATGCTATATGCCCACAAATTTGATAAAAGTACGTAAAATGGACCAACTCCCTGAACAAAATATTCTGCTAGAATTTACACAGGGTGATCTAAACAGGTTTGTTAAAGAAACAGAATCAATAATTAAGACCTTTTCCAAACAGATAGACGAAAGTCCAGATGGGCTTGCTGGGGAGCATATGCAAAAGCGACTCAACATTCAAAATCAACTGATGTAACTGATCACATCAATAAGACAAGAAAAACACATACTCATATGAATAAATAAAATGTTATAAATTCAATGTTTATGGGTGACAAAAACTTTGATCAAATTAGCAAGAACAGCCAACAACCCTAACCTAGTAAGTAACATCTACAGAAACCCACAGCTAGTGTCACACATTATGCAGAGGTTCAAGGCTTCCTCACCATGATCATGATAGGAACACTGTGGCCCTTCTCACTAGCCCTCTTCAACATCATAGTGAAAGGCCTGCTAATGCAAAGCGGCCAAACAAATTAAATGGAAAAGTTAGAAATAAAACTGTCTTTGTTATTGGCTATCATGATAACTGATACGGAAAAATGAATAAACAAAACACTAACAACTGATTAGATCAAAGTTGCAAGACACAAAGATAAAGTCAGTAACTCCCCTGTATTCCAGCACAGAACAAGTAAAATGTGAAATTAAAATACAATACCACTTATAATAGATCCACAGATAAAATGTATAGGTATAAATATAGAGGACAACTACAAAACTCTGATGAAGAAAACCTAAGTACTAAGCAAATGAAGCAATATCTCATGTTCATGATAGGAAGGCTCAGCGTTGCCAAGGTGTAATTCCTTCCCAACTTTTTGACCTATAGATTCAAAGTGATTCCAATCAAAATCCCATTGATGCATTTTATGGTTATGTGTAATATTTCTAACTGTGACAGAGAGTGCCGAAGTGCCAACACAATACCGAAGAGGAGCATTGGGAAGAAGATGACGACTTATGAGTTCAGTTCAGTTCTTAGTAGAATAGGGTGAAGTGAAAATCAGATGGTTTATAATAATGGGAAAAAAAACAAAAAAGAGGAGCAGCATACTGAGAAAGCTCCAAAACACACACATAAATACGGTCAACCACAACAACCCATTAGGAAAAGATCACACTTTGAACAGACTTTGCTGAAACACCTGACCATCTGCATATGAAAATAAACATACCACTCTCTTCTTTGCAGAGATGTAGCAGGCAAAGGAGATACAGGTCCAGCATTCCCAGTAAGCCAAGACCACATAGAAATACTTAGGTTAATAGGAAAATGTGTTAATAGTTAAGTCAGAGTTAGCCAATGGCCAACAGTTCATAATTAAAAAAAAACAAAAAGAAGGAAAAATAAAAAAATGAACATACCTTATACTGTTCACAAAAAAAACTAACTCAAAATGAATAATATAACTAAATGTAAATTGCAAAACAACAAAACTCCTGGAAGATAATGCTAGGTGACTGTGGATATGGTAAAGACTTTTAAACACAGTAACAAGGACATGAATAAAGAAATCATATGCCAGATGGCTAAAACTTAAAACTCCCATTGTAATGCATAACTCTAGGGCACCCACTAAGGTAAACTATGGTCTACAATGCTTTTGAGTGCTAAGGTAATGAATCCTTTCTGTTTATAACTAGCACAGCAGTAAAACTTCAAAGATTTCATTCTTAGACTCATGCCTTTAGCTAAGGGTGTCTCAGATGCTGATAGTCTGTTTTGTGTAAGTGGAGGAATAACCACAAAGGAATGGGGAGCTCCGGAAATGAAACCACGTACACTCACTTACCTTTCTGTGCACTTTATTTTGGCCATTATTCCCGGAAACTCTTGCAGAGGAAAGTGAAGTTGCAAACAATGTAATTCAAACAATAGATTGCCCAACTTGTCCTCATTCCAACAAGCAGCTGATTCAGGTCAGTAAGCAACTCAGCTGCACTCATCAAATTACTATTGACTCTTTAAGCTTCACTTCAAAAACCTTCATCTCATTGTATCTATCACAGTAAAACTGCATTATAATTTTACCCAGCCCTCTCATCAACCCCCCACCACACACACACACACACACACACACACACACACACACACACACACACACACACACACACAATGAAAGCCTTGTTTTAGACCAGAACCTCAAAACCTCATGGATACTCCACCTCTTCTTTCCATACTTCAAAATGCAGTTAAAACTATGTGGTAGTCATGATCTTGGGAGCTGGAAAGATGGCTCAGAAAGGCACCGGATGCTCTTCCTAAAGGATTCCGGTTCAATTTCCAACAAACACATGGTGGCTCACAATGATCAATGATCTATAATTCAGTTCCAAAGAAGCTGACGGCTTTTTTTTTCCTCCACAAGCATAAGATGTGCATGTGCTATGCAGAAAAAAAAACATGCATACACATAAAGTAAATAAATCATTGTGATCTCCTTTAACTCCATAAGCCAGAAACTCAGCCACACTTTACTAACAATCTACTTTGGTGGTGGTTTGGAAGAGCCAACATCCAAAGGTGAAAAGAGTAGGAAGCTGGAATTGAAATTTACTCATTAACAACAATAAAGAAATTTGTCAAACTGAAATTGACACGTTGTTGTTGAAGGAGACAAAAGATGTGACTAGCATAGTAGTCATCATTATAGGTGCTAAGCTTCTTTTGCAATTAAATTTATTTTTTAATTTCATTTTACATTCCAACCACAGTTCTTCCTCCCACCCCCTCTCCTCCCCACAAGCCCAGCCTATTCCACATCCACTCCTCCCAATGAGTAAGGAATCCCATGAGGAGTCAACCAAGTCTGGCACATTAAGTTGGGTCAGGACAAAGCCCCTCCCCATGTGTTAAGGCTGAGCATGGCATCCCCTCATAGAGAATGGGTTCCAACCAGCTAGCTCATGCACCATGGTAGATCCCGGTCCTACTGCCAGGGGCCCCTCAGATAACCCAAGATTCACAATTATCTCCCACATACAGAGGACCTAGTTCAGTGTCATGGTGGCTGCACAGCTGTCAGTCCAGAGTTCATGAATTTCCACAATCTTGGTTCAGCTGTGTCTCTGTAGATTTCTCCATCATGATCTTGACCTCCCTTGCTCATACATTCCCTCCTCCCTCTCTTCAACTAGATTCCCAGAGCTGTACCTGGTGCTTGGTTGTAGATCTCTGCATCTGGTTCCATCAATTACTGGATAAAGGCTCTATGATAATAGTTGCAGTATTCACCAATTGATTACAGGGAGAAAACCAGTTCATAAGCTTCTTTATTTTATTTCTCTTTTCTCATGAGCCAGGTCATATTCTTATTACAGAAAAGTAAGTGTACAGATACATAAACACCCCAAATGGTAGGAACCCTAGAGACAACATACTAGTGCGTCACAGTCCTAAAGAAGATAGTATATGAAAGCAGACACTTCCATGTTTAGAATGATACTTTCCAAACTTCTCTTGGCTAATAGGGTGGAATTGTATTTTAGGTCAAAGATCTCCAGTCTTTCAAAGGAATGAACTAGTTTAGTGCATCAGTTTGGGGGAAGAAAAGCTAAAGAAGCAAGAACAATAAGAAAACTCAGCAAATAAGAGCCACGAGAGAAAACTATGAAGACTCCAGAGTCAACTGAAAGCATCTGGGAATTGGGTCAAGAAATGTAATTACAGCTGGGGCAGAGATCAGCAAGGGTCCCTTAAAAGAGAGACTGGAATTAGTAATCAAATGCATTCAATTAAATGACACAAACCAAAAACAAACTTTATGCCTCATGAACCACAAAGATCAGGAATTTTTAAATGCTGGGAAATGGAGAGGGGCCACATATTTATGGTGACAAAAATCATGAAGTTGAGATAAAACATGTTTACAGTTAGATAAGATTTGGGGCATGTCTGGTAAAGATCTGATGTCATGGAAGTAGAGTATGTGTCACTTGTCCAAGCTCCTTCAACCACATCAGCTGATTAGAGCCAGTTGATATGGAGATATTAGAAGTGACATTCCCTAGACAAGTGTTGCACAAAGTGAAAATCTCCTTTAGCAAACATGTGAGCTCTTTCAATGCTTTATTTTTCTTTTTTTCTTTCTTTCCCTCTCTCTCTTCCTTACTTCAGGAGACAGTTTACTGGCCTCATTTGTGTGGCAACTGTGAACCAGTGCTCAATATGCCAGGAAAGGCAGGACATGTCACAGCGGCTCAGAGATTCTTCTGGGTAAGAAGATGATGAAGTTATGCATATGATCAAGCATCTCTTCCAAATCTTAGAGCTGACAGAGACTGACTTTTTCCTGAAAATGTAAGTAAGATGTGACCTCATAGGAAGAGCTGCTAGAAATGGCCAATGATCTTGAAATTCCCAAGGAGGTTTACAAAGCACTCAGCACTTCACAGACTCCCCTGAAGAAATACAGAATGAAAAAGGTAGAAGTCACTACATCCACTCCAACCTCAAGGACAAGAACACCCAGACACCTAAAAAAGCCTGACCACTGTAAGAAAAGACAGCAATTTGAACAATAAATACGAACTCAAGAAAAAATGGTAGCAAGAATATAAAACAGATACACTTAAATCAAGACAATGAATGATACAAACAAGAATGACAACAAGTTTTAGGATCAATCACAGGCTGTTCACAGACTAAGCAAGAAACACCTCAGCACAAGAAGTAATATTTTAAGAGTTGGGCCATTTCCTTAAAAGTATATATCAGACATAACAATTAAAACAGAAAACATTCAAAATAAATAAAGAATATTAAGAGCAGCCAAGGAAAAAAGGCAGGTAACATATAAAGGCAGTCCTATCCGAAATTCACCTGACTTCTCCATGGAAACTCTGAAAACCAGAAGGTCCTGGATAGATGTTCTCCAAACATGAAGAGACCACAGATGCCAGCCCAGACTACTACAACTTTGAGGTTTTGAATTTTGTGGAGTACAGGTTTTCAAAGTATGACCTGAAGATTCTCTGGATTTCCTCAGTGTTGATTGTTATATCCCCCTTTTCATTTCTGATTTTGCTAATTTTCATGTTCTCTTTCTGCTTTTTGGTTAGTTTTGATAAAGTTTTTGTTGATTTTCTTGAAGAAGCAACTCTTTGTTACATTGATTCTTTGTATTGTTCTTTGTTTCTACTTTATTGATTTCAACCCTCAATTTGATTATTTCCTGGCATCTACCATCAACAAAACTCTCAATCACTATAGACGGAGAAAACAAGACATTCCATGACAAAACCAGATTTAAACAATACATATCCACAAATTCAGCCCTACAGAAAGTTCTGGAAGAAAAACTCCAACCCTAGGAAGTTAACTACATTCACAAAACTATGGGCAATAGATAATCCCACTTTACCAGAAGACAAAAGAAAAAATGGGATAAATCTACTCATAATACCAACAATAACAGATCCAAGGCAAACAAGAATTACCAATCAATGGTCCTTAATTTCCCTCACTATTAATGGTCTTAACTCACCTATAAAAAGATGCAGATTAACAGAATGGATACGAAGACAGAATGCATCCTTCTGCTGCATACAAAAAACACACCTCAACTTCAAAGACAGACACTACCTCAGAGTAAAGGGTTTGGAAAACATTTTGCAATCAAATGAACCCAAGAAACAAGCAAGTGTAGCTATGCAAATATCTAACAAATTAGACGTCAAACTAAAATCAATCAAAAGAGATGAGGAAGGTTATTTCATATTCATCACAAGAAAAATCCATCAGGACAAAGTCTCAATTCTGAACATCTATGTCCCAAATACAAAGGTACTCACATTCATTTAAAAAAAAAATTACTAAAACTCAAATCTCACATAAGACCTCACACACTTATAGTGGGAGACTTCAACACCCCACTCTCAACACTAGACAGGACTACCAGACAGAAACTTAACAAAGAAACAAAGGAACTAACAGAAGTTATGACCCAATTGGGTTTAACAAATATCTATAGAACATTCCATCCAAACACAAAAGAATATACCTTCTTCTCAGCTTCACATGGAATCTTCTCTAAAATCTACCACATACACAGCAACATAGCAAACCTCAACAGATACAAAAAAAATTTGGACCTGAACAAGGAGGAGCTAATGCCCCCCCCCAGACTGATACCTGGGAATCCAACATGGGACTGACTCAGACCCCCTGAATATGGGTCTCAGCTAGAAGGACTGAGCAGTCTGAGGGACCTCAGACAGCAGAAACAGGATCTATTCCTGATGCACAAAAGGACCTTGCTGACACATCCCCCTTGGAGGGATACCCCCTTAACCTAGAAACAGGAGAAAAGTACCAGTCCCTACTTCAAATGACTTGACAGATTTACATGACCCAACCAGATAGCATAGCCCTACATGTGGAATGGGGGTGGGGGGATGGGAGGGGAGGGTGGCCAGGGTGCATGTCATATGGGGAAAAGGGTAAGAGGAAAGGAGAAAGGGAGGGTGGGAGAGAGGGAGGGAGAGGAAACTGGGATCAACATGTAAAATTTTTAAATTATATTATTAATTTAAAAAATTGGAATGACCCCCTGTGTCTTATCAGACAACCATGCTTTAAGTTTAGAATTCAACAACAACACAGATTGCAGAAACCCTGCAAACTCATGAAAACTGTGATTGCACCATTCTTGGATCAAAGAAGAAATAAAGAAAGAACTTAAAGACTTCCTAGAATTCACTGAGAAGGAAGATACAACATACCCAAACTTATGGGACACTTTGAAAGCAGTACTAGGAAGAAAGATCATAGCACTAAGTACCCACCCACATGAAGAAGCAACAGGATATCACATTAGAGAATTAACAGCACAACTGAAAGCTCTACAACAAAAAGAAGCAAACTCACCCCAGAGGAGTAGATGCCAGGAAATAATCAGATTGAGGGCTGAAATTAATAAAGTAGAAACAAAGAACAATACAAAGAATCAATGTAACAAAGAGTTGCTTCTTCAAGAAAATCAACAAAAACTTTATCAAAACTAACCAAAAAGCAGAAAGAGAACATGAAAATTAGCAAAATCAGAAATGAAAAGGGGGACATAACAATCAACACTGAGGAAATCCAGAGAATCTTCAGGTCATACTTTGAAAACCTGTACTCCACAAAATTCAAAACCTCAAAGGAAATGGACAAATTTCTGGATAGATATCACTTACCAAAATTAAATCAAGAACAGAAAACAATTTAAATTGACCTATAATCCCTAATGAAATAAAAGCAGTCATCAAAAGTCTCCCAACCAAAAAAAGCCCAGGGCCAGATGGCTTCAATTCGGAATTCTAACAGAAATTCAAAGAACAGCTAATACCAATACTCCGAAAATTGTTCCACACAATAGAAGCAGAGATTCATTGCCAAACTTTTCACAAGGCTACAATTACCTTGGTACCCAAATTCCACAGCTAAGAAATAGAACTAAAGACCAATATTCCTCATTAATATTGATACAAAACTACTCAATAAAATACTGGCAAATCGAATCCTAGAACACATCAGAGAAATCATCCACAATGATCAAATAGGCTTCATCCCTGGGATGTAGGGATGGTTTAAAATATGAAAATCTATCAATGTAATCCACCATATAAACAAACTGAAAAAGAAAAACCATATGATCATCTCACTAGATGCTGAAAAAGCATTTGACAAAATACAACACCACTTCATGATAAAGGTCTTGGAGATATCAGGGAGAACAGGAACATACCAAAACATAATAAAAGCAATATACAACAAACAATAGCAAACATCATATTAAATGGAGAGGAACTCAATACAATTCCTCTAAAATCAGAAACAAGACAAGGCTGTCCATTCTCTCCATATCTCCTCAATAATGTGCTTGAAGTTCTAGCTAGAGCAATTGCTAGAGCAATTGATGGGAGATGTTATTCTGTATGTATGTTTCTCATACTGGTTAATAAAGCCCTGTGGCCAATAGGAAACAAGATAGGCGGGGCTAGGAGACCAGGAGGAGGAAAGAGGAAGTAGTAGGGAGGAGTCGAGATGTAGCCCAGGGAAGAAGCAGGACGCCTGCTGCGGCTCCCTGATAAGACGACCACGTGGAAATACTTAGATAAGTAGAAATAGGTTAATAATTAAGGCAGAGCTAGCCCATAAACAATAATGGTAACTGGCCAACAGGATTGTGTCAAATACAGAGTCTCTGAGTGTTATTTGGGGCTGGTGCGGCTGTGGGCCCAGACTGGCAGGCTGGCAGGCTGGCGGAAACATACACGCTACAAGCAATATGACAACAAAAGGAAATCAGAGGGATACAAATGGGAAAGGAAGAAATCAAACTGTCACTATTTGCAGATGATATGATAATTTACATAAGTGACCTGAAAGTCCCTACCAAGGAACTCCTACAGCTGATAAATGCCTTCAGCAATGTGTCAGGATACAAGGTTAATTCAAAGAAATTAATAGCCCTACCATATACAAACAATAAATGGGCTGAGAAAGAAATCAGAGAAACATCACCCTTTGCAATAGCCACAAACAACATAAAATATCTTGAGGTAATGCTAGCCAAACAAGTAAAAGACCTGTATAGCAAGAACTTAGAGTCTTTAAAGACAGAAATTAAAGAAGATACCAGAAAATGGAGAGATCTCCCATGCTCGTGGATAGGCAGGATCAACATGGTAAAAATGGCAATCTTGCCAAAAAAGCTAGCTACAGATTCAATGCAATCCCCATCAAACTCCCAGCACAATTCTTCACAGACATTGAAAGAATAATACTCAACTTTATACAGAAAAACAAAAGACCCAGTATAGCCAAAACAACCCTGTATAATAAAGGAATTTCTGGAGGTATCCCAACCCCTGACTTAAAGCTCTATTATAGAGCTATAATCCTGAAAACAGCTTGGTGTTGGCACAAAAACAGATAGACCAATGGAATCAAATTGAAAACCCTGATATTAAGCCACATACGTATGAACACCTGATTTTTGACAAAAAAAGCTACAATTATACAATGAAAAAAAGAAAGCATCTTTAACAAATGGTTTTGGCATAAATGGATGCTGATATGTGGAAGACTGCAGATAGATCCATATCTATCACCATGCACAAAACTTAAGTCCAAATGGATCAAAGACCTCAACATAAATCCAGCCATATTGAAACTCTTAGAAGAGAAAGTGGGAAGTATACTTGAACAAATTGGTACAGGAGCCTGCTTCCTGAACATAACACCAGAAGCACAGACACTGAAATTAACAATTAATAAATGAGACCTCCTAAAACTGAGAATATTCTGTAAGGCAAAGGACACAATCAACAAGAAAAAAATGGAAGCCTACAGAATGGGAAAAGATATTCACCAACCCCACATCTGACAGACAGCCGATCTCCAAACTATACAAAGAACTCAAGAAGCTAGTTACCAAAACACCAAATAATCCAGTTAAAAAGAAAAGCAAATAAAGAATTTCCAATAGAGAAATCTGAAATGGCTGAAAGACACTTAAGAAAGTGCTCAACAGCCTTAACCATCACAGAAATGCAAATCAAAACAACTCTGAGATACCATCTTATTCCTGTTAGAATGGCTAAAATCAAAAAACACCAAAGACAGTTTATGCTGGAGAATATCTGGAGAGAGGGGAACATTCCTCTACTGCTGGTGGGAGTGAAAACTCATACAGCTACTTTGGCAATCAGTATGGCAGTTCCTCAGGAAAATGGGAATCAGTCTATAATGAGATCGAGCAATTCCACTCTTAGGCATATACCCAAAAGACACACATTTATGCAACAAAGACATCTGTTCAATTATGTTCATAGCAGCATTATTTGCAATGGCCTCTCAAATGAAGAATAGATAAAGAAAATGTTGTATATTTGTACAATGGAGTACTACTCAGCAGAAAAAAAAAATGGAATCTTGAATTCCAAAAGCAAATGAATGGAACTAAAAGAAACCATCCTGAGTGAGGTAACGCAACCACAAAAAGATAAATATGGTATGTACTCACTCATATATGGATTTTAGACATAGAGCAAAGGATCACCAGCCTACAATCCACACCTCCAAAGAAGCTAGGAAACAAGGAGGACCCTAAGAGAGACAAACATGGTCCCCTAGAGAAGGGGAAAGGGACAAGATCTCCTGAGCAAATTGGGAGGGGGGAGAGGAGTTAGGAGAAAGAGAAAGGGAAAAGAGGGGAGAGGAGAACATGAGAGAGCAGGAAGATTGTGTTGTGGGAAGGAGAACAACAAAAAAGATACCATAATAAAGGGAGCCATTGTAGGTTTTAAGAGAAATATGGTACTAGGGAAATGTTCAGAGACCTACAAGGATGACCCCAACTAAGAATCTAAGCAATAAGGGAGAGGCTACCTTAAATGCCCTTCCCCAATATGAGATTGATGACTACCTTGTATGCCATCCTAGAGCCCTCATCCAGTAGCTGATGGAAGCAAAAGCAGACACCCACAGCTAAACACTGAGCTGAGCTACTGGAATCCAGTTGCAGAGAGGGAGGAATGATAAGCTAAGGAGTCAAGACTAGACTGGAGAAACCCACCAAGACAGCTGACCTAAACAATGGGGAGCTCATGGACCCCAGACTGATAGCTGGGAAACCAGCATAAGACCGAATGTGGGTCCCAGTTAGGAGGCCTGGGAAGTCTATGGTACCTCTGACAATGGATCCAGAATGTATCCCTTGTGGAGGAAGGGACTTCGGGAGCTCATTACCCATGGATGGATACTTCCTTAGCCTAGACACATAGTGGAGGGCCTAGGCCCTACCCCAAATGATTTGACAGATTTTGATGATCCCTCATGGAAGGCCTTACCCTCCCTGGAGAGTGGATGGCGGATGGGATGGGGACATCTTTGGAGAGCATGGGAAGCTGGGAGAGAGAGGGATATGTAAAATAAGAAATAATATTTTTTAAAAATGTATACATTAGAGCTTTACCATAAACCTGGCTGTTGAAATTAGGCCACACTTTGAACTTAGTTACTCTATTTGCCCTGAAATACTCTACTTTATAAGCCCCATTCTGTTTGAAGGATGACTGTGCCCCCTGGATGGACATATGAAAGGCACCATTGGCACAGAAACACCCATACAACACAGACTCAGTTGACTGCAAAAGGTACCACAAGACATTTGGTACAAAAGGTACCACAAGACATTTGGTAGTATGACAGAAGTCATAAGAAGAACATATACGTACAGTCTCTGGTTGTTTCTTTAAGGCTATTATTTCCTTGTCATGTTGAGTGATTTCTAAGCCATTCGATCATCTTCATTACCTGACACTCCATGCTAAGTCATACTCTCAGGAGCTGTCGGGCTTAAGTCTATAGAACCAGCCTCAGTTCTCAACCTCTTTATTCTCTGTCAATTTATTCTATAAGGTGAAGATTAATTCAGTGTACAGGTTTCTGTCTTTGTCCCTCCTATTTCCAGTAGATTTACCTGAGTATATTTTTAAGATGACATTCGCTCTTTCCCTAGAAAACTGTTTTGTGTAAATATGTCTTTGTTAATTTATCTGATGCAAAGGGACTTTAGAAAGAAAAAGATGCCTAAAGGTACACACTGTACTATCAGCATGAAAACAATTGTAAAATCATTGAAAAAAAATGCTCTCTGGGTTCATTAAGTATACCTTTACAATGAGAATTCTAAAATTATAGTAGAAAGTTAGATTATGCATTTTATTAAACTATCACTTTAGGCTGCTTGTAATAATTATAATGAGTACTTTTTAGAATTGTGTAACTTTTACACATGCCAGATTAAGTTCAAACTTGTTTTGAATCCCTTCTTCTGAATGACAGTGAGGGAAGATAGTCTACAAATGCAAAAAAAAAAAAAAAAAGGGGGGGTATCACCAGATTGGAGTTTAGAACCTGGAACTCAACTGTTTGAAAAAAGCATAATTGCTGTCTGGGTTGTTAACTTAAGAACTCTAGTCTTGAATAATTTGCAAAGGGCAAAGATGCTATAATTAAAACAGAAATTAACTAAAAGTCCATTTGCTAAATGTCAAGGTTGTTCAGAATTCTTCCTCATTTGGCTCCAGAACATTGGCAGCCAAGTTTATACCCTTCAAGACAAAAAAATTGGAAGAAAGTAATAAAGTGATCACCCCATGCCTAAATATCTATAGATACTAGCATTTGGGGGCTCCAAAAAAGAGTCCCTGTCAACAATGTATATAGTACACACCAACTTCAGATTGTAGAACATCATAGCATGTCATTCCTAAATGCATCTGTCAAAATTCTCATTTCTGCTTCTTCAGGTTCTTAGGCACCATGCTCTAGAAACAGACATTTCCCTAATAAAAATGCTCTTCCTTTCACTCTTCTTTGAACTCCAACTTACCCTTTTGGTCTCAGACAAGACTCTTCTGACTTCCATAAAGTATATCAGGATGTCATCATCTTACCTGGAATTCCAAAGTACCCACTTTGTGGCATCTGCAATTTGTGTAACATATACGCTCTAAATTATTTATTTCATGTCTATATCATCGCTAAACCTTTAAGTTCTGTGAAAGACTGGCATGACTATTTTGTGCATTACTGTATTCTCAGCTCAGGACACACACTCAAATATTTGTTTAATAGACAAGTGAATATTTAGTGACTGAATGATGATGCTTAATTTACTTGACTGCCTAGTGCCTGATGCCTGCAATAAGACAATACAAAACAGCCAGGAGATACATTGTCTTGGTTAGGGTTTCCATTGCTGTGATTAAACACCATCCCCAAAAACAATTTTGGAAGAAAGGGTTTATTCCAGCCTACAAATCTCAGATCAAGCTCTATAACTCAGGGAAGTCAAGGAGGGAATTCAAGGCAGGAACCTGGAGGCAGAAGTGAAGCAAAGGCCATGAAAGAGTGCTATTTACTGGTTTGCCCCTCATGGCTTGCTTAGCCTGCTATCTTACAATACTCAGAACCACCAGCCCAGGGATGGCACCACTCATGATGAGCTGGATTCTCCCACATCAATTGTTAATTAAGAAAATACAACGCAAGCTTTCTCACAGGTCATCTGGTGGGACATGTTCTCAATTGACTTTCTTTCAAAATGACTCTAGCCTGCCTACATATCATCCAATCAGAATTATTAGTGCATAGTAATAGCATAAGAGACAAAACAAATGAAGGGACTTAAGTCTGTTATGCCTAGGTAAGGGAAGCGTCCATTTCAAACAATGGGAAAGTTAAAAAGAAATATTTGGAATGGTCAATGATAACTTTGAAGATAGAAATGTTGAGTTACCAGTTTCATCTGGGTGAAGATTGCACACATGCAATTGGTAATGTAGGGCTACAGCTTAGCAAAGAGGATAGTAGAGATCAAATTATTTGAGGAACATTTTAGTGTAAAAATCTGTTTCAAATAGATATGTGTAGTCTTGGTTTATCTTGGTCTTCACTGTTGGCTGCCTCTCACATGGCTGCTCAGTTCATGGAGATAGTATATATCTTTCTTTAGCAAGAGGGTCACAAGCTTGTACAATATAGGGACTCAGACCATGAGTCTGGCAAACACTAACACAGGTTGTTCAATGGAGATGGAGATGTTGACCTTCTCTCCGGTGCTAGTAATAACAGCCACAGTAGAGGAATCAGCACTACATAGCTCTTTTTCTACTTTAATACATAAAAATTTTCATTTTATCAAGTCACTGAAATTAACTCTGAAACTCAATGAGACCACTTTATTATATTGTATTGACCAAATCAAAGAATTTCTTCAGGTTTTTGGCATTTTGTCACTTTGTGTGTGTGCTCGCACTCACACACTTGCATGCATGCACATGCACATGTACATGAGTGTCCAGAGAGTCCTGATAGGGGTGCTAGGAACAGAAATGTGGTCCTCTGCAAAAGCAGCAAGAGCTCTTAACCACCGGGTCATCTCTCTAACCACCTTCTCCAGAAGTTCAAAGCATCAGGGCAACAGCCAATTTCTATTACTAGCACATCTTCTATCTGCAGATAGGAGGAAGCTCTGTGAGCTTCTTATTAGATAATTTATTTTCAGGAATGCTTATCAATGCTAGCTCCCTTTCTAATGTCCCCAGTCATCAGGATCAACCCACTATTGGGAAACAGGTTAACATGGAGCCTCCCTTTAAACATAAACCCAAAACACTGCCCCGCACCATTAGCCTTAACCCAGAGCTGATCTACTGCTCTCATTCCGTTTTTGCTTTGGATGACTGTGAGACATGGTAAAACCCAACAATCACTGTGATGAAACAGAATTATGTGGCTATGTTTATACAAATCATAAAATTGATCACATGGTAGAGTATTGCAGAATGTCACCAATTCGTTTGTTACAATAAACTTACCTTCCAAAAAGCTATAAAAAAATATACATAAGAATTACTTCATTTTGGTTTTTCCTCTGCAGTATAAGTCATTTATTTCTGTGGAAGATGTCACTGTCTCTCCAGCAGGTCAACCCCAGGAGGCCTAGCAACTGTAATTACTATATTACATTAAATATTCCACATATCTGTCAAGACTTCAAATGATTCTGTGGTGTCAGTTTACATATATACATGTATATATATATATACATATATATGTATATATACCTCTACTTAATCATCACTTAAGGCAGTTCTGAAACCCATATTACTTACTGATTCAAACTTCAATGTTATAATGTGTATGTTGCATAGTTTGCTATATTGCTAGTCTCTCTATTGATTTCTTGGTTAAGAAAATGTCCACTCTGATCTGCCAGGCATAAGTGTTCTCTTTCTACAGAAAATACATACTTTTTCACTGAGGTAAACTTGTCAAGATCATTTCACCTAATCGTCAAAGAAAAAAGAACACCAGAAAAATCACTTTGAGCTTTACATGGAGTCAAAGTAGTGTTGAAAATTTCATATAAATACAGTATTTCAAGCAAATGCTAGCAAAACATATAACAAGCTTTTCATCTGTTTGCTCTGCTTCTAAAGGGAAACCTTTGTATTTACAGTGACCAAGCTAACGGTCAATAGCTTTCATTCTTTTTTGCCTTTTAATGTAAGTGTAGATTTTGTGCATTTTGTAATTTTACCTTATAAACAGCCTCAATGGTCCTGCAATGAAAATCAAGCCGTTTGATGGCATAGTAACTACAGCTACATAATTTTGCACTGGGATGGGTCATAAGGTTGCTATATTTACCTTTAAGTTAGACCTGTTCATGTGTCTGTATTTATTTATCCTGCCTGAATAGCCTTTACAGTGAAGATAAAAGTGTAATTATTTTTACAACAATGAAAGATTCAGGGTGCCAGAACCTAATACCCTAGTGCCCAACAATGACAACTAGCACCAGTGAATAGCACTTCAAGGCTTTTAATCTCCATGACAACCTACCTTGCATTCTTCAATAAAATACCATTTTGCATGCATACAAACATATTCTTTATGCACAGTCTACTTATTAATAAATATCACCTGCATTGAACATAAAAAGCGTACTTTCATTTTAAATGGCTCTGAGTTCTTCCTATAAAACTAATTAGATGAACTAGCAACTTGATTTATATCTTTACTTCCACAGTACACCTACACAATGAGCCACCAGCAGACTTTCTGAAATGGATACTGAAACCGATGCCTTCTTCAGTCTGAAATGCTATAGAGATGCTGGCCCCAAGCTCTCAGGCATTACTCTGAACATTCTGTTTTGCAGTGAATAGGTAATTTTTACTTTAGACCAAGTCATCACCGGTCTCCCATGGGTGTGGGGAGGATGCTGCTATAAGCTCTGGATTTTGTTTGTCCTCTCAATTCTAAACAAGTCTAGCTTTCCTGGTGCAGGTGAACTGATTGTTGTTTCTTCCCTCCTTGTGATTTCGTAACAAATTAATTTGTATAATAAGGAATAAACCAGGAAGAAGTAGGAGAGAAACCTATAACTGTTAGGTAGAAGTTGTGATGGTTAGCATTGATTGTCTGTTTAACAAGATGGAAAACCACTAGAGAGACAAACCTCTGGACACATCTGTGAGAAATTATTAGGTTAACTGAGAGGGCAAGACAAACCCTACCTTTCCATGTTCCAGAGTCCCACAATGGATGAAAAACAGAAAGAGCCACTGAGCACAGTGTCCATCTTCCTCTAGGCTTCCCGAGATGTGACTGATGCCATGTGACCAATCACTTCAAGCTCCTGCTGACATGACTGCCCAGTTGGAATGGACTGTACCCTCAAGGTATAAGCCAAAATAATCTCTTTTGCTCTTAAATGGCTTTTGTTAGCATATTTTATGTTGGCAACAGGAAAAGTAACTGATATTGTGTTTATCTCTACCCACTTACTAGTACCTTTGCTGGGGAAGGGAGGGGAGGTGGGGAGAGAAAAGGAGAGAGGAAGGGAGAGGAGGGGAGAGAAGAGGAGAAACCTGAAATATCTGCAGCTTCATCCAGATTTAAGCATCTTTGTAGATCTGTTTTTTCTCTTCTGTACCTCATTGTCCCATAAAACTGATTTCTTGCATATAACTCCGCTACCTTTTGATACTGTCCATCTAGGCTGGTTCCTGTGTAATCAGAACTATGGACAGGAATGGTGTTGCAAACCTGAGAGCCTCCTAAAGCAAAGTGATTAAGAAAAATCAGAATTTGCTTCTAAACAATGCTTGGCTTTCTTGTGAAAATTAGTTCTCCTTTAGTATCTCTAATTCCTTTATGAAATTGTGTCTTTACTCTCTTGCTTCCTTAGGGAGCTAAGTGCTATTAATTACCATACCTATCTTCAAGAAATGCAGAAAAACTATGTTTAATAGCCCATCCATTCACAGCAAACAACTAACCTTTTCTTCATAAACATAAACCAAAACATAAATACATCTTTTCTGAATTCACATTCTCTTCACAGAAAACCACTTAGCTGTCTATAAATTGTGTTCTTCCCATAACCCAGCCCTTCGAACTAAGAGTGCAGGATCAACTTCTCTAGACTGAAATATCATGGATGCAAAAGCCAAGCCATGGCTTCTCCTGACTAGATGACTTCAATAGGTGGCACCTGTCACATCCATGACGTGCAGACCATGCCATGTCTTGCTACCTTTTCTACCACAACAGAAATATTCTCAAACCCCATGGTTCATGTTAGTCATTCCATCAAAGATGCAATAATAATCAGAAAAGCAATTAGGGACTCTAACAAACTCAGCAAACATTTTATTAAAACAATTTTCTGTTTGCTTTGAATCTTACAAAACAACCAATTTAAGTAACACTTTAATTATATAATATAACTGGATTGTTTTTTCCTGAGTTTGCTGATTATTTTGTCATGTAAAAATATTTTAAGTGTACTAATTGTCATATAATGATGGCAGACAACCAAGCAGCCTGTCTTTTCAGGTTCTGATGGCCTTGGCAGCCTGGCACATATTATCAAGTACCACGAATCTGGTGGAGTTAGGACTTGAATAAATCTTAAGCAGTCTTTCTGTTCACAGGGTAGTCTGTCCAGCTCTGCTTTGACCTTGGGAGCCCCTACAGTGTTCATCTTTAGGAATCTCCAATTTATAAAACTGCAACCACCCCATGAAAAAGGACCCCACAAATGTCTGTTTAATTAAACCAAATTGTATTTTTAATAAAAATCCTTCTAAACACAGCAGTCTAATCATTATATTTTAGCACATTTCTTGCATAGTGTTTGGGTAGATGTCTTCTGTGTTTAGAAATTGTGAGACGTCCTCTTCTGCAGTTTCCAATTGCTTTGATCAGTGCCTTAAAAGTAAGTGTCACCATTCTTATTTTTAACTATTCCTGTGAACAGTACCAATGCATTCCTAGCAGTGGCCTCACTCCTTGAAGATACCAATGTGAGCAAGCACCATAGAAAAGACCTACATTTCCCTACTGATTTATTTTTAGATGAATATAATTCAGTTTTTAAAGATTGTACCCAATTGTCCAATAAAGAGTGGTCATCCTTGAAAACCACATGCAGGAAAAAAAATGGACTCAGTGGGTTGTATATAAATATGTGTGTGTGTGTGTGTGTGTGTGTGTGTGTGTGTGTGTGTGCATCCCACAAACATACATATACCCATATGTATACATACTACTAATAATTGAAGAAAAAGAAGAGAGGCTACCAACTTGAGGCAGTCATGCAAAGGTTTCAGGATAGGATAGCTGGGAGGGATAAAAGAAAGAAAGGGGGATGGGGAAATGATGGAATTCCATTTCAATTAAAAATGTACTTTTAAAAATTGTATCTATCAAAATAAGTTTCTGAAAGTACAAAAGAAGCCATGAACACTCTATTTCCCTTCCAGGAATTTTTTTTTTTTTCATAAGCAATGCTGTAGCCTCTGAATAGTTACCAAACATGGGCAGGTTAGTTAACTGATGTCATCTGTGTTCTAGTGATTTACAACACATAATACATAATTGAAATTGCAAGTCCTGCTAAAACAAACTTAGTCCTCAGTAAAGATAGCCAGGACATCAGGTGTCTTCTCATTAGAAGTCTAGTAATTCATAATTGGTGGCCTTATTTTCTGAGACCCAAAGAACTAAAAGCTGTCATTCTTTGATGTACCCAGCTTCACTACCCAACCCTCTTCCAACTTGTTGTTTTCATTTCCGGTGAGCCCACTGTCAAGCTTGTGTGACAATGAGTTTCCCAAAATCAGTAATTTATGAAAGGGTTCAACTTTTAGTTGCTTTTATACAACAGAAGGCTACTGTTTTTGCCATTACAGAAACCATGTTACAGATGGAGAAACCCACATAATCAGCTGACCTGAACAAAGGGGAGCTCATGTACCCCAGTCTGATAGCTGGGGAGGCAGCATAGGACTGAACCAGACTCCCTGAATGTGGGTGTTAGGAGGACTGGGGCCTCTAGTAATGGAACAGTATTTATCCCTAGTACAGGAATGGACTTTGGGAACCCATCCCACATAGAGGGATACTCTCTCAGCCTAGACATATGGGGCAGGGCTATGAAATGATGTGACAGACATTGAAACACCCCCCCCCATGGAAGACCTCACCCTCCCTGGGGAGCAGAAAAGGGATGGGCTAGGGTTTGCTGGGGGTAATAGGGGAGGGTGGAGGAGTGAGGGAACTGGGATTGACATGTAAAACAACTTTGTTTCAAATTTAAATTAAAGGGGAAGAAAGAAATAATGTTTCCTGTGGTGTGCTAGACAGCACATTCTGAAAACCAAGCCATTGTAGGTTTCCTTGTCAGTAAGTCTCCTACCAGGCCGCCATCAAAACAGAATCTAGGAAGATATATGTGGTCTAGTCCTGGAACCAAGGAGAACAAGTTCTAGCAAAGTCCAACACCACAGGTGGTTGCTGACTGTAAAGATAACTGGATTAGGAAGTTGGAAATGACTAAAAATTAGAAATTAGAAAAAAAACGCCTAGAATTCTAAGAGCCACAAGTAATAGTTGTTAATATGGTGTGTGGCATAAGCAGACACCACAAGTAGCCCTTGCACAGGACTCTAGAACACTTACATATATGTCTGTGTTTGTAGAAACCATGGAAATTTCAATACATTCTCAAGCTTTAATCATTTCTACTGAGAAATCAATTAAAGAAGGATTTGGAACTCAGAGAAAGTAAATAAATTGGCTGAATATTAACAGAGGTTTCATCAATGGAATTTTAGCAAAAGCTGTGAGAAAATAAACTCAGAAGTTAGACCTACATCCCTACATTTACGAGCTCGAGGGAGCTGACAATACAGGAGGAGCCTGAGCTCTGGAAAGATATATTAGGAGAAATAACACATCACTGACTATGTGGAGGGAAATTTGACAACCACCAGACAACCATGCTGATTTATAAGAATCACACAAAATTTTTCCATCAAACCCTTTAGTTTTCTGACACCAAAAACATGATCCTTGAAAAAAAGAATCAACAGTTCTGAGTGATATCACAAGCCCAGGAAAATTTAAGATTTCTTGTTAAACAAAACAAGTACTTGTAAGAGAATGTAGAAGGAAGAACACAGATGTAAA
This sequence comes from Cricetiscus sungorus, assembly GCA_030556225.1. Taxonomy (NCBI): domain Eukaryota; kingdom Metazoa; phylum Chordata; class Mammalia; order Rodentia; family Cricetidae; genus Cricetiscus; species Cricetiscus sungorus. The sequence goes on along the minus strand of JANBXA010000600.1, from coordinate 10,830,185 downwards.
CAAAAGTGCCACCGCAAAGTCAACATTAAGTGACAACAACTATCTTATTATTTAAAGTAGGTATGAACGGTACACTTTGCAAATATTTACAAATATTCTGTGCAGTTACCTGTAATTGGGGCTCACAGCCTATAACTCTAAGCTACAGAGGACTTCAAAAGCTTGATTTTCCATCACCACAAGCTGAGGTGGAAGAAGCTACAATATGATTCTATCTCCCTTACCCCCAAAAAAGTGTGACATGCTTATATTAGTGAGATGTTCATTAACTGGTTAACATCTTTCCAGGCTTCAAGTTCTACCATCGTTTTTGTTAAATAACTTTCCTGTTAACATATCACACACAGAGAAGAAAGATACAAATCACACACCCCATTACAACATTAAAGTTGATTTTTGTTTTTCAGGTATGTGAATTTGCAGGGAAAGGTTGAAGGGCTTTTGGCTGCTGCTCTAGGTGTCACTCAATTTTGGTGTAAGAACAAACAACAGTGCTTTTGAATCTTTATGACAAAGAGTTCACTTCTCCACAGATCACCTGGCAGTTTGTTCAAGGAAGACACAGTAAAAGTTGCCCATTCATGATTCAGTAAGTATTTCCTAAGTGTTCCCAATGTTCAAGACACTGGACAAGGCATAGAGAGTGGTGTCAGGATAGATAAGACACCACCCAGATCTTCCAAAGGCTTATAATCTGTAAGCAAAGACCAAGCTTAAAATGACAACCAATTAAAGGATTCCTGTGGGTTATGAGGAAGAAGAAATCATAAATTCCCCAGAACAAAATGTAAAACTCATCTCCAAAAAGCTATAGTCTACTTAAGCACCAACAGTAGTCATCATATTGAAAGGTGGCTGTTTGCCAGAAGCAAGACCTTCAGGGAAAGTCACATGATATCTGGGACATTGCACGTACTTTACCATAGTAACAGTCAGTAAGCAAGTATTGAGATGGTAGAACGGACTGAAAAAGTAATCAAGGATCACATAAGTGTTGTGCTTAGGAATTATAGCTTTGTGCTGTGTGTGATAAGGAATTAATACAGATCTTTTAAAGCAGGAATAAGAAGTCAGAGTGTGGGGCTGGAAAGATGGCTCAGAGATTAGCACCAGCAGCTCTTCCAGGGGTCTTGAATTCAATTCCCAGCAACCATGTGGTGGTTCACAACCATCTATAATGGGATCTAGTGCCCTCTTCTGGTGTTGAGGAATAAATGCACACAGAACACTGTATACATAATAAATAAATCTTTTAATAAGAAAAATCATCAGAATGGAAAACAGATTCTATAACAGCCTAACAAACATTGCCTACAAAGAACTAGATAGCAAATGCTAAACTTTGTAGGCCACACAGTCTCCAGTCACTGCCCAGTCAAGCTGTTAAAGCATGAAGTAACCATACAAAATATGTAGGTGAGTAAGCATAGTAGTGTTTCAATAAATATTTATTAACAAAAAAAAACAAAAAAACAGGAAATTTGATTCACAAGCCACACAGTTCACCAACCTAGATTCAATTATATATTCCTAGTCAACAAAATTATGCTGAAAGCTATTGCTATGCTTTAGGTGAGTGATAAAGAGCTTGAACAGTCAACAAGAAAAAACAGCAGCTCACAGAATGGGAGAATATCTTCACCAACCCCACATCTGACAGACAGCTGATTCCCAAAATATACAAAGAACTCAACAAGCTAGTTACCAAAACACCAAATAATCTAATTAAAAAGTGGGGTGCAGAACTAAATAGAGAATTCTCAATGGAGGAATATAAAATGGCTGAAAGACACTTAAGAAAGTACTCAACACCCTTAGCCATCAGGGAAAAGCAAATCAAAACAACTCTGAGATACCATCTTAACCTTGTCAGAATGGCTAAAATCAAAAACATCAAAGACAGTTATTCTGGAGAAGATATGGAGAAAGGAGAACACTCCTCCACTGCTGGTGGGAGTGCAAACTCATACAGCCACTTTGGAAATCAGTATGGCAGTTCCTCAGGAAAATGGGAATCAGTCTACCACGAGATTCAGCAATTCCACTCTTAGGCATATACCCAAAGGACGCATATTCATACAACAGAGATATCTGTTCAACTATGTTCATAGCAGCATTATTTGTAATGGCCAGAACCTGGAAGCAACCTAAATGCCCCTCAACTGAAGAATGGATAGAGAAAATGTGGTGCATTTACACAATGGAGTACTATTCATCAGGGAAAAAAAAAATGGAATCTTGAATCTCAAAGGCAAATGAATGGAACTAGAAGAAACCATCCTGACTAAGGTAACCCAGTCACAAAAAAAGAATAAAAAACAAAACAAAAAAAAACAATATGTACTCACTCATATACGGATTTTAGACATAAAGCAAAGGTTCACCAGCCTACAATCCACACTGCCAGAGAAGCTAGGGAACAAGGAAGACCCTAAGAGAGAAATACATGGTCCCCTAGAGAAGGGGAAAGGGACAATATCTCCCAAGCAAATTGGGAGCTTGGCAGGAAGGGAGAGTGAGTTAGGGGGAAGAAGAGGGGAGAGGTGGGCATGACAGAACAGGAAGACTGAGTCAGGGAAAGAATAGAGGAGAACAAGAAAAGAGATACCATAGTAGAGGGAGTCATAATAGATTTTAAGAGAAATCTAGCACTGGGGAAATGTCCATAGATCTACAAGGATGGCACCAACTAAGAAGCTAAGCAATAGTGAAGAGGCTACCTTAAATGCCTTTCTCTGATAATGAGATTGATTACTACCTTATATGCCATCCTAAAACCTTCATCCAGTAGCTGATAGAAGCAGAAACCCACAGCTAAACACTGAGCCAAACTACTGGAATCCAGTTGCAGAAAGGGAGTGATGAGCAAAAGGGTCAAGACCAGGCTGGAGAAACCCACAGAAACAGCTGACTTAAACAAGGGGAAACTATGGACTCCAATCTGAAAGCTGGAAAACCAGCATAGGACCAACCCAGACCCCCCCTGAATGGATAATAGGAGGACTGAGCAGTCTATGGGGCCTCTGGTAGTGGATCAATGTTTATCCTTACTATATAAGTGGACTTTGGGAGCCCATTGCACATAGAGGGATACTCCCTCAGCCTAGACACAAGGGGGAGGGCCTGGGCCCTGCTCCAAATGATGTGACAGACTTTGAAGACTTTCCTTGGAAGGCCTCACACTCCCTGGGGAGCAGAAAGAGGATTGGATGGGGATTAGTGGGGGAAACAGTAGAGGACAGGAGGGTGAGAGAACTGGGATTAATAGTAAAACAAGCTTGTTTCAAATTTAAATGAAAAAAAAATTATATAAAAAAAGATCTTGAACAAGGACAGCTGACATGGACTAGAGATGACTACAGAAACAGCATGTCAGGAACTGGTGACAATTGACTAGAAATAACCAATGTTACTACCAAAAAAAAAAAAAAGAAAAAAAGAAAAAAACCAGGTGGGGGAAGGGGAATAGATTATAAAGTTAGTAAAGTTAGTGATTCAAACTGATCAGCTAAATACACAATTCTCAACAGATGAAACACAAACAACTGAAAAACACTGAAAGAAATTTTCAACAGAGACTGTACCCCCTCCTCTGGGCTGCACACTAGGGCCTAAGGACTCTGGTAGCTCCACCAGATGCCAGAGCAGTCCTAAGGTCCCCAGGGAAGACTACCCACCACCAGCTAAACACCTTCAAGCCTGTCCAACAACCCTAGACTGCACTCCCACTTCTGGGCCTCATATCCCAGCCTACTACTTTGGAAGAAGTCTTTGACTGTACCAAAGGCCAGGCAATATCAAGGAACCACAGGTAAGATACTACCCACAGCCAACTAAGACTCCTTAAAACCTACTCAATAACTCCAGACTGCATGCACTCCCCTAGGTCTATACTAGAGCCCACAGCCCTGGCAGCCTTATGGGAAGCTAGCTTGGCCCTAAAAACCCCAGGTAAGGAACTGTCCATTGACCACAAAACCTCTTTAAAGCCTGCCCAACAACCCCAGACTGTACACTCCTACCCCCACCCCCAACTCATACCCTGGTCTACAACTTCAGAAAAAGATTTCTGCTGTACTGGAAGCCAGTCTAGTCTAGGGACCCCAGTCTTCATCCCCTCCCCTGAGCTCCATATCCTGGCTTACAATTTCAAAAGAGGACTTCAACCTTACCAGAGACCAGGACAGATCTAGGGACCCATAGTTCCAAAAAAGCCAGAAGGGGATGTCCCACAGAACCTAAAGACATGCTAGTCACCAGAGCACTTGGTCATTTAGGCCAGAAGACCAGAAAGAAAATAAAAACCAAGGAAGAAAACACCCATCTAATAAAGACAAACTCAGGAATCAACACCTAGACCTAAAATCATACCAAATCCAGGTGCCTAAATGCCAGTGTGCACTATCAAAAACAGAAAAGCCAAAATGGTGTCACCAGAACACAGCTACCCTACAACAGCAATACCAAACAATCCAACACAGCTGAGGCACAAGAAAATGACCTCAAAATTACTGTATGAAGATGATACTTAAAGTGGATATGGACAAATTCCTTAAAGGAATTGAGGAAAAGATGAACAAAAATTGGAAGAAATAAATTCTTAAAAGGAAACCAAGAAAAAACAACAAGCAGATAAAGGAAATTGTTCAAGACCTGAAAATGGAAATAGAAACAATAAAGAAAAAACAAATGGAGGAAATCCAGGAACTACAGACACAAGCATTATCAACAAAATACAAGACATGGAAGAAAGCAATCTCAGGGGTTGAATACAGGATAGAGAAAATAAATTTATCAGTTGAAGAAAATGCTAAATATAAAAACTTCCTAACACAAAACACCCAGGAAATCTATGACCCTATGAAAAGACCAAATGTAAGAATAATAGGAATAGAAGGAGAAGAAAAGCAACTCAAAAACCCAGAGAGTATATTTAACAAAATCATAGTAAATTTTTCCAACCTAAATAAGGACATACCTATAAAGGATTAAGAAGACTACAGAACACCAGAAAAGAGACCCCTTGACACAAAATAATCAAAACACTAAACATACAGAAAAAAAGAAAGAATACTAAAAGCGACAAGGGAAAAGGGTCAAGTAACATATAAAGTTCCCTCCTCTCAGATGGCTTCAGCTTGTATCAAGTTGGCAGCAAATATCAAGAACATTAAGTTTTATATTGCCTTGAAGAATTTAGTGTCATCGGTCATTTCTTAGTCTGTTCAGATAGTAATAACAGAACGTCAGAGGATAGGTGGCTTATACACAGAAGGAGTTTATCTCTTGCAGCTGTAGAGACCACATAGATCAAAGCATAAGTGGATTCTGTAGCTGATGAAGGCCTATTTCCTGACTCATAATGGTGCACAGATAGTGAGAGGGACACTGTGATCACTTAGATTTCTGAGAATATGTCCATTTAGCCTATAGTTCTCTAGGGCCTATGACCTCCCAAGCCAACAGATTTATAGATTTCAGCCAGGTTTCAAGTATCAGGCATGACATGAATTATTTCTTGTGGAGAAAATTTCAAATCCAATCAGAAAGTGGTTGGTCATACCCATAACAGTCTCTCTCTCTCTCTCTCTCTCTCTCTCTCTCTCTCTCTCTCTCTCTCTCTCTCTCTCTCTCTCTCATCCATGGACAGTTCAATTGTATATCACATTAGCAACTACATCTGGATAAGACTATGGCAAAAAAATTATAATAAAAGCAATCAAAATTAAAATCTCTAGAGAGCTGAAAATGCTGTAAATATCTCAAATACTACAAAATAATCGAAAATTTCTGTGATTCAACTGCCTAACATGATTCTAAAATACTTCTCTCCCCACTTTTATAACTTTATATTTTTTTATCTTTCTTCACACAACAGTGTTTTTACAGTCATATCTAGAGAAAGAATACTAATTCTGCTACAGGCTTATGTAGCACCAACACAGGAATGTGAGCTGAATCCAATTTCATACAGTTCCTGTCAAGACAGAAAAATGTGTGATGTGTGTGACATCCTCTCTGTTGCATTATCAGATATGTACCTGGCAGGATACAAATTCCATTTTGATTGAGTCAGTGAGAACCAAAGCCCATAATTTTCCACAGATGTGACTGCAAGAATTTTCATAGGCTAGTTCTGGCTTGATACATTTACAGTTTTATTTAACCTCTACCACACATATATTACTGTTACTAGTTCTTACATTTATATCATGCAAGTCCTCTGGCCTTGAAAATTTATGTGATGGCTTTAGGTAAACTGGCATCCAGAGCAGGCCATTTCTACACCAAAATGCTAGTTCTACTTAAGTCTACCTAGAAATGCTTATGGACCACATAAATATATCTCTCTATGCCTAAATTCAATGAATTTTCAAACATTCTTGCAAATAAGAATGTGCTGGCTTCTAAATTAGAAGATTGCTTTTGGCCCTGAAACTTCACATGATTTCCTGGCTTTTAAAGTCTAGGGTGTGTGTGTGTGTGTGTGTGTGTGTGTGTGTGTGTGTGTGTGTGTGTGTGTGTGTATATGTTTATATTATATTTGCTTACTTATTTTGTGTAAATATGTGCATGTCATCACACTAATGCCATCGCATGCATATGGAGATATGTGGACAACTTACTGGAGCCAGTTGCTTCCTTCCAGCGTTCTTAAGGGTTTCAAGATCAAACTCAGGTTTTCAGGCATGTCAGCAAACACCTTTATCAAATGAGCCAGCTCATAAACCCAAATTAGGAATATTAAGTGATAATAAAATCAAAGCATTTTAGCTTCTGAAAGATGACAGAAATTACAGTGACTCAGTAGCGGCACTCCTTTTGTCTGGATCCACATGGCTGGATGCAGCTGTGCACTAGGTCCTGAGCAGAGCCTGACCTACATTTTGCATAAGCAATAATGATACTTATCAATGGTTCCAACACAAACTACCTCATCCTTGAACTTCCAAGCCTAATACTAAATAACAGATCCATACATAGTTGAAGATATATTAGCACTATCAGCAAGAGTATAGCCACATAGATAAGATGTGTGGTTCTCTAAAGTGATTCCCAAGTTTGGCTACATGCACAGCTCCCTAGGTGATTTTTAAAAAAATCTCAGTGGTTTCAGTGCTGTCCAAATCAGTCAAACCCAAACCTCTGAGGGTAGCACAAGTGACTTTCATTTTCAAAAATATTCTGATATGCAGGCTGGGTTGAGTACCACTGACCTGGGCTATTCAGATCTAGTCACCCAGTCATATAAGCAGAAGGAGCACTCATTTTATTCTCACTGACCCCTTTCCATGTCTCTTGAACAACTGTAGAACTCCATGGCAATCCCAAACAGAGGAACATTGCACATTTAAAGAGAAAGGGACTTGAACCTAAAACACTTGAGTCGTATTTACTGATCTAATTAATGCTTCAAAGAAAACTGATCACAGGAAATTATACTGTACTGAAGACTTACTCAGACAAGTTTACCAAAAAAAAAAAAAAAAAATGCACTGCTGAGAACCTTCTAAACTTCTCAAAGGGCAAAGCATTTTTCTTTCTGAAAAAGTCTTATGTTTTTAAGTGTTTCCGGTATCCACAAAATTGTGGGAAAACAACTAGTTCCCAGTAATTATAATTAATAAATTCTTTGTTCTCTTGGAAGGTATCCCTGATGGGTAGTGGGGAGTATACAACCAATCCTTCTCTGAGGAAAGCTTTTCTCAATCTGTCCCTTGGAGCATTGATAGATAAGGTGTGTAATGCTATATACTTCCTTCTAAAGTCAAAATTACATATATAGTTAAACATTCTGTGAATTTAATAAATTTAATATCATCTAACCAGTTGTTTCCAAATTTAAGTGACAGTGAACTCTCTTCTGAAACCTTACCCCCTCTCCTCTCACCCCCACATACACACAAGTTTTCTGGTGTATTTTTTAGTGCTTTGGAAGAGTTTATTGATATTGTTTTCTTTATCTTGTTTGTTTTCTTTTTGTAGAGTACACATAAATCTAGTAAAACTATACAGACCATAGTCTGTGAATGACCTCTCCCAAGAAAACTCAAACCAAAGCTAAGGAAACAATGGTTCCGGCCAGTATGAGATTGTCATGTTTTCATGGCTGTTAAGATCCTCTGAGAAAGTCACTTGTGGTTATCTAACATAAAGACCCTTATCAACCCCCTACATCATCATGTTTAATGATTCAGGGTACCCTGTTCTCACCTGAATCATGTTTAATGATTCAGCTGCCTCTGTGACATGCAGACACAGCGACACTGGGCTCAAGCTCAATAGTTCCTTAATTGTTTTTACCAGCTTCCACAGCATGTGTGATGTCTGGCTGGTGATACTCTCTAGATATAACAACAGTTCATGTTTCATATGAGAAATGGGCTTCTGTATTAAGAAGGACTCTCTGTGACTAAAAACAAACCATGCTATTCTGAAATAGCTTCCCAAGTAGGCCTCAATATCTGTACTTCCAAATCAGTCTTTGCCCTACTTGGTTTTACAAAAAAAGTTCTGCAGAGTCTATTGAGTGTTCCCTATCATTGGTGTCATGCACCTGCCTCTTGCCCCCTTTCTGGTATCTCCTCTTTAGGTAAGGACCCAACTTACACTGCCAGCCTCATCCACTGCTGCTGAGCACTTTTCCTGCCCATGCTCCCACCTGTAGGTAGGAACCCAGACTCCTAGCACCAACTCTATTTGCCCCAGTCTACCCATCCTTACTTGATGCCCTTAACTAGACAAAAATGCTAGAGTTACACTGTCAACCCCACCCACTCCCACAATCCCATTTTCACACCTTTCAGAGTACCATGTATCCTGTGCCTACTTTCTAGCACACAAATACCCTAACTCCAGATGCCTAGGCCCTCTCTCAAATACAACAATATGAATAACAAAAACAATAAATCACCAGCAAAAATTAGTACTCTCATAGTAATGTCCCCAGGAGAAAAGGTGACTTAGATGACAAACGAGACAATGATTTCAAAGCAATAATAATAAAAAATGATACAGGAACTAAGAGGATATAAATAACGTGAAGACTGGAAAAACACAAACAGTTGAATGAAGCAATGAAAACAATTCAAGATATCAAAACAGAATCAAATATAAAAATAGAATCTCTGAAGAAAAGCTTGAAATAAAAAAATTCATAGGGTCAGGGGGAAATGCAGAGGAAAGCCTCACTAATAGGTTGCATCACATAGAAAAGTTAATATATCTTGAGAACCAGATAGAGGAAATGGATCATTCAGACAAAGAAAATGCCAAATCCAAAAAACCCAAGAACAAAACAGGAAATCTAGGACATTATAACAAAATAAAAACCTGTAAGTAATATGCATAAAGGAAAAGACCTAAATCAAAGGCACAGAAAATATTTTTAACAAAATCAAAAAAGGTAACTTCTATAACCTAATTAAAAAAAAAGATGACTATCAAAGTCTAAGAAGCATATAAAACATACAATAGACAGGATTAGAAAAGAAACTACCCACATCAAATAATAGTAAAAAGAAATAAGGGATATTGAAAGCTGCAAAAGAAGATCAAATCATGTACAAAGGCAAGCCCATAAGAATAACAGCTGACTTTTCAATGGACTCTATGACACCTAGAAGAGGTACACCAAAGTTCCACAAAATATAAAAAACAATATGCCCACCAAGACTGCTATGCCAAGAAAAGCTCAGTTGTAATCAAAGGAGAAGGGAAACTTTCATGATTAAAAAAAAAAAAAAAATACTTAAAGTTGTGACCACTAAGAAGCTCTATTGAGGGTACTGGAGAAGATGAAACACAACCACAAAGACATAAGAAACAAGTTCAGAACATTTAATTTAAAAAGGATCTAATAAAACACCACAAAAGCAACAAAAAGACAGGAATTAATATACATCATTCAATAATAAGTTCTAATATTAATGTGCTCCACTCCCCAGTGAAGATAGTAAAACTAGAGATTGAATTAGAAAACAGAATCCATCATTTCCATTTAATTGCCACCAAAAAACATGATGAATGATAGACACAACCTTAAGGTAAAATGATACAAAAAGAGAAATAACCTGGTGTCGATATTCTAATACAATAGAAATGACAGAAAGCATATAAACTTATAATGATGCTAAGCAGCACATTACTGAATTAAAACCTGGCAAAGGAAAAAAATCAAGAAGTAAATTTAAAAATTCCTGTAATTGAATGAAAATGGAAACAAAACAATCTATCAGACTGTTTGACGGCAATGACGGCTGTCCTACAAAGAGAGCTTATGTCGCTATGTGCTGCCATCAAAACATTGGTGATACCTCAAATTAATAATCTAATGTTCCTAGAAGCCTTAGAAAAACAAGAGCAAGATCAACAATTAATAGATGGGACCCCTGAAACTGAGAATCTTTTGTAAGGCAAAGGACACAGTCAACAAGACAAAAAGGCAGCCCACTGAAAGGGAAAAGATCTTCACCAACCCCACATCTGACAGAGGGCTGATTTCCAAAATATACAAAGAACTGAAGACCCATTCCACATAGAGGGATACTCCCTCAGCCTAGACACATGGGGGAGGGCCTGGGCCCTGCTCCAAATGATATGACAGGCTTTGAAGATCCCCTATGGAAATCTGCTCCCTGGGGAACAGAAAGGGGATGGGATGTGGGTTGCTGGGGGTAACAGAGGAGGGTGGGAGGATGAAGAAACTGGGATTGACATGTAAAACAAGCTTGTTTCAAATTTAAATTTAAAAAAAAAATTATCACAAAAAAAAAGGAAGAGGAAAAAAAGAAAAGAAAAACAAAAGCAATGAAAAAAAAAAAAAGTAAGTAGGAAAAGATAATCAAAATCAAGGCTGACACACAAAATCCCAGAACAGAGGCGTGGACTCAGGCACGAAGCCCCACCCCCAGACAAGAAGCTATCAAGAAGCTATCAGCAGTTAATAGGCGCTAAGAAAGAGAAAATCAGTTTGTTCGTTCGTTTGCTTGCTTGTTTGTTTGTTTGTTTGTTTGTTTGTTTCAATGAAATGACACTAGGTATGTCCTCAGGTTCAGAAGCAGTTGGTCAGCACAACATGGACTCCTTATAATTGGCGTATTTTATTTCTGTGTGGTTTTTTGTTTTTTGTTTGTTTTTTGTTGTTGTTGTTGTTGCTTGGTTTTTTGTTTGTTTTTTAAGAGAGAGAACATGAAGTTGAATGGGTAAGGTAGAAGAAGATAGGGGAGATGTTGGTAAAAGGAAAACAATATAACCAAAATATGTCATATGAAATTCTCAAAGAATAAATAAAATATTATTAGAAAAGGAATGTCCAAAACGAGAGTCACAAAGAAGCATTGATGAGGACTCAAGCTGCAATGAAGATGGAGTTGACAAACCAGATAGCCAACTAGAAAACCTATAGAAACCTTACAAGTACAATGAATTAAGAAGACAGAATCAGAATATCAGTACTCAATGATATAGAATAGAGGATGTAAATCAAATAAGTAACAAAAATGAAAAGGTTTTTTCTGAAACCCAGAGAGGGTACAGGAAATGTGGAAAACTTTGAAATAAAATAAAATAAAATAAACCCTCAACCCTCAAATAATAGGTACAGATGAGGGGGAAGAATCCTAAGTTAACAGCATAGACCAGATATTCAGCAAGATTTTAGAATAACGTCCCCAAACTAAGGAAAGGCATGCCCATGTAAATACAAGTACACAGAACACCAAATAGACATGACCATAAAAAGAAAATCCTTATGCATATCATAGTTAAAACACTAAAAGTACACATAACAAAAAATATGTGTTGAAAACTTCAAGAGAAAAAAATGCAAGTCATATGTAAAGAAAAACCCATCAGAATGATGGCTGATTTCTCAGTGAAACTTGGAAAGCCAGAAGAACCTGGAACAGGACCCAACCCAATATAATATATACAGCAAAACTATCTGCTATGATAGAAAGGGAAGGAAAATTTTTACATAGCATCAATAGCCTGAAGAAAATTTATTTTAACAAAATCAAAAGAAAATATGTAAGGTATTATTTCAAGCTGAAGAGAGGAATGAGACTGGAAATAAATACAAAGTAAAGTCATAATTATTAAAACACAAGAGACCACTGAAAACACAAATAACACCGCCAAAAATCATCACAATGACCACAGCTAACACACACACTTCACTAATAACTTTAAACATTAGTTGCCTGGATTCTCTACTTAAAATACACAGACTGAATGGATCAAGAAACAAAACCCATCTATCTGCTGCCTACAAGAAACACATTTTAGTTTAAATGATAGGTACCATCTTAAAGTAAAAAGATGGATAAAATCAATCAAATGAGACCAGAAAGCAAGCAGACTTCACTGCTTTATCTGACACAATAGACTTCAAATTAAATCTAATTAGACGACATAAAGAGGAACAATTCATTCTAATCAAGAGAACAGTTAACCAAGAATACAATTTTATCCTAAGCTACATATCAAATTTTGGGGTACCCAATAATAATAATGATAATAATAATAATCAATACTGAATTAAAGACAAAGATTAACATCAATCCATTCATAGTAAATTACTTCAATGCCCCACCTTTCTCCAACAGACAATTCATCTGAACAAAAAAATAAACAAAGAAACATCAGAATTAATTGACATCATACATCAAGTGGACTAGGCAGATATTAACAGAATATTCTGTCCAAACACCAAAGAATATACATCCTGCTCAGTGGCACATGATGGATTTTTTAAAATAGATCACAGCCTGGGATGCAAAATAAACCTTCACAAATTCAAAGAGATTGAAATCACTGCTTGTATCCTGTCTGACCACAGTAACCACAATGCAATAAAATTTAAAATTGACAGGGGGAAAAATCCTCTCATAAATACAGAAACTCATGGAAATTAAACAACTCATTACTAAATGATGAGTGGATCAAAGAAAAACTCAAGAAAGAAATAAAAAAATTCCTGGAAATGAAATGAAAACATACCACACTAAAACCTCTGGTACACCTTGAAAAAAAAACAGTCATATGAGGAGGAAATAGAACTTTCAAAATATTAAAAATTGTGAAAAAGCAAAAGTAGCTTAATGATACAACTCAAAAAGTTGGAAAAATAAGAAAAGAAATCCAAATCCAGTCAATGTCAAGAAATAATAAAAATCAGAACTGCTGTGAACAAAATAGAAATAAGGAAAACAATACAAAGAATCAACAAATCTAAAAGCTGGTTCCTTGGGAGATCAACAAAATTAGCAGATCCTTGGCCCAAATAACCAAAAGAAAGAAAGGGCCCAAATTAACAGAATCATAAAAGTGCAGAGAAACATTACAACAGATACCAAAGAAATTTGCAATATTATAAAGGAATGTTTTAAAACCTATATTCCATGAAGGTAGACAATCTAAAAGAAACTTATGATTTTCTATATTCAGCAAAAACCACCAAAATTAAACTAAGAAGCCAACAACCTAAAAGCATGAATTAATTGAAATAGTTAAGTAAAAGCTAGGCATGGTATATAAGATAAGAGCAGGGCATCCAGAATTCAGTCTTAGGCATTGAGTTTCCAGCCATGCTGAGGATTCCTGGAGCCAGGATTTTCCTTTCAGTCTGATGTAGAAGTAAGTGGTAGTGGTTGGCTGATTTGTTTTTCTGATCTTCAGCTTGAATCACAGTATCTATCTCTGGGTTTTTGTTATTTGTGCTATAGGTATTGGCATAAAAACAGACACGTGAATCAATGTAACTGAATCAAAGACCCTGACATAAATCCAGAAGCCAAAGTATAGAATGGAAAAAAAAAAAAAGAAACCATCTTCAATAATGGTGCTGGCATAACTGGATGTTGGCATGTAGAAGAATGTAAATAGATCCATCACCCTGCACAAAACTCAAATCCAAGTGGATCAAAGACCTCACCATAAACCCAGATACACTGAACTGATAGAAGAGAAAGTGGGAAATAATCTTGAATGAACTGGCACAGGAGACAACTTCCTGAATATAAGACCAGTAGCATAGACACTGAAATCAACGATTAATAAATGGGACCTCATGAAACTGAAAAGGTTTTGTAAGGCAAAGGATACTGTCAATAGGACAAAATGGTAGTCTTCACTCTAAATCTGACAGAAGTCTGACCCTAAAATATATAAAGAACTCAAGAAACTAAACATCAAAATACCAAATAATCCAATTTTTAAAATGGGGCACAGATCTAAATAGGGAATTCTCAACAGAAGAATCTCAAATGGCCAAAATGCACTTAAAGAATTGTTCAACATCCTTAGCCATCAGGAAAATACAAATCAAAATGACTCTGAGATACATCTTACACCTGCCAGAATACCTAAGATCAGAAATACAAATGACAGATTGTGCTGGAAGGAATGAAAAGTAAGGGGAACACTCCCCCACTGCTGATGGGAGTACAAACTTGTACAGCCACTTTGGAAATTGATATGGTAGTTTCTTAGAAAACTGGGAATCAATCTACCTTAAGACCCAGCTATATCACTCTTGGGCATATACCCAAAGGATACTCAATCATACCACAAGGACACTTGCTCAACTATGTTCATAGTAGCTTTATTTATAACAGCCAGAACCTGAAAACAACCTATATGCCCCTCAGCCAAAGAATGGATAAAAAATGTGGTACTTTTATGCAATGGAGTGCTAAATAGTGTGTGTGGGGGGGGGGAATGACATCATGAAATTTGCAGGCAAATGGATGGAACTGGAAAAAAAATCATACTGACTGACTAAATGAAGTAACCCAGACTCAGAAAAACAAACATGGTATGTGCTCACTCTAAGTAGATATTAGCTATAAAGTAAAAGATAACCAGCCTACCATCCACAGCCCCAAAGAGGCTAACAAGGAAGGCCCAAAGAAGGATGCATGGATTCCCCTGTCAGAAACTAGCTGACCTCTTCAAATGTGCCTAAAGATAGAGTTGGGAGGGCTCTCAGTGAATACCGTAGGTGCCTTGAATTTTATTTTACATAGCACTTTCACATCCAAAGCAAAGGGGGAGGGCAAAAGATTTTCTTACCATGATACAAGGAACAAACTTCCTTAATTCTCAAAGCATCTTGTAACTATGCCCTTTACAGAACATCCTGCCACTTGGCCCAGTAAAACAGCTAATAACCACACCAAAAATCAAATATCATGTTATCTGGATTTGAGGATCAAGAATAGGTTTGAACTCTCTAACCTTGAGTCAAGATGGAATGGAGTCAAATCTGTAGGCTCCCACATTTCCCTGGGAAGGGGAAATAGAAGAGATCTCTTGGGTAATCTGGGGACAGGGGAAGCATGAGGGATTGGATTGAGCAGGTTAGCAGGTGGGGGCAGGACAGAGGAGGGGAGTAATGAAAGAGATGTCTTGAATGGGGAAGGGGCATTTCTGGGTTATGGAGAAAACTGGTGTCAGGGAAACTCCCAGGAATCCACAAGGAGGATCCTCAGCTAAGACTCCTAGTAATCGGAGGGGATGCCTGAACTGGCCATCTACTGTAGTCACATTAGTGACTACCAAATTGTCATCCGGGAGCCTTCATCTAGTAACTGATGGAAGCAGATACAGAAATCCACGGCCAAGCATTGGGCCAAGCTCTGGGGGGTCCTATTAAAGAAATGGAGGAGATTGTATGAGCCAGGGGTGGAGGGTGTAAAGATCATGACAACCCTCAAAGACAGCTGAGGAAACTCATGGAAACTCACAGACTCTGGACCAACCTAGGTCTTCTGCATGTGTGTGATAGTCATGTAGCTTGGTCTGTTTGTGGGGCTCATAGCAGTGGTATCAGGACCTGTCCCTGGTGTGTCAGCTGGCTTCTGGGAACCTATTCCCCATGCTTTGCCCCTCCATGATGCAAGGGAGGAGCTTAGACCTCATCCTTTCTAAACTGAGACAGAGAGGGAGTGGATGCAGAGGGAGTAGATGGGAGGCAGGGAGGAGGGGACAAGAGGAAAAGAGGGAGGGGAAACTGATTGATATGTAAAATAAATGAAAAAATTTAAGTAATTTTTTAAAAAGTAGAATCTTGATGAGCTGCCCAAATTTGAGAAGAATTTTTATCAGGAACACACTGATTTCACAAGGTACACTACACAATAAGTAGATACATACAGAAGCAAGGAAATTATAATTTGAGGTCACAACTGTCCAAAGCCAGTTCTGAACTTTTAGGAGGAAAGCATCCCTGCAAATGTCATGGATATGACTGCAAGGCAGAACTTTACAGAACCCACAGCTATTCAGATTTAGGGATGGTCAGTTGCTTTAAGTGGATTAGATACAGTTGAAGTAGCTCAGACTAAATCTGGGAAAACATTATCTTATTTGCTGCCTGTCATTGTCCACATACCCTGAGCATGGCAGATTTGTCATGATCTGGAGGGGATTTTTTTCTTAATTTTACATATAGATCCCTGCTGCCTCTCCCTCCCTCCCTCTCTCCCTCTCTCCCTCTCTCCCACTTCCTCATGCCCCCCATCCCCCTCCCCTCCCATCCCTTCCCCCACATGTAGGGTGATGCCTTCCAGGAGGGGTCATCTAAATCTGTCAAGTCATTTGGAGTAGGGACTAGGCCTTCTCTCCTGTCTCTAGGTTAAGGGAGTATCCCTCCATGGGGATGTGCCCCCAAAGTTCTTTTGTGCATCAGGGATACATCGTGGTTCCACTGTCCGAGGTCCCTTAGACTGCCCAGGCCTTCTAGCTAAGACCCATGTTCAGGGGGTCTGAGTCAGTCCCATGCTGGATTCTCAGCTATCAATCTAGGAACCCATTAGCTCCTCCTTGTTCAGGTCACCTGTCTCTATGTGTTTCTGTAGCCTGGTCTTGTCCTCCCTCTCTGCATCTGGATTCCAGTTCGGCTCAGTGTTTAGTTGTGGGTTCCATGATTGTGGATAATTTAGCCGTCAATCTCATTATCAGGGAAGGGCATTAATGGTAACATTTCCACTGTTGCTCAAATTGTTAGTTGGGGTCAGTCTTGTATGTCTCTGGACATTTCTCTGGGTTCAGTTTTCTCTTTAAACCTATAATGGCTCCCTCCTTTATGGTCTCTCTCTCTCTCTCTCTCTCTCTCTCTCTCTCTCTCTCTCTCTCTCTCTGTCACTCTCTCTCTCTCTCTCTCTCTCTCTCTCCTCTTGTCTATTCCTCCCCTGACTCAATCTTCCTAGTCCCACATGCTTTCCTCTCTTCCCCTTCTCTTTCTCCTAGTTCCTTTTCTGGAGGAGATTCTTACAGGACTGAACCCGTATCAGTTTGAATGTAATTGGCCTCATAAGCCCATAGGGAATGGCACTATTAGGAGGTGTGGCTTTGTTGGAGTGGATATGGCCTTGTTAGAGGAAGTATGGCACTGTGGGGGAGGGCTTTTAGATTTCCTGTGCTCAGGATCCTGCCAAGTATGTCAGTCAACTTCCCATTCCTGCAAGATGTAGGACTTCCTGTAAGATGTAAGGTTTCTGCTACTTTTCCAGGACCACATCTGCCTGCATACCACCAAGTTCCCCATCATGATGATAATGGACTGAACCTCTTAAATTGTAATTGAGCCCCTCAATTAAATGTTTTCTTTATAAGAATTGCTGTGGTCATGATGTCTCTTCATAGCAATAAAAACCCAAACTAAGACAGAAGTTGGTACCAGGGACTGGAATATTGCTATGATTGGCCTGACCATGTATCATAGTTTGAAGAAAACTTCATTTGTTTGGAGAAAAGCAGTTGAACTCTGTTAATTGCTGCTTAATGGGCCATACTAGTAGGAGCATGGAAGGCAATAATAATGTGATTTGAACAACTGGGGTGGGGGTGGAGTGCTCAAGAAGTTTCAGAGGAGAATATTAACATGTGGCTAGAGTTCATTGTTTTGATATTTTGTTGAGGAAAGTTGCTGCTTTTTGCTTTGTTCAAGAGTATGCTTGAGGCCAAAGTGAAGAGTTTTGGATTAATTCTGTTGGCAGAAGAAATCTAAAAACAGCCTAGAGTAGACTCTGCCATGTGGTTACTAGTGTTCATGCTTATAAAGATTTATAATGAAAAGGAGCAAGTTGAGCAGGGTAAATTACAAAATTAAAATTTTGAGGAGAAAATGAGTGCCAGGAAGTTGAATGGAGCTAAGTCCTGTGTTCAAAGAGATAAACATTAAGAAATTTAATAATGGAGTATCAAGATCCCTCCCAAATAAGTTTCCATTTATCGAAAGAAACTAAAGAAAAGTTTAGAACTGGGTGTGGTAGGGCACACCTTTAATCCCAGCACTGGGAAGGCAGAAGCTGGTGGATCTCTGGGTTTGAGGTCAGTTTGGTCTACAGAACAAGTTTGAGGTCGGCCAAGCTTAGGCAGTGAAGGACAGAAGATGTAATTGAACAAGGGGACCATGTTCCAGACTCAGTAAGCAGCAAAAATTGTGACTTTGTCTATGTGGTTCTGAGTTTAGAGTTAAGAACAGAAGAAACAGATATAGAATTTCTCTCCATGCCTCAGGAAAGCCACTGAGGCCAGGCTGTGTCAAGGGTGTCCCTGAATGGAGGAGGCCTAGTAGATAGGCCATTGTGTGAAGCTGTGAAATTAAATCCTGAATTGACTAGGAGAACCCAAGATGTTAGAGATGCCAGAATCATAAGATACCTGCTGAGGAGAACTGCTAACAGAGAGTGAAACCAGTCCAAGAGAAAGGAGTATGTTTCAGTCAACAAAGCTAAACTGAGTTGGAGAGCTAAAGTGCATTTTAACATCAGACATGGAGATGCAGTTTAGAGTTTGCCCAGCTGGTTTTCAGTCTTGCTTGGTCCAATATTTCTTCACTATGTTCTTTTCCCTGCACTTTGGAATGGTAATGTATATCCTGTGCCATTATATGTTGGAAGTATGTGATCTTTTTTATTCTGACTCTTGTAAGAGATTACAGTTAAAAGATTTCATGAATCTCAAAAGAGACTTTGAACTTTTAAACATTTTTGAGATTGTGATAGATAGGAACTTTTGTAGTTGAGCTAAATGTATTTCGTGTTATGATGTTGTTACAAGTTTATGGGGGGCAGGGAGTGGAATGTGGTAATTTGACAGTAAGTGACACCCTCCATAATCTCGTAGGGAGTAGCACTATAGGAAGTGTGGTTTTGTTGGAGTGGATATGGCCTTGTTGGAGAAAGTATGTCACTGTAGGGGAGAGCTTTGAGGTGTCCTATGCTCAGGACACTGCCAAGTGTATCTGTTGACTTCCTGTTGCCTGCGAGATGTAGGACTTCAGCTACTTTTCCATTACCATATCTGTCTACACACTGCCATGTTCCCCATCATGATGATAATAGACTGAACCTCTGAAACTGTTAAAGGACCATCAATTAAATGTTTTCTTTATAAGAGTTGCTGTGCTTACGGTGTCTCTTCACAATAAAAGCCCTAATATAATCATCAGCCAGTTTCTAATGGATTTAGGTCATACTCCTTAAGAGAAACCCATACCTGACACCATTATTGATTTAAAGAAAAGAAAGAAAACACCTATGATTAGACAGATTGCAGGCCTAAAGGGAGAGCCTACTACTACTACTACTATGCTAAATTGACATAGTAATAAGCTGACTTCAAATAACTTATTGCTATACCCATAGAAATACATCTCTAAACTCTCATAAAAGAAGTTTCTATTTGCAGTAAATGGTGGTTAACATAGAGACCCATAATTGGTCAAGGTATAGAGAACTGGAGACTCAAGTCTTTCATCTCTGAATAGAACATATGTACTGTAACTTCTCCTCCCTAGACTCAGGGACTATTGTAGAAGAGAGTGGCAGAATGAGTGTGAGATCTAGAAGTAGTAGATGACTACAGGAAAACAGTGGCTTCTGAACACAGTAGGGAAGCTGCACATATGAATTCACAATGGTTGTGACAGCATTCACAATACCTATTCAAGTCCAAGACAGACCAAATTCTGTCTTTGAGGGGAAAGTTGAGCACAAGATCTCATTCCTAGCTAGAGAGCTATTGGCAATTGTTAGCTGCTAAAAGAGGGAGTTTTCTCTAAAGTGTAAACTTTCAGAAATTAACCATGCTCCAGTGAAGGCCACACATCTAAGAGTATTTGGGTAGTACAATTTTGTCTTGATGTGTTTAATTTAAAATATTAAAAGGACATAAAGTTGTATCAGTATAAAAGGTGAGGTGGATCTTAGAAAAGTTGAAAGAAGGGTGAATATTATCAAAATATGTACCAAATTCTCAAAGAACTAATAAAAATGTTTTTAAAGAGAAAGAAAATTCTCCACCCTTGATATCTCATCTCCTTGGACACCTGAGGACACCTTCTACTATCATGTGACACTATTCCTGGGGGAACTTAAACAAATGTCTACTCACACTAGACTATAAATGCAAAGTAAGGATACCACTAACTTGTTCAACTTGAAATCAATGAATGTGTTGGGTTTACTTATAGTAATATGAGTTGGGGGTTACTTTAGGAACAGAAATGATTCAAGGACAGCTCTACCACCAAAAGCCCACCTAGGCATGAATAACAGACAGCTCATGTAAGCTGCAACCCTGGAACTCTGCACTGCATGCAAGCAGTTCATCAGGTTAGAGGGTGCCTCTTATAGGCGGCTCAGCTTGCCTCTGCTTCCTCCAGGCAGCTCAGTTTATCCAATTGTCTCTCAGCAGTAAGCTGCTTATATACACTTGGAGAGGGAAAGCCTAGTGAATCTTGTCAGTTTCAGGCACTTCCTGATGCTTAGGAGTTGTTTACTTCCTAAGCATAAAGAGGTTCCCTGTAGTTTGGCATGCTTTTATCTCCCTTTAGAGCATCCTGTCTGTGCTTTAGATCCTTTCAAGACAGAATATTTTATCTTAGAGGAAATTGCTATGTCAAGATTAGCTGGGATGCCAGTCCCTAGCTAATATGAAATCCCTCCCACCCTGCCACACTTCAGAAAAAAAAAAAGCTGTCAAGTTATTCATAATCCCCCATCCTTGCGTGTTTCCTGTTGGTCATTCTCCCTCCATGAACTCCAACCTGCTCCTTGACTGTAAGTCTCCAGTTGACATGCTATATTCAGAATGGTGTCCATGCCTATTGTGAAGCATCTTCTCATTACAATAATCCTGCATAAGATACTATTCTGTTTTTGCCACATGACTATCCAGCTCCAGGTTTTTCTTTAATGATATGCAATTTGTGTTAACAAATTTATGGCAAAAAGTAATAATCATTTGCTTCAACCAGGAAATTTTTAATCTAAAGTGCTTACATACATTGAAAACCCAGACTGGTGATTTTGAAGCAGGAAGTTTTCTGTGTGTCTGTAAAGTGTGTGTAGATTGCCACCAGAAAATCCTAAGCTTCCGTTAGATGTGAACCTCTGTCTGCCCCTCTTGAGAGTGAGACGAGGGTTCAGATTCCAGGTCCTCTCAATTCTTGGCTCTCCTGCTCAGACCGCCAATTAGAGCACTTTGCAATACAGACATCTGTCCACTGGACTGAGACCAGCTCGTTTCACAAAGCAGTTGTCAAATGATACTGACTTTCTGTGGCAACCTGCGTTGGATTCAAACTCGTGCCCTCTGAGGTTACATGGCTTCCTCTTCTAGCACTAAACCCTTTAGATGGCCAGAAGTTAGGCACACTCATTTCCAAAGCTAACTAATTACAAAATCAAAAAGTCACCCTCATGTCTTTGATTTATGGAACTTTTACTGACACACTTATTACTGAAGCCCACTTTTATTCTTGAGAAACTAAATTACATTCAGACTAATGTTACTTCAAATATTACCTTTCTCTTTATGGAACTTCTTACCTTGGAAAGAAAAACTAGTTATACTGCAGAGACAAAATGAATTTCTCAGGTATTTAGCAGATCCCTTCAGAAAATTGAAGCTGGCATCATTAGCTCCCTGTCTAACAGACAGCAAATGCTCAAGGAAAATCCATCTAAATCGTGTTCAGTACATACATTTCTTTCAAAATGACTTGAGTACTCCCAAATTCCAACTACATATAATCACTTTGCATGAGAAAAAAATCATAAAAAATGGCTTTATTGTTGCATTTGGTAATGGGTTGTGATATCATTAGCTTATAGGTAAAGATCATGCAAGTTATTGATTGGGGGCATCTGGATCTTCCATGCTTAATCGATCATACAGACTGGCAAGAAATATAAGTTTCTGCCTGTTTCCTTTCTGCCTTTTAAGCATCTATAAAGGAGAGAACCCTTGCTCACGAGTTAGGAGGGGCGGTGGTAAGGGAGGCTTCAGTGACTACAGATCATGGGTATAAACAAAACAAGATGATGTGTCAGTTTTTTGTGGTATAATGTTGAAATTAATTGGGTGATGGTAAAACTATCCAACTAAAACGATGGCTGTGCCATAAGACACACAGCACAGGTGGCTGTCAGAAGCCACATGTCCTTCGGACAAAGCTTCAAACTTCACCAAGCTGAGTGCAGACAGGAGCTAACACACCGAACTAGTTCCCATTTGCCCCCCTTTTACCTTTGTATGATGCATGTGTTGAATAAACCCCACCATCTATTTGGACATGGAGAAACAACAGAAAATATAAAGGTCTACCCATCACTCTGTGTTACCGGGACAATTAAATTTTCTTTTCTTTTTTTTTTTTTCACAACCAATGGCCCCTGTAGCCTCAGCCTGTTAAAAGTACAAAAAAAAATTAAGATCTGGGGAATATTTGTGCCAAGGACAATGCTTGACCAAATATAATTAGCTGAATTTAGATAAACTCTCAATCTGGCTTTCTTTAACTTGAATAGAAAGACATCACACACTTCAGTGAACATGAATGGATTTGAAAATGAACATTTGGATTATCTGTGAGAATATTTCCCTAGAATAATAGGCCCAAGATTGTGCAGTGTGCTGCACTGAGTTCATTGTGGACCCAAAGAATGCATCAGCCTTCTGCTTTCATTCTCCACTATTTGCTGATTTTTGTTAATATTTATAATAACAGAAATAGTAGGTGAGGAAAAGCAAGACAATAACAGATCCATTGAAGTCTTTACTCTTTGTTTTTTCAGTGCTTCTTGTGCATTTTTCTTGGGGATAATTAGAGATAAATGGTATGGTATTATATTTGCTCAGATAGCAATACAAAAATGCCTATTTCCGTCATTTTCAGTAATAGACTTTCAAGCTATATTTTCCTCAAACTTGATCCTCATTATTCCAGTAATATTTAAGCTATTAATTTCTCCAGAGAGTGCTTTTTGAAAATGGTAAATTATAAGACAAATCCTAAAATTACATTTTCTTTAATTTACAGTATTGTTCAAGCCGTACTGTTAGCATAAATGAATAGTCTGAGCTGCAGTCTGCAATAAAGCCTTGAGCATTAAACAGTTGGCTTGGAGACAGAAACATTAAGAATATGATTGAATTTTTTTTTCAGAAGATGAAATAACAGCGTGTGCAAAGGCTCATTTATGATAATTCTAACATTTCTGCTACCGTTATAGAAACGTAAAAACATTTACCGAAGAAAAAGGAAGAAAAGAAAAAAAGCAAGAGAGGTGAGGGGTTTTACTTTCTAACTGACTGCAATGATATCAATTTTGCCCTTAGTGGAATGATATTCACATTTACATGGGTTCGCCTTCTTTTGAGTTTCAAGTTTACTCTTTGGGGGGAAAAAAAACCACAAAGCAGGGCTTTTCAAAACAGAAGTCAGTGAAAGCAAATGTGTTTGTACTTGATGTCTAAAAATCGCAGGCATGTTATAAACATTTAACAATGATAATGAACGCACTCAAGCAGCCTGCTACTGGGGAAGACGATGGAGTCTATAAGTCTCTATAAAACATCAGCACGCTGACTTACTTCATCATGAAAAGACATTAATTATGCTAATGTACAATGAAATCATGTGGAAGCTTGTCCTGAGACTAAAGGTGTATTTAAGTCATTTATTTAGTACGCTTCATTACACACTGGTTATATTTACATCCCTTTTGTTTTACCTTTTTTCAAGGATGGAAATTTGAAAAGAAAGATATAGACTACCCTTCATACGATTATAGAGACCAATCTACTTGAAGACAAGGACAATCTGGTACATTGCTAACAATAACCAGGGCTAGAAAGAAAAGGAACCGCTTTCCATTCTCCCAGACTAAAATCACTACCGCCATCTAGTGGTAGTAGCTGACTATGAGTCTCCCAAATTCCACAACACATCAACACTTTTTAAACGCCTTTTTTGTTTCTGAATCAGTGCCTATGTCAGAGAGCCGCACTTCACAGCAAATTTAGCGAAATCTTGCTAGTTTTCTGGAAGGCTTCACTACATTCTAAAGAAACGTTTCGTTCGCAGCTGCAGCATTTCACTTCTAAAGGCCAATAAGCATAAAACGACAGGGCTGCCATTCAGGTAGGGAGTCATGATACCTGTGGACAAAAAAGAACACATACTAATGACCAGTGTCAGAGAAAAGCACTACCAGGGACCAGAATGGTGTCCAAAATACAACACACCACGTTAGGAAATCGCGGCAGCAGAAGACTTCGACATTGTTTTTAAAGGCTTTCATGAGCCAGTGGTGAACCTTATGTCCTGAGAGAAGGGACAAAAACACAGGAATCTCACCAAGAAGAATATGAATGGGCAGGCCCTGCTAAATTCAACCCAGGTTACTCCCATGAGTAACATGAGATTGTATGCCTTTTGGTCTAAACATATTAATCTATATAACTGTCTACTTCTCATTTAACTTATTCATAAAAATGCAGCTTTTCCTGTTTCTTTGGGTTTGCATTTCTGGAGGCTATTGTGCCAGTCAAAACTGACTAAATGTGTTTTGTTTCATTTCTCTTCTTTACCTGTGGTAGAATGTTTGCTTGGTTGGATTTTTTTTAGTAGTTTCCTTACTTTTTAGGTTCTTTTATTTTATGAGTTGTACGATAACTTTCCTGCCAGCCTGAACCACAGCTGTGTCAGCCACAAATAACACACAGAGACACTGTATTAGATATAAAGCTGTTGGCCTGTTACTAGTGTTTCTTATTGGCTAGCTCTATCTTAAATATTAACTAGTTTCTATCAATCTAAGTGTTTCCAGATGGCTTTATCTTACCAGAGAGAGGGTCCAGACCTCTTACTCCTCTTGTGTCCTACATTTCAACTCTCCCCTACTACATCTCCCAGAATCCTTCTTGTCTCCTAGTCCCACCTATCTTGCTTCTCTATAGGTCAACAGTGCTTTATTCATTAACCAATAAGGGAAACATATTTACAGAATGACATCTCCCATCATTGAGTGTTTTCCCTGCATGTATGCATTTGCACCACATGCATGCCTGATGCCCTCAGAGGTCAGGAAAAGGTATAACTTGAGCTATATAGATGGTTGTAAGCCATGATGTGGGTGCTAGAAACTGAAGCCTGGTCCTCAGAAAGAGCATCCTGTGTTCTTAACCACGGACCCACCTGTAAAGGCCTATTTGGAGAATTTTGAAGCAAGGTCTCACTTAGCCCAGGTAGACAATGAAGTTGGCATATAGCTGAGGACTCCTAGTCCTCCTGCCTTCAACTCCCAAGTCCTGGGATTCCAAGCATTCACTGCCATGCCTAGCTTTGGAGGGATGTTGTGTTGTTCAGAGTGTGAGGCTTAAGAACTGTGAAGGTGAGGGAAAATATGCTCTCCCCTACAGCACACACACACACACACACACACACACACACACACACACACCTCAGATGAAAGTTTTCCTCAAAGAGTGTGGTCAGGGAAAGAATGCAAAAGACAGACAAAATTTAACTAGTTTTAAAAACTATGAAATGAATTATATGACCAGAGAAGACTGAGAAAGGTGTGCCAGGCAAAGAAAGTCAGAGAGAGAAACCTGGAAGACAAGGAGTAGCATGGCATGCTTGGAAGATAACAAGCAGCTTCTTCCCTGCAAAACTTTCTGTTATAATATGTGCGACCAAGAAGATGAGGTAGAGTAGGAGCATATAGAAAGTAGCTTACGGTATTGTTACGAGGAGGGTCTTACAGGTCAAGTTAAAATGCTTCCCTATAAACCAGGTGGTGGCAGTGGTAGTGCACACCTTTAATCCAAGGAAGGCAGAGGCAGGTGGGTCTCGGTGAGTTCAAAGCCTGGTCTACACAGTGAGTGCCAAGACAGCAGCCAGGGCTACAAAGAGAAACCCTGTCTTGAAAAAACTAAAAATTAAAAAAAAATACATTTTAAAAAATCAAAATGTTTCACTACATCCATGGGCTGCATACAGCTTACAGTAGGCACTATTATGTCCAAGAAACTGTTCTAAGACCACATTGTGTTCAGATTCTCTGAGAGTCACTGTTCTCATAACAGGTGAAGAGTAAAGGTGAGGAGCACACTGGCGTGCTGAACTACAGAAAGGTTTCTCTGTCATGGATGTGAAGGACAGCGGGTTATGAGCAGAGAGCAAATCTCTGTGTTGGCCGGCATATTTCTCTTGCACAATAACACAGGTATGTCTGCCATCTTGATTATATGTACTTTGTTCCTCCCCTCCCTGGGCACTTAGTACTTCCCTGTGACATGTTTTAAGGTTATTATTAATTCTAAAACTATTGGTAGATTCATATATATATATATATATATATATATATATATATATATATATAAATCTCTTTTTTAAAATTATCCGTAATTATGCCAGCGCTTGTTAGTCTGTTGTTTTGTTTTTCATCAAGTTCACACAAGCTCAAGTGATCTGGGAAAGGGGGAGGGACCTTGGTTAAAGAATTCCTCCACCAGGGGGGGCAGTGAGTGGAGAGGGAGTTAGGAGAAAGGGGAGGAGAGGAGAGCATGTGGGACTAGGAAGACTGAGTCAGAGGACAAATAGATGAGAGCAAAAAAAAAAAAAAAAAAAAAGAGAGAGATGCCATAATAGAGGGAGCCATTATAGGTTAGAAGAGAAAACTGACTCTAGAGAATATCCAGACGTACAATAATGGCCCCAACTAACAATCTGAGCAACAGTGGAGAGGCTACCTTAAATGCCTTTCCCTGATAATAAGATTGATAACTAACTTGTATGCCATCATAGAGCCCTCATCTAGTAGCTGATGGAAACAGAAGTAGACACCCACAGCTACATACTAGCCAAACTCCTGAAATCCAGTTGCAGAGAGGGAGACATGATAAGAAAATGGGGTCAAGGCCAGGCTACAGAAACCCACAGAAACAGCTGACCTGATCAAGGGGGAGCTCATTGACCCCCTCCCTGACTGATAGCTGGGAAACCAGCATTGGACCGGCTTAGACCCCCTGAGCATGGGTCTCAATTAGAAGGCCTGGGCAGTCTAAGGGACTTCTGACAGTGGAACCAGGATGTATCCCTAGTGTATGAAGACTTTGGGAGCACATTTCCTATGAAGGGAGACTCATAGCCTACAGACAGAGGGGAGAGCCTAGTCCTACTCCAAATGACTTGACATATTCTGATGATCCCTCCTGGAAGGCATCACCCTAGGGGCCTGTGGTGTGGGGGGGGTTATGGGATGGGGGTCAGGGGACAAGGGAGGGAGGGAGAGAGAGAGAGAACTGGGATCGATATGTAAAATAAGAAAATATAATAAACATATATAATAAAAAAGAATTCCTCCATCAGATTGGCCTGTATGTAATCTATGGTACAATGACACCCCAAGGCAGAAGAGCTGGGTAGTACAAAAGGCACTCAGCACTTACACAGATGAGTTTCTCTGACTCTAAAAACTTCATTTATTTGCTTTCATAAATGCCAGAAGTCCAGCAGGATGCATAAAAATGAACGTGTCTCACACTCAAGTACACAACAAATTCCAGAATAAACCTACTGTACTTTATAATAAAAGCATCAGTTATTCATTAATAATAATTCCCCAAGGGATGGAAAGATGGTTCAGTTGTTAAGAGTCACTTGTTACTCTTAGCTAAGGACCAAAATTCAGTTCCCAGCACAGACATGCCAGTACACAGCCATCTGTAACTCCAGTAGTAGAGACCCATTGCAGGTATCAGGTATGTGTGGGGGTACATATATGCATGCAAGCAAAACACCACATACATAAAAAAAATCTTTATAAAGATTTTTATAATTTCCAAAGCATGTATGAAAACCAATGCAACCAAGTCAGGAAATACTAAAATTCAGGTCCACGTGATTCTAACCAGTCACAAACTATGGCAGGAAAGATGGGAGAAAAGAAAGCAGAAAAGACTTCCTGATTACACTTCCCTAGCTGCTACTGATCCTCGTCAGTGGATTTCCATATCTCTTGGTATGGTTTGAAAAAGAACAGCCCACATGGGCTCATATAGTTGAATACTTGATTCCCTCATTGGTAGAAATGTTTTCAAGATTTAGAAGATGTGATCTTCTTGGAGAAAGTGTGCCATTGGGAGTGAACTTTAAGGTTTCATCCCAAATAACTCTCTCTCCCTCACTCACTCACTCGGTCCCTTCCTCCCTTCCTCTTCTCCTTCCCTTCCCCCTCTCCCCTTCTCTACTTCCTACTTATTGAAAATGTCCTCCAGCATCCTGCCTGGCTTCCCACAACCATGCTCCCCACCATGATGGTCAGGAACTCTATCCCTCTGGAACTGTTGGCCACCAATAAACTCTTCCTTCCATGAGCTGCCTCAGTCATGGTGTCTCTTCTCAGCAAAAGAAGCTGTGACACTTGCGAAGTGTCATAGACACCATGAGCAGCACTGTTGTCTAGATTTGCAGATCTGCAGGGCAGCTGGAGCAGGGGAGGGGTCCATCATTGTGCACATCCCATGCTGCCTCTCCTTGGAGCACCCATTTTTTCTGGAATTTTATAAATTGCCTTTGAAGGTCATCCACTCAGAAATTCCTTTCTCAAGTCCATTCTCCACATCTATTCTATCTACATGAAACGTTACATTTTCCTTTACTTGTCTTTAGACTTTACTCTGAGTTTCTAGCACCCAAGTCTGAAATGACAGTGGCGTCTGCCAGGAAACAGCTCTTCTGTCCTTTTATGAGCACAGAACACTACACTGGTGTGGAGAAAGTCACACATCTTTATTTTATTTTATTGAGAGTTTAATGCATGAAAACTGTATTTACATTATTTCTACCCCTTTCCATGTCACCTCTCAAATTCATGTCCCTCTTTACTTATTGTTACATATATGTATGTATATGTTTATATAAATACAGATTGCAGTGTCAGTTTAGTATTGCCCATATGTATATGTATTTATGATGACCATTTTGGATTTAATAATCTACCAGGGGATCATCCTTGGAGACAACTAATTCTCCCTTTCTCCAAAGCCATTAATTACTTGTAACTCTTCATCCAGTGATGGAACCTTGTGGGTCTCCCCATCCACATGTAGATATAACTGTTATTGTCATTGTATGAACCTTGTTTAGGCAACTATATTATTAAGATTTGTGGGTGCAACTTGCCTTTCACATATAAAAGACACCAACTCCTGGTCCTCTGACTTTGTCTTAGCTAGGGTTTTTATTTCTGTAAAGAGACACCATGACTACAGCAACTCTTGTTAAAAAAAAAAAAAACATTTAATTGGGGTGGCTCACTTACAGTTTCAGAGGTTCAGTTCATTATCATGATAGGGAGCATGGTGGCATGCAGGCAGACATGGTGTTGGCTGCATCTTGGCTTCCAGGCAACAAGAAGTTGACTGACACATTGGGAGGTATCCTGAGCATAGGAAACCTGAAAACCAGTGTCCAGGACACCACAACACCCAGGTCCCACCCAGCTTATTTGTCTGGTCCATGTTTGGAGGGAAGTGTGTGGATTAAGATATGGCAGGCAGAAGAACTGCCCATGTTTATTGTGCACAGTTGATGGGGGATTCCTTCTGTATGCTGTGACTACATGTTTCTCTTTTTGGGTGATGAATAAAGCTGTTTCAGCCAAATGGACAGACAGGATGTAGACAGGCAGGAGAAGTATATGTGGTGCTACCAGACTAGGAGAAGGCTTGGAAGAGGAATGTGGAGAGGGGGTAGAGAGAGAGACACACACACCATGTAGCTGCCAAAGAAGAAAATAGCTTGGACATCACTAGTAAGCCAAGACCATGTGGAAATACATAGATTAATAGAAATGGGATAATAATTAAAAGAGAACTAGCCAATATGAAGCCTGAGCCATTAGGCAAACAGTTAATAATTAATACAAGTCTCTGTGTGTTTATTTGGAACTAAAGGATTGCGGGACCAGGTGAGACAGAAACTTCCATTAATACACAGCCTTTTTATACTCCCATGAAAAGAGGAGGAGAAGACAAAAGACTTCCTTACCAAGATAAAAAGAACAAGCAAATGTAATTACCTTCTCAATACCCAAAACACCAAGTAACTATATCCTGAGTTAAGTATTCTATTGTTCAGGCAAGACATGCAGCAACCACATCTTACACCGAGTATCCTGTTGCATTCATATTTTAGGCCAGACATCCTCTTGTTTCACCTTGGAAGAGCAAGGGCTGGCAAAAACTCTCTGACTTTAAGTCAAAATAAAGTGGAGCCATTTCCATGGGTCCTGACAAAAGCCCACCCCCACAATGCACACTTCACTCCACACCCACTCCAACAAAGCCACATCTGCTATAGTGCCACTCCCTGTAAGAACTGGGGGACCAATTACATTCAAACTACCACACTCTACCCCTTGCCCAGCATAATGTTCTAACAGCATCATAATGTAAAATACATTTAGTGTAACTTCAAAATCCCCCATAGCCTATAACTATCTCAACAATGTTTAAAAATCAAAAGTTCAAATTTTCTTTTGAGATTCATGCAATGTCTTAAATGCAATCACCTATAAAAATCAGAATTAAAAAGCAGACCACATATTTCTAACACATAATGGCACAAGGCATATATTAATTACCATTCAAAAAATGCATGGAAGGAAGCACAGTGAGGAAATACTGAACCAAAGCGAGACCAAAAACAAGCTGGACAAACTCCAAACTCTGCATCTCCATGTCTGATGTCAAAACGCTCTTCAGATCTCCAACTCTGTTCAGCTTTGTTGACTGAAACGTACTCCTTTCTCTTGGACTGGTTCCACTGAGCTCTCCTCAGCAGGTATCCTACGACCCTGGCATCTCTAACATTTTGAGTTCTCCAAGGCCATCCAGGCTTCAATTTCCCAGCTTCACACAATGGTCTCTAATGGACCTCCCTTCAGAGACACCCTTAACGTATGCCTGACCTCGACGGCTTTCCTCAGTCCTAGGGGAAAATTCCATAACTCATTTCTTCTATCCTTAACTAAGATCAAAACCACACAGCCCAAGTTGCAAGTTCCACTGCTTTACTGCCCCTAGAACATGGTCCCCTTGTTCAATTACATCTTCATCGGCTTTCTGTCCTTCACTGGCTAAGCTTGGCTGTTCTGAAACTTGCTCCGTAGACCAGGTTG
This sequence comes from Cricetiscus sungorus, assembly GCA_030556225.1. NCBI lineage: Eukaryota > Metazoa > Chordata > Mammalia > Rodentia > Cricetidae > Cricetiscus > Cricetiscus sungorus. The sequence continues at coordinate 10,798,698 of JANBXA010000600.1, read as the reverse complement.
GCCTCAAAACCCAGAGATCCACCAGCCTCTGCCTTCCCAGAGCTAGGATTAAAGGTGCACCCCACCACACCCAGCTCTATGCTTTTCTTTGGTTCTTTTTCACAGATTGGAAACATAGCTGAGAGGGATCTTGCCCTGTGGTCATCACTTCCTTTATTCCATTTCCTAATCTGTTCATCTCCTTGAACGCAGGACTCAGCTCCGCTCCACTTCCAGGCACTCATATTCTCCTCAAAATTTACAGTTTGTAGTTTACCCTGCTCAACTCGCTCCTTTTTATTATAAAACCACATGACAGAGTCTATACTAGGCTGTTTTGAGATTTCTTCTGCCAATGGAATTAATCCAAAACTCTTCACTTGAGCCTCAGGCAGCCTCTATGGACAAGGGTAAAAGGCAGCCACTTTTGTAGCATGATAAGTAAAAAACCCAGGGATTGGTATTGAGGTTCAAGCTTCAAGCTGAAGACCAGACAAACAAATCAGCCAAGCCACTAGCTCTACCTCTACCTCAGGCTGAAAGGGTTGATCCTGTCTCTATGATCTCTCACCAAACCTCAGACCACACACAGCATGGCTGGAGAATGAATGCCAGCTCTGAGACCCTGTTCCTGGAAGGCATCTGGAAAAAGCAGGCTCAAACACTGAGGAAAAAAATTAAGAAGAGCCTCATGCTTTCAAACTTATAGAGTATTTGCCAAATTGTCTTAGAGGAACAAAATTACCTTTGGAATAAGACATTTTAAAATAAGTTGTTATAAGCATATTGATGACCAGTGATATAGTTATTGTTTAACAGGAAATATGGGCAGAAGTGAGAAAGATTTTTAGCCTTAGCAGACATAATCTCCCAACTTTATAATCTCATCTTGATACTTCAGTGTTGGCTGCTAACACAACATAGAGTGACAAACTCGAAGTTACAATAAAATATGCATAATAAGGTCTATAAACACTGTGTGGAGTGTTCAACTTGTTAGAGGATGCAGCATCTGAAATCATATTTCTCTGATGTGTTTATCTCAATGTTATAATTATGACATGAATTCTTCTGCACTTATTTTGTTTACAAAAAGCATTTTATTAATTAGTTATACCATTCTCAAGGGTATTGGATTTTTTTAGAACCTTCAGTGTCAAAACTTCTGCAAGTATAAAACTGCAACTCATTTGCAAAAGAAACGAAGTGTTATTAAATAATTTCTGAATACCATTTAAAGGGCAAAAGTACTCCTAAGAAACATACTTCCCAGACATTTCTAAGCATCAAAGCACATTTGAACTTTTATTGACTGTTATTACCATCCAATGTTGGTTCTTTTCACAAAAACAGAAAGTAGGGATCTGAGCTTTGCATTCTGTAATTATGAAGATATCAACCCAAAAATTTTAAGTTACACTATGGTAAAATTATTTTTAATTCTTGCTTTTGTTTTTATTTTATTCATATATATTACCAAATTAATTATGTTGAATATTTGTATGGAAATAATGCATATATTTTTTCCATTTGGAAGCGCGACTAACTCTTGAAATGCATAGTTTTATGCATTTAATGATTTTTTTAAATCCCAACCTTATGCTTATTGGAATTTTGTACAAGTGACTCACATAAGAACTAATTTTAGGGGTTAGAGATGGCTCAGATGTTAAGAGCACTGGCTGTTCCTCCAGAGGTCCTGAGTTCAATTCCCAGCAACCACGAGGTGGCTCACAACCATCTATAGTGGGATGTAATGTCCTGTTCTGTAATAAAAGCGTGCATTCTGATAGAGCACTCAGATACATAAAATAAATAAATAAAATCTTTTTTTGTTTTTTTAAGGAACTGATTTTAAGATGAGTTTTTCAGAGAAACCTGAGTTTGTTTCTAAAAATTAACTGTGGAAACAACGTGACTGGATTGGAGCAATGACATCAATCATAGAAATTCTGGCCCTAAAGAAAAGTTTAAGGTTAGCAATATCCAACACTAGATGCCTGAGTCTCAGGACCAGAGCAGCATCAGAGGGAGTCCTGAACCTCGAGCCCAGGGGTGAGGAGTAACCACTGGAAGAGACAACAGCAGTGGTTTCCAGCAGTATCTTTCAGAAATTATTACAAGAAGTTCCTCTGGAAAAGGGTACCTGTGTCCCACACAGCATTCACTGTCATTCTCACTTGGAGATTCTTTGCTGCTACATCGACCACTGGACCCTCAGCCCCACCTACACCTCCAATGAGAGGAGTGTCCACCACAGCTGTAGCCTCACCTGCACCTCAAGGAGCCACCACATGAGCCTTGGGCCCACTTCCACCAGGAGGAGTGTTCACCAGAAGCTCTTGTGCCTGAGAGAGCAGTCAACAGAGCCACAATGGGAGAAAAAGAGAACCCCTGAAGCACAAGCTCCACCTATACCAATTAGAGAAAGAGATGCATAGACAACAAAGAATAACACTCAGCAATATGAAGAGCAATACAGCACCTGAACATCCCAGTACAGATGAAGCCGAAGAAAACAACCTCAAAAATAATTTTACGAGGATGATTGAAAAGTAAGAAGTCCAACTCAAAGGCACAGAAAATACATTCAGCAAAATCATAGAAGAAAACTTTCCCAACTTAAAGAAGGATATGCCTATGAAAATACAAGAAGCTTACAGAACACCAAATACGATGAACCAAAATAATAAAAAAAATAAAATAAGGTCCCCTTGCCAAATAATAATCAACACAATAAACATATAGAAGAAAGAAAGACTATTAAGAGCTGCAAAGGAGAAAGGCTAGGTAACACATAAAGGCAGGCCTATCAGAATTTCACCTGACTTCTCAACAGAAACAATGAAAGCTAGAAGGACCTAGTCAGATGTTATGCAGATAATAAGGGACCATGGATTCCAGCCCAGACTACTTTACCCAATAAAGCTTTCAATAACTATTGATGGAAAAAAAACAAGATATTCCATGATAAAATCAAATTTAAACAATATGTATCCACAAACCCAGCCACACACAAAGTACTAGAAGGAAGATGCCAACCAAGGAAGTCACCTACATCCACATAAACACAGGAAATAGATGAGCTTACAGCAGCAAATCCCAAAGAAGGGAATTGAACACACAATGCCATCACCAACAACAAAAACAAAAACAAAATTAACAGAGAATAGCAATCACTGATCACTAATATCCATTAATATAAATGGTCTCAATTCACCTATAAAAAGACACAATCTATTAAGATTGGATACAAAAATGGAATCTATCCTTCCACGGTATTTAAGAAACACACTTCAACCTCACAAACAGACATTGCCTCAGAGTAAAGTGTTCAGAGAAAAATTTCCAACCAAATGGGCCTAAGAAATAAGCTGGTGTAGCTATCCTAATATCTAACAAAACAGACTCCAAACTAAAAATCAATCAAAAATATAAAGAATGGCATTTCATATTCATCACAGGAAAAAAATCCATTAAGAGGAAATCTCAATTCTGAACATCTATGCCCCAAACACAAGGGCTCCTTAATTTGTAAAAGAAACACTTCTAAAGCTTAAATCACAAATCAAGCCCCAACATGAATAGTGGGAGACTTCATCACTCCACTCTCACCACTGGACAGTCTTCCAGACAGAAGCTTAACTGAGAAATAAGGGAACTAACACATGTTATGCCTCAAATGGACTTAACAGACATCTATAGAACATTCTATGCAAACACAAAAGAATATACTTTCTTTTCAGCACCCCATGGAACACTCTCGAAAATAGATCACAAACTCAGCAACAAAGCAAACCTCAACAGATACAAAAAAAATGGAATTCCTGTACCCTATCAGATCACCACAGCTTAAAGTTAGAATTCAACAGCAACATTAATTTCAGAAAGCCCACAAACACATGAAAATTGAACAATGATCAACTGAACCACCACTGGGTCAAGAAAGAAATAAAGTAATTGAAAGCTTCCTAAAATTTAATGAAAATGATAGCACAACATACCCAAACTTATGGGACATAATGAAAACAGTGTTAAGTTTAGTTCATAGCACTAAATGCCTACATAAATAAGCTGAAAAAATCCCACACTAGTGAATTAACAGAACTGAAAGTGCTAGAACAAAAAGAAGCAAACTAACCCAGAAGGAATAGACTGCAAGAAATAGTCAAATTGAGGACTGAAATCAATAAAATAGAAACAAAGAAAACAATGCAAATAACCAATGATACAAAGAGTTGGTTCTTTGAGAAATTCAACAAAATAGACAAATCTTTATCCAAACTAACCAAAAGACAGAGGGAAGTTATCTGAATTAACAAAATCAGAAATGAAAATGGGGATATAACAACAGACACTGAGGAAATCCAGGGAATCATCAGGTTATACTTCAAAAACCTGTACCCCACAAAATTGGAAAACTTTAAGGAGATGGGCAATTTTCTAGATAAGTACCACATACCAAAATTCAATCAAGAACAGATAAACAACTTAAATACACCAATAGCCCCTAAGGAAATAGAAACTGTTATCAATAGTCTCCCAATCAAAAACAGCCCAGGCCCAGATGGTTTCAGCACAGATGTTCAAGAAAGAATTAGTACCAATACTCCTCAAATTATTCCACACAATAGAAACAGAAGGAACATTGTCAAACTTTTTTATGAGGTTACAGTTACTCTGCTATGTGAGACTTTTTTACCCAACTTTATTTTTCTCTGATGATATCATATCATCTCTCAAGGATCCATATCCAACATCATACCTTGTTCATGCCTTAGGATTTCTTTCCCATCCCCACACATGTTATCTGGTTTTAAAAAAAAAAAATCTTTTAGGGCCACCTAAGATTGGCAAATGGCTGCATGTGAGCTGAGACTAATAGCTAGAGATAGTGCTTGGGTTTATTGGAGGTGCCTTCATTTCCATACAGTTTCACTCATGCCCCTAAAGACATACAATTACATTTTATTTTGTGTGAACAGTCCTCATGGACCATCTTACAAATACCAAAGTCCATGAATGGGCCATATTTTTTAAACCTTAGTTTTAAGCAAGTGGCTATCTTACATTACCTTAATATTCCTTATTTTTCCATTTTTACTGTTTCACATTTTATAAAGCTTCAGTGTTACCTTTCTCTTTTTTTCTATTCTTTCTATTTTTTTAATAGGTCTCATGAAACCCAGGTTGACCTCTAGCTCACTAAGTAGCCAAAGATGACTTTGAACTTCTGATCTTTCCCTTTTACCCTCCAAGTAGTATGTTAAAGTATAGGCAGAGGACACCATGCCCTGTTTTATTGTTGTTGGGGCTTTATGCATCTACCAACTGTACTACATCTTCAGCAATTTCTCAATTCTTTGATAAATGGGACTCCACTACTCATGCCTTTTTTCATAAGAAAAATTCTCTGTATAAGTTTTCCCATAACCCAAGCTGACCTCAAATACATTTTGCCAAGGATGACTTTGAACTCCTGACCCTCCTTGCCTCTACCTCCTAAGCACTGGAATTGAACAATCTGAGCACCACACCCAGATACTACTCACATTTCTGAAAGAAAAACTGGCTCTTAATTAAAACATCTCTGGTTTATTCTTCAGTAACAAAGTTTATAATCTGCAGTAACAAATGATGCCAGTAAATGTAGTGGCTCAGGACAATTTATCTTTTTCTGACTCAAGATACACATGCAGCAAATTAAGCAGACCCCTCTCTTCCAATTCATCACTACTAAGATATTCAAGTTGACAAAGCAACCTTAATTTATTGTTTATTTCATTTTACATTCCAATAACAGTTCTCCCTCCTACCCTCTCTTACCCCCTCCCACACCCTCTTACTTCCCTCCAGCCCACCCCCCTGTCTACTCCTCCTCAAGGGTAAGGGCTCCCATGAGGAGTCAACATAGTCTGGCACAACAGATTGGGGCAGGGGCCAGGCCCTCTCCCATGCATTAAGACTGAAATTGGCATTCATCAATGGAGCTCCAACAAAGTAGCTCATATACCAGGTTTGTATCGTGGTTCTGCTGCCAGAGGCCCCTCAGCTAGTCCAACCTTCACAACTGTCTCCCACATAAGGAGGGCCTAGTTCTGTTTCCTGGAGTCTCCACAGTTACAGGTCTAGATTTTTGCAGTTTTTATTGTTTACTTTGGCAGGGAGGGGCCTAGTAAATCTGATCATTTTCAGGGGCTTCCTGGAGCTATTTTGAGTTGTTTACCTTCCTGCTTAAGAAACTTCCTGTAAGATGGAATGTTTCAATGAGAAGAAACTTACACACTTTTCTTCAAAATTTCTGTGGTCTCCTGAAGTCACGCAAAGATCTGTCCCTTCTAGGCCTAATGATGATACTAAAGGATTAAGTCTGTCGATTTAATTCCTCTCATGAAGTGTGTGTTGCTCTTCTTATGGAAAGGGGCAACTGATTCTCCTCTTAGATAGGGGTCAGCATTATTTTTGCTTACTTTTAAGGAACACAGGCAGCATAAAGGTCTGTGCTTGTCTTTCAAATCTGAATAGAAAAGCTAGCATTGCTTCCACCTGGATCTCACTGGGAACATAGCCACTGTTAAGAGTACTGCCTCTTCAAAACGAAGCCACCATGCTGTAAGAGAGCCACACACAAAAAGTGTTCTGTGCTTATGCATGTCCACCATGACCCCAGCTTAAGACCCAGCTGACAGCCAATTATCAACAGCCAGGTGTTGCAAACCATATCTCCAGATGATTCCAGCCCTTAGTTGATGCCAAGTTCAGTAGAGAGGACCAGAATTGGCAATTTCAGCCAACATGACAGATGTGTGAGCAAACCAAATGTTATTAATTTAATCCACTAAATTTTTGTATGTTTATTATGTAGCAGTGGGTAGCTGAAACACTAAAATAAACTACACCCCAAATGTTAAGAACAACTTTTCAGATAAGCCTCCAACTGAATACAAATGTTGTTTTAGAACCACAAACCCAAAATGCTCTAATGAAGTATGGAAAGCTGTGCCTAAATTTTACAACCGGATTATGTTATCAGCAGTGCACAAGATGCACAAGAGACAACCTAAAACTTTCCCATGTTGAAGTATTTGCCATTGTTATAGGCTTCTGGCTTCCTTTCCTGGCGCCCATATACTGTGTTCTCCACACAACAGTCCTAAGAATATATTTAAAATATGAGTCAGATTATGACTTCTTGCCCCAAAGCCTAGATTATGACTTCTTGCCCCAAAGCCTTTGGTAGCTTTCATTTTTACACAAATGTAATTCCAATCATTCCTCTAGCCAAGTGCCCACGTATTTCTGCTTCCCACCTACCCCATTTCCTCCTACCAAGTCCCACATTTGTTCTACTTCACCCAGTTGACATCCTTCCTGTCTCTAGAGCTTTCCAAGTACGTTTCTATCTTGCAGTTGTCCTCAGTTTATTCCTGTCCATATTCAAGATTGCTTTAGTATGGGAATTAAAATACATCACAACATAAAATAAAGCCCCCAACTCTCTATTACTTTTCTTCATAGCTAACCATCACTTGACATATTATGAAGGGGTTAAACTCCCCCACTTTTAAAACTAAATTTCTGTTTTGGTTCTCTGAGAAGGGAAAAAGAGGTGCGTCTCCCAACAAAGGGTCATTTATCCACAAGACCCTCACATTCAGGGACCAAGGAGAGAGCACGTGCAAGGCCTGTAATGTCTCAAGGACAAATCTAGCAGCCCCTTCTGAGTCACATACAGACTTGCACAAGCTTGTGCAAGTATGTTCAAAAATGCTAAGACTAAACCTCAGCAAATTAAAAGTAAACTAATATAACTGCTGCTTGCCTAACCAATCATCTATGAGATGACCTAACTGTCCCCTGACTCCCCTTTGCTCTGCTTTAAAGGAGCTGGCACATTCCTCTCAGGGCTGTTGCCATTTTGTACAGTTGTCAAACCACTGCATGCTGGAATATTAATAAATATTCTTTGTTCTTGCATACTAGTTGAGTCTAGGGTCTTCCCTCAGCATTTTCTTGAACCCTTAAAATTGCATGCATATTAATTTATATGTTTATTTTCTGTCTCCTTCCACAAGAATGTGGGTACCATGGAAATAGGGACTTTGTTTATTGTTCGTGCCTAGGGCTTAGAACAGCATCTGGATCCCAATTACTACTGTTAGATGTACGAATGAATACTTTTTAAAAGAAGAGGCACACTAGGTATGATGGTAACATAGCAGTCATCCTAGAGTTCTGTAGGTAAAGGTCATAACAGGAATTTGAGACCTGGGTTATATAGTGACTTTGAGGACAGAGGCTCAACTACAAGATTTAAACATTTTAAATCAAGTATCATTTACACTCAAGATCATGTGTTTGCATGTGAACTCATTCTCACTCTAATTATCAACAGGTATTAGTAATGGGTGTTATTTGTATGATATAGGCTTCTGTATGGAAAAACACAAATACCTGCAAAAAATTTTTAATAGGAAATGTTGACAATTGTTGTAGAATATTACTTTAACTAGGCAAAGATGTGTTACAATTTTTATGCTATGGAATATTACTTTAACTATGTAAAGGTGTGTTACTTTTGTTTGTGCCACATTTGTTTAATTAGATAAAAATGTTTTCCATTTGTTTAATTACTTCACGTTTGTCGTTATTGTAAACATAATAGATCTGTTTCCCTCTTCTCTAATGTCTTCACAAAACCTTCATGATCCGGAAGTCAATGGAGCATCAAGCTGAAAATAATGAAGAGAACATAGTTGCAAATCCAGAGTCCTGGATTCCTTTAAATCCAGAGTTCTGGATTCCTAGAACATAAATTTTTTTATAAACACAAATATGAAAAACTTATTTCTAGGCCCTAAAAAAAAGATTTTCATTGTACCATGGAAATGTTTAAGGAACTTCTTTAGGAAATTTGAGGTTGGGCAAAGAAATGAAGCGTTGTTTTAGGTGTGAACAAATGGTGTTAAGAGTATCCACAGTGCCGTAAGCTGTTTCAAGAAACTATTCGTTACTTATGTCCCTTCAACCTTTCACTATAATACATGCTTTTAAATATCTTTGAACAAGATTTATGAAAGGTAAAATAAAGAGATTAACATGTAATACCTTCTGAAATACTGTCGGTTTGCCTATTGTGTTTTTAGGATGTATCTTGTATTCGTGTGGCATTGTTCATCTTATACATGCAATTCATTGTCTGTACCAAGCTCCCAAATCATGACACAGAGACTTATTATTAGGGTTTTTGTTGTTGTTGTTGTTGATGGTGGGTTTTAGGTTTTTTGTTTGGTTGGTTGGTTGGTTTTTTATATTTTTGTTTGGGGTTTGTTTGTTTGTTTGTTTTTAGATAGCATTTCTTTGTATTGTTTGGAGCCTGTCCTGGAACTAGCTTTGTAGACCAGGCTGGCCTTGAACTCACAGAGATTCATGTGCCTCTGCCTCCCAAGTGCTGGGACTAAAAGCTTGTGCCACAAACACCCGGCTCTTGTTATTAGTTTTTAATGTTCAACCTTAGTTTAGCTCTTATTTTAATCTGTTTCTCTTTAACTACATTTTGCCTCAGGGCTTTTTACCTTTCTTTCTTTCTTTCTTTCTTCCTTCCTTTCTTTCTAAATATATCTTACTTTCCTGCTTTCTCCATGTGTGGCTGATGGCTGCCCTGGCTTCTGGCCCTGGGCATGTTCCTCTCTTTCTCATTCATTTTCTCCTCCTTCGTCTCTCTTAAGATTTGTCCTCCTACTTACTGTTTTTGCCTGCCAGCCCCACCTGTCCCTCACCTGTCCAGCTATTGGCTGCTCAGTTTTTTATTATACCAATCAGGTGCCATTGACTTCTGGATCTTGAAGGCTCTATGAAGACAAGAGAAGATGAAAATAAATCTATCATGTTTACAATAAAGACAAACAGAAAGTAAGTGGGAAATGTATGTTGCCAACTTAATTTCAGAATAAGGGTTATCAAAAATACAGAAGGCCACCTCTCATAACAACAAAGGTGCCAGTTGTAAAGACATTATCTCCACCTATGTATCCACCAAATAATAAAGCTTAAAATAAAAAACAATTGAAATATGGATACAAGGTTAAAGAGAAATAGACAAGTCCAGTTAAGCTTGAATTTCAATGCCCTTATGTCAAGTTTGATAGAAACTGTGGAGTGAAAATTCGTAGCGATGTAAACAGCTTGAACAACATAATCAGCTGATTTGAACTGTTTAAATTTACTAACAAATGAACAATCAAATACAGGTCTCTTACATGTATGTGTGGAACATTTACCAAGATAGGCCCCATTCAGGGTCCTAAAATGAGTCTCAACAAATTGTGAGTGATTCAAATCACACAAAATATATTCTGTTACCATGAAGGAATTTAATTAGACAATTCCAGAAAGACTTCTGGTAAATCCTTCAAATACTTAAAAAGTATATAACATAATTTTTTTAGTAGCCTATGATGGAAGAATACTTTTAATTAAGAAATACTGTTAGTGGAATGGCAAGTAAAAAATACAATATATAAAATTTTGAAGAAAGCTACTTAAAGCAGTGCTTAGGAGGAAAAAAATCATAAACCTGAACAACTATGTTGTAAAAGAAGGAAAGCCTCTAATGGCTATACTTCTACCTAAAGAAATCAAAAGGCAGAGCTAGGAAATACACAGTAAGTACAGGAGAGGAAATACGTCTTAATTGGCTGAAATTAATAAAACAGAAAACAAAAGCAATAGAGAAAAATCAGTATAGTTAAAAAAAAAAAAAAAACCTTTGAGCAGACCAACCAAATCGATCAAAAGCTCTAACAGGACTGAAAAAAAAGAAAGAATCCTCATATTAACAACATCAAGAGAGTAAAGACATCATTAAAGATGCTGCAGGTATGTAAAAAAGTATGAATAGCATTGTAAAATAAATTTAGCAATTGAGAAAATGTCTTAAAACCTCACACTACTAAACACACTCAAGAGAGATCATTTAAGTAGCCCCACATTCCCAAATCCACATGGTAGAACCAATTTGTCCCCTGAGCTTCAACATGTGCTATGTCATGCATGTGCCCCCACACTGAATAAATAAGTGAAAATTTTAAAAATCACACTTTTAAGAGATTCCATGTGAGGGTGAAATTTCTAAAATAAAAAAATGAGGAATTTTATTTTATAAGATAAATATATACAGGCTTGTTCTACTTTGATTATAAAATACATATCACTTATGAGTCATGTGTCTTTTTATGACACCAGCAGTCCATCAACACAAAACCTAATTATGATAGCTATTCTAGGTTGTCAACTTGACTACATCAGGAACTACAGCCCCAAAATAGAGGGCACACTTGTGAGAAATTATTGCTTAATTTGAAATAGGAAGAATCAGCTTCAATCCCTATTTTTGATCAAAATCTAATCTGGGCCACACCTTCTGCTGGAAGACTGTATAAGGACATAGAAGAAAGAAACTTTTGCTCTTTGCCTGCTTGCCCTTGTCTTGCTCGCAAGTCCGTTCCTTTATTGGCATCAGAGCCTACTTCTTCAGGATTCTAGGGTATACTGAGGACCAGCTGAGACATCCAGCCTTGACAACTGAGCAACTACTGGATTCTTGAACTTTCCATTCATAGTCAGACACTGTGGTATTAACTGGACCACAGTCTATAAATCATACTAATAAATCACCTCTCTGTATATATAAAGAGATTCATTATGTAAGTTCTGTAATTCTAAAAAAACAAAAAAACCCTGACTAATACACTAGCCATGAACATTACTAGGGTATGAATAAGCACTCCCCAAAGCCCTCTGTGATGAGGACTTGGTTTCCAGCCTGTGGTGGGAGTTAGAGGTAGTGAAACATTTAAGAGGTATGTAGGATCTAGAGAGAGGTCTTCAGAACATTAAAGGCAGGACCATGACTCCCCCGCCCCCCTTATATTCCCCTTCTCTTAGAGTTTTGGCCACTAGATGAGGAGCTTTGTGCTCTGATACATGTTCCCCATGTTTCTCTAAGAACAGGACAATAAGCAAAGGGACCAACTAAACCTGGACTGGGAACCTCCATGAGCCCAAACAAACTTCTGTGAAAGCTGACTTACCTCAGAGGCCAGCTTCAGGAACAGTAAAAGCATTAATTGTGAAATTTCCATATTTAATATTTTACTTTCAGTTGCACAAAATCATGTTTTTAAGTGTTGTAAAGAGATGGAAGCGGATGTTTAAGATAAACTGACAACATGACAGAAGCACATATGTTTTCTGAGATCAAGGGACAGCATATGATAGTCACATCCCTTAGACAGGCTGAGAATAATCACAGCTCTGTTATGAGCAGCTTTCCCCTAGCCTGGCCCCACAACATGTCAGCCCCAAATAACACACAGAGATGCTGTATTAGATATAAAGCTGCTGGCCTGTTACTGGTATTTCTTATCACCTAGCTCTGTCTTAAATATTAATACCCATTTCTATTAATCTACGTGTTTCCACATGGTCTTATCTTATTGGAGAGAGGGTCCGGACTTCTTCCCTCAAGTCTCTACATCTTGACCCTCCTACTACACCTCCCAAAATCATCCTTGTCTCCTAATCCCAACTATCTTGCCTTCATATTTTCCAACAGTGCTTTAGTCATCAACCAATAAGAGAAACATATTTACAGAATGACATCTCTCATCACAGCTTAGGGTCCAAAACCCTCCAGTCATCTTTCCCTGATCCCCACAGGACTGATATTCTGGGACAAGAAAGGACAAAAGTAAGCAAACCTTCATTCACTCTGTCAGCATGATGCTTTCTCTGCAAACCCTCCAGAAACACATGCATCGCCACTGATGATTTCTGCATTCATCACTTTTCTGTTGCTGTGATAAACACCATGAACTAAAGCAACTTGGAGAGTAAAAGATTTATTTTATCTTACATTTCCAAAGTAATAGTTCATCATTGACATAGGGCAGGAACTGAAGCAAAAACCATGGCTTGCTTGTTTGTTCTCCATAGCTTGCTCAGCTTGCTTTCTTATACAACCCAGAACCACCTGTTCAGGAGTGGCACCACCCATAATGAACTAGGCTCTTCTATGCCAATCATTTAGCAACAAAATGCTCCCACAGACTTGCCCACAGGGCAATCATTTGGAGGCAAATCCTCAACTAAGATTCTTTTTCCCAGGTGACTTATTTGTGTCATGTTGCAAACAATATCCTAAAATCGGGTTATGTTTGGCTCATCTCACTCCTCCAGATCCACTGGATCCAGAATGGTTACCCAACAAGCTGTGATAAGATGAAGCTGGCAACACTGTTCAATTGTACCATGGCTCCTTTGCAGGTATATTTGTCTTCCTTCCACTTATGGGGGTTGGGATGGAGCTCTAACAGCTTCTCAGCCATTCTTGTCCACCTATAGATTTCCTGATATGTGGGAAACTAAATTTTAAAAATAAATACTCCCCTCTATCTCTTCAGCAGACAGTTCTAGCTCCTATTGTCTAACACATTTCTTATCTCATCTGCCTCATGGTAGAGAGGGAAAAAAATCAATAAGAAACTAAATCTCAAGAAACACAACCAGATGAAGTCAGATAGAAACATAAAGAAAGGAAAAGTCTGGGTTACTCTCTACCAAGCCAGGAACTTTACATCTTTGTATCCCTTTGATATTTAGCTAATGTTTCTGCTTAATAGATACATGCTGAACATAAATATGAGTACTATTGTAGAGTAAAAATAAGAATTTTTCTAGCACATATTTATGAACAAAGGAAGATCTGATGTATTCACTACATACAATAATCTTCTAACATATTTAAATTTGGAGCATACAGAAATACCATGTGTTAACTACACATGATTCCTAACCAGAATTTTATTGAAATAAGCCGCCTATTATTCTCTTCACAATGAAGTTTTTATTTACATCTTCTCTCTGTGAACAAAAATGCTAGCCTAAGTTAGCAAGGGTTGATTGGAGAGAGAAGGCTAGCAGGAGGGAACCTGAGTAAATGCTGGCAAGGACTCTTTCCTGCTGACTTCAGTATTTCAAAAAGACAAATGAATAAGTATGAGATATATTTAGTGGAATATGTAACAACTTTTAAAGAGCTACATTTCAGTGTAAGGACATTGACAAGGGCTGTTGACATCAATTTATTTGAATAGATGGAAACAGTAAAACTTTTATTCAACATTACAAACAATAAAAACTCATGAATATTTACTGTAAACCCACCAAATTATAATTCCTTACAGCACATTTTCTTCATCTAAAAGTTCACTGTCATAAAGTCACAACACAGTTGAAGTCTAGAAAACCTTCTGTAAATATTTACTGAAATAATTAATACCATGCTAGTTTGTCCCACTTTTCTGACTCCATCTGATACTCTCCTTCTGTAAACCTAGACCTACAGCCACTGTAGGAGGACCCTAGAGTAGCGTGCTCCCTAGGAGGGCCTCACATTTCAATAAAGAAGGACCTTGCTGGTGTCCTATTAATCAGGAAAGTTTTCATACAATACATTGAGTTAGGCACTAAACAAAATCTCAAGCAAAACTAGATACCTGAGGAAGTTGGTCAGCAAATTGGAAGTGATACTAGTACATTTGCTCCCATTTTAGTCTCTCTTGTTTTCGTACCAATTGTATGTTTCTATACTTTCAAAAACCCAACATTTATTCTTAAGAAAATTACCTAAAACCTGTAAGTGGCAAAAACCTGCATTGTTTCCTACTACAATAATTTTAATCTTCCTCAAATAGAGAACAAGTTAAGAAGTTCAGAAAAGGGCAAATTTCAAAGAAAAAATTTAAGTCAGAGATCTTAAAAGTTGTTAGGAAATAATGTTAGTTGCTCACCCAACTCCTGGCCAGCAAGAGAATGAATCAGCATGTAAAAGTTTCCAGTAACTATGAAAAAACTGGGGAGATAGAAGAAGAGCAACAAAAATTCAGCCACATTGTCTGCAGGATTTATTATAAAGTCACCAAAATGTCCTAAAATTTGATTAGCTTTACAAGTCTGTGAAGACACTATTGTGCCTCCAGCAGACTGAGTTTTAAGGCATGAGAAGATAGCATATCAGCAAATGGCACCAGGAAATCTAAATGCCCACAAACAGAAGTATGAAATTAGGCCCATATCTATCACCATGCATAAAAAAAAATAAAAAAAATGAAATCCAAGTGTATCAAAGACCTCAATTTGGAATCTGGAAAACCTAAAAACTGCAGAAGAAAACATAAGCAATACCCCACAAGGTATAGGTGTGGGAAAAGACTTTCTAGACAGGAAATCCTTTTGCCTAGGGATTAAGGCCAACAGCTGAAAAGTAGGACTAAAAAGCATCTGTACAGCTAAGGAAACAACCAAGTGAAGAAGGAACCCACAGAATGGGAGAGAAGCTTTGCCAGCTATACACCAGACAGGGGATTACTATACAGAATATACAAAGAATGAAAAAAAAAAAAACCAAAGAGTCAAAGAACAAATGACCCAATTAATATATGGGCTAGAGATGTAAACAAAGAGTTCTCAAAATGAGAAATAAAAGTAGCTTTAAAAAAATACCTCAAATAGGGTTCATTATTTTTGGCAATTAGGAAAATTTAAATTAAAATAACTTTTAAGTTTCATCTCACCAAAGTCAGAATGTCAAAGATCAACATAACAACTGACAAATACTCACAAGGTTGTGGAGGAAGGGGAATCCCCATTCACTGTTGGTGAGCATCAAACTGATGCAGTCAACCAATCTGATAGAGAGAAATGTTAAATCTGATAGAGAAAAAATAAAAATACATCTAGCATACGACCTAACTATACCATTCCTTCGCCCAAATGCAGCCATTGAGTCACAGCCTGGGTTCAGGCCCTGAGAAGGAGAAGGAACATTGGGGAAGAAATGAACTCTCTGACCACCAGAAGAGTTTCACACAGGTGGCTTGTTGATAATAGCTCAAGCCATCAAAAACAAGCATGTTTTTCCATACTAACAAACAACTTCTTCCCACCCTCCAACTTTAGCCTCCAGCAAAGCAAATATGTCAATTGCGTCCCCCCCCCAACTTTCACATCAAAACAACTTTTAAACCAAAAGCAACACTTTATCATTTTGCTAGCTTGGCCAAATATCCAGCCAGGTACATTCTGTCTTTACAAAACTGAAAGGTGATTGACATAGGCACACATATTCAAGAACAACAATATGGTTCAAAAATTAACAAAACATATTTACAGAATTAGGAGTGATCTGACTCTGGTCCTATCAGCACTAAATTAGAACAGCTCCTGGGATCTGGAGTGACAGCTGGCATCCCTAGACAAGAAACCTGAGCAGCATCAGCTTCCAAAGAATTTTAGGAGAAAATATTTAAGAAAAAAAATGGGGTTTTCATGAATGATTACATCTTTCCCATACATGATTGACAAAATGACACTAAAACCACCAAGACAATCATCAGTCTTATGTGAGAAAAGAGAGAGTGCAGGTCACATGGTTCCAGCAGTATTCTATGCTGTCCTGAAGTCCACTGGTCCTTGCAGAGTGAGACTCTCCCCTTGGTCTCATCTGGAGACTCACTGGGCAAGCACTCATACTGGTCTGAAACGAGGCCTCATGGCTCCCAACATCCAAAGAACTTAACATCCCACTCCACAGATACTTGCTCAGCCATTTCAAATGCCACCCTGTTCTCAATAGTTAGGAAGTAGAAACAACCTAAATGTTCCCTAGCAGATGAATGAATAATGAAAATGTGATCGTGTACAGAATGGATTATATTGTTTGCAAAAAAAGAAAGAAAGAAAGAAAGGAAGGAAGGAAGGAAGGAAGGAAGGAAGGAAGGAAGGAAGATGAAAGGAAGGAAGGAATGAAGGAAGGAAGAAAGGAAAAAAGAGAGAAAGAAAAATGAAAGGAAGGAAGGAAGGAAGAAGGAAGAACGAACAAAACTTGCAAGTGAGAGACCCAGACCCCAACAGATCCCTGATCTGAAGTCCCTACACAGTCCCTGAATGGCTTGGCTCTGAGCCCTGATCCAGTGAAAGAAACACACCCTGGATTTGGGACCCGAGCCAGCAAAAGAGACACTCTATCCCTAAACCTAGAACCAGGGGAAAATGCTCTAATTCCAAAACTATTGCCAAAAGAACACACTTTGCCCCTAGGATCAGAATCTGTAAAAGAAATTTTCCCAGGCTCTAAAATTAGAGTCTAGAAGCCAAAAAGAACCATAGAAAGAACAATAGTTTGGCCCCAGAATCGGAGCATTCTCTACTCCCCTGACACAAAATTCGCCAATCCCTGAGCTGAAAAAAACTAACCAATCCCAAATCTACAGGTTTAGAATTCTCCTGGGGCTTAAAATCCCCACAGGCTGAGAATTTCTCTCAGGATGGGAATTCTCCTCACCCTATGGAGACAGCCAATCACAACTTCAGAGCTTGGAGATTTCCCCTCACCCTATAGAGGGGCAGCCAATCACAAGCTGGAAGGTTTGGATTCCCCAAGCCTTGTCCTCTATAAAAACCCATCCCCTCACCCCTCAGAGTCTCTCCTGCTCTGCTCCTATTGCAGTTGCTGTCCTTGCTGCTGCCACCGCTTCAGACCGACTGAGGGACCTGAGTTAACTGAAAAATAAAGACTTTGTTTTTGCAGTGGAGTGGGTCTCACGGTGATGATATGTGTTCCAGACTTTGGGCAGAACATATGAGTAAATGAATAGACCTAAAAAAGATTATAGTAAGCCAGATAACCCAGCTCCAGAAAGACAAATATCACATGGTCTCTTATCTACAGTTTCTATCTCCAAATCTTCAGATGTGAATAAATAACATGGTGTAACTATAGAAACAAGAAAGGTTAGAGGGATGAGAGCTTGGAAAGAGCAAGATGCAGGTGATGTGAACCATAAAACAGAAAAATAGTGAGGGGGGTTTCTAACTGGGAAATACAAAGGGGCAGGAGTAAGGAAAGATAGTAACACCGGTGTTGCTTGATAAAATCTTCAAGAAATCATATTTTATATTTATTTAAAATCTTATACAACACATAGGTGTGTCTACACACATGCACACACACCACACACACATATAAAATTACCCACTTAGGCTGGCAATGCTCCCTACAAGAACCATACAGTAACAAAAATTCCAGTACCAGGCATGAAAAGTCTTTTGAGTGGTTGGTCAAGGTAGTCCACCTGACTCCTAAAACAGTATCGACTATTGCTGTTGTCTTTGGATGCCTCTAAGAGGTTTAAGGTAAGCATCTGTCATGGAAGACACGGTACACGTAGGACACAGGACTCATGATTCAAATGGAATCTATCCTGAAAGCCTCCTTCTTTTAATCTAAACTCTTTGGTACCAAAAAGTACTATGAGACCTGCCAAGTGAGGGGAGAAAGTAACCATCCTGCACAACTGCAACACCTGCACAGCAAGAGATCCATAAAGGTGCAGTAAGTGGCACCCACATGTTGCTGGTAACCAGCAACTGTCTAATTGGATGTAAGACTCACTCAACGGGAGAAAAATAGTACCCAGTACTAGAAATCTAGCCAACTTCCTGGGGCTCGTAAGTCATGTATCTGAGAAAAGAATCTGCTACTACTATTTTGCTAGCCCAGTACAATCCCAAATACATTTTAAATCATAGCCTTATATCCACAGATAAGTGTAGTTACCACCCCTCATGGAGAAAGCTACTCTTTACCGCAGATGAACACCATCACAGGGAACATGCTGGACTCAATGCCAGATCATTGGGAAATGGAGACCCCAGCCCAACAGATGTTGCACAGCTCGCTGTATCTATGGCTTAGGGAACATTCTGAAAAACTTAGGGTCCTGGGTTCTAAGAACCAAAACACCAGGAAGTCTACTGTGAGACTTTATCTCCTAGAAATAAATGGCTTCTTAAACAAGACCTGGATGACGACACATTTAACAGTCATGCTAATGTGTAAGACAGAAAGTTTAACTGGATCTAAAATCTAACCTAGACAAAGAACTATAGGCAATTAATGACTTCTGAGAGAGGGAAGGGGTGAGTCCCTTGTTTATTCAATGCAAGTAGTCAGGCGGAAGCCGCATATATTTTAAGACAACTGCCAAAACGTTTTTTTCCCCAAACTGCCTATATCATTTTTACATGCCCATTAACTGTAAAGGTTTTTATTCTTTCATATCTTTCCTAACACTTGCTTTTTTTAATTTCCATTATGCATCTATGTCTTCTGCTGCCCAAGTGCTAGGATCAAAGACATGTGCCACCACTTCAGACTACAACATTGATTTTTAATGGGAATACTAAGATATTCAATAAAGAGAACATTCGGTCTATTCAACTAGAACAAAGGAATGTCTACTTGCAAAGAAATCTATAAACACTTCCTCAAAATAGATTGATTTAAGCTTTAAATATAAAAGTTAAAACCACAACACTTTCTTATTTCAATTAGGTAAGTAAGCCAATCAGGTGACTATGGGTAAAAGGTGCTTACCACACAAGCCTAGCCATCTGAGGTTGATCCCCAGAAACCAGCTTGTGGAAGAGAACCAACTTCTGAAAATTGTCCTCTGACCTCCATGGATGCACGCACACACACACACACACACACACACACACACAGAGAGAGAGAGAGAGAGAGAGAGAGAGAGAGAGAGAGAGAGAGAGAGAGAGAGAGAGAGAGAAGGGGGTATACTCACAACACACACAAAATAAAATTTTTTTAACTAGTAAATTTGGTGTAGCTGTAATTCCTATACTCAAAGGGCTAAGACAGGCAAATCACAAGTCTTTTGGTATCTTCTCTAGTTTCATTTTGTATCTTTTCACTGAAAATGATATTAAACAATTTTTCATGAATTTATATCTATCTTCTTCAGAGGAATGTTCATTCAAATATTTCCCCATTTTTTAATAGTTACTAGTCTTTGTGACAGAGGTTATATGTTGCCCAGACTGTCTTCAAATTCCTGGGTTCGAACAATCTTCCTGCCTCAGTCCTCCAGGTTTCTGGGACTACAAACATGGGAAACAGAGCCAAACTGAGTTAATTATCATTTCTTACTGTCTAATTTATAGGGCCTCAGCTAAAGAGTTTAGGAAGGAGGAGTAAAGGGAGCTTTTTCCTGCACTTACATTCTTGATATAGTATATTCTATATTATTCTATATCACATTATATAATTTACAAGTAGTTTTTCAGCCTGGAAATTTGTTTTTACCTCTTTTGGCAATATTCTATGATGTGCAAGTGTTTTTAGTAATAATTAAGTCAAGATTATCAAATGTTTCTTTTATCATAGCCCACTGACGTAGAACCTAAGAAACTATTATATAACCCAGGGTCACTATAATTTACCTCTGTATCTTCTTCTAAGACCATTAAAGCTTTTAGCCCTTAAGTAGGTCTGTGATCCATTTTGAGGTGTCTCCAGTGTGTAGTATGTGGCAGGAGTACATCTTCATTATTTTGAAGAAGGGATGGAACTGTCCTGGCCAATGCTGAAGGTATTCTTTCCCCCATTGCTTTGTCTTGACGCCTTTCTCCAAAACCGTTGCCTTTGCAGCCAAAGCACTTAATAAAAGAAAAGTGTGAAGACTCACACATCCTCATCTCTAAACTCACTATAGAGTTACAGAAATTAAGCATTAGTGTCTATTAATAGTAGTTATAAGGGTAGACACATAGATCAATGAAATAGAACTGAGAATTCATAAATAAGCCTTGAGTATACAGCATTGATTTTTGTTTCTTCGCTGTTATTTTTTTCAAGACAGGGTTTCTCTGTGTAGCCCTGGCTGTCCTGGAACTCACTCTGCATACCAAGCTGCCTTCAAACTCAGACCCACCTGGTTCTGCTGCCCAAGTGCTAGGATCAAAGACATGTGCCACCACTCCAGACTACAACATTGATTTTTAATGGGAATGCTAAGATATTCAATAAAGAGAACATTCGGTCTATTCAACTAGAACAAAGGAATGTCTACTTGCAAAGAAATCTACAAACACTTCCTCAAAATAGATTGATTTAAGCTTTAAATATAAAAGTTAAAACCACAACACTTTCTTATTTCAATTAGGTAAGTAAGCCAATCAGGTGACTATGGGTAAAGGTGCTTACCACACAAGCCTAGCCATCTGAGGTTGATCCCCAGAAACCAGCTTGTGAAGAAGAGAACCAACTTCTGAAAATTGTCCTCTGACCTCCATGGATGCACACACACACACACACACACACACACACACACACACACACACACACACACACACACACAACACACACAGAGAGAGAGAGAGAGAGAGAGAGAGAGAGAGAGAGAGAGGGAGGGAGGGAGGGAGGGAGGGAGGGAGGGAGGGAGAGAGAGAGAGGTGTACTCACAACACACACAAAATAAATTTTTTTAACTAGTAAATTTGGTGTAGCTGTAATTCCTATACTCAAAGGGCTAAGACAGGCAAATCACAAGTTCAGGGACAGTCTAGACTACATTGAGACTTTGTCTCAAAGCAGGGAGGGGATAAGAAATAAACTTACATAGTCTTATATTTGGCAAGAGATGCTTAGAAAACAACATAGTCATAGTAATAACAGAAAAGTACATTGGACTTCAAACATTTGAAGCTCCATGTACCAAAATATATGATAAAGTAGGAAAATATTAAATAATGGAAAATATTTGCCAACTGTATATCTGACAAAGTCTAGTATCAAAAATTATAAAAAGCTCTTAAACACAGAGAACCTAGCTCCCATTCCAATTTATACATCTATAATACAACCCCTATACCTAAAAACACCAGCACAACAACTACACCAGTTAATATCCCAACATGGATGGGTAAATCTCACAAAAGTACCACCCTGAGATGAAGAGCTACAAGCAAGCAATGACTATTAAGGCAGAATCGGTCTTCTCCAGGGATGAACACTCTGATAGATTATCCAATCCCAAATGGTCAGTCCTAAACACATACAAGCAACATCTAATAGACACAGCAGGTTGTATTTACACACACATATACACATCATATAACTATAATGTGTATAGAGAGAGTCAGGCAGTGGTGGTACACACCTTTAATCGTAGCACACAGAAGACAGAGGCAGGTGGATCTCTGTGAGTTCAAGGCCAGTCTCATACACAGAGTGAGTTCCAAAATATCCAGGGTTACCCTGTCTCAAAATTAAAAACAAACAAACAAAAAAAAAAACAGGGAGATAATGGGACACATGGGAGAAATTCAAGGGGAGATAGAAAGAAGATCAGAAATTATGTAAAAACTGTACTCATTTATGAAATTCTCAAAAACTATAATACATGTAAACATACATAATTCTTACCGAATACCACTAGAAAATAAAATGAGTAAAAGACAAGAGTAGGTACTTTTCCAAAGATGAATGATCAAAAACATGAAAAGTTCCATCTGACCAGGGTGCTTCTGTGAGAGCATGCTGACCTGGGTTCAATCCCAAATCCTGTGGTAGAAGAGAACTGACTCCCCAAAGCTATCTCCTGGCCTCTACATGTGTGCTGTGGATCTTGCATGCCTTAACACTCTCTCACACACAGTAATGATAAATAAAATGAACATTTAAAAATGACATGAAAAGACATTCAGCATAAGTCATTAGAGAAATGCCAACCCAAGGCAGAGTGAAATACCACTTTATATCCACTGAAAGAACTGTAATTTAAGAATAAAGAAATAAAGAAAATCAGAAAGCACTAAATATCAGGGAAAATTCTACATTACTGGAAGGGGGGAAATTGGGTAGCCACCGTGGGTCTGATAGTTTTTTTCATATGCTATGTCACTACTATATGACCAAGCAATTCACTCATATATCTGAATGATCAAAGAAAAGATGCTGCCATTTTTAGTAAGGGTCTTCCCAAAGGCCATCTAGTAAAGATCCTGCCACCAGCCTGTAGTAATGCTGGGAGGTGATGCAACAACGTTTAGGAAGTAGACCCTGGTGAAAAGTCAGTAAGAGTTCATCCTTATAGTGGATATCAGAAACTCAGCTCCTTCTCGTCTTCTCCTTGCTTCCACCATGAGGTGAACCATCATCCTAGGCCACACATTCTTGCTCTGTTGTTTCGTGCCACCTCTGGCCTAAAGTAACAAAGCCAAGTGACCATGAACTGAAAGCTCTGAGAATATGACTCCAGATAAAGTCTCCCTTCTTTTAAGTAACTCAGCCAGCCACAGAAAGCTGACCAACACATCTGATATTTGAAGGGAATATCCATAGCAACACTATTTACTATGCCAAAGACCAAGACACCCCGTGAAAAATGGACATGTTTAAAGTGTTCTGTCCATACAATAGAACATTATTCAATTGTCAAAAGGTATAAAGTGCTTAAGAAGACACAATTATACACTGTATGACTCTGTTTATATAAAGCATTTGAATAAAACCCCCAGAGCAAGATATTATCAGGATAAAGGTATAGGTGACTAGGACTAAATGGCTGCTGCTGCTGATGATGATGATGATGACGATAATGATGATGATGATGAATGCTTTGGAGGGTGGAAGATGGCATGCCAAGATCTTAGAACTGGGCAGAGGTAATGATGACACAATATCTGAATGCACTGGATGTCAACACTTTGAATATTTGAAACAGGTTTATTTTTATGTTATATGAATTTTACCCCAATGAGGAAATGGTAAATCACACAATCATCAATATAATTAATTACTCAGCTTCCAATTTGGTTCTGTTGATCTGTTTATCTTTATGGAACAACAGCAAAAAAATTCTTCCTGTTCAAAATTTCCTAAAAGACTCACTTAAGTGAATGCCCAACTACCTTCTTAATAAATAACATTAAATCAATACTCCCAAATACTTCAAAGGCTTATTTTAAAAATCCTTATCTTGCTGGGTCCACCAAGTTTATACTATCATGCCACAGTCTGTAATTAACCTAAAGTTACTTATTGAAAGAAATACCTTAAACCATTCTCCAAAACTTTTAAAAATCTGCCATGGTATTAGTAATCTCCTTTCCTGCTACAGTGAAAATAAACTTAACTCATCTTTCTATTCCTCCTGTCTCTTCTGGTTGTTTTTGAGGTAGTCTCTGGCTAGCCTTGAATTCCTGATCCTCATGCCTCTGAGTTTCCAGTTCTGGAGTTAGAGGACAGTACCTCTAAGTATAGCTTGTCTTATAAAAAGGTCTTACTTTGGCCAGACTTTCAGCAAAGTAATTTTAAATGATCTTGCACATCCTGTCAAGAACTCCTGAACACCTCCTGATCACCATGTCCCCAAGACTCTAGACAGAGTCTAGACTTAGAGATCTGTTGAGTTTCACAAATGGCATGGGAAGTGTAGCTCTGCTCATAAGAGTGAAAGAAAAACTATGTTTCAAACAGCTCTGAATAAACATTATTGAGCCCTAAAGCAATTTATGTCCTAGTAGCTAGGAACTACATTTGTTGGTGGTTTGTTGTTATGCCATATTTTGTTTGTGGTTTTGACCAAAAAAAAAAAGCTTACCTGGAGATCAGAGGGCAGGGCAGAGCTAACTACTAGTAGTTAACCACAGAGGTCTGGAAGTCTGTACACAGAAGAGACAAGAAGTAGCAACACTGGGTAGAGATAGGAAATGATAAAGTGGGGCATAGCAGGATCTTACTCTTTTCAGTCAGAGATTTTGTAGAGGTAAGAACTCTAGTAGCTGGCTATTCTGCTTCTCTGATTTTTCAGTTCTCACCCCCGAATATCTGACTCCTGGTTTTTATTTAATAAGACTAATTAGAATCAGACTTGATCCTACATGGGGCTTGAACCCACAGCCCTGAGATTAAGAGTCTCATTGTTTCTTTGTTTGTTTGTCTCTTTGGTGGTGTGTAATACTTTATCTGGTAAGATTTGAAAAACCTTTATCCTCAGGGAAAATCTGTCTTCATCCTAACAATACTTGTGTTTTCTGTCTTTGTGAAGATTTATGTATCTTTAAGGAAAACATTTCCTGGGGCATGTGAGAGGTGAGCCCAAGAAGAAGCCTATTCACTAGGTGATATTGAAGACTGAAATGTTTAGGTTTTTTTTTTGTAGGCCACTACAATCTTATGGACTAGTGTCAGCATAAATCTGAACCTACAACTTCAAGTTGACGCCTGGTTTTTGTATTTATGCTTTGCCAAATTTGTATGCTAATTCAGTTCACAGCATCACTTCACCAAGAGTAATTTAGAATTAGATTTGCTGTTGATGCCACTAGATTAACAAAAATTTTTCAGCTGAGAGGTATCTCAAAAACAAAACTGAAAATCCCAAAAATCCAATGGTCTGGAGATTTTGTTGTTGTTGTCTGTTTTACTGAGGAAACTTTAATTGCAAAAATAAAATTAATCAGTATTCTAAAATACTTTAGTTAAGAGGAAGACAGGAAGGTTCGAACCAGAGAAGAATACCCTACAATAATGCAAGCAGACTTTTGAAGCCACTGATCCTGAAAATAAAAGAAGGAATCATGAGCCAAATGCCCTCCTGATACCTTCACTTGTGCTGAGGAAAACTATCTGGGGTCCTGGGCTCCAAAACTGGGGAAAAGTAAATTTGCATTACTCTAAGCTACCAAATTGGCAAGAAACTAATGAGAAACTAATATATCTGTCTATAAATCATTATTTTTCTAGTAACCTCACTCAGTACATTGACTTAAAATAAGTCAGCCAACCCAGGCCTGGTGGCTCAGTTCTGTAACTGCCACTTTGTTGCAGGCTAAAGCAGAAGAGTCAGTAGTAGTTCAAGGTCTTGCCTGTCCAACAAGTTCAAGACTAGTCTGAGCTACATGAGACTATAGCTCAAAAAAAAAAAAAAAAAAAAAAAACCAGAAACAAAAATAACTAATCCATATTTCCTACAACTGTAGTTGGTTATGTTTTGGCTCACATACCCAG
Organism: Cricetiscus sungorus; assembly: GCA_030556225.1. NCBI lineage: Eukaryota > Metazoa > Chordata > Mammalia > Rodentia > Cricetidae > Cricetiscus > Cricetiscus sungorus. The sequence continues at coordinate 10,772,786 of JANBXA010000600.1, read as the reverse complement.
CTATGAAGCCATCACCATGCTCAATCAAAACAGTAAACAAAGGCCTGAGAATACTGTCCTTTATCTACTGAATTACCTTTCATGGTTGTCAAAAGTCAGTTGTGCACTTACTGGACTTACTCTGATGAATTAACCTATTTGTCTCTTTTTAAATTATGTATTTTATTCTTTGAGATATAATTACATTATTTCCCTTTCCATTCCTCCCTCCAATCCCTCCCAAATACCCTTCCTTTCTTTCTTTCAAATGTATGGCCTTGTTTTTTATTCATTATTTTCACATACATATATGTATACATATACACACACATAGACACACACGTACACACACACACACACACACACACACACACACACACACACACACATATATATATATATGAATACAACCTGCTCAGTCTGTGTAATATTATCTGTATGTATGTTTGCAGGGCTGACCATTTGGTGTTGGATAGCCAGTTGGTGTGCTCTTTCTTGAGGAAAACTATTTCTCCCCACTCTCAGCATTCCTTACTTCCCTGTAGTTCCCTGACCATAATTGAGGCCTTTCCTGGCCTTTCCCCATCCAATGTGGCATGTCTATTGTTGTCATCTTTGTTCAGTCTTTGTTCAGCTTATGTTTATGAAGCCATAATGGTAAGATGCTGTGGATGCAGCTTTTGACATTCCTGAGATACAGGATCTCACAGCAAATTTCCTGGCCCTCTGGCTCTTAAAATCTTTCCACCTTACCTTCTTCAACGTTCCATGAGCCTTAGGTATGAGAGTTGGGGTTTTTTTTGTTTGTTTGTTTGTTTGTTTTGTTTTGTTTTTATTCCTTCTTTGGACAGGATCTCATGACTAGCCCAGGCTACCCTCGAACTTTCCATCCTCCAGCTTTAGCCTCCTGCCGTACTAGGATTGCAGGCATGTGCCAGCAAACCTGGCTGGTCTGTTTACCTCACCATACTCTTACCAGCACTACCTTCTGATGACTAAAGCATTATAATAAAATTTGTATCACATAGTTTTTGTACATTTTTCACCAGTTTGGGCTATTCTAGGTCATTTCCATAAAGACATAACACTAACCCATTTCTATGAAAATCTCTTTGAATTTCACTGAGATATTATTGAGCCTCATGATTGAACTGTGGCTAATTGGCACTCTCCCAGTCTTCTGCTCTTGAACAGGGTAACCTTTCCATCGACTTAGCTTTTGTCTTATTTCTTTCAGCAATGTTTTATGATGTTTGGTGAATAATGCAAAATTATTCATACATTTTTGTTTCTATGGTAAAAATATTTCATATGCTATAATCTTAAGTGGCAACTATAGCATATAGAACGACAAATGATTTTGTGTATCAGTATAACATCAAGAAACCTTGCCAAACATGGACAAGTTCTCGTTTGTTCTTTGTAGATTCAGAATTTCTGCTTACAGAATTATATCGTTGATCTGTAAAGTTTTGCTTCATCCTGTCCTATTCAATGTCTTTCACTTCTATTGAAAGCCTGTGTTCTTGTGTGGCCTCACAGAACAATGGTAGCATCAGAGCCTTTGTTCTTCATACTGACTGTCACACGTTCAGCATTTGTCAGTATGATTCTAATGCCTGGTTGCAAATGACTCACAAATTTGCTGAAACACACACCTTGATTCCGAGGTCTATAAACATTTTATCCTGAGACACCAAGCTAACCTTAACACCAGTCTCTTGAGATGAGTTAGTTGATTTCATGGATCACTGGACTAAATTACTAGGTGAATCATTTTGCTTACTATAAGCAATGTAACGGCCTGTAAGCCATCAGTCTAAAATTGCTACCATGTCATCCCTGGTAGAAATGGAGCTTCTCATCTTTGCTGAGATCAAGGCTCTTTTAGAGTACTAGCATTTGTAAATGAGAAATTACAGAAAGAGGGCAACATGGAGAGCTAGAGAATACAGGGCATGTTTGGAGGCTTCCTTGCTGCCTCAGATCTCAAATGCCCCTCTATTCTCTTTTATTTTACATCCCTCTCACCATTTTGATACTACAAATGGCATTACCAGAAAATGAATAGACCAAATTAGTTACACACTGTTTGCTAGTTCCTAAGAACCATCTTAACATAGACTCCTGTTGAATATGTGCTACAAAAGGCTGATATTTGCCAACTAAGCTGAGATTTGCTTTTCAGACATTACATGGGGTTCATCTTAGAAAATAAATTCCCCTTCTTAGAAAGAGAAATCTTTAAACAAATAAATAAGAAGAAAAATTTAGAGCAGTGGTCCTCAACCTCCCTAATACCGTGACCCTTCGATACAGTCCCTCATGTTGTGGTGACCCCCAACCATAAAGTTATTTTCATTGCTAATTTGCATCTGTAATTTTGCTACTATTATGATTGTAAGTATCTGATATTCAACTCCTGTGAAAGGGTCATCCCACCGCCAAAGGAGTTGACCCACACAGGTTGAAAACACCTCATCTAGAGTGTGGTTTAAGATCCAATCCCTGCATACACAGGGGGAATTTAGAACTGCTTTCTGTGCTCCTAAATTTCTCCTCATACATGTTTTTATAAAAGTCACACACACACAAAAAAAAATTGGTTTTTCGTGTTATGTCTCAGAGACTAGCTGAAGTGTTAGACAATGCCATCTGGGCTACTGAACTACTTGCCTAGGGGTTCATGTGACGTGGGATAGGCAATGCTTCTGAACAGAGCCCCTGAGACATAATGTTGGCCTTTCAAATGTAACATGGGCTGTTTTAAGAAAAGAATGTATGCTTACATCCTGCGAACCTCTTTGTAATCTTGTTTGTTTGTTTGTTTGTTTTTTGTTTTTAAAAAACTTTTTTACTTCTTGAAAGGAGTTACACTATTTTCACTAGAGTGTAAGATGTAGGCTCTTTGTATTCTTTTTTTAATTAAAAACAATCTTATTTTACATACCAATCTCAGTTCCCTCTCCCTGGCATCCTCCCATGCCCCACACCCCCACCCCCATCTCACCCCTCGTCCCTTCTCCATGAAGTTTGCCCCTCTGGAATCATTATTATTACAAATTAAAGAAACCATGCTGTCTAGTTTTATGTCAACTTGATACAGACTAGAGTCATCTAAAAGGAAGAAACTTCAACCAGGAAAATGTTTCCATAATATCCAGCTATAGGGCTAGGCAATGGTGGCGCACTCCTTTAATCCCAGCACTCAGAAGGCAAAGGCAGGTGGATCTCTATCAGTTTGAGGCCAGTCTGGTCTACAGAGTGAGTTCCAGGTCAGCCCCCAAAGCTACAGAGAAACCTGTCTCAAAAAATCCAGCTATAGGGCATTTTCTTAATTAGTGATTGATGGGTGATGCCATCACTGGACTGGTAGTGCTGGGTAAGACAGCAGGCTGAGCAAACCATGTGAGCAAGGCAGTAACCAGCATTCCTCCATGGCCTACACCCAGGTTACTGTCCTGTTTGAATTCCTGTCCTGACTTCCTTCATTAAGGAAAAGTGATATGGAAGTGTAAGCCAAATAAACCCTTTCCTCTCCAACTTGATTTGGTCATGGTGTTTCACCACAGCAATAGTCATACTAAGAGAAGCAAATAGACAAATCTGTGTTGGTTGATTTAATTCTGACACTCTGGAGTCACGATATCAAGTCAACTTCAAACTTTGATCCTGATCTTCTGGCACATTTCTCTCTGAAATAGTGCTCAGCTGGCATGTGCTCCACACTAGTCACATAGACACAAGACAAGTGATTTAACAAATGACCTCACCAAAGCAAAGCAAAATTAACAACAACCAGATCACCGGTGTTTGAGGAAACAGCAAAACCAGAATAACACATTGACACCTGATTCACCCTCAGCAAACCTCAAATAAGATGGAAGGTGTGAACACATGTTCCCTGATGAGAAATGTTGATCCTATATGTTTGCCCAGTTAAGAAAGAATAGTGTTATAAATGTTTCCTCCCTTACAAGGAATGTGTAAGGTAGTTACTATGATTTGCATTTTATTAATGAATAAAGCTCTGAGAGTATAAAGCAATTCATACTTACTTTGAAAATCACAGAGCCAGCATTTACACTTCAGCCTGTTTCGTTTAAAGGCTGCTGTGGGAAGCTGAGGAAGCCTTTGGTGAGTGTGTGAAAAGCAGATGGAGTCCTGAGTGAGTGTGTATTATTGACAAGGTACAGCCATGTCAAGGACCCCAATGCCTTGACCTCCAAGAATGGCAAAGCATTTCCTTCAGGTAAGAAATTGGTCTGGATTCGAAAATTGACCGTGTACTTAAGTCTACATGTTCACAAACGATTGTCCAGTGTATGCAAAAACTAGCAACTGCAGCTTCCTCCTCTTGGATGTTTATAATGTGACACCACTTGCTTACAGAGAGACCTTCTACCCAGACTAACTCCTCCCCCTGCTTCCTTGCTGTGCATAACAAACATACTGAGGTTCTGGGCTGCTGCATGCACGCACACAGGGTTGCTGCTGCTCCAGCCCAGTGTTCACATCCTACCTGACCCAGCCACTTTGTAAGTGTGTTTGTGTGTCTGTTCTCCCTTCACTCCCCTGCTGCTCCAAGCAGGCTTCCAGGACAAAGCAGTGTGAAATGCTGTCGTCCACTCTCTTACTATATAAACTCATTGAAGGCATTTTTCCTAAAGAATGACTTCAGAGGTAATGCTAAGCTCTAAGCAAATACTTGCTTCCTAAGAGTAAATTCTAGGCCCTTTTGAGAATTTTTTTTTTCATTCCTATCAACACACACAGGTGAATTGGACTTATAAACTGTGTTACTTTAACAAACAGTTGGGAAGAAGTAAAAGAATAAAATTGCACAAAAATACACTGAAAAGAGTTTTGATTGCCATAAATCATAGCCAGGGATGCTTAAGATTGAGTTCAAGCATGTTGTCCCTACTTGCATCACTCGAGGTGGAATTCCCAGTGTGTGGTCTGCATTTGGAGTCATTCCCCACAGAAAAGAAACTCTGATTTCTGTATACACTTCAGGACAAAAAAAAAAAAAAAAAAAAAAAAAAAAAACCAACAACAATTAAAAAAGCAATCCAGACACCATTTGTTTCAGCTGTAATGTGAACATAAACTGCCAGACCTGAAACCTGCGCTAAAATGACTCGTCTGGTATTGGCTGCAAGCAAACTTGAAGCCCTTCTCGCCACAGAGATTCTCAGCAGGAATAGTATCATCCCAAATCAGTCCTTTTAATATACCCACTGATTATACAAGCAACCTTGATGCAAGAGACCTGGAACTCGCTGTTCTGGGTGGTGCCTCCTGCTGCCAGGAGGTGGTGTGTTTTACTTAAAAGACACTGAACCACAGTTAGATTACAATTTTAGATCAAAACACTCAAGGGAATGAGACAGTGAGAAAACAAATTCTGTTTGGAAGCAGCAACCTAAAATGCATGTTGATTTGAATTCAAAAAAGTTAGTACAAAAAGACTGCTTTGGAAAATTAATGGAAAGTATTTTAATGGATGCTTTGGCTAACGTTCCGTTCAGACGCCTATTAGCATGGCTGACAGAACAGAAGATGTGTGAAAAATACACACTGGCAGTCATGCAGTGATACACTGTGCTTCACGAGCTTAGTTTGAGGAATAACCTCACCAAAACTTATACACCAGGAGTGATCAATACCAAGGGCTAATTTGTTTCAAAACTGTAATATGAAAATTCCATAGCATTCACGCCCTAATTAGAAGTACTAAGGGTACCTCTAAGTATTTCAATATTTCTGAGAATGATAGAAGATCCAAAAGAAAGATAAGGAGAACGTGTATAGAAAGTGTAAGGAGAAAAGAGAAAAAAACATTAAAGGAAGAATATTAGAAGCTGTGGCTATAACTAAATGCCTAAAAGGAAGCGACTTATAAAAGGAACTGTGGATTCTGCCTCACACAGCCCATCAGGGCAGGGAAGGCATTGTGGTGGGGCCATGACAGTCTGCCTCACTGTCTAGTCAAGAAGCAAAGATCTTGGCAAGTTCGGCCAGGATATGGAACCTGAACGTCTTCCTCCAGAGATCGGCTTCCACCGGCAAAGCTCAGCCTCCTAGAGTTTCTACGGCCTTCAGAAACAGCACCACCAGCAGAGAACAACTTTCAAACCCTTGAGTCGAGGAGGAACATTTTACATTCAAACTAACAAGAAGTTTTTTTCAAAAAAGAAACTGAGGTAGAAAGCAGTAATACAGTCATGAGTGGCTCAGCCACATCTGAGAGGAACGGCAGAAATCATAAAGCCACCACAGCTGCCAGCAAAGTGGAGCCACATGACGGCCACCTTGCCACTTTTGGTTTTGATGTCACATGTTGCATGTTTGGGGGACTTTTAGTGTTAGTGCAATTTGGGAATATCGGGTTGATGAAATTTTTTCTTATGAATCAGGTATGCCTTCTCCCAGGAGCACTGTTTCTAAGTCTCCCCAGGAAAGTGCTGAGCACACCACCCTCCCGCTTTAGGTGGATATCCTTAGCTACTTGAAGGTCTTCCTTACGCCTTGGAGGTAGTAACACACATAAAGAAAGCCAGATGTTTCTTTATGAGGCTGTGAGATATTCTTAAAGCATCTGCCCCTGTACTTACCCAGGAACAAGGTAATCAAAACAAAGTGAACTTCAAATGGTCAGCAAGATTCAGCAAGCTAGAGGAGTTGGGCAGAGATCAGATTGCGAGCCTCTTCCCACCATATACTCAGGCAATTACACGGCAAATACGGCAACAAAGTTTGATTAGCTGAAGCTACCTGTGTCCTACACAGAGACTTGTATTGATGAACAAAGAATGGTGTAGAAAGATGACAGAAAGAATGAGGTGTCAGAACCTCCCTTTCATAGAAAAGTTAGCTCATGAAGGGCCACTGTGGTATCTTATGACTGGGGGTGGGGGTAGGCCAGAATTAGACATATAAATAAATTCTATAAAGATATAAAATGTGAATATTGTTTTATGCCAGAAATTGAACAATAGCCACAGCAGCTTTGGCCTGAGGATTTCTCTTGGGCACTCTGACCATTAAGAGTTAATAATATTTGCCGGCAGTGTTGGCACAAGTCTTTAGTCCCAGCACTTGGGAGGCAGAAGCAGGCGGATCACTATGAGTTCAAGACTAGCTTGGTCTACAAAAGCTAGTTCCAGGACAGCTTCCGCCACAGAAAAACCCTGTCTCAGAAAAAAAAAAAAAAAAAAAAAAAGAGTTAATAATACTAATAATACTCTACTCAGGACATAGCAATCCGCCCAGGTTCACTTGGAGTTTTTTTTTTTGTTTTTGTTTTGTTTTGTTTTGTTTTTTGTCTACTGTCCTTGGAGCTGCAAGGCCTGCCAGTCTGAGAACAGGCTGTCATATATTTGTAGGTCCTTAAAAATTGGGTTAAGGGATTAATGAGTAAAAATGATTATGAAAGATGACTCTGTTGACTAAACTTGAGGGGAAATGGTTATAAAAACAAAAAAACAAAAACAACAACAAAAAAACCTCTGTTCTGTCAAAGTTAATCAATGAGGACTAAACCTATGACTTATTTGCAAGATAAAAAAGTTATGCACATGTCCAAAAACAAAAATGTTATGAGCTAATTTTTGGAACAATATGAATCTGTCTTTGCTTACTAAATTCTGTATAAATAAAGAACCACTCTGGCACTAGTCAGTCAGGCTTTGAGATTTTCCTGACCATCATGGCTGGCTCATCCTTCCCACACCTGCTCCTTTTACCTCCTCTCTGGGACCTGGCCACCACCAGCCTGGCCATCATTGTCACATGAGTAAGATTTATGAATGTTTTATGGTGTGTGTGGAGGGAAGGCATAAAAAACCCAAGATGCAACAAGCCCCTACCGTATTCTTTCTATGGTATTATTACTCCTTGTGATTTCTTTCTACACTTACTCCTAACAGAATGTGAAACTAAACTATGAATTGCTGGAGAAGTAGCTCATGGGTTAAGAGTACTTGCTGCTCTTTAGGAGGACTGGAACTCAGTTCCCAGCACCACACTGCATTTCTGTAATCGCCTGTTACCTTCAGCTCTAAAGAATCCAACACTTTCTTCTGCCCTCCCCAGATACACACACACACACAGAGAGAGAGAGAGAGAGAGAGAGAGAGAGACAGAGAGAGAGACAGAGAGACAGAGAGACAGAGAGACAGAGAGACAGAGAGAGACAGAGAAAGCAAACCTTTAAAAAAGACTCTTTTGAGGCAACTTATAAAACCAAAACAATTTGCAGACCTCCAATAGGATTCAAGTCCACCCATGTTGGAGGAAACTGTAGATGTAAGAATGCTATAACTGTGCAAATTAACCATAACTTCTCACCACAGAGCTGCCCACTGGAGCCTATCCCCACTAAGAGTAAAACTATGTCCAGTTAATCTGCCTTCATTTGCATGGTAAAAACAGAAACCCAGGGCATAGCTCCCAAATAAAAAAGGGCAGGGTCTCTCTGCTTCCTGATCTTTTGAGATGTAACAGGTTTGTTGCACAGCCGTGATGACTTCCCCACCATGATGGACTGCATCTCCTCCAATCTTGACACCTGCCGTTGAATTAGAGTTTCCAATGACAGTTGAGAGGGGGAAACCCAAGTTGGTTCCTGGATGACTGGCTCAGAAAGGGATGGACACTGTGCTGGCTAGTTTCATGTCAACCTGACACAAGCTAGAGTTATTTGAAAGGAGACCTCAATAGAGAAAATGGCTCCATAAGTTGCCCTATAGGGCATCTTTTTAATTAGTGACCAATGGGGGAGGGTCCACCCCATTGTGGGTGGGTCTACCTCCAGGCTAATGGCCCTGAATTCTATATGAAAGCAAGGCATGAGGAACAAGCCAGTAAGCAGCTCCCCTCCATGACCTCTGCATCAGCTTCTGCCTCCAGGTTCCTGAACTGCTTGAGTTCCTGTCCTGACTTCCTTCAGTGATGGACTAGATGTGAAAGTGTAAGCCAAATAAACTCCTTTCTCCCCAACTTGCTTTCAGTCGTGAAGTTTTATCACAGCAGTAGAAACCCTAGCTAAGACAGGCACTGAAGGAGTGAGGAGAGATACTCCTCCCATAAGATCCAGTGGGGCACCTTGTTATCTGCATTTGGGGGATGGGGAAGAGGCCATCTGAGGCTGTGATATACATGGGAATATGTGAGCAATGACAAATACCTGATCAGCCATCAGACTATAAGAGAAAAAAGATGGGACATGAAGGCAGGAAGCAGACATGCTAGGGCTTTGTCTAGAGAGAGTAAGGGGGATATGGGGGTGAATAGAATCAAGATGTATAGTGTACATGTATGGAATTGTTAAAGAATAAGTAAAGATAATTTTTAGAGATGGGAAGATTGTAATTCATGTTTGCTTTCTTTAGCAGAAATGTTTGTTAGTATACATTGTACAAAATAATGAGTTTCATTATGAGATTTCATGCATGTACATATTGTACTTTGATCATATTCACACCCCCATTACTCTCTTTTGTCTCCCCTTCTATTTAAATGTTAATTTATTTCATTATGGAGTCAATTCAACCCAACTCCAACCTAAAATCATTTCCATTGGAAAAAAAACAGACTTAAGGGTTTTGTTTGCAATAACCAGTTCCAGGTTGGTTACTGTCAAATTTGTTTTTAGCCACATTATTGTGATTACAACAAATGAATATTGGCTACAAAACAAACAACAGCAAAAAGGCTTCTCAGTCCACCATCTCACAGCTGACAGATCTGTTATGGCCCTGCCTATTTCATTCAGAAAACTTGTCTTTCTTGACTCTGATTTTATGGATGGATTTTTTTCACCACCCACCATTCTGACCCACCACATTTTGTGCTCAATATGAGGGGCAAGGCACTTCAATGCTCTTCTGTTTCTCCTGATACCTGGTCAGCCATGTAGAGGAGGCTCAGACAAAATTAAAGGACCCTGGCTAGGGCAATTCTCTGGTGGAGCAAAAGTACACACACTTATCACTGTTGAGGTCCTTGAAAAGTCCCATGAAAGACCACCAGTTACATATGACCCAGCTTATACCACTCCTTTTCATATGTCTAAAAGACTTAACATCATATTCTACTAATACTTGCTCAGCTCTATTCATTGTTGCTTTATTCACAATAGCTAGGAGATGAAAACAACCTAGATGTCCTTCAACCAGTGAATGGTTAATGAAAGTGTGGTAAACATATTTTAGGGAATACTATTCAGCTGTACAGAAAAATGAAATCATGGACTCTACAGGTAAATAGATGAAACTAGAAAAGATCACATTGAGTATGGTAACCCAGGTCCCAAAACACAAACATCACCTGTTCTGTCTCATTAGAAGCTCTTACCTCCAAATCTTCAGATGTGAATACATAATCTGGTGTAACTGCCAAACAAGTAAAAAGGGTTTATTTCTAGGGTAGAAGGCTGAGAGAGCACTAGAGAGGAGAATAGAAGAGTACAAGTGATCTGGTAGGGAATATGAAAAAGGTGAAGATATAATTAAGGAGAAAGGAGATAAATACAGAACAAGGGAAGAGAGTAAAATAACAATATGGATATCTGTAAAGTAATAAGAAATAATACTATTAACTATTTACCTTAGGGGACTGGAGAGACGGCTCATTGGTTAGGAGCACTGATTTCTCTTCCAGGGACCTGGGTTTAATTTTCAGCACCCATATGGCGGCTCATAACTGTCTGTCAGTCCAGTTCTCAGGCTTCTGACATCCTCACACAGACATCCACACAGGCAAAGCACCAATGTACACAAAATAAATAAATAAACAGTAGATAGATAAATAGATTTTTAAAAAACTACTTAAAAAAGACTATAATACACATACACACACACATGTATGTATGTATGTATGTATGTATGTATGTATACATGTATTCTCATCTGGGCTGACAATGCTTCCTCCAATAGCAAAACAGCACCTACCAAAAAACCCAACACCGGACACAAGAAGCCCTCCTTTTGAATTGTTGGTCATGGTTGTCTGAGAGACTCCAAAAACATTATAGGCTGTTGCCTTTGGTTTCCCCACTAGAGGTGGAAGATAAGTCCCTATTGATGCAGACACTATGCACTTTAAATACAGAGCCTCCAAGCTGGGACTGATCAGAAAGCCTCTTCCTTGAGGAGGCACCATGTAAGCTTCCAAAGAAGGGAGGCAACCAACAGTCCTACTTAGCATGGTGAGATAACGCTAAAGGTGCAGTAGTGGCAGTAACCAATAGCTCTCTAATTGGACTTAAGACCTGCTCAACAAAAGGAAAACCATGCCCGGCCATGGAAACCTAGCTAACTACCCAGGGCTAATGAGGTCACATATCTTGGAGAAGAAACTACAATTGCCTCTTTACAAAATCATTTTTTAAAAAAAAAAAAAAAAAAAACACAACTATACTCTAAATATTTGTACTTATACCCACAAATGAGTGTTCTTCATCAAGGAAACTTCCTTTTGCAACAGACAGAGACTATTACAGAAAATCACAAATGATCAAAATGCAGAGTTGTGTAGTCCAATGCCAATGGATACATCTACAAAACAATCTCCACTCCTAAGGCTCAGGGACTTAAAAGTCAAAGGATCGGGAAATTTGCTAGGTGACTGTGTCTCCTAGTGATGTCAGAAACTGCACCCATAAAATCTCACCAATACAACTACCTAAACATGAGCTGAACAAGGACAGCAGTAGACATCCCTAAGTGGATGGGGGAAAGGCCATGATGCCTCAACAATACACTGAGAACTCTAGGCAACCAAGGAATGCCAAGAGCTAGAGAAATAGTCTTCTAGAGAAAATGTACACCAATCAGTTATTCAAGATCAAATGGACAGCCCTGAAAACATACATTCAAATAACACTATTATACATACTGAACAGGTTATATTAGGAATGATTTAATTATATTATAATCTCAAAAATAGAAGAAAGGAAGGAAGGAAGAAGTAGAGGAAGGAAGGAGGGAAGGAAGGAAGGAAGGAAGGAAGGAAGGAAGGAAGGAAGGAAGGGAAAGGAATTAGAGTAACTGATTATCTGTCTCGACATGGAATAAAAAGTCCTGTAATTATGTGCTTAAGAGAAGGTATGAAAAAGCAATGATACATCGTGTTCTTTGTTGCTGTACTCTCAATAGCAAGACTATCGAACCATCCTAGTTGCCCACCAGTGGATGAAGGAACAATTCAAATGTGGTACACATATACAATGAAATTTTGTTTAGCCGTAAAGAAGAAATAAATTATGAAATGTATAAAAATAAATGGATCTAGAAAGTATATTAATAATCAAAGTGACCTGTTCTGGTTAGGGTTTGTTGTTGTTGTTTGCTTTTGGTGGATTGTTTGTTTGTTTTGTTTTATCTTATCAACCCTACACAAGGTAGAACTTTCTAGGAGGAAAAACCTCAATTAAGAAAATGCCTCTATCAGACTGCCTATAGGTAAATCTAAAGTGAATTTTCTTTATTAATGACTGATGTGGGTGGGTCCAGCCTAATGGGTGGGGACAGTAGTACTCCTGTGCAGGCCCACCTGAGTTTTACAAAAACACAAGCAGACTGTGCAAACTATGAGGAAGAGGGAATGAGCATCAGTCCTCCATGATCTCTGCTTCACTTCCTGCCTCTGGATTCTTGCCTTTAGTTTCTGCTCTGACTTCCTTAGATGATGGACTGTGACGTGGAAGTGTAAAGCAAACAAACCCTTTCCCCCCAAAGATGCTTTTGGTCATGGTGTCTATCACAGAAATACAAACCCTAACTAAGACAGGACCCAAACTCAGAAAGACAAAACCACATCACATGTTCTCTATCATAGACCAAGCCTTGCTTGTAATGAATGAATATGCACATATATGGATGTAAATAGGGATAAAGCCTAAAAACAATGAGAAAGGACACCAAGAGAGGGTCAAAAGAGTTGCTGAGGATATGTCAGCTGCTCTGCCTCTGTTTATGGATTGTGGGGGCTCAGGGATACAGGCTGCTTTTCCTCATCTCTGTGAGAAGCCTTGGTTGATCCTGGATGCTACAGGCACTAAAACTGATGTCTTAATTGATATGAAACTACTTATTCTAGCTTTGTTATCTCCAGACTCATTTTTCAGACCTTAATCTTTCTTGCTAAAATTGGAAGGTGACCTCAATAGGACCTTTTCATGCTCTTTCTAGTATGAGCCTTAAGAAAGCAATCTTTACACATTCCCTACTATTGTGACCCAGTTGTCCTACCCCATTTGGAGGAAAGACATCAAAACTCAGCTACTGCCAAGGCCACAGACTCAATTGTTTTATTGGTACTCCTGGATCTTCACACCCAGGTATCCACCAGGGTGGAGCCTTCTGTTTCCCAGCCATGCCATTGTTGCCTAGGATAGCCCTTTCTCTAGATGGTCACTATCCACAACCCTCATGAAAAACTTTATTCAAACCTCCACCCTCTTCCCCAGATCCTCTGAATATCCCTTCAAGTCTAAACACAAAAGACTACAAACCACCATTCTTAGGTTTTAAACTACCATCTTACTCTGTCCCTGTAACTCCCTTTGCAACATGCGTATTTGGGTGGTCAAAAAAAGTCTGATAGCACATACCAGTTTGTAAAAGACTTCAGAGTTGTTAGCAAGACTAGTCTTTTTGCCCTGACAAACACTTCCTGGTTGGTCTCCTAGGCCTAAAGAATACTTTCTTCTGTGCCATGGGGCACTCAGACTTAGTTCCTGTTTCCCTTAGGGTGGAAAGTTCCCATATCCCAAGCAGTCAACAACTAACTTAAATTGTCCTCCCCCAGGACTTCCAAAATAGTCCCCACCTGTCCAGGCAAACCTGAAAGGATCTTTCAGCCTTCTCAGTAACATTTCCTTTAATATATAGATTATTTGCTTGTCTCCAGTCTAGACAAAGACACCTTTAACCTAAATATCATTTGGATGTTACACTAACTGGCATCTCATGATTACTATTTCCTCAACTAAGGCACAAGTATTTCTCAAGAAATATAATTACTGGGATAAGTGCTAACTTCAGGGACATGGCACTTACCTAGACACCATATCAAACTGCCAGAAAAAAAAGAAAAAAGAAAAATAAAGATATTATGTGCTATATTAATTACCTTTGTGCTGCTGTGATAAAATATCATAACCAGAAGGAAGCATTTATTTTGAGTTTCTAGTTCCATCTGTATAAAGGTCCATCATGTTGCAGCAGAGGCAAGGCAGCAAGCAGTATGCACTGTGGCAGAAGTAGGAAGTTGAGAGCTCGTGTCTTTAAACACAAGCACTAAGCAGAGAAAGCAAACTGGAAGTACAGTAGTGCTACAACTTCTCAAAGCCTGCTCCAGCAACATACTTCCTCCAGCAAGACTGAGCTGCCTCCGCCTCCCCAAACAGTAGCATCAACTGAGGATTAAGTGTTCCGATACCTGAGTCTATGGGAAACATTTCTCATTCTGATCACCATGTGCATCTTTCTGAGAATGACAGGGTACTGTGGCATCCTGATTCCCCAGTTTGGACTCGTAGCGAAACCTAATTATGAGGCCTCTGGTGAGCAAAGGATGACACTTTAAACTGGGCTCTGTCTTTGCTTTTATGTTGCTATGATGAAATAGTCTGGCAACAGCAACTTAAAAAGAGAAAGTTTTATTCTAGCTCACGTTTTAAGAGGACAGTCCATCATGGCAGAAGTCAGCATGGCAGGAACTTAAAGTAGTTGGTCATATCACATCCATGAGCAGGAGATCATGGATGCTTGCTGCTGCTGAACTCCCTTTCTGCATGTGTAACAGTCCAGGTTCCTAGCCAGAGAATGTCACTACCCACAGTGGTGGTCAAGTCTTTCCATTTCAACTGTTGCAATTAAAATAACCCCTATGGGCACACCTATAGGTGATTCCAGATTTGGTCAAGTCACAATTAAAACCAACCATCACATGTTCTCAGCATGGAGAAGACCATAAAAGCCTTTAAACAATCCTCAATTATTGCCCCCTTCTTATATGCTCATGAAAGAAACTGCTTTGAGGGGTTCTCATCCAAATGCTGAGACTAGGTACTCATGAGCCTACCTGTCAAAAACCTCAACCATGCATCTGAACTTGGCACCAATCACTTTCTCAAATAAAGAAGTATATAAACTAACACTGAGACAAAAGATTCACTGATTTATTCCTCAGCATGTTAGAAACATTAAACTCTAATGCTTTTCACTGGATTTCCAATGTCTATATTCACAAATATCAAACTTTCTTTTGGATAGGCTACCCTTCCCCTATAATGAGATTGATAACTACCTTATTTGTCATACTAGAGCCTTCATCTAGTAGTTGATGAAAATGGAAGCAGGCACCCATAGCTAAACACTGAGCCAAACTCCTGGAATCCAGTTGCAGAGAGGGAGAAGTGATGAGCAAAGGGGTCAAGACCAGGCTGGAGAAACCCACAGAAACAACTGATCTGAACAAGGACTCCAGTCTGACAGCTGGGAAACCAGCATAGGACCCACCCAGATTCCCTGAATGTGGGTGTTGGTTAGGAGGACTAGGCCGTCTATGGGGCCTCTGGTAAAGGATAAGTATTTATCCCTAGTAAAGGAATGGACTTTGGAAGCCCATTCCATATAGAGAGACACTCCCTCAGCCTAGACATATGTGGGAGGGCCTAGGCCTTGCTCCAAATTATATGACAGACTTTGAAGACTCCCCATGGAAGGCCTTACACTCCCTGGGGAGCAGAAAGAAGATGGGGTGAGGGTTAATTGGGGAACAGGGGAGGATGGGAGGGTGCAGGAACTAAGATTGATATGTAAACAAGCTTGGCTCAGATTTAAATTTGAAAAAAAAAACATCAAAAAAAAATCACCAGAGAAGATAGTGTCACGGAGGGATTGTGTAAATCAGATGGGTTGGAACATACCTGTGGGCAATTAAGTATATTAATTGAAGTGGGAAGACCCACCTATATTGTGGGTGACTCAATCCTAGCAAGGAAAACTCTAAACTGCACGAAAGTCAAGTAAATTGGTGGTCATCTTCCCTTCCTCTTGATATTTATTCAATGAAGACATGACGAGTTTTGCAAGAACCAAAGGAACAGGGACAGAAAAGACACATCCTAAAGGTAAAATCTGTCTCTGTTCATGGTATTGACACAAAAACAACACTCATGTCAAAGGAAATAGAGACACTTCATTCTAGAGCCAAATATGAGTGCCCGTGGTCCAGAACCACAGATTTATCTTACCTCAAATTTAATGTTCCAACAGAGTCAGTTTCATAAATTTTTCATAATAGCAGAACAAAGGGAGACATAAATAAAGACACTTTTCAAATGCTTCCATGGATACATCAGATAGGCAGTTATAGCAATACAGAGGGAACTTTTAAGAAGTTAAATGCTATCTGCAAGCATTCTTAGCCCTTTCGTTGGTGAAACCAGGGTTTGTTACGTTAATAAATTCCAAGAGTTTTATCTGTTAGTTAAACAGGATGTTAGGTCCAGTACAGAGTTGGGCAAGGAATAGTTAGTTACTTAGGAGCCAAGACAGATTGTGAATAGGCTCTAGACCTCTGACATTCCAACTTTCCCCATCACTGATTCTAATCAGTCAGTCAGCTTTTGAAGACACAACTTCTTTCCAGGAATTTTCATCCATGATAGTTCATGGAAACTTGGGCATAACTCCCTTGGCAGAGCTGACCTGCCTATTGGTGAGAGTCAGGTATTGAATAACTCAGCATCACTGTGTTGGGATTGATGATGAATGGAGTTTTTAACAATGTTTCCTTTATGAAATTGGTTTCCCTTGTATTTGTGTGTAAATCTTTAGAATTGTAATCTCTTCTTGGTGGATTTTTTTTTTAAATGGGTAGTGTCCTTGCCTATCTCTTTTGATTAGTTTTCATTTAAAGTTGATTTTGTCAGATTAAAATAGCTATGCCTTCTTTGCTTGGAATACCTTTTTCCATCCTGTACTCTAAGGGTGTCTGTCCTTGATGATGAGGCGTGTTTCCTGATGGCACTAGAAAGATGGATTCTTTTTTCTAGTACAATATGTTAGTCTAGGTCTTTTGGGGGGATTGGGAGTCTTGATGTTGAGATTTATTATTGAACAATGTTTATTGACTCGTTATTTTATTGTGGTAATTTTTATAGATCTTTTTTTTGACTATCTGTCCTGATATTATTTGTTCCTAGTGTCTTCTTAGTGTCTTCCATCTCTTTAAAGGGTTATCTCTAGTATCTCCATTATCAGTTAAAGGGCCAACTGAGTGGATATAAATCCTTAAATTTGCTTTTATCATGAAACATTTTGCTTCCTCTTTGAATTATGACTGACAGTTTTTCTGGGTATTGTAGACTGGGCTAGTAACTATGTCATTCAGAGCTATCAGACCATCTGTCCAGGCCCTTTTGTCTTTCACCCCACTGAAAAGTCAGCTGTGTATCTAACAGGGCTGTCTTTATATGTGACTTGGTCTTGTCCTGGGCAGCTTTAACTATCCTTTCTTTGTTCTTCACACTTAGTGTCTTGATTACTATAAGTTATGTGGATATTCTTTACTGGTCCTGTATTTAGTGTTCTGTATGTCTCTGGAACCTTGATAGACATCTTTCTTTAAGTTTGGAAATTTTTCTTCTATGTTGTTGTTAAAAATATTTTCTGTGCCTTTGACCTCGGTGGGTTTATTCTCCTTCCTCTGTACCTATTAAGTTTGGCCTTTTGATTGTGTCTGGATTTTTTTCTTTTATTTGTTTGTTTTTAAGGTATTTTGAGACAGAGTTTCTCTGTGTAATAGTGGTTGCCCTAGAACTTACTTTGTAGACCAGGCTGGCTTTGAACTCACAGAGATCCATCTGCCTCTGCCTCCCAAGTGCTGGGATTAAAGGTGTGGATCACCACTCACCTGGCATGTGTCTGGATTTTTAGAGTTTTTACATTCTCTTTGACTGAGCAGTCAAATTCTTCTACCTGGTCTTCAAGACCTAATATTCTCTGATCTACTTCATTGGTGAGGCTTCTTCTGAGCTTTTTTGTTTGATTTCCTCAAGTTTTCATTTTTGAGTTTTATTTTAACTTATCTTTTCTTCAAAGATGATATTTCTCTGTTAAATTCTGCTTTCATACTTCAGTTGTTTTCTGCTGGAGTCCAGCTCCATTGGGGGTTCTTGTGCAGCAGGAAGGATGTGTGAAGTCAGCGAAAATGAGGAGTCTGACCACCGTTTGTTTTTCTAACTGATAGCCCTGACCAGCTCAGGCCATCTTTATTTATACAAGTTCTAATGCATTCAAGTATGAGCAGTTTCAGAGCATTTCTCTTTAATCACTTTCCAAGAACCATTAGCATTTTAGTTTTTCCTCTTTCCCACTCCCTTGACCTTTACCCCGTATCACTATATAGCAAGCCAAATATTTTATATCTAACTAGGTACATATTATTCATATTGTGCCCTCACTGGCAGCAAATATGCAGTTACAAAGTAATTCTTATCAATATGAGATCAGCTAAATATATTATGATGCCTAGAGTATCATTTTCAGGAGCATACCAGTTTCTGAGTAATCTGTATGTCAACTTTATTATATGGATTTCAGTTATAATCCTACTCTTTGTGAGTTCTCAAAATAATGATTAATACCTAACTCTTTAATTATCGAGACTAAGTTTCTTTGTTCTTTAAGAGGAAGTACGAGTTTTAGATTCCTTTATTGATACTTTGATGTTGGAAAAGTGAGTGCTCATATCCTGGTGCCAGAGAAATGTCTGACCTTTCATGTCCTATCTCTTTTTCCTTCTGTGTTCCTATAAGGTTTTTAATGTCATCTTTTTAAGAAACCATTTTCTTGGTTCCTAAGTTCTATCTCTTTTTGGTACTGAATAAGTAATAATCATTAATCTTAGTGAGTTCCTCCTGCTTTTTCTGGATGACTGCAAAGGCAGCTAGGGACGACTGGAGAAACTGGTTTCTGTAACAGATCAGAGACATTTGGTTTTTCTGTAAAAGTTTTTGTTCACAGTAAATTTATGCATAATCATTATTAACAAGGCAGAACTAAGAGTTTTCATAGGAATAAGCGTATCAAAATTAAAGAAACCCGAAGTCCATGAGCTCCCCAAGGTCAGCTCAGGAGTTCACAGTATTGTATCCATAGGTCCTTGCCAAATGGATGGGATTCTCCATTTGCAACATACCTATGTGCCATTCCCAAGGGTGACAACATGGCCTCTGCCAGTTTTCATTGCTTCATTTAACTGTTTGCACTTCCATAGACTTCATTTACACATTCTCTTCATGTCCTCTTCGAGCTCCTTGAGCATACTTATAATTGCTATTTTTAAGTTCTTCTGTACATTCTTTTCTCAGGGAATATTATGATGGGTGATGCTGTTTTGGGGAGGGGCATGTTGTCTTGGTTGTTCTTGTTTATGTTTTTGTAGCAGGATGTAAGCATTCAGAGTTAGAATATTTGTGGTGGTGCTTGGTGCGGAGATATGGTAATTGCCTTTGTTGGGTATGTGTTTGGGTCTTCATTTGCTGTTACTCCAGTCTGTCAGATTGTCACTTATTGGCAGTCTTGAAGCCACCTTAGGTTCCAGGTTCAGACTCTGGGTGATCCCAGATCAGCTCAGTGGTTAGGACAGCTGATAGGCAGGTAGACAGGTAGGGAAGAAACTGGCTTTGAATGTCTCTTAACTGGGATTCTGGATTGGTTTCCATGCAGTTCCAGAGTGTAGCAGTGGATGAGGTGCCTCATAGGTGAGGGTGATGAGTAGAGGGAATTGACGTTGAAGCTTGTAGCAGTAGGTGGGGTGATGGGAGAAGGGGGTGATGGTGAAACAGGCTCTTGAATTCCCTACCTGGTTCAGACTCCAGGATCAGTCTCTAAGAAGTTCCCAGATCCTACCATGCCCTTTTAAAGACTCCTATTTACCCTCCTTTGTCAGGCTCCTTAATTACCCGATCTTATTTTCCAACTATTAACAAACCTTAGTATTAACAATATAGCAATATGCTGTGGCTGCAGCATCTCCTGCTTTCTAGCCACAACCTTCAAGGCAATCTCCATTCAGGGAGAGGCTCCTTTTGTGAACTATCCAACTGAATCTATGGAAACAGACTAAGAAACCTCAATGAAACATTCTTTGCCACTGCAAGTCTAACCTACTTACACCCCAACCTCAAGAGCTCTATTGTAGACTTAGGTTCTTGGCAAATGATATTCCTCAAACCTGGGAACAGGTGTGCCAACCTTTCAAAAGTCTTTCACTGGCACCTTAGCTTATCCAAAGTTCATGTTCCTTGAAAGGCCACTGTTGTAGAATAGAATATTTGTTTAACTATGTGTAGATGTGTTTGTTTATGCTGCATTTGTTTAACTCTGTAAAGATGTATTGTACTTGCTTCCCCTTGCCTGCCGAAGGTACCTGAGCCTTGGAGGGAATATTAAAGATATTATGTGTAGATAGAACTGAGGACTCAGTAGTCACCCATTCTTAGCACTTTAACTTGTTATGAGTCTCTGCATTTACCTTTACTCTTTGCAACTCTTCCAGATTCGTAACTTCTCTGATTAACATTGAAAGCAGCACTAGTTTATGAATGCGTACATATCCACTTAGCAAAATATCAGTAAATCTCCCCTCCCTGGGACTTACCACCTCCCAGGTATAAGCATTGGACCAAATACAGTACCAGACACATAGTCCCTCTCACAAAGTGGGCCTTAGCTCTACATAGATTACGATTGATTACCTTCCAAACAGCCATGCCATTATTGTATCAGGTCATGGATTATTACATCTGGCCTGATAATTTAGTATTATAGAAAGCAGGGTCCAAAACTGAGTAAGTCTGTTGATGAATCTTCTCCTCAAAAAAGCCACCATAGCACCTTTTGGCAATGTGGATGCTAACCAATAGGGAAGAAGCTTTCTGCTTGCTTCTGCTTGGTCTATATTCAAAATGTATGGTATCTTCAGAAATAGGGTCTGGCGAGCAACCAAAGGTTCTTTTGTTCTACTTGTTTGGGAGCCTCTGTGGACTCCCTGACTAACAACTTATAGGGAGTTTCTCCATACCTGGACCCAGGAATTTAAAGACAAATCTGTTTCTGGGATCAGCACTATCTACGTATGCAAGGTACCTGCATTTGAACTCATTTTCCCCTTACTTTTGAGAATTTCACACACATACACAATGAAATATGGTCATGTAGATCCCTTTTTAAGTTAAATTTTTAGTTAAATTATTAAGTTTCTAATTGCCTTTCCACACACCCTGAGTTTTGGATGCCCCGTTCTGCAGCCCTTACCTTTCCCTTATTCATGTATTCTCTCCCCATCTAAACCACTCTACCTTTCGCATGAAAATGTCTTCAGCATTATTCTTTTCACTTGTGATTAATTAACCAATGTGTGATATCCTGTGCCTGTTAATTTTAGGACTTTTTCTTTCTTTCTTTCTTTCTTTCTATTTCTTTAAAGAAGAACACTAGAATTTCAGTTGAGATCAAAATGTGTCTGTAGGTTGATTTGGGTTTTATGGTCATTTTCAAAACATTAATTCTTTTAATCAATGAGCCTGGGGATCTGTATTAGTTACTGTTCATTGCTATAATAAAACACCATGACCAAGGTCACTTATAGAAGAAAGAGTTTATTAGAGCTAACATCCCAGAGGGCTAGTATTCATAAAAGTAGAGACAGGCATGTCAGCAGGCAGCAGGCATGTCAGCTGGGGCTGGAGGCTGGAAGCTGAGAGCTCACATTTCAAACCATAAGCTGAAAGCACATTAAAAAAAAGGGGGAGGGCTGGAGAAATGGCTCAGAGGTTAAGAGCACTGGCTGTTCTTTCGAAGGACCTGAGTTCAACTCCCAGCACTCACATGATGGAGTATAACCATCTATGCCATCTATGATCTGGTGCTCTCATCTGGACTGCAGACATACATGCAGGCAAAACACTGTATACATAATAAATAAATACATAAATAAATAAAAGTAGAAATGGCATAAAGCTTTTAAACCTCAAAGCCTGCCTCCAGTAATACACCTTTTCCAGCAAGGCAACATCTCCTAACCTTCTCAAGTAGTACCATCAATTTAGGATCAAGTGTTCAGATGTCCAAAACTATGAGGGGCATTTATTATTCAAACTACCATATTCCACTCTGTGAGCTCCAGAGTCTTATGGCATATCAAAAAGTTGCCTGCCAGGAACAGGAAATGCCTTATGCTCTCTTTTACAATTATTCCTGTAAAGATCTGGCCTTTCCCCCATGGTGCTCATTTCCTTATCAAGGATAGCCTCTTTTCAAGCACAAGTCTTGACTGTAACATTAAGCTTGCTGGTGTTCTTTTTCTCTCCAAACTGTTCATGTTATATGCCTTTCTGAGCCATTACTTTTTTCTTTTTCATTGTAGACCTATATGTAAATGATTGATAACAACCACCCAACAGAATTAGGATGTCTTAAAATCTCCTTTGTTGAAGAAATTAGTCCAACATCTGTAAATCTAGCCACATGCAAGTTCTTAGAACAAAGGCAAAAAGCAGCTACTATTTATTTATTTATTTATTTATTTATTTATTTATTTATTTTTACCAAAATGCTACAGGATGCAGTCTCTAGCCCAATGGCTAATATTGCTCTCCTCCAAGGTCTCTTGAGTTAGGTCTCCACAGTTTTTGGCAATACTGCTTCCAAGTTTGAGTAGCTCGTTAAGTTTTACTTATAGCATTCATCTGCTATAAAGTTCCAAAGTCTTCCACATTCCTCAAAAACAAAACCAAACAAACAAAACCAACAAAAACCAGGCAGAGTAGGGTCTGTCATAGTGCACAAGCTAGTTTTATGTCAACATGATCCACACCAGAGTTATCTGAAAGGAGGGAACCTCAAGTGAGAAAGTGTGTCCATATATTCAGATGCAAGGCATTTTCTTAGTGATTGATACAGGAGGGCCCAGACCATTGTGGATGAGGCCACCCCTGAGAGGATGGTCCTGGGTTCTATAAGAAAGCAGACTGAGCAAGGTATGGGAAGCAAGCACCCCTCCATAGCCTCTGTACCATAGCCTGCCTCCAGGTTTCTTCCCTGTTTGAGTGTCTGCCCTGGCTTCCTTCAATGGTGAACAGTGATATGGAAGGCCCTTTCCTCTCCAACTTGCTTTTTTGGTCATGGTGCTTCATCACAACAATAGAAACCTTAACTAAGACACAGCAAGAACCCATTTCCAACTTACATGTTAACTACTTTTCTATAGCTATGATGAAATACTATGGCCAAAGCAACTTATGGAAGGAAGGGCTTATTTGAGCTTACAGCTCCAGAGGGTTAGGACCTATAATGATGGAGAGAACAGGACAGCAGGCAGCAGACATAACCTACTGCAGAGACTCACCTCCTCCAGCAAGGTCACCCTTCTTAAGCCTTCCCAAGGGACACTACCACTAGGAACCAAAAGTTCAAATTGTCTGAGGCTAATAGAGACATTTATTATTCAATGTCTTGTTTTTCAGGTTCTTTCTTTCATTGCCTTCCTTAATTTCTCAAGTAAATTAAAGTTTTCATTATGGTTGTTTCAATTCCTCAGCTAGATTTATTACAATGTTTTGTTTGTTTTTGCTTTTGGGTTTTTGTTTTTTATGCTACCATGGATGGGATTGTTAATTGTTCCCTGTCTTTTTTTTTTTGATATTTTTTTAATTTGAATTTGCAACAGGATTGTTTTACATATCAATCCCAGTTCTTGCACCCTCTCATCCTCCCATTTCATTCACCAACTCCCATCCAATCCCCTTTCTGCTCCTCAGGAAGGGTGAGGCTTACCCTACCACAGGGAGTTTTCAAAGTCTGTGGAATGGGCTCCCAAAGTTCATTCATATACTAGAGATAAATACTGATCCACTACTAGAGGCAACCATAGACTGTCCAGTCCTCCTAACTAACACCCACATTCAGGGAGTCTGGGTCAGTCCTATGCTGGTTTCCCAGCTATCAGACTGGGGTGCATGAGCTCCCCCTTGTTCAGGTCAGCTGTTTCTGTGGGTTTCTCCAGCCTGGTCTTGACCTCTTTGCTCACCACTCCTCTGTCTGCAACTGGATTCTAGGAGTTTGGCTTCATGCTTTCTTTCTCAGTATCAGTATATCAATTATTGTTTTGTTGTTGTTGTTTTTTTTTTAAGAAAACTGCTAATTTTGTATTAATACTGTATCTTGCCAAATTGCTAAAAGTGCTATGATGGGTATTCTTGGTTGTCAACTTGACTACATATGAAGTAACTAAAACTAAGTGGCAGGTACTGTGTGAGGGGCTTTTTCTCAGTTAAATCATTTGAAGTGAGAAGCCCATTTTTAGTCTGGATCATTTGAGTTGACAAGACATACCTTTAATCCAGATTTTTTGAGGTGGGAAGGTCCACCTTTAATTTGATCCACAGTTCCCCATTACAACCTAATAATGGAAGCTTCCTCTTTTTCACCTGTTCTCTCTCTCTCTCTCTCTCTCTCTCTCTCTCTCTCTCTCTCTCTCTCTCTCTCTCTCTCTCTCTCTCTCTCTCTCTCTCTCTCTCTTTCTCTCTTCTCTCTTTGTTTTCTTTCAAGTCTATTCCTTCACTGGCATTAGAGCCATTAGAGTATCTTCAGGGATCAGTATACTGAAGACCAGCTGAGCCAACCAGCCTTGTGGACTGAATAACTACTTGTTTCTCAAACCTTCTGTTGGTAGACAGCCACTGTTAGAATAGCTAGACCACAGTCTATTAGCCACTCTAATTAATTAGTGCTCTTCTAGCTACATATGTGTAGATAGAAAGAAAATTAGATAATAGATAAATGGATATTCATTTTATAATTTCTGTTCCTCTGCAGAGTCCTAATACAGATTTTCAGTACCAGAAGTGGTTCTAGAGCAACAGAATTATATAGATAAATTGTTTGTTTGTTTTGTTTGAGAAAAGGACAAGCATTGGCTGTCCTAGAACTCTATCTATAGATCAGGCTGACCTCAAACTCAAAATTCCACCTATCTTTGCCTCCCAGGTGCTGGAATTAAAGGCATCCACCATGACACATCTGGCTGTAAGGATGAATTTGTATACATACATACATACATACATACATACATACATATACATATATGGAATAGGCTTCCAATTTGACAGCACCCAGTTACCAAAGCCTCTCTAGTTACTGAAACCTGTCCTAGAAGCTCAGAGAGCGTTGAAAGCCCACGAAATAAACTATATTACAAATTTAAGGAGATGAATGCATTTGATTATCCTGATTCACCAACCATGAGAGACAATGGATTTGGTGACTCTATACATAAAACTTTTGACAGTTTGAGGAAAGTGATGGTGCTGGTCAGTTGCTCTTATCATCCCTGGATAAACTGACAAAGAATAGGAATGAGCTTTGTGATAAAAATTAGTCAACTTCTAGCATTTCAGAATATAGTGAAGGACAACAGTGGACTTAGTGATAACAATGACCAGCTCCAGATGCACATAAACAGTCTAACCATTTCTAAATGTGCCCTGAAGGAGAACTTTCTCTCCAGCAGCCACAGAGCTCAAGTTGTAGAAAAGCAAACTGAAGGTCTCATTATAAGGTTGGCTGAATTACAGCAAAAATTCAAGTCCCAACCTCAGAGGGTATCAGCAGTAAGGACATTAATTGGTAAAAAGGGGATCCTGTAACATGGGATGGATTGTGTGGGAGAACTCTACTGAGACTGAGAACTTTGAATCCTTAGACTATCAAGGGTTTAATCTCACCCAAGGAACTAATCTTTCCACCCTCAGCAGAAGGCATCCACCCAAGCTGGGCAGCAGAGGTGCATACCTTTAATTCCAGCACTCTGGAAGCAGAGCTATGAAGATCTCTGTAAAATCAAAGCCAGCCTATTCTACAGTTAAGTTTCTGGACAGACAGGGCTATAAGAGAAACCCTGCTTCAAAAAAAAAAAAAAAAAAAAAAAAAAAACAAAAAAACAAAAACAAAAACCAAAAACAGAACAAAAACCAACAACAACAACAAACAAACAAAAAAACAACAAAAAAAACTGTAATAGTAGTTAGAAGATGTCCTCTCAACTCCATACCCTGAAATATTGTCTTTCCCACCTTTGACTAAGGAAATTAATATTCCATTGTCTGCTAAACCAGCAATGACTTTCCCTAAAGGAAATGTCAGGCAAGACAATACCAATGCCCCTCAGGGACCACCAATAGTTGCCTCTAGACCTAACCAGAATAAAGGCTGTCCAGGATTCTAGAAACAAGATAGAATGAAAGTCAAGGAGGTATATTACACTATTAAAGAGCTTAATGAGTCTGATAATTCATTGGAACAGAAGTCTGAGGAAAATGCGTGGGAATGGATTTTAAGGGTGTGGAATAATAGTAAAAGGAAAGTAAAACTGGATCAGGGATGAGTTTATAGATATTGACCCACTGAGCAGAGTTTCAAGATTTAAGCTTTCACAGTTTAAAAGCATGTCAAAAATTTGTTTGAATGATTGGCTGAAGCATTTATCAAAAGATGGCCTACTAAAAAGGAACTGAAAATGCCTGATTTCCCTTGACTTAAGGGACTGACGAAAGTCTTTTCAGGCTCTGGGAAACTGTAGTGCTAGAGTGAGTATGCTGAGTAAAACCTAATCCTTCACAATGGGAAGGCCCACAAGACATGCCCTTCACTAATCCTACAAGATACAAAATACTGAAGAGCTCTTTCAGTCTGGTGCCAGACCTTAGGTTTAGAGATGCTGCTGCTCAACTGGATGAATTAAATGCAACGGGTTCGATTGAGCCAACTGGTGGCACCAAATTGCCAAAGGCAAGGTGATTGATTGTAGTTATTGTAACGGGTATCATAGACAAAACAGTGTTCAAAATGGCCTAACCTGTAATGGTCATCACAGGCAAAGTGACTTTTATGGTGACATCACTCATATGGACCTTGGGTACTAGCTAATCAGTCATAGTGTTTCCAGGCATGAAATAAATAGGAAGCCTACTGCATTTTTGTTTGATCTGCATAAGCAGAAAAATTCTCAAACAAATGAAAGAAAGTCTACATTGGATTGTGGCAAAAGAGAATTTCTGCCCATGATCCAATTTCCAGACTGGACCAAGTTTATAGACCTAGAAGCCCTTTAATGAAGGCATGGGCAGGTTCCCTTGAGGAAGGACCTTGATAAAATACCTGAATGTTTTACTGTTAACTTCTCCAGTCGTTCCCCAGAGGGACCTACAGCCTTTTACAAGGGTAACTGTACACTGGTAGAAAGGACATAATGAGACTTTTCAGAATCTATTGGATACTGGTTCTGAATTAATGCTGATTTCAGGAGATCCCAAGAAACACTGTGATCCTCCAGTTAAAGTAGAGGAGTATGGAGGTCAGGTGATTAATGAAATTTTGGCTGAACTCTTGTTTGCAGTAGGTATAGTGGGTTTCTGAACTCATCCTGTATAATTGGAATAGATATACTTAGTCGTTGGAAGAATTGTCACACTGGTTTCCTGACCTGTGGAGTGAGGGTTATTATAATTGGAAAGGCTAAATGGAAACTTTTAGATAAGTTGCCTCTGCCAAGAAATTGTGAATTAAAGTGATATTGCATCCCTAGAAGAATTGCATAGAGTGCCACCATCAAGGACTTGAAGAATGCAGGTGTGGTGTGGTTCCTACCACATCTCTCTTTGTATCTGGCCAGTACAGAAGATAGATGCATTGTGGAGAATAACAATTGACTATCAAAAATTTAACCCAATAGTGAATCTAATTGCAGCTAAGTACCAGATGCGGTATCCTTACATGAGCAGATTACCACATCTCCTGGTATATGGTATGCAGCCATTGATGTAGAAAACCCCTTTTTCTCAGTATCTGTCCATAAGGACTACCAGAAGCAATTTGCTTTCAGTTATGAAGGCCAGCAGTATACATTTACAGTTTTACCTAAGGCTATATTAACTCTTCAATACTGCATCATAAGTTAGAGGGATCTTGATCATCTGTCTCTCTGTAGTATCCTGTGTCTAGGAGACCACAACAGCTAGGTCCTACTAGGCTTATTTGTCTGGTCCATGTTTGGAGGGGAGTATGTGGATTAAGAAATGGCAGGCAGAAAAATTAAAGATACTAAAGAAAACAGAGACAGAAAATAGAGTTGGGAGGGCATTCCAGTGAATACTGAAAGCCCTAAGTTTATTCTTCAGCATTCTAATATACCCAAACCAAAAAGCAGGGAAAAGCAAAAGACTTCTTTACCATGATACAAAGAATAAATAGACTTACTTCCTTAATGCTCCAAACATTCATTAACCAGATCTTAGACTAAACCTCTCATTATGTGACCTTGAGGGTTAAGAGTAACCACACCTTAGATCAAGTCTCCTGTTATCTAGTTAAAACATCTACACCTTAGACCAAACATTCTTCAGGAGCCACGCTTGAAACCTTTAGGTCTTATGACTTTAACATTGGAAGAGTAAGGATAGTATTGAACTCTCTGACCTTACCCAAATGCCTACAGTTTCTACTTCCTTAATAAAGCAGTCTATTGCCAAGCATGCACCTATGGCCGCATGGGGTATGCAACATAATCAGTGGGCTGAGGAAAAGAAGACTAGGGTCTTTCTGCATGTTTTGCAGACATCACCCAGAAGTGCACAGCTGCACCTTCTGGGCCAATCCTAAATGATGCAGACAAAGGAAAATCTTCACAGTGGGCAGAACTTCAGGCAGTGCACACAACCCTACATTTTGTTTGGAAGGAGAAATGACCAGAATGCAATTGTTCTTTGGTTCACGGGCTAACGGTCATGACCTTGGAAAAAGCATGATAGGAAAATGGGTAAGACACCTGGGGAAGAAGTATGTGAATAGATCCCTCCAAATAGATGAAGGATTTGAAGATACTTGTGTCCTATATAAATGCCCATCAAAAGGTAACTTCAGCTGAATAGTTCAATAATCAAGTAGACAGGATGCCATGTTCTATTGAAAGGCATCCTCTTTCCTCAGTCATTCATGCCCAATGGGCCCATGAAGAAAGAGGCATGGTGGCAAAGATAAGGTTATGCATGGGTTTCACGATATTCTTCTCATAACTTGCTGATAAGTGCGAGATCTGCCAACAAAAGAAACCAACACTGAGCCCCAGATATGGCACTATTCCCTAAGTGACCAGCCAGCAAACTGGTGACATGTTGACTACATTGGACCATTTCCTCTGTGAAAATGGCAAAGTTTTGTCCTTACTAGAGTAGATACTTATTCTGGTTATGGATTTGCCTTTCCTGCACATACTGCTTCTGCCAAAACCATCAAAGACTTACAGAATGTATAATCCACCGACATATTCTGTACACTATTGCTTCTCACCATGGAACTCACTTCACAGCCAGAGAAGTATGATAGTGGACCCACTATCATGGAACCTAGTGGTCTTAGCATGTTCCTGACTATTCTGAAGTAGTTGACCTGATAGGAAGATGGGCTGGCCTTTTGAAGACAGTGCAAATTAGATGCCAGCTGCCTGGATGGCTGGGGCAAGGTTCTCCAGAAGGCAGTATATGCTCTGAATCATTATCCAATATATGGTACAATTTATTTGATAGCCAGGGTCCACTGGATGGAAAAGAGAATAGTTCCATCCACTATCACCCCTGTGATCCACTAGAAAATGTTTGCTTCCTATTCCCACCACCTTAAGTTCTGCTGGCCTAGAAGTTTTAGCTCCAGAGCAAAGAGAGCTCCTTCCAGGAGCCACACAAACATTCCATTGAACTGGAAGCTCAGACTTCTTTCCCCTAGTGATTTTAGACTTCTGATGCCCTTAAGCCAACAGCCTAACAAAGGAATAACAGTATTAGGAGGGATGATTGACCCAGATTACCATGGGAAATTAGATTGCTTCTCCAAAATTGAGGTAAGAGAAATTATGTGCAGATCCTTTGGGTTGTCTCTTAGTGCTACCATGACCTGTGATGAAAGTCAATGGGAAACTACAACAGTCTTAACCTAGAGAGGACGACAAGGGGCACAGACCTTTCAGGAATATAGGTACAGGTCACTCCTCTGGGAAAAGAGCTAAGACACACTGATGGGCTTGCCAAGCATGGGGGAAATACAAAACGGGTAGTAGAGAAAGGTAGTTATAAATATCAGCTAAGCCCACTTGGACAGTTACAGAAAAGAGGATTATAATCGACATGAGTGCTTCTGTTCTATTTTGTTAAGAATGTGTTAGTACAATGTTTTTTTCTTTCCTCAATTTCTTTATCATGTGACATAACATCAATTAAGAGAATATTAATAGTTATCATATTTAAGTTTGAGATACTAAAAGAATGTCTCTCAGGGGACATTGTCACCTATTCTAAACTTATAATGCATTTGCAGTTGGATGAAGGGTAGTTATACTATGTTAGGCATAGTTATAACCTGGTTAAATATGCATTATGTTTGCAATTGTATGTGGATAGTTATTGTTATGGTGGAAGCTTCATCCCATCTCCTGGCCTCCATATACCCAAAGAATCCAAGATGTTATGGTCGAAGTATTGCTCATCTATATATCCAAACAGTCTGGAATGTTGTCGTGGCGGTTCCATCCCAAACTCCCTCCACTATCTGTCTCTAAAAACCTGCTGCATCTCAGGAAGCTGGCAAAATGATGAACCCTCCCCCAGAGATACTCACAACATCTCACCCAGGGTATTTAAACTGCCCACCAGAAAACAGAAGTGGGTTTCCGGTCTCTCTCTCTGGGAGTGTTGTATCCATTAAACGTGGGCCTCTTCTAATTCAGTTTGATTTTGTCTAATCTGGATTGTTGAGTCAGCGGAGAGGTTTATCGGGGTGCAGAAACTTTCCAGTTATGTTTAGACATTATTACAACCTGGTGATTGTTTTCTCCTCTCCCCCCTTATTGTTTTCATCTAGAAATTTACTAGGGGTGAGTGTTTGAGGGCTCTTCTTGGTTGTCACCTTGACTACACTAGGAATAACTTAAAACCCAGAAACAGAGAGGAGACACACCTGTGAGGGATTTCTGCTTAATTTGAAGTGGGAAGATCTATTTCTAATTTGGCTCTTTGAAGTAGAAAGACACACCTTTAATCCAGATCTTTAGCCAAGATCAAATCTGGGCAACACCTTTTGCTGGAAGCCTATCTAAGGACACACTAGAAGGAAGCTTTTGCTATTTTCCTGGCTAATACAGGAAGCCAGGGAGAATATTTTCTTTTCCTTGATGGTGCCAGAGATTAAGCAATGTATCACAGTTAAGGGACTGGGAGTTAGACTCCCAGGCTGGCAGACAGGTAGGAGGCGGGGCCAATAGGGAGGTAATTAAGGTGTATTTCCAACACAACAGGCTTCTTCCTCGACCTCCTGATTTAAGACAAAAACCTGGCAGCTTAAATAAAGGTTTTGTAGCCTTCTGGCTATCTCCCGCAGGCTCCCTGTTGATGGACTGGCTCGACAAGTTCAAGGCAAGATCAGGTCATGATACAGACAGCTGTGGACCAACCAACAATCCCATTTTTCTTCAAATTCACCAACTACACTAGACAGAGGAAAACTCTTTGGGGAAACAACAACAACAAAAGCAAAAACAAACAAACAAACAAAAGCCAGTCCTAGAGAAGAGATGGAATTTTTGGTTTCCAGAGTTGGTGTTAGAAACCTGCAGTCTCACCCTGTTGGGCCATGCCCAACCCCCACCTTTTTAATAGTAATAAGAGGTGGGAATGTTGAGGCTTGGCAGTCTGTGGGCCCCGCCTCTGATGGGCGGGATGTGTAATCACTATGTCAGGCCTTACCTGGCTGGGCGGAGACTGGGTTACGCATGCGCAAGCTCCCCCTTTTAAAGCAAGGGCGCCAAGTGCACCTCTCTCTCTTGCTCTCTCCTGCTCTCTCTTGCTTCTCTTGCTTCTCTTGCTCTCTCTTGTCCCTCTCATCTCCCTCTCTCTTGCTTCCCTCTCTCGCTCTCTCTGGGGCCCCCTTTATCTCTCTCTCTCCCCGCTTTCCTCTCCCCTCTCTCAATAAACTCCACGTGGGCGCTCAATCTCGTGTTTGTGTTTCTTAGGCCATAGCAGCTGCATCACAGCAGCTGTATCAAAACAACAGTTGGAGTCCTCCCACTGTGTTTTGAAGAGCACTTTTTTTTCTCCATGGTCTTGGAATGTGTGTGTTTCCTCATCCCCTCTAACTGCCTTTCTTCAATAGCTGATTCTGTTTGTGGTGTTTGTTGAGATTTCTCTGATGCTACCTGCCACGTCTTTAAATTTTTTAACTGACAAAGAAAAATGAACCTATCAAGACATCTAGATTGTATCAACTGCCTACTCAAGAGTATTTAATTTTGCTTGAAGGTTAGGTTAGAAATTTTAATTCCTGTGAGATAAAACTTACTGGAAAAAAAGGTACAAAGGATTGTAAAATACATAGGAAAACATATTTAGTTTGTCTTCAACTTCAACATATTTAATGAGTTCATATTATTAATATGGAACTTTAATTAGTAAAATATAGGAATAACAATGTGGCTATGTCATTTTTTTTTTTCATTTTACTTTATGTGTTTGGGTGTTTCCTTTGCAAGTATATACACCATGTGTATACAGTGCCTGAGGAGGCCAGAAGAAATCAGATCCCCTGGGATTAAAGTTCCAGGTCGTGAGCTGGGAAGTGAACCCATGACTTCTGAAGGAGCTGCCACTACTTTTAGCTGCTGATTCATGTCTGCAGCAATTCAATCACTGAAGTATGAATGTTTACATGCCTGTTTCTGTGTTCAGAATACATTCAATTTAAAACAGTTTTACTTAAAAAACAAACAAAAACAAAATTGGCAGTATCAAATACTCTTAATCTGAAAATTCAGCTGGTTATAACATTTTTTAAGATAACCCCCTTTACTCTCCCTATTTGCCAACTTCTCTGCCAGAGATAACCGGTAGTTTGAGGTTCCATCCTGAAACTTTGTATTATCATGCAAACGTATGTACTTCAAGGATTATTACAGTCCTTCTAACGTTGATTTCTCAGTATTTCAATGTCGTTGATCTTTGAACTTTGAATGCCTTCAGTATTAGTATATCAAATCCTAAAATATCATGATTTAACATTCCTTTATTGGTGGACAGATAGTTTCTCATTTCTCACTGTTAAAAACGTTACATTTGGTTAACAAGTAACTTTCTACTTTCCTGCCAGATATCTAGAATTCGGGTGTTTGGATTCTAGAAATCCAGCAAATCTTTAAAAGACGCTGACGCAACGCTGTTAAGGAAAGCAACTTTAAATCAGTGCTGATCACTATTGACCCCAGCTCTAATGTTTACAGTGGTGTTCTTTCAGCGGTCTGCTTGAGGGACCAAAATCCTTGTGGAAGTTCCTTTAACTTTCGGATGTACTCCTTCAAAAACTCCAAGACAGTAGGGATTAAAACTTCCATCCTGGGAAACCGACACCCCAGGGCCCAGCAAGAATCTCCCAGGACAATAGGGGACTGTGATGCAAAGGAATCCCTGACGCGAAAGGGCAGCAAGAATAAGCATTCACTCGCGTTCTCATTAGCATGGGGTAAGCCTGTTTTCGGTCCAGCCTGTTGGGGGTGACTGGGGCACTTGGCTGGTCTCCCGGCAGTGCACAAGAAGTTGTTTTCTTCGCACCGCACCGCATGCACCATAGGACACAGCATCGTACACTGCCGAGTTCACACCAGATGCCACGGCGCAGACGCAGCCACCCTCCCGCCCACTTCCCAGCGGCGGGGTGGGGCGGGGCGGAGCAGCCGTGCCTTCCGGGTCGCAAACGGAAGTGGGGAATTTGAATTCTGCGAGCCGTTGGATGGGGCTGCGCCGGGTGGGCGTACGGCAGCGCAGCGCTAGACGCGGGCGGTCACGCAGCGGCCCTGGGACTTCTGCTCCGCGCCTGGTGAGGACATGGCTAGGAGGGACGGAGGGTCCTGGCACGGGTGGCCGAAAAGGCGTGCGCGGTGTGGGTTACTCCCTGTGCTGCACAGAGCGCTCTGCGGCGGCTGGAGCCCCGAGCTGCCCTAGGTGGGGGAGCTGGCTGCCCTTTATTAATTAAAGACAGAAGGTGGGGGCGGGTTGCAAGAGGGATGCTCGACCCGGCTCCCAGTTGCTCCTCAGACCGGTCCCCCGCACCGCAGAGAAATGACAGCCTTGAAACGTCTCATGGGGATTTAAGCTGAAATCTGAGTATCCTTTGTGTTTAAAACCGGGGTATTTTTCTTTCACGCTTTGACATTTCTCCTGTACCGCAAAAATCTGAGCCTCTTTGCTCATTTAAACTGGTTACAGTAACAGCGGTGGCTCACAGATGTTACTTTGCTAACAATGGGGATAGGGGTCCAGTCTCTCCGCCTGCCTTTTCGTCCTCTTCATTCATTGGCTGACTCTGTTATTATGGAGTTATTTTAAGAGGAACTCGATACATCAAAAATTGAGTTTTCTTCGAGCGTTTTTGTTTGGCTTTTTTTGTTGTTGTTGTTCGTCTTTTGTGATGAACTGGACTCTCACAAACCCCGACAAAAAGCCGTACCTTTTTGAATTGCTTGGATGTGCACGGTGAATGTGAACTTTTGAGTATTTTAGAAGTTTAAAAGTTCTATAATTCGCCTTACTGAAAATTGTCAGGTTGAGTTTGTGCTTTGTAGAAAAAAGACATTAGAGGTCCTTTTAAGGTTTTAGCAACTGGCTAACGTCTCATGAAAATGTATAAATGTATTTTTAAAAGAGGCAATAACATCATTTCTTCATCTTCCTCCATCCCTGCTAACAAGTCTTGTTTTCAGTGTACACCAGGAAGAAAAAAATTAAAATCGTTTTTCATGAGGGTACCACAAAGATAGTGGCTCTCCTTTTTTCCAAAGATTGTAGACAAATCTTCTAGCTTCATACATGCTACCAGCAAGTCACCTGTTTTAGATTTTCTGTATCCTTAATGTGCTTTCACTCGCAGTCTCTTCCTTTGTTTTTCTTTTACCTGCCTACATCAAGCAATGTCATACTTTATTGTGTGCATATGCCTATAAAGGCTCCGTGAATGCTGATGCCTGTACTCACACTTCACAGATTCTAACTTTGTAGGTCCGGAGTAAATTGCATTTTAATGGAAAAGTTAGCATATTCTGCCAAAGGTTTAGAAACATGGTCTTCTTAGAAAAGCTTGGTAATATATACTGCTTAAAGACTTGCAACTGCAACCGGACTTCTTGTTTAGAATTCATTCATTTGTACCTCATATCTGTGTGACCTTGGCTGGGGAAACTATTAAGCATCTATCTGATTCAAGACCCTTAAATGTGTATTGGTGATAAAGCCTTCCTTGTGGGATTATTGTGGTAATTCTGTGAGCTAGCTCATGTGTGTGATACATGGTAGATGAGAACAGATGTCTAAAGTCTAGCTACAAAACATGGTACAACCATAATGTATGTACTTTCATTGGCCTTTACAGTGTATATGAGGTACCTACAGTTTTCAGATACATAAAAAAGATCCAGTAATTTGTTCTTTTATAACTAATAAATGAAGATCAGAAACTAGATTAACTAAAAAATTAAGTTGTGTGTGTCTGTGTGTGTGTCTGCTTTATTCAGAGCAGAGGCATTGTGGTCTGTGTAAAGACAAGAGAACCTGTTTCCTGGGGATTATCCATTGTGAGAATCATTTTTCCCCCCTTCTGCTCTGTCGTTTTCAGGGGTTCTCAGGCTTGGTGGCTAGAGCCTTTACTGATCCATACTCCTCCACCTTACTGATCTTTCCTAAGATAAAACTTTTTGCAAGTAGGGCTTCCTATCCCTCTCCAGCTGCTGTTTCATAAAATTTCCAATGGCTTCTCATTTTCTTCAGTATATGACTTAACTCTCGGCTTTATTTAAAAAAAAAAAAAAAATGTCCTTTGCAACCTGGCTGCACATAGTCTAATTGCAAACTGAAACTGTTTTCAAGTGATATTCAGCCAAACTTGAGAAATACTGAAATACCCTCTGGAGAAAGTTCAAATAAGGAAAAAGACCAGTATTTATTTATATCCATGACATATTAGCTATCTTACACACATTTTCTCAGTTAAGCCTGATAACATTTATTACTCCTATATTAAGAGGGACCAAAATGTTTAATAATTTATAAAATGTATTTTTTATATTTGATGCTGTTTGTGAAATGAGTGGTGTACAGTATAATAATGAGTGTGAGAGAACTAAAAAACAGAAAAGTTTACTGTTCCTTTATCTTTTCTGTAAAAAACCTGTCCAATAATATTAGGCCTTCCTTCTAAAGACCAGTGTGTGGGGCTATCTGGAGCATACAGTATTCTACCATCAAATATGCCATCTGCAGAGAAGATGGCGTGTTTTTTTAATCAGAGCTTGTGTACCTGACATAGTCTAGATCACTAACATGGTTTCTTCTTGAATTTTAGAGTTGTAATACTACAAGATTCTGGAATGCAAGCTACAGAGATCTTTTTTGCGTGTTAGGGTGGCATTAGAATCATAAGTAGTGGGCATAATGACCCAGTATGTAGAAGAGACCAAGAGAAGCTATTTTTTCAGGGTCATTTGTACATGGAAATGAGTACACACTGGTAACTAAATTAGCTTTCCTTTTAGTTTAAAGGGGTATCACTAATATAAAAATTTACCTGGTAATTCAGTTTGTAGGTAGTAAATTTCACCCATCTTAAGGGTCTAATTAAATGCATTTTAACTAAACAATGATATTCCATTGTACAAATGTGCTATCTGTCTCTTGACAAATAAATTTAGATCACATGTGGGTTTTTAGCTATTACAGAAAAAGCTTTTAGGGACATTTGTATGCAGTGAATATGCTTTTGTCCATTATTTGATAGAAATTGTTGTAAGTTTAAAATTTTCTAGGTAGAACGAACATGAAATTAACCATTTTAAATTTCCAGTTGGTGACAGTACATTTATATTGTAAAGCCACTGCCTAGTTAAAAAGAATGTCATATCACAACAGGAAAAGTGGCTGAAAGTTTTCAGCCTAATTAGTCTCCCATTTCATAGACGTTATTAATTTTGGTTTTCTATTTTGGTTACTTTGGCTGAGTGTCAATCATATTTCATATCATTTCTTTGCATCTTGTAGTAATTTTGTTCTGTTCCTTCTGTCTGCTGCTTTGGCACTTTGTTTTTCTAAGTCTGAAGAGCGTCATCCAGTTCTGGCTTTAATGACTGGAGCACGCATAGCCATGAACTTTCCTCTGCTTTTACTGTTTCTTTTCTAGCAACTAGATACTCCCTCCCACTAGCCTTGAGCCTCTGAGCTAAAGCCCTTCCTGCCTTTACGGTTTCTTAAAGGTTCCAATAAGTTACATTTTTGTTTTCACTCGATTCTAAAATATTTTTAAACTTCTTTAGGTTCTTCAATCAATGATCTCTAGTGATTTGGCTTCATAGTGTATGCTTTCTGTCTGTAGTTTCTAGCTGTTGATTTTTTAGTCTTTCATTATGATCTGAACATATACAAGAAATTTTATTTTTTATTGCTCTTCCAATCTTAAGATTAAGACTAATCTGTTCTTTGTTATTCTGACTCACACAACACCAGAAGCAAATTAAAGAAGCTGATTGCTGTTCACCATCTTACCTTCAAAGCCCTAAGAGATCTTTCATTTTTAAACATTTCCTCATATGTATGAATGTTTTGCACGCGTGCCTGTGTACCACATACATGCCTGGTGTGTGTAGAGTTCAAGAGGGCATTGGGTTCCCTGGAACTGGAGTTAGCAGTTGTAAGCCACTTTGGGTGTTAGGAACCAAACATTGGGTCTTCGGCGAGAGCAGTGCTCTTAACTATTGAGCCACCTCTCTAGCTCTCTAGCAAATCTTTTTGTTGTTGTTGTTCATTTGTTTTTGTTTTTGTTTTTTCAAGACAGGGTTTCTCTGTGACTTTGGAAGCTGTCCTGGAACTAGCTCTTGTAGACCAGGCTGGCCTAGAACTCACAGAGATCCACCTGCTTCTGCCTTCCCAGTGTTGGGATTAAAAGAGTGCGCTAACACCACCCGGCCTCTCTAACAAATCTTAATGCATGCTTTAAAAAGACTTTCTTATTTTTTCTAGAAATGCCTTTTTTTTTTCTTTTCTTTTTCCTTTTTTTCTTTGAGATAGGGTCTCATTTTACAGTCTTGGCTGACCAGGAACTCACTGTGTATACCAGTCTAGTCAGAAATCCAACTGTTACTTTAGATTGGCACCACCATGCCCAGCCAAGATGTACTGATAGATATGTAAGTCATATTTAGATCTGTGGTGTCATTTTTGGCTTTTGGTGAGGCTATGTAGCAGGCACTAATCACAGTTTAGGGCATCAGGCCTTGCCTGCTGAAACATCCAGATGAAGTGGGCTAAGTTCTGGGAGAGACGTAGAGCACATCTTGACGATGGCCTTTTGGAACTTCACTGGGTTGTTAGTGAATTCTCAAGGAAGAGAAGAGTTTGATATTACTTCTGAGACTGATGCTGGGAGTGCTATTGAGATGCATAACATTAGAAACATGTGGGTTACTTGTTATGGTGTTTGTTTGTTTCTGTAGACTTTTTTTTTTTTTTAAATAAAGTGATTCTGTAATAGGGTGTCTGAGGGAGGCTTGCAAGTTGGATGTCATCCTGTATGGTTTAGTCCCTTTGTCAGGCTAAGGTGAAATGAGCCTAATGGTAGAACATGTGCTTAACATTTAGGTTACCTGAGTTCAGTCCCTATGTGAGAGGGACATCCTAAATCTGGACTTTAAAATGAAAACTTTATTTCAAATCAAGGAACTAAAGTCTAACGTTAAAAATATGAACTAAAGCTGGATGTGGGCCCATTTATCCCAGCACCTTGTAGGCCAGAGGCAGGTGGATCTCTGGGATTTCAAAGCCAGCCAGAGCTATGTAGTAAAACCCTCTCTCTAAAATAAAAGTGTAAACTATAGGGTTGATATTATTTCTTTAGAATGTCAAATAGTTGGGTAATTGTTTTTATTTCAATATCATTAAAAAAAAATCACAGGATAAGAAAATAGTATAAGCAACTTGTGTATGCCCTGTACCTTGATTTAGTATATTTTCTACCATTTGCATGGACTGGTGTAAAAACACTAGGGGTAAGCTAGGTATACTAGCTCTGCAATGAAATTACAGAGCAGAAGAACCAACAGGGTTTCTCATGAGACAAAAACAAATGACTGTAAAAGTACCGGTCTACTACTAGGGACTATTGCACAAGTAATGGCATTGGTACGAATTGAAAAACTAAAGTTTGACACTGACATACACTGGATAATCTTATGATAAGGAGCAATGAACAGGAAAGAAATCTCAGACTTATTTTTTAAAAGTTTAACATGGTTGTCTGTTAAAAGAGTTGGTCAGACCTTTATGACATCATTCACCAAGAGAGACTCCTTGAGTCTTTGTAGTAGGAAAAGGCCAAGAATATGTAACAACAGAGAAATGGATCTCTTAATAGAGAAAATGTATTCTAGGATTGTTGTATAGTCACGTATCAGTCACATTCAGCAAATAATGGTTTGCAATGCACTGTGGGAGTATGGGGATTCAGGCAGTTCTCTGTTGTGTTGGACTTTCTGGTGCCCTGCAGGGCATCCCACAATCCTAGTATTTGTTTTTTGTTTTGTTTTTGTTTGTGTTTCTGTTTTTTGAGACAGGGTGTAACAGCCCTGGCTGTCCTGGAATTCACTTATAGACCAGGCTGGCCTCAAAGTTACAGAGATCCACCTACCTCTGCACTCCAGAGTGTTAGGATTAAAGGTGTGTGCCACCACTACCCAGCCTAGTATTTGTTTTAATAATTATTCTTTCTGGTGTTAAAGAAATCCTCAAATTCTACCACTCTTCTTGAACTCTATTCGTTCAAAAAGTGAGAAAAGTAACTACTCTATTAAATAGTATGAAATGATTATATATGACTTGATTATAAACATGTACTGATTGAATTTAACAAAAATCATTAAGAGATTTTTGAAATTAAGATATTAATGTTCTTATTTTTTCCTAGTAAAATGAATGAAAATAAACCAGATAACTCACAAAATCTTGGTAAGTAACTGTACTTAAAACATTTTTATTGCAATAAAATCCATTTACAATGCTATCCAGGCAGTAAGAATGAATATTCTAATGCATTCTTAGTTAATATGTTCTGTTATGATTGTGTTCATTTCCACAAACTAAATTTGCTACCAGAAGACATTTTGTCAAATTTATTTGTGTATTTCATACGACTTATCGTGTAGAATTTGAATCTGAGAAAATTATTGTTTAATTTTTTTCATGGTTTTTCCATTGATAAATGAGGACAGTATAAGCAATAGACAAAAAAGTCTAACACAAAAAGGAAAATTCCTAAGTTTACAACAATCTCCCTGGTGGTACGTAGTTGTTTACTTTATTATGAACAGTATCTGTCTGCTGACTTGTATCATGTATGATGAGGTCTATATTATTACTGTATATATCTGTGTCGCTATGCAACACCCTCATTTAGTCAAGGTGGGGGCTTTTGTTTATTTGTTTGTTTGTTTGTTTGTTTTTTTTTTTTTTTTGAGACAGGGTCTCATTATTCTTGTCCCTGACTGGCCTATAACTAACTCACTATGCAGACTCAAAGAAATCTACCTGCCTCTGTCTATCTTGTACTGGGATCAAAGTTGTGTGCCACCATGCCCAGCTTAATTAATTAACTAATAATTTATTTTTTGAGATAGGTCATCTCACTAAATCTTGAGTTCATCCATTTGGCTCAACTGGCTGGTGAGGGACCCATCAGTTTCTGCCTGCTTGATGCAGGAATTACAGACATGTACAACTTAGTCTGGGTTTTTATGGGTGCTACACATTCAAACTTAGGTCCCCATACTTGTGTGATTTTATACCAGCTTAGTCATCTCCTCAGTTAGCCTTACTATCTCTTGGTATATCTGTTGACTGACTCTACCTTACTTTGAACAAGGAAATTAGCTCCTCCCAATCTCTATACCACTAAGTATCTTTGTCTTTTTTTGTTATGCCTGCTAAGTTATATGAAAAATGCCAGTGGTTTGGAAATTGTATGATTTATGTAATGTCATTGTATATTCACTGAATATACCCTTATTCCAACTTGCTTAATTTCCCCTTAGATAAATTAAATCAATGTGCTTAATAGAAACAAATATTTGCTTTGATAAGAGGTAGTTTTAACAGTAAATATAATGAAGTGGAACAGTTTACTGAATTTTAGTCAGCTATAAAAGTGAACACTTAGTGGAACGTCATGTGCCTTCAAGGCCCTTAGCGATTCAAGGTGTCTTTGGTTTTTCAAGACAGGGTCTCT
This sequence comes from Cricetiscus sungorus, assembly GCA_030556225.1. Classification (NCBI taxonomy): domain Eukaryota; kingdom Metazoa; phylum Chordata; class Mammalia; order Rodentia; family Cricetidae; genus Cricetiscus; species Cricetiscus sungorus. The sequence continues at coordinate 10,731,375 of JANBXA010000600.1, read as the reverse complement.
CTGTGTATCCCTGGTTGTCCTGGAACTTGCTTTGTAGACCAGGCTGGCCTTGAATGAGTGACGGATCTTCCTGCCTCTGCCTCCTGAGTGCTGGGATTAAAGGTTTTGCCTGCATATATGTTTGTGTGAGGGTGTCAGATCTTGGAGTTAACAGGCAGTTGTGAGCTGCCATGTGGGTGCTGTGAATTGAACTTGGTAACCACTGAGGCATTTCTTCAGCCCCATTCGAGGTCTTTTTAATGTATTGGATATGAATGCACTTCAAGGTCCTCCAGCAATCAATTTTTGTTCTCTTGGCTCTTTATGAGCACGGATGTGCATGGGAGCACACCTGACCCCGTGTTCTGCAGCACATGTTCCTAACTTCTTTCCTGGGTTTTTTGTTTGTCAGCTGCTTGCCCTAGACTTTTGTAGCTACTGTTTTTGTTTTAATTCTAAGCGGATTCTGATGCTGGCAAAGCAAGCAAGCATTTAACCCCATCCCTTAGGGAGCTACCACAAGATCAAAACATAATCACTTTTATTTGGGAATGAGGTCTATATTAGTTTCTTTTGGAGTAGCAGTCTGTAACTGTAGACATGAACCACCCAAGGCTGTTGTCCAGCTAGACAAAATTCAGCAGCTGGGGATTTGAAGCAGTAGGTAAAGAACTTGTCATGCTAGTCTGATCTCCAGAACCCACATGAAGTTCTGCATGGTGGCACACTGCTGTACTCCTGATGTTTCTATGGAAGATGTGAGGCACAGACAGGGCACTGGCTGGAAACTCAAGAGTCAGCTTACCTGGTATGTTCAGTGGCAAATGGCAACAGATGCCCTGTGTTAAGAAAGCTGGAAAGGGAGTGCTGAAACACCCGAGTTTGTCCTCACCACCATGTGTGTACCATGGCTACCATTCACATATGTGTGCACATCAAAGAAGCATAATTCTGTAAGTTATTTTGTAATTTTAAGGTGTATTTTATTTCCTACTTTTTTGCTTTTAGCTTGTATTTTCTGTCGAAAAAATGATGATTGTCCCAATAAATATGGAGAAAAGAAAACTTATGAGAAATGGAATTTCAGTGTCCATTACTACTGTTTGGTGAGTATACTCTAGTTCTAGAAGTGATTTCTAAAGAGAAAATGATGACACTGATTTCTAAGAATTATGTAAATAATTTAGTTTCTATCCATTTCTATAAAATAAGATTTTTATACCAGATTTTAAGATTCTCAGATTACTTAACCTTACCCGTTTTTATTTTTTTAAAAAAGGAGAAAATGGTGCCCTTTTTACCACTGTTTTTTGTTTCCTTTGTTGCTAGTGATATGTCACAGAAAAGACTTGTTTGAAGGTTCAGGAAGTAAAAGGATAGTATTTTATTTCTCAGAGCACCTGGAAGGAAACATTTTGGCGAGGGTAATTAATATTAGTAGAAACAGGCGATAATATGATTTATTCAGGGGAAAAGCAAAGAAAGACTTCCCTCATATTTAGTTCCTTTTGTTACCTCTCCCTCTGCTGGTCCCATTTCAAAGACTGAAATGAAACAAGGTTATGTGTCATTTTAGACCAGTTCCCACTTTATTTGAAACGAAGTTAATTTTTTATGGCTGCTATAGAAATTATTCTGAAATCTAACAGAGGAAAGCTGCATTTATTCTCTGGATAGTTTTAACTGAGTTGTTAATGTGATTCTAATTTAGATGTCACCCAGATACATCTGAGCACTTTACTAAAAAGCTGGCAGTCTCCTCCAATGGCTTTCTCACAAGCTTTTGGCCACAGTTGTCCCTGACAAGAGGCTCAGCTCCTTACCTCCTGGGCTTCTTAGAGGGACTTGTCACAGTGTATCATATGGCTTTCCTCAAAATAAATTATGACAGAGACTGGGGAGAGGGTGTTGGGGGGACCTTAGATGAAACCATCACCTACCTGGTTTTCACACATTATTGTCACTTATGTTTTATTGTCTGTGTCACAGTTGAGTTACTTTTTATCCTGTATTAAAGGGGAAGGGAAATTAAGCTCCACTTCTTAAAGGCAAATCAATAAATTCATCAACAGATTTTTAAGCATGCCATCATCATCCATGCTATTGAGCTTAGTCTGGTACTTTCCTGGGAAATCATCTAAATTATTCATTGGTAATAGCAAGGCAGCGGTTGTCTCAGATACTATGTTTGGGTCCTTTTCCTGTTGCTGTGATAAAATGCCCTGAACAACTTGAAGGAAGCAGACTTTGTTCTGGCTCCCAGTCCCACCACAGTCTGTTCTGGTGGAGAAGGCACAATGGTAGGGCATGAGGACTGATCTAGAGTATTGTCTGATATGAAGCGGAGAGCCAGAAAACATCCGTAATGCTCAGTTCTTCTCCAGTTCTTCAGTCCAGGGTCCCAGCCAGGGAATGGCACCACTCACAGTGCACAGGTCTTCCCACCCCAGTTAAAGCAGCCAAGGCACCCCGCCCCCCATTGACATACTCTGGTTCTGTGGCTGAGAACACCAAAGTTCTGAGTTTAATCATTTCATACTGTGCCTTTAAGGGAATACCGAGTTGATATTGGAGTCTGTTTATGTTGTAACAAAAAAATTTCCTCTTAACCTTTTATTTTTTTTTTCTTTTTACAAAGACTTAGAATTGTTACTATTAGTCAATAGATTATTTCTTATACCTAAGTGTTAGACGAATATGTATGCACTAGTTGTATTTCAGGATATTATTGAAACTTAAACAAACTTTACTAATTATAAACTGTTTTTATTGACGTATTTTAATTATTTAGCATTTTTACTAGTATTAAAATTTTATTTATAGCCTGTCTTAATATAATCAAGAGTACTGTCTTAGTCACTGTTTTATTGCTGTGAAGAACTGGACTTGTTTACAGTTTATAGGTTTAGTTCATAGTCATCATGGCAGGGTGCATGGTGGCAGCTAGACAGATGGTGCTGGAGAAGTAGCTGAGAGCTACATCCTGATCCAAAAGCAGAGAGAGAGAGAAAGGGAGGGAGGGAGGAGAGAAAGACTGTACTTGGTGTGGGCCTTTGAAATCTCAAGGCCCACCCCTGATAGTACACTTCCTCCAGTGAGGCCACACCTCCTAGTCCTTGTAATTCTTTCAAATAGCTCTACTCCCTGGTGGTTCTGCACTCAAATACATGAACCTATGAGGGCCATTCTTACTCAAACCACCACAAGTACTAACCCCAGACTTGGCCTTATTAAAATTCTATTTTGTTATGAATAGTATGACAATCCTGCAGTAGTACCAGTGGAGTAAGAATGCTAGAGTATAACTGATGAGGTGCTGTTTCCTCCATGCTCACTTGATCAGGACTGTTCCTTCCTCCATACCTTGTCTCCTCCCTCTCCCTGTTACTGAGATAGATCTTCCTCGAATCAGTTCATGGTTTTGGACTGTTAATATGCAATATCTTCAAAGCCAAGCGGTGTCAGCTGCCTCTTATTTGGCCATGAAAAGTATAATCTATATACATGTATTGATTCCAACCTGATTTCTTCCTAATTGAGAATATATTCGTAGTTAATGTCAAGTGGAATTTGGCAGAGAGGTAAAGAAGAAGAAGGAATTTATGGCTTTCTAGTAGAAGACATCAGGAAGGAAGTCAATAGAGCTTCTAAACTGGTAAGTAATTGTTTTACTCATTACACTAAGTACTACAGATACTGCTGGTGTTGCCTTGCAAAGTTTCTTCTATCAGTTCCTGTACTAGAAATTTATGTCTATGTCTATGGTGTTTTGTTCTAATGGGCATTTTTATCAACTATAAGTTTTAAAGAAGTTTTTATATTTTTGCTGAAGAGAAGTTTAACCTACACTGAGTAAAACTTAGCAGTAGGGAACTTCTATTCATCTTTTTCATCATTTTATTCACTTGGATTTATTTCTTTCTAGTTTTTGAAGTTGGCCCATACACTTTGTCTTTTTCTCCCCAACCCCTTCACTTGTCTGCTTTCATTTTTTCCATTAAAATTATTTTATTGGCTTGTTAATTATGATGCTAATGACTTACATTATGGAATTTTGGTACTTTTATAATGCATTTTTATTGTATTTTCCTCCATTTCCTTTTCACCTACTCTTTTACTTTCATGTTCTTATTCATTTTTGATGACCAATTGAGTTTTATTAAGATTGCATAAAGTATCCTGGGTAAAGGTTTATTACAGGAGTTTGGGTTCCTTACAGTGGTAATATCATGGGAAAAAATGTCCCTCCTTCCCATTAACTACCTGTAGATACTCAGAAACATTTGGGGCCTCTTTACCGTAAAGTCCCTAGCTGCCATTATTTGCCTAAACAACTCAGGGACGTTGGAGGAAACCTGTGAACTCTTCTCTCACACCATGATAGGATGTTGATAGGCCAGTTTTGTGGTACTTTTGTGCCGATGGTCACAACTGCTGTGAGAGTGAGGACAAAGCAATGCCATGTTCCAAAGGGACCATTCTACCACCCTTCTTCATCTGCTTCTTATATCCCTCATGTTCTGTGATGGTCCCTGAGCCTGGGAGAGGCTAAGACAAGTCACATTTGTGATTGAACACTTAAGATCCCATATTAAAAATCTGCCGCCCTCTGGAACAATCTCTTTTCTTACGGCTCCTCTTACTTAGGGTTACTATTACTATGATGAAACATGACCAAAAGCAACTTGTAGAGGAAAGGGTTTATTTGGCTTATATGTCCACATCAGTGTTCATTAAGAGAACTCAGGATAGTAGCTCAAAATAGGGCAAGAACATGCAGGTAAGAATGCAGAGGCCATGGAGGGGTACTGCTTACACATAAGGAGTGTGCCCTTTTGGCTTCCCTCAGCTTGCTGTTGTTATAGAACCCAGCATCACCAGCCCAGAGGTGGCCCCACCCACGATGGGCTGGCTCCTCCCACATCAATCATTACTTAAGAAAATGCCCCACAGTCTTCTCTATAGGTTGATTTTATGGAGTCATTTTCTCGGTTAAGGTTCCCTCCTCTCTAGCTTGTGTTAGTTTGACAAAACTAACAGGCCCAGTTCCCTTTTATTTTTCTCACACACTAAAATGTAGGATTTGCATATAAGAGAAAACATGTTACAGCATCTGAGGTTAGTTTGTTTCATGCAGTGATTTCCATTTCTATCCATTTATTTAAGTTGATGTGCATTGGTGTGAAGGTGTCAAGTCCCCTGAAACTAGAGTCACTGACAGTTGTGAGCTGTCATGTGGGTGCTGAGAATTGCTCCTCTGAAAGAGCAGCAAGTGCCCTTAAACACTGAGCCATCTCTCCAACAGCATGATTTCACTTTTTTATGACTGAATAAAATTGTATCAATCATACTGTCTTTATCTGTTGGTGGATATCTTAGCTATTGTGAATCACAACTATAGTTTAATTCTGTTGATCCATAGTCCTTTCTTTGTAGAGTCTGCTCTCTCATGTACCTTTTGATTCCTGTACCACAGCTGTTGAGATTTGAATGATAGGTTAAGGTAGAAATTATACAACCATGTAGACTGGTAATCTTTTTGTCTCTTTATGTGTCCTAAATTTAACGTCTTGCTTATTCCCTTATTTTTGAAGCTTCTATATGATAATTACTATGGTATCTGCAAGGAAAAAAACTCTAGTCTGTATTTGGTCTGAGTAGAAATAATGGGAGTTGAAGACTGAAAAAGTTGCAAATATGAGAGGTTCTTAATGTGACACTTGAAATTGTGGTTTCCATAATGGCGTGGGACATGTTTATCATTTTGCTCAAGTGGGGGCAAAGAACATTAAGATCTTCAGAAACTCAGATGCTGTGACAAACAAGTTCAAGTCACTTAGGTTAATGACAAGAGTTTAGGTACAGAGAAAGCCTGTGACTCAGGTTCCAAATCCTGGAGGAAAGACTGGGAGAGAGAAGATAGAGGTAAAGATGTCGTTAGTCACAAACAACTGAGTTTATTTTCCAAAAGTGAGAAGATCCAAGGATGCTCTGCAGTCTTAACAGAGCTAAGAAAGGTATTTCTCCACCCTGCCTCCATAGTAATATCCTCACTGTGTGCCAGATGTGGAAATAAGGTAGAGGGAGAGTAAATCACTGTCATCCGTGAAGGCTTACACAGGAGCATATAAAGTATTTATTTTAGTGGAGACAGTCACTTCTGTACAAGGCAAGTTCTTGGGAAAATAGAGGATCTAGGACTCTAGAGAAACATTGTCTGAATGGTTAGCATAAACCAAAGAACCAAGGGGAGATACTAGTATCAAAGTCTTTACCTTTTTAATCACAAACTTGGAATTAAGGGTAATCTCCCTTACAAGTTTATAGCTACCAGTTTTCTTAAAACATTTAAATCCTCTTGAGTATACTGGGGCCTTTGAGGGTATTTTGATCTGAAGAGGATGCTCCCTTTCCTTGCCCCTTCCCCCTTGTGTCAGTTCATTGGGAGGGTCATGAGGTTCTCCAGGGTTCCTCCTATGGCCTGGATGACTTGTGAATTAGCAGGGAGTCTGTAATCCCTGAATCATTGACCATTATAAGGGCCCCAAGGTATGTTTAGGTTCAGCTGTATATTCTAACTACTGTCTTTTTCTAAATGTGCCACTGTTATGGTTAGTGACATTGGTCTTATTTTCCCCAGGCTGCCATAAGAAATAACAGAAATACAACCCCTCACAAGTTAGAGTTCACTCTTATAAAACATAGTGTTGGGCAAGTTGGAGATTGCTAAAGATTACCAAGTAATTTTTTCCTGGGTCCCTGCCCCAAAATGGCTGCTGATGGATTTTGCTGTCCCTTGTTCACATAATTCTTGTCTTCACACAGCCTGTTTTCCAAGTGTCTTGTGTTTTAGACCTGCCTTTTCTTTGGTAAAGACACTAATCACAAGAGACCTTGAGACCCTGAATAATTCCATCTGCAAAAAGTTTGTTTCCACCTCAGTTCACAGAGGCTGGCATTTTCTGAGTTTTAGTATCCCATGGGTGACCACCAGATTCCTTTCTAGTGCTATAAGAAACACCATGGCCAAAAGCAAGTTGGTGAGGAATGGTATATTTTATCTTTTGTTTTTTCAAGGCAGGGTTTCTCTGTATAGTCCTGGCTATCCTAGAACTCACTCTGTAGACCAGGCTGGCCCTCAAACTCAGATCCTCCTGCCTCTGCCGTCCAACTGCTGGTATTAAAAGTGTGTGCCACCATGCCTGCCTCGTGTATTTTATCTCACATTTTCATGTTACAGACCATCTTTGAGGGAAGGAACTCAAACAGAAACCTAGAGGTAGGAATTGAAGCAGAGACCATGGAGGAATGCCTCTTACTGGCTTGCTGTCCATGACTTGCTTGGGTTGCTTTCCTATCCAACCCAGGATTACCTGCCCAGCCACAGTAGGCTGAGTCCCCACACACCAATTTCTGATCATGAAAATGTCCCCACTGACTTGCCTACAGGCTGATCTGATGGAGGTGTTTTCTCAACTGAGGTTCCCTTTCTCCAAAGACTGTATGCCATGTCAAAAAAAAAAAAAAAAAAAAAACCTACCCAGCACATATCTTAAAATTTTCTTATTTGTGTTAGAAATGCATATACTATCAGTATAGCAATACTTTTTAGTCTCTCTGCAAGGAATACTCATTATTTGATCATACTATAGTACTGAAAATTTTCATATTATGCTCCTGTTTTCATATTTCTTTTAGAAGTGTACAGTTTGCAAGAAAAATGGTGCTTCAATTGGATGTGTTGTACCCCAATGTAAACGAAGTTATCACTTGCCCTGTGGACTTCAGAAAGAATGTATTTTCCAGTTTACTGGCAATTTTGCGTGAGTTATTTAACTATTAATTGAATATTAAATATGAGGGGCTGGAATGTGACTCAGTAGTGAAAAGAACTGGCTGCTCTTCCAATGAACCCAGGCTTAGTTCCCAGCACCCACTTGGCAGCTCACACCTGTTTGAAACTTCAGTCAAGGGATCCAGCGCCCTCTTCTGGCCATTGGGGGGCATACGATTGCTGCACAGATGTATACGTGGGAATAACTTTGTATACATTAAAAAAAGATTAACTAAAAAAAATAAATGTAAATGTTAAAGAACACTGGGAAATAGCACAAAGACATAATTCCCATGTAAAATTATTTTTTAAAGCTGTACTGGATTTGTACATTATATATATATATATGTTATGTATAAAATTTATATATAAAATATATATAAATGCTATATATATAACATGTGCAAGATATGTGTGTATATGTGTGTATGTATGTATGTCTGTATGTATTTGTATATAATACTGTATTCTGCATTTCTTCTGGAGTTACTTATATCTGATAAAACTTCAGAAATGCCATGTCTACTAAAATTGATCCAAGATTATTATTCGTATTCAACTTTCAGCTCTAGGATGTATTGATATCTTGCTTCATATTTCTGTGAAATATTTTATATTACACAGTTCTCAAATTCTGTTTCCCTATAAACTTGGTTGAGTTAAAAATTAAAATTTGCCCTGGGGTATCCCTGAGTACAACTTCAAACATGGAGATTTTGTGAATTGTGGCATTTTGTACCATGAGTATTTCTTTGAGTCTTCATATTTTACTTTTATAATGTGTAGACACCATGGAAACCCTTAGAAAATACAAAGGAAATAAAGTCTATCAGGACTAGATTGTTGTTTGCATCTGACTCGTTACATGATGGGAGTGGTTAAGTTTCCCTCTTAAGTTATGTGATGCTAAGGACAGTAGTGTGTTCTAACTCAGTGAGTACAAGAGTGAATATGTTCTTTAGTAACAGAAATATTGATACTGTTATAGAAAGTCTATATCTGGTAAGTTTACTACCAGAAAGTTTATATCTCTAGGTGCTTGCCCATCCTTGATTATAGGTTGTTAGGCTACAGGGCCCACATTTGTTCTAGATGCATTTGTAAAACTGAAGGGGATTTTCTCTTAGGTCTATAAATAACAGTGTTAACAGAGTTGTATTTTTTTTTTCTTCCTTAAATCTCTATTTTTCAGGTCATTTTGCTGGAAACATCGACCAGTTCAAGTAATTGCATCTAATAAATACAGAGACACTTTTCAGTGTACCATCTGTTTGGAATACATCGAGCCTATTCCTACTTATAACATATTGCTGAGCCCCTGTTGTAAGAATGCTTGGTTTCACAGAGACTGCTTACAGGTAATACAGCTTTGTAATTTTTGTCTCCTATAATATAAAATCTGTTTGCTGATTTGAATTATGATCTGGTGTCAAGTTATCAATGCAATAGAATATCATAAAATACCAGTATTCTTCTCTTAGAGCTTATGTTGCTCTTAGGAAGCTCTTTTCTCACTTTTCCTTAATAAACCTGTGTTTACTCAGACAGATAGTAACATAACCATAAATGGGACTAAAGATTTGGTTCAATGATATATTGATTGCCTAGTGTGCATGAGTTTGATACCCTGGGTTTGATACATACTGCAAACAAGTAGAAGACTAAACACTCAATATAATTATAATTGTTTTTATTTGGAAAAATCTTAAATAGTTCAAAATGTTTGGAAGTGCTATTAGACAAAACCATGCCATAAAACAAAAAGTTACTTTTTAAAAATTGATTTATAAAGCATAGATTTTATTTTGTTCAGTAATGTGAAATGTTTCTGGTTATTAATTGTCCACAAACTTTTTTAAAGTTACCAGGTGTTAAATAACCTTATATTTCAAAAAAGACTTAGAAGTACTAGCAGTAATGAGCTTGGCTGATTTCTGCTTTTTCTAAAATATAGTCTTAGACTTTCATACTTTGGTTAGTCAGTGAAAAGTGGTAAATTGGAGCTCATTTTGTTGGAGATGCTTGTAATTCTCAAACACAAGTGTGTGTGTCAGTACCAGAAAGTACAGTTAATAAACATGGGCATGAAGTGTAATTCTTACTATTAATGAAGAAATTCATTTTGTGTGAGAGCCCTTTAAAAAGTAATTTTGCTTAAATGTATTTAAGTGACTTTTAATTATTGACAACTGTGTCTTAATTTTGTAAAGATTTGCTTTATATTTGTCAGTAAAGCAAGGAGAGTTCTTACATTTGACCTAATGAAGACTCTGTTATTGAAAACTAGAAGCACTGAGCTGGCATCTAGCTTGCTGTGGAGTGCCTACACACACACACACACACACACACACACACAGTCTCTCTCTTTCTCTCTCTCTCTCTCTCTCTCCCTCTCTCTCACTCTCTCACTCTCTCTCTCTCTTTCTCTCTCTCTCTCTCTCTCTCTCACACACACACACAGTCTCTCTCTCTCTCTTTCTCTCTCTCTCTCTCTCTCTCTCTCTCTCTCTCTCTCTCTCTCACACACACACACACACACACACACACAAATACCTACCGCTGTGGGGAGAGCTGAGACAGACCCTATAAATAACAGCTGCTAACAAAAAACTTGCTGCTGTTTTTAGAAATTGGCTTTGAATTCTATCCAGAAAAGAAACGTGACTATTACATGTCAATAAACAGTTGTTATAATTCATTAGACACACTAATGCTTCAGTCACTTTCTCTAATAGTCTCTATAGAGATTTCCACTCTTGATTCCAGAATCTAAAATCAGAAATATACCCACTCTAGCTTACAGTATATGGTTAAGCAACATTATTTCTAATTACTGCAATTATTACATACAGAAATTTTGTGAAAAGAAACTAGATATTAAATGAAAAGAAGAGTGTTTATTTAGTTTGGATTTCTCCATCAGAGACTAGGTATCCTCAACACATTCTGTGCTAGTTGGTCAGTTTTGTCTCAGGTTTGTTTCTTTGTTTTTCTTTTCTACCAGATACTTTCAAATGGCAAATACCATGTTTAGTAAGATACAGTCTTTTATGTGCAACGACTTAGGTATTCCAGCAACATAATCCCTCCTCTCCAATGTTTCTTGAGTGTGTATACCATGTGTGAGGCACCTGAGCCTGCCATCCTCTCCATTTCTTCTCCAGCATCCATCAACTGCCTCAACTTTGTCAGTTCTGCTAATAGTTTTGTGTCTTCTTCTGTTGTAATCACTGTCTTTGCTGCTCTAATTGGTATAGATTTTTTTTTTTTATTTCCTGACAATTATGCTCTCCTTGATGCTTCTCTTTTTTTCTGAATTTGATTCACCTGTTTAGTCTGAAGATTTAGTTCAGTTTGGCCAAAATGTCATATCAAAATATATTTCCTAATTACATATTATCTGTCTTACTGTGAAAATTTTCTTTGAAATGTCTTTCATTATTTTTTCCTGGCAAACATCTGCTTCTTCTACAACTTGGCTTTTTTTCCTCACTATCTCTGACAATATTTTATTAATTAGTGGGCTTTTTCTCTTTGTTCCAAGTATCTACTTAAACAAACAAACAAACAAAAAACAAAACAGCATTTCTTAAGCCTGACATATTAGCACTTGTCTGTAATCTCAGCATGGACAGTTGTGGATTGGTAGTGAAAGGGTTCATAGATACATGGGTTTTTGGAACAAAGTCAGTCTAGCCAGGTGGGTCCTGGCTTCAATGATTAACCCTGCCTCAAAAAAAATTAAGTGAAAAGACTGATATCAGTCTCTGGTCTCCAAATGTACACCCATGCACACATAGGTAGACATACATACAGATAATTCTTTTACATAATTTTACAGTTGTGTGCCTAGTCATAAGAGTTCTTTGCTTACTAGTTTTGCTACATAGCACTGTTTGTCATCTAGAAAGTAGAACTTAAATGAACATCTGTTACTAGTTTGGGAGACTGCTGCTCACTCTAGACTGTATAGTGTCTTATATTCCTGTGGATATCATCTGGCTTATGGTTGTATATTTGCTATATAGCATTGTTGGAACATTTAGTATTTCTCTTTTGTGGAAAAAAATCAATATTGAGCTAAAAACAAAGAATGTTTATATAATAATAAACATCTATTCAAATAACTGAAGATTTTCATTGTTTCTTCTTGTACCATGGAGGAAAAGCAATATTTAGGAATTATGTTAAGTGTATGTGCAACTTAGATTTTGTCAATTTAACACAAACTAGGTATACATGGGAAGAGAGAGCTTCTGGTGTGGCTTTGCCGTCAAAGATTGGCCTATGGATATGTCTGTGGGGTGTGGGCTACAAATGATGGAGAAGGGTCTAGCCTACTGTTGACAGGAGCTACCCCAAGCAGGTGTGTCCTGGGAAGAACAAGGAAAGCATCTGGTCCCGAGCCAGGAGCAGCTACCCGATGCTCCAGGCTCCCGCCTGAGTCTCTTCCCTCAGGACTGTGGCGGGGTTGGACAAAATACAAATGGACTCCTTTCTTCCAGAGTTATTTTCTCATAGCAGCAGAAAGTAAACTAGAGCAGTATTACAGTCTGAGAAAGTAAACCATTGACTGTTGAAAGAATTATGTGTTGGTGAGATGCTTTTTAAACAGAAGGAAAGGCTGTCCATGTTTAGGGTGATTGATTATAGTTCTAAGAGCCATTGGCACAGAAAATATTTTCAGGATACATTAAGGAAAAGATAGCATATGTTCTCCTGTTAGTTATATAATTTACAACCTGGTGAGAGATGCATTGCTAACAATAGATTTTCCATTTTCTGCTGTAGGTTCAAGCAATAAATGCAGGAGTGTATTTCTTTAGGTGTACACTGTGCAATAATACCGACATCTTTCAGAAAGAGATGTTGAGAATGGGAATTCATATTCCTGAAAAGTGAGTAACATTTGGCTTTTTGACCAAAAAAGCATTTAAATGTAGTGTTTAGTTTTAAGATTAATAATTTATGTCTTAATAGTGATTGTGGCTAAGTAGCCATGTCACATGATTGAGTGCCTTCTCCCAGATGGCCAGCTCTTGAGGAACAGGCACTATGATGTCAGTGTCTCATTAGCTGATATGTCTCTTAGTAACTCAGATAATCCAGTTCTGGTGATATATGTATAGCATCTTTAAATTGGTATCCATAGACAGACTCAATGGGTTTAAAATGGAAAGAATTTTAGTAATACCATAAGATGAGAAATCTCAAGCGGTGATTATATACTTGAAAGTAAAAATTGACCCCCAGTCCTTGAGAGGCTTAAGGTGTAAAGTGAATTCTATCTAGGCTTACCTGGGCTAGAGCCTTGGGTCAGGGAGAGAAAAAGAAACACTAAAACAAACACACTTTATAATCCCAGTATTTGATCCAGGCAGTGGTGGCACACACCTTTAATCTCAGCACCCCAGCACTTGGGAGGCAGAGGCAGGCAGATTTTTCTATAAGTTTGAGGCCAGCCTGGTCTACAGAGTGAGTTCCAGGACAGTCAAGGCTGTTAAACAGAGAAATTCTGCCTTGGATGGGGGTGAGAGGGTGGGGTCCCAGAACTTGAGAAACTGGGAAGAGGGTGGAACTTGAATTTGAAGCAGCCTAGGATATAACAACACAAACTGGAAATGAAATACTAGGATACTTCTGTTCAACTTTAGGGTTTGAAAGTTAACTGTGAAACTGACTATAAGGTAAAGTAACACAATGGATTTCTATGATGAAAAGAACAGCCTAAAAAAGCACTTTCATCCTTGTTTCTAAATTATTAATTCTGTCAGACCAACACACTTTTTATATCTGACTTCATTATAGGGATGCATCCTGGGAATTAGAAGAAAATGCTTATCAAGAGCTGTTGCAGAGCCATGACCGATGTGATGTTCGAAGATGTCATTGCAAAAAAGGGCGAGACTATAATGAACCCAATGGGTATTTCTGCAAGTTTCGTTGTGTTTAGTTGTTTTTTTTACTAAGACGTTAGCTAAGACTATAGGTTGTCTGGGTGTGAAATTCAGTTTTCCTCTTAGGGTGTTTTGAAGCTTTAACTTGAGGTGAAGTAGGTTTATTTTTAAGTGTGTGTGTTTACAGAGAAATCTCTAGTCAATATACTGTTTTTGATAAACTTTCATGAAGCTATTCCAAGTTGAGGGAGTGCTATAAATGTAAATTACACACAGCTCCTGTAACAAAAAGAGCTGAAGGCTGGGTGGGACCTTAGAACGAGAGATCCTAGACCTGAGGATCTATGGCTTTGTTTTGTTCAGAAGCATTGCCTGGAGGTGATACAGGTGACACCACCTCACTGTGTCCTCATGGTGGTCTCGGTGTTATCTGTGACCTAATCACTCTCTAAAAATATGTTTCTGCTCTGCTAATGTAGTCTCCTGTAACATAGGAGGGTTAGGATGCAGGAGACTATTTCCATGAAGTGATTCTCATGTATCCACTCCTGCTTGTGAAGAATCACTGAGCACTGGCCAGCCTTTGGAGCTTCCTATGCATCACAGGTGCCCTAATCTGCACCTGCTATTTGAGATTGCTGTCCCTTTTTTACCTTTTCTCTTGGGACACACATAGCTGTTACCTGGATGCTTGCTTTTGTAACTGTATTCCTTCCATTCTAATAAGACAAAGGTAATATTAATAAAGGCAACTTAGTGTAGTATGGAGCATGGGTCTAAAGCCCAGGCAAACTGGGTTGGAAACCTCACTCTAAGGTATACAGATATATAAGCTTAGGGAAATAGCCCATCCATTCACACTCTCAGGTGGAAAATGTGTACATATACAGGTGTTGGAAGAACAGCTACCTGACTTGCCACCCATGTTTTCACATCGAATATATTTGTACAGAATATATTTGTTTCTGTACAGAAGATTGTATACTCATCCCAACAGAAAGTGAAAGAAACTTCAGTCCAACACCTTTATAGTATACTGTGTGCTGTCTAGTTTATGTCAACTTGACACAAGCTAATCCTCGGAAAGAAGGGAAACTCAATTGAGAAACTGTCTCCATACAGCATTTTCTTAATTAGTGATTGATCGGGGAGGGTCACCCATGGTGGGTGGTGCCATTCCTGGACTGTTGGTTCAGGGCTCTATAAGAAGGCAGGATGAGCAAGCCATGAGGAGCAACCCAGTAAGTAGCAACATTCCATGGCCTCTGCATCAGCTCTTGCCTCAAGGTTGTTGCCCTGGGTTCTCTCAGTGATGGCCCCGAGTTACTTTTGGTTGGTATATTATCACAGCAATCAAAACCCCAATACATACACCTATATGGAAATGTGTTTGGATATTACAGGCACAATGGGTGACAAGGAGAGGAGCAGAGATGAGAGTTATATGAATATGAGCCAGAAGCAAACTATATTTGATTCCATTGCTTAGCATCTGAAAAGTCAGAGCATTGATTGATTGTTTTCTTTTGAAAATACTACATACCTTCATATTGTAAATTTGTGTGTCAACAGTGAACAGTAGTCTCTCTGAATGTAATTCATCTCCATATTATAAAGGAAAATACTTTTCTTCTTATCATCAACTTTTCTGATATATAAATATCAGTATTCATCTAGGTTTTTAAGTTCAGGATGTTTGGAGGAAGATATTATAAACATTCAATGAAAGAGAGAAAATACTTTAGAGTCATGTGCTACCGCATTCCTATAATCCAAGCATTTGGGAGGATGAGATAGGAAGACCACTAGTTCATGGCCATTATGGGATGCATAGTGACTCCAGGCTAATCTGGAGTGCCTAGCCAGATCCTGCCTTAATCTATCAGTACTTTAATGGGGCATAGTCTTCTCCTTCCATTGGTAGGTTGGTGTGGTGTATGAAAGAGGGCTGGACTTCAGGTGCTAATCTTAATGGCATCCAGCATTCACAGAACATGCAAATAAAATTTTTTTTGTCCTCAGCAAATGGGAAGTAAAGCGCTGTCAGTGTTGTGGTGCTAGTGGAACACACTTAGCCTGTTCCTCACTACAGTCAGTGGACCAAAACTGGGAATGTTTGGACTGCAGAAGAATCACCTACAATTCAGGTAATAAATAGTTTTGAATAAAGTTGCTTTTGATAAAATATATGTTGTTGACAATATTTACGTAAGTTTCTGTTAAGCTAACCTGCAGATTTAAATGTGTAGATTTCCGAAAGGCCCCCAAACACCCTTTAGCCAACTCTACTAATGTGACAGTTACTGATTGCCTGTTGGAAGAGTCATCACCTAAGCTCCCCAAACAGTCAGCTGGAGCCCAGCATAAAGAATTACTGAGGTATGTGTATTGATTTTAGAAAAATCACTTTGAAAGTTATGACTTCCGATGCCACACACACTTAGTTGTTTAGAAGAATGATTTTCAAACTGTACGACTCAACATGGGATGCGTGAAGTCAAGGAATAGTGGGGGAATAGAATAGCTTAACAGGGTTACATATTGGTAGTCTCTGCTACATAATGGATTTAAGACCAGCCTCAGCTATATGAGAGTCTGCATCATAAAGGAAGGAGGCAGTTAAAAACAGAAAGCAAGGTATCAATATCATAAGATATTTTTAAAGATATAAACATCCTGGAAAATATATTTACAACATTATTTAATTACAGACGAAAGCAAGAAGTTCAATTATCAAGCACACCGTGTCCCTCTATGAAAGAGTCCTGTTTAACACAAAGGTTGGTTTCTTGATATTATAACCCTTGCTTACTTTATATATATAGTTAATGTCAGAGGCCTTAATTAAGCAAATAATTTCTCTTTGCTAATTGAAACTGAAAACCTTTATAGTTACTTTTATATTAGAATGCTTCATTTCTTATGTTCATATATAGTTTGAAAATAATTTTAGTATTTAGGTCTCCCAAAAACATTGCACTAGAGAAACTTGACTGCTTGTTTCATTTCAACATCTAGTCATGTGCTTGAAGAGCAGCATTGACATACCCAAGGAGCAAGGAATCAACTGTTATAATAAAATATGGCTGCAGTGTTTGGGGTAGGACAATGTAATAGAATACTTTAGTTTTGCCTGCAGATGGCAAACCTGGGGCAGAAGTTAAACTGACTCATGTGCTTCATGGATGCTAGTACACAGAGGTTCTGTAGTGATGAGGCTCAAGGAAATTTATATTTGTAACTAGTTCATAGATGATGCTGTTGGCATAGATGGTCCAGACTATAAGATATTAAGGGAACGTGAGTTCTGTTGATAATATTACTGCATTATCAATTATAACTGCCCTATTGAAAATACATTATTGATACAATTGAGTTGTTTTAGCTATTGGCCAGTAAGTAATATTTTGAATTTCATACCCTTGAATCCACTGAATTAGTCATTCAAATAATCTAAAGTATTTTTTTTTTTTTTTAAGATTATTTACTATGTATGCAGCGTTCTGTCTGCATGTATCCTTGTAGGCCAGAAGAGGGCACCAGATCTCATTACGGATAGTTGTGAGCCATCGTGTGGTTGCTGGGAATTGAACTCAGGACCTCTGGAGGAGGAGCCAGTGCTCTTAACCTCTGAGCCATCTCTCCAGTCTGATCTTCAGTATTCTTACAAGTGATTATAAGTTGGTAAATGATTAGATTGGAATTTAAAAGTAGATAATCAGATAAATGTTTTGGTTGCAGTATCATCAGAAAACTCTTTTTAAACTTAAAAATGAACAAACAAACAAACAAAATAACTACATCTTTAATATTGTATAACTGTTGTCCAAGAAATTACTTTAAAATAATGATCTTTATTTGAATTTGTGTTTTCTAGGCAAGGCAGCAAATTTAGGAGAGACATTTCAACAATATTGGTAGAGTTGGGATTCCAAATTAGAAAGAAGGCTAAGAGGTTATATATCAACAAAGCCAATCTGTGGAGGAGTGCCTTAGAGCAGTTCCAGAGCCAGAAGTTTAACCCTTTGTACACCATGGAAGTGGTGTATGTTAATGAAAAGGATAACTTTGGAAGAGAGCATCTTGGATCAAAGCAGGAATTTCTGAGCCACTTAATGCAACATCTTGAAACTTCATCTCTGTTTGAAGGATCCATGTCAAAGAACTTGACTCTAAATTCTCAAGGTAACTATTTTTTATTATTATACATACCAAAGATAGCATGTATAGTCAAAAAAGCAGATAGTTGGTTATAATTGATTCTTTTGTTGTATCTGGAATAAATAATTTGCATTTGTTGATGAATGAGAATTTGATATTTTTAAAGTAAGGATTCAAGAGTATCTGGGGTGAAGAAATGGCTTAGTAGTTAAGGTCCTCTGCTGTGCCTGCAGAGGACCCAAATTTCTAGTCCCCATATCCAGCAGCTCAAAAGGTAGCTTCAGGGCATCAACACCTATGCCACCCTCAGACTCCTGTACTCTTATGCAGATACATAATTAAAAGTATTTCATAATTAAATATGTTAAACCTCATTTTCTTGAATATGATTTGACTGGCATCACCAGATGAAAAGGATAATTACTTTGGCTCTTATTCGTTCTTTTTTGTTTTCTATTTTTTGAGAGGGGGGTTTGTTGTTTGGTTTGGTTTTTCTTAGGAATTTTTCCTACAATAAGGACATTGAAAAGGAGTAAGGGTTTTTCTACATTTCAGTCTCTTCCTTTGTCATTGCCTGATGCTTGATTTTATTTTATTTTTTTATTTATAATATAAATAGTTTAGTTATGCCCCGCCACCCCCATAATTAGTTACCTTAACTTGTTAACTCAAGGTAGCTTTGGCACAGTGGAAAGCACAGAAATACAAGCTATAAAACCTGAGTTCCGAGTCTGCGTGTATTTCCATTACTCACCCTGGACATAGGCCTTTTTTTTTTTTTTTTTTTTAAGCTGTAAACTGTTGGTACAAATAAGAATATTGTTGAAGACTTAATATTATTTATTAATTGTTTTGAAGAGCTAGTATCAGTGTAAACTATCATTTACATGTCTTTCTAACCCATCATAATTGTTAAAACATTGTGAATAACTTTTTAAAAAGAACTTAGAGCTGTGAGTGTGTGGTATTTATTGTAGCAAATATTGTTGGAAGTAAATCTCACTTCTTGTAAGATAAACTTGACTGTTATGAACTGATCTAGTCAGATCAAAATTATACAAACTAATAGTAAGGTCAACACTATGTCTCACAGGTATTTATGTGACATTTTTGTCACATAACCTACATAGCCAGAAGTAAGGGATATTTTGTACTGTAGTATATTCTAGTCTCAGTCATCTAATAGCTATGTTTTTAACTAATTCAAGTTTGAGAGAATTTTATAATTTAACAGAACCCAATTTTATTTATATAATACATATTTATTGACAAAAATAAGCCAGAGGATTTATATTTATTGTGATATAATTAATTATTGTCACAGTTTAAAAGATTTTATTTTTACTTTATGTGAATGAGTGTATTGCTTGCATGTGTACCTGTGTGCCGGTCCTTCAAATGTCAGAAAAGGCTGCCAGGTCCCTTTGAATTGGAGTTAAAGGTGATTGTGAGCCACCATGTGGGTGCTGGAAGATAAAGCCTTGTCTTCTGCAATTGTCTTAACTACTGAGCCATGACTCCAGACCCTGGTTATAGGTATTTTATTTTCTTATAGATTTACATTCTGTTCTATAATAGTTTATTTATATCCAGAGGGCAGCTTTTCAGTAGATTTCTAGGGAAGGTCCATATACAGGATGGTGGCTTCTTATGGTTATTTTACAAGTGTTTTGATTTTTAAATTAATTTGTGTGTATGTGTGTGCGTGTGTGTGTGTGCCCGTGCATGCGTGCATGCGTGTACATCTTCATTTTTAAATGATGGTTACTTTATATATTATTTTTTGTTTTTTTTTTTTAATCTATTTACAGCTCTGAAAGAGAACCTTTACTATGAAGCTGGCAAAATGCTTGCCATTTCTTTAGTTCATGGTGGTCCTTCACCCGGTTTTTTTTCTGATACTTTGTTTAACTGTCTGGCTTATGGACCAGAAAATACTCTACCAAGTTTGGCTGATGTTTCAGACTTTGATGTGGCACAAATTATAATCAAGGTAAGAAAAATATCTGTATATTAAAATATGTATTACATTCTAGGTGCATTTTAACATGAGTTATGTCATCCAAAATGTTCAGAACCAGGTTAGAAACCAATCTAGCTGGGCATGATTGAACATGGTCTGTACAAATCTCACCATTGAAGAGGTCAGGGTTAGCCGAGCTACATTTCGAGATCCTGTCTTTCCTACTAAAAGAAGGATAAAAGTCAAATAGCTAGAGATGGACATTGTGCTAGGTTTAGTGCTAATAAGACCAGTATTTAATGTTACTTGGTGAAAGTTGCCAAGACTAGGTAGACAGGGGCAGGCAAGTTTCTTAATGCTCCCTGCAAGCAGATAAAGTAGACTTACCTGTTTGAAGGGAGACCTGAGAAGGATCTGTCACACTAGTCAGAATGCTTATCTTTCCTCCTATATATGATGAAGAGAGATCCTAGGGTTTTCTGAAGGAACAGAAGTGATAGAATGGATATTTACGCTTTGTTGTTATTTGGGTCTTGCTAGATGGCCCTGGTGGATGGCCTGGAAACTCACTATGTAGAACAAACAGACTGACCTCAAATTCAGAGAGACTCATCTGTCTCTTCCTTCCAAGTGCTAGAACTGAAGGAGTGCTGTCACATCTAGGTTTGCTTACCAGATGTGGTCCATGTAGTCCAGCAGTAACTGTCTTACACTGAAGAGACAGAATCCTTTAGTTGTTCAGTACATAAGGGTGGATGTCTTAGAGGTCCCCATCTGACACTAGAGTCCTTTGGTGGCTTATTTTTGAGGTAGGTTCTCTGTAGCCTATGCTCTTACTCCTTCTTCCTCAGCCTCCCAAGTGATGGGATTACAGATAGGCATGTGCCACCAGGCCTTGCTAAAAAAAATCACATCTATTTCTCAGAGCTTTTCTTTTATGTTTATATGTTTATATTTATGCATCTGTGTTGGTATGCACACATGCCTTCAGTGACTGGAGGAGGACATCTGATCCCCTGAAGCTGTGTGTGCCACCTGACGTGAGTTCTGGGAACAAAACTCCAGGCCTAAAAGACCAACACGTGCTCTTTACTTCTGAGCTGTCTCTTCATCTACCCTTTGTAAATTTTAGAATCAGTTTTCCAAGCCGATCTTCCTTTTATTTTCACTTACTATATGTGTACGTTGCACGTCTATCCTGGCACACATTGAGGTAAGAAGACAATACAGCTTTCAGGAATCAGTTCTCTCCTTCTACTCTGGGACCCAAGGATGGAATTCAGCCATGTGAGAAGGCTTTTGCCTGCTGAGCCTTCTTGCCAGCACACTAATACGTTTACGAGACAAAAGTGAATTCCTTCCCAGTCCAATGATTTTCTTTGCATTTTCTTGAAGACTTTTTTATTTATAAGAAAAGAGATTAATTTCATTCTTTCTTAATATGTTTTCCCAAGTGTATCCCAAGTTATTAGTATATAAAAGTGGCATATCTGACTTTCATTATTTCTATTGTGACTATTACATCAAATTCAAATTTGTATTCTAATATTTCTACTGATTCATTTAGTTATTAAATACAATGTGTCCTGAACTGTTTTATTATTGAAGATAGAATACTGAATTAATAAATATATTAGCCTATGAATTTAAGTTTTAGAAAAGTCACAAAAGATAAGCATTAATATACTATACTGTCATAGAGTTAGACAATGTAAACATTGTACATGTCAAATCTGTCTTCTCAGTTTTAGAGTAGTAAGTAGCAAATTATAGCCAGTAGGATTTGTTGGATGTGGTATGTGTTTATGCCATAATGTGGGGGATATAAGAAGGCAACCTGTGGTTTCCAGGATGGAAAAGGACCTCTCCAATATATTTCTTGGCATAATTTTATTGTACCCTGTTGTACTGAAGGCAAAGGCAGGCAGATCCTATAACTCTTGGTCAGCCTGGTCTTCATAGAGGATTCCAGGCTAGCCAAGGGATTGCAATTAGACATTGTCTCAAAAGACACACAAAAAGAGATGGTGTTGCTTTTGGCAGAAGACCCAAATTAATTCCCAGCACACATGGCTGGCAGCTCACAATCACATCAAACTCCTGATCCTCTGTAGACATCTGCATTCAAAAGCACAAATCAACACACATATGTTTTTTTAAAAATTGTTTTTAAAATTTGAAATATAAACTATTTATAGTGTCATGTGAATTGTAGCTACCAGTCAGAATAAATGGGTAAAATGATGCTGACATGTTTCTTCTGTATTACAGATAAATACTGCAGCCACTATGAACAGTTTGAACTCAGTAATAAATGAATGCTCTAGTTATCTAGAGTTTATTGGATGTTTAAGACTTATATCATCACTAAGTGATAAATATATGTTGGTAAAAGACATCCTTTTCTACCATGTAATTCAGAGAGTCCACGCACCCTTTGAGAGGTAAGTTGTTTGGTTCTATGATAAAGATTGTTAGCAGCAGGGTTTTCCCACTGGCCTGGTCCCAGAGCCATGCCAGCCCCAAGTAACACACAAAGATGCTGTATTAGATATTATGCTGTTGGCCTGTTACTAGGATTTCTTATTGGCTAGCTCTGTCTTAAATATTAACCCATTTCTATTAATCTAAGTATTTCCACAGCCTTTTTAGAAATAGTAACATGCTACCAAAATGAAGTTGTTTTCTTTTGTGCAGGAATGCATAGTCCTCAACATAGTCTCTGGGTTAGTGTTTTTTTTTCAGTGTTTTAGTTTTTATTGATTGATTTTAAACTTTTACATAAATATTCATGTGGCTGTAAAATAGTTAACTCTTGTAAATAATACCAAATAAGTATATATGTATTTATTTTAGCCTGTCAGCCATCTTTTTCTGTTTGTTTCGTTGGTTGGAGGTTGGTTGTTTTGTGTGTGTGTGTGTGTGTGTGTGTGTGTGTGTGTGTGTGTGTGTGTGTGTTTCTTTTGTTTTTGTTGTTGTTTCTCTAGGTTTCTCTAGACAATGTTTCTCTGTAGAGCTTTGACTGCCCTGGAACTCACTCTGTAGATTAGGCTAGCTTGAACTCAGAGATCCACCTGGGGGATCTCTGGGAGGCTTCTGGGGTGTTGGCATTAAAGGAATGTGTTGCTTGCTGGCGCATTTTTTTTCTTCTTTTTAAAAAGCTGTTCAAAAAGCTGTTATCTCCCCCACGTAATCAATTTCATATTGATGGGCATTCGGATTTTTAACACTGCAGCTTAACACTTAATTTTTACATACATCCAAGTATTTTCTGACTCTAAGCTTGTGAGTACTGTGTATCATTTTACATTATAGTTAATATGTAAAATTCAAATAAATCCTGTTAGAAGTGAATTTCTATTGAGATAGATATACAGATTGAGTTTTCCTCCAATACTTAGTCTACTTTTTAGTGGGTTTTTTTCATTGCTAAGTATATACAATCATTGTTTTTCATTTCAGACTTTTCATATATATGAGTAGTCTAGATCCACTGTATTAATTGTCCTTAAGTTAAAACCTAAATGATAAGTAGGAGTCACCATATCAAGAAACATGAAAAAAAATGTGAGATTAGGGAGATAACCAGAATCTAAAATAGCCTAGCCACTATACAAATGAGGGCTTTGTTTGAAGGATGTTGTCTCCCAGAGCCTGGGGAAGAAGAGAGGTGACAATTTCTGTAGTGCACAGAGCTGGAGAAGCATGTCTCCCGGCTTTGTTGCTTAGCTGCAGCTTGTTGATACAATTAGACAGAGGAGAAAGACACCCAGAGCTTTGTGTTAGTGGGAGAGGAGCCTTCTCTACAACAAAAGGAAGTTGAAATGGTTTCTCCTTGGTGGTTAATTATTCATGATTACAAAACTTAATAGGCTTTAAATTCACACATGTTCTCGCTTACCTTGTTAATCTCTTTGCTTGTACTGCTTTGCCTTTCCCTTTTCATTTACCGTACTTGCTTTTACTTTCTTTATTCACCTATTGTGTGTTCCTTGAAAATACCAAAAACTTCCCTCTTGTCCCAGCATTTTTATGTGGACCACAAAGGAACAGTTATTGAGCTTGGTTTTATAATACTTTTATCATGCAAGTTACTCGGAAATGAGCCATAGCTTTATGTTGAAGTTTCTATTGCTTAAGCTCACAGAGAAGGGTAAAGGTAAAGATATTCTCACATTTGAGCGGAGAGCAAGGATTGGAGGAATAGCAGTGGAATTATTTAGGTAACAGTATTGTTGCCCTGATTGGAAAGATTTTGGAAAAGAAAAAGAAAACAGTGTAACAAAATGA
Organism: Cricetiscus sungorus; assembly: GCA_030556225.1. NCBI lineage: Eukaryota > Metazoa > Chordata > Mammalia > Rodentia > Cricetidae > Cricetiscus > Cricetiscus sungorus. The sequence goes on along the minus strand of JANBXA010000600.1, from coordinate 10,707,251 downwards.
ATCAGATAGTATTTCCAGATCAAAAGTGATCTTAGACTTCTGATTCCAAGTAAGCTACTATAAAATTTTTTGTCTTTATGCTTACCACGTACAATTTCAAAATCTGTACATTATATATAAAACAAGATGTCTTTGAAAAGTGAAGAAATTGTTGCACAACTGCTAATAGGTCTTAATAATAAAAGCCCCAGAGTCAGGTTTTGTGTGTGTGTGTGTGTGTGTGTGTGTGTGTGTGTGTGTGTGTGTGTGTGTGTGTGTTGGGGGGGGGAGGGGCAGAAAGATCAGAGAAGCAAAGCAGCCAGCCATTAGCTATTACCTCTACCTCAGACCAAATTGGCTATCCTGTCTCCATGAATCCTGGAGAATGCTCTCTACGAAATTTCAGACTGCCTCCTTAGACAGTCCTCAGACCGACTGTTTGGGCTGACTGCCTAGACTGCCTGAACTGCCATGAGCGCCTGTCTCCTGCTTTACATTCTTCTCTCTACCCAGCCATATGTCTTCCTGTTTCCTACTCCTTAGTGCTGGGATCACCTTTATGTGAGCTCTGTTTCTCTTTTAGATTGAATGAATTTCATGAAGCTGAGGGTAACCTTGAACCTAACAGAGATCCCTTTGCACTCTGATCTTCAGGGAAGCTTTATTTGTTAGATCATAAACAAAATATTACCACAAGAAATAAAGGCAGTTTTTAAAAATTACAGTCCTGGTGATCCACCCTATAACCTCAAGCATCTTGTGTGTGCATGGCTGCAAGTGAGCATGGCCACACATGCATGCTCACTGTTCTACCTATGTGCTGAGGTCATAGGACAACTTCACCTCTTTTGAGAAAGGGTGTCTCAGGTCGGAATCCCTTTCCCAGCGATCCTCCTTTTTCCATATCCTTGGGAATGGGATAATAAGAGTACAACACAACATGCTGGATTTTTTATGTGGTGAGCATTAGGCCTCCTGCTAGCAAGGAAAACGCTTTGCTGATTGAGTTCTCTTCCCCAGCTGTTGAATGCTTTAAACCAACAGATACTTGTTACCGTACATCTTGAGGACAGAAGTCATTCAGATATCTGATAGATCTAGACATCACTTGTTTATGATTCTGCAACTTTGATATGTGACTCTAATTTCCTTTGTCTCTATATAGGTGTGTCTTAGTGTCATTAGATTTAGGACTAGCAATAATAATCTAAACTGGATTATCTTGTCTCAAAATCCTTACCATCAGTCTGTTTGCAAACAAAAGTACTAGGGAATTGGAGACTATCACATAGTTTACTTCTGAATCAGTCAAGTTTTATTATGGCACAGGCTGAGCCAGCAGTATGGAAAATGAACTGGGAATGTTTGTCACATAGACTGATATAAGTATTTTATAATAAGATTGTAGCCAAGGTATGCTAAGAAATTTGTAAAGGATATTTCAGAATAGGGAACAATAGGACATAATAACTGAGGAGAAAGGGTATTTAAGGTTGACCTCAAAATTTAGCTATGCTGCTTTGAAATAGTAAGGCCATTTGTTATTATTTATGGCTCAGATTTTAGTACTAATATGATTTAATTTCTTTGTAGCTTCTCAAAGCTACAAAGACTGTTAAACTGTCAATGGAGTTTCAATATAAACTATTGGGAAAGGATCAAAAATATTCATCCTCTAGCAGTACATCTAGGTCCTGCTAAGAAAGTCAGTAGAGAGAGAAGTCAATATTGCACATTATCCAACAAGCAGTGTAAAACAATGTGGTCCCATCAGCAAAAGTAATAACCTGGTCTTTGTATATTATAGAATTCACATTTTAAATATGTGTTTCTTCTGTTATTCATTCTTGCTGATGTTTTAATGCACTGTGACAAGTTTTATGCACTTTTAGACAAGTTTCTGTGCTACAAATAAATATTGTTTAAAATTTATATTAAAATGTTTTCTTCCTTTATTTTGCCTTTGTTAAATTCAGTTTGTTGTGGTGAAGGCTTATTTCTCCTGTGTTATTGCTAGATGACTTCACTTACGGGCACGCAGTCTATTTTGATCATGTTCACCTTGTACAGTTCCCCTTCTATTCCTCCCTGGAATTCCCAACGCATCCCCTTTCCAACTTTATGGCCAGCCACCATCTCTGTTTTAATTCCTCTTGGTCCAGTTACTGCTGCCAATATGCTCATGTGTATGGGGGCATCCAAAGATAATTGACTAGGTCCTCCCATCAGTCAGCAACTGCCAGTAGGGTCCTGTTAGCCACTCTCCTACATCCATGCTGGATTTCTGAAATCAAGCAGCTTTGTGAGTTCTGAAATATCAGCCATGCCATACCCTGAGAGAGCTTATATAATACTCTTTCCCATCTTCCAGCTCTTTCATTCTTTTTGTCTGTCGTCCCTTCTTTCTCTTGGTACAGAGGTGTGGGGGCATTGATACAGGTGTCCCATTTAGGACTGAGCACTTAATCTCAGCACTTTATCCAGCCTAGGGGCTGTGGCATGGAGTTTTGATCAGGTTTACAGTACCAGTCATCCTTTCTACAGAGCAAGACTTAAATCCACACAAAGTGATTGGTTACCACCTTCCTCCCCCCAAAGTAGCCTTACCTGCTAACTTAGTTTTGTGGCATACATGGCCTCATGCTAGCTGAGAGCATTGATGGCGGTCTCTCTCAGCACTCTGCATAACACCGTTGGCACTGTGAAAGCTATTTAGTAGGGAATGGAGATTGAGATTTCCCTGTTTCCTGCAGTGAAGTTCAATGGTGGGTGCCTCTATCAGTAAGCTTTTAACTTATAGTTGGCCGGGCAACAAGAACAATGGCAAGAGTCACCATTGTGCAGACCTCTGAGCCACCCTACACACAGAATTATTCCTAGGAATTTTATTTAACAATTATATAGGAACAGTTTGTCAAACCATTCAACGTAGTATTTACCACTTTGAATACAATACAGTTTTAAAACCAGTAGTAATATAGAATAATCAATACTTTTTTGTTGATTTGAAACGTAATATTGTATCTCTTATCTGAATGCACATAGTGTTTTCTGTTGGACTGTTTTGTTCTTTTAATCAGCTTTTTATAAAATGCCAGATAAATTTGCTATAAAACAAGCATGTATGTACATTGGCTCATTATTTCTCTTCCCAAGTTTTAAGCAGGGTCTGAAAACGCTTGGTGTCTTAGAGAAAATTCAAACTTATCCAGAAGTCTTTTATAACATCCTCTGTCGTAAACCTGAGACTCTCTCTGCAAAAAACCTGAGTGATCTTTTCACAGTCCATGGATTACCAGATGTACAAACTTTGAGGTTTTGGAAGAGTTACTTACAAGCTGCTGAGGGTATGTGAATTTTTTTTCAAATGTTTATTAGGGTTTTGCTCTTGCCATTAAGAAGAATTTAAGTTGTTACTTGTATTTACAAAGGAAATGAATTATCCAGTACACTTATCATATATACATACATATTTACAATTTAAGATGGAAGGCTGTTTGATTTGTTCTTGTTTTTTGAGAAAGTGTTTCTCTGTAGCACTGGCTGTCTTGGAACTCACTCTGGAGACCAGGCTGTCCTTGAACTCACAGAGATCCATCTGCCTCTGCCTCCTGAGTGCCAAGATTAAAGGTATGTGCTACCACTGCTAGCTGGAAAGCAGCTTAAAATAAATAGATAGATGGTAGGTAGGTAGATAGATAGATAGATAGATAGATAGATAGATAGATAGATAGATAGATAGATTGGTTGATTAAAGACATATGCCACCACTGCCAGCTGGAAAGCAGCTTAAAATAGATGATGGATGGATGGATGGATGGATGATAGGCTAAAACCTTAAATATGGAATTATGTTATTCTATTTTTTAAGAGAAATTTTAACTTTGAAGTTGGTTTTGGTTTTTTACCATTTTATTATTTCAGCATTTGTTAAGCTAGCATATTAATTAATGATTAAATAAAACAAGTATATAATTAATGGGGAGGGTGAATTTTTTTGTTTGTTTTGTTTTTGAGTCCTACTTTGAGATTGACCTTGTGTTTTAATTTGTCCTAGATTAATAGCAGGGTCTTCAGTCTAGTTGAGAAGGTGTCTATGCTAACGGTAATATGTTTTGTAGATTTAATTTTTTCTCTTTAATTGCTAACATTTCAGATGGTAAATCTGCAACAACTATGGAAGACATTCTTATTTTCGCAACTGGATGTAGATCTGTTCCACCAGCTGGATTTAAACCCCCTCCTTCAATTGAATGTCTACATATGGATTTTCCTGTTGGAAACAAATGTAGTAACAGTCTAGCTCTACCAATCACCAACACATATAAAAAGTTTCAAGAAAATATGGATTTTACCATAAAAGACACTCTAAGACTAGAAAAGGAAGATGGGTCTCACTCACTACCTTGGACATTAAATGTTTCTTCTAATGAAGAAATGCTTCTTTAAAGGCTGCTATTGATAATTTTATTTCTATTAATTATCACTTTTGAACATTCTGACCAACTTCTTGGCTAAATAAAATTTATGACTATCTTAAAGGGATGTTTTGACTTTTGAACCACTGAGGGTTTGGTCAAGGTATTTTAGTTGTATTTGGTGATAGCTCTCTATTTCTGTCATTTCTTCATAACTTCATATGAATATTTTTAGAATAGTTTTACAAACTATTCAGCTGTACAGGTGCTCAGCTATATTAGCATGACATAAGAAAAACTTTCCTTGCTTTTTAAATTAGAATTACCTTTATAGGTTGGCATAGCTTTTGCAGTTTTCAATTTCTTTGTCTATTTGTTTTGTTTGTTTTTTGTTATTCGCTTTTCTCTACATAGTCCTGGTTGTCCTGGAACTGGCTATGTAGACAAGGCTGTCAATTTTATATATTTTAAAGCATTAAATAGAAAAGTTGAAAAGTCATCTCATAAATCAGAGCTATGGCTGTGCTTTACTAGGATTTACTTTTTAAATGTTTTTATAATTAAGTTACCAATACAACAATTAAGTATCGACTATTTGGAAATCCTTTATAAAAAGCAGAGCTATATAAATAACTCTGGAACCTGTGGATGCTCCATAGGCTTAAAAGCACTGCTGATGTGTTTTCAGATGTACTTTTAAAGACTTAGAAAGTACATCTCATTCAGTGCCTTGCGTAGTCAGTATGTCTCCTGTCCGAATAATCACTAGACTGTCAGGTTTGCCTACATTGCAGCTATTTATTATCAAGATTGTTGTATGACTGATAAGATCTCACTGTAGCATTCTATAGTTAACTTCTATGCTTTCAAAAGATACATTGTATAAGCAATGAATAAATAATAATTTAAAACTACAAATAGTAAAAATAAAAACTCTAATTTTGCCACATAGATATAAGTAATGTATTTTGTACATTCTTTATATACTATTTATTTTTCAATTTTTATTGTTTTGTGATAGGGTCTGTCTGTAGAGCCCCACCTGTTGTAAATGTGCAGCTATCCCCATGTAGTCACGTAGGTGCTGGGGTCATGATGTATACCAATGTACCCAGCAGTGTTTACTTTTTGACTATATGAATGCTACTGGGAGTAACAAGGAATCATGTAATTAAATCAGTTGAAGATATATACATATATTTTCTTAACAAGTCATCATGGCACACACTTCTAACATGCATTCATGCTTTTGGGAGGCTAAGGCAGGAGGATCAGGAGTGACAGAGCAAATTTAAGACCATCCTGGGCTACCTGAGATCCTGCCTCAACAAAAAAGCAGAGGAGCCACTCATATTTGTGGCCTTACAAATCTAGTGCCCTAATCTATTATCAGATATAAGGTAGACAAAGCACTCCCCCTCCAAGTTTCAATTAAAAATAATCATGGTATGTTAAGCAAAAAAAATTTTTTTTCATATTTTTCTTGATACACAAATCAGATGTCTGCTCTTGCTCATGTACTGTTAACCCCAGAAAGCATTCTTAAATAACAGGATCTTAATGCCAAAGGAAAAAACTGAAATGGAATCAGTGTCATTTTTCTCTGTTACCTCAGAACCCTTCAAGTTGTATTTAACATAACTAATAAAGTTCTTTTTTTAAAAAATGAGCATTAAGGCATTCTTTATCTTGTCTTAAATTTTTGCTAGATTTTCAAAATTAATTAGATGATCTATCGAACCTCAACATCAGCAGGGAGCTTTCATGCAAGTGTGTTGATAAATGGGATCTTTATGCCTTAACCTATTTAGTTCTCACAATGTTTAAAAAGCTGTTAAATCCACACAACTCAAATGCTGTATTATGACTTGTATTTTTGAATTATTTTTTTTCCCTAGAATACTAATTAGGCTAACAAAACCCTCATTGAGTGTTGTATTGGGATATGGAGCCTTGGGCTAAGGCTTCCTACAAGTAAAAGTAGTATTTTGCTGTGAGTGCATTTACTGTATTTGTCAACATGATCTTGGTGAGAGGTATCAATAATAGCAGGATATTTATTAATGTGAAGCAGATTTTAAAAGTTATTCTGGTGTGAAGATTTTGTTAGCATGGTCTGCAGATTAACTTTATACTTGAGGCTTATCAGAGGAACTGCAGTCTTACTGTGTCATGCTTATATAGCATGTCTTAATAGCATAGTTCTTACATTGAATTTTGAATACTTTGTTTCAAAATTATGAAGAAAACAATTTTGTATTTAGTTAAGTAACAAGCCTGCATTAGCATGGTCTCTGTCTGCATTTACATGTCCCCCTAATAATACTGGAAGCTCTTGGAACCTGTACATATTCAATGTTAAAATCCTATATAATAAAGGGACATAAAACGGTAAGTTTTCCCAGAGACTTTGCTTTAGTATCCAGTCTGACTAAACTGTAAAAACTAGAGTCTGCATGGTTACTATTACTAGTAACATGGTTACTATTACATTGTTGTTATGAATTAGTTGTTAGCCTTCAGATAATGCAGTGTAAACCCTAAGAGCGTACTTACTAATGAATTACTTGAATGCATGTTATCTGTTACTCAGAAATTTTGTAACCCTTGAAAGAGACCCAACTTTCAATTCTGATTTTGACCAATTTCCAAGTATTCTCTGATACCTCTACTGTGCACCAGATACTATACTGAGAAGTAGTTACCCGTCAGTCTGTTTAAAATATAATTAAAACACAGTGCTGACAATATAGCCCAGTTATAGAGTGAGTGGTTTGCCTAGCTGTTTTGTGTAAGACCTCCGGTTTCGTCTACTGTCACCAAGCATTTAAGAAAAAAAGGAATGAAACCTTACAAGAAAGTTTCTAAATGTTTTTATGCCACCAAATGTGAAGTGTTTGTATAAATTAAATTGCATAACTATAGGAATCTACCTTAGGTTTACTATTGCTGAAATGAAACACCGTGAAAAAAGCAACTTGGGGAGGAAAGGGTTTATTTTGCTTACACTCCCGGTATCACTGTTTTTCACTAAAGTCAAGGCAGAAACCTTGAGGCAGGAGTTGGCACATAAAGCTATAAATGATTGCTGTTCACTGGCTTGCTCTTCTTGGCTTGTTCATTTGCTTTCTTACAGAACCAGAGACCATGAGCCCAGGGCTGGCACTACTCACAATGGGCTGGGCCCTCCCCCATCAATCATTAATTAAGAAAATGCCCTTCAGGCTTGCCCACTGCCTCAAGGATCCTCAATTGAGGATCCTTCCCCTTGGATGTCTCTAGCTGGGTCAAGAATCATAGAGGACATAATTCTGTTTTAATACAGATACTCCTTGTTTTCCTTTTTATTATTAGCATAATAGTTATACAAAGCAATGTCTATCATGACACATAATGTATAAGTGTATGTAATGAAGTTTATATTTACTTCCCTTATTACCTCATACTTAAAGCCTCCCCTATTCCTGTTAGGCTCTTAACCTCCACTTACAAGGTTAATCTTATTAAAGTGGTTAAGTTCCAAGATCCTTTACTCTGCAATTTTGAGAGATCTTGGAACTCTTAAGAAATGAATTGTTCTGGGCTATTATTCTATGATAAAACTATCTCCTAATGTGGTTTAATTATTTAAGATAAAAATTCTGCAGTCAGATGTACACAGCTTCAGTAAATTAACACTCTGAAGCCACGATTTTTGTAATACAAGATAAGTATGAGACAAAAGATTGTTATTAGCTTTGCAAGAGCAACTTTATATAGTTACTCTTGTGGAGTATATTTTTTTTAGAGTTTATCCCCCACACTACACAGTATTGGGGCAGAAACACATACTGTATGTTAGTGTTGTCTTAGTTTTTTTATGTTGATGTGCCTTATATCCTTGGAAGGAGTTTGTGGCCTTAAATGATTAAATGGCAAATTTATACTTAAAAGTGAGAATTCTCAGGTAACTAAAATTGAACTCATTGGAAGTCGGAAAAGCCATTGTTTCATAGTTCATGGATACTAGAATCCAGAATGCTTCCTTAAAGCAGAAACTTAATTTTCATTACCACACATCTAGGTTGTTGAAGAGTCCTTTCAAATATTAGTAATAGCACTGAAGAAAACCCCAGTAAACATTCTATTTGATTTTTTAATGCATGTGCCAGCTATAAGAAAAAGGTCCTGGGTCTAGGCTAAGGTATTTCCTGATTAAAAAAAAAAAAAGCCTGTTGTCATTTCATAAAAATAAACATCTTTTTATCAAAAAGCATGTATTGTAAGATGTAATTTTGATTTTAAAAAATTTTAAAAAATTTATTTGTAACTTTGAAAGCCAAATTTTTGAAGGTGTGATTTTTATCTCAGAATCTAATTGCTTCAAAATTAACCTCTTAAAGAAATGTCATCAGTGAATTAGCTGAATTGGTAATGAGTCGTCATTGTATATATTTTTGACATTAATAAAAGTCTTATTATATAAATGGTCGATATCGGATTTATTTTATAATCACGGGGTTTAAAATGTAACAAACCTGGCTGTGATCATCCAGATTTTTTCCTCTCAGAATAATGATGGTGTTGGTTTTTAATTTTTACTTCTGAACGCAAGAATTTCTGCCATTTGGCTCCTCTGTGATTTTATACCCTAGCCGACTAAAACCATTTAGCTTAAGAAACTTGCAGCGTTTGTAATAAAGTTCTTGTTTTCAGAGAAAATAGGGAAAGGACACTTCTGTTGTAATGGGAATCCAGGAAACGCAGCTTCCAGCGTTTACTCTAGTTAGTCCTGTAATTTTTTACGAGCTTTTAAATCCTGAAAGAGCGCGGTACACCGGATCAGACCGCTGGCCCTGTAGCTCGCGTACCTGCCCTGAGCAGCAATTTCGGAGTAGCGAAGCCTTCCCCTGATTGGTCGGGAACGCGGCTGGGAAATACGGAACCGCCAATGGTTGGAACGAAGGCCGCGGGCTGGGGCGTAGCAGGCGGGTCTTCGCCGTCTAGGCCCGCCCCCTGTTCTGCTTCCGGGGCGGGAGGGTGCGCCACGTCATCTTCGGGCTCCCAGTGCCAGCCGGGCAGTGGATGGTGGGAAGCAAGATGGCGGCAACGGCCAGCATTCGGGAGAGGCAAACAGGTACTCGTTATTTCCTTCTCTGCAATTTGTGCCTGAGCAAAGCAGTGACCTGTCTGTTTGTCGCTTTTGCTGGCTGTTCGTGTACCTCAGAGTCGAGCTTCTTGAGCTGCTCCACTTTGAGGGTGTAAGGAAAATATATCTTTCCAGCCTTTGCCTGTGGTACAAGAGACGGAGCTTCAGTAGGCTGGTTGCCACCCTGCTACTGTTTTTATTATTATTTTTTAAATTACTGAGCTACAGGAGGCCATCCCAGAAAGGACTAGCAGCTGGCATTTTCTTTCCTATGTTGTCATTTAACGAGAACTCTAGATTTCTGTTTGTTCGTATTTCAAAGTCTCCCAGCATAGCTTGGTTTTCACTTTCAGTTCTAATGTTTTTTTTTGTTTTTGTTTTTTTTTTTTTAGGGTTTTGTTTTGTTTTTTAAACTGTTTCCAACACTTGCGCTGTAATTGCAAAATCTAAGTATTCTCAGAGTTCTTAAATTATGCCTTCTCCTTTGGAGAAGTCTTGGGAAAACCTGAAGAAACATGCCAGGTGATCCAGATGATAATGACTTTTCTCAGCAGTTTGCTGCAGCTGGAGAGTGTCAAGTTAGCAGTGCCCCATTGCAGTTGTTCTACAGATTAGTAAGTTGAAAGTGCTGAAATAGCAGTATCTTAAGTGGAGCATATTTATACAGCTTCCATTTATTCTGAAAATATAAAACTGCATATTATTTCCCTTGGCTTTTTAAAAAAATATGAGATCTCCTGATTTTTCTTATTTTCTATAAACTACTCTAGTAATTTAGTAATTGTATATCAGCCCCAAAATAATGCTTTATATGATGCATATCATATATTTATGACATATATGATTTATATATACTACTTTATTCCAAAGAGAATAGAAACAGGCCACAAGCCATCAAGAATGTTTACACTTTAATTATGCTCATTTGTATGAAAATAATTGGTTACAATCTTTGAGCATATCAGAATTTAAACTGCACTTGCTGCCTTCCCTTGTCTTAAAAAAAAAACAAAAACAAAAACAGAAAACCTATTAGGTTTGGATATAGCATACTGGACAGAAAGCATACGGAAATATGCTTTTCATTTCTCAGTAAGTAATTTAATAAAACTTGTCAAACACAGTAAAGCATAAATTAAACATGGGAAAGTCCAAATGTGATATGAGGAATGCTTGACAATTAATTTTATTTGCAAACAAATAGAAGCCCAGCTTCTTAAATTTGGGTCCAAGAGCTTAGTGAAACTAAGTGAGTTACTTCTCACTATCCAGCAGCAAAACTTTCTTGATGAAAGGCAGCCTTTTAAAAGTTAAATTTATATAACAGTACATTTTAATATATAGAATTGTAAAACATTAAAATCTAATATTACATTTTATCTTTTAGTGGAAATAAACTTCATTGTAGTAAGAGTCCACATTACTATGTTGCTTATGCTACATCAGTTATTAATTTGTACTATAAAGATCTGAATATTTTCAGAAGAATAAAATCCTTTGTGTTGCAACAGTAGAAATAATGTTTTCTTGATTTCTATTGAGAATGTTTTGGAATAACAATCCTCAAACATTCTAGGTGGAAGATGCTTTGGCACTAAGTAGGTTGTAGTCCACTTGGATAGATGAGATAGTAGTTTATGCATTGAGAATTTGTTACTGTTTTAGGTGTTTTCTGTTGTTACTTAACTTTACAGATTTGAAGAAACTAAGGTACAAGGTGTTAGCTAGCATGCCTATTTCTTGCTTTGTCTTTCTGAACTACCACTGTCACCTCAAATACCACTGCTTTCATGATTTACTTTCTTCTCTTTCCTATTTTCAATCGTCAGTAAGAATAAGTTGCTTGTTACTATTGCAAGTTCCCACTTGTCTCCTTGCTTCTTAGTGTGCTCAGTCTAAATCAACTGCTTTTTCTCTTACTGTGATCTTATATGACCTCCAGTTTTAAGTATTATATATGCTGGTCATTGTTGGTCAATGTTCTATCGCTGTGAAGAGATAATTTGGGCTTGTTTATAGTTTCAGAAGTTTAGTCCATTATCACCATGGTGGGGAGAATGGCAGCATGCAGGCAGACATGGTGGTAGAGAAGTAGCTGAGAGAACACTTGTTGTCAGTAAATGAAAGCTTCGTTCTTATTGTTGCTAATCTAAACTCCCTGTGAATTTCTCCTTTTCTTATTTTACTTTAACTCAATTCAGATTTGTCAGTAAGTCATTCCAATTTACAACTATCTGGTATCTGTTGCTGTCTCCCAACAGTCTCTTTGAGTTCCTACAATAACTTTCTGTCTGTAGTTTTTGCTTTTACAAACCTTGTTCCCTTTCATTCTTTTACAGATACCACCTACACTAAACATGGCACACATTTGCCCAAAACCTTCTAATAGCTTATTTTCATTATGATAAAAGAGAATGATCTCCAAGTCCATATATAGACTAATCTCTGCTTACCTTGCCCACTTTGCTACCTTTCCTTGGCCCCACACCTGGATATTCCCACCCTTTGTATTTGTTTCCTCTTGGTAAGTAACTTGTATGGCTCACTTCTTGTAGGTCTTTACTCAAATATGTGTTTCTCCGGAGGCCTTCTTAATCACTATTTAAAATTATACCCACCTCACTTTTCTCCTTTCCTGGCCCAATTTTTCTTCACAGCATTTTGCATGATCTTATATATTGTTTTATTTTGTATATGGCCTTTACCCTCAGCAAGAATAATGAAAACTGCATGAGGACAGGTAATTTTTATTCACTCTGTTTCTTCCATGCAATCCCCAATACTTAGGGCAGTATCTAGTACATGGTAAGCACTCAGTAAACAAATAGAATGAATGAATGAGCGAATGAACCAACAAACAAACGATTTATTTTAATAACAGTTTACTTAATGAGTGAAGAAAATTTTCTGGGTGAGGGAAAAGCTACCTTATCAAATATAAGAATGTAGGGTAATATATTTAGAACCCATAAAGAAAATTAGCTCATCTATTCCATTAGAAGTAGTGATTTAACCATTGGCACTTTAAACTCTGATCAAGTAAAATTGCATTCTTTTATCACTCTTTAAACACATGCATGCTTCATTAACAAATTAGTTGTATCAAAATGTCTTCGAACAAGTTAGCCAATGCTCATAGTTGGAGAAGCTTTCCTAATTGAGCCAAGACAAATGTGAGATTATTTGCTGCTACTGACCTTTCATGGTGAGGTGAATTAACTTGTACTAACTCTGGAGAATGTCAGATGCCACCTTATATGGCATCCCAGCTTGTGGTTCTTCCTGCTTGCCATTGAGTCAAAAATATGACTGTTTCTCCTAGAAGTAGTTTTCTTGGCTTTATGCCTGAGCATGGGAGGCAAAGCACAGCTGAGAGCATAGTCTGTCCAGGAGCACTGGGTCTACACTGTCTGTCTCTCTGCAATACTACTGCCTCTAGCACTCTTTGAAGTGGGCATCAATTATTGGTAAGGTGTATTATTGTAGAACCAACATTTTGCAGGAAAAAAGAAAAATAGGTTGGGCAGGCAAGATGGCTCAGCAGGTAAAGGCACTTGCCACTAAACCTGATGACCTGAGTTTGATCCCCACATGGTAGAAGAAAAGAACCAACTCCCACAAATTGTCCTGTGGCCTCCCGTGTATGGCATGATTACACAGGTACACACAATAAGTAAACATAAAAAAGAGAAAAGTTTATGTACAGACATAAATATTGTAGCTTACTTAGCTGTCTGTATCCATGGTTTCTGCAACAGTAGACTCAGGCAACTGCAAATCAAAACTGTTATAAATAAAATGTGTCTGTACTAAATGTGTTCAGACATTTTTTTTTTTGTCGTTGTTCCTTAAACAATGCAGTATAACAAACAGCCTGTCATTAACATTGGTCTAGATATTGATAGCTAATTTAACCATGACTTAAAGGAGTCCCCCAGGTTATATGCAAATACTATGCCATTTTATCTTTAAGATATTATCAAAGAAAATATTTACAATTCAATGTGAAGGACTTGAGCATCCAAAGAATTTTGGTATCTAAAGAGATTCTGGTGTGGGTGACGGAGCAGTGCTGAAAAGAGGTCCTGATGGGGTGACTGAGCAGTGCGTTCTTTTCCATAATAGCACTGAGCAGCATCACACCTTCCTACCTACCTCAACCTTCAGATGTTTAATAACAGCTCTTTCAATAGGCAAAGGTTTAAGGTTATTTGTTTGTGTATTATATAGTGCTATATTCGTAGTTTGGCTTGTAGATTGTTCTGTATTACCTAAAATTCAAATGCTTAAAAAAAAATCAATGTAGCCTGGCATGAAGACACTCAGGAGACAGAGGCAGACAGATCTCTGTGAGCATGGTGTACATAGTAAGTTCCAAGGCAACCAGTGCTGCATAGTAAGGGCCTGTCCCAAAATAAATAAAATAGATTTCAAGTAGCCAGTCTCTTTTTTTCTTTTCTTTTCTGTTTGTTGTTGTTCTTTTGCATCATGTGTCTTGATCCCACTCATTTACCCACTCCTTCACATCTACCCTCCGCCTCTGTACCCTCTCCCCAAATAAAAATTTAAGAGAAAAAAGGGAAAAAAAAATAAAACGGGAAAATTTAAAGTTTCAGCATGGAAGCTGCAGTATGACAATGAGTGCTCATTACAAAGAGTCATTGGTCTGGTTCAAAGCCTCTGGTTTCTGCTACACTATCAACCCTGGGCCCTCACTAGGACTCTTCTTGGATATCCTGCTGTTGCCCTGAGTCATGGAGGTCCTGCAGCTTTGGGTCTGCTAGTCAGGTCCTTTTCCATGCTCCAGCAGATCGTAGATGGATTGTATGTTGGAGCCGGCCAAATCATAGCCTGGGTCTGGGTCTGGGCCTGGGCAGTTTTAGTGCCCTCCCACCAGCTCTCCCGTGTCCTCACCACCACAGGGAGGTCTTCTCTCTGGAATTGCCCCAGTTAATTCAACTCTTGCAGCCATGAGCCAGAAGTGGAGCCAGTCCTCCTGCTTTCATGCCCTCGGGGTCGGCTCTCCCACACCTACACCATTAGGGCCAGCTTTATTGTGTTGCCCAGGTAAGGTACAGGGGCCACTTTCCTGTGTACTGCAGCTGGTGATGGGTAGGGACTGTCCCCCCACTCTTGTAACCCTGGGCCTCCACCTGTCTCAGGCATTGATGGGCAGGAGGTGTGGAGAGGGCATTTCTCCTCTGCCAGTGGGTAGCCAGTCTTAAACCATCTGATTTGTACATTTTCTTGAATGCTTGGCCATCTCAGTGTCAAGTGCTTGCATGCAGGAAATCATAGGTTTGATTCTTGGCAACCCTTAAAAATTAGGGGGTGTGGTAGTGCATGTCTGTCTGTAATCCCAGTATTTTGGAGGTAGAGATAAGAACATTAGAAGGTCATCCTCAACTTTACAGGGAACTCAAGACTGACTTAATTAGACTATGTCTATCAAAAAGAAATGGCACACAGACACATGCACACCCAGAGAAGTAGCACCAGCACAGTGGATTTTCATTTTCCTTAGGAAATATTTCTCTGCTATGGTCTGTGAACAGATGAGCAATAGAAGCCACCAAGTACTGTAACATATAAAGCAGCATGGCTGCTCTGGTTTTTGAAACTGTATGACTTCAGTTATTAGATATCTACTACATTACAAAGTCTCCTTTTCCCATAGGACTGTAAAATAATTAAGTTGTATAACCTTTCAGTGGGTTTATTAGCTTTACTCTTGAGTAACTAAAATGGACTTCTATATGAAACAGTGAAGCATGCTGTAGATAGTCTTTGTTGTTATAATGATTGTTCCTAATCTGTGCTTTTAGCCAAATAGTAGACAGCAGCAGCAGTTAGGTGTTAAGGCTATTTGCAAGTCTGTGATCAAAGCAGTTTCTTTTGGTGTGTGTATGAAAGGCGGTGGGGTTGTCAGGAGAAATGGGAGAGTGCTTTTTCAGGAATGTGAGGTCTTTGTTTCCCACAGTGTCAAGGATCAAACCCATGTATGCTGGGCAAGAGCTGTGCTACTGAGCTGTACCCCCAAACCCTGAACTAAATTTTTCTGAACAATTTTCATGCCTTCTTTTTTATTTTTGCTCCAAAACGGGTGCCAGTTGGCTGTTGATAAAATTATCTTACAAGATCTGACCGAGTTTTTACACGTTCAGTCATTTCATTAGTCAGTTTTGTTAGCATTCATTTATGCGTTTTGTTTATCATAGTGAGGAAAAAATAAAAGCCTGCTACAAATAACTGATGTTGTAAACTTCTCTTTTCAGTGGCTCTGAAACGTATGTTGAATTTCAATGTGCCGCATGTTAAAAACAGCACTGGAGAACCAGTATGGAAGGTAAGCGCTGCTTTGGTGGGAACTGTGGCCTTTTTCTTAGCACTGAAATGATAGTAATTGGAAGAAATTTCTTGTAAATTTAAAATTAGTACTATATTTTAATTAGAATTCATGACTTTTTTATTTTCTTTATTATCCTCTAGATCATATAGTTTACATAGACTGTGTAGTATGCAAGAGGATTGTGTAGGACATGCACAGTACTCTGTCATTTGTAGAAAGGACTTCATTATGCAAGGATTTGGTATCTTGGAGGGTCCTGGAACCAAACCCCAAGACTATCTAGGGACTACTGTATATTCTCCTCCTCACAATATAAATGTTGTGATAACATTTACATTGTAGATGAGATTGCCAATAGTAAATGTTGACAGCATCTCTGCTCTAGTGTTTTCAAGGGATTGTAAAGTAGAACAAAGGTCCCTGGAGAGGAAGCACTGTGGTAGTGTGGCAGTAGGTCTAAGACAGCACTGGGTGACTAAAGAGCGGTGGACAAAGGGATTGTGCATGCCATGGGCAGTGTAGAGCAGAAATGCAGGAGGCTTTGGCAGAGTGAAATAGGATACATGAAACTTCTTCCTGCTGCTCTGAGTGGTTTACATTACGGGTTGTTTATTACTGTAATTTTTCATTTAGTATTTTGTCACCATGGTTGTCTACAGATAACAGACTGCAGAAGTAGAAGCTGCAGGTAAGGGACTACTATTAACTTAAGAGGCATTTTGAAAGATTTAGCACCTTTTAGAGCCACAGCAGAAAGATTGTGGTTTCTCTAAAGAAATTCCTAGCATTTAAGAATAGCATGTAATAACAATAGCAGAATTCATTTCACCTCATAGCAGTTTCCTTCTCTAAAAGAGTCACTACAACAGGAAACCCAACCTTTGAAGATCTCATTTGTCAGCCTAACCTCCAAAGCTAATAGTGAGTTAGCAGGCTGAAATGGACATTTGTTTTATTTGTTGATTTTTGTTAGCTATGTGGTTGATAATGTATGTGTGAGTGTGTGTGTGTGTGTGTGCGTGTGTGTGTGCGCGCACGCGCGCACACGCATGTGTACATGCATGTGTGTGTTTATTAATTATGTATATAGCGTTGTGTCTACATATTTGCCTGCATGCCAGAAGAGGCCACCACATCTCATTACAGATGGTTGTGAGCCACTATGTGGCTGCTGGGAATTGAACTCAGAACCTCTGGAAGAGCAGCCAGTGCACTTGACCTCTGAGCCATCTCTCTAGCCCAGTTGATATTGTTAAGACATTGTTTTGAACTGTAGGCCAGGCTGGTCTCAAGTTCATTGCAGTCCTGCCTCATTCTCTGAATGTGCCATTACAGGTGTGAACCATGGCATCTGGCTTACGGACTTCCTTTTTAAGTCAGTTTACCTCAGATGATTAAATTCCTAGCTTTTCTTTATAATGTTGGAACTGGTTATATTTTAGGTTTTTTGTTTCATGTGTATGATTGCTTTCCCCTGCGTGTCTACATGTGTACCACGTTAGTGCCTGATGCTTGCAGAGTCCAGAAAAGCGTATTGGATTCCCTGGAACTAGATTTTCAGATGGTTATGAGCTGCCGTGTGAGTGCTGTGGATGAAACCTGTGTCCTTTGAAGAGCTGCCAGTGCTCTTACCACAGAACTGTATCTACAGCCCCCGCTTTAGTTTTAGAAGGGGCTAAATTTTATCTCATCTTTACAGGGTCTCTGAAAGAATATATGTAAGCTAAGAAAAAAATAAGTCAGTATAAATTTGCTGTATGTTCAGAGTTCTTTATTAAAGATTAAAATAAAGGCTTTGTAGTCTGATTGTAATCTTACAGTATTTTATAAAAAGTTTCTAAAATGTTTATTTAAACCTAACAGATGATGTTTTATTTATTTTTAAAGTTAATTTTTATTTAAATTAAAAACAATCTTATTTTACATACCAGTTCCAGTTCCCTCTCCCTCCAGTCCTCCCATTCCCTCCACCAACCCCCCATCCCACCCCCATCCACTTCTCAGGGAGGATGAGGACTCCTATGGGAATCTTTTTTTAAATTAATTTTTGTTTAAATTTAAAACAATCTTATTTTATATCTCAATCCCAGTTCCCCAAGACTATATAACTATATAGATAGGCATCTGGGTAGTGATGGAAGTACTAACCTGAACATGGAAAAGAATTCAATGTACTGATTACTAAATGAAGTTGACTTCAATGTTATCTTAATGTGGATTCTTGGTTGTTCATTAATAATGATGTTTAAACAAACCACTTTTTTAAAGGTACTCATTTATGACAGATTTGGCCAAGATATCATCTCTCCTCTGCTGTCTGTGAAAGAGCTGAGAGACATGGGGATCACTCTGCATCTGTGAGTTTTAACATCATTCATTCATTCATTCACTCATTTATCATGTATGCATTATTCTGCCTGCATGGCAGAAGAGGGCACCAGATTTCATTATAGATAGTTGTGAGCCACAATGTGGTTGATGGAAATAGAACTCAGGACCTCTGGAAGAGCTGCAAGTGCTTTTAACCTCTGAGTCACCTCTCTAGCCCCTTGTGAGTTTTAACATAATTCTAATTGCATCTACCTTCAAATTTATTGAGAAAGATTTCTTTGGTTACTTTGACGTCAAATTTTTAAGGGCTATTTGAGAGAAAACTAATGCTAGGTCATAGTACCTATGTAGTCCTATTTCTAAGATTAAAAATAGTCTCACTTTGATGCTATATAACTCCAGAATTTAAATTTTTTTTCTTTTTTTTTTTTAAGTAGACTTGGTTGATCTTTAAAGAAAAAGAACTGGTACTCTGGCATTTCTCAACCTCTAAAAGATTTTTGCCTAATTCAAACATACTTTAAGAGAATCTAAATTAGTTTATAACTTGAGCATTTAAAGTGACTAAATGAAATAATAGCCATCAGATCTTTGCTTTCTTGATTGCTAAATTTGTGTGATAATGTTTGATAATAGAACAAATTCCACTATTTAGAAACACCCCAGTAGATCATCTGGAGGAAATGTACCTGAAGACATGGTGCTACTTTATGTACTAATGTAATCCAGTTTAGAGAGTTTTAGCCTACTTGTGTTTTATCTATTTATGATGTAGGAATCAATTTTTAGTCTATGATATTTTTTAATTGAAACATACTATTTTACTCATAAAATTGTCAGTGAGTATCATATCAGAATTTGCTTTGATCAGCTTAAGTTCTTCAATTGTGTAATTATATAATGAGTTAGGAAATTATGTTATAGTGATTCTACTTTGTAAAAATTATTTATCTGTATTGTAATGGTTGTGGGGAGGCACATGCGGCATTCAGAGGACAACTTGCAGGAATCCTCTCGACTTCCACCATTTAGGTTCCAGGGTCAGATAGGCTTGGCCAAAAGCACCTTTACCTGCTGAGCGGGCCACCTTGCTTATTTGGTGCTGCTGCTGCTGCTGGAAGTTATTGCTAGGGGCCTGGCAAGAACTCTGCATTGAACCCTGAATCAATTATAAATATACCTTACCCTTACTCTTTTTCTTTCTTTCTTTTTTTTTTCTTTTTTTCTTTTTTTTTGCATTTTAAAACTAGACTCCCTGTTTTATTTAATACCATAGTTGGAACTTTTTTAAATATACAAAATATTTTTAATTTTATTACTACCTTATTTTAATAAAAAACATCTGTTTAATAGTTGTTTTCTTTCGCTTTTATATTAGCTTTGTGTTTTGTTTTGTTTTGTTTTGAGACGTTTTGAGACAGGTTATCACAATGTAGTCCTGGCTGGTCTGGAACTTCCTATGTAGATCATATTGGCCTTGAACTCAAAGAAACCTATCTGTCTGTGCCTCCTGAAGGCTGAGATTAAAGGCATGCACCACCATTCTCCTCTGTTTTATTTTTTAAGATTTATTTTTAGGGTTGGAGAGATGGCTCAGCAGTTTAGAGCACTGGCTGCTCTTCCAGAGGACCTAGGTACAATTCCCAGCACCCACGTAGCAGTTCAAACTCTCTGGAACACCAGTTCGGTGATCTGGAACTAGGTACACATGACACACAGACACACATGCCAGCAAAACGTAATACTCATGAAATAAAAATACATTTTAAAAGATTTAATTTTAAGTATGTATATGTGTATGGTGTTATATGCATATGCGTGTAGGTGCTCTCAGAGGCCAGAAGGCATTGGGTCCTCTGGTTGGAGTCACAGATGGTTTTAAGCTGCCTGACTTGGGAACTTGGAACCAAATTCAGGTCCTCTGCTAGAGTAGTATATGCTCTTAACTACTGAGCCACCTCTTGAGCCCTTCCTCTTGTATTAGATTTGAAATTGTTAACATATTAATTCTTACAGACTAAAGTGGTTCAGCTCAATGCTGTCCTTAGTCTAGTAATTTTTAAATATGTGTGGCTTTCCACTGGCACCTTACTAAGTATTTAACTTCTTTGTGTTACTAGTGAACAGACTGGAGTTTTAAAAATGTGACTACCCCATAACTCTGGCTATGTTTCTCCACTAATGATGCGCTGTTTGTCTAATGACTCGTAGTGGCTTAGTACAGTGACAATCAAAAGTGAGATTTAACTGCATACTGGTCTGATAACAAAATAGTCTGCTTATCTGAGAGTAGAGGAAGCAGAGAGCTGTTGTGACCAGAGTCTGGCAAGGCTGTATGGCCATGGATAATACCTGACAGCTTGGCCTCACCTGAATAAACTTTCATCAGTTATTTTATGCTCTGCAAGCTAGTTTAGGCCAATTTGAAGGAAATAGGAGCCACAGGTTTCTAGATTGATTTACTGCAATGTAGATAGTTGGGCAGGCTGCACACAAAGAAGAAAAGCCTATGACTGCCATCACATTCTTGTCATTGCTGTTAGTGACATCTGGACAGATGGGAGGTTATTAAATGCATCTCTACTGGCAGCATGAACACCTTCACTGGGAAGAGTTACATTCCTAGAATGCTAGTCATATTTCCTGTCATAAACATTATAACTAAAATGTTACAATGACGAATATTTTGGGGGGGGGTTATGTGAAATTGAGTTAAGTGATTATTCCCTGAATGGCCAAGAGGAAACTTTAGCATGCCATCTTTGAGATTCTTAAATGATCACTTGTACATTCTCTGAGGAAGCAAAAGATTGGTCAAAATAGGGTTGGGGCTGTAACTCAGTGGTAAAAATGTGTGCTTAGCATATGCAAGCTCCTGGCTTCAATTCACACCATCATGCAGAAAATAAAAAGCTGTGTAAGGAAGTACTCTTTGACTTTTCATTTTTAAGTGGTGATTAATCCATGTGCTTAAATTCTTATTTCCCTCCAAAGGTACCAACTCTGTTTTCCTTCACTCACCCTCTCCCTGTATTTCTATGAAAAGGATGTTTATTTTTGAATGTATTTAGTTGTCCTTCAAGAAGGGTGTTGGTAAAGGAGAATATCTGGCCATATGAAATACTAATGTGTAAAATGGGGAAAGAAAGAAATGATCCTACAAATGGATGTTATTAATGCCAGTGGTGTGAAGTTTTCTTTCTCTTTCTGAGGAAGGCTAGGTTAACTATGTGACTAACAGCAATACAAGTGTTTTGACTACTAGTTACTGAGCTATAGGCTTCTAGTTTGAAATTTTGTTTTGTTTTGTTTTGAGACAGGATTCCTCTGTAGCTTTGGAGGTGTCCTAGAACTTGCTCTGTAGAACAGGCTGGCCTCAAATTCATAGAGATCTGACTGCCTTTGCCTCCTGAGTGCTGGGATTAAAGGTATGCACCAACGCCAGGCTGAGAAACATTCTTTTGAAAAGTTTTTTAAATTTATTTTCCTATCATGTGCATTGGTGTTTTGCCTGTGTGTGTATCTGTATGATGTTGGATCCTCTGGAACTGTAGTTACAGTTTGAGCTGCCATGTGGATAACGGGAATTGAACCCAAGTCCTTTGGAAGAACAATCAGTACTCTTAAGTGGGCTCTCCAGCCTGAGAAATACTGTTTTAAACTGTCTTTTTAAAAAGTACCAGAGGGGAAAAAGTGATTTGTTGTTGTTCTTTCTGTCTTCTAGCCTTTTGCACTCAGACCGGGATCCAATTCCAGATGTTCCTGCAGTGTACTTTGTGATGCCAACAGAAGAGAATATTGACAGGATGTGCCAGGTGATAAGGGGATTCTTATTTTATCTGAAACTTAAAATTATCTGATAGTTTGAATATCAAAACAGACTTTTTTCTTTAAAAAAATGTCTTAGATGCTTAATGCAGAGAATCATAAATTCCTTTACCAGCTTCCACTTTGAATTTTGATACTGTCTTTAATTAATAGAATAGATAAATATTTCTTGGCTGGGGAAGTATTTTCTCAGTAGATACTAAGTCTGCCTTACTAAAGAACTTGGTAGCATCCAATGGAGACTGTCTCTAACCCCAGTACTCAAGGTTGATCTAAGAGGGCTGTTGGTTGAAGAACCTGGCTACGTAGTGAGATCATGTCTCAAAACAAACAACAATAACAAATTTGAAAATAGGAAACCTAACTGTACTAGCTTTAAAGGCAGAGTTTTACTTTTCTTAGGTAACAGGAGGCCTGAGACTAGGAAGTGTGCAGTGTGCAGTTAATAGGACTGCTATGTGCTCAGCAAATGCTCCCGCCTCTTTGATCTGACAAAAGCAACTTGAGGAAGGTTTTATTTTCACTCAGAGTTTGAGGCTGCAGACCCTTGTGGGGAAGCCACAGCAGCAGACATTTGAGGCAACTGGTCTCATTCTATCTGCTGTCCAGAGTCTGAGAGGAGTGAATGCCTGTGCTCAGTTGGCTTTTTCCTCCTGTATAGACTAGGCTTCTAACCCAGAGAATGAGAGTGGCTTCATACCTCATTTGCCAAGGGCCTTCGTGATTCTAGACCTCATCCCGGTGACAACGAGCTTAACCCTCACATTCATTTTCACTGTCCACTGTGTCGTGTCATGAATGTAAGCTGACCAGTATAGCTATAGACATTGAATCTCTGCTTTTATCAAGGAGAAATGTAAATGAACTCTGCCAGTACAGAGCTGAATTTGACCTAGAAACTTAGGTCTTTACAGAAACTGCCAGAGGACTCCTGTAAGTCTCACTGAGTACAGTTAACTGAAGAAAGACTGTGGATGTGAATAATTAGATTATTACTACCCAAGAAAAAAGGAAGCAGGGTGTATTAAGTAGTTAGCCAGTAGTGTTGCCACAAGTCATATCCTGTTATCAACAGTCTCATTAAGTTGCTATTCCCATTTTTAATGAAGGTCGTACATTTTATGTTAAATTTAACTTCATTTACCTAGCTTCCCCTTTACTCTGCACAAAGCCAACTGAAGAGGTTCTGCTTATTAGCCTCTTCCTTATTTAAATAACAGTTGTGTTTCAGTATAACCCTCATGTATAATATAACTTACTCACAGACCTGAGCAGCCATAGCACAGTTTCAGAACATGCTCATCACCTCAGAAAGAAACCTTGTATCTCTAACATCCACATCGCCAATCTCTGCCCTTTTCTCTTCCTGTCTCTGGAGTACTGTAATCTGGCTGCTTTCTCTTAGTTTAATGTTTCACAGTTTATCCATATTGTAACATGTATCAGTGCTTTCTTCTTTTTTTTTAAATGGTAGAATAGTGTTCTGTTGCATGGATATGTCAAATTTATTCATTTCAGGTTTTTTCACATTTTGGTTGTCATGAATAATTCTTCTATAAACATTCATGTACAAGTTTTTGTTTAGACATTTCATTTTTCTTGTCTTCATAAAGTATACAGGAAAGGAATTCTAAGTATTCAAATGATAACTATGTTTAGCCTTTCTCTCTCTCTCTCTTCTCTCTTTCTCTTTTTTTTTTTTTTTTTTTTTTTTTGATACAAGGATTTACAGTGTGGCCCTTGGCTGGCCTCCAGTTTGCAATCCTTTTTTTTTTTTTTTTTTTTTTTTTTTTTGCCTTGCTACCTGATGTTGGGACTAAAGGCATGTGCCACTGAGCCCAGCCTTTAGAATCATTTGTGTGCTATACACTTTTCGGGTATGTATGTTAAGTGTTGTCTTTTCACCCTCTTGTTAGTGCCCTTGGAACACAAAATCTGATGATATCCCGTATGGCTGATTTTGCTACTGTTGTCATATTTAAAAAACACCATAGTTCCATGTTTTCTTTCGTAAATTTTATTGTTCTGGCTCTTGCATTTAGATTTTAAGTCCATTTGGAGTTGATTTTTATTCATGTTATTAGGCAGGGGTCTGCTTGGTTCTTTTTCATGTGACTACCTAGTCATTCAGCTTTATTTGTTGAAGAGATTATTTCCTCAGTGAATAGTGTTAGCTGCCCTGTTGATATCTGATTTGTAAGTTTCTGGACTCTGAATTCTGTTCCCGTTGTCACTGCAGCTCTTCTATCCCTGTACCATATTTCTTGAGTATTCTTTCTTGTAGGTAAGTTTGAAATTGAGAAATCGTTACCTCCAATTTTGTGCTTACTTTCCAACATTATTTTAACTTTTCTGAGTCCTTGAATTTTCAAGTGAATTTTAGGATTACTTGTCAGTTTCTGCAAAGAAGCCACCTGTAGACAAGTAATTCTCAACCTTGCTAATGCTGCAACCTTTTTCATGTTGTGGTGACCCCCAACAATATTTTGTTGCTATTTCATAACTGTAATTTTGCTACTGTTATGAACTATAATGTAAATATCTGAGATGTGACCCCTAAGGAATAGCAACCCACAGGTTGAGAACCAATACTGTATGTCGGTTTGGGAATACAAGCCTGATAACTTCAAATTTTCTGATCTGCAAATGTGGGATATTGGGACCTTTGTTAATTTCTTTTAATAAAATTTTTGTGATATGTAGAATATAGCTTTCTTCCTTTAAATTTACTGGGTTTTGTTTTGTTTTGGGTTTTTTTTTTTTTTAATAATAGGTATTGTTTCCAGTGCCATCTTTAGGTTTGTTCATTGCAAATATGTAGGAATTGAATTGGCTTTTACTTATTTGTGTTCTGTGTGCTTTTAAAATGTGTGGACAACTCTAATCACTTCCTACTTACTTTCTAGCATGAGAACCCATTCCAGTCTCATCTGTACCAGCCTCAGATTCAGTTGCTTGTTTAAGGACCTAGTTAATTTCTGCAGATAATAATATTTATATCTGAACATTAGACACATTCACTGAAACTAGGCTGTCACACATGTGTATACGTTTGTACACATGTACTTTTATGTGTGCATTTTAGTAATGTTCATCTCTCCTCACTACCTGCCAAACAGATAACCTCCAAAGCCATTTTGATTTCTTAATATATGAGTCATCCTAGATTTCCCCTCTTCCTTTATAAATCTGAACTCCTTTCTCTGACAGTGACAAGCCCGGTTCCCAATAGTTACTCTTCTATCCTTTGGCATGAGCACTCTTTTCATCTTTGCTAAACCATTGCACTATTGAGCCTTGTCCTCACACATACTCCAACTCACAGTTAGACATCTATGGAATTAGATACATCTTAAAATTGATCACATATAAAATTTTGATAACATTAAATCTTACATGCATATATGCATGAAAATGCCTACTACATCTATTTGTGGAAATATTTAGATATCTACCCTTAGTGTCCATGAATAATTTAAAAACTGGTTAAGAAATGTATAAATTAAATTCTGCTTTTGAGTGAGAATAAATACTGCTAGAGTCAGTATTTGGAGTAAACATATCTGTGTGCAATGAAAGAATTACCTATTGTGTATGTGACCAAAGAAATGCAAGTTAATGTTTGCCAAATATAATAAGCATTTGATTATGTTAGATAGTGTATTAGCTACTTGTGGGTTTAAAATAAAATATCTTAAGACAGGGTTTCCCATGTTTCCTGCGGGCCACACACTAGTGTCCACAGTCTCCGAGTACTTGGATCTCTGTATACCACATGGTGCTGTGTACTTCTGTGTGTTGTTAAGAAAACTGAAGCCTGGAGGTGTCAGTCAGTTTTTTACTACATTGTAGCTAATGGGATTCTGTTGATAATTTTTAAGATATATTTCAGTGGGCAAGTAACTGGCATGTCATTACTTTGTTCTTATAGAATATTTTTTTGTCATTTATAATCCTGTCTTTGAAATGTGTGCTGTATGTTCTAAAGCCTAGATTTTAGTATAAGAGCTTTTCTTTATATTTATAGGATCTTCGAAATCAGCTCTATGAATCCTATTATTTAAATTTTATTTCTGCGATTTCAAGAAGTAAACTGGAAGATATTGCAAATGCAGCATTGGCAGCCAGTGCAGTGACACAAGTTGCCAAGGTAAGAGTGAGGTGACTGAGAACATTGTTAATGTAAAATTCAACAGTGTCTGAAAGCTTCTAATTGTTCACAGCTAACCAAAACAACCTACAAAATGTTTAGACTTTCTTTTTACAAAACACATTCATTTAAATTGTCTTTAACTTAAAATAGGAAAATGAATTTGAGAAATGAAAAGGAGACTGAGATTCATGGGATCTTTGTAGCTCATTTTAGAAATAATTTGACAGTTTTGATATACATTACTTGTGCTCAGGTTGACATTGTTTCATCTGTCATCACTACAATCAGTCAGCTTTGAAGATCTCCAGATCTTTTTATTTAGGAAAGCAGATCCAAAGAGACACAGAGTATCCTAGAAGAATGAGAATGTGCAAAGTGCAGCAGGCCAGCAGTCCAATGACATCATAGTCACCTCCCACTTTAGTTACAGGCACACTCTCGGATAAACCCTTGTTGCTCCATGTGCCTCTTGAATTTTGAGAGAACACAAATCAAAGTTGTAGGGATTGTGTAGACAGGAAAGATGAAGTATGCATTTGCACACACCCTCACTACATCTTAGACTTACAGAGAGCCCATTGCTATTTGTGAGTACCTTTTAAGACTTCCAGTGTCTTAAAACTTCCTGTGTGTTGTTTCTTAGAAATTCTCATTAATTTCATACAGAATCATAGGAACAGTTTTCAGTTTTTGTTTCTTTTTTTTTTTTAAGCTAAATTTAATGTCTTTCAGATCGTTTCTTAGAATATTTTTACATTTTTATCTATGCATCTGTATGTATGTAAGAACACACATAGGGGGTCAGAAGAGGGTATCAGATCTCCTGGAGCTGGAGTTGCAAGCAGCTGTGAGACACCTGATGTGAGTGGTGGAAAACCATCTCTAGTCCTCTGGTAAATCAGCTTGGCCTATTCACTGCTGAGCCATCTGTCCAGCCCGATAGTTTTGTTTTTTTTTTTGTTTGTTTGTTTGTTTGTTTTATTTGTTTTTGTTTAACATTTGAACTTGTAAAGAACTGCAATAACGTCCCTGGTGCATTTATAAAAGTTCTGGTGCAGAAACAGCTACTGTGTGGGTGTTAAAAGAACACATGGTGACAGTATAGAGAGCTGTACATTGTAGTTTTCCTTCAAAAGGGTATACATTCCCATGACAACCACAGTTTTACTGTTTTATCTGTCTAAACTTTGTTTTCTGAAGATGTTACTCTTGTGTTTGCCCCGTTTGTTTTCATTGTTTTAAAAACATTTTTGTCTTTTTTGTTGTTGTTGTTAACACCCCTTTAAAACACACGTTTTAATTTGTGTATGTGTGTATGTGAATGTATACCACATGTGTGTGGGTGCGAGTGGAGGCCAGAAGAGGGCAGGAGCTTACAGCAGTAAGCTACCTGATGTGGGTGGTAGGACTGACTCCAGGTCCCACGGAAGAGCAAGCAAGCACTCTTAACCACTGAGCTGTCTCTTCAGCTTCTGTTAACTCTTTGTATTTATTTGGATAGGCATCCTAACTACTTGGTATAATTTTTAATTGTTGAATTTATAATTTTTTTTTATTTTTGCCATTTAGTGATTCAGCCAAACTAAAGTTTTAGTGTAGCTGTATCATAAAGCTAGTTCATAAGCTTTTTGTTTGTTTGTTTCTAGGTTTTTGACCAGTATCTCAATTTTATTACTTTGGAAGATGACATGTTTGTATTATGTAATCAAAATAAGGAGCTTGTTTCATATCGTGGTATGTAAAAACACAAATATAATAAGTCATTGTAATGTTTGACCAAATTAATGGTATACTGGGAGAAAATAGTGATTCCAGAGTTGTCTATAGCAATGTATCTTAAAGTACACGGAAAAGACAGCCTAAGATTAAATTATGTCATAGATAAGTAAGACATAATAAATTTGTTTTGTAATGAGGTTGACTACTAGTTCTCTGGCCTGCTAGGAATCCCCAGAACACCTTGCACGAGTAATTCACTCATGCTAAGACAATATTTCCACGCAAGGGAAAGTTAACTGTCTAGTACCTTAGAAGTAGCACACTGCCACAGACTGCTCAGTGGGTTGCAGGTCTGTGTGGAGACCAAGACTCGGATGACCAGGTCAGGAGTGGCTTCGGCTTGACAGACAGACACAAACACACCTGAGGAGGTTTGCGAACTGCTGCAAAGTTTACTTCAAAGTATCGGGTTTTTTTACAGAAAACTTAAGGAACAGATCTTTAGCCACAGTTTAAAGATTTACAGACATACTATAAAGGCGTCAACAATTACTTTGAAACATGAGGTCGTAAATACATCTAAGCAAGTGTGTAGCCAGGAACCTCTGTTTATTTTGGCCTGTTTATGGTCAGCATATCAGAGATTTGATTTGTTGAGTTTAGAGAATAATCTTTGTCTCTGGATAGTAAATTTCTAATCGTATTGATTTAAGGGCCCTAAGATCCCAAATTAGGGTATCGTAGTGAATCCCACAACAGTTTTGCTGCTGGTTGGCTAATTACAGGTAGGGTCACATTGCGGGCAAATTCTTACAGCCTTAGCCCTAATTGATTTATCAGGCCCTGGCTGACATCTGAAGTCACAACTGGCGCCTTAGGATCTGTATCTGAAGGCACAGAGGGCAATACCCATCTATTGACTGCTGATCTATATCTCTTTCAGTTCCTGAAACTATGTCTAAGTGTTCTCTAGGCATTTCTGAATTACTAGTGGAGCTACAGGCTAAAATATCCATGAATAAAAGGCAATATTGTTATCATAGCACAAAATACATCTAGCACCCTTTCCAAACAGCCAGCCACACAAGCACCTGCAGGGACCTGAACCACTTTTCCCCAGGAGGCATAACCACGTGTGGTGCGAACCTCTGGACAGATAACCACTGAGATTTCTCTCAGCCATTGCTACACTGTCTCCACTGGGGCTGTTGTAGCAGCACACTTTACTTTTCTGTACCTATTTAAATTCTGGCCCATATTGTGAGCTTTCTGAGAACATCATTCTTTTGGCTCATTGAGATCTTTAATATGTTTTCTTATTGAAATTAAAGAAAAAAATTGAGAGTACATATATATATATATATATATTGGAGACAGGGTCTTGTTTCATAGTGTCAGCTGACCTCAGAGTTGGGCTCCTCCTGCCTCAGCCTTCCAAAGGATTTATAGATATCTGCACTGCCATCCCTGGACTTTTGTGAGATTTCTGATGGTGGTTTTTATTCACAGAAATCTGTTTACAGTGTGTTCATTTTTCAGATTATTTAGCATCTAACCTTGGGTTTGAAACCTAGTTTCCCATAGCCTTTACATTAAACTTAGAAACTTTATTTGTAAGTCTAGTAAAAATAAAACAAGTCTCTTTAATTTTTTCCATGGCCAATTAAATTGTCCAGACTAGCCTGCTGTCAGTCCTGCTTATTAAGATTAGTTAGAACACTTCACTGTTTAGTTCTACTAGGAGCTTACCACTGCATTCTAAAAATTATTTCTTTGAAAAGTGATTCAGCCAGTTCAGGCAAAATTTTAAGTCTATTAAATAGAAGTGCTGGACATTAAGTAATTAAAAATAACTAAACTTGTGATTCACACGGATTTTCTTGAGCATTCAAATACCTATACAGTAATCCTGAGTAGAATTTGCATTCCTGCCTTCTTACTTCTAAATCTGAATGTGATGCTAACATACTTACCCAATAAAGCAAGCACATGTCTCAATCAAATGGATCTCATCTGAGACATGGAAGGTGGAAGTCATCGATCAGGTTGGCAATCCTGATGGACTCTTGCAACTGTGCAGGTTGCTTCTTGCTCATAGACATGGAACTGATATTTCAGACTCAAGGGCTCTGCTTCTGCAGAGATTTGATGTGATTTCATGTGATTGATAGGATGGTCCAGAGTTAATGGTCAAGTATTTTCCATACCACTTGTTTAACCCAGTTTGGCTGGATGACAGTAACTCCTCAGGGACAGTGTATTTTCTTGGACTTTGTACTTACTGGTGAAATTATTGTTTCTATCTTCTCTGCTTGGACACTGTTTCCTTAGGTATTTTGGTATGTGCAGTTAGTTTCCTCTTATGTCGATCACATTTTATATTTGTTTTGTAACTCAGGTCTGTATCTATATGTTGTTATATATGTGCAAGCTTAATGTAGATGTAAATTTTTATTGCTTGTTTTTTTCCTCTTTATTTCAGCCATTAATAGGCCAGATATCACAGACACAGAAATGGAAACTGTTATGGACACTATTGTTGACAGCCTGTTCTGCTTTTTTGTTACATTAGGTACGCTTTTTAAATCTATCTATTCCTTCAAAGTAACAAATCATTTAACTCATTTGGAAATATTATATACTGCAATCATCATCATCATCATCATTATTATTATTAAAGACAGGGTCTCATGAAGTAGTTCTGGCTGTCCTGGAGCTCAGTTTGTAGATCAGACTGCCTTTGAACTCAGAGATCAGCCTGGCTCTGCCTTCCCAGTACTATGTTGTTTTAACCTTTTTGAATGTAGAGAAGTTCTCTAAAGTTGAGATAAAGTATGCATCCTACTGTATTAAAAATGCTTCTTCTAATAACAATATGAGTTAGTTTAATTCAGATTTGTGTAATTTTTAAAAGATGAGTTCTCATAAACCCAGGCTGACCTCCCTCTATAACCTAGGCTAGCATCCCAAGGGCTAAGCTTACAGACCCACATCACCATACCTAGCTCAGCAGACTTCTGAGTTAACACATTATATACTGTTGGTCATTGCAGCTCCTTAATTTATTGCTGAAATGATTTGTTGATGGTTCCAGCCTGTTACTAGCTATTTTCTAGTTGTCTTTAGTTTCCATCATAAAAGTTTCTACTTCTGAAAAGAAAGGTTTGTGCATGACAGTTTTCAAGGCAAGTGCAAAAGTTTCCAGAAAATGCTGTGCTTTATGTACAATGGTAACCTGTATCGCTTCTTAAAAT
Source organism: Cricetiscus sungorus (assembly GCA_030556225.1). NCBI lineage: Eukaryota > Metazoa > Chordata > Mammalia > Rodentia > Cricetidae > Cricetiscus > Cricetiscus sungorus. The sequence goes on along the minus strand of JANBXA010000600.1, from coordinate 10,676,092 downwards.
TTATCATTTCAGCCGGACAATGTTAGCACATGCCTTTAGTCCATGCACTCATGAGGCAGAGGCAGACAGATCTCTGTGAGTTCGAGGCCAGCCTGGTCTACAGAGCTAGTTCCAGAACAGCCTCCAAAGTTACACAGAGAAACCCTGTCTCAAAAAAACAAAAAACAAAAAAACCCAAATGTATCATTTCACTGAATCATCTGCAGTTACTTCTGTTATATGTACTGTCTAATATATGATTTTATACTTTAGTAGTAGATCTTTGCAGAAAATTAATTGATGTTTTAATTTTATATATATTAAATCCTCTTAAGTAAAATGACCCTCACAGATTAATAAAACTCTCTCTTTCACAAGTGGAAATACTAAAGAAGAGAAACAGTTTGAAGTATAGGACTAAGACAGGCATATGAGGAGATTTTGTACAAATATTTGGGCTCCTTCCTTACAGAGATCCATCCCCTTTTACATCTCAGCCCCAAACTCAGACTTTCTGTCTGACCCAGTAAGTCTCCTTATTTTCTGTTTATTATTTCTCTGTTACATCTGCTCCCCTCCCCCTCAAGAGTGTTACCTCTGTCTAGTTTTTATATGTATTCTCACTACCCTACAGTGGACTCGGGTGCTGGTTGTTTGATTGGTTGACTGGATTTTATAGTGATGATTGTGAAACCCAAAGCTGTACTAGGTAAGCAGTGTACCTCCAGTGCTGTACCTCTAGCCTTTGTGTTTGTTTTCATTTTTAAGAAAACTGCTGGTATATAACCAGCAGTAGTCATTAAATAGACATCTTTCTGACCTGCATTCCTAGACATGCTCCAGATTTTTACCTATGGTTATTGTATGTATGAAAGTTATTACTGTTAACAAGTAGTAGTGGTAGTACATTTTAAAGCACTAGATTGCAGCAAAGATGTACAAAAAATAATTTTCAGGACAGTAAATTGGATAGTAATATCCAATTTTTGCATAAAACACACTAAACGTAAATAGAAAACAATCTGAAAAAGTCATTGGTTTGAGCCCCCCCCCCCTTTTTTTCCAGAGACAGGTCTTCCTATTCAGCTTGGGCTCATCTTGAAGCTCTGTCATCTCACCTCTGCCTTCTGAGTGCTGGAACTGAGTGCTAGAATTGCAGCCTCTGTGCCCAGATGGCTATTCTATATTTCTTCCTTTCTGCTGTCTCTGGTTGGGGATGATTCTTTTGAGGTACAGAATCTCATATACCCTAGGCTTCCTAGTCTGGAATTCTTGAATTTCTTGTCTCAATTTCCCAAGGGCTAGAATATAGACATGTGCCACCATGCCTAGAATTTATACATTTCATGAAAATTTATACATTTTATACAGACAGGCAAATTTAATCAGTATTGCACATTTTCACTTTAGAAAGAGAAAAATAAAGTGCTTCCATTACAGCATATGAAGATCACAGAAAACAGTCTATTCATTAACATTCTTGAATTGTTCCTAGTTTGGGGTTTATCCTTAGATAAATCATTTCCTGAATCGTTAAGATAGAAATTAGGAGGTCATGCGAGTTGGCATGACTGTAGAAAGAGACATGTAGGGTCACTTCACATTAGTGAGGAATGTGTTTGCTGTTATCGTTTAAGTTGGTTTTACAGAAGGATAACAATCATTTACTGTTAAATTATTTTGTAAAGTAGTCCCAACTATTGTAATCCCTAAACTCTTTTTATTCTTTTATTTTGAACCAAACTTAACTTCTGTGACTAGAGGGTTAATTCATCCAAATGCTGATTTAGTCTGTGCACTGAAAACCTCAGTCACTCTGATCAGCTCCATATAAAAACATTCCTCTTCTGCCTCTTTTCCCTTGTTACAGAGAAGGTTAATTTCTGAAACCTTGTTTTCACTCTTGAGATCTTCAAGTCCTTTGTGTCTAGCGTGAAATTGGATGCATCTGCACATCTGCTGCTTTGAATTATACATTTTAATTAAGAGCCAAGGTCATTGTTAACATTTCTTATTAAAATAGGTGCTGTCCCCATCATCCGATGCTCAAGAGGAACAGCCGCAGAAATGGTGGCTGTGGTGAGTCTTGGTCTCTGAGTACAACACTGCCATGCAGCTGCTCTCTCACAAGTGTGTCAGATGTCTGTCAAGGAGTCTGGCTAGTGCTGTTGTATATGGAAATACCAAGGGCAGATACTTGATTACTTTAGGATCCTGCTCCTCCCTACCCCCTGCCCCCTAATGAAAGGCCACCCCTGTGCAAGTCTCTGTAGTAGAGTAAAATTGCCAATTGTAGGGCTGTCCTGGTCCTCACTGTACTTTGTGACATGCACTTTTACATGTTATTTTAGACTTACCTTCCCCCAAAATTATTCTGTATCTGTATTCAACTTCTTTTAGCAAATACTTATTAGCAAAATATTTTGGTTTATTGGGTTCCACTTGAGCATTACTAAATATAATTTTGAATTGTCTGGTTTTTTTTCTGTTTGTCTCCCCACCACCCCCTGAGACAGGGTTTTTCTGTATTGTTTTAAGCCTGTCCTGGAACTAGCTCTGTAGATCAGGCTGGCCTCGAACTCAACAGAGATCTGCCTGCCTCTGTTCCCCAAGTGCTGGATTAAAGGAGTGTGCCACCACCACCCAGCCAATAAGCACATTTTTAATATTCAGGCTGAATTAGAGAGAATTTCTTTTAAAGGTTTTAGAGGAACCAAAAAAATTACTTTAAAACAAACAAACAATCCCACCGTGTCCGTGGCATGGAAAGACAGAGTGTAATAATGTGGGCTTTCTACGCCTTGCAGTTGGTGCTTTATTCCTACCCTTCCAGATCAGCCTTTCTCCTCTACTCCAGTCATGCTTAAGAGTGTGTTGGCCATACTGTAGAATGTTTATTAGTGAAACCCTCACTGAAGTACATGTTTTTCTTTAAAAAAAAAAAAAAAAAATTTGATTTTCTTTAGTGAAAGTTATGATGGTATTGAAATAATTAAAATGCTAAAATATTTAGGTTCTAGAATTTCCACTTTGTAAAGAAAATTCAAGTTTCTTAATTATATAACGGAAACACTGAATTACCTACATAACATTATAAGAAAGTATTAATAGTTCATTTAAAATTTGATTTTCAGAAACTAGATAAGAAACTTCGGGAAAATCTACGAGATGCAAGAAACAGCCTTTTTACAGGTGACCCACTTGGGACTGGCCAGTTCAGGTGTGTATGGCTGTTTTTGTTTATAAGAATGTTTTTATCACAAGGGAATGATTTCTTACTTTTTGATCTGGTATCAGAATCAAGGTTTTAACTTAAATTGAAACATAAACACATACCAAATAGAAATTTGATAGAAATGTCCCCATACACTTTCATCTATAGAAGGCTTTCTGTTTACACGATTTTAAGGTTTGAAGCTGTTTCTTTTCAGCTATCAGTAATCTTTTTGGTAATAAGAAAAGTGAACATCCATCCTTATAGTTCCCATTTCACATGGAAACACTAATAACTTGCAAGGTATTTTTGTCATTTGTCATGAGTGGTAATACCAAAGCTATTGACTGCTCAATTTCTAATTCAGTAGGAGTACTGAAATTCCAGCTATAATAGTAAACAATATTGACATAAAGAAGTAAAGAAACTCACTACAATGTCTAAGAATTATTTAAAGAAGAGAGATTTTTGTAAAGCGAATTCTTACCGACAGATTTGGCTAATTAATAAAACCTGTCAGGGTCAGAAATGATGTCATAGAAATAGCCTTCCTTTAGCAATGTAAGCTTCATCTATTTGTTCATATGCTGTGACTCTGAGGCTTCTTTGCCTTATGAGCTGCCGCTGTCTGCTGCTCTCACTGGCTCTGTGTTTACTTGTTTGGCCATCTCAGCTTTCTTTTATCTGACGCCCTCCTCTGCCTTCCTTGATGGTCTTCAGTATCATTCATATTGTTTTTCATTAAGCAGAGTGGAAACATCTGTGTTCACTGATTGGTTTTTTTCATACCTTACTTAATAGACTCCTTTTTACCATGTTACCAATACAAGGGCACTGCTTTATTTGGTTGGATGGATTTGGTTTCATCACAGAATGACGTTTTGTCATAGGTTTTTGAATGTATTTTGAGTTATTTTGATTAGCAGTTTGCTGGATGGGTGTTAAATATGTTTTAATCCAACCATAAACTAGTGTTAATGAACCATCTTGATTCTGCTACCTGCAGACATGTAGTGAAGTTGTGAAGTCTAGAGACATGTTTAGTAGTCTTAACCAGATGTATGCCTCCAGAGTCTAGTGGTGTGTATTATAGCATGTTGAGAAGCATCTTTTAACGCTAAACAGGACAAAACATAATGAGCAAATTATATAGCCTCAAATGTCAGGAGTGCCACAGGTAGGAAACCCTGCCATAAGTCATCTTCCTCCTTTTCTACACACTGTGGAATAATAAACTACAATCAGTAGTAAGGGAATCACTAGCATTTAGCCTTGAGTCAGTGAACTTAGGAAGACCCACTGACCTATGCCTGTGGGGTAAAGAGGTACTAATGTGGTCCTCGAACAGGAGGAGACCTGAGTAGCTAATGTGATGTGTGCTCATAGAGATGACTTGTGAAAGTGACGTGTGCTCCTAATAACAGGAATACCTCTACAGAGCATCACTGGCACCTAGTACCACCAGACAGGCAAGTGACTCTGTGCATCTGTTTGCTCTTACACATAAACTGTGATAAGAAAATTAAGCAGTTCATGAAATGATATGTCCCTTGTCCACTAAATGAATAGTTACTGCTGTGGCAGTTGTCTACATTTTTCATATTAGTGGGATAGAGATTTTTGAGACCCTACTTATGAATTTATTTTCTTGGTTTTGTGTTTATAAGAAAAAAGTGTTATTTTTAGATTATGAAAGTATCAAACATTTGGATGAATTTGTATGATTATGCTGTTTTCCCAGAATCAGGCAATACCCATTCTTTTTCCTTTTTTTTTTTTTTTTTTCCCTAAAAAATCTGTACTTTAGGGCTGGAGAGATGGCTCTGCCATTAAAGGCTAGGCTCACAACCAAAAAAATCTGTACTTTAATCAGAGAAGCAATTTGACTATAAAAATTATACTGTCAATGTGTCTATATAGAGCTCTTCCTTTAAGAAATTTCCCTAAAACTAAAAATCTATCATTAAGCCTTGGTTCATAACTATGTAGTAGAGATGTTAAGTGTTATATAATTATAATAGCAGCTGCTCATATCAAAATGGCACACTGGAAAATACTAGAAAGTTTTAAATGTCTACATTGCTTGTTAAGTTTATGTAATGTTCTGACACATTTGCAGCTTCCAAAGGCCCTTACTAGTCCTTGTCGACAGAAACATTGATTTGGCGACGCCTTTACACCACACGTGGACATACCAAGCGCTGGTACATGATGTGTTGGTAAGAGGCTAAATACAACACTGTTTATTGAAATGTGGAATATTCAGTAGTTTCCTTAATTTTAAACTAATATCATGGCTGCAGACACAAAGTTAAGAGGGATAAAACTGAAAAATGTGGATTAAACAAATAGTGGTATAGATGCTCAAGAAGTTTATAGTTCTAAATTTATGGTCTTAAAATGTAGGATAAATTAGTGGCATTGTTGACAGTGATGAGAAAGGAGCGATGAAGGAAATTAAGCAGCCGTATTTTCTCATGTTAAGTAACTAAATTTAAAAACTGAAATCACTTGGAGAAAAAAACTAATTTCTTCCTTTTTCCTGTGATTCAGTTAAACACCATTGAATAATAAAATTGACCAGTATTTTCATGTTTTATAATATGTTTTCTGAAGTAATTTTATTGCATGCTTAAAATTTTTTATTTGACTATGTTTATAATCATCCATTAAATGTTTATTATATAATGTATAAAAATAAAGCACAGCCCCAACCTTCAAAGGCAGTGAAAAGATGTGCATAAATAATTTCTAGCAAAACACTAGTAAGATCACAGTAGTCCTCAATTTATAGACAGAGGAAGTAAGATGCAAGAGTATGTAACCTTGAAGTTCAAAGCCTGCCTCTGCTTCTCTCAAGTGAAAGTCTGGGGGGGAGGGAGAGAGAGAGAGAGAGAGAGAGAGAGAGAGAGAGAGAGAGAGAGAGAGAGAGAGAGAGAGAGAGAGAGAGAGAGAGATCAGAGAATTTGAACCCAGAGCATTACCCTTAAGGCAAGCATTCTAGTAACTAACTTCCAGAATTATAGAATAGTATCATTATCAATCACAAAGATTGCATATAATGTCATATGAAAAGGAAAAGAGAGGCATATAATAGTGCATCTCCTTAAAACCAAGATATTCTACATTTTGGATTACTGATTGAAAATGTCAGTTCTACGGGGACATAGAGAGACCTATGCCACAAGTCTGGGGAGAATGTTAAGGAAATGCTTAACATCCATTAAATACAGAAAGCAAAAGGAACCAAAGAGAGACTCTGAAATAAGACAAGAGAGCCTGTTATAAGAGGCCAAGTGAGGTTGAGTGAATGGGCAGACATTTTGGACCCAGGCTTCACCAATGATAAAAAGACACAAGTATTTTTGTCTTCCTGAAGCTGCATTCTAGGAAGAAGAGACAGGCAATAAACAAACAAAATACATAGCATTCAGAAGGTAGAAAGTACTCTAGATGAGGATAAAGTGCTGATGAGCAGGACTGAGATTTTAAATCCAGACAGATCTCACAAAGTGACAGGAAAGGATGGTCCAGAGGAGGTAAAGTATAAACCATGTAGCCTTCTGGGTAGAAAGGTTCAGGTGTGTCTGAGAAATGTCAGGGTAGCCTGGCAGCCACAGTGGAGCAGCATGGAGTCAGATAGAAGGAAGTGAGTTAATATATGGTACAGAACATTGTCTTTAACTGACATGAGAAGTCACACCAATTTGAGTAAAAACTATTTAAACTGTCGTGCTAGCTGTTTTGTTGGGGGTGGGAGAATTAGGAGTTAAGGGTTATTCTCAGCTACACAGTAAGTTCTAGGAAGCTTTAGATACATGAGACCCTGTCTAAAAAAAACTAAGAAGGAAGAAAGACAAATGAGAAAAGAATGAAAAACGAAAGACAAGTTCAGAGGTGAAACAGGTTGAACTTCATCAAAGAAAAATATCAAAGAGAAGAATTTTAATTCCACATTTGTTTTTCCTGACTAGAGAGCTGAAAAGGGAGAGTGATTGCTGGAAGGATAATGTGAGGTCCAGAAATATGAGATAAAGTCACATTAGTTGTAAACCAATGGGAGTGATGGAGTAAACATTTAATGATGCAGGAGAAAGAATATCCAGCAGGGGGCAATAGCGAGCAATATAGACCTTGTCATTAACATTTGGTCCTTATCATTTTTTGTTGTGGGGGTCTCTTAGGCGTTCTAAGATGTTTGCTGTAATCCCTGGCCTTGGTCAATCATCCATACACCAGTAATACTCCCTTAATTTTAACCACCAAAGTTTTTTTCCACCATGCCAAATGTACTCTGAGGAGTAGAGGGGGAAAAGAATAATATTTGCCTCTGATTTAGAGCAGCTGTCACTAACTAGTGAAGTGAGTTTCAAGATTTGACTGGGTTTAGGGAGGCGAGCAAGTAAGCTAATTGGTGATAGCAAAGAAGACAGACAGTCCTAGGTCCAAAGCTGTGTGAAAGGTAAAAAGAAAATTATTTCATGCTGAAAGAGGTAGCCATTTGGAGTTCACATAGAGAACAAAACCAGAAATGTTTAGACAGATGTTCAAAATAGCTTTTCCTGATGACTAAGTTCCGGAGATTGTATCAGCAGGATTTCCAGACATGGGTAAGAATGGAAGATGGGATCTGAGAGAGGGAGGAGTAAAGAGACATACAGAATGGGCATACTGAGCATCTTAGTGGTCTCTATCAGTAGCCCCCAAACTGGTGAGGGACCCAGGGGTGGAAGGGTCTTAGTGAAAGCATGTCATTTAGGGTTACTTCTTCTCTCCTGTCTTCCATGGTGTGGAAGCTATCTAGAACACTGAGATATCTTGGAATCCTTTATTTTATTTTTTGGTTTTTTGTTTGTTTGTTTGAAACAGAATTTCTCTGTGTAGCCCTGGCTACCATGTAACTCATTCTGTAGAACAGTATAGTCTTAAATTCAGAGATCTGCCTGCTTCTTCCTTCTGAGTACTGGGATTAAAGGCATATGGCCTGGCTGGGATCTTTCTAAACTGCCAAATTTAAAGCATTCCTGGGCTCCTCCTTGACTGCTAGGTGTAGGAAATTGAACTACTGTGAGTATGAGAAGTAAGACATAAATGTACACAGTTTCAGCAGGAAAGGTTAATGCTGGGTCCTCATCAGAAGACAGGAATGTAGAACTGAACCAGACCAACGACAGTCCCTAATGAGGTCTTCTCTATTCCATGATGAAGTCAGAAGAATGAACACAAGTTTTTATTGCCTCTCATTAGATGCACTGAGTTCCCACTCTTTCAAGTTGCAACCTGTCCTGTAGTCATTATTGAATTGGTAAAAGCTTAGAGACAAAGCAAACATGGTGGCTCCTACTCATAGTTCTAGCACTTAAGAGGTGGAGGCAGAAAGGAGTGGGTGGCCAGGTTAATTTTCCTAGGATCATTTTTATATGATAAACTCTACAGTCTTTTGTAGAGATTGCTTAAGAGGCCACACAAGTTTTGGTGATCTACTTCTACTAATTTTAATGCAGTTTTAAAATTTTTATTTGTTTAGTTTTTTTGAGACAGTCTCATATCATAGGCAGGTTGATCTGGAACTCAACTCACAGCAGCCTTCCTGCTATCTGCTTCCCAAGTGCGGGGCTTACACATATGCACTGCCATGCCCAGTGTAATACCATTTTTAAGTGGGAATGCACTATAACAATGCCACAGATATAACTGTGCCATTATTTGTTGGTGGTTGTAGTTTTGCTTTGTTTGTATTCTTGAGGATGTTTTTTGTGGTTTTTTTTTTTTTTTTAGTTTTAAAAGGAAAACCTCTAGGGCATGTTGGTTATAAATCTTGACAGTGCCCAGAGAAAAGTAGAGAAGGAGAAAGCCTTGCCATGAGAGTTAAACTGGCATGGCACCAGCCACATGGTGGGGAGTCTATGTACCAGAGAAAGCATGTGGGCTCTGGCAGATACTAAAGAAGGAGGAAAGCTCAGAAAGATAAGAAATACCAACAGAATCTAATGGCATCTTGAAGAGACGTGTCTCTCTCTCTCTCTCTGTGTGTGTGTGTGTGTGTGTGTGTGTGTGTGTGTGTGTGTGTGTGTGTGTGTGTGTGTGCGCGAGCGCGCTTGTTTTTAAGCTACTTTGGAATTCAGTTTTCAGAAGTCTTAATAATTAATACCCTTTGTCACCACAAGATGGAGTAAAACTTCTACTTAGAAAATGAAGTTTAATTTTTGTATCCTTTATGTTTGCCTGGAAGATCCTAACCATTGATAATTATTTCTATATTAGATCTTGGAAACAACTGTGGTAATTGAGATATCTTTCAAAATATCAAATATGTGTCAAAATGGTTAGTTTTTAAATTTAAGATGGGAAATATATTCTTCTAACAAAAATCTTTACAATGCCTTTTCCCTTTGCAAGATTTTAAGAACCAAATAAATGACTAGATAGTCAGGGTTTCATTGTGCCTCGTCACTAAGCGAAGGGATGTGGTTGTCCTCCTTGGGAGAATGCTTGCCCTGTCCTGGGCCAGCAGTGGCAGGGTTCAGTGCAGTAGTAGCTTGTCTTTTACTGAGGTCTGTTCTCCGAATCTTGGAAGTCTTTTTTTATACTTTTTACACAGTTATTACTGTTCCTTTCTGTACTATTTTCCCCCTGTTTCCTAATTGCTCATGAATATATTTTTAAATATGTTTTATTACTGTTTTGCTGCTTATTTCCTAGTTGCTTAGTAAATAACATGCAAGAGTTATCTCCCTTTGGTTAATAGAGCACTCTGAAAAGCTTGTTTTTTGTTGTTGTTTTTTACTTTTAATTACATTTTTCTTTAAATTTCCTAAATTAAGTTTTGAGTCATAATCCTCGCTGGCCTTGAACTCATGGTAATCCTCCTGCCTCAACTTCCTAAGTGCTAGGATTATAGGCATGGGCCACCATGCTCATCTTACTATTTTCTTTTCTCATTATTTTCTGTTTATTTCCTCTCCCCTGTTGTCATCATTGACCAAGGTTTTGTGCTTCTAAAACAATACTATATAATCAATATGTTATCAATTGCCAATGTAAATTTGGATTTTTCTAGGAATCACACTAAAAAAAAGTAACAGATGAAATTTATTTTAATAATGTTTTATGTAATCTAACAATGCAAATTTTAGCTTTCAACTAATAATCAAGTTATAGCATTAATATTTTATATTCTCTCCTTTGTATATGAAATTCTATATATTCAGAGTGTTTTCACTGCATTTCAGGGATTTTATTGCCACTACTGACAGTAGTATTAGACAGCATAGCTCTTAATCAGGCAGTTTTAAGACTGAATACAATGCTTATTATAGTTGCCAAATATTTTCATTTTGTCAGCAGTGTATCTATGGCATAGGTTCCATCCATTAGATCCTAGGATCATGAGGAACTCGAAGTGTGAGCAAGCTTTTTAAGGACATTGCTGACACAGGATACCTTGGGTTCTGAACTGAGATAAAATAGATTGTGCCACCAGTCTAATCAATGTTCAGATCCCAGTGGCTGTCTTAGTTAAGGTTCTGTTGCTGTGAAGGCCACATTTGATTGGATATGGCAGAAAGCGTAGCTGCACACAACAGGCATGGTGCTAGAGAGGAGCAGAGAGTTCTGTATCTGGGTCTTCTGATGGCAGGAAAAGCCCATGACCCAATGGCCTGGCTTGAGCTTCTGAGACCTCAAAGCCCACTCCCAGTGATGGTGATGCACTTCCTACAACAAGCCCACACCTACTCCAGGTCACCCCTCCTAATTTTTCCACTCCCTATGAACCTATGGGGGCCATTTTTATTCAAACCACCACAGTGGTTTAAAATAATTCTTAATTCCTGTGGTATTTGTGCCCCTTGTCCTGACTATATAGTCAGGGGATCTCTATTCACACATCATTCAGGATGACCTCACTGTCTCAGCCCGTATTTTCACATTCCCATGGCAAGGAAAAACATTTGTGAGCTACACTTTAAGGATCATTTCAAATAAAAAACAGTCAAAATATAGGGTTGTGGGTCAACGGTAGAGTGTGCTTCCTAGATTGAATGAGACCTTGGGTTCACCGTCTAGTACCACCACAACAAAGATAGAATCAAGGAAGTGATGTCTGTAGACATTATTCAGGCTCCCTGCATCATGCCTAAGACCTTACAGATAAATACTTGGTGTGGAATGGGGAATGATTCAGTTGGTGAAACCCTTGCTATACAAGCATGAGGACCTGAGTTTAGACCTCCAGCACCATGCAAGCATCCAGGCCTGGTGGCACGCGCTTGTAACCCTGTCTCATCTCAGGGATGGAGACAGAAAGACCCCAGGGGCTTCTTACTCCTTTTGTATTTCAACTTTCTGCTCACAGAAATTGGGCCTTACCTGCTTTTTTTGCCTCTGGCTGATTGTACTGATGGTGCAGTTTCACATGCTTCTCTGTTCCACAATGTCCTGGACATTGCTGGAGCTGGGAGTTTTGATTTGCTCTTTGTTAAGTCCACTTCATAACAGTTTTGGATAGTTTCTGCTTTGTGATATTTGTCAGAAATGTAATGTTTGTCAGAGGAGCAATAGTGATGAGACTGATGAATAGAGTAAATTTTTTGGACATGTTCTATTCATTGCAACTTCCATTGTGTCATTGATGATTGCTCTCCAGATTGTATTAACTGCTGCTGCCAAATGGAGACTATCTAATGTGAGCATTCTCTTTCTCTCCTTTCCTCCCTCTCTCCCTCTCTTTCCCTCTTTCCCTCTGTTTCCCCCTCTCCAGGGTTTCTCTTTCTAGTCCTGGCTGTCTTGGAACTCCTTTGTAGACCAGGCTGGCCTTCTACTCACAGAGATCTGCTGCCTCTGCTTCCCAAATGCTGCCATCTGCATCTCTTAATAGCTGATATGCTTAGATATATTTTCTTACTGACTACTTAAAAGAAAAGAAATGTTTGAGTCCATTCCTTTACTTGTCACTTTAAAAAATGAATTCATGCCTTAGCAATTTGCAGAAGCGGTTAACAGTGTTAGTTGTTGGTTTTTATGAGATAATGGATTTTTATATTTGAGATGTTATCAAATAATTATAATCATATAATGTGATACTCATTATCACATTTTTGTCCTATCATATTTGGCCTGGGCATCTTCTCAACATGACCCTATCAGTCTTTAATAGCTCTCTTGTTATTAGTCATCAACATTTTCTGGCCCATTAAGTCCACTCGCTGTCCCAAGCCTAGATGCAGCCATTTCTCCAGAAGCCGTGGTTCCTATTAAATAGCACTCTTGGATGTATTGGTTCTATTACTTCTTCTGGGGTGTCTTTGCTTGTAGACATTTCCAGTAGTGAGAAAGATCACATCTTACAGTGTTTCTCATTCTGAGAGTGAACCATGTGTTTTCTTAAGACTTACTGCCACGATAGGAAACTTGTAACATTACATTAGGCAACCACTGTTTTTATGAACAATTTAAAATCATTCTTTTGAATACGTTATAATCCTTGATTTGCTTAAGGTTTATTTGACAGGCTGATTTGAGCCAAAGAAACTTTTTTTTTCCCAAAGTATTAATGAAAAATTTTAAGTGATAAAATGAATCCATATCACAGTAAATAAGTAAATGAAAATCTTATATTGTCCCTTTTTTTTTATATAAATTTTAGCAAAATCACTCAAAGGTTCTATAGACTTAAAATTTTTCATTGGGATGAATATATTTTACTTAATATAACTAATGGAAAACAAATGATTCTGTCCCTTTTTTAAATTTAAATTAAAAACAATCTTATTTTACATACCAATCCCATTTCCCTTTCCCTCCTGTCCTCCCATGACCCCACCAATCAATCTTCCAACCCTCCTCAGTCTACTTGTTCAGACCTAGAAAAATCATTCATACCTCAAAACCAAGATGATTACATCACAGTGTATCAGTGTAACTGATACTTTCTCTTTCTTACTCGCCATTCTTTTTATCACCTTCAAATAGCCGTGTTTTATCTTATCTCCTCACCCCATTCCCCCAAAGGGAAGGATTTATTTGACTCATGGTTTGAGGGGATGTAGTTCATTGAGGCAGGGAGGGTGACAGGACCAGCTCCTGCCATGGTATCTGCTGGCCCCATCTTGTCACTGTTTAGGAAACAGGAAATAGAGCTCTAACCCAAGTGCATCCACTTCCTTCAGCAACCTGACCTTATCCCCCAAATGCTTCACAGCCTGACAAAGCAGCACCACTAGCTAGGGACCAGGCATTCAAACATGTGAAATAGGAGGGACATTTTACATCAAACCATGCTTTACCTCTTAACTCACTGCCGTTGAACAGAGTGAGCCCAAAATGTGAACAAAGCTACAGGCATGGTGTGGAAATGGAGGGAAAGGATAGAAAAGATTTAATTTGGTTCCACCTGTTGTCTGTATGGGCTCTGAAAAAGAAAGAAGAAAAAAACTAGTAAGCCTCACGTTAGTAAAGTTAGCCCAAGCAGAGAAGGGTAGCCAAAGCTAGTCTGACCTACCCTTAGAATTTAGGTGAAAAGAGGTGGTATTATTCCTGTAGCTTTAACCTTTTAAAAACATAATTGTAACTATTAAAAACATAATTGAATATGAGGGAATGTTCCGAAATGTGTTAGTAAAGTATTTGCAATGTAATCCTATTTTTAAAGGAAAAAAATGTTCTCTATAAAGAAATGTCTATTTTTCTAGGAGAAGCTTAATATGATTTTTCTCTGTGTATTTGAGATTTTGATGACTTCCATTAAAACTCATAAACAGTGACCGCATGTGTGGATGGTGGAGGACTGGAAGGGTACTGTTAAACTGCATTCTGTAATGTGCTTGGAAATACGGGAAAGGCCAGCAACACCAGTTATTGTCCTTGTCTGGGAAATGTGGTTCTAAGACTCAGAAAACAGTTACTTTAAACAAGTTTACTGTTTCCTAGGATTTCCACTTAAACAGAGTAAATTTGGAAGAATCTACAGGAGTGGAAAATTCTCCAGCTGGTGCTAGACCAAAGAGGAAAAACAAGAAGTCTTATGACTTAACTCCAGTTGATAAGTTTTGGCAGAAACATAAAGGAAGGTAAATGAGAAAATATCAGTAATTAAAATGTTTATATTTTAAACAGAACTGAAGGGCTGCCTGACCTAGGACACATACAAAGGTCATTGACACAATCAGTGACAGTGCTAGTTGAATCTGACATACATGCCTGTCAGTATTGTTCTGCTTTTTTTTTTTTTTTTTTTAAGTGGGATATATTTGGAGAATTTTAAATATCAATATACTTAAATATCACTGATATTATATATGAACAAGGACAAGTTGTTACAAAAGTTATCATTATTTGCTTGTATTTTACTTTGATCACGAGTCAAAACTGAAAAAATGAATTAGTTTCCCCTGTGCCAGGCTATACCACTCCAGATTCATACCCAAAGGATTCAATATACTACTGCAAAGACACTTATACATCCATGTTATTGATGTTCCAATCAAGCAAGGAAACAACACTAGACTACATGTCTACCAATAGATAAATGGCTGATAAAAAACATTACATTGTGAGCAAACACATAATGGAATCTTACTTAGTGTTAAAAATTTTTTTTTCTTCTTGACTCCTCACTTTAGTAGTTGTTTGTAGGGCCATTCTTTTTAAACACTCACCCTGAACATTGCACAGGTCTTCCTGACATCAACTGCTGGCTCACAGGCCTATCTTTCATTTGACTGTGTGATAAGGAAAACTTTGGGGTTGTATTTTTCCTTTTTGTTCCATGTTGTCCCTCATACAAACCCTGTACTATATACATGGGGAGGAGGAGCCTTTGTCTAACTAAAGCCAAGAGGTTTATTCAGTTATAAGAAACAATGAGTGAAAAGATGACAGTGATTTGCCACATGATGTAGAGCAGTGTGGAATCCCAATGCTATGTCCTTTTAAAGTACCTGATGAAGTCAGTAACTGCTGTAAAAATTGTTATGTCCAGAGAAGTTTTAAACAAAGAAAAATTTATTTCTCTAAGAAATAACAATCCTTTACATTGATGATTTTGGAAGCATTTTAAATGTGTGTCTATAAAGATAATAGGTCTGTCTCTGTCCTTGATCTGTGTGCTTTGGGGCCTCACCTTCCATTGCATTTAAAGAGGAGTAGCATATGGCTATAGTTTTACATGCAAGGGGGGTTTATATGTTTAAATTTTTTTATACTTAGAACTTGAAAAAAATAAAATAAAAAGAAAGCAATATGGCAGTAGTTTTTCAGCAGGAAGCTGTTGCTGTCTTTTCCTGACTATGCTACTTAGAGATATTATTAAAATTTGTAAATAATATTCTTTCCTTTAGAATTCAGTGTCTACATTTTCCCCTGTAATGGTGGCATACTTGAAATTACATATCATCAAAGAGGCATTAAGAGAATATGGAGAGGTTAGAAGTACTCTTTTTACCAGGAAGGATACTAAGAGTACTAAATTAAGGATGCTATTTTTTTGAAATGTTGAAATGTTGAAATTATAGTTGAATGGTTCCTCTGACATCTGCTAATTTTGTTGGTAATATTTATACTTATTTGTCTTCCTTTGATTTTCAGTCATGTAAGTAATAAAACACATTTTTGTTTAAACAATATATGGTTGAAGAGAATTAATGTGATTTCATTAGTGAAAATGTTAGAACTAAATTTAAGTTTGTTCAGATTTCTGATTATGATACTCATGTTAAAATTACAGTTATATTTATGTTTTCTGCCCATGTTATATAAAAATATATTCAAACTGTTTTTAAAGTAATAATCTTGAATATATTTCAGAATATACATGCGAAACATGAATCTTTTACTGTCATACTCAGAGTTAATCTTGTACATTGTATTTCAGTCCATTCCCAGAAGTTGCAGAATCAGTTCAGCAAGAACTAGAATCCTACAGAGCACAAGAAGATGAGGTCAAACGATTAAAGAGCATAATGGTAAGATCCTGTTTGCATCCTGGGAACAAAGGTAGAGGAAGGACATTGCAGAGGTTAACTAAAGTGTCTACTTCCTTCCCCCCCCCATAACAGTTCAAGGCCATTTATTACTTGAATAACAACATAATTATTATCAGCTTACTCATGGGTGTTTGTTTTTGAGGAACTGTCTCACATTGGAGCATAGGCTAGCCTCAGACTCCTGGCAGTCCTGCCTAATCCACCACACCCAGCTTCAGTATTCTTTTTCAAAAACAAATCTAAAAATTAAGAGGAAACTGTGTTTTAAGAAATGGCTTGCGATCTGAAAAAATAGAAGTAGTAGTATTTACAGAGATGTGTTCCCAGGATCACTCGTTCTTCCATACTGTGGACAGACAGACTTCAGCTGTAACATGGAGTCCTGTATCTCACCTGCAGCAAATGTCTGGGCATTTCTTGTTTGACAGTGTCAGCTGATCCTTTACTGACTCTCCTGCTCAACGGGTGGCTACTAGAACCTTTCTGCAGTTGCCCAAATATGTGTGCTCACCCCTCGAAGGATACTGTTCATGCTAGGTGACCCGATATGTTATTGCTTATCAACAATCTTTGGGATGTGTTGGCTTCCGCTTGGGCCTGTGAATTTAAAGTTCTAAGAGCCTTTTCATCCCTTCCCAGGGACTAGAAGGAGAGGATGAAGGAGCCATCAGTATGCTTTCTGATAACACTGCTAAGCTCACATCAGCTGTCAGGTAAGCAATCTTCCCGATGATGAGATTGGCTTTTTTTAACTATGGGGAACATTAGGTAATAGCAGTTGTGCCTCTGCATTTGAAGAACGGAATGCTCTGAACACATTTAGCTGATTTTTGTTCCTCTCACATACAACAAGTAACTGTCTCTCTAAATAGTTAGATTGGAGTAATTTTACTAGGAAAATCATATTGTGATAAAGTGGGCCAGTCATTGTTAATTTTGCTTTTGCTACTGCTATTTTCTTAATTCAATTGAAACAGGTTTTCAGTACTTCTAAAATTATAGGTAAAAACATGTTCCTATTAATATCGTTTCATTCTAAACCCATAAACATTGGAAGCTGAATGTGAAACTATAGAAGTAATGTGTTGGCACCAGAGTATTATAAGATAATGTTCACCTGTATTTTTAAAGTGATACATATGGTGTGTGATCAAGCCTGGAGCTCTAGTTCAATTGACAGCTTAACTTGTCACTTTGATTCAGTGTTCTGAGTTTCCTCATGAAGCACCAGGCAGGAGTTTTATTGAGGTCTGCATTACTTTCTTAGAAATTTTGTGGTTAATTTTCAATTTTTTGTAACTTATAGTTCTTTGCCAGAACTCCTTGAAAAAAAAAGACTTATTGATCTCCATACAAATGTTGCCACTGCTGTTTTAGAACACATAAAGGTAAATGTAACTTTTTCCCTCCACAATCCACTGCTATATGTTCATATCTCATTGAGCGTCTGTTAACATTGTAAGGTGTAATTACAGGAAGCAGCAGTACTGTGTTCACTGTCTGCAGATGAGGGAATCTCAGAACCCAGGAAGACAACTTTACTAACTAGTAGTTGGGCTGTGATACTGTCTATGCTGCAGAATCTCAACACTATTTCTACACATACTGTGCTTACTCTCAATACACAGCCATGTATCCTACCACCGGCAGTGCAGATTTTTAATTCCATTTTGGCTGTTGTTTTGTGTTTGACATGGTTTCACAGTGTGACTCAGGCTGACCTCAGACTTGCTGCCTTCTGCCTCAGTCTTGTTATATATCCTTTTCTGTTGTACTCGTAATTACTGCTTTTCTCTGCCTTCTGGCCATCATGGACCAAGGTTCAGTGGCTCTAAATCAATGTATCCTAACTATCCTGTAATAGCAGCTGCTGGTCTAATTTTACATTTTTCTAATAGTCACATTAAGAGGGAAAAACAAGTAAAATGTATTTTAGCATATTGAACACAATCATTAATGTCCAAAATATTAGTGTTTCAACACATATTCTGTTTAGAACATGAAGTATTTTATGTCCTCTTTTATATATGATGTCTGATAAGTTCATAGTATATTTACAGTCATATCACATCTCAGTTCATATCAGCTTCACACCCTTGATCTTCCTGGCTTCTCCTCCCAGGAACTGAGATTATTACCACAACATCCAGCATAGAGATCCTTTTTGATACGATACTGCCTAAAATACACACTAATTACATGATTCATTTGTGTAACTGGATCCTGAAGTTTTTGGCTTTAGATGTCTATTAACTTAAAACACCTTACTTCCCTTATAAGAACATGATTGTTGAAACAAGTACATTGGAGTTTATCAATATGGTCTTCATAGTTCTTTTTCTTATTTATAGTTACCATGCATGAGCTTGCTTGATGAGTTCTTCAGAATTCTGCTGTTGTTAGTTCTCAAGACATCCAGTTAAATCCAGTGGCCAAATAGACTTGAGGACTGGCTTTCCACTCAGTATGAATCATTTGAAACACTCTGGAGATGAGAGTACGTGCTGCTTACCAAAGATGCAGAAAGTACCTTGATTTTTTTTTTTTTTTTTTTTTTTTTGAGAAGGAACTTAGGCATTTTATTTGTTAATCATTTAAAAAGCCAAAAAGCACTAGAAAAGAATTCATACATAGATAATGGATATTGTGCAGTATGGACTTCAGCCTGCATAATTTCTATTAAGCTGATACCCTGATAACATTGATATCTTTCACAGTCTCATAGATATAAATGTAATTGTGCAGTCCGTCAGTGTTTCTGTCAGTGTCCCCACTTCCTTACATTGCACCTCTCTCTGTTAGCTGGCAAAATGCTGTTGCACCTGTTTATCTAAGATCACTATCTCCTGCAGAGATAACATACTGTGTAAACCGGGGGAAAACCTGCCTCTGTTTCCCTAGTGCTGGGACTAAAGGCGCACGCCACCAACGCCCAGCTCTGGTATATATCTAATAAAGTATAATTATGTAATTAAATTCGTATGATCCCTTCAACCAACATTTTTGACTGTACAGAATAAACTCTAGGGGCTAGAGAGATGACTCAGTTAAGAGCACTTGTTGCTCTGGTAGATATTCTAGCCCCCAACATGGTATAGGTCAAAACCATATGTAACTCCAGTTCCAGGGGATCTGATGCCCTCTCCTAGCCTCTGAGGGGACACAAGTGGTACACAGACATACATGCAGGAAAAACACTCTTACACATAAAATAAAAGTAAATATTTTTAAAAACTAGGTATATGACATTTGTTTATAGTTCTGTGAATGCTTTGAGGCTTAACACTGTTCTCTCATTTTTCTTTGGTTTATGCGTTTTGTTTCATTATTAAAAGTTTACTGATGATTATATATTATTTTCTGACTTCTTGTAGCTCTAAAAGTCAGGAAAATGCCAAACTCCCCTCCTGCTACTAAACTAGGTTGCATGAGCTTAAGTAGCTAATTGTACCTGTAGAAAATTTGGGTTTGGTTTTATATATCTTCACAAATGTATCCTTCCACCAAATATCTTTATGAATATAGTATTTAATAGTAGGTTAGACTAGAAATTTTTGTTTTAGACCATTTTGGTTAAAATAACGTATTTATTCAGCCATGAGTGAATGAATAATGCTGTAAAAATTCTATAGTGAACAAAACAATTTCTTCTAGTAAGCATATATTACAATGAAAGTAGAATAAATATAATGGAGAAGAGATGTCAAGAAGTGGTGTTAGAACAGCAAAGAGGCCACAAAGAACAGCTGGCAGGCCAGGTCTGAGATCAAGTGGTTAAGGGAGAAGGTCACACTTGCCAGGTGGTGTTTGAATAGCCATTTAGTGGAGATCTCAGAGACAGCCATTCTGGGCAGGAGGAGGAATGGGTGTCAAGCAGTGGGCTTGTTTGAGACCTGGAGACTCCAGTGCTTCACTGAGGGAACAGAGATAGAATAGGAGTCCCAGACGTATGGATTTCAGTATGATGGAGTCATGTGATATATGTGAAACATATATATAATATATGTTTCACATATATGTGACGACTTTGTTGAGGGAGAGGCAGAGAGTTCTGGAAATAAAAGAAGTAGAAAGCTATTTAAGGAAAATGTTGCCATATGAACTACACTTTGCATGTGACAGTCCTTGTGATTGTCATTTCTCAACTTGATTTGCATGCATTTTCAGAATTGGTTTATGCCAGTAGAAGGTGTCTACATTCCTTGCATACTTGAAAGACCCTGTGGTTTTAGGAGAAAATGTTTTTTCTAGGGTTGTTGATTCTTTAAAAGGGGCATCTTAGGCTAGAACTAGCATGCTTTTATATTTTAAAAGACTTGTATGCAAGTATCCCAGTTGATCAACAATCAGGAAATAGGAAAACCATGTGCACTAGAAAGAAAACCATTAAGGCAGAGGTTTAAAATACAAATTCTGTAAAATAAATAAACATTCAACAATAATTCAATAATAATTCTTTATTAGATCAAAGTGAACTACTTGGGCCATGTAAACTCCCAAGAGATTAGTAAACTTCATTAAGACTATCTTGCCAATCCTCATCCAGCTAGAGTGGCTTTTAATGTTCCACTGAAACATCAATTATAGGTGATGGCCAGGACATCTAAATCAGTTTCCGTGTGTCCTGCGTCAGAAAATGATCTAAGGAGACTTGTAAAGTAGCTGTAATCTAAATGTGTGTATATGTGTGTACATTTATATATACATATACATACATGTAAGTAAAACAGGAGGTTTAGTCATGTATTGGATTTCTGGTCCTGCTTAGTTGTTCTAGGTACAAATTGATTTTAGATGTCTTCAGATGAATTACAGTTGTGCTGAGTAAATCATGTATGTACAAATTATCATTATAAAACAAATTCTATTAAAATGTATATAGGAAATGTTTTTTTCTCTCAAGAGCCCTCTTTTAATGTTGGTCATCTTTTTTATGTTCCAGTAAATACATTTTTATTAGCCAAAAAATGTATACTTTTTGTAGAATTCTCAGAGCATTCTGTATGTGAAATCTAGAAATACTCATAACTAAAAGTATGCCTCTCGCCCCCCCCCCACACACACACACAAGGTTACTATTCTTCCCATCTGTCACTATAAAGTTTGACTTTTTAGTTTTCAAATATGAGTGAGAGCATGTTAGGTTGTCTGGTTCATTTGACAGCATAATGTTCTCCAATTCCATCCATTATATATAGCTTTCCTATTTTTTCCATGCTTTTTGTAGGTGTAGAGCTTCATATTCCTGTATTTTAAGCACATACAAAGATGACTATGTATGCTCTTTTCTTTTTACATTGTTTTATATAATAAACATGAAGAAATAAGAAGGGAAAGTTTCAAAGGTACAGAAATTTTCTGATATTTTATAAATACCTTTATTAGCTGTAGCCCATCTGTTTATTGTCCTCTTTTTATATGTTTTGGGGTGATTTCTTTGTTATTTTTATTTATGTATTTGTGTGTATGTTCACATGTGTGCTGGTACCCTCAGAGACCACAGAATAAGGCATCAGGTCTCCTGGAAATGGAGTTACAAGTAGTTGTGAGTTGTCAGCTGTGGGTTCTGGGAGCTGAACTTGGTCCTCTATAAGAGCAACCAGCAGACACTCTTAATTGCTGAGCCATCTCTTCAGTGCCATGTCTTTGGGTTTTAATTATGAGCCTCCATTTATTTTAGAGTGGTTTTAAGTTTGCCTGAGGAAAGAAGAAAAGATTGAGCTTGCCTAGGGTATGTGAAGCCATTCTTTCAATCAGTAGTGCCATGAGGTTGGATGAGATTGAAACATAAAAACAGTTCCTGAATAGCCTGCCACTCACACCTATAGTTTCTCCCATTAGTAATAGTTTGCATTGATGTGGCATGTTTGGTAAATCAGTATTGATATTAATACATTTTGTTAGCTAAAGTCCTTTATTTGCCTTGGAATTCATTTTTGTGTTGTATATTCTTTAAATTTGATGACTATATGATAGCAGATATCTACTATTATAGCATCACATGGAATACTCAGGGTCCTAAAATCACCCCTATTCTACTGTTTATCTTTACTTTTCCCCGTATCTTCTGCTAGAGACCTGGTAATCATTGATCTTTGTACTGTTTCTGTAGTATCATATTTTCTAAAATGCTATGTCAGAATGTTATAGTGCATGGCCTTTTCAGATTGCCATCTTTCACTTAATATTCATTCAAGATTCCTCTCATTTTTTCATGGCTTTTAACCCCTTTATTTCTGAATAGTATTCTGTTGTGTTGTGTGGTGTTGTTTTACATTCCCTCTAGCAATAAATGAAAGTTGTGCTCTGTATATCTCTCAGTATCTCATATTGTCAGTGTTCTAGAGTTGGTCATTCTAACAGATATGTCATGATATCTTGTCATTTTATTTGCATTTTCTTGGTGACATATGGCACATCTTTTCATATGCTACTTTTCTGATAGGGTATCATTCATGGACCATTCCTTGTAGTGTATCTGAAAATTCATTACCATATCCAAGACTATCCTTATTTTCTTGTAATAGACAGGAATTTTCTCCATCTTCTATTTGTTTTAGATTTTACTGTACGTATGGTCCCTTTAAGTCAGTGTCTAGATGTGTGTGTGTGTGTGTGTGTGTGTGTGTGTGTGTGTGTGGCTGTTTACTTGTCCTAACACCATTTATTGAAAATACTGTATTAATTGTGTTGATCTTAATCAAAATTTATTTAACTGTATTTCTGTGGTTCCTTTTTGAGGGTTTCTTTTCTCTTACAGTAATCTATTAGTCAATTATTTCATCAATACCATGTGCTAATGATTATGGTAGCTTCTCAAGTCTTGTAGTGAAGTAATGCCATTCTCTAAATTTAATCTATTTTCTTAATCTGTTGGCTGTCATACATCTCTTGCCACTCCACATTATCCCTAAAATTATTTGTTGATACCTACATGATAACTGAGTTTTACATTGGAATTCTAAGTCTTTGGGTCAAACCAGGAAGGACTGGCAACTGATAGTATTGGATATTTTTCTCTGTGATCCTTTCTTGGAGTTTTTGATGCTAATATAATTGATACAGTTTTACTTTAGGAATTCAGTTGTTTATGATGGCATATAACCCCATATCCTACAATTTTGCCATTATTTTCTTATTAGTTCCAAGACTTTTTGATGTTACTTGTTTGGGCAGTCTTGTCCTCTGCAACAGAAAATGTTCTTGCTTCCTACTCATTGAGTATGTCTTTTTCTTTTCATTTCTAATTTACTGTGCTGGCTAGGCACTTCAGTTGATAGCAGTGCTGAAACATGCTTGCCTTAAACTGGACCTTCTCATCATTGCCATCCTGTTTTTAAGAAGAGATTTTAGAAATGTGGTTTGCTTGTTTGATTGGTTGGTTTTGATTTTATGGTGGGATTTTTGTTGTTGTTGTTGGTGTTTTGTAAATGTTTGGTAGAATTAACTAGTGTATCAGTCTTCCATTTCAGAGTCTGGTGTTTTCAGTTTTTGAAGGCAATTAATTTTTAGTATATTTAAAAAATAGAGATAGACATATTCATAGTGTCCTTTTCTCCTTAAATGAGTTTTGGTAGATTGTATATTTCAAGAAATTGGTTTGTTTTATGTGTGTTACCAAATTATTGGGTGTATAGATACACAGTTGTTCAAAATACATTTTTATCTTCTTAATGTTATTGACCCCTCAAAATGACCTTTCCTTTATCATTGCTGATTTTAGTAATATGTCCCATTCTTGGGTTTCTTATATTTGGCTACAGGTACATCAGTTTAACTCGTTTTGTCATAGAATAAGCTTTTGGCTCCTATGATTTTTTTCTTGTTTTTTTCCCCCCAGGTTTTCTACTGCTTTTCTTGTGATTTTTCTCTTCTTTTTCTAGGTTTAAGTGTTAAACACATTGCTTGTATATATTTAAACCCAACAGTTTCTGAAAGACGTAGCAGTTTATATGTTTTTATAAAAAAAACATCAATAATTAATATTTATTGTTACTTCAAGCAAGACAATGCATTTCTAGAAGGTCAAGCCCAAAGAAGAATAGAAGAATGTATAAATTCAGCTTCTGTTACCTAATTTCTATTAAGGCTCTTATTGAAAATCTGTTATTATTGTTTAAAGAACAATAACATATTTTCAAAAACCTATCAATAATTAATATTTCCATAGAAACAGTATTAATTTAATTAAATTATAATTGTACTTATATTTACATTTTAAAGATCATTTGTACACATTTAAATTTTTATTACAGATTTTTGTAGATAGGATTAAAATTTGAAGTAGAAGTTAGTATATTGAAAAAATTTAGATATTAAAGTTGTTTCCATATTTTGAAGTAAATTTAGAGCAGCCTCCACAAATGGCACATCAAACCAAAGAGATTAGAAACTCAAGATAGGTGCTGGGGGAGATGCTCAAGATAGGTGCTCAGAGGGAAAAACACATGCAAGCATGGGAAATTGAATATCAGATCCCCATAACCCATTTAAAGCCTGGCACAGTCACAAACATTCATGATCTCGGTGCTGCTACCTTGAGATGGGAGGTGGAGTACTCAGAAACTCCCAGGTCAGCTTTGCCAGTGTGTACAACAGCCATTAACTAAAGAGAACCTGTCTCAAGATGGAAGGTGAGGACCAACACTATGGTATACCCACTCACCTGCACGCTCACCCATAATTATGTCATGCATTTACAAAAAATGAAACTCAACATAGTTTCTAATAATTTGCATACATGTCTGAATTTCCTGCCCACCAATATTTTTAAGTTTCGGGTGTTATAACTGAAGAAAATTCTTATCAGAAAGGGTTTGTTTGTTTTTTCAAGACAGGGTTTCTCTGTGTAACTGTTTTACCTGTCCAGGAACTAGCTCTATAGACCAGACTAACCTGGAAATCACAGAGATCCTCCTGCCTGTGTCTCCCAGATACTGAAATTAAAGGTGTGGCCATTACCACCTGGCTCACAAAGGTCTTCTAAAAGACATTACTTTTTGTCACATTATAAAAAAAAAAAAAAATACTACTTAGCCAACATGAGGATTATATGCCTTTAATTTCAGCACTAGAGAAGCAGATTCAGGTAGATTTCAGTGAGCTTGAAGTGAGCCTTGTCTCCATAACCTGTTCCAGGCCAGCCAAGGCTATATAATGAAACACTGTCTTTAAATAGATATATGTAACATATTTGTGTGTGTGTGTGTATTATACATACATATATACATATACACATACATACATACATATATATTTACATTGTGCCTTAATTTAGAGTAAATTGTGTAATGTGAAAATGCAGTATTGAATGTTATACACATTTATGGATTTCATGTGGCTGGTTTGTGAGGCAACTTTAATGGCCAAAATACAATATTAAAATACAATTTAATGAGAGAAGTTTCATGATTTATTAAGGTAATATGGTCTAAGCTTATGGTCTTCTGATTTTGAGTTCCTAAGGTAGGAAGATTGCCTATTCTTTAAATAATAGTAACAGATTTTCTGTAGGGCCCTTAATAGAAGTTAGGTAACAGAAGTTGAAGTTAATACATTCTTCATTGGAATTGACATTGTAGAAATGCATTGTTTTGTTTGAAAGAACAATACCTATGTTTAGAAACAAGATGGTCAACTAGTGAGGCTGATAGTCTCATAAAAACTGAGAATTTTTACCAGATACCTCACTTTGCTGCCCTGGCTCTGACAAAGTGAGATAAAGAAGAAGGAATTGATCTTAATCAGCAAGCTGAAAAATATGGGAGGGCAAAATGATATTTTTAGGAGCAGTGCATAGTGATAGTTGAGAGACAGGCCTCCCAGTGATTTCTTCTGTTGTGTTTGTTGCACAGCACTGTATATTTACATCTACATTGTGTGCCACAGTGCGCATGTGGAGCTTAGAGAATTCATGTCCGACATCAGCTCTCCTACTGTGCGGGCTTCAGGAATCAGGCATGATAGCAAGTAGCTTTAGCCCACGAGCCGTATTGCCAGCCCCATTTTTAGTTTATCTAATCTATGTGAGTGTTCATGATTTTAAAACTAAGTAAGGCCTTGTGCTCCATGGCACAGGAGTGGGTTGAAAAGACCTCTACCATTTCCTCTACCGTTGCTCACACATGAAATCCTTTCCTCAGTCTATCTACTATGCAAATATCTATTCGGTTGTGTCTTGGAATGTCCTAACTGAAAACAATTGATTATGTGTCTCTAGATCACTTCAGAAGCTCAATTCAAAAACAAAATACAAACAAAAAGACAGGAAAATAAGTGATCTTGCTTGTTGGAAAAAAAAAAAATTAGAAATAATACAAGTAGACTGTCTTTCTGTCTGACTAGGGTGAAATGTGTGAACCACATGCTACAAAAGTAAGCGCACAACCAAAAGTATAAAACTAAGAACCTAAATTGTATTTAAATAAATACTTGTTAATAAATTTGATTATAAAAAATAGAAACTTGTTAGCAAGATACTCTCACTATATTTTTATTACTTATTTTTTTCATAATGTTTATTTTGAAACAGGCAAGAAAATTGGATGTATATTTTGAATATGAAGAAAAAATAATGAGCAAGACTACTCTGGATAAGTCCCTCCTAGATGTCATATCTGACCCTGATGGTACGTGCCATAAATTTGGGACCATTTACAGGGATGAACCTAGCTAGCATTTCAGTCTGTACAAAATTCAAGTAGAATTATGTTGTCAGTAAGTCCTAATTAAATGAGCTACTTTCTGCTGAAAAATTTAACATAGCAGTTCTTAAAAATGGAAAAATGGTTGCTAATTTAGCCTTTCTGTGGTAGTGTTTGTAAATGTTTTATACTCACGTCTTTACTGTGATACAGACGGCCCTCAGTTTCTACTCTTTCCAGGAAGATGTGAATGAATGAAATTGAAGCCCCGGTATCGTTAGGGGATGTTTTCTACTTCATTTTGGTTTATCAGAATAGCATGAAACAAATTATAACTAAAACTGAATTCTGCTCTAAATGTTCAGGAAATATTCTTTTATAAACAATGGGGAATGCTTCACAAACTCTCTACTGGGGAGATGGCTCACTGGATAATGTGCTTGCCATGCCAGCAGGAGGACTTAAGCAGCTTGGGGCTGCAGAATGACTATATTCCTAGTGCTGGGTTGAGGAGGACACGGGAGGATCCTGGAACTTGCAAGTCAGGAGGATCTGGGAGCAGCTCTACCCCCATTAGATTCTGGCTAACAAATGGCATTTTCCATTAGGACCCATCACAGGAGCTGATTGCAAGATGAAGTAGGGGAAATATAAAAATTGGGTCTAGAACATTTGTTGTACCAGAAAACAAATAACAAAGAAACATGTCAAAAGGACCTAGAAGTCAATTTGAAGAGGCTCCAAATCATGGCAATTTGACCATCAAAGTAAAAATAGAAGGGGCTAGAAAGGTAGCTCAGTGGTAAAGAGCACTGCCTGTTCTTTCAAAGGTCCTGAGTTCACTTCCCAGCAATCACATGGTGGCTCACAACCATCTGTAATGAGATCTGGTGCCCTCTTCTGGCCTGAAGTCATACATGCAGGCAGAACACTATTTACATATTAAATAAATAAATCTTTAAAATATATATTATAATAATCATGAGTTAGAGCCCACAGGATAAAAAGGAAGCCATGATTTCATATAGGTGACATAATGGAAATTTTATAGGCTGTTTACATGATTTCAGAACACTGCACCCATTAATGAGACTTCATCACTGAAACAGTTTACAAGGAGGAAAGGCCTCAGGGGTCTCGGGGCACAGCCATCTGGTTCCATTGCGGTGGACCTGAGGTGACACTGAACATAATGGCCAGTCACTTGTATTAGAGCAAAACAGCTCACTTCATGGCCACAAAGCTAGAAAACCAGTACGTCTTTATACAGCATATCCCCAGTGATCTATTAGACCCACCTCCTGCTTCTCATCATTTCTCAATAGTATCATCATTTTGTGAGTCTGTTGGGTCACAACTCTTAAGACCCAGTCTCTTCCCAAAAGCCTATCAGCTGACAGCCGATACCCCAGTACATGAGCCTGCTCAGGACATTTCATGTTTGAGCCATAGTACTTCTCTACAAATACTTGTTAATTATAAAGGGAGAAATAGAAACCTTTCAGTAAAGAACCATAGTAAATACCTCATTAGGTAATCTCATTTTGTTGTCAGTAATGAAATATACCAAAATGGTGTAAACCTAAGAACTTGACTAAACCTGACTATTTCATAGTCAGGAAATAAAGGCAAATCGAAGAGTATCTGATGCTAAATCCCAAGAAGCTTCATGCTTTATCAGCTGTCACATTTTCTTTTAATCTAGTTTTACTATGTGGGCTTTTGTCTTTTGTCTGTCTGGTTGGGTGGTTGAATTTTGAGGCAGAATCTCTCTTTATAGTCCATCCAGGTCTAGAACTTATTATGTAGCCCAGGATGGTCTTGGACTGGTATCCTCCTTTTCCTGGTCTCCCAAGTTCTGAGAGTACAGGCATGCTCTTAGTTTGTATTGTCTGATGAAATACACATGATAGTTTAAGTCTTTACATCTTAGGACACACTGTTTAGATAGGTCATGTATTAAGGCCACTATAGCATCACTTTTCCTCCAAAGTGCACCCTATGGAAGAAGAGGGATGCATGAGTTTCTCTGTAAAGTCTGGGCCTTGAGTTATAGTAGTAATCACTTGGAAAACTCCTTAGGGTATCAGGGACTTTCTTTGAAACCTTAGTTTTGTCTTAAAATTTGAGGTAAATATATTCCATCTCATGTTTTAATATATAAGTATGCTTTTCATAAATCTTGTAGAATAAAAGTCTTCAGAGGGGACAGTTAGGTTTAAGAAATAAGTTATGTGATTTCATTTAGCTATCAGACCTCATAACCCCACATCTAGGGCAGTGACACCTCTGTCAGGACAGTCCTACTCACCAGGTATCCTGAGGTAATGTGCAGGCATACCTTGCCATCTGAAAAGATGCTGCTTAGAGTTGTACGCTTACCCTGCCTGCATCCTTCCTTTGCTTTTGTAGTTCATACCTGAGGAGAAATGCCAGCATTCTAGGCAGTTTGGGAGACAGATGAGGTGTCTGTAGTCACTCCTCTAGATCCACCTATCGTGTTTTCAGTTTCACATGGCTGTGGGTTTTGTACTTCCTACTTCATCCCAGCTCAGTAAGAGTGCATTTTGTTTTGTCTTATTTGTATATACCTTAGATTTTAATATTCTTCTAAGTTTTAATTATAATGTTCAATGATCACAATTATAAGGTTTTTTTCATTCTTCTTCCCATGTAGCAGGAACTCCAGAAGACAAAATGAGGCTGTTTCTTATCTATTACATAAGTGCACAGCAAGCGCCTTCTGAGGTATGTCCACTGACACTGTTGAGAGGAAGGGGTGCTTATTTGCAGTTCCCAGTTAGAGTTTCAGAAAAAAGAAATAAAGGATCACTGAAGATGTGCTATTTCAGTTATTGAAAAATTGTTAAGGCCGATTCTATCTAGTGCAGAGTTGTATACCAATGTTTTTGTCACCACTTGGGAAATGCCTGACCACTTCTAAGTTGTTGAAATATAAACGGACTTCAAGTGGTGAAAATTCCTCTGAAAAATAACTGTTCTAAACTAATTAGCCTGGTTTGCTGGTCTTTTCAGAAGGTTGGTTTCTTACCATTTTGAGATTGTTTTAAAACTAGTGACTGTTATAGAACGTACCTGTACTGTTTGTGTTCTGTAAAGGAAAGTGAATTGGAGACTATGGAATCTTCCTTATACTAACCAAGTATAGCTTTACATAGTGAGTTGTAAGCATAAGAACCCCCAAGATGCCATTGAGAGATAATTCTTTATACTAGCTTTGTTATTACTATTTTAAGTTGTAATTCTTCCACTGGTCAAAGAATTATTAGCATATTAAATCAGTATTCACTTAGGGCCCTTTTACTTTGCTATAGACTGTATTTATCACTTAACTTTTCTTCTAATTCATTTAGAAATTGTGGTTCTTCTTTTCTAGAAATAGCTTTCTTATCAGTTTACCTGATAAGAAACATATTTACCTGTTTTGTAAACTGATGTCCTGCTTGTAATATTTTAAGATGTATTTTTAAATGATATTGCTATAATTGGACTACCTTATTTTCAGTAAAGATTTTCATAAACTTTAGTGGTTATTAAGAGGCTTAAATCATGATTACCAATATCAGCTTAATCATCCTGAAAATACAAATAAATTAAAATCTCTCATTGATGGTGAACTTAAGTTTTCCCTTGACAGACCTGGAAGATGGCTTGGTCCATAAGGTCCTTGTGCGTCATTCCAGCATGAGGACCTGAATCTGATCCTAGCATCCACATTTTAAAAGAAGCCAGGTGTGCACCTGCAATCCCAGCACTGGGGATATGGAAATAGCAGGATCCCTGGGGCCTGATGGCTAGCCAGTCAAGCTGCTTCCGTGGCCTGGAGGGTCATTGAGAGACCCTGTCTCAAAAATCGTGGCGAGGAGAGACTGAGGAAGCAACTGACTTCAGTCTCTGCACTCCACACTCAGATACAAGAGCACATGCACAGTTTTTCACTTTCTTGTTGTAGCAAAGTCACTATGGTGCTATTCTCTAACGTACACACATTCACTTAGACTTACTCATCAGGGGATAGAGACTGCGGAAGGAAGGAACAATTTTAAAATGAGAGGACAGCTGTTCTTCAGCAAATGACTCTGAGCCCTACTGTGTAAATGAGAAGCCTGAGCCATGGGCCTCTCAGGCTGTTGCACCTCTATATTCTGGTTTTGAAATATTTTTGGCTTGTCCTGAAGAAAGGCAGTCTGTTTTATCAGTAAAGAAGAAAGTTGATGCACTTCTTAGGCATGACAAAATATCATACTTTATTCTTCTGTGATTTCTGTCCCACATACTCACTAGGACAGTCATTTAATATATAACTCCAGCTGACATAATTGCCTAGCATTTAAACTCATGCCTTTGTATTAGAATCTTGATTAACCAAGTAACAGTGAACACAATTTTCTGTGAAAGAATGATGTTTTATTGTAGAGTTCTTTTCTCATTGCAGGCTGATTTGGAGCAGTATAAGAAGGCTTTAACAGATGCAGGATGCAGCCTTAGCCCTTTACAATATATCAAACAGTGGAAGTAAGTCAGTTCTTTTCACTTTCCTATTACATAAGTTAAGGTCATATCTCAAGTTTTGTTCCCAAGAAAATAGGAATGCTGGTAAGAAGGCTGCACAAAGTCATGGTGAATTTCTGTGTCCAGTGCGTAGCATTTCCTTGTCTGGCCCACCATGTGTACAACTTAAACCTACATAAAAGAGTAATACCTTTTATCCCCAGACAAGCTGTTTATTTTCCTTATTGATGCATAGAGAAAGTCAGAAATAAAATCTTTTTGATCAGTTGTCTCAAAACTACTAAATACCAATTAGAACAGTACCAAATTTAAAAAACATTGTGCCAAGAAAAGGACAAAATTAATTGGTGCATTTATAATCTACTAGTAGAAATATAAATATTGATGATTTTCTAGAATGCTATAAAAGGTTTTGACCTCCTATTACTTTTAAGGATTTATCCAAAGAAGTTATTGGAACCATAAAATTTTAGTGGTGAAAGCTAACCTCAGTGTCCAGCAGTAAATTGGGTAAATACATGGCGGTACTTTAGCCTGTCATGGTGGTACCTTCCTGTAATCCCAGCATCTGAAAGGCAGAGGTGGGATGTCCATCACAAGGTCAATAGCAGCTTGGGCTACCTTGCAAGACCTTGTTTATCTGTCCATCCTTCTTAAAATTGTAGCATTTTTATAAGATGGAATCCAACTGAATAATTAAAAATTGTGATAGAAGACTTAATAGTATTGTAACCATTCCTGTTTCTGTGCAACAGTGTATATTGATTAACTTGATAAATATTCTCAACTCCCCAGATCTATAGCTCTGCATCCATGGACTATAAGTATTCTGGGAAAAAAATTCCTAATCTTGTAGTTTGGCTTTTTGTTTTGTATTTTTTTTCTTGATGCTATTCCCTAAACAATACAGTATTATAGTTATTTACATAGCCTTTATATTATATTATGTACTATATATAATTAGAGATGGTTTAAATTATAGAAGACAACTTATTGAAGCTGTATGGAAATACTACACGTTTTATATAAGTGACTTGAGCATTCAAAGGTTTTCATGCTTTTGAGGATCCTGGAACCAAACCCCCAAAATGCCAAAAGATGCTGGATGGGTAGGACATGCACTGTCATTGAGTTTATATATATTGAAGGGACAGTTAACAAATGAAAGAATGATGTTAAACTATACTGAATGATTCAAAGACAGTCAAACTGAGTGATAAGACCTTAGCCAATGGCTCGTTTTGCTTAGCGGGGGAAACTTTTGGGTAGGTGCATTTGAGCCAAAATTAGGGTGACATTTGATCCACACATACATACATTTGGTTGTGTAGCTGAAGTGCATGTATCTGTTTGCAGCTCCACATGCAGCTGCTTTCCTCTGGCTGCTTTCCCTTCCAAACCTCTAAAACAAGCATTGCCTTTGAAACGCTTTTTACATCAGTTTTCAGGAAATAGATTGTCTACATTGTGCATAGCGAAAGAAATACACCAGGTTCTTAATAGTGGTTTTCTAGAAGGTGCTGTGGAGTGCTTTTTATTGTTCATGCTTCTAGTGACATTTAAAATTTTTCTTCTATTTGACCATGTTCTTGTAATAGAAAAAAGCACAAAATAGACTGAAATAGTTGACTGTGTGGCAATGTGTCATTGTTCTTTTTTATTATAATGTATGTGGAGTTTACTAATCAGTGTTTGGAGTTATCGAGGGAAAGATGATCTGAGACATTATTTCATGCAGTGAAATTATTTTATCTCTAATTTATAACAATTGTTTGCTTTCCAATTGTAAACTATTACTTTAATAAAGATAATGTTAGGAAATTGAGAGATATAAAGAAGATTAAAATTTGGGCCAGCAAGATGGCTTAGCATGGCTTGTAATACAAGCCTAGTGACCTGAGTTCAATTCCCCAAATCCCCTTAAGGTAGAAAGGGAGAACTGACTCAGCAAAGTTGTCTGTCCTTGACTCCATGTGTTCACCATAGCACACGTGCACACAACACAGTCATAAATGGTTTTTTG
Source organism: Cricetiscus sungorus (assembly GCA_030556225.1). Taxonomy (NCBI): domain Eukaryota; kingdom Metazoa; phylum Chordata; class Mammalia; order Rodentia; family Cricetidae; genus Cricetiscus; species Cricetiscus sungorus. The sequence continues at coordinate 10,642,717 of JANBXA010000600.1, read as the reverse complement.
TTTTTTAAAGAAAAGGAAAATTGTAGCAAGTCCCACTTGCTACAGCAGTCTGTCACCTACAGGGTCCCAGCTAAAGCTGCCTTTGTCACAGTACTCAGCCATACAGAGCTACTCCATTCTCTCCTCTTAGTTGTTTATAGTTTCTAGTAGAAAAGGTCCTCTAACTTTATTTATAGCTTTGTTTGTTGCCTCATTTGTGAACAAAACTGAAAGTTTTGCATTTGCTTTAGGATTTCTATCTTGATACCATTAGATTTTGTCAGGACAGAAGCTGAGTACTTTTAGTATTTCAACTACTGCATTGTTATAGTGATCCATTTTTTTAAATTTTTTTCATTCTCATAAAACATCCTTTGGGTCTACTCACTCCTGATGTGTGGAGCATATGAAGTAGCTAAGAGCCATGGAAAAAAATATGGTTTATATAATGTCTAACGTATGCTAATAATATGGAATGGAGCAGGATTACAAAAGGCTGCTGCTGACTCTCACTTAGTCATCTGTGCTGCATTTTATGCACACATCTGTAATGGGAAGAGCATGCATCAGCACATTCAGTATTCCTGAATTATGTAGAGAAATGTAAAACCATTCTTGGAGGAAGGTATTTTTAAAAACACACCTGAGCTCTGTCTTTTCCCCCAATTTTTAATAATCATAGTTTAAAGAGATTCTATACTTTTAGAAAAAGTTGAAAATATGTATGCATATATACACACGATAATTTAAAGAGATTTTAAACCTTTTAGGAAAAGTTGAAAATATATGGCATGTACAATTACATGTAAATCTGCATGTGGTTTGTAATGTAATACACATCTTTATGTAGTGACTGATGATAAGGGAAGTGACTCTGAACTGAGTCCCTAGAGGAAATGTGGCATTTCTTCTCCTGAACTCCCCCAAAGGACTGTCTGAGCAGAGATCTGTCAGGGAGCAAGGGAGTGGTTGCTGTCAAAGCTGTGAGCTAAGCTTAGCTGGTGTGGGTCTCCTCTGCATCACCAAGTTCCCTCTTGTCTGGGTTCTCTTGTTAGTGATCACATAGGAAGAGGAGAAACCCTCTGGTCGGGGCTGCAGTTCTGGCTCCTACTTGTTCCTGCAGTCCAGCTGCTGGGACCCTTAGCCTGACACCTGCTGCAGTGTTCTGCTGCTGAGCTGCACCCAGCCCTGCATTCACGTGTTTTAGGGAATCTCACTATTTTGATGCTAGCTGTAATATAACTATCAGTTTTGTTTTTTTTTTTTTTTAATCTGCACATCTTAGAAGGTAACCAGTAAATATTCTAATGCCAAGACACTGAATGGTAGCTCTGTCCACTTGTAAATATAAACGTCTTTATTTTATAGGGCTTTTGCTAAGATGGCCTCGACTCCTGCCAGCTATGGTAGCACAACCACTAAACCAATGGGGTAAGTATGTTAATAATGTTGGCTCTTTGCACGATAAACTTTAAATGTTTGTGTCCTAAAACACAGTATCTTGACACCTTCCAGGATATGAACATTTGGGGACTTCCTTTGGTAGTTTTAATTGTCCTTGTAGAATGTAAGAGGCTGTCTTTCACATGGTCATTGGTTTTACATGCTTCTTTCTTCTTGCAATTTTAGAAACTATGTGGCTAAAGCTATTTTGTGTTGCTATTGATAGCCATAACATAGAGTTTTAAAGCTAGTCACTCCAGACCTAACAGTGACAAATTCAGGAGAATGATGCCTCTGAGTAGTCCTTACAACCCCTTTGGAGTTCAAACGACCCTTTCACAAGGGTCACATATCATCTCCTGCATTTCAGGTATTTACATTATGAATCATACCTATCAAAATTACAGTTGTGAAGTAGCATTAAAAAAAGTTATGGTTGGGGCTCACCACAACATGAGAAGCTGTATTAGAGGGTCACAGCGTTGGGAAGGTTGATAACCACTATCCTAGAGACTGCTGTAGTATTTGCATGGTTTAATTTGCTGTAAAAGGCAATTCTGGCTACTTATGTATTTTACACATTTCAAATTCCTAATTTATTTTTAAAGTTAGAATAACATAAGAAGCCTGGAAGAAACAGTTTATCTAGTTTTAGTGAATCCAGCTGGCCTCCCCTCTGGAAGGTGCTATAAAAGTTCCCCTGAACCCGCCAGTCCACTCATGGAGGTTTCTGACAGAAAGAACAGCTTCAGAGCCATGCATCCCATCAAAGGTTACTGCTCTTATTTCTGTTAACAGAGGATTTCCATCCTGTCCCTCTCAGTTGCACAGGGGAGAAAGGACAGGATTAGGGAAAGAAAAATAATTCTTATAATTTTAATAAATAGATACCATACCCAGCATCATGTCTTTAAATCATACAGAATACATAGAACATAAGGTTCCTTACATATTTTACACTTGAAAATATTAATGTATGTGCTTTAAGAAAATCTTGGCTAAATTAAAAATAATTCCTAGCTTGCTTGCTTTTTTTTTTTTTTTTTAGGTTTGTTTGTTTGTTTATTTATTTATTTATTATACATGCAGTGTCCTGCCTGCCTGTACCCCTACAGGACAGAAGAAGGGCACTCATTACAGATGGTTGTGAGCCACCATGTAGGTGATGGGAACTGAATTGAGGACCTCTAGGAGAACAGCCAGTGCTCTTAACCTCTGAGCCATCTCTCCAGCCCTCTAGCTTTCTTATATATTGTTGTATAATTTTTCTTGCAAAGTACACTGTGATCCTTTGAAGCAGAACTTTAAACCTAGTATGACAAATAACTGTAGGCTTTCTTTGTTAAAAGTTCCCAATTGAGGCAGCACTTACTGTTTATTGTGCTTAACATTTTTATATGATGGGTTTTTTGTATGTGGAGGGGAGGCAGTACACATCCAGTTGCTGTGATACAGGGAGCACAGCAGCACTTTACCTGTTTATAATATTGACAGATAGTATAGTGTTGTATGTGAGTGAAATCCAGAAGCAAAATCTGAATTACTATTTTTCATCTGATTATTTTTGCATTAAAACAATCAGAAAGGTGGAAGATTCTCAAATTTTATTTTTCCAAAAACCATGTGTAAGGCTAAGCAATTAAGATGTTTATATGGAGGATATCTCTTTATATGGTTTTTAATAATTGTTTTAGCACTATTTTATTAAACTGCAGCAGTGATATCCATAGAAGCAGTGATGCTCATGGCCATTCTGTTCACGGAAAATGAAGTGATGACAGAATGAGCAGCCCGTGATGTGTAACAAGCAAGCCTCTTATCAGCTACAAACTGTAGAGCACTCAGTACTTACTGTAGTCTTCTTTGTCTTTGACCCCTACCCAGTCTTCTATCGCGAGTCATGAATACAGGGTCACAGTTTGTGATGGAAGGTGTGAAGAACCTGGTATTGAAGCAGCAGGTATGTACACTTTTCAGAAAACATTTTAACTTTCAAATGTAGGTAGATGTTGATAGGTTCACTGCCCAGGCAGAGAAATTTCTGGGTTCATTCAAGTAAGAAATATGAGAGAAAAATTAGACCAAGAAGGTTCTTATTGGCATAGTAAGAAAATTACTTTTCTGTGTAAAGATGTGCATATTTGAACTCTACTGTCTTTACTCTTCAGTATTTAATATCCTCCCATTTTGTTTTATCTCATTTTTTATTTTATTGTATCATAACAGGAACATCATTGGCAAATTTAGGATACAGTGTTTCATGTCAGTACTAAGATACAGTGTTTCGTATCACTACCAAGATACAATGTTTCACATCAGTATGGGATACAGTGTTTCTGCACCAATACTGCTTAGGGGAGGTTTCAAAAGCCAAATTACAAGGCAGTTTACTGAGATCTGGTTGTCAGATGTGTAGACCTGTTTCCAGAATGTTCTCTTTCCCTGAATTTCCTCCACACTTTTTAAAACCTTCCTCGTATTTGCTTGTGATGTTTTATATTATTATTATGTGTGTTTTACAAATCTCATGGCACTTTGCATAAAATGAGTTTCAAAGACCCTTTGAAGGACTAAATAACAAATTAAGATAGTGAAAAAAAAATCTTCATTTGCTATGTTGAATTAAAAGGCCTTCCAAGCTTTCTTTCAAATAATGGCATTATTTCCTGAATACTGGGAAATACTCTTCAGCCCCAATAAAGTGGTATTTTCAGCACCTCATCCCCCTAAACACTCAATCTGCTTATTTTAACTCGCTCACCGCACTGCCCTGCAGTACCTAAAAGTAATCTGTAAGCAGTATTTAAATTGGTTTGCTGTTAACGTTATTTTATTATGGCAACACAAAAAAGGTGTTTTCGGAATTCATGAAATATAAAAATCATCATTTATGATTTCTATAACATTTCAAACTGTTAGGAAAATGGTCTTGACATACACAGTTACTTTTAAAAGTAAAAATTAAACCAGGTAGTGGTGGCATACACCTAGCACTCAGGAGGCAGGTGGATGGGTCTCTTGAGTTCCAGGCCAGCCAGGGCTACACAGCCTGTCTCGGAACCCCCCCCCAAAGTAAAAGTTGAATTTTTCTGTGGTTACCCCTATTTATATAACATTTTTGCCACTACCAGAACCATAGTATTCACAAGGGGTTGTGTGAATACGGCTTTAAATATTTTTTGTTTTGTTTTGTTTTTGTTGTTGTTGTTATTGTTGTTTTCCTTAATGAGTATTCATCTCTGATTATTCCCACCCATATTATAAATTCCCAGAATTTACTCACGAATGAAAGGATATGGACACTTCAGTTACTCCTAATAAGTATTGCCAAATTATTCTCCAGTTACATCTTACACTCCTGAAAGCCTACTGTAACACTGTCCTATCCTGATTCCCAAGTATCTAGGGCACTTGCATTGTGGGGTTCTAGGAGAATTCAGGAAGAGGCACCAGAAAAGACTGTGGGGATACAGACTTCCAGTCCTGTAACTTATGCTGCTTATGTCTACAAGGATCTGGGGTCACTAAGTGCCTTTACGTGCTTGAGCCTTCGCATTGGCACTGTAAAGACTCAGTGCCAATTTCTTGTTTTTTCAAATCAGAATAAACATTGTAAGCTATAAGTAAACTAGACAAGAATTAAATTGGCCAATCACATTAAAAATTAATAGATTTAGCAATGTTTAGTTTTCTGGGTCACTAATAAGAGCTTTTTGTTTTATGCATTTGGGGAGGGGGAGGCATGGTTTCTCTGTATTGCTTTGGAGGCTGTCCTGGAACTAGCTCTTCTAGACTGGGCTGGCCTTGAATTCACAGAGGTCCACCTGCCTGTCTCTTGATGAGTTGTGACCTGGACATGTAAGCCAAATAAATGTTCTATCTCAAGTTGTTTTTGAACAGAGTTCTTGTGTGAAGAAACTCATTGTGTAATTAATTTTCCCCTTTGGTTATTGAGACAGGGCTCACCACTGTAGCCCAGGCTGGCCACTAGCTCACGGTAGTCTTCCTGCCATGTCCTAGAGAGTGTGGGATTACAGGGATGTGCCAACACACTAGCCTGCATTTCTAAATTATTAACTAAAGCTTTCATTTACACAAAGAACAGCTTGGGAGAGTGTCAGTTGATGACAGATCTCCATTGTTTTCATTGGCTTCTGTCTTTGAAGATATGTTTCCTTCCTTATTCTCTACTGACTGCTTCCCTCAGTCTATGGCCTGACTGGTTCTGTCAGACGTAGAGACCATGGGAAATAAAAGGAAAGATTATTTGTGAGCTAAAAAACATTATTCTCAAGTCATATAACACACTTGTCTAATGTGTCATCATTTGTAGCTATCAAATACAGAATGAGATTTGATTACACTCTTTCAAAAAGAAAAAAACTGTTATCATAAAAACACAGCTTAAAGGCCCAAATTCCTACTCTTCAGAGTTAAAAGGAAACCCCTGGTTTGTCGCGTAGATTTTTTTTTTTCTGTACTGTACAACTCTAGCTGTGCATTCAGAAAGGTGAGTGAGAACTGGGTGTGAAGTGAGGCAGGATCTCTTAAGCCTTGTAGTATTTCCTAGTTCCAGAGGTTGTTTATCTTATTTATTATTATGTATGTTTGAATGTTGGCATGAGCATGCCACAGCATGTGTGGAGGTCAGAAGACTAAAATACAGAAGAACAGTATTTTGCACTGGGAAAAGTGATCAAGTTGTTATTCCAATATTTAACAAAACACTAATGTCTTCCACAGAATCTACCCGTTACACGAATTTTAGACAATCTCATGGAGATGAAGTCAAACCCTGTAAGTAGCAATTACATTATATAAACTCTTGGATCTATCATACCAACTGAAAGTGCTAAATCCAGATTGACTCGGTTGTGCTCCTAATCACCACAGCATGTGAGAGGAGGAGTCCATAATCTCAAAGGCATCTTTGAGCCATTATCAGATACATAGAATTGGGTTTTTCTTGACGGCTGCTACAACCATTCTACAGAACACACTTCTATAAGTGAAAAACAACCAGTGACCGTCAGTTGATGTAATATAAGGACAAACAAACCAATTTAAGGAAATTAAATTAGGAGAGAAACACTAAGAGAAAAATACATAGTAAAACTTCTGAGTATTTCAGATGGCACTAAATTCTTTTGGGCCAAACAAGAAAATCAAAAACAATTGGTGGCTGAAAAAAAAAAAAAAAAGAACAATAGTTAGCATTTGCTGAACAAATAGTTTTGAAAACAGAGGTGACTTGGAAAGTCATCACCATGTCTCAGCAGTGGCAGCCAAGGAGGTGGTTTTCCGGAGTCAGTGCAGAACAGCATTGTCAGAACTCTTTACTTGATCTGCTATGGACTTGGCAGTGAGGTTTAGGGTTTCGGATCTGAAAAAAATGAGAACAGAATATTGAGACCAATGTGACTCTTTAGTAATTGTTAAAATATGGCTATGGAAATTAGCAAAAACAATTTTTAAATTCACTCATGTGGAAACTAAAACACTAGAAAATGTGCAGCTGCTATTATGAAAGTTATGGGGAAATTATAGCTACAATATACTTAAAAGGATTCTTGTGTTTAAGAATCGACTGTCATGGTCTCTTAGACTAAGGGGTCCTCAGAAAGGTGTGCATTTATTTACTTTATTACAAGCAGTGTACATCTGAAAAATGGTCTAAGCATAGTAAAAGAATACAAATGAATGCAAAAGTCCAGGTGACAAATATATATATATACAGGGTTAAGGCCACTTAGATGTTATTGTTCTTTGTCTTGATGGGGTTTGTTTTGGTTTGGTTTTGTTGTTGTGGTTGTTTTTCAAGACAGGGTTTCTCTGTGGCTTTGGAAGCTGTCCTGGAACTAGCTCTTGTAGATCTGCCTGTCTCTGCCTCCCAAATGCTGGGATAAAAGGTGAATACTACCACTGCCCGGCTGTCTTGATGTTCTATGTAGACCAATAACTATAAGAGCCAGGTACATGTATTGTTTATGTATGTGCCAGGAACCATTCATTGAATTGTTACCATATAAATCATTTAATCCTAAATTAAGCCATCTAAGAAAAGTGGTATTTTTATTATTCTCATTTTGTAGATAAGGAAAGTAAAACAAGATGAGGTCAATTAACTTGTTAGGGATTATACAGCTGATAAATAGCAATTTGGGAGTTTTCTAAGGCCAGAAATTCTATTGGTTAGATAGAGTATGAACCATGTGCCCTTCATAGACTTACAGAACTATAGAGGTCATTGCAGGTCATTTAACAAGGGAAGAAAGGTGACCAGGAGATAGATAGGTGACTGCTACAAGCAGTAGAATTGGAGTTCTGTCCTGCTCCTCCTGCCTAGTCACAGTTGCAGCCATTCCTTCCACATGATTTAGAATAAGCACATGGATAGCTGTACACATTCATTTGTCAGTACTATTGAGTTTATAATTAAAAGCATTATAATTACAGATGTATCTCTTAAAATTAGAAGAGATACCTTTTTCTCTCTCTTTTGAAAGTGTTTCATCATCCATCTGCTATGTAAGGTAGCTGTCTACACTCCTATTCCTCTCTTGTTCTTAAGTAAAAAAGGTGATTTGGAGATATGGAAGAAATTCACAAATGCAGTAAATTAGACCTGGCTGTGAATGACTGTGGCATCTTACCTCACATATTTTCAAGTACGATGGCCCGGACTGGACTTGTAGTTCAGCTGTAGAGTGGCTTGCTGAGCATGTGTAGCCCTGGGTTATCTCCAGTACCACATAAACCTAGCATAGTGACAAATGCCTGTACTGCCAGCACTTAGAAAAAGTGGGAGCAGGGGAACTTGGAGTTTGAGGTCATCTCTGGCTACACAGTTGGAGGCCAAGCTAGGCTATATATGACACCCTCCCATTCTTACACACATTTTGTTTTGTGTGTGTTTGTGCGCACGCGCACACATGGCACATATATAGTCTGAGAACAACTTGTGGAGCCTCTCTACTTCCATCACACGGGTCCTGAGGAAATAATGCAGGTTATCAAGCTTAGCAAGTGTGACTTAAAGTATGGTATCAGAGATTCTTTATCCTGTCTAGAAAGTCCAGCTGGGAGGGGTTTCTCAGAGTGAAGGATTCTGACTACACTTGGGGTGCTATGCTGATTTAGAGTACTGACTACCAGGTAGGTACAGGACTGCATATTAGCAGCATGTGTACATTTGTCATTTACGAGGTTTGGGGGCGGGGACTGTTCTGCTGTTACAGTTGAGACAGAGATCAGATAGTAGTTACATCTTAAAATGGTGGAGCTGTACTTCACAAGTCCTTCAATATCAAGAAGCTTCCAATGTAGGACAAAGTTGTACAACTTCTAGAGTGAGAGAAACATGGAACGTTAACAGTGTGGGTGGCTCAGTGTAAGGCACCTCTCACCTGGACATTGAGGCCCTTTTCAGTTTTTAATTTATCCTATCTTATGTTAGTATTCATATATTTATCTTTAGAAATCCTAATGTATTCATTCGATGGTGAAATGTTGGCCACATATACAGTTGATATCCAGTGTTATCTAAATTTTTAATTCTAAATTCTGAAATTGATCTGGTTCCAAAATTTGCATGTAAAAGACTGAGCCTCTTGTATGTGTTCTGTATACTCAGTCTTTCTGTGTTCTCCACTTTACTAAGTCCTAAACAAAAAACCTTGGGCATTAAAACTACATAAGAGTTCCTGTTTTCATTACTAAATATATGACCTTAGAAATCACATGATCTCCTATTATCCCAGCTTGCCCATCTAAAACTGTGGGATAATAATAGGAACTGCTGGAAGACTGAGGATTAGTGGAAGGTTTAATGTAAAGCACTGAAAATACAGCGTAACGTCTCATTTCAGATTAGAGACACTTGTTTGACATTCTGTGAAATTGGAGGATTTGTTACAGTCAAATACTATGCTGAGTTATGACCTCATAGTCATGGCAGTGTGTTTTGTTTTTCTCTTTAATAGGAAACTGATGATTATAGATATTTTGATCCCAAGATGCTGCGGAGCAATGACAGGTAGAGGAGGTTTCTCCTGGGTGGTGCCTGTTGTGGGTTCCCTCAGAGTGGAATAATGTTGTATTGTAAGACAGCCTGCTTTCTACTAAAATTCTAACTGGGAATGAGTTTTAATCTCTTTCAGAGCTAATCACTGGTAATTATGATTAGTATCTTATTTTTCCTCTCTTACTGTATACACAGAGAAAAAATAAATTTAGCTGGTTACTGTTTATAAAATGGTGTTATAAACAAAGTGGGGGATTTAGAGAAAGTGTTTTTACATGAGTATGGTTATTGAACTAAATGACAAGGAAATAACTGTTGGAAACAGTGCTTAAGGTGGTGGTTTGTTATGTTCTGTGAAATCCATGTCCATGAGAAACCTTTCTATAAAAGCATTTTGTGGCAATAAAACAACTCGCAGTATAATTTCTGCATTTTATGAAGGACATGATATGATCATTTACTTACCTTGGTTATATTACTTTAATTCACGGTAGCATGAAAAATATCCTAAAAGACAGATAACGTAAAAGGAAATACCTGGATATCCCAGCACTAAAATTTTGGGAGCGAGTTTCTTGCCTGTACCTGATGTTGACACCTTCAGCACTTTGTATTTGCTCTTCTCCCAACTAGTCACACCATTGTGGCTTGTCAGGACTGATTATTAGGTAATTTCAAATGCTGTCCTCTTTGCTGAACTTAGCAGAAGTGCCGCTACATAAGAGCTGCTTACAGCAGCTGTCACTGGCAAGAGAGAAATTTAACTGCAAATTACAGATCAGTCCCCAGGGGAATGGGGACTGATCACCAGTGGGACAGGCAGGGTTTTCTTTCAGGAGTGATGAGAATGTTAGATTAGAATGATGTTTGTACATGTACTAAAACCCACGATATTTGCTTCAAAAGAGGATGTGTAACTGTACTAGTAATTTTTCCTTGCACTTGGCTAGGCAGTAGCCAAGAAGCTGAAGACTGCTTAATCCTTATGTAGCCTATATGTGATAATGAGAAGGAACATTATTAGCATTGCTAAAACAAATGGGCTCAGGGCTTTCTTTTTGCTGCCTTTTCCTGAACTATCTTATCCCAAACCATGGTTATTAATAACTTGTGGTACTATTTAAATCTCCTGTCTTCCTCAGAGGGACTATAGAGAATTTAGGTCAGGTGGGCTATGGACTGTTTAAACAGGCTGTAGACATGAAAAAAGAAGGCAGGTGTGCTCAACTAAACAGTTAGTTCACTTTGAGATTTAAACTCTCCTTATACTATACACTCCTGTTGTGTTTAACATTCAAATAGAGATCTGACATGGAAGATGTGTGCAGTAAAGATTTCTTTGATAAATAACAAGCAAAAGCAGAATGTAGATGTCTCCTCCCCATTTTTCCTTGCTTACTGAGGAAAATGCCCACACGCTGTGTAATTGTTTGAGTGACCCATTATTGCTTCACCTGATCCCAACTTCTTTTAATTCTAATTGAGGCTTTTGGTCAGTCTTCTAGAACTAATATCAAAGTTGTTAGTAGGTCACCCCATTCCCTTTTAGACATTGAGATATCTACCTTCTAGCTCCTTCCTCTACGAAACCGAAGAGTCCCTGCTTCCCCAGAAGGTGGACCTGGAAACCCTTCTTAGTGCTGCTCACAAGTGCACATGATCATGTATTCCCTTCCCATCTTACCCGTAATAGAGGCCAACGATGAAATTTTCAGTGCAGTTTCTCTTTGTTGCAGCTCAGTTCCTAGGAATAAAAGTCCATTCCAAGAGGTAAGTTGTACATCAAATTCTCTGCTTCTAGAAATAAAGAAAATTTAACAGTAGTTCTGAGGCAGAACAAGTTTGCCATAAGCATAGCTTATGAACTGCCATTCAGTTTAATTCAATTCTGCACACCCAAGATGCTGCCTTTAAGTCCTCAGCAACTATATGGCTCTGATGACAAAATAGCAGAAAGCGGAGGTTTTAGGATTGCAGCGAGAATTTTACACGTGGAATTTCAGCGTTTGTGAAGATGTGACTATGTGTTCATTTGAATACAGACACTTCTTATTTTGAGTGACAGAAGTTGCACATTGGGTTGCACATTGGGTTTTTTTGGTGTTCCTGCCTACAGCAAATAATAAAGATTTAGAGCTAACCTCCATCAAAAGCTCTTTGTTCTCTTTTGCTATTATTTTATTGGATAATGCAGTTAGATTCTGAAACAGCACTAAGGCTTAGCCTTATTTGAGTTTCAGCACAGGTCCCAGACTAAAAGACATGCTGCTTGAAAAGAAAACACTTTGAACTGTTATTTTACCTTTTTCCTCCATTTGCAATTTTAGGCCATTGTCTTTGTGGTAGGAGGAGGCAACTATATTGAATATCAGAATCTTGTTGACTACATAAAGGTACAGTTGGGCCATCTCACTCTGTTACTTGGTGGTGTCAGTTTAATTATCCAGTGTCTAACTTGACCTCTGCATAACTACTGTCCAATGGGTGTTTTCCTTAAGTTCTGTGTGTGTGAACAAGACACAATAGCACAGGCCTGGAGTCCTAGATACTTGGAAGCCAAGGCAAGAGGATCACTTGAGCCCAGGAGTTCCAGGCTAGTCAAGGCCACATGACAAGATCTCATCTCTAATAAAAACTAAAATGCTGTAAACAGAGAAAATTACCTACTATTTGCTTGTTTTCCTATCATATTCATTTTTCTACTAAAATTGTACTGGACTAGAAAGTAATATATCATTCATATTGATACTAAGTATTCAGGGGCTGTTTTGATATACTTTATCCTCATCTTTACATTTCAATCGTATTAACTTAAATCATCAGCATACTTCCAAAAAGCATTTAAGGTAGCAGATTAGATCTGATGGAATCCTACTTCAAGCCATGAATGACAGAAAATTAAAAATACACGAAACAGGAAGCCTAATTTGAAGACCCCCTCCCCCCCAAAAAATATCCATGGGCTGGACAATTAGCTATTGTTATATACTAAAATGACATTTTATAATTATTGGGTTATTGTTGAGTTGTGATTGGTCATCTTTCTGTCCTCATTACATAAGACATGAATAGAAACTATGTTGTAGCAGGGGAACACATACTCCCAGAAGTCTCACTTGATTGCATATCTTCAGTTATGCACACTAATGTTCTTTTAAGAATGAGTGTCGGGGGACCCCCAGTCCTGCACAAGAAAGGGCTTTATTTCCGTGCACATCTATGTGCAGGCTTAAGAACAAGTTTGTACTAGAATGTTTGGTTAGTATTTTGCTGCTTATTCTTTTTCTGTTATGTAGATGTTATAAAAGATCTAAAAACGTGGTGTGCATCACTTGAGAAAGCTAAGCCAAGCTGGGGAGAAAGCAGGGGAGTAGAGCAGGTATCACAGCCGGCCTGCTGTGGCCCTGTGTCCAGGCCTGAATGACCTGGATCTAATTCTGTGCCGGGATCCACACTAGACCAGGACAGCCTGCACTGATGTACCATCATTGTGTGCTAGGGACTGATGTTAATGGTTTGTGGCTGATTTCTTTCAAATTCTCTTGGTTTCTGCTGTTGAACCACACATGGAACCTGATTTTGTCTACACAATCAGAAAGAAATGGTTTATGAGACCAGGGTTTATCTTAATCAAGCAAGTGGTGGACATTTTACTCCTGGGATGATATTTTTGGTATATTGTCTGCCCGACTATTGGTGGCTCTTACAGGTGTATTCTGTATGACATTAAGAATTCTAGTCATATGACCTTTTATATTTAGTATGTATACCATCCCTCTTTCCTTTTAATGTAACTAAGTTTAAGTTGCTTTAGTTTTATTTGTTCTTAGAGATGGGCCAACGAGGACTGGGGTTTGCTTGTATTCAATTTTTATTTATGTGTATGGGTGTTTTGCCTGCATGTATGTCTGCACCACACTTGTACAGTGCCTGCAGAGAAATAGCGCCCCTGGCGCTAGAGTTCCATATGGTTGTGAGCCACCAAATGCTACTGGGAACCGAACCAGGTCCTCTGCAGGAGCAGCAAGTGCTCTTTCTCTAGTCCAAGGACTAGCTTTTTGTTTGGTTGAGGGGTTGGTTGGTTTTGTTAATTTATTTGCTTTAAAATGGGGGTGGTGAGGGGCTCACACTGTAGCTCAAGCTGAGCTGTCTTTCTGGCTCAGCCTCTCAAGTGCTCTGCTTTCAGCATGCCTATCAGACCCTTGACGAGCCAGTGTTGTTCAGTTTACACATCACAGGTTTTATAAAACCATCATCTTGTTTCTTGAAGGATTACCAAGTTAATTTGATATAAATTTGTAAAGAAGAATCTCAACTCAGCTTGATGATGATATACTTAAAGAATATGGGTGTGGTTGCAAAAGCCTATAACCCCAACTCTCAGGGGACTAAGGCAGGATAGGGGCCAGACTGGGCTAAATATGAGATCCTGTCTCAAAAGAACAAAAAGTAAATAATGAAGTATTTGTTTGAATTCAACTAGTAGAGGATGTGTTTGCATCCTCAATATTCTGTCAACTTCAGAAACAAAATTTATGGTTACAATATAGAATGGTGTGTATTAACAAATACTGTATTACACAATTAAATACAAGCCCATATCTTATTTTCAACATAAAAAATCCTCTTAGTACTTTCTTCAGATAACATAGATCATGCCTTGAAGCAATATTCATCTAAGATTGTATAGACAGTTGTTGGTCCTATGAAAGATAACAATCTCAGCATGCCATAATGTACTACTACTTGAAGGAAGAAAAAACATTCTTATGCCCATTTCACCCCCTTTTCCTGTTTGTTTATGAAGTTTAGGGCACACACACACACACAGTTTTAATCTAACACCACCACCAGACAAAAGACTTAAGAATAGCCCCTCTCCCAAGAACACCCAACCGGCCTTTTTTCCCTGGGAATGCTTATATGTACTAAGTTCTGTGTCTGCTTTTTACAGGCAAAGCAAGGCAAGCATATTTTATATGGCTGCAGTGAGCTTTTTAATGCTACACAGTTCATAAAGCAGGTAAAGTGCCTTTTTAGTTTGTTTCTCTTAGCATAACACAAGTCACTGTTGGTTCTCTCTCCTTTGAAAACTATCACTTATTCAACTGAACAACTTACAACTTAAACAAAACCTCCTCTCGTTGTAAGTTTCACCATGGTTATCAAGACAATTCTGGTAAGTAACATTTTAAAAAGGTTAATAATCCCAACTCTTTAGAATTGAAGTATCCAAATAGGCCAGGTTGAATTCCTGTATTCTGTCCGTATTACAGGCACATTATATTTGGGCTCAGAATTCCTTTGTTGATAAGTTATGCTCAGTTGATATATAATCATGTCTACTTTGAAAGTTAGTGGCAGCTGTATCTGAGTGTGCCCATTTCCATAGCATCCTTTGAGTATCATCCCCACTAATGTTCTCAGTAATTTATTGACCTTAGCTTTTTCAATCAATATGCCCAAACCCTGATCAATAATGTCTAAATGTCAGCATTTGGAGTATAGGTAAAGGAGGTAGAGTTTCCCACTGTTACCCAAGACCCCCTGGTGTTTCCCTGTGATTTTAAAAAGGGCCAAACCAGGATTCAGAACTAACGAGTTTGTGACAGCTGTTTTACAGCAGGGAAGCATGGGATTAGGCAAGAGAGGTGTTAAGAGTGGGGCACCCCAAGAATATGGGTGTGTGTGTGTTCGTGTTTTTAAGCAAAATACTTTTTTCAAACATACAGAAAATTGAAGATGTGCACCACCACACTCAGCTCTTCCAGCATGCTGAGAGTCTTAACTCACAAGGGTGTTTGCACTGACTGAGCAACCTCACCAGCCACACCTTTATCTTCTATACTGCATTTTTACTGTATACTTAGATATTGTTACAGCTGCATACAGTATATAACAACTTATTAATTAGGATGTCATTCATAAGGTAGGTGTGGTAGGCTCGCACCACATAGGTTTCTCTGATACACTCTGATCTGGGGTTTACATGATGATGAAATCACCTAATGCTGCCTTTCATAATGTGAGCAATGTTGTTATATGTTGGACCATAAGTTGGTAAGGATTCTGTTTCTCAGAGTGAACCATTTGTTTTCTCCCTCCCCATTTTAATAAATCTTTCTTCTATTTCTGCTTACTTTAAATAAGGTAGTTAGCAATTCCAGAATTTTCATTTCTTTTACTTTTAAGAACCTTGTTAATTAGAAATTGTGGGTTGTTTCTTTCCTCTACAGAACATGATTTTTTTTTTTTTATCTTGCTTCCTGAGCATCATAGATTTGTGTTTCAATGAATGGATGCCTTTCTCTAACGAGTACTGACTTAGGGATTCCTTAAGCGGTTGTTTGGTTGGATTCAAACTTTACTACATCATTTTCCCCTTTCTCTTTCCTCCCTTTATTCCTCCCATGTATCCCAACCCCAGCCACTTTACTCTTTCTCAGATTCATGGCCTCTGCCCTCCTCTATGATGTTACTTGTATGTTTACGATTTCAGAGCTTGATAATGTTTCCCCCATGAACTGTTTCTTCATATTTCAGTCTCTCATCTCGCAGAAATTGATGGTTTCATGGTAGGTTCAGGAAAAGTGTACACAGAATCTGCCACAAGCTTCATTCTCGGGTTTCTCCCACACTTGTTGCCCTGAACACTCTGCTCTTTTTCTTTAGGCAAGATAATCAATTGCAGGATTTCTGTTACAAGTCCGCCTGCCTTGTAACACCAGCTGTGGCCTACTTCAGACCAAGAGCCACAAAACCAGGAAGACCTCTAATGTTCTCCTCCTTAGCTTAAGTCACCTATAGGACTTTTTGTCTTGTTTTCCACAGCCTCTGGGGAGCTGACTTTTGTGGTTTCACTAAAAGCTTAATGCTGTTGCCTCTGGAGAGTTGCTCCAATAGAAATTTATCGAGCCTTCCCAAACTGAAAATGGGTTTGTTTTCTTGCCTATAGTGATCTTTTAGGAATATGGTGC
This sequence comes from Cricetiscus sungorus, assembly GCA_030556225.1. Lineage (NCBI taxonomy): Eukaryota > Metazoa > Chordata > Mammalia > Rodentia > Cricetidae > Cricetiscus > Cricetiscus sungorus. The sequence continues at coordinate 10,626,295 of JANBXA010000600.1, read as the reverse complement.
ACTGTTAGCACATTTCTCTCGAAGTTACTTACATTTCTTTTTATAGGTTCATACTGACTTTAATATGATTACTTATGCCCAGAGTTTACATTTCTGTGCCGTGACAATCTTACATTTGAAAAGCATGTGTCAAATTATGTTGTTGAAATTTACTGTTCTAGGAATATATAGTGAATATATAGTAAGTAGGAAACTAAGTAAGATTTTATGATTCAAAAATGGAAAATTATATGCATAAATTTTTCTTTCATTTTAGCTATCACAACTTGGACAAAAATAACACAGAAGAACCATAATGGAGTAATGAGTCTGAATAGATGTGTCCTTCTCCATAGTGGTGCCCTAACAGTGCACCTGTCAGAATCATCCATTTTTAATAAATTCTCTACTTCCTGTACTGTATACTGATCAACATAATAAACCATTTCAGAAATAAGTTGGCTTATTCTAAAAATAGGTTTTAGGTATTGGTTGAGTGCAAGTTAATGTTGTCACACACTCCAGTGTTACTTGAGGAATCCCCCACTTATGTTTTCATGATAACATTGTCATCTCCAGTGGTTTCCCACATTGCTTCTGGATTTTTAGATGGAGGTTTTAACCACTTTAATATGTCTTCTTCCTCTGGCATACCTATTTACATTATAAATAAAGACTGCTGTTTATAAATTATATAGGGCAACATGTGATTTGCAATGGACAAACACAAAGCATTCATCCCCAAGACTGCTGAATAGCAAGTAAGTTTTCAGCACCAGCAGAGAACTATGGTTACTCACTATTATTCACTCTAAATCAGACACTTGGAATCAGGACACCAAGGTGTGATAGTTACTAGTAGTTATAATCTGGAGTAAGATATAATGAAACGTCAATCTCAGGAGTTAAGGGCACAGCAGTAATGTCTGCAGACCAGACACAAACTTTGAAAGTGTGTATTAATAAACTTTCTGCACTCCGTTACTGAATAAGAAATCCTTCGATACACCCACAGGACATTTTAAAATGCTGATCTTGTCATGAAACCATTGGGATAAATGAAATCATGTGTGGCCTTTCATAGCACCATTTATATTAGGAACCAGTAACTAATAGTTGGAAAGACTGTGTTGGAAATTAGAGGTATAACTTCCAACCCATTATGAGAAAACTGGTGAGTCAGTGACTTGCATAGTCTCATGCCACAGCATGGTATTTAATGCAGAACACGATCTGAAACACTGAGACTTGTCCTACAGATCTTGGTGTTCAGTCTTCTCCCATCTCCCATTACACCCAGGAAACATCCTTTGTACAGAACATTAGCTACCCCAGATTATGTGAACTAGAGAGTCTCCAGATCATAGGAGCCCTGCCCAGCCCATAGGCTGCAATGCTAACTATGGCGAGCAGTACATGGTTCTCTGTCAAACATCTGACATTTGATCAATCCAGGCTTCATACCAATCTAAATGGTAAGACAAAAGAATCTGGGGCTGGAGAGATGGCTAAGAGGTTAAGATTACTGACTGTACGCGCCTACCCCTGCGTGTATATATAAACAAGAAAGCATTGCTCCTAAGAGATCATCACTCCTCAATTAACAAATCAAAAGACATATAAGTGGTTGAAATGCTGGACAAAGAGTTCAGAAGACCACATGGAAAAATAATCAGTGGCTTTAAAGAGGATACAAGCAAGCAATGAGTGAATTAAGGAAATCAATTTGAAAAAATGTAAAAAATTTTAGGGCAGATAAGGTCAGCAATACAGATGAGAAATTCAGTAAGGAAACAGATTTTTTTAAAAAAAAAAAAAGTTTTGGAATGAAAACTTCAGTGAATCAAATAACAGTGGAAAGCATCACCAACTGGCCATATCAATCATAAGAAAGATGATTAGGGATGTGTGATAAGGTCAACAAAATACTACCTACAGATACCAATTCAGAAAAAAAATATAGTCATATATATCCAGCTCAGTAAACCAGCAAGCCCCTGGTATGAATAGGGGGCAAAGAAAATAGCAAAACCATGTTCAAGTCATTTAGAAAATCAAATAACAGGAATTACCAAGCCTGTCTTCAAAAATATACAAGGTCTTAACTCTACAATAATAATTTTAAAAAATGTAGAATAGCTGAAGCATTTAAACAAGATACAAGAATTGTTTTCTACAAGAAACAAAGACTTTACTGACAAAGACACACAGACGAGCAGTGGCATGATAGAAAACAATATATACCAAGTGTGATCCATAAAACTAGCAGGACTAGCTCAACTTATGTCTGATAAAGTCAATTTCAAAACAAATAACAGTCCAGCAAGATAGCACCATGGGTAAGAGTACTTGCCACCAAGACTGATGACCTGATTTCAATGTCCAGAACCCACATGGCAGAAGGAGAAAACCCATGCCTACAAGTTGTCCTCTGATCACCACACATACCATGGCACTCACGTGTGAGCTTGTACACACACAAATAACCAAAAAAAAAAAGTAAAGAAACATTAAATATTAATAAAAGGAACAATCCATCAAGAAGATATAATAAACTGGGCATAGTAGCTTGTGCCTTTAATCCCAGCACTTGGGAGGCAGAGACAGGCAGATCTCTTGAGTTTAAGCTCAGCCTTGGTCTACAGGACAGTCAGTTCAAAAAAAAAAAAAGAAAGAAAGAAGGAAAGAAAAGAAAGAAAGAGAAAGAAAGGAAGAGGAAAGAGAGAAACAAGAAGGTGGAGGAGAAAATGATGATCTAACAGTTATAGGGGATGGGCAGTTAAGAGAGTATGTTACTCTCAGCATTGCTCTTGAGTTAAGTTCCTAGCATCCACAGCAGGCGGCTCACACCTGCCTATAACTGCAGTTCTGGTGGACTCAATAGCTCTGGACTCCTCAGACACATGTGCACATACACATGATTAAAATTAAAAGTGAAAACACAACAATTGCAAATATGTATTACTGAATGCTAGTAACCTGATTTCATAAGAAGAGGCAGAGAGGTCCACAGGCATAATGGTAGCTCATCCAGACAACAAAATTGACAAACGTCAGTTAGACCAAATGAAATTACCATATCCCCAGAATATTAAATTCAATATAGCCAGAAAACATTCTTCTCGCCAACCTGTGGAACATTTTCTTACATAGATCACATTTTAGACCATGAAGCATATCCTAACAAATACAAAAATATTAAAATTATTTCTGGAACTTTATCAGAATATCATGAACAAAACTAGGAATCAATAGCAAATACAAATTAATGAATAATAATCAATCCACTCTTCAATTAGTATATTGTTCAAGTATTATTATCAATAATTATTCACCTAAAATTAGAATTTTTAAGTTCCTAGAATGCATTGAAAATGAAAGCACACTTGCCAGGACCTTTGGGACACGGCTTGGAAAGTTAGAGGTGCATTTATAGGTGTGGGTCTTGACACTAAAGTTTCAGGGGTCTCTAACAGCCTAAAAATGTGCCACAAGGTATTAAAAAGAAAAAAAGCAATAAGCCAAACCCCAAAACAGAAGGCATCCAGAAATAAAGACCATGGCAGAAAGTAATGAAATAGAGCCAAAAGAACAATATAGGGACCTGGATAGTGGCTTTAGTCAGACCTCCCTGCAAGCATGAGAACCTGAGTGTAACCCCAGAACCAATCTTATATATAAGCAGGCAGTACCTGGGGTATAGAACACAGATTTAAAGTGTGTGTGTGTGTGTGTGTGTGTGTGTGTGTTATATGTATGTGTGGATACATTACATATATGTGTATACTAACAGTATATACTAAATAACGTATATTAATATGTATTAGTGTGTGTAAGTGTGTGTGCACACACGCAATTGTATATTCCAACTATGAATTACCTGAAATAGAGACCAAAAGAGCAGATCTGATGTCACAATACATTTCTGTTATGATAGCACCTTGGAGATGAAGGCAGAAGGATCATGGGTTAGAGGCCAGCTTGAACTACAAAGTGAGTCTGAAGCAAACCTAGCTAACCCAGGGAGACTGTCACAAAATATCGGTTGGGGCTGCAAAGATGGTTCAGCAGTGAAAAGCACTCACTGCTCTCGTGAGGACACAGATTTGGTTCCCAGCAGCCACACTGGTAGCTCAACCACCCATTCACAGGCTCCAACACCCACATCTTGCCTCCATAAGCACCTACACACACATTGTGCACATACATTACACATAGGCACACAGAGAGATAAAGTTGAAACTACATTTTTAAAAATCAAAAAGGCAAAGCCATTTAAAGCAGATATAATTTCAGGCTACAAAACCCCTCCCCTAATAACAAATTTTTAAAAATCACCTTTAAAAAGATTAATGTAACCTATGAAAACACAAAAAAGCAGTGAAAGAAAACAAAAAAAGTTCAAGGTTTAAAAGTAGAAATAGCATTAATAAAACTCGAAGTGGGGTAAAACTGGAAATGAAAAATTTAGGAATTCAAAAACAAAATTTGCAGGTAAGCCTCATCTACAGTGATATAGAAGGGAGAATCTTAGTCACTGAAGACAAAATAGAAGTAGATAAAGTGACCCTAAAAATTCCCCAGCAACCTCAGCAGCTACCTCAGCAGCAGATGCAATACAGGCATCTGCTGCACATAGAGGACTGAGAGGCAAGTGACAAGCTTCCCATCTGGACCACACAGCCTCCCTAGGCCCTGGGCCCTTCCTCCACCCGTCTCCGCCCCACTAGCAGGTCAGCAGGAAAGCCCCCTACAGGCAGGCTACACCAACATCCTCCCACCAGACCCTGTAACCTACAAGGCGCACTCTACCACCAAACCCACCCATCCTCTGTGACCTCAGTGGCTTTCTGATACACAGACATCTACTACACAGAGAAGGCTGAGAGAAAAGACTAAGGGGATTAGATCATGAGGCAAAAATGCCTGCACCAACAGGGAGATGGGTAGACATCAATACAAGAATACATTAACCTAAAGAGCAATATGGCAACACCAGAACCTAGTGATAGCACATCAGAAGATCTGAGCATCCCAATGCAGAGTAAGCAGAAGAAAACAACCTTTAAAATAACTTGATCAGGGCTGGAGAGATGGCTCAGAGGTTAAGAGTACTAGCTGCTCTTCGAAAAGTCCTGAGTTCAATTCCCAGCAACCACATGGTGGCTCACAACCATCTATAGTGAGATCTGATGCCCTCTTCTGGTGGGAAGGGATACATGGAGACAGAACACTGTATACATAATACATAATATGTAATATATATGTATACATAATAAATATATCTTAAAAAATAAAATTGAAAAAAAAACATCAAGATGATGGAGGCCCTTAAAAAAATGAATAATTCCCTAGAATTCCCTTAAAGAAATGGAGGAAAAGACCAAAAAAAAAAAAAAAATGAGGAGGAGGAAAAATAAAACCCTTCAAGAAAGCCAAGAAAAAACAAGTCTAAGACTTGAAAATTGAAATGGAGAAAACAAAACTGTAGGGAATTCTGGAAATGGAAAATCTGGGTAAAAGAACAAGAACTACAGATGCAAGCAATACCAACAGAATGCAAGAGATAGAACAGAGAGTCTCAGGCATTGAAGATATGCTAGAGGAAATAGATTCATCAGTCAAAGAAATCATTAAAGCCAACAAAGCCATAATACAAAATGTTCAGGAAATCTGGGACATATAAAACACCAACCCTAAGAATAATAGAGATAGAAGAATGAGAATACCAGCTCAAAGGCACAGAGAATACATTCAATAAAATCATAAAAGAAAACTTTCCCAACCTAAAGAAGAAAATGCCTTTGAAGATATAAGAAGCTTACAGATTACAGAACACCAAATAGACTGGACCAAAAAAAAAAAAGTTCTCTTACCACATAATAATCAAAACACAAAATATATAGAATAAAGAAAGAGTATTAAGAGCTACAAAGGAAAAAGACCAAGTAACATAAAAAGGCAGACCCAGCAGAATAACAGCCAACTTATCAGTGGAGACTCTCAAAGCCAGAAGGTCCTGGACAGACATTATGCAGATTCTAAGAAACTGATTGCATACCCAGACTACTATACTTTCAATTACCACAAATGGAGAAAACAAGATATTGCATGAAAAAAAACAGAATTAAACAATTCCTATCCACAAATTCAGCCCTATAGAAAGTACTAGAAGGAAAACTCCAACCCAAGGAGGTTAGAGATACCCAGAAAGGCACAAGTAATAAATAATCCCACTCCAGAAAATTCTAAAGAAAGGAAATACCACCACCACCAAAAAATAACAGGAATCAACAGTCACTGGTTGCCTATAAAGATACAAGCTAACAGAATGGATATGAAAACAGGATCCATCCTTCTGCTGCATGCAAGAAACATTTCCTCTGAGTAAAGAGTTGAGAAAAGACTTCCCAATCAAATGGGCCTAAGAAGCAAGCTGGTATAGCTATCCTAATATCTAACTAAATAGACTACAAACTAATCATAATCAAAAGATGATGATGGACATTTCATATTGATCATGGGGGGGGGGGAATCCATCAAGAAGAAGTCTCTATCCTGAAAATATATGCCCCAAATACAAGGGCACCCACATTCATAAAAGAAACATTACTAAATCGCATATCACACATCAAACCACACACACTAATAGTGGGAGACTTTAATACCCACTCTCAACAACAACACAAATTAAAGAAAGCCTACAAACTCATGGAAACTGAATAATGCCCAATTTAATCACCACTTAATCAAGGAAGAAATAAAGAAATTGAAGATTTCCTAGAATTCAATGAAAATGAATGTTCATACCTAAACATATGGGACACTATGAAAGTAGTGCTAAGAGGGAAGTTCATAGCACTAAACGCCTACTTAAAGAAGTTAGAGAAATCCCACACTAGCAAATTAACAAAACACCTGAGAGCTTTAGAGCAAAAAGAAGCAAATGCATCCAAAAGGAGTAAATGACACAAAATAGTCAAATTGAGGGCTGAAATCAATAAAATAGAATCAAAGAGAATAATAGAATCAATAAAAGAGGTAGTTCTTTGAGAAAGTCAACGAGATAGATGAACCTTTATCTAAACTAACCAAAAGGCAGAAAGAGAATATTCAAATTAACAAAATCAGAAATGAAAAGGGGGATATAACAACTGATACTGAGGAAATCCAGAGAAACATCAGATACTTCAAAAACCTATACTCCACAAAATTGGAAAGTTTAAAAGAAATGAACAGTTTTCTGGATAGGTTCTACATACCAAAATTAAATCAAGACCAGATAAACAATTTAAATAAACCTATAACACCCAAGGAAATAGAAGCAGTCATTAAAAGTATCCAAACCCAAAAGCCCAGGACCAGATGGCTTCAGCACAGAATTCTATCAGAATTTCAAAGAGCTAACTTCTCAAATTGTTCCACACAATAGAACAGAAGGGTCATTGCCAAACTCCCTTTATGAGGCTACAGCAACTCTGATATCCAAACCACACAAAGAAAGAGAACTACAGATCAATCTCCCTCATGAACATTGATGCAAAAATACTCAATGAAGTACTGGCAAACCAAATCCAAGAACATATCAAAAAAAAAAAAAAAATCATTCACCATGACCAAGCAGGCTTCACCCCTGAGATGAAGGGGTTGGTTCAATGTACATAAATCTGTCAATGTAATCCACCATATAAACAAACCAAAAGAAATGAACCACTTGTTCATTTCATTAGATGCTGAAAATGCCTTTGACAAAATCAAACATCCCTTCATGATAAAGGTCTTGGAAGGAACAGGGATACAAGGAACATAATAAACATAACAAAACCAACAGCCAGCATCAAACTAAATGGAGAGAACCTTAATGTGGTTCCTCTAAAATCAGGAACAAGACAAGGCTGTGACTCTCTCATCCATTCAATATAGTACTTGAAGTTCTAGCTAGGGCAATAAGACAACCAAAGGAGATCAAGGGGATACAAATTGGAAAGAAAAATGTCAAACTCCCTATTTGCAGATGATATGATAGTTTACATAAGTGACCCCCGAAACTACCAGGGAATTCCTACTGCTGATAAAAATCTTTAATAATGTGGTAGGATATAAGATTAATTCAAAAAAAAAAAAAGAAGGAAGGAAATCAGTAGCCCTCCTATATACAAATGATAAAGGGGTTGGAAATGAAATCAGAGAAACATCACCCTTTACATTAGCCACAAATACCCCAACTAACAAATTGAGCAACAGCGAAAAGGCTACCATAAATGCCCTTCCCTTATAATGAGATTGATTGACGACTAACTTATCCAGCATCATGGAGCCTTCATCTAGTAACTGATGGAAACAGAAGTAGACACCCACAACTAAACACTGAGCCGAAGTAGAATCCAGATGCAGAGAGGGAGGACAAGACCAGACTACAGAAACCCACAGAGACAGCTGACCTGAACAAGGAGGAGCTTATGGGCCCCCAGACTGACAGCTGGGAATCTAGCATTGGACCGACTCAGACCCCCTAAACATGGGTCTCAGAAGGCCTGGGCTGTGTCTAAGGGACCTCTGACAGTGGAATCAGGATGTATCCCTGGTGTACAAAAGGACTTTGGGAGCACATTCCCCATGGAGGGTTACTTCCTTAACCTAGAGGCTGGAGGGAGGGCCTAGTCCCTACTCCAAATGACTTGACAGATTTTGTTGACCCCTCCTGAAAGGCATCACCCTACCTGTGGAGTCAGGGGGGGATGGGAGGGTGATCCGAGGACATAGAAGGGAGGGATGAAGGGAGGGATGGATGGATGGATAGAGGGAGGGAGAAAGATAGGGAGGGAGGGAGGGAGAAAGATAGGGAGGGAGGGAGGGAGGGAGGGAGGGAGGGAGGGAGGGAAGGAGAGGGAACTGGGATTGATATGTAATAAGAAAAGAAATCTTGGGGTAATACTAACTAAACAAATGAAAGACCTGACAAGAAACTTAAGTCTCTAGAAATTAAAGAGGATACCAGAAAATGGAAAAATATCCCATGCTCTTGGATAGGTAGGATCAACATAATAAAAATGGCAATCCTACCAAAAGCAATCTACAGATTCAATGAAATCCCTATCAAAATCCCAACACAATTCTTCACAGACCTTGAAAGAACAATACTCAAACTCATATGGAAAAATAAAAACCCAGAATAGTTAAAACAATCCTGTACAAAAAAGGAACTTCTGGAGGCATCACCATCCCTGACTTTAAACTCTCTTTTATTACTTTTTAGTAATAAAAAAAAAATTTAAAAAACTTGGTATTGGTATAAAAGCAGACAGGTGAATCAATGGAATTGAATGAAAGACCCTGATAATCAGTCCACACACCTACAAATACCTGATTTTTGACAAAGAAGCTAAAATGGTACAATGGGAAAAGGAAAACCTCTTTAACAAATGGTGCTGGCATAACTGGATGCCCTCATGTAGAAGACTGCAAATAAATCCATATCTATTGCCATACACAAAACTCAAATCCAAGTGGATCAAAGACCTCAACATCAATCCAGCTACATTGAACCTGATAGAAGAGAAAGTGGGAAGTAGCCTGGAACACTTTGGCATAGGAGACCACTTCCCAAATATAAAACACGAGTAGCACAGACCCTGAAAGCAACAATCAATAATGGGACCTCCTGAAACTGAAAAGCTTCTGTAAGGCAAATTACACAGCCAATAAGACAAAACAACAGCCAGACGAATGGGAAAAGATCTTTTCCAAGCCCACATCTCACAGAGGGCTAATCTCCAAAATATATAAATATCTCAAGAAACTAGACATCAAAATACAAACTAACCCAATTGAAAAATGGAGTACAGAGTTAAGCAGAGAATTCTAACCATAAGAATCTCAAATGGCCAAAAGGCACTTAAGGAGCTCAACATCCTTAGTCGTCAGGAAAATGCAAATCAAAATGACTCTGAGATACTCTCTTATTCTGTCAGAATGGCTACAATCAAAAGTACTGAGGACAGCTATGTTGGAGAGGATGTGGAGTCAGGGGAACACTCCTTCACTGCTGATGTGGGTGCAAACTTGTACAGTCATTTTGGAAATCAATATGGTGGTTTCTAAGGAAATGGGGAATCAATCCACCATATTGATTTCCAAAATGACTGTACAAGTTTGCACCCACATCAGCAGTGAAGGAGTGTTTCTAAGAAAATGGGGAATCAATCTACCTCAAGATCCAGTGATACCACTCTTAGGCATATACCCAGAGGACAATGGATCATACCACAAGGACATTTGCTCAACAATATTCATAGCAGCATTATTTGTAATAATCAGAATGTGGAAACAACCTAGATATCCCTCAACTGAAGAATGGATAAGTAAAATGTGGTACATTTACACAACGGAGTATTGCTCAGTGGTAAAAAAAAAAAAATGATGACCTCATGAAATTTTCAGGGCAAATAATTGGAAGTAGGAAAGAACATCCTAAGTGAGGTAACCAAACTCAGAAAGACAAACACAGTATGTATCCACTCATAGGTGAATATTAGATGTAAAGCAAAGGATAACCAGACCACAATCCATGGCTCCAGAGAAGCTAGGTAACAAGGAGGACCCAAAGAAGAACACATGGATCACCCTGGGAAGGGAAATTAGATGAGATCTACAGGGCAAACTGGGGGAAGGGAGTAGTAAAGGGGATGAGAATAGTAGGGCATGAGATGGCCTAGGCAGGGAGGGATGCAATGGAGAGCAATGAAGGGATATCTTCATAAAGAGAGCCACTATGGGGTTAGGAAGAAACCTAGTGCTAGGGTATCTCCCAAGAATCCACAAGATCCCCAACTAAGATTCCTAGCAGTAGTAGAGAGGATGCCTGAACTGATCTACCCCTGTAATCTGATGAATACCCCAACTTTCATAGAGTCCTCATCCAGAAATTGATGGAACCAGACACAAAGACACAAATATACACAACCAAGAACCAGGCTGTGCTCTGGGAATCCAGTCAAAGAGAGGGACAAGGGAATATAAGAGCAAGGGAGGTCAAGATCATAATGGAGAAATCTACAGAGACAGCGGAACCAAGCTCATAGAAACTCATGAACTTTAGACCTACAACTGTGGCGACGCCAGGAGACTGAAATAGGCCTTACATATATGGGAGACAGTTGTGAAGCTTGGACTAGCTGAGGGGCCCCTGACAATAGGACCATGATACAAACCTGGCACATGAACTAGTTTATTGGAGCCCATTCCTTAGGGTTGAACGTCATGCTCAGTGACTGTAGGACCATGATATTATACCAGCACATAAACTAGCTTGTTGGAGCCTACTCCCCATGGTGGGATGCCATGCTCAGGCTTAATGCATGGGAGAGGCCTGGCCCTGACCCAACCTATTGTGCCAGACTATATTGACTCTTTTGGGGAGCCCTTACCCATGGGGAGAAGTGGACTGAGGGTGGGCTGGAGAGAGTGGAGGGAAGTGGACTAAGGAGGAAGCAAGGGAGAGGAGGGGTTAGAGAGAGAACTGTGGTTAGAATATGAAGTCAAAAAATTAAAAGAATGGAAAAAATTCACTGGGGAACTCCTACAACTGATCATTACTTTCAGCAAAGTAACTGGATTCAAAATTAACTCACAAAAATCAATAGCCCTCCTACATACATACAACAAACATCCTGAGAAAGAAATCAGGGAAACAACACCCTTCACAATAGCCTTAAATAATATATATTATCTTGGGGGTAACTCTATCCAAGCAAGTGAGAGTCTTGTATGATAAAAGTCTTGTATGATAAAAACTTCAAATCTTTGAAGAAAGAATTTGAAGAAAATATGGAAGTATCACTCATGCTCATGGATCAGTAGGATTAACCTTGTAAAAATGGCTACCCTACAAAAATCAATCTACAGATTCAATGCAGTCCCCATCAAAATTTCAACACAGTTCTTCAGAGAACTTGAAAGGTCAATTCTAAGCTTAATATTTGGGGGAAAAACAAAACAGAATAGCTACAGCAATCATGAACAGTAAAAGAACTGCTGGAGTATCACCATTTCTGATTTCATGTTGTACTGCAAAGATATAATAATAAAAACCTAACGGTGCTGACTTACAAACACTCATTGATCAATGAAATTAAAATTGAATTGAAAATACAGACATAAATCAACACACCTATGGACACCTGATTTTTTATTTAAATTTGAAACAAGCTTGTTTTACCTGTCAATCCCAGTTCCCACATCCCCCTGTCCTACCTTGTTCCCCCCACCAATCCCCATCCCATCTCTTATCTGCTCCCCAGGGAGTGAACTTCCATGAGGAGTCTCCAAAGTCTGTCATTTCATTTGGAGCAGGGCCTAGACCCTCCCCCATGTGTCTAGGCTGAGGGAGTATCCCTCTATGTGGAATGGGTCCCTGAAGTTCATTCATATATTAGGGATGAATACTGATCCATTACCAGAGGCCCCATAGACTGAACAGTCCTCTTAACTAACACCCACGTTCCGGTGACCGTAAATGTCCTTCCCTAATAATGAGACTGATGATTACCTTACATGCCATCCTAGAACCCTCATCTAGTAACTGATGGAAGCAGAAGCAGACACCCACAGCTGAACACTGAGCTGAACTCCTGGAATCCAGTTGCAGAGAGGGAGAAGTGATGAGCAAAGGGGTCAAGACCAGGCTAAAGAAACCCACAGAGACAGCTGACCTGAACAAGGGGAACTTATGGACCCCAATCTGACAGCTGGGAACCCAGCATAGGACCCACCCAGACTCCCTGGACACCTGATTTTTTTAATACAGAAGCCAGAAATAGATGCTGGAAAGCAGACAGCATCTTCAATAAATGGTTCTGGTCAAACTGGATGTACATGTAGAACAATGTGAATAGAAGAGTGCTTTTCACTATGCACAAAATTCAACTCCAAATGGACCAAAGACCCCAACTTAAGGCCAGAAGTACTGAATCTGATATGAGGAAAAGGAAACTTTCAGAACAGAACATTGTTAGCACAGGCACTAAGATCAACAATTGGTAAATGGAAATACATGGAACTAAAAAGCTTCTAGAAGGCAAAGGATACCACCATTCAGACGAAGCAATAGCCTACAAAATGGGAAAAGATTACTTAGCAACTATACATCTAATAGGGAAGTACTATTGAAACAATTTGAAGAACTCAAAAACTAGATATCAAGAAAATGATTCAGTTAAAAAATGAGGTACAAATCTTATTCTTGTGTGGATACAGAAAATCCACACAAGAAAATTCAAATGGCTAGAAATACTTAAAGACATGTTCAATATCCTTAGGCATCAGGGAAATGCAAACCAAAACTAAACAAATGATAACTCATACTGGCAAGAATGTGAAATAAGGGGAACACACATCCACTGCTGGTGGGAGTGCCAAGTTGGAAATTAGTGTGGCAGTACCTCAGAAACTGGGAATAGATTTCAAGATCCAGATGTTCCACTTTTAGGCAATATCCAAAGAACTCTATATTTTCCTATAAAAAACACTTGCTCAGCCATGTTCATTGCTGCTCTATTCATAGTAGCCAGAAATTGGAAATAGCCTAGATATCCATCAACAGAAGAGTGGGATAAAGAAAAGAGTGGTACATTTTCACAATCGATATTACTCAGCTCTTAAAAATTAAATCATGAAATTTGCAAGTAAATGGATGGCGCTAGGAAAATAAAACATCCTGAGTGAGGTAACCCAGATCCAAAACGACACTTATCTGTGGGTGGTAGCTGCCAAGTCATTGTCAAGCAAGCCATTCATATAGCCATGGGTTAAATATAGAGTAAAGGACTAGAGTGGGGAGTGGTGGGTCTCCTGAAGAAGCTGTGATGGATAGTTTTACATCAACTTGACACAAGCTAGAGTCATCTGAGAGGAAGGACCTTCAATTAAGAAAATGCCTCCATAAGATCAGAATGTAGGCAAGCCTGTAGGGCATTTTCTTAATTAGTGATTGATGGGGGAGGGCCCAGCCCACTGTGGATGATGTCATCCCTGGGCTGGTGGTCCAGCAATATATATATATATATATATATATATATATATATATATATATATATATAAATAAATAAAAGCAGGCTAAGCAAGTCATGAGAAGCAAGCCAGTAAGCAGTACCACTCCATGGCTTCTGCATCAGCTCCTGCCTCCAGGTTCCTGCCCTGTTTGCGTTCCTGTTCTGGCTTTCTTCAGTGATGGACAACAATGCAAAAATGTAAGCCATTTAAGCCCTTTCCTCCCCAGATTGCTTTTTGGTCATAGTGTTTTGTTCCAACAATAGAAACCCTATATAAGTCAAGGGGGAAAATGAAGTAGTTATGGAGGGAGGAGGGAGGATTGAAACAGAGGATCAAACAGTGGGCTGGGAAGAAGGGGGGATGCAGGGAACAGCATAGGGCGAGGGAGAAGATATGGGAGGGAACAGCTAAAATACGGGACGTTTGAGGGTCATATGGAAACGTAATACAGTAGAATCTTCCTAAAATATATAGATATGTGAAATAAATCTCAATGAAATCATCAAATAATGGGGAAGGCAAAGCCCTAACTAGACATCTCCTTTCACCAAATGAAACCTCTAGTGCAGGGAATGGGTTACACCTTATCAAGCTGTGAGCTTGACAAGGCTTCATGGAGACCCCTGAATAACCCAGGCTATTGCTGAATCTGTTGTTTGCTGTCCACAAACAGATAGTAAGATCCTATTGCTGAAAACAACACTTATACAACTCATTTGCAGTGGAATAATCTTTTTGTACACTGTAAGTATGCATTGCTCTCATTATTAATAAAAAGTTGATTGGCTGATAGCTGGGCAGGAAGAGATTGGGTAAGACAGCATGAGACAGAGAGAATACTGGGATGAGGAAGAAGGGTGAAGTCAGAGAGTCGCCAGCCAGATGGAGCCATGAGCCTGGGGGGGCAGCACACAGATAAATAAAAATGGGTTAAGTTGTAAGAGCTAGTATGAGCTATTAGTAACACGTATGAGCTATTGACCCAGCATTTAAAATTTATATTAAGTCTCCAAAAAAATTATTTGGGAAGTGGCTGCTGGTTATTTGACAGCAGGTGGTTGGGACACTCACTGAAGTTGAGCTGGTAGCCTTCACCCCTACTTCATGGTATTGGAAAGAAGATAAACACCAACCCAGCTACAATCACTGTAATCTATAGTAGTGAGCTGCCTGCAAGATACACTGGTGCAATAGTGACACAAAGCTTGTGGAAGTAACCAACTAATATCTGATTGGATTTAAGGTCAATTCCATGAGGTAAAACCCATGCCTGGCACTGCTTGGGTGGCCAAGAACTAGATAGACAAGAACCCAGGGGAAATCCAAATACTATTGTTATGCTAAAGAAACATAGCAATAAAATAACTCCTAATAACATTCAACTATACTTATTGATCAGGGTCTTGCCCAGCCATCATCAGAAAGGCTTCCTCCTGCATTAGATGGGAACAAATACAAAGGCCCACAACTAAACAATGTGCCAAGAGTGAGAGACTCATAACACTCCATCCTAACTGGGATGTCTCCATCAAATTCCTTTCCTCCTGGCTCAGGGAACCCAGTGGAAAAGGATGCAGTGGGGATGGAGGACGCCAAGGAAACAAGATCTTCTAAACACAGCAGGACCAACACACATAGGAACTCATAGACACTGTGATAGCAAGTACAAGGCCTGCATGGGTCTAAGCCAGATGGGGTCCCAGCACTGAGAGGGAAAATGGACACAAGCCCCCATCTATAACCCAGAAGTTTTCTCAATTGACAACCTCTTGCAAAGGAAAATTTAGTTTCCTCCAATGAGTATACAAATCACTGTGAAGTGCAGGCCCCATGCCCAGCTGTAGATGGCCAACACAAATGAACTCAGTGGTAATTTTGAAGGGATTTTTCTTTGTTGGTTTTATCTTACAGGATTTTGTGTGTACATTACAGTTTCTGCATTTGTGTTTCTAATGGGATTTCTGCATGTATGTGTCTCTGCATGTGTGTTTCTTGTGCTTTTCCTTTGGCTCTTTTTCTTCTTTGTTTATTTTTCATATTCCTATTTGTTTTTATTTTATTATTATTTTTAGAGGCCTATTTTTCTTTTTCTAATTAGAGAAAGAAAAGCGTAGATTTGTGTAGAAGTGACAGTTTGGGAGGAGTTGGGGGCTGGAAAAACACTAATCAGAATATATTACACGAAAAGTTTATTTTCAATAAAAGTAACAGAAAAACAAGTAAAATTTACAAAAAAAAAGAATGTAACATTTTAGCACAGGAGTTGATAAATATATTTACACTAATTTGAACATCGCAGAATGTAAACATACATCAAAACGTTATAGTCCATAGTACCTCACAAATCTACACTATTCACAAGTTTAAAGCTTAAAAACTGGTTTTTCTTAGCTTTAATGAGACACAAACCCATTTTAAATAAATAAAAAATGATCTTAAATAATTTTGTGACTAACCTTACAATGACAGGACAAAGACTATTTGAAGTTCTTTGTCACATATTTTGTATTAGTATCCCAGCTGATTTTGCAAATGACACACACTAGAGTTATCTGAGGAGAGGGAACTACAATTGAGAAAACCCCTTCATAAGACTGGACTGGGACTTTTTTTTTTTTGTCTTATTGGTGTTTTATTTGTTTTGATTGCGTGCACGTGTGTGTGTGTGTGTGTGTGTGTGTGTGTGTGTGTGTGTGTGTGTGTGTGTGTTCCTTGGGCTTTTTTTCTTTTGCTTCTTGTATGGTTTGCTTGTTCTAAAAGGAAAGAGAAGAAAAAGCATAAAGTTGAGTGGGTAGGGAAAATCTGGAAGGTCTAGGGGAAGGGGAAAAATATGATCAAAATGTCATATAAAATTGTTCAATTGAAAAAATTCCCATAGGCAAACCAGTACAGCATTTAATTCAGTGATTGATGTGAGAGGATATGGCCCACTGTGGGTGGTGCCACCCCTGACCCTGGGGTGCATAAGAAAGCAGGCTGGGCAAACCGTGGGAAAAGCAAGTAAGAAGTGTTTCTCCGTGGACTCTGCTTCAGTTCCTGCCTCTAGGTTCCTGCCTTGAGCTCCTACCCTGACTTCTTTCAGTGATAGACTGTGACCTGAAAACAGAAATAAACCTGCCCCACCCAAAGTTGCTTCTGGTTATGGCATTTTATTGAAGCAATAGAAACCCTACATAAGATAGGCAGCCTTCTCCAAAGGAACTATATCTATCTATCTATTAACTAATTGCCATTTTCCTTCATAAAACTACCAAGTGGTACATTGTTTATCAATCCATGTAAGTGTATGAAATTTTCAATGAATACAAAGTATTTTTATAAGATACAACCATAGAATAAAAGTTGCCAATCTTCTACCCGCACTTGAGACCCTCTCCTTCCTACTGGGTTGCCTCGTCCTGCCTTGATATGAGGGTTTGTGCCTAGTTTCATTGTAACTTTGTGTTTGGGTGATATCCCTGGGATACCTGCTGTCTCTTTTTTCTTTAAGGGAAATAGAGGAGTAAATCTGGGGGAGAGGGAAACAGGGAGGAGTGGAGGGAGGGGAAACTGCAGTTGGGATATATTGTATGAGAGAAGACTAAATTTAGAAAAATCACCTAATGAATTTGGACTTGGAATTAAGATAGAATTCCCAACAATTTATGAAATGCCCCTAAATGTTCTGCTTCCACTTTATACTTCACATTTATGCAAAGTGGTACTGTCAGCACTAGCAACTCTAAAATCAAAATATTGACACTGCATGGCCCACAGCATGAAACATTCAGCCAGAATTTGACTCTGTGTAAAAACAAATGTATACAAGTTTGCTTTTGTCTTTAATAAGGTAAAGTTATAGCTATACCAAAGAATTAATTTGAAATAAATTTTCTCATGGTTTAACATTAGTAAATGGTTTAATTTCTATAACTATGATACGTACTCAGGTTCACATGAAAGTTTCTTAGGCAGAAAGGACTCACCAGTAGAGAAGCCTACATGACTAAGACACGTGGCTAATTTTAACCATAGAGGAGAGGTGCAGAGCTCTAAATATGGTGTATTTGTGTGTGTGCATACAGGCTGGTAATATTGTTTACTTTCTATAGAGGAAACAGGGGCACTTGGATACATAGGAAAAAGCAACCTTACCACACTAAATTAAATGTTAATCTGACGGATCACTGATACCTTATCCCTTAGAAGCACCTATTATTGCCATCTGCTCTTGACCTCATTCTGTGGCCCTCTTGACTTCAAAGTACCAATAGAGTCTTTTGATCTATGCTCTATCCCCACCAGTGTCCAAGGTTTGAACATTGTGGATAAAAATCACAATAAGAAAATACCATGGCAGGTATGTGAGAAAATGATACAAAAATTAAATTAAAAAAAACAGTAGATTTTTTTCCCATAATACAGTTTAGAAACACATAATTTTACTGGGTATTGCCATTAGGGAAAAAATAAAAAGGTATCGCTAAGCATTCAGAAAGCCCTGAGATTAAGACCCAGCATTACACACTCACGCACACACGAACACACAGATGCACGCACACACGTGCACACCCACACCAGTTAATTGCCAGCTGAGCATCTGGAAGTACGCTGCCTGAATTCAATCCCATGTCATCCCCTATTAGCTGTGTTGCCTTGAGAAGGCTACTTATCATCAATAACTTCAATCTCCTCCCCGATAAGAGGGAATGCTCACCCACCTTGCTAGCTGTATGTGGATTGGAGAACTCCTCTGTGAACTATGCTAGGGCTCATATCTGAGTTCAGTATCTGTTCACTGCTGTTCCTACATCCTGTGCCACGCATACCATGAGAGAAGAACACTGCCACCCACCCAAGCATGTGGTAACTGTGCCCAGCACAGGTCTATAGACCTGATAGAAGGTGGCTCCCTTGGAATGGCCCCTCCCAAGAATCAGAGGCCAGCTTCTTTTTCACTGCCACCTTTGACCTCTGTGGTCAGACTCCTGCCTGAGACTCTTATAAGGACACAAAGACTCTGTCATTCCTGTTGTTCAAGTTGCCCACCATGATGTGACACATGGTCCAGACTGCTAGGCAGGCAAGATCCTGTGTCCTATTCTGCACCTCTTTCGAGATGCCACCAGTGGGGTCCATGGAACAGCCTGTGTGTTTACACACACAGCTGCTCCAGCTGGAAAGACACGGCCCCTCCACAAGTCCTCCAGGAGGCAGTGGTTCGGACATCTGAGTAGGAGGAGGCAATCCAAGTCATCCACGGGCTGCAGTAACAGGAAGGGAGGAAACAAGCAGGTCGGTGTTCTCATTCCTCAGCTGTCATGTGTGACTTGCTCTGCTTCCCTCCTGGCACAGCAAATGACATGACCACTCTCCTGTGGTCTATTTGCGGAATGCATGCCAGCTGTCACCTTTCTTCTGGCTGCCCTTGTGGCCATATATGCCAAAGTCCACACCCCACACATCTACCTTGGCCGGCTCCGCATCCTGACGCATCAAGGCATGCTCCAGGATCAGCAAGGCCAGCAGTCAACCTCACCAGCCCTGGCACACCACATCCCTAGTTCAGGGAAATGGTCAGTGACCAGTGACCCTGCCGCTTCTTCAGTGGGATCCAGCCGGAGACAATCTTCTGGCTCCAGAAGCTTGTTTGCAAAGGTTTCTAATGAAATGCTTGTGATAGGAGAGAAAGCAATTCAAAGACAACATGGACCCGAAGCTGCTGAAAACAAAATTTCCCCCAAAAGTAAGAATCAGCTTCTACATCAAAGGGACCTTTGTCCTTTGTTTCTCAGTCGATAACCCATCTTGCCTAATACTTTCTGCTCCCCCACCTCTTCAAGGATGCTCCCCTCCCCACCGTTCAGATTTAGTTAAAGTGTCAAATTGCCATAGCCTAGTCATCTAAGAGGTAGTGATAACTGAAAGATTACCCACATGAGATGGGCATTTGGGAGTGTCTGACTGTTAACTGATGTAGGAGGGCCCAGAACACTGTGGGCAGCTTCATTCCCTAGGCAGGCCCTGTGCTATATAAGAAAGCTACCTAAGCATCAACCTGAGAACAAGCAAAAGGAACACTCCTCCAGTTTCAGCTTCAAGGTCCTGCTTGAGCTCCTGCCCTGACTTTCCTCCATGGAAGACTGTAAGCCTTCTGATGAGTCTCTCTCTCTCTCTCTCTCTCTCTCTCTCTCTCTCTCTCTCTCTCTCTCTCTCTCTCTCTCTCTCTCTCTCTCTCATTTTTATTTTTTTTTGGTCCCAGTGTTTTATTGCAACAAGAAACTAGGGACCACTGGCTGGTAAATTCATTGCCTGTATTCCGCTTGGGGAGATGCAAACCAATTCTCAAATATTCCAGCTTAGTTTATCTGCTATCCCAAATATCCCTGTTTGTTCTCATCAGGGACCTAAGCATTGAACCATTTGATCCATCACTGCATTTAAAGACTTTAGAAAGACAGACACTGACTTTCTGTGTAGTTCAGGATGGCCGCAGGATGCCTTGCTTAGATTTCATATTCTGTTTTCAATAATTGTGATGAAATTATTGTATTTTAAAGGTAAAAGTGTTAGTAAGTGCCCCTTTAAAGTGGTTTGGGGGCCATTGCCCTCTTAAAAACTTCCTAAAACAGGATCACAGAACTTCAGGAATGTAGCTTCTTTATAATTGGGTCAGCCTAACCACCCACATCTCCCCTCCTACACCTCTACCAAAGGTCCCTGCCCAGAACAGCACCCCCACAGGGACTGAATATGAGCCTGAGCCATTCTTGGATAGCTGGACCTGACTCAGGAATCATGGAAGATCCACATCCTAGATGCCCAGCAATCAATCTTCCAATGAAGCCTCTTCCACCATCCTGCCAAGGGAAGTCTGTCTTGAAGAAAATGCTTACAACCAGCCCAGAAAGCAAGAGATCTGAGAACCGTGGCTGAGCATACAAAGGCAGCAGCTTCCTTGTAGCAGGACCCTCGCCCATTCTCTAAGAGTCTTCACAGCTGTGTCATGGGCTCCATTTGCGGAAGAGCATCTCCCAAGTAGCATGGCCAGGGCAGGTGTGAGGACACATTCCCCAGATGCACATGATAACTGGGTTCTCCACATCCTTCAAAGCAAAAGCCCACCAGGCTGTCAGCATGGGAACCTCAAATCCAACCTTCCTTTTACCTAGACGGTGTTTTCTTTGGGGACCCATATAATTACTGAAGTGACTCACAGTGGACATGATTCCAGAGGCCACAAAAGGGCTAAGCAATTCCTGTGCTTAAGTATTTTAAAAGCCATTTAAACCATACTTTACTGCATGTATAATGTCTTAGATTAGGTTTCTATTGCTGTGATGAAACATTGTGACCAAAAGCAACTTGGAGAGAAAGGGTTCATTTCAGTTTACAGTTTACAGTTTGGTCAGGAAAGAAATTAATATAGACATCATGTAGGAGCATGGCTTATTGGCTTTCTCTCCATGGATTTCTCTCCCTGCTTTCTTATAGCACTCAGGCATCACCCACAGCAAGCAGGGACCTCCCACATCAATCATCAACCAAGAAAATGCCCCACGGACTCCCTCACAGGTATATCTGGTGGAAGTATTTCTCAACCATGGTCCCCTCTTCCCAAATGACTCTGGCTGTGTTGTGTTGACAGAACACTAGCGAGCACATTGAGCAATACAATTTACATATTAAATGCTATATAGATTGATCTAATTTCATTTTAAATGAAAAAAAAGAGAGACAAAAATTTCAGGTTATAGGAAAAAAAAAAAAAAGATGGTGGCGTCCCACTCCTGACTATGACCAAGGAAATCTGTGGCGCCCATAAGACCTCCAGATCAACTAAGAGGCAGGTGAGTCTCTGTATTCAAAGACATAGAGAAAACCCTCTCAAAAAGAAAACAAAAATACAGCCAAATGTTATGCCTTTAAAATGTGGACTGACCAAATTGGAAGAGATGACAGAACAGCCATGTACAAGGAGAATGACAAATCTATATACCCTGCACTGCTGAGTCTCAGCTAGCAGGCTGCAAATACAAAAGTTGTTCCTGAAGCCAGGAGTTGGTGGTGCATGCCTTTGCACTCGGGAGGCAGAGGTAGGCAGATCTCTGTGAGTTCAAAGCCAGCCTGGCCTACAGAGCGAGTTCCAGAAAGGCTCCAAAGAGATACAGAGAAACCCTATCTTGAAAAACAAAAAAATAAAGTTATTTCTTATGAGCCATGTTGCTGCTCATCCTAATGACAGGGAGATATGTAGCAGTTTGGGGCTTCTACAGAAACAGGTCATTGCTAAATAGGACTGGTCCTAAGTCCAGGTCACATTACTTAGCTGCTGCTTCTTCTCCTCCTCCTTCTCTTTCCTCCCCATAATCCTGGGGGTTATGGACCTGGGAAAACTGGGAAGTGACTGTGCTTGGGGTTTGTAATGTGAAATTCCCAAATAATCAATGAAAATGTTATGAAAAAATTCTTGGGTTATAGATCCCCTCCCTCCAGAACAACAACAACAACAACAAAGTAACCATTCTTTTCTAAGTGAGAGTGTGAAAAACTGTACTTCATAACTATTCATGCGTAATTCCTATTGCACTAATAGTTGATGGAATTAGAAAAAAAGTCCGACTTCCACAGTCACCGCCTCAGAGGAGGAACACTTGCAAGATTCTTTTGGAATGTAAATAAGTTTCTCGATATATCAACACAGAGAAAATTAAATGCATATCCAGCATGAGTAAGAGTGGAGTGAGGTCAAAGGTATGGGGAAGTAAGAAACAATGATGAAGTAGAAAATAGAAAACCTCTATCTCATGACTCCTGTGTCCTTTAGTCTATTCTTTGTCCTTCATCACAAGATACTATCCTCTCTTAATTTTCTTTATAAATTTTAGACTATATTCACACATCTACCTATTTACATATACATGAACACTATAAGCTAGAAGCCACACATGGGGGAGAATATGTGTTTTGCTTTGTTTTGTTTGTTTTGTTTTGTTTGACTTTATATTACCTTAATTAAAATTATGTTTTCTAGGTCCATCCAACATCCTTTAAATTTCATGGTTTCATTTTTCTTTACAGATAAATAATATTCCATTTTGTGTATTGCCACATCTTATCCATTCATTAGCTGGTGAACATCTTGAGCTGGTTCCTTTTCATGGCTATTGTGATTAGAGTAGCAATAAATATTGACTTGAAAGTATCTAAGGCACTGGACGATAAAAAGACCTTCCATGCTTCTGGATTGGCAGAATTAATATCATAAAAATGGCTTAACAAAAGATATACACAAATTCAATGCAATACCAATTAAAACTCTAATGTCATATAGTTCTAGAAAAAAAATCCAAGAATTTATATGGAATCACAGAAGATCACACATAGCCAAAACATTCCAAGAAGAAGAACACAGCTAGAAGTATAACAATACCTGACCTCAAATTATAATACAGAGCCACAGTGACAAAGACAGGCTGATACAGGTATAAAAACAGACTGTAGATGATCAGTATACACTAGAAGACCAGAAATAAACAAAGGCAAGACAAACTATCATCCAGGGTATAGAATCATACCCATATCTTTAACTCTATACAAAAAAAAAAATAACTCAAAAGACCTGAATTTAAAACCCCAAATGATGGGAGATATCATTCTGTAAATATGTTTTTCTTACCAGTTAATGAATAAAGCACTATTGGCTAATAGGAAAGTAAGATAGGTGGGACTAGGAGACAGGGAGGATTCTGGAAGATGTAGTAGAGAGGGGTCAAGATGTAGGCCATGGGAGAAGTAAGAGTTCCCAACCCTTTCTCTGGTAAGATAAGACCATGTGGAAATACTTGTATTGATATAAATGAGTTAAGATCGAATACAGAGCTAGCCAATATGAAACACTAGTAACAGGCCAACAGTTTTATAATTAATACAGTGTCTCTGTGTGTTATTTGGGACTGACGTGGCTGTGGGACTAAGCTGGCAGGAAACTTCTTGTAATAGCCAAACTCTAAAACTGCTGGAGGAAGGACAGTGAATACTTTTTAAGACATTGGGGTAGGCAAGAAACTTTTTCTAGAACATCAATAGCACAGAAACTCGCCCTAAGTGATAAAAAGATGAAATGATAAGATAAAAAGTTTCTGCTTAGCATAGTCAACTCTCATTGAACCAGACAGACAGCTCACAAAATGGAAGAAAATATTTACCATCCATTATTCAGATAGGA
The DNA here is from genome assembly GCA_030556225.1 of Cricetiscus sungorus. Lineage (NCBI taxonomy): Eukaryota > Metazoa > Chordata > Mammalia > Rodentia > Cricetidae > Cricetiscus > Cricetiscus sungorus. The sequence continues at coordinate 10,602,060 of JANBXA010000600.1, read as the reverse complement.
GGCTAACATTCATAATTTACAAAGAACTACAAAAATTAAACACTTTAAAAAAACTCTGCTATTCAATAAATGGGCTACTTAAATGAACAAATGGATCTCAAAAGAAGAAACACAAATAGTAACATTTTAAAAAATGTGTTCAACATCCCTAGACATGGGGAGAGGGTATGTAAAAGTATAAGTGTAAGCAAGCACAGTATAACTGGACAGTGGTTATTGGAAGCAACCCAGGCAGTAATAATGTTTGAACAACTACTTGTTGAGCATCTAACATGGGCCAAGAATCAGGTAAGCTTGTTAAATATGTGCCCCCGGGGAAGCAGATGGGCAGGAAAGGCGATTGAGAGGTGTGCAATGAAAAAGCCACCCTCGAGCCTGGTATGCACGGTGCAGCTGAGAAACGCTAGGCTGCACTGAGCTCCCCCTTAGTTTCTCTCTGCATAAGTGATATTCACCAATACCAAGTGTCAGAAGTTTCTCTGTGCATGTGTGGTAAGTGAACCTTCACCTATAGCAAGTGTCAGAAGTGAGTCACAAACAAGGGTCTAGAAAATCACCACTCAATAAGGAGGAAACCAGGCCTCGGGGCAATATCCAGCGGTCTTAGAAACACAAGCATCTGGGTAAAATAAGCTATATCGCACAAGCTCTGGGAATTCTGACCACTGCACTGGATGTTACCACTGTGACTTCTGCTTGCCTTCCTATGAGACTGGAAACAAGCTGGACAGAGGTCCTTTGGGCTAGAAATGGTTCAGCGAGAAGATGGCTGGCTAGTTTGCTTTCTGTTTCTGTGATACAGGCCACGGCACGGTCAAAACAACTTAGGGAGGAAAGGGTTTATTTCGGCTTACAACTTGTAGTTCACAAGGAAGCAAACACATGGCAGGAAGTCAAGGCAGGAACCTGGAAATGTTGTTTAGTGGCTTGCCCTTCATGGTTTGTTCTCATTCAACCAAGACTCACCTACTCATGGGTGGTACCACCCACAGCAGGCTGGACCCTCCCGCATCAATCATTAATCAAGAAAGGGTTCCACAGAACTGCCCACAGGCCAGTCTGATGAAGGCCGTTCCTCACTGAAATTTCCTTTTTCTAGATCAGTTTAGACTATGTCATGTTGACAACAAACAACGACAGAGCTAACTGGCACAGTGGCCAAGGAGCTGGATGATGGACACTAAGGTAATTGTCATGAAAAAGTGCCACTGTAAGTAGACTAGACAAGGGAGCCCACAACCTTGGGTGGGACAACGGACAATGCAGCATCATAGGAACTATAGGAACAGTCCTGAGTAGCCTAAACAATTAAGTCACACACTTTTCCTCCTGCAGCCTTCAACCCAACTCATTGCCAGAGTACTCATATGCCCATTTTACAGATGGGAGTTGAGGCATAGGAAGGTGTTTAATAAAATGACTAATATAGAAACGAGGCACAGCTGGGGTTAGAAGGCAGGGCTGTAATTCCAAAACCTATCCTTTGATGTGCTACTGTTCATGGAGCAGCATTTGAGTTATGTGGCCAAAGGATGTGTGGGAGATGGACTGCTAGTGTCACCTCTGTGACTGTTTATGAACAGGGGATGGAGTCTGATATCATAGCAATTCTTGCCTCTTTGTACAGAATGTATTTCATCCCACCCTAGTCAGGAGAGGTTAGCTAATCAGTCCCAGGTTACAGCAAAGCTGTTCCAGTGAGAACCCTGATAACTATCCTTTCTCTGGTCCTTTCTGAGGAAGAAACCTAGTTATACCACCACTATCCTAAGAATGTTCTGGAACACATGACCTACTAGTTCAGCCATTGGTGATTGGACCAGAGTGCCATGTATAAACTGAGGCAGGGTAATTTGACCTCAAGAGGAACCCCCAGGATGGCTCATGCCTGAGCCAAACAAGACACACAGAAAGAAAAAAAATTGCTTTGTATTGGGAAAAAAACAGAGTGCTGGGCAGAGGGGATCAGGACAAAAAGCCCAGCCTGACCGAGTCCACTGATGAAAGAGAATTAGTTTGGTTTAGGGAGAGCCCGAACTCAAGAGGAAAAAGAGTTTGTACTGCTCAAACCCAAGCATTGCCATTGACTTCCTGGGATGGTGCTATTTACAAACTCATGAGTCCCCGTGACAAAACTGTCCCTGGGTTTCACGAGGCCTGCAGCCTGGGCCTCTGTGAAGCCTCACACCTGTTTCTTTAGTTTGTCTGGATGGGGCACGGTTCACCCTAGCAACCATGAAACCACCAGAAGATTATACATAAAGCAACAATCAAGTCAAGCTGAATTCTGTTGATAGGAAATACTTCGGGGAAGGTCACTTCTTTCAATGCTATCTTGAGACAAAGCAATGCCAAAGTGAAAAACAGATGAGAGCTGTGGGCAGCGTGGCTTGTGGTGAGTCCCACTGGTGTGGCTTCTCCACCCCAGGTCTGCTGTCAGTGCTCCTGCTTCTTACCCAACACGTGACTACATCTCTCTCATCAGCTTATCTGCACTCACTACACTCTCACTGTCTGACCGTGAGTTTCTAACACTCATGGAAACTTGACAGAAAGCTGGACCCTTTCCCCGCCATCTCTTCCGCACCCCCCACACACACACATTTCTATTAGTTCTTTGAGAATACTGTACAATGTACTTTGGTCAGAGTTACCATTCCTTCCAGATCTACCTGACTCCCACCTATCTTTGTGTTCTCTACCATCAAGTACAGTTGGGGCTGCCCACATGCTCTTGGATATGTGGCCTACGATGACCAAGCCACCAGAGCCTTAAAGAAAACTGACTTTCCCTTTCTAAGCAGCTTTCAGTTGCAAATAGCTCCTTAGCTAGAAGTGGGACTTCCTGCCCACCTCCCCTCTCCTTGCTGGCATCTTGTCTGTCTTGAGCTTGTACATGCCTAAGGTCATCCATTAAAAAACAAAAAACCAACAGACTCCTCCCCACCCCCCCCAAAAAAAATCTAAACAGAAACCCTAGAGTTAAGTGACATCCTAAATCAAATGGATTTCACATATCTACGGGTTTAACATAGCCACACAAATGCTAAAGTATACACATTCCATTCAGGAAGTTTCTTGAAAAATGATCTCATATTAGTACACAAAGAAAGTCTCAACAAGTAAACAATTTGAAATCATGTCTTGCATTATATCTGACCTTCGTGGAATAAAGCTGGGTACCAACAGCATCAGAAACTACAGAAAGTTATAGAAACTAAGAATATTACCACCATCTCTCTCTTGAGATTATTATAATGTCTTTGTTGGCTTTCGACTGCATCTCTGGACCAATCTGTGTTCAAAATCAACAGTGACCTGGCCACTTCTGGCACTGCAGCATACACCAGGCTATTCAAGCTTTGCCATCAGGGATGTCTAACATACAAGTTATAGCTGCTGGCTTTGACCCTTACACTTGTAATTTTTTTTTCATGTCTGAGACTTTTTTTTTCCATTTTGGAAGGGGAATGGAATAGAATCCAAGGTGTTGTATGTTCTAGGTAAGTCTTCTACCACAGAGCCACATCCCTAGCCATACCTGGGACTCCAGAAAACTATGAAGCTAGGAAAATCTCAGTGGTCCTGACTTGCTGCAGTATTAGGAAGGCCCTAATGTATTTAAAACATCATTTAGAATGTTTCTTTGGGCAAGAGACCATTTGAACATTTTATCTCGAAGTCTCTATCACATCAAGTCTCAACAGACAGTGTGTCACAGAATGTAAATGACAAAGCTAGACACATAACAACTTACCTACTCAATAAGCCATATGGTGTGGATTAAATGACAAGCTCTCCCAGAACAGTGGCAAACTTTCATCTTAGGCATGATGCCTGATGCAATATGAAAAAAAAAAAACCTTAAAATGATGAAATGACAGAGAGAAAAAGAGCAGAGAGGCCTAACAGATGCACAACACATAGGACCAGACTCTAAAACCATGAATTTCATAGAATATCTCCAAAATGCATCCACCACCGGTCACAGTTTGGCAAGCCACTACCTGCCTGTCTTGTTTCTGGCTCTTCTTGATCAAATTATCCATTGGAGACACAGATTCTATGATGCTATAAAGAACTATAAAGCATTGAAGTCACCAGCAACAAGGCATGAATAATGCTGACCTGTGTTTGTTCATGACAGTCATGTTTTTCAGGGTGTGTTTGGAGATTTCACTGAGCTGTGTAGTCTTAGTGGCTGTCTCCTCACAATCTTCTGCTGAGAGGCATTCTGCAACAGAGACATGAATAACTTTTAAGCCAAAATCTAAATGTTAGTTTATATAGCTGAAAGTTTTCTTTTTTCCAAATGGTTTTCACTAGCCAAACAAGTTCTATTTTCAGACTTGGCCACATCATTATCTAGTGTTTCCATTGTGGTTAAAAAACCAGGAGATTGTACTTTCAACCGTTTCACTGAAGTTCAAAGTCAACACTAACATGCATAATAAGAGCTAATTTTTAGGGATCAGATTTCCATAGAGGTCAGATGCCTTTCAACTAAGAGATCTATTAGGAGTGACATTGGTGAGGTAAACAATGAGACTTTTACTACCCTGACAGCTACTGCCGCCATGCAAGCAATCAATTCAGCTTGTCAGGAGGCCAATACCCTAGAAAATATGCTAATGGAAGGCTGGTATTAACTGCCAACTTGCCAGAGTCTAGAACCACCTAAGAGACAGGCCTCTAGGCGCACCTCTGGAGGATTATCTTGATTTTGTTAGTTGAGGTAGAAAGACCTGATGTTGGTGGCCCTATTACCTGACTGGTACCCTGGATGAGTGAGAGACAGAGAGGAGGTGAGCAGCATGCATCCACCCCTCTCTGCATTCTGACTCTGGTTGGGATGTGACCAGTGTTTGAATTTCTTGCCATCTTCACTTTCCCTCCATTCTGACCTTTGAACTGTGAACTAGAACCAACCATTTCACCCTCAAGTTGTTTGTCAGAGTATTCTATCACAGAAAAGGGGAAGATTGGTACATATTCTTAAGACGTTTACATTCTTGGGAGAAAAGGGAAAATGGAGCTGACATATTAGCTATTACACTAAACAATTATAATTTGGGGGCTGAAGAGATGGCTCAGTGATCAAGAGCACTGATTACTCTTCCAGAGGACCCAGGTTCAATTCCCAGCACCCACATGGCAGCTCACAACTGTCTGTAACTTCAAGACCTGACACCCTCACATAGACATACATGCAGGCAAAACACCAACGCACATAAAACATAAATTGTTTAATTATAATTTTTTTGAATAAAGCAAAATTGGTGCAAAATCAAGGATGGGAATGTGCTGGGAAGAGTTAGCAGTCTGCTGAAAATGTCAAAAATTTAAGGACACAGAAGAGATGAAACCTTGACTAAACACTGACCCTTGTCACCGTGACCTCAGAAGGAAGAACAAACTAGCTCTCAGTAGACACTGAGGCAAATGACATGGAAAAAGGAAACCCCAGCATCGTTCTGTTCTTCCTCAGGTGAGATGATGCCTGCCACTCTATATTCAGGTTAGCAATGTTCCCTGGCCATGCTTTTCAGTGTTAGTGAGCTGGGATGCCCAGCAGGCACTCTAATGACAGAATCCTGTGCTTCTGATCTTATAGGCTGCCTCTCTAGTCTTTCAAGTCCTCAACATCATCCTCTATGGTCATTCATTAGGGTCATCACTACTAAGTGCATTTATGTGCCCATATTTAATATTACAGATGTTATCAAAAATTTGAGGTGTCCTGTCAGGAGTGCCACAGGTCACCAGCAAAACTGGAAACCCCCTGTCCCTACCACTTAGCATTCTTAGTCTCATTAATAAAAGAATTTAGGAACAATTTAAAAGATACTTGAAGATGATTTTTATTAGAGTTTAAAGGAAAAATCACAGGGCAGGCAAGCTCTGAATCTTAGCAACTGGCCAGAGCAGGAAAGATGGAGAGGAAGGAAAAAACCATGTCCCTTAGAGTTAGGAAAGGATGCTTGGCCCAGAGACACAGAGCAAAAAGACTCTACCTTAACTTCAGAAAACAGTAAAGAGGCCTAAGTACCAGGCAAGAATAAATAGTCAGGCTGTGGTTAGCATCCAAGAGAAGAAAAGAAGAAAAGGAAAAGTTGTGCCTGTACCAGTATGGCCAAAATCAGACAAGAGGGGCTACTCAGGATGGCATATTAACTTGGATGGAAATGGCCCCCAAGCTGACTATTCAGCTATGGACAATTTTAACAGTGACCATGGTAGTGAGAAAGAAGATACAACAATTTTCACTAAGCTAATTCAGTGAATTGCCTGATGGCTGTATACCAGAGCACAAGAGATATTCTGTTGATAATCCAACCCAGCCCATCTCTCAAAGCAGCCAACTAGGGAGAGAAAGAGTCAAGCAAACAGCCACGGAGTGGTATGGGAACTGCACTGAACACGAGTTAACAGTGAAGGCAGAGCAGTTCCTGAGCGGGACACCACAGTGGGGTCCAGCGCTTGTGCAGAACCGGCTTAAAGCCCATTCTTCTATTACCTTTGCTGCCGCCTATTTCAGGGCCTGTGGCTTACAGGAATATTTGGACCTGTTGCTAAATGACCGTCCACACTCTGGTCTCTTTTCCATGCAGGGTATCTTTTAATATGTCACTGGGCTTATTCATGTAAAATGAAAATCTGATAATGACTCCCCACAGAGTGTTCTACAGTTGGACAGAGTGGTATTTACATGCATTATTTCATTCTACCCTGTCTTCCTAATGAAGAAACTGAGTGACAGTTAAACAATTCACTCAGTCACAAAGCTCACAAAGTTAGTAGCAAGGCAGGCAGCAGAGCTGGGTTTCAAAGCCAGCTGTGTCTGAATACTGCTTTTGTCTTAACTATTACCATACATTGTCCCCCCCAAAAGGCAAAATTCTTACATGTGCAGAAATGACTTAAGCAGAAAAACAGGGTTATTAAAAAGCACTAACTGCAGCCCTGCTTCCACTTACGATGCAGAAAAGCACAAGAGGTGATTGTTTCCACCCTACAATATGGAGAGATTTAATAGTTCCGGTTATGAGAGTTCAGCTTCTGTTGGGCTATCAGATCACAGGGGCCTAAAAAGATGTGGGCAGATCACAGACACCACAATATCCCCAGGCCACTTGCAGAGTTGGTAGTGTCCAGCATGTGGTTTGACATGAAGCTGGCATCAACAAGTGTGTTGGGCTATACTCATAGCCACCTTGGAATTGTGTATGACCCTAGCTACATGTTAGGCATGGTTAGAGACGAACAGCACTCAACCAGGAAGAGGCGATGCCTATGGCAGATGCAAACAAACAAATCCCACTAAATTGTTGCCAAGACTGATTCAGATCCTGACAATAAAAGCCTGATGGATGAAGTGCTCCATCCTTGATTCACTTCAGTCTCTCCTCTTCTACAGAGTCTAGCATCCAAGGACAAATCACAAATGCCATGGGAAGGACAAACCAAAACACGTTTTCAAGCTGGGCATGGTGGTGCTGGCCCTTGGGAGACAGAAGTAGGCAGATCTCTGTAAGCTTACATAGTAAGCTCTAGGAGAGCCAGAGTTCCAGACCCTGTCTCACCAAAAAACAGCGGAAAAAATGGTATAAAACCATCAACAGATCTGATTCACGAATGGCTCTGTAAGGATGGAGGCCAAAAGCAGCTATAATTACTTAAGAACTATTGGAATGGTGAACAGCACTTACAAATAGAGAGGCCCAAAACATCAATAAAAATTCATTTTGAGAACTCAAGTGAGAATTCTGGAAATAAAACATGGTATCAGAAATAAAACATAATGGATTTATTAGCATACCAAACATGGCAGTGAAAAGAATCAGTTATCTTGAAGATGGGTAAACAGAAATTATGTAAACTGAACCATGAGGAGAATGCTGCATATTGCACAGATTATGATATATGATGTTTTTATTTTCAAAATATTTACTAATTTCTCCCAAAAGCTCTTATTTGGCCCAAAGTTTAGATTTAAAAAAAAAATGGCATGTATACTTTCCAAGTCTTTGTATATTTTCCAAATGTCTTTCAGTTTTTGACTTCTGATTTAATTCATAGTGTTCAAAGAATATAATATGCCTGATTTCAATTATTTAAAAATTGGTTTGTTTTATGGCCTAAAATATGGTCCTTCTTGATGACTGTCCCATGTGCACTAGAGAAAATGCTTAGCCTGGTACTTTCTGGTTGGAGTACTCTGGTGCTGTCAGTGAAGAGACATTAGCTTCTGGTATTCTAGGCATCTGTGTCATTGCATCAAATGACAGAATGAGAGCCTCTTACATTCTCCATACAGAGTTGTAGATTTTTCTACTTTGCTTTTGGTTTCTGTCAGTTGTTCGTTATCTGTATCTTAAAGACTTTGCTATAAGCAAATGAAAAAATTTGCATTTTTTTCTCTGTTTTCATTGAGAGGGGGTCCTGTTATATAGCTCAGGCTGGCCTCCAAATTGTAATTCTCCTGCCTCTACCTCCCAAGTGCTGAGATTTCAAGTGTATGTCAACATATCTGACAAGGTATTATATCTTATAACTGTAAAATTTGGTTCCTTTCATGTCTTTTGGGCATATATTTTTGCATGTACATGTATGTGTGAGTGTGTATGGGGGTAGTATGTGCACCCATTCTGTGTGAAGGCATCTGCATGGGACTCCAAACTCCCCAGTGATGGGGCCGCAGTTCCTATTCCACCATGCCCACCCTCTTTGTGTGTTCTAGGGATTTGAACTCGTGCTTGAGCAGCAAGCACTCATCCACTGGGCCATTGTTTCCCACTGTGAATAGTGCTTTAGTTTTAACCTCTATGCATGCTAACCCCATCATACATGCTTGCAGGTTTTGCTCTCAGCAGTCAGTAGCATTCGGTGCTGTGTTCAAAGAGAAGGGAGAACGTTCATTGATGAGTGAAGCCCAGCACTAGAACCTGGGGAAGAGGAACTGGATGAGATCAAAACAAGCAGGAGGGAAGAAGTGATGGAGAACAGAAAGCAATGAAACGAAACACAGGAGATCCAGGAGACCAAAGGCTAGTTCTCTGAAACTTTCAATGAAGTTTGTAACCAGTTAGCCAAATTTACCAAGGAAAGGAAGCAGGGGCTCAGAACGCAGCTCAGCCCCAGTGCTGGCCCAACGTGCACAAAGCACTAGAAGGGAAGGAGGAAGAAATACGAGTTTTCAACATCACAAGTAAAGGTCACTACAGATTTTGAAGATGGCTAAATAATAGGGAAAATTAGTAAAAATATTACCCCAACAAATATGACATGTTATTGGTAGTTTTTACTCTAGCCCCATGTTGAAATACTAAAACACTGTTGGCTTTTTAGACTCTGGGCTCTTTACTCTTTTGGGGGATCACTGCCCAGCTCCAAGATAAATACACATGGAGGCTATTATTATTTATAAGTGCTCTGCCTTATAGTGGCTTATTTCTAACCAGCTTTTCTTAACTTGAATTATCCCGTCACCCTTTTGCCTCTGGGATTTTATCTATCTCTATTCCTGTATTCCTTTCTTTACGTCTTACTCTTACGTCTTACGTCTTACGGCTGGCTGTGTGGCTAGCTGGCTGGCCCCTAGAATCCTCTCTCCTTGTTCTTGCTCCTCCTTTATCCAGCTTTCCCCTTCTATTTATTCTCTATGTCTAGTAGCCCCACCTATCTTTTCTCCTGCCTTGCATTGGACATTCAGTTCTTTATTAGACCACTAGGTGTTTTAGACAGGCAAAGAATCATAGCTTCAGAGAGTTAAACAAATGCAGCATAAACAAAAGCAACACATCTTTACACCATTAAAGAAATGTTCCACAGCACAAAAAGAGTAACACACTTTAAAATAATATTCTACAACAACAACAAATAAAATATGTGATTTACTTTAAAAAGCAATGGTATTAAGACTCAAAAAGATAGGATAAAATATTTTCTTTAAATCTTGCTAAATGTTATTAGACTAAATATTATAATTATAGATCTTGCTTAATACTGTTTTTGTTACCTATAATTTGACTATGTTAAAGTTAAAACCTTTCTTTTTGTTTAAACAAAAAGGAGGAGATGATGGGAGATGTTATTCTGTAAATATGCTTCTCTTATTGACTGATAAATAAAACACTGTTGGTCAATAGGGAAGCAAGATAAGCAGGAGTAGGAGATGAGGAGGATTCTGGGAAACATAGGCACAGGAGTCAAGATGTAGGATGCCAGAGGAGTAAGAAAGAGGTCTGGACCCTTTCTCCAGGAAGATAAGACCACATGGAAATACTTAGATAAAAAGAAATGGGACAGAAATTAAGACAGAACTAGTCAATAAGAAGCCCTAGTCATTGGCCAACAGCCTTATAACTTAAAAAAGAAAGAAAGAAAGAAAAAGCAATGGTATTGACTACCCATGAACAGCTGGAAATGTAAAACAATACCATATGTCAACAAATTATAACACATGAACTACTTGAGAATAAATCTAACAAAATACATACAATATTATTAAATATTAGCTATTATTGAAAGAAATTAAAGTTATTAAGAAATGGAATGTTAAATCATATCGTGAGCCAAGCAATTTGACATTATTATTATTACAACACACCCATACCCCAGTTGATCTATAGAATCAACACAATCCAGTGAAAATCCCAGTAAGCCTTACTGATGGAATTTAAAAGCTAACTGAGGGGCTGAAGAGATGGCTCAACAGTTGGGAACACTGGCTGCTTTTCCAGAAGACCTAGGTTCAATTCCCAACATGATATAGTGGCTCACAACCACATGTAACTCCAATCCCAAGGGATCAATGGGCACTGGGAACAATATATGGTGTACAGACATATCTGCAAATGGAACACCCATATACATTAATAAATTAATTAATAGAAAGTGAAAAGGAAACTGAACTAAGAAAACTTCAAATAACCTGTTTTCAAGACAACACTGGCATGAGCCTAACAGCAACGCAGAGTAAACAGTCTGGATTTAGATCTTTGCCTGTGTAGTTGATTGACATCTGCCTTGCTCAGTGGCGAGAGAATTGTGCTTTCTACAATGATGCTAGGAAAACCCACCCCCAAAACCATTAGTTTTACCATTGGAAACATTTTATCTCCTCCACCTATACACATAAACAATGAACTCTGAGTGGATCATAGTCATCAATGTAAGAATCAAAGCTATGGAAGCTTCTAGAAGTCTTCAAAACTTCAAATTACACAGATTTCTTAAACAGGACATAAAAAATTGTGAACTATCAAAAGTTCATAAATTCTATCTCTTTGAAATTTTGTTTCTTTGGTGATTGTCTTAGATTGCTTTCTGCTGTAGTGATAAACACCATGGCCAAAAGCACTTGGGGAGGAAAGAGCTAATTTCATCATGGAGTCAGATCAGGAAAAAAACTCAAAGGCAAGAACGGAAGCAGAGGCCATGGAGGAAAACTGCTTACTGGCTTGCTCAACCAGGTTCCCCAAACCCAACTCCCATTTACCTGTCCAGGGGTAGTATCACCCATAGTGAGCTGGGCCCTGCTACATCTATCATTAATTCAAGAAAATGTTCTACAGGCTTGCCAACAGGCAATCTGCTAGAATCTAGTTTGTGTCATTGATCCCCCCCCCCCAATTAAGAAAATAAAAATGCACAGGTTTGGAGAAAATATTTGGAGAACAATATTGAATTACAAATACCTTGTAGATAGTATAACATACATCTTTTGATAAAGACAGAACTATAGCCAGGTGTTGGTGACTCACACCTTTAATCCCAGCACTTGGGAGGCAGAGGCAGGCAGATCTCTGTGAGTTCGAGACCAGCCTGGTTTACAGAGCAAGTTCCAGGACAGGCACCAAAGCTACACAGAGAAACCCTGTCTCAGACAAAACAAACAAACAAACAAACAAAATACAGAACTATGAGAGCAAAATGTCAGGTCAGAGGATACAAAGGGCTGGGTGTAGGGAGAAAGAACTAACATCAGAGGGGCTCAAGGGACACTTTGGGGCTTTCGGTGATAAAAATAGTCCATGCTTTATGGAGGGGCCTACACACCAGACGTATTTGTTAAAATGTAAGTATTAAAAGGACACCTCCTATCCTTAATGAGATGTAGCTAATGGATACAAAGTTAAAAATGTTAAACTAAAGAATGCCAGGCTGCCTTAGGCTGCCTGTGAGAGGTGTCTAGGAGGTGATGCTGAGAGACTATTGCTGCTGCTGGGAAAAATCTCTCTAGTTTCAACCACCATCCTCAACCGCTGGGCACCTGACATCAGCCCTGGCTCCTTCTGTGTCTAAACAGGGAGGGCTCCTTCTTTACACACAAAGACCACTTGGGATCCCTGCTTCTTAGCATCTCTATGCAGACTCAGGGATGGAGACATGAATGGCAGAACCTCTATCATGTAACAGTACTTAACTGCAGGTGAAACTGGGAAAGAAAGCATTCCACAATGTCTACCTCCATAATGTACAAACTGCCTGTACAGCTGTGAACTCCTCTGACACAAGAAGACAATTCCCACCTTTCTCTAGCACAAAACTTGCCATGCATTCCAGTTATCATTAAACATTAGCAATTTTAGGTGAGTGGTCAGGGTCATAAAACCTGGACTGTCCCTGGACTCAGGGTCTGGATCTCACCTCTCTCCCTGATTTCAGGGTCTCTGCTTCTTCATTCACTCAGGAACTGTCCCCATGGCTTTGGCAGTGGAGCAACTTGAAATGTACTCTCCAACCAGTAGAGATGCTCACACTGGCCTGGGAAAGCCCCAGCTACTGGATAAGATGAGCCAGGTGCACACAGCACTATGATCTCCCGTATGTCATATGTCAGTGTGTATTATGGGAATACACACAGGTAGCAAGAACCTTTCTTTACAGTCAAATATACACTTTCCGTACTTACTAGAAAAATAAGTAATAATAAAAGCTACTCAGATAGTACAATGGCTATTCTTGGTTGTCAACTTGACTCTATCTGGAATGAACCACCATCCAGAAATGGAAGGCACACCTGTGATCTGAATCTTGAGGCAGAAAGACAACATGCCTTTGGTCTGGATCTTGACACACACCTATTCTGGGCCACGCCCTCTGCTAGAAGCCTATATAAGGGCACTGGAAGAAGGAAGGGTCGGCTCATTCTTTGCCTGCTTGCCCTTCCTTGTCAGCACACCCATCCCTTCACTGGCATTAGAGCCTGCCTCTGGACCCCAGCATAAACAGAAAACCAGGAGTGACACCCAGCCTCATGGGACTGAGCAACTACTAGATGCTCGGACTTCCCATTCACTGGATTGCAGGCTGTAATTCATTCCAATAAATATCCTCATGTTTGTAATATATAATAAATTCTGTGACTCTAGAGAACCCTAATACAGACAAGTGGTAGTGGTTTGAACTAGAATGTCTGCTCCAGGCTCAGGTATTTATACATTTAGTCTCTAATTAGTGGTGTTGTTTGGGAAGTTTAGCTCGCACAGCCTTGCAGAAGGAAATACATCACTGAGAGGCAGCTCCCGGAGGAAAAAGCCTGGCCTGCTTCTACTCCACTCTGTCTGCTTCCTTCCTGTGGCTCCGGCTCGCAGCTCCTGCTGCCATGTACCCTCACCATAGCAGATCCTTATCTCTCTGCCCAAATAATCTACTCCTTCTCTACGTTGCTTTGGCCGTGGTATTCTAATACAGCAACAGAAAAGTCACAAGAAATTGGGTGTTTCCTGTGCCACGCCTACCCCTGCCAGCAAGGAGTTCTGATCTAAAGATTCCCCATACGGGCCACCATCTATACGTGCCTGCCCTCGCCAGCAAGGAAGACACGACTCCGGGAAGATCTTCTTCATGCAGTTTTAATCAGGATCCTTGAAACATGTTCTTCTGACGCGCAGGGCCCTGGGGAAATGCCTGCACAGGATTAAATCCCCTTGCGCTAACCAACCCCAGTGAGCTACGTGGACCCTGCAGATAGGCTACTCTAACACAGAAGCAGACAGGCTGAACAGACTAAACCAAATAAGAGCTTGTTTACGCCAGAGAGCACTCACCCTAGGGGAGGTGGAAGGCAGAAGCCAGCGCCATCTTTAAGGCATGGCACTTCGCGGCTCTCTACAGTTTCCCTGACTAGTTTTATTTCAATTTGACACATCCTAGAGTCATTTTGGAAGAGGGAACCTCAATTGAGAAAATGCCTCCACCAGAATAGCCTGTGCTGTGTCTTGTTGATTGGTAATTGATGTGGGAGGACCCAGCTCATTGTAGGTAGAGGCAACCCTCACCTGGTGGCCCTGGATACTACAAGAAAGTAGGCTGAGCAAGCCATGGGGAGCAAGCCAGTAAGCAGCATCCTTCCATGGCCTCTGCCCTTCCTTGTCTGAGTGATGAACTACAAACTGTAAACTGAAATAAAGCCTTTCCTCCCCAAGTTGACTTTGGTCAGTGTTTTATCAGTCGAATTCTAACAGGCTTGGTGGTATCTGTCTTTACACCCACTTTGTCTGGAAGCTCAACTGGAGGGTCATTTAAGCCCATGGGTTTAAAACCAGGTAGACCCTCCTCCTAATGGGGAAGAAATGACAGAGTTGTAAGAGTTTTCCAAAGGGTTTGAACCAACAGATGACCTTTGACCCAAAATCCTATTCCTCCCAGTGTCCTGAAGAATCTCCCTGTATAATTAAAATTTAAGATCTATCTGAAAACTCTCACTAATCCAAGAAACAGAGAAAACCAAAAGAACACCCTAGATCCCTAAAGGGCCTCCCTTAAGTTAGGGTTTGTATGGCTGTGAAGAGACACCATGGCCATGGAAACTCTTATAAAGAAAAATTTAACTGGAGTTACTTGCTTACAATTCAGAGGCTCAGTCCATTGTTATCATGGTGGGACAAGGTGGCGTGCAGACAGACATGGTGCTGGAGCAGGAGCTAAGAGCCCTACATCTTGCTCAGGCAACAAACAGGAAGTGGTCTCTCTCACTGGGTGTGGCTAGAATATATCTGAGACCTCAAAGATGCTCAGCCACCTCCACCGTGACACACTTCCTCCAACAAGCCCACACCTACTCCAACAAGACCACACCTCCTAATAATACCACTTCCTTTGGGGGGCATTCTTTTCAAACCACCACAGGGCCCAAGGCAGAGTCCAGTCAAAGTCTGACTCGACATGGGACCTTGGCTTGTGGCTGAAATTTGCTATAAATGCTTCTCACTGATAACTAGCGAGGTTAACAAAAATTACTTGCTACAAAATGAACAGAACACGGCAAACAGATCCAGCTGATCTGAATCTCAGCTGCTCCATCCTCACTCGAGGTACTACCTGAGAAATTAAAAGGGGGGATGTTCCAAGGAAGAGAATTCCAGGGAAGGGTATCTGAGGGTGGCTCAAACAGCAGGCCACTGTCCAAGGCCACAAGGCCAGATTGTGTCATTAGTCCCTATACCAAAGAGAATTTGCTCATCAGTTGCACCTAGCTTGACTCTCACCTGCTCTGTCCTCCCTCACTGTACTGACACACTTATTTCTACAAAGACCCCTTCATGATGACTTTGTTTAAGATGGCTGCATGTCCTTTGTCCTCTTTCATCTTTGGTTCTTTCTATAGATTAACCTTCTGAACATAGAAGACTTTCAGTTTTTGTTTTTTGAGGAAGGTTTCGTGTAGCCAGGTGGGCCCCAGACTTGCTGTGTAGCTGAGGATAATCTTGAGCTTCTCATCCCCTGCCTCCACCTCCCAAGTGCTAAAATCACTAGGCATGTTCCATTACACAGTTTATGCAGTGCTGGGGATTGATCCCAGGGCTTTGTGCTTGCTGAGCAAGCAGTCCGTGAACTTAGCTACATGTCCAAGCCGAGGTTTTTGATTTCTTATTTGTGGATTTCATTTTCACCTTCATTTTTATGGTTTCTTAAAAGTTTGTGATGAAGTCTTCACTTCCCCAAAACACACTATACCTTAGCACCCTATTATTATTATTATTATTATTATTATTATTATTATTATTATTATTATTATTATTGGTGAGCTCTAGGGATATTAATTTCATCCGTCAGCTTACAAACAAGTGGGCTACTCGTGGCCAAGTGGTAGCAAGCAATGGGGATTCTGAGAAAGTGAGATGTTCATCTTGAGCTGAACAAATCTGGCTGGGCATGCCAAAGCCAAGACAAGAGCCTCAAGCTGGGAAAGTGCTACCCTGGCCCTTAGCCCTCCTCCTATCTGCGACAACAAATCCCTGCTGCTTGCTAGATCACCCTGCTTGTCCTCCTGGAGGGCCCTGACAACAGAAATGTATGATTTACCAGCCTCCAACAATGGTTCCTAAGAGCCTTTGAAGCGGAACATTAAAAAAAAAAATCACAAGAGAGAAGGACTGAAATCATTAGCAAAGGAAAATCCCCAGAGGGACCCTTGCTTTCCCAAGCAGTCTCTCCAGGCTTGGGAGCATGTACCATACCCAGCTTGTACCCAGGGAGAAAAAACTTTATGACCTTACAAAAAAGTTACATAAACAACACTATCCCCTTTGTTGGCTTCTTTTTCTCCCCCCTCTCACTTTTTTTTTAATTTTATTTTTGGATTGTTTTGAAATAGATAATTTTACTGATCCAGCAGCCAAGAACTGTTGCTCTGTCTTGAGGATCCGTTAGATGCCCTTTGGCAGGGCTGTTTGTTTGCTGAAGATTATTCATGTCTGCTGGGGACATAGAAGTGAACTCGGGCTTGGAGATCACTGCACCTGAATAAATCTGTTGGGAGCTGTCACACAGGATGTTCTCAAAGACCTCAACCCCCTCCTCACTCATTAGCTCCCTGTTTCTTCAGATTGGAGCTCCTCCTTGATGAAGATGCAAAGATGGGCATCTTTACGGTCCTCCTGACCAACTAAATGGTACATAATAAGAGGATGCCAAATCTGCCAGGGTCCAGAGTCAGGGAGGCAAAAGGAAAGCAGGAGAGGTAAGCTGCCAGGCAAAGCTCTGAAAGAGTGCTCACTGCTTAGAGGCTGTTGTGCCAGTACAAGGATGTGTCACAAAAAGAGATGAAGAAAGCTACAAGGGGACAGTTGTGTCAGACATGCACATACCTCGGAAAACTGATTAGTTCCACGTCTAACATTCCCTCCTCGATCTTCAGACTCAAAGGAGATGTTTCCAGATGTTCTGACTGACCAGGAGGAAATGGTTACAGGATCCACACTGTTCTGAAGGGAGGCTACATTATGCAAAATAATAGGACGCAACCTGGCGGGCAGGGGACTCGCACTTTGCATGAAGCTTCTGCTTTGATGTAAATCTGCTTGAAACACAAGTATAGAAAGTTCTACAGACATGCCCCCTCAGTCCAAACACACAAAACAAGGAACTTCTAAGAGAGACAACCAAAACTAAACTTCCTTCAGATAAGAACACATCCCACAGAGGGTCTTTGTACAGTGGATCTTTAAAAAAAAAAAAAAAAAAAAAAAAATCTACTAAATCGTAAGGCTGTGTCGGCTGAGTTTGCCTTTCTCTAATTACAGCCACACAGACTAGTAATTCTCATATTAAATGTCCTTTCCCTAGCAGAAGGATAAAAAGGAAATCTTTGAGAAATTATGTGTAGCATTTAATGCCACTGTCGATGTTCAATTCATCCTTGCAATAGCCTCAACACTAACCTGGACCCTTCCCTTTTGTGAGGAACTGTCTCTAGAGAAGATGATGTTCACAGTCCCATCCCAATAACAAGTACAGAGCCTGACTCACAGTGGTATTGGGTGAGTACTAGTACAATTATCCTCAATATGAGCAAAGCCCACAAAGTCACAACCACTCTCTGGACTGTGCCCTTCCTACGAGCTGCCTGCAGAGCTACTTTCTGAGCAGAGGGGACTGTTTTGAAATTGGCACACCAAGTTTTAAGAATGTGGGGAGGGTCTATACTTGTTAATTTACAAGAACACATCCATTTTATTAGTCCTGAGCTGAGAATCATCCTGGGAACACAAGAGGAAGCAGAAATGAGGCCATGTTGATTCTTTAGAGACCCTGCCAGCCAGCAGCTCCTGTACCACAACACGACAGCATTCTTCTCTGTTTGTACTGGAAAACGATGAGAGCCTGCAGAGTTCGTCTTATCAGTTTCCAGGTGGAGGCAGTGGGCCAGAGGGAGGCACAACAGAGTCATGAAACCCACTATAGCCTGCTGGGCCAGAGGCTTTGTGGATACAATACCTAACTGTTGCCCTGTGCCTTCATTGCCTGGGGTACCCACTGTTTGCAAAGGACCTGAGTATGCTTAAGGAAGAGTCTTTATATCCTGATGGAGAAAATAACTGAAAACAAAAGAGCCTCCTGCCTTTCCTCTCTCTGTCAAACCTATGTTAACTCTTTGTGATTGCATTGATGAATCAGAGAGAGAGAGAGAGAGAGAGAGAGAGAGAGAGAGAGAGAGAGAGCGAGAGAGACCGAGAGAGAAAGAGAGAGAGAGGAGGGAAGACAGAGGGAGGGAAGGGGGAAGGAGGGAGGGAAGGGGGAGGGAGGGGGGGAAGGGGGAGAAAGGAAAGAAGGGAAGGAGGGAGTGAGGGAAGGAAGGAGTGAGGGAAGGAGGGAATGAGGTAGGGAAGGAGGGAGGGAGGGGGAGGGAGGGAGAGAGGGAGGGGGGAGAGGAACATCAAAGAGCATGTCAGGCATCCTGAAGGGATGTGCCTCCCAGGAGAATGTATCTGTTTGAACTTTAAGGCTGTTGTATGCTGTCCTGAGGTCACTCGTGTCCCACTTCCACTCCCAAGGCCAAGACAGTTTTCTCCTCTGTCCCTTCCATGTGCCTCACTGGACAACATAAGAACGAGGACAAACCTGCAAAGCATCAGAGTGTGGCATTGTTTCTGCTTCTCACTTCTTATTTCATCCCACATCACAGCTGATGGGCTGGTTTCCCCCACACTGTCAGCTTGTCTGATGTCTTTTAGTTGTCTGTGCCACAGCTCCTATCTCCTCACTCCCACCCCCAGAAGCTTCAAAACCCACATCAACCTAAAACAGGTTTTGTAGCCCTCAGGTAATCAGATGACTGGGTTGAATTTAGCAGAAGTTCCTGCACGATCCTGTGTCCTGAGCCAATGGTTTTCATACATGAGCCACTGGGAATCTCCACTCTGGACTTCATGGAGCTACTGTGCTATATTCTACAGGAGGGGGACATGCAGCCTCCCGTCTGTCTCCATGAAGTGCTTGTCAGGGAATGGAAGCTATATTTCCTTCTTCCTAGGAATTTCAGGGGAAATGTTTCCTAGGTGCATGCCTTAGTATGAATAAACATTGTAACTTCAGACTACAAAATAGCTGGGGTGATAGGACGCTTGCTACATGACAACAAGAAGGAAATGGCTAGCAAGAGCATCAGGCCTTTGTGAAACGTTTCAACACAAGCTGATCCTCATTAAGCTACTAATTAAATACACCCCACCAGCTCATACATCAAATCCATACTGCCCTACATTGTAGTAGAGGCCATGATAGGTTCCTATGATGCATTTACCAGCAGAGAAATCCTCCCCAGCATTGCTTGATTCCATCTGTTCCAGGACACTGTGCTGCAAAAGACTTTCATAACTATGATGGCATCTCCAAAGGAGGTATAAGTTTGACTGCACATTCTCACACTCCAGGGACACAGCTTTATCCTTAGACTAGTAAGACTGTGTGGGAAGCAGTAGTTACTCTGTTGGGTTGACTGTACATGGAGTAGAAGATAAACAAGCAATCTAGATCCATTTAGTGCAACATCCTGCTAACAAGGTCTGACACCTAAGGCCAGCTATGGTCACCCCGCTCATGTCAGGGCTTGGTCAGCAATGCTTTCTGGTAACTCAGAGCTTAACAGCACTACTGAACTCTGCCACACAGGCAGTATACTGTCCAAAACACATGGGTCATCCAAGAAATACGAAGCCAAATGAAGAAGGCCAGCAGACAGCATGGCGCCAGCCGGGCATGGGACTCCAGACCAACATCAGTTTCGATAAATCAGTGACATCTAACTTGCCATCCGGCAGGGCGGAACTTGGACCTACGACAGATGTCACCTCTGACCTCTTTCTCACTTCCTCTAGTGCTACTTTTCAGCACTCGTGAAATTTTAAATTCAGTGCCCTGAAGGCCTAAGATGCTATTGGTTTACCAAAACCAGAGCCATAACTGAACATAAGGCCACAGACAGGATGCACAGCCATGCACCACACAAATCATACCAGCCGAAACCCCTGTGAATTACTGGTGTGGAGAGCACCTACAGGAATCTTCTGAAAGGTGGCTCCAGCTGTGAAACCCAGACATGCAGTCGCCAGCTAACACAGCAGCAGTTTGACTTGGTTTCCTTACAAAGGGAACTCCAAAGTTTAGGCGGCAGTTCATCGTATAATTTTAAGTAGCGGGTAAATCTTAAATACCATTGTTTTATCTAAATATTTTCCCAACCCTTGTCCTCTACCCCCACACTCAGACAACTTAAAAAAAAAAAAAAAAAGCCGAAATCAAACTGAACTAATAACGATACTATCATGGGGGAAAGGCTAAAGAACACAACTATGCTGCTTGGTTCTTTTCCTTGAAGTAACTGGACTGTAGTTACATACATAATAAGGGTTTCCAGGGCATGGTGTTCATGTCATTAATCCCAGCACATGGGAGGAAGAGGCAAGTAGATCTCTGTGACTTAGAGGCCAGCCTGGTCTACATAGTGAAATCCCGGCCAGGACCGTATAGAGAGACCCTGTCTCAAACAAAAAACATTAAAACAAAAACAATAAGAATTTCTACTCAAGTGTCCCAAGACTTCCTTGACAGATAAGAACTAAAGAAAATTATCAAAAATTAAACTGGGCTGCTTTACTGGAAAGGAAGGCACTGCCACTGAAGCCATGAGTCCTAACTCACCATGGGAAATCCAAGACTTTCAGTGCAGTGCTTTTGTGAGAAGAAAATGCAGCAACGAAGACATCAATGCTCTCTGGTATATTCAGGTGGTCTACCAAAGAGCTGCAGGCCCTAACCAAATGACAAAGGTTTTATTTGTAAAACATGCTGACAGAGTGAATCATGAATTCATAATTTTGAGAAGCCATGTATGCTGTGTTACTAAGTAAGTAAAAAATAAATTATAGCAATATTAATATATGATGAAAAGATCAAAGACCATGGTGAGCTTTGAGCTCATTGGCATTCATTTGGTTCAGCTACTCCAACTGGATAGTGGAAAGAACAGCCACATCTATAGATTGGGACAAGCCACAGCCCCCACGCTGCTGCTATGTGGCACACCCTTGGTCGTCTAAGCCGACCTTCCCACTACACTGGCTTGGCCATCCTGCCCAAACTACATCTGGTTTGAGGAAAATTTGAAGATGGTCCAGAGAAAAGCAACCAAAGTGTCTGGAAAAAATGGAAGAAGGGCCACAAAGAAAGATGAAAAACAAATGGAACGGAGAAAACAATTCTGCCAAAGATGCGGTGGCTAGGTGACGGTTTCTATGACACCCCTAAAGTACATGCCTCTCTGCATGTGTGAAGGATTTTGAAAAGCATCACAACCATTTGGAAGCATTAAGTTCAAGGCATAAGTACATTCATTACGTTGTTGCCCACCACCACTATCACATCCACCGCACTCTCTTCGCCTTGGAAAGCTAGACCCATCATTCCTACTCCCCCTAGCCTCTGGCAGCCACCAGCCCACTTTCCATCTCTACGAAGTTGACAGCTCAGGATACCACATAAAGTGGAATCACACAGGATTTAAGCTTTGGCAACCGGCTTATTTCCCTTAGCATAATGTCCCCAAGTGTGGGTATTATTTTTAAGAAGGCATTTAACAAGCATTAACCAAGGATCATGACCAGCTGCTTCCCATCTTCCATTAAGAACAAAGAAACCGAGTTTAAGTTGTAGGGTTGGAAAAGCTGTCACGTGGACACAAATGGGCAGGGGCGGGGGGGTGGGGGCGGGGGTGGGAGTGGGGGTGGGGGGGGTGGGGGAGACACTCACAAAATGGCCACAACAGCAACATGCTCGAATACACAAAACTAACCCGCAGGATAAATTAAAATTGTAAATTCCACGAGCCCTCATTGAGCCTTTGCTTGTAAGGATGTGGACTGTGCTGAAGAACATACCACCCTGGTCTTTGAAGAACACACAATTTACTCAGAAACAATTAACTTTCCTCATGTTCCTATGGTGCTTGTCATTTTTACCACAGTCCAAGGATCACAAACAATGTTCAGATTAAATGCCAACTCTTGTAAACTGTGAAAGGCTGCCTTCAGCCCTGGAATGAATCCTGAGTTCAAGAAGGAACACAGAAAAGACATGACCGTTATCTCTGGTCATGGGTCAAGAAGAGACAAAGCCACATTCCTGCAGTTCCTGTCCAGACTCTCACCCTTTGTTGCCTATTGGCAATTGCAGAGTGGGATCTACACCAGGCCCATGCTTTTCTCCGGATAACACATCACAGAGCGTACTTTCCATTCACCTAGCATGCCCACACCCTGCAGGGCATTAATGTATAGTCACAGGACAAACAGGAACCGTGGAGATTGCTTCATTGCTTACACATCCACTCACCTGCTTTCTGCATTCTCCAGCCACTGCTTCGTCCTCTTGGGTCTTTGCTCTGTTACTCTTCTTCCTTTCTTCCACCTCTTTCTTAGGGGACTCTTTCCGTTGGGGCCCTGAGTGTTTCCAGGTACTTTTCCTCATCCCTTAAAGTGCAGATGAAGTGCAGCCTGAAGGAGTTCCCTACAGGTCCTCCTCTTCACTCTCTGCAGTCCAGGTGCCCTTCGCACAGCCATTTGAAACCAGTTCTGACCACTAATTACCCATTTGAGTGGGACTATTTCTTACAGCCTGGGACACTTTCCCGTGCTGCGCCGTGCTGGTATATCATGTGACCTACCTACTCTACAGAATTCTTTCACTGGCAATATACATTGCTACTCCCCCCCCAACCTTTCCTCTTTTTATGCACCTTCAAAACACAATCCTACATGGCTTTGTCCCAAGAGTCAGAACCATGCAAACTCTTGCTGAGTATTTTCGCCATCTGCTCACGCAAATGTCTCCAGCTCAATCCACCTACATAACCACACACACCTGAATCTCAACCTGGCCCAACTCAAGCTCCTGCCCACTGTCGCTCCTCCACACAAGGTCTCTCCACCCAAATCCCCTTATTTCCTACAAGGTTCTCCTCCTTTTTTAAAATTATCATCTTTGCTCGCACCCAGAAACCTGGGTCACCCTAGACGCTCTCCTCTTCCCTTACTGTCTGCAGGCAATCACCATTATCCCAGGTAACTTCCCTTCCTTAGTCTGTTTTTACTGTCTGCAGGCAATCACCATTATCCCAGGTAACTTCCCTTCCTTAGTCTGTTTTGTTATCCTTTCTCCATTCTCCCATCAGTGCTCTGTCTCTGGATTTCATCATTTTTCTTCATGGCAATAGCCACCAACCTATAACTGAAGTTCCTGCCCCATTCCAGGCGCTTCCTGCCTCCTGTAGAAAAACCCTCTAGCTCACTGATCTGCTTGTCTTACTTCCATGCTTGGGATTCTTCAATGCTTCCCTACAGTCTATGGAATGGAATCTAAGCACCATAAGAACTCGTAAGGCTTCGGGGCTTGGTTCCTGAGAACAGCCTCTCCTACCTCTGTTTCCTTCCACTCTGGTTTCCAACAATAGTAAATTCCTGGGACAAATGATTTTCTCAACCACATCCATGTCTGTGCCTCCTGCCCTTCCCTTTGCCAGCTCCCAGTCCCACCCTGACATGGGACATCCTAGTTGACAGCCACTACCCTTCAAATCCCAACCGCCATGCAAAGTTTTCTGCATTGTTAGGCTCTTTGGGCTGCAGGTGGCTCACGTACTTCCTAACTAGCTGGAGCCAAAAGGAGTGTGTGAGGTTTCACAGCTAAAAAGCTATGGAAGGTCTTGAATGCAATTCAATGCATCTGCCCATGCCTCTTCCTGGATCTCATTCCAAAAGAATGTTTCTTCTTAATGCTTCTGTTCTACTCTAAATTTCAGTCAATGTGCTTACACCTGAAGCATTGGTGCACACCTGTGATCCCAGCTCCCCAGGAGAATGAGGCAGGAAGACTGCTTGAGCCCAGCAGACTATCTAGGTAAAACATCAAGATTACATCTCACTAAAATACATATATGTTGAATTTCTGAAAATATGCTTCAAGAACACCTTTTTCAGCTATCAACTGTGTTAATCTAAGCCTAGAAATTATATCTTAAAATATCTGACTTATTACTAGGTTACACCAGTAGTTAGTAGCATTTGATGGGTTACCTTATTATCAGAAATGAGCAGCACCAGAGTTTGCACTGATTGAAAACAACTGGTGAAGTTAAAGAAATTACTTCAACCAATACATCTTTCTAAAGCAGCCAGTAAAAGAATAAGTCAGTCCAAAAGACGACCCTGAGACTTTCCCGAATACGGTGTAAATGCCCCAAAGGTGCCATCCTTACAATAAAAAATAAAAAACTTTCAGAACAGACAAATAACCTCTGCAAAATCAATCATCTGATCCATCCAAGGTAGCGAGAAGCCAAGTTCACTTGTATAACACTGGTGTGGGGAAATAAAAAGCATCCTTTCTTGTCTGTTTTCAAGTTACTACAGAAACATTTTCCCAAGAATCTCTTCTGCCTCCTACACCAGACATCAGCAAACCAAAGCCTGTAAGCAAAATCCAGCCCAACACCTGGTTTTGTAAATAAAGTTTATTTTGTAAATAAAGCCCATCTGTTTATGCATTGTCCAGGCTGTCTTGGCACAACAGCTACAGAGGGATATGTTAAAAGACTGTGACTCAAAAAGCTAAAGATATTCAGCACCTAGACCTCTACAAAAATGCTTGTCAATCCAATCCTCACAAATTCAGGACTTTTCCTTATTTTCTAGTGACCATGAAAGGGGCTATTTTGTCACAGATTCAATGTGTCTACAATAATACAGGATTACCAACTATTCAAAATCAAGATGTAAATTCTTTGTTGGACTCCCTCCTTGCCTCTTTTTTTTTTTCTTTTTCACAACATTTGATAGGATATGAGAGATATAGACTGGTGAAAGAGATAGGAGATCCAGATGGAAAACCACAGAGCAATAGACACCTGATTTTTCACAAAGATTCCAAAAATACATGTGGGAGGAAAGAGACCATATTTTAAAGATGGTGCTGGTAAACCTGGATATTCACATGTAAGAAAATGAAGGTAGAGCCCAGTCTCCCACAATGATTGAAAATCCATTCCAGAAGTATCAAAGTCATGAGACTGTGAGAAGAAATGTAAGGACATCCCTTCAAGATACAGGCCCAGGCAAGGGTTTTCATAGGAGGACACAGCTTCTCAGGAAATAAAGTTAGTTTTCCCAACCGATGTTGGGACTTCACAAAATTAAAAAGTTTATGTACAGCAGAAGAAGTAGCAAGCCAAGTGAAAAGACAGCCTTCAGAATGGGAGAAAAATCTTTTCTAGTTAGTCACCTGACAATAGATGAATGTCTACAATGTACAAAGGGCTCAATAACCTAGTCAACAAATGGATCAATGGAATGAACAGATATTTGTCAAAAAACAAAATACAAATAAGCACATGTTTAAATGCCTGATTTCATAAGCCACCAGGGAAATGCAAATCAAGTCTACTTTGAGAATCTATATTAATCCATGAAGAAAAAAATAACAACAAATGCTGACAGAGTTTTGAACAAAAGGTAAGTACTAGACATTGCTGGTATGAATATAGTCCAGCAATTACAGAAACCAGTAAAAATTAAAAAACTAAAATCAGATTTACCATATGATACAGCTGTACCACTCCTGGGTACTCATACAAAGGACTCCAAGTTAATTCCCCCAGAGATTCTTAGCCATAAATATTTATTGTAGCACTACTCACAACCAGTAAATTATTGAACCAATCTATGTATCCAAAACAAAGGAATGGTTAAAGAAACTGTGTGACATATACACAATGGAATTTTTTTTTCATCCATAAAGAAGAACAAAACTGGAGTTGGAAGATGTCTCAGCAATTAAAACGTCTGCCACCAAGCCTTTTGACCTGGGTTTGATCCCCAGGATAGAAGGAAAAAACAAACTCCTATAAATTGTCTTCTCTCCTACTCACTTACATCCACACACACAATAAATAAATAAAGAATAAAAAGAAGAATGAAGTTATTTCACTTTCAGAAAGATGGGGGAAGCTGGGAATGATCATATTTGGTGAATTAAGCCAATCTCAGAAAAATACTGTGTGTGTTTCATGTGTGATTCCTAGGTTTGGTATAGTTCCACAATCCTGTGTATACATACATAAAATGAAAGTGGAAGTGAAATGTCCTAGCACAGGGGACAAGTGAAAATGGTTGGGTAGAGGACAAGGACAACAAGTTCAATGTACAATAATTCTTGTGTGGAAAAAATTATTTAAATTAGATTTTTAATTCTTAAATATAGATACCAAATGCATATACTTATCAAAAGTCCTCAGAATGGGTATTTGGACCCTATGTATCTTAGTTAGGTTTTCAACCCAACCATGGCAACTCTTATAAAGGAAAACATTTAGTTGGGCTAGTTACAGTTCAGAGGTTTAGTCCATTCTCATCATAGCAGGACATGGCAGCATGCAGGCAGACATGGTGCTAGAGAAGGAGCTGGAAGTTCTACATCTTGACATGGTGCTAGAGAAGGAGCTGGAAGTTCTACATCTTGATCTACAGGCAACAGGAAGTGAACTGTGCCACTGGGAGTAGCTTGAGCATAGGAGACCTCAAAACCTGCCGTCATGGTGACACACTTCCTCCAACAAGGCCATACATATTCCAACAAAGCCACACCTCCCAATAGTGCCACTCCCTATGTGGGTGCATTTTCTTTCAAACCACCACACTATGACAAGTCATTTAGAAAATTCTGGGCTGGTGAGATGGCTCTGCAGATAAGGACCTCTGCTGCCAAAACCAAAGTTCAATCCCTAGCACCCGTGTGGTTGAAGGAGAAAACTGACTCCTAGAAGTTGTCCTCTGATCTCCATGCTCACTGTGGCACATGCATACGTACACACACACACACACACACACACACACACACACACACACACACTGAATAAATAAATGTACAAAAGGTTAGCTCCATAGGAATCACAAAAAACATGCTCTCTTCCACAGCAAGGAAAAACTAAGAAATAACTGAGTCCTATTAGGGATTTGACACATTTGTAGAATAAAGGAGAAATAACAAATGATCATCTCACAAGATACAGAAAGTACAGGTAATTACCACGAGCACTCAAGATTCTGCCCTGCAAACAAACAAACAAACAAAAGCTCTGAGCACAAGGATGGAGCTGGGTGTGGATGCTCACACATGGAATTCCAGAACTTGGGAAGCAAAGGCAAGAGGATCATTGAGAGTTCAAGGCCAGCCTGTCCCATATAGTAAGTATAGCCCATATATGGGCTATAGAGTGAGACCTTGTTTAAAATAAAAATAGAAATAGGAGAGAATTTTCTAGATAAGATGAAAGCAAACCTGCACAATTTCTACATTAAGTATTATATTGAATAGTGAAGTATTGAAACATAGGAAATAAACCAAAAAATGCTTTCAACCCTTCCTCCTGTACACCACTGTACAAGAAAATTCTAAGCTGTGAAACAAAATTAAAAAATACAAGTGTGAAGAGAATAAATGCCATCATTCAGATACTATTATTGTGTTCATGCTAAACCTAAGAGTACCTATGCATGTATAAATACAAACAGCCCAAAATTATCTGTGAAGTATTAGAATTGTACATTTATAAATTGCTCAGAATTGATGGATACAAGGCTAATATGCAAAAGTCAACTGCATTTCTCCAACCAACAATTAGAGAAGTTAAAAATCTTAATACTGATATCTATCATGTTTGTGGATCAGAATACGCAAACCTAAATATACTATGTAATATAAATGTGTAATATGTTAAATAGCATAATGTCTCCAATATATCCAGATTATCTGGACATTCAATAATAGCTAAGTCAAAATATGTATATGATGAGTAAGGTATGGTGGTACACACCTTAATCCCAGCATTTGGGAGACCAGAGCCAAGAAGATCTGTAATTTTGAGGCCAGCCTGATCTACACAGCATATCCAGGCTAGCCAAGGCTACATAGTGAGACTCTGTCTGGAAAAAAAGTTTGTATGTATTAAGTGTGTGTGTGTGTGTGTGTGTGTGTGTGTGTGTGTGTGTGTGAACCTGCCAGGACACACCAATTTCAAAACCATATAGAAATACAAAGTGTCAAACAAATCCAAGATACATTTGAGGAAGAAGACTATGAAAAGTCTTAGTCAATGTTCTATTGCTATGAAGTGTTGTGGAATATTTAACTATGTAAAGATGTGTTGCATTTGTTTAATTATGTAAAGATGTCTCACTGTTTTACTTTACCTGCCTAAGGTATCTAATTCATCCAATAAAAAGCTGAATGGCCAACAGTGAGAGAAGAGATATAGGCAGGACTTCCAGGAAGGGAAAGGAAGGAGGAGGAATTTAGGCTCAGGGGAAGAAAGAAAAAGAAATGCCAGGGAGGCAGCAGGGCCAGACAGACAGACATGGAGGAAGCTGGAAAGCAGATATAAAATGAAAGAAAGGCAAAAAGCCCTGGAGCAAAGCATAGATGAATACAAACAATTTAAATTAAGTTAAAAGAGCTAGAGACACGCCTAAGCTAAGGCCAAGCATTCATAATTAAAATAAGTCTCCATATCTTTATTTGGGAGCTGGTTGGCAGCCCAAAGAAAATTCCAACTACAGTGAAGGGACACCATAACCATGGCAACTCTTACTAAGGAAAACAATTCATTGGAGCTGGCTTATAGTTCAGAGGTTTAGTTCATTATTGTCATGGCAGAAAGCATGGCAGCACATAGGCAGACATGGTGCTGGAGAGGCAGCTGAGAATTGTGCATCCAGATCAGCAGGCAGCAGGAAGAGAGAGAGAATGGGCCAGGCTTCAGCATTAGAAAGCCCAACCCCCAGTGACACACTTCCTCCAAGAAGGCCACACCTCCTAATCCCTGTCAAGTAGTGTCACTGCCTAATGACCAAACAGTCAGTTATATGAGCCTATAGGGGCCATTCCTATTCAAACCACCACAGTGAGATTGCTATGCTAGGTGGCAAAACTCAGTAAATAATTAGGATGGTATTTTCTGTAAATACAAATATGATGTACATGTGTACATACACATGCCCCACGTGTTAACAACCTCAACGCTGAAGAACAGAAGTCTGTAACAGACAATGCACCTGTGCATACAGATGTACTCCAAAATTACAACTGTTCAGCTTGGGGTTTGGGGACCGCCTGACAGTAAGAAAACATTGCTCACTCATATTAGTTACTTGTCTTATCGCTTTGACAAAAGCATCTTAATGGAGCGGGGGCTTTCTCTTGGCTCACAGTTTGAGGGTAGTCTACTGTGGCAAAGAAGTCAGAAAGGCAGGAGTTTGAATCCCCTGGTCACATAATGTCTATAGTCAAAAAAGCGAAAGTGGTGATACAGTGTTTGTCTCCTCTCTTTCAGGCCAAGGCTCCAGCCCATAGAATGCTACTGCCTACATTTAGGGCAGCTCTTCCTGCCCTAACCAATCTAGGTACCCACATACAGGCCCAGAGATCTATTTCCATGGTGATTCTCAACCCCATCAAGTTGACAATCAGGATCAACCCTTACAACACTCAAAAAAAAAAAAAAAAAAAACATGCAATTCACTTTGAGGTTTGATGTTTTCCTAGGAATTTGAAGTATGTGGCTTTTTTGGGAAACATACTTTACTGTGTACTGGACAAATGCTGGACTGCATTTGTTTGGTAGGTCAGGTACTGAATGCATTTTCAATTTACAATGGGCATATTGAGACAGCACCATCATACTTCCCTCTGGGAGCATCTATACTCAATTTTCAAGACAGAGGGCATTGCAGAGTAATGTGCAGAATGCTTACCATGACTCAATTGGAAAACAAAACTTAAAAGTGGCTTCACTATTACTTTGTAAGACAGTCATCCTTCAGTAGTGGTGGAAGAATTGGTATCAAGATTTCCAAATTCTCAAAACCCCTAGATAAAAAGCATATTATCTGCATGTGATCTCTCACAAACTCTAGCCCCTCTGGGTGCCTATCAATCTAACACAATGAGAATACTGTATAGATAGTGGTTAACCGTAGAGACAATGACAGATGTTCGAGTTCTGTGTATCAGTAGGGAACTATGGCTTTGTCTTTTCTAATAGTTCTAGTCATCTACTGGCTGTCTCTAAATTTCTAGATCAATCATTACAAGAAATGTCTCCATCGCCTTTGGAGCAGCAACAATAAAAGTATTAACCCCAAAGGACAAGAAAGGATAACTGGTATTGCTTTGAAATTAGTAACTTCTACTCATTAAAATCTGTTCTGAGCACAAAAACACAACCATTTAGAGAGAAGTTGAGGAAAGGCTCATATCTAAATACAAAGCATCTACAACTCAAAAAAGTAGACAAACAGCTCTAGAAAAGTAGGCAACACACATAAATACACACAAAAAAAGATAGCAAAATATGCCATCAAGTATGTTACAGAAATGTAAAGTTAAATGATAATTAAACACTGCTGAACACACACACACACACACACACACACACACACACACACACACACACAGAGCTAAAATTAAGGAGTGTCGACATGAAGGAAATGTCTGAACTCTCCTATGCTGCTGGCTATCATACCAGTTAATGTAACACTCTAGGGAAGATAGATAGCACCATAGTACATGAAAATACTATGTGTAAAAATTATATAATGCAATTAAGATGTTGTTTTGTGGGAGGTTAGTAGTGTTATATGAATATTGGCTATCAGACCGAAGAAGAATTTAATAAAATACATATCCATTATATTACATATTAACCAAAGAAGGCCAAAGGAAATAATAAAGCTGAGAGCATGAATTAATGAAATAGAGTAAATGTACTCTAGAGAGGATGGTTAAGAAAGCCAAAAGAGTATCAGATTCTGGATCAGACTGTAGATTAGAAGCCTCACCAATGAAACTGAAAGGCAAATGACAACACATAATAATCTCTTTTCCTGAAAGAGGCAGGATCTCTAAATGAATATCAAGCCAGGCAAGACTTCAAGGGGAGCCAGTAGATTGTGAGTGCTAGATAGTTTTGAGTCAACTTGACATAAGCTGAAGCCATACGAGAGGAGGGAACCTCAGTTAAGAAGATGTCTCCACAAGAGCAGATTGCAGGCAAGCCTGTAGGGCATTTTTTTTAAATTAGTGATTGATATCAGGGCAAGGGCCCAGCCCACTGTGGGTGGTTCCAGCCCTGGGCTGATGGTCCTGGATTCTATAAGAAAGCAGACTGAGCAAGCATGGGGAGCAAGCCACTAAGCAGCACCCCAACATGGCCGCTGCATCAGCTCCTGCCTCCAGGTTCCTTCCCTGTTTGAGTTCCTGCCCTGACTTCCTTTTCTGATGAGATGTGATGTGGAAATGTAACCTGAATAAACCCTTTACTCCCCAACTTGCTTTTTGGACATGGTGTTCCATTACAGCAGCAGAAACCCTGACTATGACAGTGGGTCAAGCTGCACCATGAACCCAATGGAACCTTCTAGAAAGCACTTCTCTCTCACACCCTATCCCTACAGCAGAAGCTCAAGTAGTGTACAGGAGAACAGCTCAGATAGGTGGGAACTGCCAGATGACGTCTATCCTCCACTCCCTTGGACACCAACACCACAAAACACCGGGACTGCAGGTGAAGCCTGAGGGTCACACTTGCTTGCTCCCACACAGCACCGAGCCCAGGCTGGCTGAGTCATACAGGGCCAAATGGAGGAAGCACCCAGGAGAGAAGTGAGAATACAGGAGAGAAGTGGGTTACTCTACCCTAGTGGAAATATATACCCCAAATTTGGTATCATAGGTCTGAACTAGAATCACCATCCCCATCAGTTTGTTATGTGAAGTATCATAGGCAGGAAAGAGCTTCAAAATCCATCCAACCAAGAACAAAATACTAACTAATAGGACTATTTTTCCTCTTTTAATAAAAATAAATTCCCCTCCTTCTACTCTTCCCAGGTCCTCCCCACCTGTCCTTCCATCTGGATCCACTTCCTTTCTGTCTCTCATTAGAAAGGAACAGGCATCTAAGAAATAACAACAAAACAATATAAAATATAAAATAAAGCAAAAATAATCACATTGAAGTTGTACAAGGCAAACCAACAGAAGGAAAAGAGTCCAAGAGAAGGCACAAGAATCAGAGACCTGCTTGTTCACATTCACAGGAGTCACATAAAATACTAAAAGGAAAGCTATAATACCTTTGAAGACATGCAGACTTGTGTAGATCTATGTAGGCCCAGTACTTGCTACTTCAGTTCACATGAGCTTTGCTCGGTTGACTTAGAGGACCTTGTTTTCTTGCTGTCCTCCATCCCCACTGGCCCTTACACTCTTTCTGCCTCCTCTTCCAAGAGGTTCTGTGATCTCTGAAGGGAAGGATTTGATGGAGACATCCCATTTAAACATGTGTGTCCCAAGCGCTTTCTCTCTCTCTCTCTCTCTCTCTCTCTCTCTCTCTCTCTCTCTCTCTCTCTCTCTCTCTCTCTCTCTGTCTCTCTCTGTCTCTCTCTGTCTCTCTCTCTCCATTGTTGTTGGTATCTGTATTTATTTTTTTTACCATCTATGGCAGGAGGAAGCTTCCCTAATGATAGCTAAGTAAGGCACTGATCTATTCGTATAGCAGAATATCACTAGGAGTCTTATTATTGTTACTTATTTTTTTTTTTTTTAGTCCGGTAGTGTTCGGTTTTAACCCTAGGTCGCTGGAATATCTAGGCTCTGGTTCTGTCTCAGAGTGGATCTTAAGTCAGATCAAACATTGGTTGGGTACTCCCACAAGGCTTGTACCACCATTGTCCTAGCATATTTTTCAGGCAGGACTGATTGTAGATCAAAGGTTTTGTGGCTGATTGGTGTTACATTTCTCTTTTAGTAGCCTGCAAAGTACCTTTCTGTGTTATTCAGTTTGATCATCTCCCTTTGTTGAAGATGCTGTCTTTTTTCCAGGATCTATTTCTGGCTTCTTTATTAAAAAAAAAATCAGGTGTCCATAGGTATGTGGATTTATGTCTGGATCTTCAATTCAATTGCATTGATCAACAAGTGTTTTTATGCCAATACCATTCAATTTCAGTTTTACCGTTCAGAAATAGTTATATCTCCAGGAGTTCTTTCATTATTCATGACTGTTTAATTATCCTGGTTTTATTATTGTTGTTTCTATATGAGGTTGAGAATTGTCCTTTCAAGATCGTTGAAGAAATGTATTGGAATTTTGACAGGGATTGCACTGAATCTGCAGATTCTGATAGGATGGCCATTTTTATAATGTTAATTCTGCCCATCTGTGAGCATGAGAGATCTTTCCATCTTCTGATATCTTCTTCAATTGTTTTCTTCAAAGACTTGAAGTTTCTAATCATACAAGTCTTTTACTTGCTTGATTAGAGGTACCAAAAGTATTTTATATTCTATATTATTTGAGGCTATTGTAAAGATGATGTTTCATTGATTTCTTAGTCTGCTTTGTATATAGAGGGGCTACTGATTTTTGTGAATTAACTTTATATCCAGTTACTTTGTTGAAAGTGCTTATCAGCTGTAGGAGTTCCCTGGTAGAATTTTTGGGGTCACTTTTACATCATATCATATGAAAATAAATATATGAAAATAAATATACTTTGATTTCTTCCTTTCCAGTTTGTATCCCCTTGATCTCCTTCACTTTTTTATTGTTCTAGCTAAGACTTCAAGTACTATAATGAATAGACATGGAGAGAATGGACATAGTCTAGTTCCTAACTTTAGTGGAAATGCTTGAGTTTCTCCCCATTTAGTTGATGTTGGCTATAGGCTTGCTGTATGTCCCTTGATTCTGTATTAGGTTTTGTCCAAGGCATTTTCTGCATCTAATGATATGATCATGTATTTTTGTTCTTTCCTTCAGTTTCTTTATATGATGGATTACATATATTGATTTCCATATGTTGAACCATCCTTGATGTAGAATATTTAACTATGTAAAGATGTGTTATATTTGTTTATACACCAGAATATTACTTTAACTGTGTAAAGATGTGTTATATTTGTTTCTGCTGCATTTGTATAATTATGTAAAGCTGCATTGCTATTTTACCTTGCCTGCCTAAAGCACCTGATTGGTTTAATAAAAAGCTGAACAGCCAATATCTAGGCAGAAGAGGGATAGGCCAGACTGGTGGGCAGAAAGAATAACTAGGAGGAAGAAACCAGAGAGAGAAGAATGAGGGGAAAGAACAAGGGAGAGAGGGGCATGCCTGGGGTCAGAAGCGAGGCCACCAGCCAGTCAGCCAAACACAAGAAGCCATGAAAGTAAGATATACAGAAGTAAAAATAGGTAAAAAGCTCCAAGGTAAAATATAGATAAAGAGAAACAGGTTAAGTTATAAGAGCTAGTGGGGCGAGCATAAGTTATGGCCAAGCATTCATGACTAATAAGAAGTCTCTGTGTCATGATTTGGGAACTGATTGATGGTCCAAGAGAAAAAGCCTGCTATACATCCCCTGCATCTCTGAGGTGAAGCCCACTTGATCATAGTGGATGATCTGTTTGATTGTCCTTAGATTCGATTTGCAAATTAGTTTATTGAGCATTTTCCATTTATAATGGATATTGATCTATAATTCTTTGTCTTTGTTGAGTGTTTATGTAGTTTGAGTATCAGGGTAATTGTGCTTTCATAAAGGAAACTGGGCAATCCCAGACAAATTAATGAGCTAGAATTCTAATAAGAAAACATGATGATTGTTATAATCAAATAATTGACTAATGTATTTCTCAGTACCTGTTGAAGGTCAGCTGAATCATTACTGATCTGTTTGTGACCTCAGTCAAGCAGATCATCATGCCATTGATGATTTTGTCACTGAGGAGACAAAGAAGAAGTGGTTTGGTTCTCAAGTCATTGAAGATGACAGTGATCTTTATAGATATAACTGCTAACGTCAGTCAAGGTGATCTGAAAATGTCAAAAATCTCACCAGGAAATTCTGGTAGAAGAGAGATTATAAAAGAAGATACCAGTCCTATAGCACTAAGAGTGTTCACATAGACAAGAAGTCACTTACTGAGGGAATCTGGGATGTGATGGAAATACACAGGGAAGAACTCAGTAGCCCTGGGCAAGAATGAGCAGGGAAACGCAGATGGTGGCACTGAAAAAAATTAGGAAAGGCAATTGGCCTCAGTAGATCCACAATAGCTCCATGCAAAGTATTTGGATGGGTATAGTAGCTTGGCATCCACGGACTCTTAGTACTTGTATAACATCTATCCAGGACCTTCTGGGCTTTAGAGTTTCCATGGAGAAATCAGGCGTAATTTTGATAAGTCTGCCTTTATATGTTACCTGTCCTTTTTCTTTCACTGCTCTTAATATTCTTTCTTTATTCAGTATGCTAGGTGTTTTTAATTATTATATGGCGAGGGGACTTTTTTCCCCCCTTTAGTCCAGTCTATTTGGTGTTCAGTATGCTTCTTGTACTTTCATGGGCATGTCCTTCTTCAGATTGGGAAAGTTTTCTCCAATGATTTTGTTGAATGTTTTCTGCACTTTTGAGCTGGGCTTCTTTGCCTTCTTCTATGCCTGCTATTCTTAGGTTTGGTCTTTTCATGGTGTCCCACATTTCCTGGATGTTTTGAGTTAAGGATTTGTTGGATTTAAGATTTTCTTTGGTCAATGAATCTATCTCCTCTAGTTTATCTTCAGACCTGAGATTCTCTCTTCAATCTCTTGTATTCTGTTGCATCTGTAGTTCCTGATTGTTTACCTAGTTTTTCTATTTCCAGCATTCCCTCAGTTTATGTTTTTTTTTTATTTTCTCTATTTTGGTTTTCAGGTCCTGAACTGTTTGAATTGTTTTCTTCATCTGTTTGATTGTTTTTTTTTTTTTTTTTTTTTTCTTGGCTTCCTTTACTTTCTTTAAGAGATTTGTTCATTTCTTGCATTTTTTGTTTTGTCTTTTCCTCTATTTCTTCCAATTTTTGTTTGTTTTTTTCTTTCATTTCTTTAAGGGATTTTCTCATATCATCTTTGAGGGCCTCTATCATTTTCATGAAGTTATTTTTTTTAAGTCATTCTCTTCTGCTTCATCTGCTTTGATGTGTTCAGGTCTAGTTGGTGTAGAGTCCCTAGATTCTGGTGGTTATGTTTGTCGTTCTATTGTTGGGTCTTTTCTTGTATTGCTGTCTTCCCATGGATTCTTCCAGTAGGTACAAGTGGGGTCTCTCTCTTTCTACCCTGCTCTCCTGGTGGGTGTAGATGGGTCAGGAGTTAGATGTCTATAACTCTGGATGATCTGAGCTCTCTTAAGCAGAGGCCATACCACGGCCAATGACGTGGGGAAGGCAAGTTCAGGATGGTCTCACACACTCAGGCAGAGGGCAGGTGATGGGCCCCAAAGATCAGGTGAGTGCAGGCTCCAAGTGGTCCCTCATGGATAGGCAGGTCCAGTATGCTCAGAGCCAACCCAGGAAGTTCCAAAGATTTATAGCAGGTGTTGGACCCACACTCTGGACCAATGCTCACCCAGAGCAGTGGGCCCAGAAGGACCAAGAGTGAGGGGAAGGCAGGCTCTGGGTAGTGTAGGGATCAGAGTACCAGGACTGAACTACTCAGGCCAAGGTTATAGCAGGGATTGAGATACAGAACTGATTCAGGGAGTTCCTGGGGAAGGGTGTGGGGGGATTCAGCCTGGACTGGTCCCAGTCTCACCTCCAGCAGAGGGCAGGTGATGGGGCCCAAAGATCAGGTGAGTGTGGGCTCAAGGTGGTCTCACATGGATAGGCGGGTCCAGTATGCTCAGAGCCAAC